>OY723409.1:58377011-60777011 GCA_963210345.1 Inga oerstediana
AGTGGATGAAGGAATGGTTACAAGAAGAGGTTTTAGCACCGGAGCTGACAGAAGAGCAACAAAAGATGATAGTTTCCATCCCTAAATTAATTGCTCGAGGCGATAGACTCAAGGAGCTATGTAAGCCATAGAAAGATGCTCTTATTTTAACAGTCCTGGATAGAAAAAACGAATTAGATATGATGAAAGACAAGATTAAATGGCTACTGCGAGATGAAAATTTTGAGCTTATCGACCTGCCTAATAATTATTACGTTTTCAGAACAGTAGAGGAAGTTCTATGTAACAGACTTATTCAGGGTCATTATCTTGCTGTTTAGAGGTGGAGTTCAAATTTTAACCGATATTGTAACAAGGTGCGTAAGGTAGCAATTTGGATTCGAATCCCCACTTTACCTTTACACATATACTCGGAAGAATGCATGATGGAGATTGGTAATTTACTTGGGAAAGCTCTAAAGGTTGACCTCTACACTTTAGCACAAAGAGAAAACAACCAACACTTTGTGGAAAGAGAAAAAGTCGAGAGGGTAAGTGTGGAAGTAGATTTGAATAAGCAACTACAATTCAAAACTGTATTTACCCAATGGAATATGAGGGCTTAGATACAATATGCTTTGCTTGTGGATTATATGGGCACACACAAGTAGTTTGCACAAAAAACCTGCAAAACGCACTTTATTTAATAAAGAGAATCCAACGCAATTTTAGTCGATGGTGCCAGAAAACAAGAAGGAAGAGAGAAATCCAATAGTGACTATACCTGATATTCCGATAGAGGAGGAGTTTATTGTGGCAGTTATTTTGTGGTGGTTATTATCAAAGTAACTGCTATAGAATACAAAGAGTCGCATATTTGTAGCGGTTAGGCTTAACTGCTACAAACTGTAATGAATATTTGTAGTGGTTATAGCTTATAACCGCTACAGAATGCAGAGGGTTTGCAGGTTTGTAGCGGTTATATGTAATTGCTACAAATGTTCACATTAGCTGAGGTAGGGTTTGTGGATTTGTAGTGGTTTCCATTAAAACTGCTATAAAAGAGTTGTAACCCCACCCTTTCCTTACTTTGACATTTTGATTTATCACGCGCCCTTTGAGATTTTCTTTGAGATCTGAGGTTCTGCTAAAGCTTTTAACAGAGTTTACTATGTGAGGTTAGCAAAGTTAAGTGCTTTATTTCTTTTTTTGTTATTATTTTATACTTATGATATAATTTGTGCTAATATATTATGACTTATGAGTGAGACAAAGGGAAGGCAAAGGAGGCCAAACTTCCCCCAGACCTATTTTGCTGGGAAGCAGCAATAGGGGTAGTGGGAGAGGTGGCAGTAGAGGGTAGAGTGGGGGTAGGCACGTTCCCATGCCGTCGCAGGGGGACACTGTGCTGCAGTAGCTAAAGGAGGTGGCTCTACTGCAGCCGCCCCTCCAGCAGACGGGCCTACAGCAGGTGACCATTCCAGAGCTGCCTGTTCAGCCCGAGGGGAAGATCTGTTTCAGCAATTTGGACAAGAACGAGAAATGTGACATCCAGATTCCTATTATTGAGATGGAGTGGTTCCTAGATGAAGAGGATGTGAGGGACCAGAACAACCCACGGCGGTCGTTTGCTCGGTTGACAGGGTTTGAGGTACATATTCAAAGTAAATTTAATTATTGTTTCAATAAATTTAATATTGAAATTCTGTAGGTTAAATGTTTTTTAAAATTTAATTAACGTATGTGGTAAATTGTACAGATGAGCAGAGGAACATTTCCACGAGGAGGCTGGATGTGGTCGGTCTCATTAGCATGGACCGGAGCCTATGTGTTGTAGTTACGTGGAACGAGGCCAAGGACTAGCCGATTTAGAACGGCGGTCATCTCTTCAACCACTTCCTTAATGAACTGGGCTCGAATTGGATGCGGTTCCCCATCCACTTCAGGATGTGGAAGAACGTTCCCAAGGGGCCGAAGGATCTGGCGTGGGACGAGGCTGTGAAGGTAATTAATAGTATTTAATTATATTATATATTTTGTAATTAATTGTGTTTAATTAATATTTATTAATTGTATCATTTGTAAGTAAATGTATTCAATTATTTTTTATTCAATTGTATTACAGCTTAGGTTTGCTGTCGGTACAGTTGGAAGTGATACACTCTGATGAAGATGGGAGACGGCTAGAGGAATAAGAGGAATTGTCTCTTTCACAGTATCAATAAGGATGGGACGATACCTCTGCAGCAGTTGATCATCTCTTCCACAATATTTAATAATTATAATTGTTTTATATTTTTTTAACACTTTTAATATTGTTTATTTTATGCAGGCTCTTTCTTAGAGGAATACCGGGTGGTGAGGGCAGCAGAGGATCCACCACATAGCATGATTGAAGACATTTGCTGTCACTTACAGCGAGCTGGCAATTTATGTATAATTTTAATTTTAATATAATTAATTTTCATAATGTTTATGTTTTTAATAATTATAATTGTTCATAATACTAATTTATTGTTTTAATTTTTTTGGGAGAGGAAATCTCAGCAGGAAAACCGCTAGACAGACAATGGGGAGTTATTCACTATCACCCATAGACCCCGTGACAGGACTCCGACCTCTTAGTAAGTAGAGGAGGCCATTGTAAGTTAATTTATTATTTTATAATAATAATTTATTGTTATATTTTTTTATAAAACTACTTTATTGTGAATAATAATGATAATAATAATACTTTATTGTTTTATAAAATTGCAAAAGTGGATACAGTAGTCGCAGGATGAGCTGTGAGAGACCCAGACCCAGGAGTCACAGAGGTTTGTGGACCCTACTGCGCCATTGAAAGCGGGTCTGGATCCAGTTGAGCACCTTGGACGCGTGAGGGTATAGGGATAGGCGCTAGACCTAGTGTGGTCTACGGTAGGAGTGGCACCTCTGAGGCTAGCAGCTCTCGAGCACAGACGTTCAGGTAAGATGTCTGAGGGATCACTCTGTTGACAAGCTCCATTCGGAGGTTGCCAGGTCACATGCTGTGATGACCCATCAGATACAGCAGTAGGCCGATTTCTACTATGCTCAGCATACACAGTGGCGAGATATCACGAACTACATGTTGTCGTGTTGTGGAGTCGCTTGTTCCTTGACAAGGTGCATCCACAAGTCCCCCCTGTCCCTAGGTTCACCGTCCAGTCACCTCTTACTATCGATGATGATGGTGCAATTCACTTTACTCAGTGCCATGCACCCGTCCCCTAAGGGAGGACCTGATGATCAGCGTTATGATTCTGCCCCTCCAAATAGTTAGTTTATATTTTTAGTTAGCTTTAGGACAATTATATTTTTCTTTCTAACATCTGTACAAAAATTTGGATATTTATATTTTCATTAATGTTAAATTCTTCTTTCATTTAGAACTAAAAAAAATTTGAAAAAAATTAAAAAATAAAAATATTATTTGTAGCATTTGTAATAAAAAAAACTACTACAAAATTTGCAAAGTATGAATATTTGTAGCATTTAAGCCTATTAATCCGCTACAAATAAGAAATACATTTTACTTTGTAGCGATTCAGGTTATAACCACTACAAACTATAATAAATATTTGTAGTGGTTTTTTGAACAATAACTGCTACAAAATTCAAAATAAAAACATTTGAAATATAAACAACGGTCAAGACACTTTGCTGCAGTTTTCACAACTATAACCGCTACAAAATGTCAATTTGAAATTTGAATATTTTAATTCCCAGCCTTGTACATTTGTTGCAGCTTTCCTGCATAACCGCTATAAAGTTACTTGAACATTTGTATACTACTACAGAAAACTTTTTTAATGTCCCTTTTTTAGTTCTTTTAACGTTTGAAAACAAAGTGACATCTATGTGAGGGATCTAGTAAAAAAGGACTTTAGACTTCCCAATTTTAAAATTGGGACATCTAAAGCGTTTTTTTTAAAAAAACGTTTATATTACAGATCTGGACTTGTGTTTAAAACTAGAAATTACAGATCTTCGTCAATAAAATTACAAATCTAGTATCTGAATTCCAAATCCAAAATCTACACTATAATAACTCTAATGCTGAAATCTCATGGTAGAAGATGACAACAATAAGAGGAATAAGTTGCAAAAAACTCATTTGCTTCTATTATTTAAGTTCATTTTCTCATAATAGTGAATAGAGAAGAGTGACAACAGGGAGAGATAACCTTTGTCTTCTCGGCAAGAACGTGGGTCATAAAGCATCTTTTAGAGTCTCGATATGCAAGCCATAACAACACGAGTTAAAAGATAGAATAGAAGGACAACCAGAACAGATCTGGAGGTGAAAAAAAGAGAGAAAAAGGAAGAAGCAAGAGTAAAAAGAGCATATAAAGAAGAAGAAATAAGAGTTAAAAGGTTGGTAGTAGTGGTTTTTTTTATGGTGGTAGTGGTTCCATTTAAATCAAGAAGAAGAGAAATATAAGCGTAAAAGTGTAAAACTGACAAAAAAGACGAAGAAGTTAAATTTAAATTGTTTTTGACGTCCCAAATTTAATTTAGGGATGCCTCAAGTTCCTTCCTAAAAAGTTTAGACGTCCCAAATATTTTTTGGACACCTAAAATGAAATGAGGGACGCCAAAATATATATTAGGGACGCCAAAGGGTGTCCCTGAATCTGGCATCCCTAATTATAAATTAGGGACGCCCTTTGGTGTCCATAATATATATTAGGGATGTCAAAGGGCGTCCCTGTAAAATCCTTTCCTTATACACAATAATTAACTATGGACTTGATAAAACCATTTTTTTATACACTATTATAATCATTTACAACCTCTACCATGGTAATAAAAAGATTTCAAATCATCTTTCAAAAGATTACCATGGTAGAAAAGAATTCAATTAACTATTTAAAAACTCTTTAACTAAATAATATCTCATTATATATTAAAATATCCATATCAAACCAAATTATGGTTCCAGCAATTCAAACCACATCATCAGGCCCGCAAGCCATCCAACCTCATCAAGAGTAATTAAAAATATATAGTTAAAATATCAAATCTCCAAAATAAATCAGAGTATGCAAAATGAGCCCTAACGTGGCAATATACAATAATCCAACATATATTATAAAGATAGAAGCACTACTTTTAGCAGAAGTAGTTTAAGCTTCCGGAGTCTTCCCTGATGGACCCGCACAACAACTATTACCTGGAAAAATGTTAAATCAACGGGGTGAGACAAAAGTCTCAGCAACCAACAATCCATCTCATTGGGCATAAGAGTAAGTGCCCATGAGGTGCCAAGTGGGATAGTTATTAAAATCATATAATTATTAAAATGTCACATATCCACATGTATATATACACATTAATTTACCATATCATAATCTCGTTCTCATATTTATCACAAGTATATAAGAATCAATATACAATAATTTATTCTTTGTCCTCCCTTATTTCCTCTCCTGCCTTATTTCCTCTGACTGAACCCATGGGCTAGCACTGACCCATATAACTGGTAGTTTAACTTAACAAGCTCACCAATCAAGTGATATGGACCGGCCAAAATCCACAGAGCACGAGACCGGACCATGGGTTCCCCCTTTAATTATATTAGTGGGGTGTCAAGGCCCTACTGAACACAATTGGGCGAAGGGACTAACCAGTGTACACCTGGAAGTCCACCACCTTATTACCTCTTTTTGTACAAAAGTTCACCCCCTTATTTCCTCTTTAAGTAACAACCCGTCAAATCAACATCCACCATCCCCTCTCATATCAAAATGTGTGATTATAACAAATCATTATCAATTCTCAATTATCAAAAGGATATTTTCAATCTCATAAATACATATCAATTCATATAATAAATATCACTACTCATTTTCTCAGCGAAAATAAGTCCCACAAGACTATTTCATTAACAACATATTTTCAAAGTCCACATCATATATCAATAGCCAAATTTATAATTCTATGTAATTAAAAATCACTCACAAACATCATACAAATATGCACAATAAGAGGAAAGTGGTTACCTCTCGCCAAAGCAAAATTATAACCACAAGCTCCTAATCCAAGAGCTCAAATACACGCCAAAAATCAATCTACAACAATTAATTTATTATACATTAATAACTCCTTGAGTTATTGGAAAAATTAATTAATTTAACTAAATTCTAAAATTTCTAAATTTTGAATTAATTACCCCTAAAATTCCAATTATAAAATTTAAATATTATTATTAATTTAAATAACCTATTCAAGTAATTGATTATTGTTAATTTCATTCCAATACATGAAAATCCCCAAATTTTAAGTTTAAGATCTAAAATACTAATTTATAAAACTTCATCCAAAAAAAATCTAAACCGATTAAAATTCATTATTAATCAACCTCTACATTCCTATAGTCTTACTCTTTAAAAGTTGAATTTTTGAATAAATATTTTACAAAACATTTATTTGAATTATATGGAAAATTAGATATAAAGGACCAAAAAGTAAAGAAGCATAAGGACTAAAGAAGAAAATGAAATTCTGCATGTGAGTAATGGTAATTGTGACAGAAATTTGGGGCCCTTTTCTGTAATATTATCCCCTACTTTCAGTGAAACCATATCCGCAGCAATTACAGAAAATTACCCCGAATTTCCAAAACTCCATTTTGATCCAAAAATCCGAAACTACCGTCTTTCACTATGGAATATATCAGCAGAAATTACGGAAAATTACCCTGAAGTTTTAAAATGACCGTTTAATCTACAGATCCGAAAATCACCGCCCTTCACTGAGGAAAATTTCAGCATAATTTACAACAAATGACCCTGAAGTTTTAAAATGCCAGCTTAGTCTAAAACTACGAAAATCACCGTCTCCCTACACTGAAACTGATTTCCTAACTGCTGAAATGCTGATATAAAATGGGGGAAAATCTAAATATTACATATCACAATTTAAAATAAAGCATTGAGAGTCTTTTTGTTCATTTTATCCATTGTTTGCCCAAAATTCTAATTCTAGATTATTCTCTAATCAGTAAGAAATCACTATCATAAGAAAGATAAAATTATTTAGAACATTTTTCATAAAAAGAGTTTTGTGATCAGAAGAAAATTTAAGTACCTTATTGATCTCTGAAGAACTAAATTTCTCCTGTCAGAACCTCACTGCGCCTTCCTGAAGACTTCACGCCAGACGTGAAGTGAAGATTGAGGGGGTATTTATAATACCCCTCCTCATTCATGCGCCACTTTTATTTTATTTTATTTTATTAATTAATTAATTTTTTTAAAACCCAATCATTACCCTTTTCTTTTTCTTTTCTTTTCTTTTCTTTCTTCTTCCACCACCGAATACTTTCGGTGGTTTGTCCCCCCTCCCCCTATTTTTAAAATATATATATATATTATTATATATATATATATATATTTTAATTAATTAATTCTAATTTATCATTATATTATGAAAATAAATAAATAAAAATGAGGATGTTACAATTCTCCCCACCTAATTAGAATTTTGTCCCCAAAATTCGATTCAGGTGAAAAACAAAAATACAATTAGAAAAAAAAAATCAATCAAGACAAACACAATCGCAAATTTAAACAAATAAGTGAGGAAAATCACGACGCATCCTTTCCTCAGTCTCCCAAGTCGCATCTCCAGGTGTCATACCCTTCCAGAAAATTTTCACCAGTCGAATGGTCTTTTTCCGTAATTGCTTGTCCTTGACATCCAAAATTTTCTCTGGTTCTGCTACATAAGTCAAGTTTTCTCTCAATTCAACTTCCTCCGGGTGAATAACATGAGACGGATCTGGATGATACTTCTTCAATTGTGATACATGGAACACGTTGTGTACATTAGATAAGTGCGGAGGCAAGGCGATCCGATAGGCAACCGGCCCAATCCGTTCCAAAATCTCGTATGGCCCAATGAATCGGGGAGTTAACTTCCTTGCTTTAATAGACCTCCCAATGCCTGTAACAGGCGAAACCTTCAGGAACACATGATCTCCTACACTAAATTCCAATGATCTCCTCCGACGATCTGCATAACTCTTCTATCGGCTCTGAGCTGTCAACAATTTTTGTCGTATCATTTCTATCTTCCGTGATGTTTGGTCTACCAGATCTGGTCCAATAATGGTTCTTTCACTTAATTCGGTCCAACACAACGGTGATCTGCACTTTCGACCGTATAAGGCCTCAAAAGGTGCCATCTGAATACTTGAATGGTAGCTATTATTGTACGCAAATTCTGCCAATGGCAGGTGTTTGTCCCAATTACCTGGGAGCTCGATGGCGCAGGATCTCAGCATGTCCTCGAGTGTCTGAATAGTCCTCTCGGTTTGACCGTCTGTCTGAGGATGATAAGCGGTACTGTACTTTAACTTTGTACCTATAGCCTCTTGTAAGGACTTCCAAAAGTTCGAAGTGAACCTTGGATCACGATCCGATATGATACTCTCAGGTACTCCATGCATACGAACAATCTCTTTAATGTATAACTCGGCCAATTTCTCTAACGAGTAGTCCTTTTTAATCGGTAAAAAGTGTGCTGACTTGGTTAATCGGTCTACGATCACCCAAATAGCATCATAAGTGGCCCGGACTAGTGGTAAACCCATGATAAAATCCATAGAAATGCTATCCCATTTCCATTTAGGGATATCCAGATTCTGAAGTAGTCCTGGTGGTTTCTGATGCTCGATCTTCACCTTTTGGCATGTCAAACACTTCAATACAAAATCGGTCACGTCTCTCTTCATATTCGGCCACCAATACTGTCGCTTTAAATCATTGTACATCTTGGTGATCCCCGGATGCATAGTGTACCTGCTCCGATGAGCTTCTTCTAGAATGGTTTTCTTGATCTCGTCATTGTCAGGAACACAAATTCTCTTCTTGTATCTCAAAATATCCGCATTGCCGATGTCATAATCCAGAACTTCACCATTTTCTAGTTCCTCTCGAATTCTACTTAACTGATCATCTTTCATCTGGGCGTCTCTCAGGTCCTGATAAAATCCATATTCACCAACAACTGCATTTAAAGTAGCCCTTCTTTGATCTGGGACTGCATGGATATCTCTTAATCCATTTAGCCAATTCTGCTCTTCCAAGTTCATGCGAAACAAGTGTATTGACTTTCGACTCAAAGCGTCTGCAACCACATTAGCCTTGCCAGGATGATACTTCAACTCAAAGTCATAATCCTTCAGAAATTCCATCCACCGGCGCTGTCGGTTATTTAACTCCTTCTGGTCTACTAAATACTTCAAACTCTTATGGTCACTAAATACTTCAAACTGAGATCCATACAGATAGTGCCTCCAAATCTTCAAAGCAAAAACCACAGCTGCCAACTCTAGGTCATGAGTAGGATAATTCTCCTCATGAGGCCTCAACTGTCTTGAAGCATATGCAACAACCTTGCCTTCTTGCATTAACACACAACCCAAACCCTTAAGGGATGCGTCCGTATATACTATGTATGGACGACAGGGATCGGGAAGGGTAAGCACAGGCGCTGTAGTCAACTTTACCTTCAACTCCTGAAAAGCAGCTTCACACTTGTCAGTCCATATAAACGGTTGATCTTTCTTGGTCAACTTGGTTAGAGACATAACAATTTGAGAGAACCCTTTAATGAATCTCCTGTAGTAACCAGCCAATCCCACAAAGCTTCTCACTTCAGTCACTGACTTTGGGGATTCCCATTTCAACACGGCATCCACTTTACTAGGATCAACAGCTACCCCCTCAGCAGACACCACGTGGCCAAGAAAATTCACTTCCTTGAGCCAAAACTCGCACTTACTCAACTTGGCATACAGCTGATGATCCCTCAGTATACATAATGCAATGTGTAGATGCTCTCGGTGCTCTTCCTCATTTTTAGAGTAAATGAGAATGTCGTCAATGAAGACAACAATAAATCGATCTAAATACGGCATAAAAATCCGGTTCATATAATCCATGAAAACGGCTGGAGCATTGGTCAACCCAAAAGGCATAACCAAAAACTCATAATGCCCATAGCGAGTTCGAAAAGCAGTCTTTGAGATATCCTCAGCCTTAACTCTAAGCTGATGGTATCCCGATCTCAAGTCAATTTTAGAGAACACTGCGGCTCCCATGAGTTGATCTAGTAAATCATCAATTCTAGGCAATGGATATTTATTCGTAATGGTGACCTTATTCAACTGTCTGTAGTCGATACACAACTGCATACTTCCATCCTTCTATTTGACAAACAACACTGGCGAACCCCAAGGAGAGACACTCGGTCGGATGAAGCCTTTCTCGAGCAACTCTTCTAGCTGTTTCTTCAACTCTGCCAACTCTGATGGTGACATCCGATAAGGGGCTTTAGAAATTGGGGTTGTACCTGGCATCAACTCAATGGAGAACACAACTTCCCGCTCTGGAGGCAGCCCTGATATCTCTTCTGGAAACACTTCTGGAAATTCCTTCACCACTTCGATTTGATTGATCCCAATGTCCTTATCAACACTAATCGAAAAGAAAACCATGTAGGCTTCACAACCTCGTCGAATGTACTTTTCCACTTTAGTGGCCGACAACAACAAAGGGCCAGAAATCACCTTAACAGATGATAGACCTAATGGAAAATTTACTTTCTTTCCTTTACAATCAAGATAAGCATTATTGGTAGACAACCAATCCATGCCAATGATTACATCAATACCCCTAAGTGGTAAACAAATCAAATCTATCTTTGAATTACATATATCGTACTTAAGAGTAAGGTTTAAACAAGCAAGACCAGTCATAACAGAAGCTCCAGCAGGAGTGGACACTTCCAAATTATAAGGCAATTCACAAACATGCAATTTCAATCTTTGAGCACAGATATTAGAGATGAAAGAATGTGAAGCACCCGAATCAAATAACACATGTACATCATGTCCTTGAAGATAAGCAATACCTTGGATCACATTTGGGGACGCTCCGGCTTCCTCCTGGGTTAAAGCAAACACTCGACCAGGAACGGTGGGGCGACTACTCTGTGGGGCCTGTTGAAACTCAGGGCAAAAACGAGCAATATGTCCGTACTTGTGGCACTTAAAGCATTCCCAGTATTTCCCTGCATGTACTGTCCCACAGTTCTGACATGGTCTACTCACGCTCGGTGTAGACATAGAAGAATCTCGATGGGAAACCTGGCTCCCACCATGATGGCTCCTCTGGGTCTGGAATCTCTGTTGTGGGGCCCTGTTATCATTAGACCCTCTCTGATGAGACCCTCCAGTATTTCCTGAGCCCCTGTAGCTTCCTGAGCTAAAGCCTGGCTTCTTCATTATACTATTATTGGGCCTTGGAAAATTGGAGAATCTGCTAGAACTGTCACGGCGCTTGGAATCTTCCACCTCTCGTACCATGCGTGCAGCAATGCGTAGCTTGGTACATGCATCCTCAAAATTTTTGATATCAGAGAATATTATATACGACTTTAATTCCGGCCTAGCCTTATTTATCAACTGTCGAATCTTCCAATCAGAGTTGTTATATTCCTTCAAATATGTAACATACTTCGTGAGTCGGATGAAGGTAGAGATATACTGGTCTTCCGTCATATTGCCTTGACGAAGAGCGTAAAACTCTAACTCCTTCTCATGTTGCAACTCTTTTGGGAAGTAGTGTGAATAAAACATGTCTTTGAATTCTGTCCACTTCAAAGATGAAACATCAGCTGGTCTAACACTCTTCCACCACTCATTCGCCTCACCCTTAAGAAGAATGGTGACCGCCTGTACCATTTGCTCACTAGTGCAGTCCACGGCCTGAAATAGCGTCTCTATGTCTTCGATCCACGTCTCTGCCTTGACAGGATCCAGATTACCATTAAATGTGGGAGGGTGATGTCGAGCCAAATCTTTATATACATTAGAAATAGAACGAGGAGCTGGAACATTTGGCTGTTGGGGTACATAATCACTGTGGCCCTCATTAGCAGTTTCATTCCCTTTTTCAGAATTTTCCACGCTTTGGTGGTCATAGTTATTTTCCATAGGGATCTTGTCTCCTACTTTCTTCCCAGTCTCTTCCTCAAACTTCTTCAATCGCTCCTCTACAACATCCTCTACAACTCCCTTCAATTGTTGCATAAAAGCGTCCTTATCGAATGGGAGTTGTTGCTGTTGCTGCTGCGGTTGAACCTGTGGGTGTGGAGGCCTACTACCCCCAGAACCAGTTCGACGAGTCTGTACCATCTTCTCCCCACCTAAGGATGCAACCCACCATAACAAGTGAGTCGTCAAACAAGACACCACAAAAACAACTAAACAGGGAAGTTATATGTGAATATTATATATTGCCACTAAATGCAGTGCATGCAAGACAATTTACAGAATCGTTTTGCTCTGATACCAAATTGTAAAATCCTTTCCTTATACACAATAATTAACTATGGACTTGATAAAACCATTTTTTTTATACACTATTATAATCATTTACAACCTCTACCATGGTAATAAAAAGATTTCAAATCATCTTTCAAAAGATTACCATGGTAGAAAAGAATTCAACTAACTATTTAAAAACTCTTTAACTAAATAATATCTCATCATATATTAAAATATCCATATCAAACCAAATTATGGTTCCAGCAATTCAAACCACATCATCAGGCCCGCAAGCCATCCAACCTCATCAAAAGTAATTAAAAATATATAGTTAAAATATCAAATCTCCAAAATAAATCAGAGTATGCAAAATGAGCCCTAACGTGACAATATACAATAATCCAACATATATTATAAAGATAGAAGCACTACTTTTAGCAGAAGTAGTTTAAGCTTCCGGAGTCTTCCCTGATGGACCCGCACAACAACTATTACCTGGAAAAATGTTAAATCAACGGGGTGAGACAAAAGTCTCAGCAACCAACAATCCATCTCATTGGGCATAAGAGTAAGTGCCCATGAGGTGCCAAGTGGGATAGTTATTAAAATCATATAATTATTAAAATGTCACATATCCACATGTATATATACACATTAATTTACCATATCATAATCTCGTTCTCATATTTATCACAAGTATATAAGAATCAATATACAATAATTTATTCTTTGTCCTCCCTTATTTCCTCTCCTGCCTTATTTCCTCTGACTGAACCCATGGGCTAGCACTGACCCATATAACTGGTAGTTTAACTTAACAAGCTCACCAATCAAGTGATATGGACCGGCCAAAATCCACAGAGCACGAGACCGGACCATGGGTTCCCCCTTTAATTATATTAGTGGGGTGTCAAGGCCCTACTGAACACAATTGGGCGAAGGGACTAACCAGTGTACACCTGGAAGTCCACCACCTTATTACCTCTTTTTGTACAAAAGTTCACCCCCTTATTTCCTCTTTAAGTAACAACCCGTCAAATCAACATCCACCATCCCCTCTCATATCAAAATGTGTGATTATAACAAATCATTATCAATTCTCAATTATCAAAAGGATATTTTCAATCTCATAAATACATATCAATTCATATAATAAATATCACTACTCATTTTCTCAGCGAAAATAAGTCCCACAAGACTATTTCATTAACAACATATTTTCAAAGTCCACATCATATATCAATAGCCAAATTTATAATTCTATGTAATTAAAAATCACTCACAAACATCATACAAATATGCACAATAAGAGGAAAGTGGTTACCTCTCGCCAAAGCAAAATTATAACCACAAGCTCCTAATCCAAGAGCTCAAATACACGCCAAAAATCAATCTACAACAATTAATTTATTATACATTAATAACTCCTTGAGTTATTGGAAAAATTAATTAATTTAACTAAATTCTAAAATTTCTAAATTTTGAATTAATTACCCCTAAAATTCCAATTATAAAATTTAAATATTATTATTAATTTAAATAACCTATTCAAGTAATTGATTATTGTTAATTTCATTCCAATACATGAAAATCCCCAAATTTTAAGTTTAAGATCTAAAATACTAATTTATAAAACTTCATCCAAAAAAAATCTAAACCGATTAAAATTCATTATTAATCAACCTCTACATTCCTATAGTCTTACTCTTTAAAAGTTGAATTTTTGAATAAATATTTTACAAAACATTTATTTGAATTATATGGAAAATTAGATATAAAGGACCAAAAAGTAAAGAAGCATAAGGACTAAAGAAGAAAATGAAATTCTGCATGTGAGTAATGGTAATTGTGACAGAAATTTGGGGCCCTTTTCTGTAATATTATCCCCTACTTTCAGTGAAACCATATCCGCAGCAATTACAGAAAATTACCCCGAATTTCCAAAACTCCATTTTGATCCAAAAATCCGAAACTACCGTCTTTCACTATGGAATATATCAGCAGAAATTACGGAAAATTACCCTGAAGTTTTAAAATGACCGTTTAATCTACAGATCCGAAAATCACCGCCCTTCACTGAGGAAAATTTCAGCATAATTTACAACAAATGACCCTGAAGTTTTAAAATGCCAGCTTAGTCTAAAACTACGAAAATCACCGTCTCCCTACACTGAAACTGATTTCCTAACTGCTGAAATGCTGATATAAAATGGGGGAAAATCTAAATATTACATATCACAATTTAAAATAAAGCATTGAGAGTCTTTTTGTTCATTTTATCCATTGTTTGCCCAAAATTCTAATTCTAGATTATTCTCTAATCAGTAAGAAATCACTATCATAAGAAAGATAAAATTATTTAGAACATTTTTCATAAAAAGAGTTTTGTGATCAGAAGAAAATTTAAGTACCTTATTGATCTCTGAAGAACTAAATTTCTCCTGTCAGAACCTCACTGCGCCTTCCTGAAGACTTCACGCCAGACGTGAAGTGAAGATTGAGGGGGTATTTATAATACCCCTCCTCATTCATGCGCCACTTTTATTTTATTTTATTTTATTAATTAATTAATTTTTTTAAAACCCAATCATTACCCTTTTCTTTTTCTTTTCTTTTCTTTTCTTTCTTCTTCCACCACCGAATACTTTCGGTGGTTTGTCCCCCCTCCCCCTATTTTTATAATTCTAATTTATCATTATATTATGAAAATAAATAAATAAAAATGAGGATGTTACAGTCCCTAATTTCACTTTGGATGTCTTAAAAATATTTAGAATGCCTAAACCTCTTAGGAAGAAACTTTAGACGTCCCAAATTTAATTTGGGATGTCTAAACAGAACTTTAGGTGTTCCAATTTAAATTTGGGACTCCTAAAGTTTCCCATATTTACAAAAATGTCACCGTCTTTATTTTTTACCTCCCTTTTTTAAAAAGGGATGTCTTTTGGGGATAGTAGTATCATTATTCTGTGGTAGTGGTAGCGGTTTATTAATTGGAACCGCTACAAATTGAAAATTCCCACCAACGGTCATGAATATTTGTAGCGATTTTTTTTTGCAGTAATCGCTACAGTGTAAACATTTAAAATTTGAATTTCATATCCCCGCCAACTGTCATCATTATTTGTAGCAATTTATTTAACTATAACCGCTACAAATTTATACTTGGTGGCAGTTTTGGAACCACTATAAATTGTTAAACGTTGGAAGATTTGAATATAAGTTTTTAGGCACCCGTCATTTTGTATTCAGTCATCTTCTTTTCTAGTTTTTTTTCACTAGATATGGATAAGTCATGGATCAGGTTGCCACACAATTCTCTGAAATATTTGCACAGATTAAACAATTTCTTGGAATTTGCCTAGTCTTACACCAGCTGTAATGGTAAGATCGTCTGTCTATGTGAGAGATACAAGTTCAAGAAGTGGCATGTGCGACAAGTTGTTAAGGAATATTTGCTTATAAAGCCTTTCCTGAAAGACTATACATTTTGAGGAGTTCATGGTGAGAAATCTGGTATGAGATATGATGATGTTTCTCGAAGTTCACAAGTAGGAGTTCAAGTAGATGAATATGATCGTATTAATGATGCTATGCTTGATGCATTTGGTTTGCAAGACAACAACTTCAACAAAGAAGTGCAGGGTTTAGAGTTGGTGTTCTTGAGGAATGAAGCAACTCATGATTTTTTCAGCTTAATGGACGAAGTAGATCATCCTTTATATCAAGGTTATTGAAAATACTCGAAATTATCTTTCTTGATCAAATTATATCATATCAAGTGCCTGTGTGGAGTCATAGATAAGGGAATGTCGATATTGCTGGGATTATTACAAGATGTGTTCCCCAATGCGGAGATTCCCATATCGTTCTACGAGGCCAAGAAGATTATTAACAGATTAGGCTTAAACTACCAAAAAATTGATGCATGCCCTAACGATTGTATATTGTATTAGGGAGATAATGCTAGCCGGGAGACTTGTAAGTGATGTGACACCTCGAGGTACAAGACAATAACTTGTAAAGATTCTTATATACTTCCCTTTGAAGCAGCGCTTACAAAGATTATTTATGTCATCCAAAACAGCAGAGCACATGAGGAGGCATGACGTTGAAAAGAATGAAGATGGTAAATTATGACATCCCCGGGATGTAGATGCCAGGAAAACATTCGAGAAAGACTTTTCATCTTTCACAGCTGACCCCAGAAATGTTTAGCTTGCTTTGGCTACCTACGGTTTCAATCTATTTAAGAATCTTAGCACAAGTTGTAGTATTTGGCCAGTAATCTTAGTTCCCTACAACTTACCCCCTGGATGTGTATGAAACAAAGCTCCTTAATTTTGTCTATGATCATTCAGGCAAAAAGGCACTAGGTAATGACATCGATGTGTATCTCCAAATGCTTATTGTGAAATTGCTTGACCTGTGGATTGTCGGTATTGAGACATATGATGTGTATGAGAAGACATTGTTCAACTTGTATGCAGCCTTGATGTGGACGATTAGTGACTTTCTTGGCCTGGGAACATTATCCAAGTGAAATGTGCATACTGGGTTGGCGTGTCTAGCTTGCAATTTTGACTCTAACCTAGTGTGCCTTCCCCATAACCAAAAGTGGTGCTTCATGGGGCATTAAAGGTTTCTTGATGGAAAGTATAAGTTTAGATTGCAACGTAATCATTTCAATGGAAAACCAGAAAAAAAGGACCACCACAGACTTTATCTGGTGTAGATATCTTACAACACCTTGAGGATGTTGAACTAAAGTTCAGAAAAAGTGACAATGCAGTAAAAGCAGGGAAAAAGACGAGTAGGACTTCTATTTCTGTGCCTTAGCAATGGAGGAGGATAAGCAGTTTCTTCACTTTTCCATGTTGGAAATCTAATTTACCTTGCCACAGTCTTGATGTCATGCATATTGAAAAAAAACGTATGCGACAATATGCTACATACGCTCCTTAACAAACCCGGTAAGTCAAAAGATCATCTTTAAGTGATGAAAGATTTACGTGCTATGGGAGTTCATGAAGATGCGTGGCTAGATGAGCATGAAAAATTTCAATCGGAAAAATTCACCCTCACAAAACCAAACAAGGAAGTCTTCCTCGTGAAGTTGGAGAAAGTAAAAGTTCCTGATAGGTATTCAAGCAACATTTCATGATGTATTGACATGCAGGCTTGAAAGGTTGCTGGCCTAAAGAGTCGTGACTTACATGTTCTTATGAAATAGTTACTTCCGCTGGCTATAAAGAATGTACTTCCACCCAATGTGTCCATCATTTTAGTAGAGCTTTGTTCTTTCTTTCAGAAGTTATCTTCCAAGGTTTTGATCGTTGAGGAGCTCGATCAGCTGCAACCCAAAATAATTTTTAGGCTTTGTCATTTAGAGATGATCTTTCCTCCATCCTTTTTCACTATGATAGTTCACCTTGTTCATGAAACAAAGCTCGCTGACCTAGTTCAATATCGATGGATGTATTCTATTGAGAGGTACTCATTTTATATAAGTGCATCCTTATTAGTTCCTATGTTTGCTAGTTGCCCTTTTCAGCATTTAGTATCATTTTTCCCTTCTTTACTTTATAGTTTCTTGGGAAATTGAAATCTTATGTAAGGAATAAGGTGTGACCAGAAGGTTCTATAGCTAAAGGTTATATAGAGGATGAGGTTTTGTATTTCTGTTCAAAGTACTTTGATGACATTGAGACGGCTTTCAACTGACCGCCTCATATAGACGATTGTCCTGAACCTGCGCCAACATCAGGAGAGTTGTTAATCCCTTGTGTTGGTAAACTAGTTGGAGGAACTGAGAACTTCAAATTAATGACAACTGAGAAGTTGCAATCACATAGATATGTCTTGATTAATTGCACTCAAATTGAACTCTTCATTCAGTAAGAATTGTACACTCATATGTTATTATACATCTTTCATAACATTTTGTACTTACATTTCATGATCGCCTTCCCATGATTAATTATAGGGAATTCAGAAGTCATGTGAAGTGTCAACTCAAGATCGGATCGGTACACAAACATCCTCTGAAGTTGATAAAAAGGTCCACGCATAATTCCCAAGCAGGTTTGCATGCAAAATACTAAATAACTACAACCCATATCACCAGATTTTAGAGCTCTAGCAATCAACCCTCTTGACCATGCATAAAGTTTTACAACATACGATGTCAATGATTTCAAGTTTTGCACGGTTTCATGAGATCAAGGATTGCAAACTCAAAATTCAGGTGTTTATGACACTTTTAGGACAAGGAGTTATGCGAGCAGCAGTGATGCCAATATACAGTTAAGAGGCGTCCCTTACTATGGAAAGCTTCTTGATGTCGTCGAACTAAATTACCAAGGCCATTTCACCGTGACGTTGTTCAAGTGTTTGTGGGCAAATACCACTACTTCCCTGAGACTCATAATTAATGACTTAGGCATCACATAGGTAAATTTCTCCATGATAATTCACACTGTTCATTCTAAAGATGATGAGTCATATATTCTTATCTCAGAGGCACACCATGTTTATTATGTCAAGGACGAGAGGCACAGGGTTGGCACATAGTGTTTCATTTAAAGCCTTGAGACTTTTACGACATAGGTGATGCTAATAACATCGCCTACGAGAGTGAGCAATTTTACCTTGCCAATTTCAAAAACTTCTTCCCTAAAGGCGCTGACAATTTACCTATAGTTTGGTGCATTTTTTTAAGTTTAGATCATCTAAATTTAATTTTAGTACAAAATAATATCACACTAACAATATTTTCACACAATCTTTGTAGGGATGACGACGAAAAATGATTCAACAAATTATGCTTTTGTTCTTGTAAACCTTAATGTATATTTTTTTAAAAAAAATTCAAAACAATATTTGTGGAGCTACAAAATCAACTAAAATTGCTATAAATGTTACAACCGCTACAAAGAACGTCACAATAACCGCTACAACACCTGTCACATTAACTGCTACAAGTGCTACGCAAATCCTTATTAATACCCCCACCACACCTCATTTCAAACACTCCCCCATTTCTTTTAACTCTTTCTCTCTTTCATTTTTTCTCATTTACAATTTTTTTTCTAAGAGCTGAGGAGTTAAACAAGGTGATCAAATATGGTAAAAAGTGTTTTAATTCTTTCATTTCAACATTTTTTCCTTGGCATAATATTTATTCTCACTATTTTTCTTTTTTACAGAAATTGAAGGACATTTTCTCACCATTTCCTATTTTCCTTATATAATGATAACCACATAGTAGGAAACAATATAATAATTGTTTATTACCTATATACCCCTCAATAATATTACCAATATAAAGTCTATACTTGTTCAATTATAATTTTAATAATTATTTTTAAATAATAACTACCATCAGCTAAACTTTTTAAATAAAAAACTATTCAATCCAATATTCTAAAAATAGAGAGAGATAATTGTATAATTTTTTTTTAAAATCACAACATTTTGTAGCAGTTTTAAGAACTACAACCTCTACAAATTTAAAAAAAATGGAATTAAATTTTTGGTGCTATTTTGATATTTTATACGATATTAGTAGTGGTTTACAAACTGCTAATAAGGTTTGATGCCATTTTTTAAAAATTACTATTTCAATTTAGTAGCGTTTTTTTAACCATTACAAAAATGGAGCCAAATTGTGGCGCAAAAATTTGTGGCCGTTATAAAATCACTTCAATGTTAATAGATGATGTGTTATCAACATTAGAATCTTGTAGCGGTTGGAATAAACGCTACAAATATAGTAGTTGTTGTGTTACTTGAGTAGTGTCTATTTATAACTGCTACAAAACGGTTTGCAACAGTAAATTTTGTAGCGGTTTGTCCAACCGCTACTAATGTCATTTTTAGCGGTTAAAATTGCTACAAATACATATTTTTAACCAATACAAAATCGTATTTTTTTGTAGTGTGAGAGTGACGCCTTCAGGTAATTTAGAAGGCTTCCTCTTATCTAGTATATATATGAAACCTAATTGTATTCTCAAACAAGACCTCAGGAGAGAGATCATTGATGTTAGTAGCAATATGAGTGAACCTTGGATCATGATGGGAGATTTTAATGTGTATCTTTCTATGGATGATAAAAGAGGTAAATCTGGACCTAATTTCTGATCTATGAGGTAATTTGGAGAGTGTATTTCTCAAGCTTACTTGATTGAAACTGATGTTGTTTGTGAAAGGTATACTTGGGAATGTGGGATACTGAAGGAAAGGATTGACTAGGCCTTCACTAATGTTGAATGGATCCATTTATATTCCTTATCTAAAGTACTTTATCTAAATAAATTTGGCTCAGATCATAGACCAATTTTACTTAGAAGTTCCCCGGAGACAAATAATCAACGTAGAGAACCCTCGTTCTGATGTCATCTTTGGTTTCTTGAGGAAGGTTTTATAGATGTTGTAAGACAGAGTTGGGATATGGAGCATTGGAATGGGAAAATAGGGAAGTTTGCTTCTATGGCAAGAGAGTAGAATAGAAGTTGAGTTGGAAATCTTATTGCTAAAAAGAAGAATCTCTTGAGAAGAATTGAGGGAGTGGAAAGAGTAAGAGGGAGGTGGGATAGTCTATATCTAGTACAAACAGAAAAGGAACTTTGGAAGGAATATAACAAAGTTCTGGCTTAAGGGGAATTGATGTGGTATCAGAAGTCAAGATGTAATTTGTTGAAATAGGGTGTTAAAAATGGCAAATTTTTTCACAATACTGCTACAATTAGAAGAAGATGGAATAAGGTAGAAGGCCTGAAGGACAGGGATGAAAGATGGGTTTTTGATCAGCACTTTCTAAAAAGCCTTACTTTTCAGTATTATAAAAATCTTTTTCAAATAAGGAATAGAAATGCTCATTTGAGTAGGACTCGCACTCAATTCCTGATATCAAATACATAAAAAATAACCTCTTACATGTAGATGTTTCAAAGGAGGAGATTCGGTATGCTACTTTTGATCTAGGAGATTTTAAGGAGCCAAAGCCTGATGGTATAAAAGTTGTATTTTATCAGGAATACTGGAATCTTGTTATGGCTTCAATATGCAAATTGGTCAAAGATTGTGTTGAGGATCCAAATAAGGTTAAGGATATTAATAATACAAACATTGTTCTTATACCCAAGGTGGATTCTCCTGAGTCTATTAAGGACTTATGGCCAATCTCATTATATAATATGAGTTATAAGATCATCATTAAGGTCATAAGTCATCGCTTATGAGTTATAAATGGGAAAATGGTGGGTGACCATTAGTGCAGCTTCATTGCAAGAAGACAAAGTAGTAATAACATTATTATTGCCTAAGAGGTTATCCATTCCAAGAGAAATAAAAGTGGTATGAAAGGATGTATGGCAGTTAAAGTTGACCTTGAAAAAGCTTATGATAGACTTGAGTGGGCTTTTATCCGGGATACCCTTAGTAAGGTAGGGTTTGATTAGAAATGGTTAATAGCTTGTGTTACTACACTATCCTTTTAGGTTCTATGGAATAGGGAAGCTACAGAGACATTCACTTCTTCTAGAAGCATACGATAAGGTGACCCAATATCCCCACACATCTTCACTTTGTGTATGGAAATGTTAAATGATATTATTAAGGATGCTATTGAAGATGGGGATTGGAAGCTGATTCAACTCAGGAGGAGGAACCACTTATTTCTCATTTGTTTTTTACTGATGACCTAATCTTATTTGGGGAACCATTAGCAGGTCAGGTTGAAGGGATGATAAAGTGCTTAGAGACCTTTTGTGAAGCTTCGAGATAATTAATGAATAAAAGCAAGACTAGGGTTTGCTTTTCCAGGAATGTGCACAGATCCATAGCTCTTCAACTAAGTCAAAGTATGGGAGTTGGCCTTATAGGAGATTTGGGTAAATATTTGGGTATTCCTTTAATACATGAGAGGGCCTCAAAGATCCTATTTGCCCCAATCTTAGACAAGTCAGAAAAGAGATTGTCTGGATGGAAGTGTTCGCCACCGCAAGTGTATGGGTCGCGCCAAGTAATAAAGTAATAAGTAAGATTGTTCCCTCGAGGATTTGAATAATAAATTAGTCAAACAATAGACTTGGTGAATTCAATTAAGCTGAGCTAAAACATGTTGTTGGTGTACGAAAAAGAAGTTTCCAAAAATATTTTTGTAAAAAACTAAGAATTACTGAACAAAAATCTGATCCTTATGATTTCAACAGTTATAATAAGTCTAGGATTATTCCTCCTCTTTGTATTTCATAAAATTGATTTTTTTCCTCTCCAAGAATATTTCCATAGGATATATATATGTTAGTCTAAGGTTCACAAGCATTTGATCAAGTTTTCTCAAGTCATAACCAACTTTATATCTTCAATTAACATGTATAATCTCTTGCTACCGTTAAGAGAAAATATTCATTATACACCAACCTTAATGTGACAATGCTAGACCAGTAACTATATCTCTATGTTACTAAAAAAACCATCCATTTAGTTTTTAAACTTCAAGTTTAGCATAATTTTACCAAAGTTCTAAAATTAAATTAATTCTCTCAAGCTTAATTTAATTGAACAAATCATCCACAGTGATATCCAGTAACGAATAGCAGCGAAAACAAGGTAAAATCAACATATATATGCCATTAAATACTTAAAGAAAGAAGGAATCAAGTTTAATCCATACAAAAGTTCAAAAACAATCCTAGAATGAAAACCTTAGCCACCCATGTTAAAAAATGAATCACAGATATACACAGTCATTACAGCTATATCAGAATTAAAAAGAAGAAAGGGAATAAGGTCAGCAAAACCAACGAAAATCAGTTTGAATCTCTGCAACTCTTCAATCTCCACTTGATTTTCCTTGAGTTTTTTTGCATACCTAGGCTTAGAGGAATGTCACAGCCGCCTCCCTAGGGTTTTTCGGATCTGGGAGCCCACCTCTTAGTCTCTGGATTCAGAATTTATATGCCTTGAATGTCAAAACGCATAACAGCTGTATCGGAAGTTAGCCACAACCATAAGATACTTGGCCGCACCAGTTAGCTTCTATGAGGTTATTGGCCGCGGCCAGTGAAATGGTTTGTCGTAATCAGTAAGTTACTGACCAGTAGTTGGCCGCGGCCAATATGTTTCTGACCACATATTGGTCACAGCCAATAAATGTATTGGCCGCGGCCAGGAATCTTGAAGTGCAATTTTTCTCTTGCCAAGATATGTTCTCATCCCTTCTTGCATTTTCATAGCATGATTGATTACTTCAACTCCATTTCACCTTCTTTTTATTAAATTGGCTTTCTCTAGGTCCAACTGCGACTGAATTGTGATCCTATCAACACAAAGAACTCATACAAGCTCACAATTTGATAATCATAATAGATATTCACATACTACCCCCACATTTATGCTCTTTCTGTGCCCAATATGTATCAAACACATTTCTTTCACTTTTGCACTCTCAAATGCCCATTAGTACATCAAAATGTGGAAGAGATAAGAGGAAATATGCAATTTTGACAAGAAATTCATGAGGTTAATAGGAAGCGAGGTTGTTTGAACTTAGTGGGATGCACTACGCTTATTAAAGTAGTTCTAAACACTCTTCCTCTCTACTTTATGCAAACAATGCTCATTCTATAAGGTGTCGTCAGAGAGCTAGAAAAGAAAAGTAGGAACTTCCTATAGGGTGATGATGATAAGGGGAAGAAGATCCATCTAGTTTCTTAGGAGTATGTTAAAAAAGATAAGAGGAATGGAGGATTGAGCTTAAGAGATTTAAGAAAACAAAATGAGGCCTTCTTGATAAAGCTTTGTTGGAATCTCTTAACCAATGAGGATGATTTGTAGGTTAAAGTGCTTCATAATAAATACAAGTGTGGAGAAGGGTTCAGACCAAAAGTTCAAAAGAAGGAAGGAGTCTCATACATATAGAGGGGGATATGTATAAGTTGGGATAAGTTTATAAAAGGACTTGGGGTTAAAGTTGATAATGGAGACTCAGCTTCTTTTAGGTCCGATAATTGGTCTGAAATCAATAAAGCTCTTATTGACCTTATCTCGGGATATGAAACCTGCTCAGATAGGAATGAACGAGTGTGGCTAATTATGTTGAACCAGAGGAGGCGTGGGATAGGAACAAATTGAGGAGGTGGTTCCAACCTCAAGTTGTTGAACAGATCATGTGTGCACATCCTCCTTGTGAAGTGAGAGGAGAGGATAACTACTATTGGAAGCCATCTTCTGATGGCCAATTTTCTGTTAAATCTGTATATCATTTTCTTTTTGCAGGTATACATCGAGAAGGAGATTCTGTTTGGAGGTTGTTATGTAAATGGGCGGTACAAGAGATCAAATCTTTTATGTGGATGTTTGCACATGGAAAAATCTATACGGCGCATTTACGAGTTCAAAAAGGCATTAAGGAGTTAGCCAGGTGCCTGTTTGGTTGCGAATAGGATGAGGATCTAATGCGCATAATAAGGGATTATAGTAATGCAAGGGAAAGATGGATCTCAATAATTACACCGACATTATGGGAAAGGTTCACAGCATTACAAGGAATGGAGTGGCTAGAATAGAATCTAAAAAATGAAGCAGGTAGAGAATTTACCAAAAAAGTCCAATGTGTCATTCTTTTTAGCTATGTTTGTTAGGACATCTGGGTGACTCAATGTAAAAAGCTATTTGAAGAGGATGTTGATCTAGACAACACAAATGAGCAAGCAAGCCTTTTTAGAGCAAGCTGGGATAGAGATTTGGTATCAACATGTCGATTATATTTGAACCAAAACAGTGCAGGCTTGGTCAACCAGGAAAGACGACATGGTTTCCTTAACCTTAAAGTGGATGCTTTAGTTCTTGAGTCAGGGAGCAGTCGCTATGGAGGTGCGATACGTGGAGAAGATGGACTTTGGTTATGCGGATTTATGTGTAAGCTAACATCTGTTCCCCCAACTATAGCAAAGATTATTGCAATCATCTAAGGATTACATATATGCTAGAATAGTGGTTATAGGAAGATTGATGTTCAATCTGACTGTATTGAAGCTATTAATGTATTAACTAGGGGTTGTGACCAAAAACACCCCTTTAGAGACATTATAAATGATGCCAAGTTGTGGTTAACAAAGAATTGGCAATTTTTGATTAGCTATATCCCTAGGGAGGAGAATACCTTAGCGGATTATTTGGCTAAGTTAGCTCATACTATTGTCGGAAACTTCTCTTTCCTTGATCAACCACTACTTACTTATCAGGAGGTGGCTGTTAATGAAGGATAGCTTTTGATGGTACCACACCATATTGTATTTGATCTCAATTATTAATGGAATCCAATTTTCATTCAAAAAAAGGGTATGACAAAACACACTTGTGTTGTTGAGGCTATCTGGTATATATAATATTGCTCATCATCTATATATGGAAATCCAAACTTTTAGGGCTTATTTGGTATGAGGGAAGGGGAGTGAAAGTGGATGGATGGAAAAAAAATTTTTGAGCTGGATTTAAAAAAAATTAGAGAAGTGGGGTCACAATATTTTAATAAAGAGAAATTGTAAGATAAAAGAGTAAGAAAAATTAATTAAAATCTTTTAACACCACTTCCTCAAATTTTTTTAAATCCAACTGATAAAAATTTTTCCTCTCCTCCCTTTCCCTCCAAATCCCTCATACCAAATAGACCCTTAGGCAAGTCCATGATGGCTCCAGATTTTTTTTTAAAAATAAAAAAAGGAGCTGGTAAGGTTAGTTTGGATAGCTTTTCATGCAGCTAGACTATTTTCTTTTTCAAATGTTGGAACTCGCCACTGTTAAAAAATAAAGAAATGAAACAAAAAAAATCATAGCGTCGTAATTTATATATGTATATTATTGAGAGTTGAGGAAAAAAGAAGAGTCATGGTGACAAGATGGACCATTGGACCCTAGCTAGGTCGATTATTCTGAGTGGTTGATTAAATAAGAGGTGTCCAATAATTGGTGTATAGTTTGTGTACTGGGTAGTGATCGAAGTTCGTAGATAGATATCGTTTTCTCGCTATTTTGCAATGATAAAGATTCTACATTTGATATTGGCATTGATTTGGGGATTGTGAAATGATTGAGATTAGGCTAACATTACGGTTCAGAATCCCTCTTTTTTTTTTCCTTCCCATCCTTTTCCCTCCTCTTCTTTTACTAATTACAAAATTAATATTTTAATGATTCAGATTTAATTTTATGCACAATATTATCTTTATTTTATTTTACTGTAATATTAAATTATTCATATTAAAATTTAACAATTTATATTTAATTAGTTATTTTCTCTTTATAACTTAACATTTTGATAATGATTTTGTAAAATATCAAATCTAAATCATTCACATATGTTGATCTTATGATTAAAAAAAAAAAGAAGAGAATGGGAAGAGAAGATGAGGAGTTCTAAATTGCGTTACGAAAGCGGTAAAGAGAGTGATGAGACTTTTTTTTTTTTTTGGTTAACGGGGCAACCACTAGCATCTATATATTACAATCAGAATCGAACTCGTAACCTCTCTACTTATAAGAGAGTATTATCTATACCACTAGGCTATAAAATTATTGACACTGTGAAAGAAGATGCTTTCCCACTTGGGACAATAAGAATGATCTGAGAGCCAAAGCATATAACATCCCATTAAATTAATACCCCAAGCTTTAAGGGTTTTCACGTGCATGCATTATTCATCTCCCCTTCCCACTTCTTAATTAATATTTTAATATACACGCACATATATCAGTTACTACTATGCTGGTCTGGTTTTGGTTTTGGGCTTTTGCTCACAGACATGGTATTGAAAACCGGATAAGATTAGCGTACGCATTCCCAGCTCATCAGGGTGATGAGAAAAAACATTCTCATCATCAAAACCACGCGCTTTTGGCTTAAAAGAGAAATCTGAGTCATTGATACAGAAATAATTAGGGTTGTCTGTGACGTAACTTGTAT
The DNA here is from genome assembly GCA_963210345.1 of Inga oerstediana. Taxonomy (NCBI): domain Eukaryota; kingdom Viridiplantae; phylum Streptophyta; class Magnoliopsida; order Fabales; family Fabaceae; genus Inga; species Inga oerstediana. The sequence goes on from OY723409.1 coordinate 58,404,323, forward strand.
CTTAAAATATTTTTTAAGTCTCTCTTCTCATCCTAAAATAATTTTTACTACTTTTAATCATTTAAAATATTTTTTCAGTTGTGCCTGGTGTGCTAGCAGACTCACTGCAATTTTACCCTTAATGTATTTTTTCACATCAAAAAATTGCTTTAAAATATTTTTTTGTTCTTTTAACCCTTTAAAATATTTTTTCAGTTGTACCTAGTGTTTTAAGAGGTTGACTTCAATTTTACAATTAATTTATCTTTTTTAGTAGTAACGAGCACTAAAAACTTAGGATATTGATTTATTGATTTCCACTCACTCTAAAATATTTTTCAGTAGCATCTAATATTTTAAAGTAATTTTTGGAGCTGAAAAAATATATTAAGGGTAAAATTGTAATCAGTCTGCTAATACACAGTGTGTAATTGAAAAAATATTTTAATGGTTTAAAAGCACTACAAATTATTTTTGGATACTATATGTTACTTAAAAAATATTTTAAGATAATTTTTTGAGCTGAAAAAATACATTAAGAGTAAAATTGCACTGAGTCTGCTAGCACACCGGACACAACTGAAAAAATATTTTAAGTGGTTAAAAGTAGTAAAAATTATTTTAGTATGACAAGAGAGACTCAAAAAATATTTTAAGATACTAGATACGTCACAGACGACCCTGATTATTTATGTATCAATAGCTCAGATTTCTCTTTTAAGCCAAAACCGCATCGTTTTCATGTTGAGAATGTTTTTTCTCATCACCCTGATGAGCTAGGAATGCGGACGCATAAGATTAGACTAACCGGTTCAAACCGATGAACCCCAGTCCTGGTCAGTCCGGTTGAGGGTAGGAAAATCAGGGGGAACTGACCTAGTCGGCCCAGGGTAACCTGGTGTAACTCGGCCAAGTCACGGGTTGCCCTGATTTGTTTTCTTTTTAACTTTTTTATGCTCCAATCAACGTCATTTTAGCTTTTTTTAATTATTTCCTTAAAATTTTTTTGATTTGTAAGGACCTTTAAAAGGATTGTGGAATACTTTTGGCATTAGTTAGAGAAAAATCCTATGTACTTAATGATATTTTTGTGGGTATTAGCTTCAGGAGGTTATATTGGACTATTGGTTAGAAGAAAAAAAACCTTTATGTAGTTTTTTGAATGCTATGCATGAACATTTAAATTATATATATATATATATATTTTTTTTAATTGATCCCGGTCAGACCTCCAAATTAACTTCGATTTGAACCACTAACCCTTAACCCAATATCTCAGTCTATTTAATATCCGACCCGATTTTCAGTACCTAAATCGCAGAGAAACAATATTTGTGAGCTGTCTGCGTCCTGCTTTTTATGTGTTGCCTTTGTAATTTTGTGTGCAGATCTACCAAATGCGCGTTTCATTTTCAACTTTTTATCGTTCTGCTCCAACTCGGAACCCATTTTGGTACTTATCCTTTGCGCTCATCCTGATCTGGGCCGTTCAGATCTAGATCTGAACAGTCCAGATCTGATTTTTTTAAAATGGATGATTTTAGAATAAAATAATCATTTTCTGGGAAACTGTTAGTTTAGAGATTATCTTTATTTTAGATTATGTATCCATTAAAATAATTTTTTTAAAAAAATTAAAAAGCAAAAAAAAAAAATAAAGCTGGACCGTCTAGATTTCCCTGCTCATTCTAAGGATGAGCAGGGAAACTGAATCTGCTCCAAATCATCTTGCTTCTGATGATTCATTATCCAATCCAACATCTATTCTTTCCCAGGATCTCCTTCATTTCACTGTTGTGTCGTATGTGTGTGAGGAAGAAAAACATGAACTACAATTTCTAGAAAGGTATATATATGTCTTATTAATTTCCAAAAAAAAAAAAGAAAAGAAAAACGTCTTAAAAATTTTATAAGTACTGAGTCTTTTATTTTATTTCTTATGTTAAAACTTTAAGAATTTAACCTCTACAAAGTTTTCAAATGGAATATTTTGAAGAACATATATAGTATATGAAATATATAGGAGTTGTATATATTAGAGACTGAATTATTGATACAACACAATGTATACTTCATATAATTGATTACAGCTATTATGGTAAAAGTTCTTATCGCTGTCATTGTTGAACGGAGAAAGAATGTGGCCACTTCTAAGATGCCGCCAAGTACCCATATCCATCATTCCATTTCAATTATTCAAAACAAGCCAATCCTACCATCCTTAATATAAGATAGTTAATTTTTTTTAAAAAAAATTAAGAAAACTAAATAAATTATTTTAAATTATTGATATTTATCTTTTTTATACTAAATTAATTTGTCTGACTTATGAACTGGTATATAATCAAATAATACATGACATATATTATGATTAAGTAACCTATCTAACTTCCTTAATCTCTTAAAAAAAATCAATTATATCTTATATTTCACAAAAGGTGTACTATTCATTTGACAAGACCTTATTTTGACATGATGCATATGCTCCTTGATAATACTATTAAAATAATAAAAAATAAAATAAAGTAGCATTTTCTAAAAAGTGAATTACCTAAAAGAATAAATATATATACACTTTATGGAATAAAAGTAATTTATATTGTTGCTGTCGTTGTTGAAGATGGAAATAATGCCCGCTAGTGCTCGAGTGGCAGTGCTTATCCATATCATCCATTATAACATTATTTCAATTTCTTTAGGAAAAATCATTAGTAAATATTAAATAAGGAAATTAATTGCTATTTGTCACCAACAGACATAGGTATCGAATTGTCATTAAAATTGAACATAGAAAGACAAAAAAGCCCTTAGTTTGACAATACGATTTTAGACGGGAGTAAGGAGAAAATGCATAGCTTCTTAGGCGTCCCAGCAACCCTACTGTGTTGATCCCCATCTTTTCTTTATTTGTTTGGTGAGAAATTTCAAGAAAAACCCTCTGAATCCCTTTTTCCTCATCCATTTTCGGCATTCTGCAGAAGTTCAGCATTGTCTCCTCACTCGTTCGTCTCCTTGGCTTGTAACGGCCGCCATCTCGTTGGCTCGAGTCGTTCAGCAGTGTCATCTCCGGGTGCTCCTCTAGCGGCCGCCATCTCGTTGGCTCGAGGCCTTCGGCAGTGTCGTCTCCGGGTGCTCCTCCAGCGGCCACCGTCTCGTTGGCTCGAGTACAAAATGCACAAACCACTGTTTTTCATTTACACGTCACACATCTTCATTGTTTGCCTGTTGGCCATCCCGCGATATGTGCAATGTATCTTCCATGACGTGCAAATTTGGGTTCACGTGTTGTGCACTTACTCTTCCATAACGTGCAAATGATCTTTTATTTTGTGCACTTACTCTTCCATGATGTGCAATTGATCATCCGTCTCGTGCAATGGATCTTTTCTATACGTGCCTAATAGTCATCCATAATATGTGGAAAGGATGATCCATTATGTATCAATGATTTTCGGTTATGTGCAATTGAGCATCCATGATGTGCAATTGATCTTTCATTTCGTGCAATGGATCTTTTCCTTGTGTTCCCAATGATCCGCGAGATGTTCAATGTATCTTCCATGACGTGTAAATGATCTTCCACTTTGTGCATTTACTCTTCCATGATATGCAGTTGGCCGAGAGTATTTGCTTCTTTGCTAACCTAATTACTCGAGTGATCCCTCGAGTAATGTACCTTTTCAAAATTTGGTTACTCGAGTGGTCCCTCAAATGGACACCTTCTTCTCTGATTACTCGAGCGATCCCTCAAGTAATGGTTCAAATAAATTTGCAGATTACTCGAGTGATGTAAAATCCTTTCCTTATACACAATAATTAACTATGAACTTGATAAAACCATTTTTTTAATACATTATTATAATCATTTACAAATTCTACCATGGTAATAAAAAGACTACAACTCATCTTTCAAAAGATTACCATGGTAGAAAAGAGTTCAGCTAACTATTTGAAAACTCTTTAACTAAATAATATCTCATCATATATTAAAATATCCATATCATACCAAATTATGGTTCCAGCAATTCAAAACACATCATACGGCCCGCAAGCCATCCAACCTCATCAAGAGTAATTAAAATATATATAGTTAAAATATCAAATCTCCAAAAATCAGAGTATGCAAAATGAGCCATAACGTGACAATATACAATAATCCAACATATATTATAAAGATAGCAGCACTACTTTTAGCAGAAGTAGTTTAAGCTTCCGGAGTCTTCCCTGATGGACCCACACGACAACTATCACCTGAAAAAATGTTAAATCAACGGGGGTGAGACAAAAGCTTCAGCAACCAACAATCCATCCCATTGGGCATAAGAGTAAGTGCCCATGAGGCACCAAGTGGGATAGTTATTAAAATCATATCATTATTAAAATGTCACATGTCCACATGTATATATACACATTAATTTACCATATCATAATCTCGTTCTCATATTTATCACATAAGTATATAAGAATCAATATACAATAATTTATTCTTTGTCCTGCCTTATTTCCTTTCCTGCCTTATTTCCTCTGACTGAACCCATGGGCTAGCACTAACCCATATGACTGGTAGTTTAATGTAACAAGCTCACCAATCAAGTGATATCGACCGGCCAAAATCCACATAGCACGAGACCAGACCATGGGTTCCCCCTCTAAATATATTAGTGGGGTGTCAAGGCCCTACTAAACACAATTGGGCCAAAGGACTAACCAGTGTACACCTGGAAGTCCACCACCTTATAACCTCTTTTTGTACAAAAGTTCACCCCCTTATTTCCTCTTTAAGTAACAACCCATCAAATCAACATCCACCATCCCCTCTCATATCAATATGTGTAATTATAACAAATCATTATCAATTCTCAATTATCAAAAGGATATTTTCAATCTCATAAATACATATCAATTCATATAATAAAATATCACTACTCATTTTCTCAGCGAAAATAAGTCCCACAAGACTATTTCATTAACAATATATTTTCAAAGTCCACATCACATATCAATAGCCAAATTTATAATTCTATGTAATTAAAAATCACTCACAAACATCATACAAATATGCACAACAAAAGGAAAGTAGTTACCTCTCGCCAAAGCAAAATTATAACCACAAGCTCCTAATCCAAGAGCTCAAATACACGTCAAAAATCAATCTACAACAATTAATTTATTATACATTAATAACTCCTTGAGTTATTGGAAAAATTAATTTATTTAACTAAATTCTAAAATTTCTAAATTTTGAATTAATTACTCCTAAAATTCCAATTATAAAATTTAACTATTTTTCTTAATTCAAATAACCTACTCAAGTAATTGATTATTGTTAATTTCATTCCAATACATGAAAATCCCCAAATTTTAAGTTTAAGATCTAAAATACTAAATTATAAATCTTCATCTAAAAAAAATCTAAACTGATTAAAATTCACTATTAATCATCCTCTACATTTCTATAGTCTTGCTCTTTAAAAGTTGAATTTTTAAATAAATATATTACAAAATATTGATTTGAATTATATGGAAAGTTGGAGATAAAGGACCAAAAAGTAAAGATGCAAAAGGATTAAAGAAGAAAATGAAATTCTGCATGTGGGTAATGGTAATTGTGACAGAAATTTGGGGCTTTTCTGTAATATTATCCCCTACTTTTAGTGAAACCATATCAGCAGAAATTACAGAAACTAACCCCTAATTTCCAAAATTCCAGTTTGATCCAAAAATTCAAAAACTAGCGTCTTTCATCGAGGAATATATCAACAGGAATTACGGAAAATGACCCTGAAGTTTTAAAATGACAGTTTAGTATAAAAATCTGAAAATCACTGTCTCCCTCCGCTGAAACTGATTTTCTGGCTGCTGAATCGCTGATATAAAATGAGGGAAAAAAAATCTAAATATGATCTTGGAGTGATTTTTCGGCATCTTGTAGGGGATTTGATGAAGATCACATATCATAATTTAAAATAAAGGCATTGAGAGTCTTTTTGCTTATTTTATCCATCGTTTGCCCAAAATTCTAATTCTAGATTATTCTCTAATCAGTAAGAAATCACTATCATGACTCATGAGAAAGATAAAATTATTTAAAACATTTTTCATAAAAAGAGTTTTGTGATCAAAAAAGAATTTAAGTACCTTATTGATCTCCAAATAACTAAAATTACTCCTGCTAGAACCTCAACCTTCGCCTTCCGGAACACTTCACGCAAGGCGTGAAGTGGTTATTGATAAATACCCCCTCCTCATTCATGCAGCACCAGGTTTCAATTTATTTATTTATTTTTTATTTTTCTTTTTAGAAACATAATCATTGCCTTTTTTTTAATAAGGACAATGATTATGTCCTTACTTTCCACCGAAAGCTTTCGGTGGTCTCTACCCCTTCCCCTTTTTATATATATATTATATACATATTTTTAATTAATTAATTATAATTTATAATTATATTATGAAAATAAAAATGAGGATGTTACAAGTGATCCCTCGAGTAATGCTTCTCTGGGACAATTTCTCACACATTACTTGAGGGATCACTCGAGTAATCTACAAACTTATTTGAACCAATACTCAAGGGATCACTCGAGTAATCAGAGAAGAAGGTGTCCACTCGAGGGACCACTTAAGTAACCAGATTTTGGAAAGGTACATTACTCGAGGGATCACTCGAGTAATTAGGTTAGCAAAGAAGCAAGTACTCTTGGCCAACTGCACATCATAGAAGAGTAGGTGCACAAAGCGGAAGATCATTTTCACGTCATGGAAGATACATTGCACATCTTGCGAATCATTGGGAACACAAGGAAAAAATCCTTTGCACGAAATGGAAGATCAATTGCACATCATGGATGATCAATTGCACACAACGAAAGATCATTGGCACATAATAGATCATCATTTGCACATATTATGGATGACCATTAGGCACGTATGGAAAAGATCCATTGCACGAAACAGAAGATCAATTGCATATCATGGAAGAGTAAGTGCACAAAACAAAAGATTATTTGCACTTCATGGAAGAGTAAGTGCATAAAATGAAAGACCATTTGCACGTTATGGAAGATACACTGCACATATCGTGGGATGGCCAACAGGCAAATAGTGAAGATGCGTGACGTGTAAATGAAAAACAATGGTTTGTGCATTTTGGACTCGAGCCAACGAGACAGCGACCACTAGAGGAGCACCCGGAGACGACACTGTCGAATGACACAAGCCAAGGAGACGGCCGAGTGAAGAGACGAAGCTGAACTTCTGTAGAATGCCGAAAATGGATGAGGAAAAAGGGATTCAGAGGGTTTTTCTTTAAATTTCTCACCAAACAAATAAAGAAAAGACGGGGATCAACATAGTAGGGTTGCTGGGACGCCTAAGAAGCTGTGCACTTTCTCCTTACTCCCGCCTAAAATCGTCTCGTCAAACTAAGGGTTTTTTTGTCTTTCTATGTTCAATTTTAATGACAGTTTAGTACCCTATATTTGTTGGTGACAAATAACAATTAATTCCCTTATTTGGTATTTACTAGTGATTTTCCCTTTCTTTTATTCAGAAAGTAATCCAAGTCCCCTGGAACAAATAAAATTTAATATTCACTTCGTCAAGTCCTTATTTTTAACATGCATATGCTCCTTAATAACATACCAGCTCATCACCCACATATCCTAAAGTAAACAATGAAAACACTAATTATTTTTATTTAAAAGAGCAGCCATTAACAACATGATGTTACAAGCCAAATAAAATAACATATGACTTCCCATTTACAGAAAAACTTTCATGCTACTAGGCCACTACGTATTAATATAAGAACACCTGATCCTGTTGAAGTTATACGTCAGTAAACTTTCCCCCTTGTTTGCTTGATCTAATTTTCATTATAACAACATACAAACGACGGTTACAACTTGCAACCTTATAGAATACAAACGCTCGATATTTTCTTTGTTATCAAAATGCTGCCAAGCTTCATTATATATGACATGGAGAGCAGGGAAAAAAATAGAAAAAAAGTAGAATACATATATCGTCCACCTAAGCATGGCCAGCAGCGTCTTGTTCCTCCAATTCTATGCCCTCCTGAGCCAGCTTCTTGTCCTTGTACACGTACCACTTGGCAAAAACTAGATACACACCAAAATTAAGAGCACTAAGAAAGGCCAAAAGCCAGTAAAAGTTATAGAGCCTGCCCTGGTTAAGATTATCAGCCAGCCATGGCTTCCCTTGCCCTGTCACCTTGTGCACTATCGTCACCAACAGTGAGCTCACGAAGAACCCTAACGACAGTGTGCTCAAGAACAGCCCTGTGCTCATGGTCTTCATTCCCTTGGGACATTCTCTTAGGAAGAAATCTAGCTGTCCTATGTACGTAAATGCCTCCCCTGCCCCAACAAAGAAAAACTGAGGGATTAACCAGAACACACTCACAGGAATCTCCGCCTTGGGTTTGTCTGTCAAATCATGGGACTTTGCAACTCTAAGACGCTTTATTTCAGTGAGTGCTGCTACTATCATGGCACATGCTGAGAAAACAAGTCCCACCCCTATGCGTTGGAGAGGGGTCACTCCTTGCGGGTTCTTGAGCAGCTTTCTGGTGACGGGGACGACGACCCGGTCATAGACGGGGACCGTGAGGAGAATACTTCCGACAAAGAAGACGGTCAGGGAAGCTGGCGGGATTTGGAATGATTTTCCGATGTGGCGGTCCATGGTGGTTGCTTGGGACACAGAGAAAGTGGTCATTTGGGCATACACAGTCCAAAATATGATAGTGGTGGCCCAGATTGGTAACATCCTTAGGATCTGTTTCACTTCCTCAACATCTGTTAGGGTTGATAAATACCACTTCCTCTCTTGTATGCTTGCTCCTGCTGTTTCCTGATCTTTGATCGCAGCCCTGTCCAAGAACCTGCACGCCATAATATATATATATCTAATTATTACTTACACATAGAGAGATTGTTTAACTATGAACATTTCCCTGATTAGTAGCAATATGATGTTAAAATTTTGTGGATAATTTGAGTTAACTGGCTTGAGTCATGTATAGTCATAGGATGAAGATGATGAATTAAGACACTCACATCACATCATGTATTAATTATGTGCAATGCACAAGAAGACCCGTTGGCAACATAATAATGATGAAAGGCATGTTTTGGTTAGATGGGCACATGACACATATGAGGGGAAGAATTGATAGAAAGACTGTGAGAGGGAATAGATCGGAGCCATACAAGCACTGGTAAAAGCAAACTTATATAGTAAGGATAGAAATGAAGCAAAGGCAAAGATTTCACGTTATTCACAGGCAGAACAAGAAGGAGAAAATAAAGAGATGGAAACAAACAGAAAGCCAAAATATCCGTGACAGAGGTAGCTGTATGGGTAACAATTTGGCTTTGGAAGAGAGAATAGCAACAGCGCAACCCAACTCCACCATGCAAAATACCAACTTGGGTTGGACACTGACATGCACAAAATCTCCCTCCATCCATCTTCATTATTTTCGTTTTCTTTCTCCGAATATCGGTGAATAGAAATTTTATTAGCTTGAAAGACCTAAGGACTTTATATGTTTTTATATCTAAATTTTCAAATAGAAATTTTGACAAACTGAAGGCTTCTTCTTTTGTTCCTAATAATATTTTCTCTTGTCCTTATTATTCTGGATATATTGGCTTTTTAATTTGTCGGTCACCGTCTCCATAGTAAATTTATGCAGAACGTACAAGGACCAGAAATCCATGGATCAGCAAGATATCAGACACATAAATGCATGCATGGAAATTATATATGTTTCTTAATTAATTTAAAATAAATAAATTGAGTGATGTTGTGAAGGTAGTGCCAGTTATGTAAGAAAATGAGATGGCAATAAGAAAATGAGGGTAGTATATTAAAAGAGCCAATATGGTGGTAATCCCCTGTAGTGACTGTGATGAACATGAACATGACATGACAACCAACGATGTACAACTTTGCAGAACCGACCAATAATGAATCATATGAGGCTTCTAAAATAAAGTTGCCTATAAAATCTCCCCTCCAAATCCAATCAATTTTAAATTGGAGAACCCTCCTACTATTAAATGTATATATATGATTAGATCAACTTTCAATAGGTAAGATTTATCATGATAAATTTTTATTATAATAATATTTTTTAATATTATTAAATCTTAACTATTGAAAACTAATCTCATAATAGATATATTTAAATGGAGAGAAAAATCAATAGACCAGTGAGACATCTCTTTCCCACCTTCTCTTATATAACTTTCACTACAATGGACCACTCTTCCGGACTTTCTATTCGTGCCTCCCTCAATTATTCTACTTTTTTCTCCTAAATAATTGACATAAAAATAAATACTTCTTAAATATTTTTAACTAAAAAATTAATAGAATTTTAAGGTACCCTACCGTCCCTACGTCCTGGTTTCGTGGTTTCTTTTCCATCGCTTTTTAATCTTTTTAACATTTTGGTTAAATAGAAATTAATGATTCCTCAACGGAAAAGCACCGAACCTTGCTTTCCTTCCACAACTAAAAAGTTGAAACCTCCTTTTCTAAAATGAGCAGATATGAAGTAGGGCCACAAGTTTTTTCTACTATCAAAGTGGGGTCATAAGATCGACTTTTTTTAAATGCATGAGTGAATTCAATCCTATAATGAAAAAAATAAAGTAACACGAGTTAATGATATGAATTATTAAAATAACTGTACTTAATATATAATATAATAATATATAATATACTGTATAGTTTCTTTAATTTATCTGAAAAAAATAATTAAATTTTATATAAAGGATCGGACTTCGGAGAGAGTTCATCTTATTAGCCGATTACCACAATGAATGACATGGGGAGCGGATAACACTGAGGATTCACAAACAGACCAAAAAAGTACTCTTTTGCTGAGTGAAGCGAGAAGAATTAGATGCAATCATGTCAATCTTCTAACAGCTCACATGTATAATCGTACGTAAATGATGATAAATAATTTTAGCAGAAATTAAAAAGAAGAGGAGGAAATGTTACCGGAACTGCTTGCTGTGACGCAAAGCCTGCTTCTTCTTCCTAACGGCTTCATCGGCGATGTCATCCAAGTTGAAGAGCGACGACGAAGCAGAGGGCAGTTGCAAGTGCCTCTTCCTCCAAGCAGCAACGAAAACCACCGCAATCTGAGTTAAGGGGCTACCCACGAGTTTCTTGAATCGGTAACGCCTCGTCCCCGACAAGAACACGACAAGAGCGAGAAGGATGGCGGAGGCACAAATACCATAACCCCAATCTCTGCCCAGGTTGTCTTCAATGTACACCAGAATTGTCACAGCCGCCAGAGACCCTATGCTGATGAAGAAGAAGAACCAATTGAAGAATTTGGTCATCTGGGCTTTCTCTGTTTGGTCCGTCTCATCAAACTGATCCGACCCAAACCCGGAAACACTCGACTTCAGGCCTCCGGTGCCGAGGGCAGTGACATAGAGCGCTAAATACAGAACCATCAGCTGCATGTTGTTTGCAGGAACGCATGGTGTTTTTGTGCATTTGGGAGGGTGTAGGCCCGGGATTATTGTAGATATCGTCAAGATTGTAACCCCCTGGCATTTCAAACACAAATATTTATAAATATATTTAAATGCTTTAAATAATTTAATTATCTTCCTAAATCTTTACAACAAAAAAATCAATTGACAGGAGGTAGTACTTCAATACTCTTACTCAGATATATGAAAATGAAGAATAGGTGAAGTATGATTAGAGTCTTACAGTTGCTTGGACGGTTGCGAAGATGGCGATGGTGAGGTACCGGCCGAGGAAAGTGTCGGCGACGAAACCGCCGAGCAAGCAGAGCATGAAGGAGGTGCCCATGAAGTTGGTGACGATATTGGCGGAGTTAGCATTACCAAGATGCATGGTGGCCGTCAAATAAGTGACCAAATTAACAGCGATGCCGAGTGTGGTCAACCTCTCACATGCTTCTCCACCTGAGAGTGAGAGATAAAAGACAATGATAAATAACATAACCAGACAAAGAAAAAGAAACGGGGAGGATGGTGTATATATACATATATGAAGTAAGGTAAGGTGGTAGAGAGACCTAGAATCACGGCGGCGGCGGCCCAACCGCCAGTGGAGGACCTGAGAGCGGGGCGACCCTTGTAGTCCCAGGCATCAAAGATGGGTTTGCCCTGCGGCGTCTGAGAAGAAGCCATTTAATTTATAATTGGAAGAGTTAGTAAGAGAAGAGAGACGAAGCAAGTAAAGGTAGCAAGGGTGTGTATGTGGACGACTCACGTTGCAAATTTTACTTGTGTGTGACCTCTTTATATAGCCTTAGGAGCTGAGGGAAAGCTATGGCCTTTGGGCCATCAAGGACCAAGCTTTCTCACCACACCAATTACGAAAAAAAAGAAAAAGTTGAAAGTCAAAAGCGTGCCAAATAACGTATTGGACTTAAATTGATGAAGCCATGATTCTGTCTTTTCACTTTTCTTCGACATTGAGCTGAACTGAAAGGGAGAAGATAGTAACAGTGCTTTAATCTATTCTCATTTCTTTCACTCTAGACTTTGATGGATTTTGGACTAGTCTGTATTGTATTGGGATTGATATGGAACATGTGTGGCTAATTATTTTTAATCTAGAGTAGTTATGAACTGATTTAAAGATTTGAGCATGTATTAACTAATTAATTTGTGTTCAGTATTATTTTTGTTTACTTAATCTGTTCTGTTTTGTCTACTTAATGCTTGATCACCATTAAGTATGAAATTGGGAAATTTAGATTATCCTTGGGAAAGGGATCTTAATTAAACCATAAGATTAAGTAATGTGGGATTAGAATTTATTCTAATTTTCCAATAGAATAGGAATATACCTATTGGACCCATATAATCATATTAGAGTGAATTTGAACATTTATTGCCTCTTGAGTAAAATTAGTTAGGAATAATAATTTTAACTTGAGAGAGGGGTATAAGTGATTGGAAGATACTTATATCCATTAATACTCTAGATTAACAAATTAACATTAAGTGCTTTTAATTGGGTAAATGCATGCTCTAAAACTTAAAGAAGGGATTAGCCACTCTAGGTTGTTTTTATCAATTGAAGTCTTTAAATCATTAAATTTGTTTTTTTTTGCATTTGTTTAAATTGTCTTTCAATCTCTTCCTTTAATTTGCTCAACTTAAATGAAAATGAGAATTTTAATGCCTAATTATATATTACCTTAGATCTCTATGAGACGACCTTGATATGCTATTATACTATTTCTACGGCCCGTACACTTGCGGTTTAGTAGCATCAAGTTTTTGGCGCCATTGCTGGGGATTCAAGGCAATTGACGATTAGAATTAGAAATCCGTTAGTAGTTTAAGCTTGAGCTTTGTGAATATTTTTGTTTGTTTTCTTGTGTGATTTGCTTTATTTTAATTTTTTTTCTTGTTTGTCTTTTTAAAAGAAAAAAATTGAAAAAAAAAAGAAATGGATTATTCACAACATTCATTTGGTTCAGTCAGTGATAAATTGGCATATCTTGGTTCTGTATTAGGAATGCATGTGGATGAAATTAAATAAGACAAGAAAATACAAATGCTGGTTGGATTGAAAATGTTGATTTTTCTCCTTATAATTTCTTTTCTTGTGTTTATTGCGGAGAGAGTCATTCACATGAGTATTGTCCATATGTCACTCCCAGTCACTATGTGAGAGATGATTTCACTAGGAACCAAACTTGTTTTAATCATTTTTTTTGTCCTAGTGAAAGTTTTGAGCAGCAAGAGTCTTGGGATCCACATTTTAGCCATTATTCAAAAGAAATTACCCCACATTTTCACTCTCATAATTATTCTAAAGAAAACACCCATGAATATAAAGAAAATTCTAATCTAGAAAAGTTATTTAAGGTGTATGTGGAATCAGTAGAGAGGTTTAATAGAGAGCAAAAGGAATTTTTCACTAAATTTGAGTCAAGGGTCCAAAATATTGGAGTCTATATGAATCAAATTGTTTCATCCATTGAAAATATGACTCAAGCTAATTCCTTAAGCATGATTATCACTTCTTGTGTTGATGATGATTATTGTAAGGAAATTGAAGAGGTGCAATTGCATGAGACTTTTGATAATGGGAAAAATGAATGTGAGCCTAAAATTAATTTGGAAGAGAACAATGAGTGTTCAATTGAGGTTCCGGCTGTGGAGCCTAATCTTTATGACTTTGATGTTGAGGTTAATGGAAAGACCCCAAGAGTTGTTGTTCATAACTCTCCTATTGACTCTTTGACTCTTGCTGATGAGAGTCAAGTGGATTTTGTGGGATGCTTTAAATTTTTGGAAGTTCCTAAATCTGTTTGTAAAGATGTTCATGTTGTGTTTTACTTGAATTCAGTGAAAACTTGTACTTTAAAATTGTCTATGATTGAAGAAGTACAAGTAATTCACTTGAAAGATCATTTATTATGTCTGAAACACTGTTGCTTGAAAAGGAATGAAGACAAGGTAATCATGGTGTTTGATACTTATGATTAGTGGTTTGTTTTGAGTAGTCTGACTTAAGACTATAAACTTAGCGCTTCTTGGGAGGCAACCTAAGGTTTAGTTTGATGTTTTGTTTTGATTTTGTAAGATTTTGGTATCCCCTGGTGATGTATTCCACTTTGGTAGTTCAAAAGCACGAGACAAGGATTAAAAGGGGAGTTTTCTTCTACTTTTCTTTGTTTTATTTGAATTGATAGTTGATAACATGTTCTGTACATGAGTGCTGGTTATAGTCTAACTTTACATGTGATTGATATTTGTTATTGACTATTAATTTGAGTTGTGGCATTTATGAGTGGTGCTCTATTGGTGAAAATTTAAAATCTTTGAAGCTTCTACTATCCCTGCACTTAGATATGGTTATGTCTTCATCTCCATTACTTAGGGTTACTTGTTCACATTGAGGACAATGTGACATTTAAGTGTGGGGGTGAGGGTACCATTGATTTTGTATGACTTGTTCTCAATTTTGAAAATTTTCTTTGATTTTGCACATAATGGAAAAAATTTGACAAATTTTGAAAACAAATTTTACTTTTCATGGAAGCTTGGATTTTACTTGTGAACATTAGCAAAGTTGGTTTGATTTGAATTTAAAAAGGATTGAGTTTAATTAGAATTTGGTTCTATCTTCTTGGAATGTTAGTAGATAGGTAAAGAATTTGGTTTGGATGATTGATTTTAGGATGTTAAATACCGGTTAGAAATTTGAGTTTAAATATTCATTTCTTTCAAGAGGGAGTACACTTATTGTGATTTCATCTCTAGAACTTGTCTTGAATCTCTTTTGAAGCTTTAAAAATCCTTTTGCATGCACAAAGATGATTTAGGCATTTATTTTATAGCTAGTTTGACCAAATATCCATCCTTACATGAAAATCCTTTGCTTTACCCCATTTGAGATTTACTTTGTTTTTTAAAAGAAAATTGTATAGAGTAAATAGCCCTTTGTTTGAGAAATGCAATTTTTATATCTTTTCTTTCCCATTCATTTGCTACTTTGGTTAGTGCTAAGTAAAACAATTTTAGAAATGAGTGAAGGGATTAGAAAGTCAATATTATGTGAGTTGTGTAGATAGAAAAAAAATTGAAATAGAAAGAAAAGAAAGATTGAAAGAAAGGTGTAAAAAAAAAAAAGAAAAACAAAAACAAAAAGAGAAATATGAAAAGAAAGAAAGAAAGAAAGAAAATAATAAAAAAAAATATAGAAATAAAAAAAATGGAAGAAAGAAAGAAAGAAGAAAAGATTGTTGAGTTCAATGTAATAAAAGTTGTTTAGAGTGTAAGTGAGTTTGTTTTATCTTAGTGGGTATTCCTTCATTCTTTATGAATTTCATTAAGTTACTTAGCATTAATTAAATTATGCTTCCATATCATTTGACCACTTCCATTTCATTATCCTACCTTATTCATTACAATCCTTGGAAAAGTCCTTTTGATTTGATGAGCAATGGGATAATATAGTAGAGATAGAGATAATAAATAAGCTTATGGTAGATGGGTTGCAATAAGTGAAAGAGAGTGAAACACAAACCCTTTTAACTATTTTGAGAGAAGAGTGCAAACACTTCACTTGTGAGGAACATTCTATTGTCATTTGTCCTTGCTAAATTACTTGCTGATTGAACCATATGTTTGTATGATGTTTTATAATTAAATTGGGATTTTTAATGTATTTTATGGGACATTATTGCATGATTAAACACTAATTTTAATTAGGGGGCATTTGTATTGAATTAATTGTAAATAGGAGCAAAATAGTCATAATTGTTTAATTATTTATACAAATGATCCCTTGAACTTTTGATGCTACTTATGCTTAAATTTGCATTGTAGGTGTGAGGAAACAAATTTTGAGATTTTTGCAAGAATGCAATTGGGTCAAAATTAATATTTTTGAAGACTGAGGAAAACTGCAGAAAAGGCCCCATAAATTCTGAAAACCTCAAACCTGTGAAGAAAGGGGTCAGTGAAAAAATTATAGAAGAGTACCCACAAGATTCAAAATTATAGCTTTTCCCAGAAGGTTTCAGAAGTTCAGTGTAGTCCCTCCTGAAGAACATTTTAAAAGTTTCATTTAAGTCCCTAGTCAAATTTATGGGTATGTTTGTTTTAGCGATTCGATTGCTTATAAATTGCTTTTTAATAGTGATTTACGGTATAGGAAGTAAGTATGTGAGAGAAGTTATGTCTCGATTTACGTAAAAAGCAACTTATAAGCAAATTTAAACTCAAACAAACATGCTTATAGTTTGCAGTTTGGGCTTTTTCTGAAAAAAAAAGAAACAGAGACCCGAGACGCTGGACCTGACATTGAATAGAGGGAGTGATATTAAAAGAGAGAGAACAGCGCCGCAGGGGGATCATCAAGAATCATCACCATCATCGCCTACCATCTTCATCCTTCCTTCCTCTTCTTCACGTCGCCAGCGACTTGCTTCACTCTCACCACTATTAGCCGCCGGCGACTTAGCTCACTGAACCACCACAGACCGAGATAAGTTGCAGAAAACAGGGGGGCCGTGGAGCTTCTGGGCTAGCGCCGCAAGTGAAGAACGAGGAGACACAGACCCGAAACATCACAGTGGGACGACGGACAGGAGAAAACCAGAACAGAGCACCGCAACTGGTTCTGGGACGGACTGAAAAACCAGAACAGAGCTGAGATTCGTGGGGCAGAGAGAGCGCCGCAACACACAAGATAATCATCTTCCTAACACCACACCATCTCCGTTAACATCCCTATGCTTCCATCTTTGTTCATATGTCCAGATTTTCCCATCTTCATTCCTGCTCTCACCAAACCCGACAGACCTAATTTTAGCTCTCACCAGTTTCGATCCTTCAATTTCCATGGGTTCTTGGTGCTTGGATCACGCTATGGTTGCAGTGGCTCTGAGTGGGTGATTGTTCATTGAGTCTTGGTGGTAGAGGAGACGGCTAGACCTTCAAGATTCTATAAGGGAGTTTATTATTTTTCATTTTATTAAACTTATTTTTCTATTGGATTAATGAAGTTATATATTTTATGTGATATCTAGATTTTGTGATGAATTTGATTTAATTTGAATGTCGTGATTGTGCTTTCAATTAAGAAGAACTAAGTGCATTAATCCATTTTCAATAGACATCAAATGAGTTTTTAACAATTTTTCTCATAGGTAATTAAGAATGCGATTGTAGGACTAGTCATTTATTAGATAAATTGGATCTAATGTGATTGCTTAGGGTTTTTAATTAAACTTGATGTAAAAGTAACTCCCAAAATATTCTAAAGAAGCTAGGAAAACCACCAAATTTGTCGCTAATATTCATTTCATCATTCATATTCCAATTCCAATTCCAAATTCCTTTCCATTCACTCCTTCATCATTTTTATAGAAAAGAAAAAAAATAGTAGTTTAGGAATTTTAATTAATTTGCATCCTTCTTTTAATTATTAATTTGAATAACCAAAACCCATTTTCCTTTGTTTTTATTGCATATTGCATGACATTTAGGTTATTTGGGTAGTTCAATAAAGGCTCCTCAAGAAAACGACCTAAGTGTTGCATTGTACTGCAATTCTTGGATTAAAAATATTTTGCATTTGACCCCAATGCGTAAAGACACGGTCAAATTACTTGCACTTCTACTTGCACTTTTAGAAGATGGAAAAGAGTTTTAAGAAAGGTTTATTCTTAAAAATTTGAATTAAATCCAATTTTGTAGTGTTTGATTTAAGAATCCTGCTTTCATGATTTTCTTTAGTTGTTTGATGTTTTGAAATCTTGAGGACAAGATTTGATGCAAGTGTGGGGTGTAATAACTCTTCATATTTGGTATATTTAAAGGATATTTTGAATATAATTGGAGAGTTATCTAGGCAATTTTGGAAGAATTCAATAAGAT
Source organism: Inga oerstediana (assembly GCA_963210345.1). Taxonomy (NCBI): domain Eukaryota; kingdom Viridiplantae; phylum Streptophyta; class Magnoliopsida; order Fabales; family Fabaceae; genus Inga; species Inga oerstediana. The sequence continues at coordinate 58,422,742 of OY723409.1, forward strand.
TTTATTATTATAAGATTAAATCAAGGTTGAGGCATTATTTAAGGGATTTTATTGAAAATATCATAATTTTATTTTAAATAAAATTAGGTAATATTAGGTAAATGAATAAATAAATTATAATAAAAAAATTAGAACACCGCGTCAGTTGATTTTATTAGTTAGTACTATTATTATTACTTGATATTATTAGTAGATATTAGATGTTCCCTTTATATATTTGTCTTCTTTCAGTTAAGGAGGGCCACAAATAACGTTTTATATTGGTCTTGGGCTTGAGTTTTTTATTGCCAATTGAATATCTGAAGAAGAGGACCAATTGGAAGTGGACCAAGGAGCAAGTGGTGAAATAAAGAAGCTTTAGGTTTTGACTGAATCTGGGAGGCGCAAGAGGGAGAAGAGAGCCGCAACATACATTGAGAAATCAACGGGAAAAAGGAGGGAGGCAGCTTCACAGAGCAGCGATCTTTGGTGAACCAGCGGACTTTGGGAGCAGTGAGAGAGCGTCGTTGAAGAGGACCTGGGGAAGAGCTATAAGCTTCTGGTTCTTCTTCTTCTTCCCCAGGTCCGACGAACTCGACGGTGACGAGAGTGAACCAGAGAACGCTGTTGAGTTAGCGAGAGAGCAGCTGCACAGTTACAGTGGAGTTTCATCATCTATCGAAAGCAGAGGAAGAGCGAGCAGAGACGGAACGAGGAGCAGAGTAAAGGGAGCCGGTGGAACACTGTAGATTCATCTTCTTGAGGAGCCACGCATTGGAGCAGCGATGGTGGACGGATCTGAACACTGTTGAAGCCATGATTCTGTCTTTTCTCTCTTCTTCAACATTGAGCTGAACTGAAAGGGAGAAGATAGTAACAGTGCTTTAATCTATTCTCATTTCTTTCACTCTAGACTTTGATGGATTTTGGACTAGTCTGTACTGTATTGGGATTGATATGTAACATGTGTGGCTAATTAAGGATTTGAGCATGTATTAAGTAATTAATTTATGCTCAGTATTATTTTTGTTTATTTAATCTATTCTATTTTGTCTACTTAATGCTTGATCATCATTAAGTACGAAATTGGGAAATTTAGATTATCCTTAGGAGAGGGATCTTAATTAGACCATAAGATTAAATAATGTGGAATTAGAATTTATTCTAATTTGCCAATAGGATAGGAATATACCTATTGTACCCATATAATCATATTAGAGTGAATTTAAACATTTATTGCCTCTTGAGTAAATTAGTTAGGAATAACAATTTTAACTTGAGAGAGGGGTATAAGTGATTGGAAGATATTTATATCCATTAATACTCTAGATTAACAAATTAACATTAAGTGCTTTTAATTGGGTAAATGCATGCTCTAAAACTTAAAGAAGGGATTAGCCACTTTAGGTTGTTTTTATCAATTGAAGTCCTTAAATCATTAGATTTGTTTCTTTTGCATTTGTTTAATTGTCTTTCAATCTCTTCCTTTGATTTGCTCAACTTAAATAAAAATGAGAATTTTAACGCCTAATTATCTATTTCCTTAAATCTCTATGGGACGACCTTGATTTGCTATTATACTTTTCTACGACCTGTACACTTGCGGTGCTTATATAAAAATTTAGTAGCATCATAAAAATTCAGTCCATCAACTTTAATTGTTAATAATTGTTATAAAAAAATTTACTTGTTAATAATTGTGATTTGATTAAAACTAAACTTTTAATAACGACAAATTAATAAGAGAAAGAGAGTTTCATTTTCGCTTTAAAAACCTTGATAAAGAGTAGGAGATCAAATTATTAATGATTAGATTTAGTCTGAATGTGGTCCTAATCCTAAACTTATATTGAGTAGTGTCCCTTTTCTCATGAGAAACTTCCAATCATGACTTCTTTTTAATGAATCCACGCTTTTCCTCAGATTTCTCAAATAGTTGACCTCTCAACACACAAACACACAATAATTTAAACCAGCCCACTTCCCCCTGCACCAGTGCAACTAGGCACGTAAAAGTCCATATGTTTCACGTTTCCTCCAACCTATTATTTTAAACTAAATTACAGTGATGAAGTGCCCCGGCATTATTTTACCATGAAACGAAGTTATTAGAGAGAATATAATAAACGTGTATGTATATATTGATCAGGGAATTAAGAAAGTATTCCATATTAATTTGCCCCAACCAGCTTGTAATAACTTGAGCTATAGTTATTTACGGTGTGTTTGTTTTGATTGGCTTTCAATGTTATTGCGATAAGTAGTGTGAGTTGACACTTAAAAAGTGGGATACGAAGAAGACGGTTCAACTTCAGCCTTCATCATTATTATGAGGGACAACCTTTTTCATTTCAACAAATGAAAGACAGATATACATGTTATCCCAGGTCTAAGCAATATATCAGCCGCTAATTATTCAGATTCTGTGCTTATTTTGGATGGTTGAGGCTCGACCTTTATTAAAGTAGAGAAGAATGGTTCATGCCTTAGGATCCAGGACAACCATGGTGGGGTGATCAATTATTCTTATTTAAACAAATTATTTAAAAGTTTTATATCTCTGTGTGTTGTGTACACCATTCAAAACAAACTATTTTATTTTTATATATAGTCAGTGATAATAATTTTTTAATTAATAGTTTGGCTTTTTTTTTTTCTTCTTAGATTTAGAAAAGATCTAAATTAAAATATTAAAAAAATTTGAGATCAATAATATTATTGGTTACCTAAATACCCATTCAACAGCACCTCTCTTAAAAACTTTATCAATAATGCAGACAGTGTGAAAGGTGGTGGCTCTCCTCTTTTAAATAAGTGGGTTTGTACATGTTCAATGTGACTATGAATTCTTGTAAACGGACCAAATTCAATTAGAAGGAATGTGTGATAATCTCTCTTCATATTTCAAGTGACACTAGTTTCTGATTTCAAGGGATGATTTAGGTGATGACTAGCTATAAGAATACAGTTCTCATCAGCGACTTTTGTTATAAGTAGGAACAAACCTATACTTGTTCGACTTGGCAGCTACCCTGCAATGGGATAAGGATACCCTTAAATCACTGAATCATTTGAAAGAACTGAGTCACCATTTAATTTTGTTAAGATTATGGAAGTTTCTTATATATTTTCAGAGCTTACACTTTAGTCTAGTTATAACTAAACCCCCTTGAAAATATTCTATTAAATGTTCACACTAACTAATTTGTCATGCAATAATAATACTTTCTCAACTGAGCATCAATTAAGAGATATTAACTATTAACTATTAACTATCATATATATTGAGATCTAATTAAGAGGGTTAAGAAAGGCAGCCAAGAAGCTCTCCTTTGAGAGTTGTCTCCATTGCTTCTTCGTTGTGATGAAATAACGCCGTTTTAATTAAATAGAATCTCAGCTCTTAGTTCAATATTGTATCTTGGCTGTTAATTGTTAAACCTAGAGAGTTTGACGAGCCACGGTCAAAAGCTTCTCTCAACACCTCTTCTAGTGTCGGCTTCCTCTATATCATCTTCTCCGTCGCACTGTTTAAGAGAAAAATATAGTCATGTGGACTAAAATTTCTGCTATATGATTAATTAAGGCTCTTCTTGATGGCCCCGTTTTTTAATATTATAAGCTGATGAAGAAGTAGTTTACAGATTTTAGAAGAGTGTCTCTTAGAGATAGAGATTCCTTCCACTACTCCAGAAATAAAAAGAAAAGGTTCAATGGGGATTGTCATCATTTAAAAATTCAAGGAAGCGTGACAAAAGGAGAAGCTTTTGATTGTGGCTTGTCAAGCTCTCTAGGTTTAACAAGCGACTGAGCAAAACTGTGGAATGTCCTTGGAAAAAACACTCAAGTGGCTGAGCGAAACCATGGAATGTCCTTGGAAAAAACACTCAAGCGGCTGACCGAAACTGTGGAAGTTCCTGGAAAAAAGCACCCACCAAGCGGCTGAATCTTTTCACAAACCCACAAAAGGAGAAGTTTTTTATTGTGGCCCGTCAAGCTCTCTAGGTTTAACAATTAATAGTCAAGATACATTAGTAAATCAAGGGCTGAGATTCTATTTAATCAACACGGCATCGTATCATCGCAATGGAGACAACTCTCAATGGAGAGGATGTTTTCCGAAAGAAAAAGTCTACAAATTTATTTTTAAAACATAAAGATCTTTGTTACCTTGATATGATAGATCAGTGTTATGGTTTAACATCTCTCATTTGAGAGGATCCAAATTAAATGCAACGCAGGACATTGGAAATAATGGTATTTTGAAAGGAAAAAAATTCTTCAATAATACATAAAAAATCATTATTGCCAATATGCAAAAATCATTTATTTGTTTGACAAAAAATTACTATTCTACTTATAAATTATGGAGGAGTAATATTTTAAAAAAATTATAATACTATAAATATAAAAAGGGATTTTATGTCATGACCACGTTAATCTAGTTATATTACATACACTAGGCTGTTGTTGAATACCCGTAAAAAATTAAATATTATTACTGGTATGCTCACAGTGTATATATATTAAATAGCAATTGAAAATTTATAATAAAAAGCAGAGAAAAGTGAAAGAGAAAGAACGAAAGAGATAGAAACGTGAGAAGAATGTATCAAAAAAAAAACAGAGAGAGAGAGAGAGAGAGAGAGAGAGAGAGAGAGAGAGAGAGAGAGAGAGAGAGAGAGAGAGAGAGAGAGACGAGAGAAGAAACATATAATTGAAAAATATATGTAAATTAATAGGTTCACCCTCAGATAATAATACAGTAAGTAAAAATTTTTGTGTAGAATTTTAATAAATTAACTTGAGTACAAATTATAAACCATACCGGATCGAACTTATAACATTATATAAGTATGATGCATCACTTGGTCATGGACTTACGTATGATGCATTATTCTACGTTATATCTGTATGTATATATTTGGTGTTGCAATTGCCTTAATTATAGTCATTCATAATATGATTATTTATACTTTGAAAACACCAAAATAATGAGATATTTTTAGGAGGAGAAATCACCGTCGAAATCTAATGGCATTTGTATTTATGAATTGACGGATGATGGAGATATGATCCAGTTACAGTCACTTACTTGACTAATAATCCACATTTTATGGGTCGTAATGCGTTGTATGAATTATGAAGTGCTTTGTGATCTTAACTTTAATTATAGGTCGTCAACTACTCGCTAATAACCACACACACACACGTACAGTTCTTAGTTTACCTATCAGCCATATTCTCACTTATATATGGTTTGCTCCTGAATCCTGGTGCATGTTTGGAAGAAAACAATACATCATCTCAACAGCTGATACCTCATAAGTAATACAATATTCTTAATTACAACAATATACTGCCTCTGGTCCTTAATGAAGAACCTAATTAGGGAGTTGATCTTGGTCCTTAATGTATGATTTATTTTTTATATTGTTAGTATTTTTCTAATTTACTCCTATTGATGCTCTCTCACAATAATCAAGTGTGAGAGAGAGAGAGAGAGAGAGAGAGAGAGATTGAGAGAATTAAGGAAGATAATTAGAGTGTTGTAGAAAATACATATCATGTTAACTAACTTTCTTAATTTAATCAAATTAGGTAAATATGTCTTACATTAATTAAGGACCAAGGGGGCATTAATCAAATAACATATTCAATGAAAAGTCAAGACTTTTAACATATATCACATATTCTGGGTTTGTGATCACAATTATGTTAACTCAGATGGGTTAACCTACAACAGCCAAAATAATCAAAATCATTCAAAAATTATACAGATTTAGTAAAGAAGAAGAACCATAACAACAACTATTAATACTAAAGGCTAAATTATATAAAACTTCCCTAAACTTATAATTATATACAAATAACCTCCTTGACCTTTGAAACTTTTAATAAACCCTGTAAACCTTCAAGTCTATGCAGATAGCCCCACATTATCAATTTTATGCCCCTATTAAATTTCATTTTTATATGCACATAGCCCCCTCAAACTTTGATCAATATATATGCAGATGAATTTCTTAAATTTCAAGTCGTTTACAAATAAATAATAAAAAAAGTAATAGTATGGAGTTATATAAATGAATGGAAAAGTTCAAGGAAGTATATTGTAAAATTTCAAATGCTACGGATATTATCTGCATATGATATAAATTTAAAGAAGTTTTGTATAATTTAGCATATATATATATATATATATATATATATATATTAATTGCGAACTTTGTTAGATTTTTTCTATGTCCTGGCAACGTCGGAGGCTGGAAACATACATTGCAATGGGACGAAGAGGTGGCAAGTGGTTTGGAGACATGGAGAGTGTCTGAACCAATTTATAATAACGTTCTTATTGTGGGGGGAAACAATAGTGGCCCCCTTCTCACTTGTTCAAACGGAACTCTAACTGCATGCTTTTTTTTTTTTTCGTTTACAGATAACATAGTAAGTAAAACTTATGCTCTGTTTGGTAGTATAGAATTGAGAAGAGGGAAGTGGAAGTGGAAGTGACTTCCACCCTTTACAATGTTTGGTGTCATGAAACTGGATTCCTGGTGGAAGTGACTTCCATCAAAGTGGATGCCACTTCCATCGACCAACCCATGGAAGTGGATGCCACTTCCACTTCCTTGGTCATTTTTCCGTCACTGCTCTTCTATCCTCTCTTCTTCTGTCCGCCAGCAGCCATGAAGCTCCACCGCAACGGTGATGGCGCCGACGGAGATGGTCCTCCATCTTCTTCAAGCTCCATCCCCCCTTCCCCTCTCAACCTGTCATCTCCACCATCCTCACCACTTCTCCGTGCGACCGCAATCGTCATTCGATCCTCCGCCGCCCATCCTCTGTGATCTTCAGTGTCCTCATCTCCCACCTTCCACAATCTCATATTAGCAACGACGACGACGGTAGGGGATGATGTAAGATGAAGGTAACTGAGGACGATGTCCGAAGGAGGATGGCGGAGGAGCATTAGATTTGCGACACTAACCTTTTTCGACTTTGTTCAACTTTAGATCTGAAGTCGTCAACTTCTGCCATCGCCCTCATCTCCTACCCCTTCTCTCACGGTGGCGACTACACCTTCAAGTTGAGGTGCTTCGATTTTTCTGGTTCAAGTTTCTAATTTTTTTTCTCCGATTTAAATTTCGATTTCTATGATTTCTCTGGTTCTGGTGTGCTCGATTTGTAACTGTTGGGTTGGTACTGCCACCCTCTTGCATTTGATTTCTATGATTTCTCTGGAATTGGTATTGCCAATATGAAAAACCATTCGGTAGGTTGCGTTTCTGACGAGAGTGGTGGTCGGACAAAATTTTTGATTTCTCTCTAGTTCTTGTTCATCCCAGATTTTGATTTTTCCTTCAATTTTGATTTCTCTCTGGTTCTTTGGTTATTGTTTATACCCTATATTGCTAAGATTGTTGAGTTTGTGTATGATTTCTCTGGTGACAGTGGTGGTTTCCGGCGAGATGCGGATTTGGCCACGGCACTGATTGCTGTTCGTTTATGCAGGGAAGATTTTTTTTGATTAAGGGTATTTTGGTAATTTCTTATTATCAATATAAATTTTAATTATAATTTATATTTCACTTCCATTGCCATACCAAACACACTTTAAAACCCACTTTCACCTCCACCTCCACTTCTATTTCCACTTCTAGTTCAACTTCCAATTCCATCGAAAACTCTTCCATCGTACCAAACAAGGCATTAGAGATTATGCCATATGACACATGTCAAAGTTCAGATATTTTGGGATTTATAAAACGACAAAAAATAAACTTGACAACGATATTACGAATAGGTTGGTAAATGTTGCTCACAAACGATTTTTTTTTTTTTTATACTTTCAACTAGTATCTTACGCCCTTTTAACATCTTATTATTAGGTATCTGAGCAACTGACTACTCTAGTTTCGAGGTTTATGACTCTTCCTTCCAACATAAGTATCTCCTTTAAAACTTAAACTCAAGATACAAGGATCTTGTGGAACTTTATATTGCTAGGTGTGTGTTTGGATAAAATTAAAAAAAAAAAACACTTTTGGGGCCAAACTATGTTTTGGTAAAAAAAAATGACCCAAACATTTGAAAAAAAAAAACCCAAAAGCATTTTTTTCTCCAAAACCATGGTTTTGTTGTAAGCTAGCCAAATACTCTGTTTTTCTCTTGAAGCTATTTTTTGTCAAAAAACCATGATTTAGGGTGGAAAACCATGGTTTTCCCATAAGCTATCTTTTGCTATTTTTATAGAAGCTACTCTCCAAAAACTATTTTAAACACACCCTAGATCGACTCTATGTTGGTGATGTTGGCAAATGATACAGGGTGTGTTTGAATTAACTTTTGGAGAACAGCTTCAAATACAAAAATGAAAAAAAAAGTGATTTCAGAGAATAGCTTCTGAAAAGGCAAAAAAAAAAAAAAAAGCTTCGGGGAAAACCATAGTTTTCCACCCCCAAACTATGGCTTTATAGAAAAAAATAGATTCAAGAGAAAAATAGTGTTTGGCTAACTTACAACAAAATTATAGCTTTGGAGAAAAAAGTGTTTTAGGCTTTTTTCAAGTATTTGGGTCCTTTTTTTACCAAATCATAGTTTTGCTCCAAAAATACTTTTTTAATATTATCCAAACACACATGATTAAAGAATTGGTGTTAACGGAATACTATAATGATATACAATTCGTATACCTCATTTAATGCTCATTTGGTAGCACTTAAAATAAATAATTTTAGATTTTATGAGACAAAACTCTTATCATACAATCACTTAAAATAAGTGATTCCAAACTAATACTTGAATAAGATTATCGTCATTGCCTATTATGTAGTCGACCGCCGATGCTTCAATTTTGAAAGCTCGTCAAGATATAAATGTTAAAGTAAAAAATTTTCCTTTTAATTTAATATCGACAAAATTATTTTGATGTTTTCTTTTTGTCTAATTTTCTCATCATGCCTTTTTCTTTAAATCCTTATCTCTTCATCACTCACATAAAGATTAAAGAGCCCTTGCAACGAAAGGGGGATTGTGCTAGTTTAGGAAAGCAACATTTGAGGTGATGCGGCAATGGCCACGTGTAATTTCTTGCTATTGGTCTTCAATCTCCACCACAATTTAATTCCGTAAAACAACAGCACATGTTTCCTCATTTTGACTAATCCAGTGGAGCCTATTATTCTTTCACAAAATTGACAAAAAATAATTAATTCATGTGCTTTATAATATATATATATAAAGCACACGCACATGCTTCTTGGTCGATTCGTGGCAGCCCATCTATTCTTAACCATTTCTTTGGCGGAACAAAGTTTTTATTATTCAAAACATTCAACAATGACATGGCAAGAAACCATTATAACGTTCATGATTCTACACATCGCATTTGGTTTCCGTAGTTTTGAACAGGTTCAAATACTTATTTTTCTTTTTCTTTTTTCATTCTTATTGGCTTATTGCTGCCTTATCTTTAACAATGACAAAAAAAAAAACTTATCTTTTTATAACTTTTGAATATTGCAATGTTATATTTTGAGCAAAAAAAATATTGCAATGTTATATTTAATAATAACTTTAGTCAATAAAGTAGCCTTTTTTTCAGGGGGATAAGCCGACTTTTTCTTTTAATGATTCGAAGAACCAATGACGTACGCCATGCTTGATCATAGAGCTTCAAATAGTAGCACCTACGTTCAAATAATTTAAATAAAATATGATTATTTAAACTCCTTCGATCAAAGTCGAGCTTGAGTCTGAGACATTCTCTTTGATTTCTGTTCTTTTCTAGTGGAGATGGATTTTACTCATTTTGTCCTCAATTAAATATTATACTTCATACATTCTTTTTCATCATTATTCTCATTATTACTTTCTCTCTCACCTATTTATAAATAAGAGTATTTTAAAAAAAAATTAAATTTCCTACATAATTATTATATTTAAATGACTTTTAACTGTTTTTTCCTGCGTCAGAGCAACCAACCTCTCAGCTAAGTTTTATCCTTCACAATGAACTGCTAAAGCTCCGGTGTGGCGCATGCAATTAACTAAAGCCCAGGCATAGCTGATAGGCCGAGCTTAGCCAGAAAATCTGCAGCTGTATTGGCCTTGCGTCGGACTTGTTGAACAGAAATATTCCAATCTCTACTCAAGAGATGTTCAGCTTCACCTCATGCACTTCATTAACTTCCTTCTCAATCAGCTCGGTAGCCTCAGCAGAGTCAGATTCTAATATCACGTTTCTGTACCCTAGGTCCCATGCGAGCTTCAATCCATGCGCGCAGCCCCATAGTTCTTTGGTAAGGGGATCTCCATCATTCCCTCTGAAGTAGTAACCTTTCAACAGATCACCATTTGCATCACGTACAGGGCCTCCACAAGAAAAGCCTGGCGTTAATGGTGAAAACGCTCTGTCCACATTCACTTTGACCCATTCAGCTGGAGGGTTGCCACTTTGAACCATCAAACGATTGGCAGGAGCTGTGAGTGTTAGGCTTAATGAGTCAATCTCGAGCACTACAGATGCTTCCCAACATTGCCAAGACATTGCCACGTAGCACGTGGTTGCTGACCTTCTTATTCTTGAAAACAAAAGCATTTCATCGTCTCCATAGCCACCAGCACGTCATAACAAACCCCTCTCTCCACTCCTCTTCTAATGTATGCCCGCTGTTAATGCCAAGGTTCCAACACAGCCACTCCTGGAGCCTCTGGGAGGTAAATCGACTCCACATGTCAGGGCTAACAATCTCCTTCCAAAGCTCAAGAGCTAGTAGACAGTCACGAAGAACATGTTGCAGATCCTCCACCATCGCGTCACACACTGGGCAATTTGCATTGGCGCTAAGGCCTCTTTGAAATATAGAAGCATTGGTTAATAATCTTTTATGCATAACACTCCAAATCAGTACTTGATGTGCATTTCCATTTTCTTGTTATGAATCTCTTATTGTTTTTTATAGCTTTGTCTGATCCGGGGTACTTGGTCACGGGTTAAAGGAGAAACTCCCACCCACGGATTCCAGGCTCAGACCGGATCAGCATGCCAAAATGATGAAAGAAATGAATGATCTGAAAGATAAGATCTTATTGATTGAGTAGTGTGTTTACATATTTATAGATCAGTGTCTCTAGCTAATCAGTGTTTACACACAGCACGTGTACTGATAGCTGTACACCACTCTAATCTGTTGAGCTGTAACCAGTTGCTCTAACTAACTATTGTTTACACTAATATGCCCCCTACTAAGCAAAAAAAAAAAAATACAGATTATCAGGAAACCGTAGAGCCATGAACCTCTTCTTCAGAAATGATATTCAACTTAGAGTGACAATAAGCAAACATTGATTGCAACTGCGGTTTTGTTAGTATATCTGCCACCTGATAATTTGCTGGGACATAGGCAACTGTTACCAAACCTGCAGCCAACTTTTCTCGAATGAAGTGCACGTCTAATTCAACATGTTTTGCTTTGGAATGAAGTACTGGATTTGCTGCCAAGGCGACTGTGCCACTGTTATCACACCAAATAGTAGGAACATTTGACACTGGGATGTGCATTTCGTTCAGTAAAGACTGAAGCCACATGAGTTCATGAATTGTATCTGCAACACTCCTATATTCTGCCTCAGTAGATGATCGAGACACAACCAGTTGTTTTTTGGACATCCATGACACAGGTGTAGACCCCAAGAAAATACAATATCCACCAGTAGACCTCTTATTTTCAGGTAGAATCAGATCTACTGTCTGTTCATCTGACGTTTCAATAGCATTTTTCTTTTTCTTCAAAGGTCCACCCTAATCAGAGTCAGAGTATGCCTGAACAGTGAGCTGAGTGGTTGGTTTGATGAGTAAGTCATAAGTGCTAGTACCATTCAGGTACCGTAAGAGACGGTGAACACAATCCCACTACTTCTCTGTTGGCGCATGCATGAACTGACTAAGCTTATTGACCATAAAGATAATGTCAGGTCTAGTATAGCATACATATTGCAGAGATCCCACAATACTCCTGTAAAGCTTTGGATCAGAAAAGGCTGGACTATCAGTAAGAGAAAGATGAGTATTTGTTGCCATAGGGGTCGCAAAAGAATGAGCATCTAACATCTTTGTCCTGGACAGAAGAGAGTGAATATACTTCTTCTGAGTTAAGAGAAGACCATTGGCACTCCTTTGAAATTTAATACCAAGGAAAAAAGATAATTCACCAAGGTCTTTAATACCAAGGAAAAAAGATAATTCACCAAGGTCTTTAAGAGAGAAGGCAGTACTCATTGTCTTAATAAGATGTTGAACACACTCTTCACTTGATCCAGTGAGCACTAGATCATCAACATAGGTTAGAAGATATATAATACCAGTATCATCTTTCTTAAGAAACAAACAAGCATCTGATTTTGAGGCTTGAAATCCAAGAGATAGCATATATGTACTGAGTTTGGAGAACCAAGCATGAGGCGCATGTTTTAACCCAAAAATGGATTTTTTAAGTTTACATACTAGAGGATGTCCATATGAATCAAGTTGTACAAACCCTAGAGGTTGTTCCATGTATACATCTTCAACAAGATCCCCATTAAGAAACGCATTGTTGAAGTCAACTTGATGTAATTTCCATCCATTAGTGACTGCCAAGGTAAGCAAAATTCGGACAGTGGGTGCCTTGACTACAGGATTAAAGGTTTCTTGATAGTCTGAACCAGCTTCTTGAGAGTAACCTTTTGCTACTAACCGGCCTTTGTACTTGGCAATAGAACCATCTACATGGGTTTTTAAGCGACATAACCATCAACAGCCCATAATTTTCCTATCAGCTGGACATGGCACAAGATCCCAAGTTTGAAAACAAACAAGAGCATCAAATTCCTCATGAATAGCCTGTTTCCAATTGGGGTCTGCTAATAAAGCTTGATCGATAGTAGTGGAAACTTGAACATCCTCAGCTACGGTAAAAACCTTTGGTTTGAAAATGCCTGCTTTGCCTCTAGTAATCATAAGATGCCGATTAGAGGTAGCTGAAGCCCACAATTTTCCTATCAGCTGGACATGGCACAAGATCCCAAGTTTGAAAACAAACAAGAGCATCAAATTCCTCATGAATAGCCTGTTTCCAATTGGGGTCTACTAAAGCTTGATCAATAGTAGTGGGAACTTGAACATCCTCAGCTACGGTAAAAACCTTTGGTTTGAAAATGCCTGCTTTGCCTCTAGTAATCATAGGATGCCGATTAGAGGTAGCTGATGGTATAGGTGTCGGATGGAGGGGAGGTGTAGGTGAACTCCTATTTATAGAAGATGCTACTAAACCATTAATGTAAGATCCAGAAGAATTTGAGATATGTGTAGCTGAAGTTCCTGTGGCTAAATTTCCTGATGTGCAAATGTCCCCTGCAGATGGAATCTGTGGTGGCTTAAAACTGACCTGAGGAGTACATCCTGGTAGAGATGTACGAACATTGAACTGACCTTGACCAGGAAATATGAATTCAACATGACGAGTAATATATAAACGACTAGTAGTTCTATCCAGACACTTTTAGCCTTTTTGTATAGAACAGTATCCCAAGAAGACACATGGTGTAGATCGAAAAGCTAGCTTGTGCTTATGATAAGGGTGAAGCATTGGGAAGCATTCACAGCCGAACACTCGCAGAATAGAGTAATCGGGTTTGACACCATAAAGTCATTCATAGGGGGAAATGCCATGTAGCACTTGAGTAGGCAATCGATTTAATAAAAATACAGCAGAAAAAAATGCATCACCCCAATAAAAGAGTGGCAGACTAGCAGCTGCTAATAAGGTCAGACCCATATCTACAATTGTTCTATATATGTCTTCTTTCAACAATGCCATTTTGTTCCAACGTATATGGACAAGTGAGTATGTGTTCAATACCATTATTTTCAAGAAAATACTTGAACGCCAAGAACTCTCCTCCATTATTACTTTGCACTCTCAGAATTTTAGTACCAAAACGATTTTCAACCAGAAGCTTAAACCGTTGAAAAACAGAAAGAGCATCTGATTTATTCTTTAGTAGATAAAGCCAAGTAAATTTGCTAAAAGCATCTACAAAGGCAATGTAATTACAGAAGCCATTTGAAGCAAAAGGGGCTGGTCCCCACAGATCCATTAAAATCAATTGCAACGGTTTTGTGTACATAGTTGTAGAAGATGGAAAAGTAAGCTTATGACTCTTTCCCATTTTACAAGCAGTACAAAGTGCTCTAGGAATTTCTCTCTGACAGGGTATATGAAGAGTGTGTAATACATTTTTTACAATGACTTCATGAGGATGACCCAGCCTTTGATGCCATAAGGAAAACAAATCTGAATTTGTTGTTGCATGATAACAAGAGCTACCAGCAGAAAAACCTTTATTGCCTGTAGGACTACTCCTTGATTTGGAAGATGTAGAAGGAACTGCTGACAATTGCTCTAACTAACTATTGTTTACACTAATACAGCGGTATCTAGAAAAATGGGGAATACGATAAGTCTAACTCAGAGAATTAAGGTTGGAAAGGAGGCAAAGATTGGTATGTTTGGCCGCTCTTGTCTATATCGTGTTTTAGTGTGACTGCATTATTACTGACCAAGAGCCAATTTGGCCTTTTGCACCTCTAATATGGTTTGTTGCCTGTTGCCTGTTGCCTGTTGCCTGCCTAAATTTTTCCTTCCTTCCTAGTAGGCTTGCAGCTTAATATTATGCTGTTAAATTTTCCAATCTTTCATTTTAAAGTGATGCACGTTATATAAGTTGACAGTATGGATAGACTTAGGCCACACTATGGAAAGGTTTTTGTTGATGTTATGGTGGGAATGGATAGATTATATTTCAGACCTGCTGCGCATCTATGAACTATCCCCCCCCCCCCCCCCATCGTTATCATGCTGATGATGGACTTGTTTCTTTTGTGTAGTCGAGGAAAATGCAAGAAAATGGCTGGAAACCAAGAAGGTTCCGAAGAGAAGGAGAAAAAGGAACATTTGGCTATGTAGGCGGTTATTGGGAAGCCAGAGAACGAGGAATATGGGATGGGTGCCCAAATATATTTGATGAAGTTAATGAAGACTTTGTAAATCCTTTAGGTGCATCTTGATTTTAATTCAGGTAATGTTTACATCTTCTCAAACCATATTTGGCTCAGCTCTCTAGCAACTCACGCGCACACACTGTCTGAGATCAGAGTTGGCTAATGACACGCTAAATTTGTTGCAGAGATGAGATAGCGGTGATATATGGAAATTAGGCAGCAGAAAGCTTTAGCTTCAAAGTTGTAGCATATGGCTATTTTGGGAGCAGTGAAAAAGCTTGGTTGGAGTGGGTGGCTTCGTAGAGTTTCCTTCCAGCGACGTGAAGCGAACAACGAAAACATGCAGTGATGGGAATAACGTCTCTCCATCATTTCCTGGATTTGCCTTGAGAAGTCCATCAAAACATGAAGTGGTGGTGGACGTGTAACATTCATTTATTGGCCTGATATAGACCAGGCTTTTCCAGAATCTGTAATGGAGTCGAAATTGATTTGTCAAAAGAAAAACAGAGAGAGAGAGAGAGAGAGAGATCCCAAATTGAGGCTGTTATTTGATTTTGATTAGCATATGCGCAAATAATTCAGCTAGATCTGGGTGTCCTTCGAAGTCTAAGATTGTCATATAATAGGGCTTTTCTTTTATCTTCTAGATATGTAATTATTGTCAAGCCAAAAAAACAAAAGATTTGTAATTATTGGGGGTAAGAGCTTTTCTCTCTACCTTTCTACTGAAACCTGAATTCTGATATGGTTGCTGACTTGGCCCAAGAGTCGTAGATTTGTCATAACAATATTATTGTTAATACTCACTGAATCGTGATCAGACCGATTTCAATTAAAATGATACATATAAAAAAAATAATTTAGACAATATTTATTTTTTTGATATAATAACTTAGAGAAAATATTTACTAATATATTGTCATACATGCTAAATTAACATAATTTTATACATGCCCAACTTAGATACCATATATTGTTTGTTGGCAAAAAAGTACTATATATTGTCCAATACAAATCACTAAAATGTTCAAGGTCAGATTAATTGTCTAACTAATTAAATTAGTACAATCTTCCATGATTAACCAAAACTACCAATAAATCCATAAATTTATTAGACACTAAAGAAATAACTAAACGAGAAATAAAAACACCAAATTGATTGGTTTTGAGTATACATAAGAATTCATATTAAAAATGATGGGTCAATCACGCTTCACTCTAATTACTAAACTATAAATAGCTTGTCGATATAAAAGGCGAAATAGGATCACAATATGTTCATTAAATTATGGCTTGTGAAATTTATAAAAAGGTTAAGAAAAAAATAATCATTTGAACTGTTATGAAAATAAGAAAAATACAAGATATTGATATGAGAGAGATAGAGAATATTGAGAGAAAGTTGGAGGAGAAATATGGAGGAGCTATCTTTCACTTCATTGTTGGTACCAATACATTATACATGACCTCTATTTATAGGCCTCTAACCATGAAACCTAATATATAAAACAATCGGTAAACGGGCCTCATTAATTTCATGTAACGGCTTAAATTATCCCAAATATATATATATGTAAAAGATAACAATAGAAAAGATAAAAATAGATAGCATAAAAGAAAAATAATATAAAACAATAGATCGATAATGTAAACTAGAAAGATAAAATAACATAGAGAATAAACAACATAAAATATTGTATGGAAATGAGAAAGTTAAAGAGTAAAAGAGATAGAAAATTAGACCATAGGCCTTCTGAGCGAATCCGTGCTGATAATGTGTTATTACAATAAGAAATGTACAAAAGATTGACATGAGGGAGATAGAGAATCAGCGTGTTTGTTTTAACATTTTAACGTACAAACGGGCTTGAACAGTGGCGCAAACGAGTTTGAACAGTGGAAAAGCAAAAAATAGGTGTTTGTTTCAGCGATGGGTGTAACATCCTAATTTTTATTTTTAGAATATAATTATAATTTAGAGATAATTATAAAATTAATAGTAATTTTTGGATAAAAAGAAAAGAGGGATTTAATTAAAATATGTTTTAAAAAAAATTATAATAATAATAATAAAATATATATGTAATAAAAATTAAAAACTAAAAATATGTATATATATATATATATTAAATAAATATATATATATATATTAATAAATAATTATAATATATATATATATATATATATAAAGAAAATAATATATTAATTAATTAATTAACACGTGGGCGTCGTTGGTGCCCACCGATTGAAAGAAAACTGGGGAGGCACCATCTAATATAAAGATTGTGGGGTAGGAGCCCACAATCTTAAAAAGAAAACTGGTCCACAGTTTTTAAGAGGAGTTGGCATTATAAATACCCTCTCTCTCCCGTCCTCACTTCACACACCTCAAGTGTGAAGAAAGGTGTAGAGTGAAGTACTAGTAGGAGCATTTTCATATCTTTGGAGATCGATAAGGTATTCAATATTACTTCTCATCTCATAATTTTTTTTATGGAAATGTTCTAAATAATTTTCTCTTTCTTATGATAATAATTTTATGATGATTAGAGAAAATTTTAAGATTATGATTTTTGATAAATTTGAGTTTTGTTAATATAAGGCTACAGGAATGTAGAGGATAATTAATAGTTAATTTTAATTAAGTTACTTTTGTTACTTAGTTAGCATATAATTTTATAATGAAATTTTTATATAACTAATCTATGAATAATTCTATATTAGGCTTCTTAACCGATTAAATTTAGGTTAAATAATTTATTTGGATTATTAGAGGTATTCTTGAGGTTTTAATTGGTTTAGATTTTGTTTTAGGATGATGATTTATAATTTAGCCATTTTATTAATTGATTATTATAGATTGATTTTTGGCGTATATTTGAGCTCTTGGATTAGGAGCTTGTGATTATAATTTTGCTTTGGCGAAAGGTAACCACTTTCCACTTATTATGTGTGTTGGTATGCTGTTTGTGAGTATTTTGTAAAATGATTTAAGTTTGGAAATGATATGTTGATATTTACTCCAATGAGTAAAGGTTTATTGTGATTAAGAAAGTTATCATTATCTTGTGAAGTATTTTGATATAAACTAGCTTTGTGAAATTTTATGATTTGAAATGAAAAATATGTATATACTCGGGAAAATTCCATTGAAATAATTATTGATAAATTATTATGATAATGTGTTTGGGATAAGATGGAGTATATTATTTTACCACGTGGTATAGCCTTCATTGGTACACGATGGTTGGCTGTCTATTGTCTCACCAGTTTCAATGAGGGACTGCCCCACCAGTTCAATGAGGGGTTGCGACACCCCACCAGTTCAATGAGGGGAAAGACCCATGGTCCGGGGCACATGCTCTGAGGGTTTGGCCGATCCTCATCGCGTGACCGGTGAGCTTTTTGAGTGGCTAGTCACATGGTTAGTAACTTAGCCCATGGGTCTAGTCGGCGGAAATAAGGCGGTTCAGTTGGATTGATGGGAGGCAATGGGAATTGTAATAAGAAATTTATGTATAAAACCGTGATATTGAATTTTTATAATTTGCTATATAAATTATTCCACTTAGCACCTCATGAACACATGTTAGCATGTGTAATGAGTCGGATAGCTGGTTACTGAGACTTTTGTCTCACCCCGTTAATTTAACATTTTTTTGGTGATAATTCTCTTGCTGAAATGTTAGGAGGAGCTCCTGAGACATAGATATATTTCTATATATATATGTATAGCCTGTTGTAGTTTATTATGTGTTGAATGAATGTATATTGCCACTTATTAGGGACTATATTTTGTAAACTCTAAATTCGTCTACATACTTTGTTTATCATATAAAGTTGGGTGACTTTGGTTTTGAAATGGAAATTTTTTATATGATAACTGTAGGATTAATATTTAAAAAATGAATTGTAATATTTTCTTTATAGGGACTTAAATTTTCTATTACCATGATAGAGTTTTCAAATAGTTACTTGAACTCTTTTCTACCATGGTAATACCATGGTAATCTTTCTTTAAAAAAAATGAAATAAGTAATTTTTAAAGATAAGTTAATATTATAAAATAAGGAGAGGACCTTACAATGGGATTTAAGGTAAAATAAGTCAAAAGTTAGAAAAAGTCATAAGCCTCAAAATGGAGCTTATTGCTATAAAATAATATTGAAAGAAGTATTTTCATATTTCTGGGGATCAATGAGTTACTCAAAATCACTTTTAATCACAAAAATTATTTTATAAAAAATGTTCTAAATAATTTTCTCTTTCTTTAGATAGTAATCTTCTACTAATTAGAGAATACTTTGGGATAAGAGTTTAGGCAAGTTTTGAGTTTTGTCAATATATGACTGTAGAAATGTAGAGAATAATTAATAATTAATTTTAATTAGTTTGGATTTATTATTTAATTATTTTATGATTTTATAATCAATTTTTTTTATAAACATGTCATAAATTAGTTTCTATATGGTGTTTTTACCCATTAAATTTAGTTTAAATAATTTATTTGGATTATTGGAGGTATTATTGAGGTTTCAATAGGTTTATTTTGTTAGATTTTAAGCTATGTAAAAATATGAGTTATGATTTAATATTTAAATTAGAGTTTGATATAATTTATAAAATTTAAGCTTAAGGTGCATAATAGAAAAGACTTTTAGAGTGTACAAATTTAAATTAGAGTGTGATATGATTTTATTTAAAATTGTACTATTACCAAATTTTTAAATTTAATTTTTGAGAAAATTGTGAAAAAATCCCTTCGTGTGTAGATATCTTCCCAGGTCCTATTTGACAATTAAGTTGCCAATGAGGGCTTTTTCACAATTATCCCTTCATTTTTTCATTTTTCATAATTTTTACAATTTTTTCTCTTAAATAATACAAAAGTCACTTATGCAAAAGCCAAACCAAACATCATTCACTTTTACATAATATATATGAAACTAAGGCAGATTTTTATGTGAAGAGTGTGTAAAGAACTGTTTTATGCCTTTTGCCTTGTATTTTTTGGTAAGGTCTTTATTGATTTGAAGATTACAATTATCGAACCCAATTATATCCCTGGAGAAAAGAAAGATTTGTGAGTGATGAGTGTGCAAAGAACTGTTATCTAGATGAGTTAGCGGCATCAAAATTTTGAGTATGTGTCTTGTGGTAACACTGTCGCCATTGGATGGTTTGGATCAATTTATCACCAAGAATGCTACTTTAACAAATGTAGATATCTTCCCAGGTCTCATTTGGCAATTAAGTTGCCAATGAGTTCTTTTTCCACAATTAGTCCTTCATTTTTTCATTTTTCATAATTTTTTCTCTTAATTAATACAAAAGTCACTTATACAAAAGTCAAACCAAACATCATTCACTTTTACATAAGTTATTTTAAGTTACTTATCCAATCGTTAATCCAAATACTCATCATATTACCCAATCTAACTTTTTTCCAATTTTAAGATTCCATAAGATTAATTAAAAATAAGTTACTTGTCCAATCGCCAAAACAAACACACCCAATGTTGAGAGAAAGTTGGAGGAGAAATATGTAGGAGCTCTCATTCACTTCATTATAAGCCCTAAAGCTATATGATTATTGTAAACACTAAAAGTTATATGATTTTGATTTTGATTAGTGTTTAAATTTAAATTTAAACTCATTGTAAATAATATGTGAGAGAGAAATTATTTGATATTGTGATATTGGCATGAGCGATATATGAAATCAAATAGATAAAAAGGTAATTATTGGTCATTCTAAAGTTTTAGTATATACCAATTTATTTACAAATTTAAAATTATGGTGTGTGGATGTTCATGATTTCATGGCCTTTTAAGATTCTAACTACCTCATGGTTATGGTCATTATGCCATATAACCCCCAAATTAAATGCTTTCTAGTATTTATTCATATAACCTTCAATTATACAATTAAATTATTTAATTCTCTTCTTTATGTATAATTGTACAATTTATTTGTAACTTTAAGTATATGATGTATGTGAATATTATTCATACATCAAGGGAGTTTATCACCTCTATTTTCTTCTTGGGACTTGTGATTCTCTGTTGCACCATAAATTTTTCAACCAACACTCAACTCATATACCTCAACATCAAGGTACTTTCTTTTATTATTAGTCATATTTTTCATTTTAGCTTTGTCTTCCATCTCTTTTTTTCTCTTGAGCACTATTATATTGCCTTACATACATACATACATACATACATACATGCATGCATGCAATTTTTCTTAATTCCAAACTTTCATTATTGAAAGACATACAAATGCTCTACAATTTGTATTTTATTTTAGTATTGATAAGTTATTGTCTCCTTTGCCAATTCATTGTATTGTCACTTCTTCTACTCCTTAGCATTCTTATATGATATGTAAAGTTTCATTCATTAATCATGATATAGTATATAATATGATATATATTGGAATCAAATTGGCTTTAGGTGACATTTGCAAAAAAAAATCATATATAATATTTGAGTTAAGAGAATCAGAATGTATTTAATTTTATGAGAAAATCATTATGAATAGTTTATGATTTGTTAGACAAAACCATTTTTGTAATGTGCGTGAACTATATATATAGTACAAGTCAAATTTATGGATGATTAAATAATAGGGAATATTTGAAAGAAGACTATGAATATCATAAGCATTCATTATTTTATATTATAATGCATTTGTCTTCACATTTCTCTCAAAGTAACTTTAGCCCCTAAACATTGCAATAAGATCTTTATGTATTTTGATTATGGATCTCCTCATATTTTTCTTTATATAGTGAAAAATTCTAAACATTGCATATTTTGAATATGCATCAAAAGATGCAAATTGAAGCATATTATTATCAATGAGTAATAAAATTATATAAATATGCGATAATATATGTTAGTTCCTGAAGAACATAATTAATGTAACAAAGTCAATATAGTTCCTGGAGAACTAATATTGATTTTTCTTGAATTTTATGGACAGAAGAAGAATTGATCATGAAAAGTTATGACCCATAGATTTACATTAGAGTTTCACTCTATTAAAAGGTTTAAGTGATAGCCCAATTGACTGAAATCTATGATTAATTGTGAGTTATGAAGTACTTGAGTTTTTAAATGAAAGATATATTATTGGCTTACTCTATACTAATTTGTCTTTAAAATAGAGAAATAAAGAAAGTATATTTATATAACTCACACTTGAGGGGGAGATTGTTAGAATATAAGTGAGTTAATATTGAAAAATTCTACTCATATAATTCCTTACAAAACCTATTGATTGATCTCCTAAAAATGGATGTCATATTGATATTTTATATCAATATCTTGTGAAAATTGAAAAGTTTGTTGTTGGTTAAGCAACATGTCACATTAAACTAGCAATTTACTAATTCAAACAAATTTATTGTTAGCATGACTTGTTTGATCATTCAAGTCATATATAAAAAATTACGTATACATCCATGGAAGAACCAAAAGATTTTTCATGAATAGCCAACATATTATATAATTCAAGAATTATCATGTGTTACTTGTTCTCAAAGAAATTTGATTATGAGAGTATCACAAGTTATGATTTGGAATGGATCTCTATATTTCTGAAAATATATCAAACTCATATATGGGCCATTTCAAATAGCATGTAAACCATATAAATGTTCAATAATTTTGATAGATGCATCTATAAGATGGTTACATGTGATATAATTATTAGTTTGCAACTTGAAGTTTGTAGGAATGTTTGAATAAATCATTATGTTAAGCGCACTTTCTAGATTATACGATTCATTCATTGAAACCTCCATTAATAGCTAGATTAATACTTATAAGAACAAAATTTATATTTCAATGTTGGCATATTTGATCTTACACATTGCAATACTTATATTAGCTAACCAAATTTCCCCGATAAAATTAGCTTTTTGATAGGAGTCAAGATATTTCATCTTAAAAAGTTTGAATGTGCATTCATAGTGATCCACCACAATGCACATAGATGGATAATTAATGAAAATTAAGATAAATGTTAAGTAATAACCTCCTTCTTCTTGTTTGTCTCTAAATAAAACAAAAGGATGTTTCTAATAGAAACAAATGGATTTAGAAAACTTATACTGCATGATTAGTCGATTGTCATTTGACATAGTGTTCCTAACATGAGGGGGAGAAATTGAATAGCTAGAAAATAGAACAAAAGGAATGGATTATTAATATCAAGTATAGATCCTCAAATACAACACTATGAACTATAAGTCCATTAGGTTTTGCATTCATGAAATATTGCATAAAATTTGCCAAATGCAATTATTGACCTAAATGGAAATTACTAAATCTCATATTCCAGCTAAAAATGCTCTAATCAACAAAAATGAAAGTGAGACATGCCCTAAGTATGAGAGAATAATCGGTTCCAAAAGAAAAAAGAAAGGAGCAAATAATCAATATGATCATATTAAGGAGGTAGATACTCCAGAAGAGGTCAAGACATAACTAATTGCAAAAACGTCAAAAGAGGTTCAAATATTTGAAAGTAATAAAGAAATCTCAATGAATTATGTCACAACAAGAAAATGAAACTGAAAAGATAAAGTTGTTGACAACAGTTTTAGTAACAATATCATGTGATCAAATGAGGATTTTTTATACATAAGTATGTCGGTAGAAAAAAAAAAGGTGATTGACCAACTGAAAAAGGGAACAAGACGCAATAAAAAATGTTCTTTCAATATGTGAAATGTATGGATCTGTAGTCCAAAACATCTGAAATATAAATTTATTTGTGATATATGAATATTCATGTGAAAATAAAGATTTTCGCAAGGTCTAATGATGATTATGATGAGGTACAATATTTGGTGGAGGATACAATAATTGTTGCATATATTATTAGTCTTGCAATATAAGCAAATGAAATAATGCATCTATTAGATATTATTATATATAGCATATGCATATAGATAGTGAATATCACATGAGAATTCTTGAAATGATCCAAAATGTTGAAAGTATGTCTAAGAAAAGTATTCAGTGTATAAAATGTTACATGGATTAAATAATTTGAGTATATATATAATTGATTGAAAGATATATTGAAAAATAAATAATTTTACATATCAAGTTATTGGAAACCTTAATGATTTCAAAATCATATATTTTTGCTATAATGATATTGTTTGCAAAATTTTTTTGAATTTAATGATTATAAGTATCACATATTTATGAATATTTACATCATGCTAATATTGTAGTTATTACGTTCTTTTTAGTAAAATCAAGATGCTGCATGTACACTATAGATACTATGAAACTGATATTTAGTGTGATAGTTCTATGAAACTATTCTATAAATACATTTTGTTTATAACAAATTGAACATGTGGATAGAAGATATATTATGGTGATTTTTAGGATAATTTTTTTTATTATTTCTATAATGCATAGAGGCAAGTGGAGAATATATTGATATTTAACATATCCAAAAGATATGGTAGATAATTATGTGTTAGCATATGATTTGATAACAATACATTATGCATAGTTTAAATAGAAAGGACATCAATTGCTTGAAAAATCATTGATGACAATTGCAATTGAGAAATCAGTATATTGTCTTGAGATATGACAATTTAACAACAATGAGTGATGTTGCTATCAGGGGGAGTAAAGATCATGTTGTACTCTTTTCCTTAATCAAGGTTTTGCCACACTTGGTTTTCTTGGTAAGGGTTTTTAATAAGGCAACTTCAATATGTATTGTGCACTCTTTTTCCTTCAGTGGGTTTTTGTCCCATTGAGTTTTTCCTAGTAAAGTTTTAATGAGACACAATATTTGTTTATGGACATCCAAGGGGGAGTGTTGTAAATATTTATGATGTGAAAGTTCATAAACTATCCAACTCTTGGCCTTTCATATGTCTTTCACTCCATAACCTCTCACTCTTAGGATTCCATATGTGTTCAATGCTATAAATCTATAACTTCCCCAATGAATTGTTTGTGGGAGTTTCTTATGATTAATACCATTACGCTCATCTTTATTTCCTTGTAACCATATGTATAGAATTCAATGGGTAGAGGCCTATAAATAAAGGCCATGTACAATGTATTGGTATCAACAATAAAGTGAGTAAGAGCTCCTCCATATTTCTCCTTCAGCTTTCTCTCAATATCTCCCTCATGTCAATCTCTTGTACTTTTCTTATTTTCATAACATGAACCCTATTGATTGACTTGAGGGAATTCAGTCACTGTAATTTTGATTTAGTTGAAATTCATTTCTTAAACTTTTAACCTATTGCAACTTAGTCTTTATAAGTTTAATCATTTAAAGCTAATTTATTCCTAAACAAAAAGCATATAAGTAAATATTTTTTATCAGGGCTTAATATTTTTAGGAAGGTTTTCAGTAAGGTGAAAAGGAAACAACCATATTAGTAGAATATTTTTTTTTTGGTTAAGGGTTAATTTTGCCCCAAAAATTTTCACTTAAAGGCAATTTTACTCCAGAAGTTTTGGGGGGCGATTTTTCCCTAGAAGTTTAAAAAAGGGAGCAATTTTTCCCTGGTAACTACTTCAGCTATTTTTGACTATTATTTAACCAAATATATTGAGCTGGCAGTCCACATGTCATCCACGTCATTTTTGTTAAGGTGCAAATTTGTCGGGAAGTTTTAAATCTAACTTTGAAAAAAAATAAAATAGATGACACGTAAATTTCAGTAGGCAAATTTACACCTTAATAAAAATGTCATAGATGACATGTGAACTGTCAACTCAGCATATTTGATCAACTAATCGTTAAAATTATCTAAGATAACAATCAGGGCTAAATTACTCTCTTTTTGAAACTTCCAGGTCAACATTAATCCCGAAAAAATTTTAGGGCAAAATTGCCTTTTGTTGAAAACTTTCATGACAAAATTACCCTTTAACCCTTTTTTTTTTTTTGCCAGACCATAGAAGTAGAATTATTTGATAGTTTTGAGTAGTTCACTGGCATATTTTGACAACACATTTGTAACCAAGGTCTTGGTGTGTTTTGATATTTCAATTAGGAAAAGGACCATTTTTGCCCCAGAAGTAAGTACTGAGGAGATTAAGTGTCTGGAAGTTTTTCGAGAAGCATTTTTTCCCGGATGTTACGAACACCCAACGTTAACCGTTAAATGCACAGGCTGGCATGGAAACTGTGATGATGGTGTGCAACGTGACATTACAAATAGGCATGTGTCTCTGAGAAGGGAAAATCATATTCAAATACACTTTCCTTTATTCGAATAACATCCTTTGTATTTGAATAGCTTAACCTTTATTCGAATAAGTTTTTTCTTATTCAAATAACATTCTTTGTATTGGACTTGGTCACTTGGTTTTATTCAAATACACCTTTCCTTCTTCGAATAACATTCTTTGTACTTGATCTATTCGAATACAGCCACTTGTATTCAAATAATATTCTTTGATAATGAATTTTCATATTTGAATAATATCAATTGTATTCTGATAAAAAGTCTCTTTTTTAGTTATAGCATATTCGAATACTCTTCTTTCTATTTGAATAAGACATAAGCATCTATATGTATTGGAATATCCTGATTCTTATTTGAATAGCTTCCTTTGTAAAATATTGAATTTTATTTGAATAGAATAACTTGTATTCGAATAAGCCTCTTGGATAATGAGTAATCTTTATTCGAATACTTCATCCCTTATTCGAATAATCCTTCAAAATTTAAAATGTATTTAAATAATCAATATCTTATTCGAATAGCTTTTCACACAAAATATATCATTTTATTTGAATATACTTATTGCTATTCGAATAAACTTCTTACAAAACAAGGAGAGCTTATTCGAATACTACAACCTTTATCGGAATAAACTATTGATTTTAACAGGCATAACTCTTTGGATATAACTCCAAATTTGGCAAATGACCTATCCTCAGAAAACTCTTTAAGTCTACTTTTAATAGCAACTAGAATCAATCCAAAATACTTTATACTCCAAAAGTTATGATCCAATTTGTATCGACTGGTCTAGAACAGAGCTTTGAATTTAAGCACCAATTTTAAAATTCATATCTCTTTCATCTGAACTCATTTGAACTTCATCTTGATGTCTGTATGTAGCATTTTAAGTCTAGTTTCATATGAATTTACCTCAATTGGATTTGTGGTTTGAGAGATATATCTAAAACACTGAACCTGTTCTGAAATACAACATAGATAATGAGTGGCATTTTTTAAAATTCGTATCTCTCTCATATGAACTCCTTTTAACTTGATCTTAGTGTTTATTTGTCACATTGAAAATCTAGTTTTATATGAAATAAGTTTCAGATCAATCAAAGTTGTGGGTTGGAAGATATGATCAAATCACTAAACCTCACTCATGCGTCTTCTATGCTCATTTGATTAATGCGTTCATTCGTTCTCTTCTGTGCTTGGGCTCACTCGTGTTAATGCATCTCAGTGAGTTCGGTGCGATCATTCCCAACATTTAAGCCATCCCTAATGCCTCTGACCTAACATAGAAGAAGAGGCTTGAAAATAAAACCGAACAAAAAGGGCATGAAAATACACATATATAAATACATGTCAATTTGAATCTCCAACGTGGATATATATTGATGTCGCATCAAATCTCACGTGGCAGACAAGAGTTGGGGTGTCCATCGCATCAGGGCAAAAGTGCTTCATTTTGGTTACTTCCAGAGTAAATACACTCCTTGAAAAACTTCCGGACACTCAATGCTCCTCAGTGGTTACTTTCAGGGCAAAAATGGTCCTTTTCCATTTCAATTATTCACATCTATGATATTGATTAACCCAATATGTCTTCATTAAGTATGATTGGAACCTATAAATGTACTTCCAAACAAAAAAAAAAAAATTATAGCACAAACCCTCCAAAATTTTGGACCTCAAAGCTAAGGTTTCTCAATTCTACTTCAAACTCAAATTTTTATTAGTAAAGACTGTAGAAAATGGAGAGGAGTATGGAATAGTATATCTCTTTTTTCCCCCTCAAATCTATTGTAATCCGTTGCAATAAAGCTTACATTGAATTACTTTACTATACCAACCCGCCAAACACCTGAATCAGCGGATAATGCAATCATGACGTATGGAATTGAACCAAATGTGGTATGAGAGTTTGAGAAATGAAGAAGGGTCAGGGTTAGAACATGGAACCTAGGCAGGCCCGATTATTCTGAGTGAATGATTAAAGAGGCTATAATTGGTGTATATATTATATATAGTAAAGCAGATATCTTTTTCTTTCAGTTGCAGTGCATGGAATAAATAATCGATGATATTTTATGTGGCTTTGATTGGGAATATGAGTAAGTTAACGTTACAGATTGAAGGAGGGTGAGGTATTGAATGTGCGAAAGTTGCTTCCTCACTAGGGACAACGATCTGAGAGGTAACCATATAAAATCCCATTAAATTAATTAATATCCCAATCTTTAAGGATTTTCACGTGCATGCAATATTCATCTTTCCTTTCCCACTTCTTTATATTTTAATACTTCCTCTGGTCCTAAATATAAGATAAAATTGATTTTTTTTAGAGATTAAGGAAGTTAAATAAGCTCTTTAATCATATCATATGTTGTATATCCTTAAATTATATATCATTTTATTAGTCAAACTAATTAGTTTGAAGTAAAAAATATAAATATAAATACTCTAATATTAGCTTCTTTAATTTTTCTAAAAATATCAATTTTGTCTTATATTTAGAATAGGAGGCAGGATAGTATAGAGACACATATCACAACTTTGCACTGCTCTGATCTTGGCTTTGGACTTCTCATGAAAACAACGTTTGCGAGCTGTCTCCGTCCTGCTTTTTCTGGGTTTCCTTTGTAACTTCGGCTGAAGATATACCAAATACGTGTTTCGTTTTCAGCTTTTATCTCTCAGCTCATTCGCTGCATATCTATCTACCGCTTCCCTATGCCGATCTTCTTCATTCACTACTGTGGCCTGTGAGCGTGGGGAAGAAAAACAATACTCCCTCTTTTCTTAAATATAAGCCTTATTTACTTAATGTAATTAAATTAGTTAAGTTAGTTAATATATTATATATTTTAACACAACCTAATTATTTTTTTAATTTTCTTCATATCTCTCTTGATTATTACTAAGAGAGCATTATTAGAGTAATTTTAAAAAATATTGATTAATATGAGAAATAAGTTTTATATTTAGTACCAATATCAACCCCTAATCAGGTCATGCAGTAAGGACTGGATTAGTACTGACTTTGATTTCTAGAGAAAGGTATGTTTTATTAGGAAAAAATAGGTTATCTTAAAAATTTTATAAATACTTGGTCTTTTCTATTCCATGTAATTTTAAAAGTTATCAAATGGAATCTTTTGTGCAATATATATAATAAGTGAATTATTGATAGAAAACAACAAAAATTATAATGTATAATTCATATAATTGATTGCTTGTAGTGTACGTGATAAAATTTTCTTTTTGTTGTCATTGTTAAACATATATAAAAAGAATGTCGGCCAAGGCTAAGATGCCATCAAACCCATATCCATCATGGTGTGGCGCTTTCAATTATTTGAAAGAAGTGGATAAAATTTATAATTTCTTGATAAGAACTTATTTTGACATGTGCATATGTTCGTAGATAATATCATCTTCAGACCTTGATATAAGATCTCGTTTGTAGTGCAATAGACCAAGATCTTATATTACAGATTGACGGTAGCATTATTTATTCATAAATCGAAAGAGATGAATAAATAAAACAATATATCTAAAAAGTGAGGTTGATGGACAAAATAAAGCCATATAATTGATACGACTAATTACACTTAATGAGATAAGATTTGTTATTGTTGTTCATAGTCATTGAACATGGAAAGAATGTCCACTAGTGCTAGGGGCTGCCATCACTGATCCATACCCTCAGTCATATTTCTAATATCCCCAAATTGTTTTGATCTAATTTTCATCTTATAAGCATACAAACCCTTATTTTTTTTAGTAGTTTAGCTAATTTAATTAGCTTATATATAATTATTTGTTTCAGTTTTTTTTATATTAAATTAAATAGTTTATTTTTTTAGTAGTTTAGCTAATTTAATTAGCTTATTATTCAATAGTTTAGCTCATTTATAAATTAAAAGGGATGATTTAATTTAGTTGGATAAGTATAAATATTGTATTGATAATATTATTAAAGATACGTAGGTAATAAAGAACTATTATGTTATCTACTATAATATAATTTTGTATGAAAAATAGATGAAAATGAGCTAAAGCTCTGAAATATCTAGAAAAAAAATGGTGAGAATAAATTTTATGTGAAGGAAAGAAGTATTGAAATAAAAAAAATTAAAAAACTTGTTACCATATTTGATCGTATTGTTAAGCTCCTCAACTCATACAAAAAATATTTGTAAATGAGAGAAAATGAAAGAAGGGTAAGGTGAAAAGAAATGGGGGAGTGTTTGAAATGAGTTGTGATAGGGGTATTTATAAGGATCCGAGTAGCATTTGTAGTGGTTAATATATCCATTTTGTAACGGTTTTAATTAGTAGCGGTTATAATATTATTTTATTTTTTAAAAATATTTTTTCCATTTTTTTTAAAGACAAAAACATAATTTGAATTTGATCACTCATCCTCACCATCCCTATAGAAATTATGTAGAAAAATTATTGTTAGTGATGTATTATTAAATTTAAAAAATTTAATTTAAATGATGTGAACTTAAAAAAACGCACCGCAGTAGAGGTAAATTGTCATCGCCTTCAGGAAAGTAGTTTTCAAAATCGGCTGGCTGAAATGGCTCACTCTCGTAGGCGATGTTATCGCCTTCACCCATGTCGTAAAGGTCTCGTGGCTTTAAATGAACAACCATGTGCCAATCCCTGTGCCTCTCATCCTCGACATAATAAATCTAATATGCCTTTGAAGTAAGAATATACGACTCATCATCTTGAGAAATACCAGTATGAATCGGCCGTGAGAAATTGACTGATATGATCCTTAAGTCATCAGTTGTCAGTCCCTGAGAAGTAGTGGTATTTGCCCACAAACACTTGAAATTCATGACCCTCCGTGACTGAAAGTTGATGGCTGTCCGGCGCTTCGTCGAACGACCTTTTCATTGGAAACGTGCAGGCTTGTCTGTTCGGTGGTGGCTATCCGGTCTCAACGGACGTATTGTCCGGGTTCCTTCGTGACCGATGACTCTCCATGAAAACGCCTATAAAAGAGACACAGACGGGATGCTCAGTACAACATATTCTCCTCTCCTCTCCTCTGTACAATATTTTCTGACTGTCTTGCCATTACCTTCTGCCAGTTCTGTTGCCTTGATTATATTAAGAAGGGTCTGTTTAATCCTAGGGGGTGCCGCTTCCTCTTTTCCTGTGGTCGCGGTCTATAGAACAGTGTCCTCGGATGCGACTCAGATAATCTGTTTCGATCTTTACAGGTTGTTGTTCATCTGTTCGTCTAGTTGTTTGTTATCGTCTACACTTTCCTTGCTTGATCTAATTTTCATTATAACAACATACAAACGGCCGTTACAACTTACAACCTTATAGAATACAAACTCTCGGCATTTCCTTTCTTATCGAAATGCTGCCAAGCTTCATTATATATGACATGAAGGGCAGGGAAAAAAAAAGTAGAATATATATATATCGTCCAACTAAGCATGGCAAGCAGCGTCTTGTTCTTCCAATTCTATTCCCTCCTGAGCCAGCCTCTTGTCCTTGTACACGTACCGCTTGGCACAAACTAGATACCCACCAAAATTAAGAGCACTAAGAAAGGCCAAAAGCCAGTAAAAGTTATAGAGCCTGCCCTGGTTAAGATTATCAGCCAGCCATGGCTTCCCTTGCCCTGTCACCTTGTGCACTATCGTCACCAACAGTGAGCTCACGAAGAACCCTAACGACAGTGTGCTCAAGAACAGCCCTGTGCTCATGGTCTTCATTCCCTTGGGACATTCTCTTAGGAAGAAATCTAGCTGTCCTATGTACGTAAATGCCTCCCCTGCCCCAACCATAAAAAATTGTGGCACTAACCAGAACACGCTCAGAGGTATCTCCGCCTTGGGTTTGTCCGTCAAATCATGTGACTTTGCAACCCTAAGACGCTTTATTTCAGTTAGTGCTGCAACCACCATGGCGAATATTGAGAAAACAAGTCCCACCCCTATGCGTTGCAGAGGGGTCATTCCTTGTGGGTTCTTGAGCAGCTTTCTGGTGACGGGGACGACGATCCAGTCGTAGACGGGGACCGTGAGGAGAATACTTCCGACAAAGAAGACGGTCAGGGAAGCTGGCGGGATTTGGAATGATTTTCCCATGTGGCGGTCCATGGTGGTTGCTTGGGACACAGAGAAAGTGGTCATTTGGGCATACACAGTCCAAAATATGATAGTGGTGGCCCAGATTGGTAACATCCTTAGGATCTGTTTCACTTCCTCAACATCTGTCAGGGTTGATGAATACCACTTCCCCTCTTGTATGCTTGCTCCTGCTGTTTCCTGATCTTTGATCGCAGCCCTGTCCAGGAACCTGCACGCCACAATATATATATATATATATATTTAATTACCACTTACACATAAAGAGATTGTTTGACTATGAACATTTCCCTGATTAGTAGCAATATAATGTTTTAATTTTGTGGATAATTTGAGTTAATTCGCTTGAGTCATGTATAGTCAAAGGATGAAGATGATGAATATAGACACTCACATCACATCAATAAAATTAATATACTGCTATAATAAAACACGTCATGTATTAATTATGTGCAATGCACAAGAAGACACGTTGCCGACATAATAATGATGAAAGGCATGTTCTGGTTAGATAGGCACATGACATGTATGAGGGAAAGAATTGATAGAAAGAGTGAGAGGGGAATAGAGCAGTACCAGACAAGCACTGGTAATTAAGAATAGAAATGAAGCAAGGCAAAGATTTCACGTTATTCACTGGCAGAATAAGAAAGAGAAAATAAAGAGATGCAAACAAACAGAAAGCCAAAATATCCGTGACAGAGGTAGCTGTGTGGGTAACAATTTAGGCTTGGAAAAGATAATAGCAACAGCTCAACTCAACTCCACCATGTAAAATACCAACTTGGTGGGTTGGATACTGACATACACAAAATCTCCCTCCCTCCTTCTTCGTTTTCGTTTTCTTTTCTCCAAATATCGGTGAAAAGAAATTTAATTAGCTCGAAGGACCTAAGGACCTTATATGTTTTTATATACGTACAGAAAGTAACGGTATTTTAAATTTTTAAACAGAGATTTTTCCCAGATTTCCCCGTTTTTATCTTAATTCTTACAAACTAAGATTGTCCTTTTTTAAAAATAATATTTTCTCTTGTCCTTATTATTCTGGATATATTGGAATCTGCTTTAATTAGTGTATGTTTGAAAACACTTATTTTTTTAATATAAGTGCTTATTACGCAAGCCGAGATAAAACGCCTCTCACATACTTATCTCGTATACTGTGAATCATGATTTATAAGCACTTATTACCTAAAAATAAGCTATTCCAAACGAGCACTTAGTCGTTTCCATCTCTTAGTTTACGTAGCTAAACGTACAAGGAGCAGAAACCCATAGGGACCAGCAAGATATCAGACAGATGCATGGTGCATGCGTGGATATATATTTGTTTCTTAATTAATTTAATATATATAAATTGAGTGCTGTTGTGAAGGTAGTGCCAGTTATGTAAGAAAATGAGGTAGTATATCAAAAGAGCCAATATGGCGGTAAGCCCCTGTAGAGAATGTGATGAACATGAACATGACAAGCAAAGATGTACAACTTTAATTTTCAGAACCGACAAATAATGAAGCATATGAGGCTTCCTATGTAAAATTGCCTATAATCTCCCCTCCAATCATTAAAATTAGAGGTCCCCTTCTCTTGTATAACTTTCACCTCACTGGACAACTTTTCCGGACTTTCTATTCCTGCCTCCCTCAATTATTCTAATTTTTTCTCCGAAATAATGGACATAAAAATAAAGACTTCTTAAATATTTTTAATTCAAAAATTAATAGAATTTTAACGTACCCTTCGTCCTGGTTTTGTGGTTTCTTTTCGATCTCTTTAATCTTTTTAACATTTTGGTTAAAAAGAAATTAATGATTCCTCAACGGAAAAGCACCGAACCTTGCTTTCCTGCCACAACCAAAAAGTCGAAACCTTTTTTCTAAAATGAGTAGATATGAAGTAGGGCCACAAGTTTTTTCTTCTATCAGAGTGGGACCATATAAGATCGACTTCTTTTGAATGCACGTGTGAATTCAATCCTATAACCAAAAAATAAAATAGAAAATAAAGTAACACAAGTTAATGATATGAATTATTAAAATATAGTACAGCATCGATAAGATTCAGTTAATTTTTAAAAAAAATTGAAAAAAAATGAATAAATTATTTTAAAATATTTATAGTTATTATTTTTATACCAAATTAATTTGTCTGACTTATAAATTAATATATAATATGATAATATATAATATTACTTTTAGTCCTAAATATAAGACAAACTTGAATTTTTTTTAGAGATTAATGAAACTAAATAAATTAATTAATTATATCATATGTTATGTATCCTTAGATTATATATTAATTTATTAGTTAAACTAATGAGTTTGAAGAAAAAAATATAATATAAATACTATAAAGTAATTTAACTAGCTTCATTAATTTTTCTAAAACAGTCAACTTTATCTTATAATTAAAACCTAAAAATATATATAATATGACTAAATTATTTATTTAATTTCTTTAATCTCTAAAAAAAATACACGAAATCCTAATATTGACGGCTGGAGGGAGGACACGTTATAAGTTGATGTCCACAATGAACGACATGGGGTCCGGATAACAGTGGGGAACTGAGAAATCATAACAAACAGACAAAAAAAATTACGTGTTATGATTTTGGAAATGAGTCAAATACGTTCCCCCTTGCCAACCAGGCCACGAGGAAAGAAGTACTCTTTTGCTGACTGAAGCGAGAAGAACTAGATGCAATCATGTCGATCTTCTCACAGCTCCCATATATAATCGTACGAAAATGATGAAAATGATTTCTGCAGAAATAAAAAAGAAGAGTAGGAAATATTACCGGAACTGCTTGCTGTGAGGCAAAGCCTGCTTCTTCTTCCGGGAGGCTTCATCGGCGATGTCATCCAAGTTGAAGAGCGACGACGAGTCAGAGGGCAGTTGCAAGTGCCTCTTCCTCCAAGCAGCGACAAAAACCACCGCAATCTGAGTTAAGGGGCTACCCATGAGTTTCTTGAATCGGTAACGCCTCGTCCCCGACAAGAACACGACAAGGGCGAGAACGATGGCGGTGGCACAAATACCATAACCCCAATCTCTGCCCAGGTTGTCTTCAATGTACACCAGAATTGTCACAGCCGCCAGAGACCCTATGCTGATGAAGAAGAAGAACCAGTTGAAGAATTTGGTCATCTGGGCTTTTTCTGTTTGGTCCGTCTCAATAAACTGATCCGACCCAAACCCGGAAACACTCGACTTCAGTCCTCCGGTGCCGAGGGCGGTGACATAGAGCGCTAAATACAGAACCATCAGCTGCATGTTGTTGGCAGGAACGCATGGTGTTTCTGTGCATTTGCGAGGGTGTAGGCTCGGGATTATTGTAGATATCGTCAGGATTGAAACCCCCTGCCATTTAAAACACAAATAAATATAAATATATTTAAATATTTTAAAATAATTTAATTAACTACCTCCCTTCCTTTTCCTTTTCCTTTTCCTTGATCTCCCAAAAAAAATCAATTAATTCTTATATCTAGAATCGAGTAAGATTTCAACAATACATATGAAAATGAAGAATTGGTGAAGTATGATTAGAGTCTTACAGTTGCTTGGACGGTTGCGAAGATGGCGATGGTGAGGTACCGGCCGAGGAAACTGTCGGCAACGAAACCGCCGAGCAAACAGAGCATGAAGGAGGTGCCCATGAAGTTGGTGACGATATTGGCGGAGTTAGCATTACCCAGATGCATGGTGGCCGTCAAATAAGTGACCAAATTAACGGCGATGCCGAGTGTGGTCAACCTCTCACAAGCTTCTCCACCTAAGAGTGAGAGAGAAAAGACAATGATAAATAACATAACCAGACAAAGAAAGGGAAACGGGGAGGATGGTATATGAAGTAAGGTAAGGTGGTAGAGAGACCTAGAATCATGGCGGCGGCGGCCCAACCTCCGGTGGAGGACCTGAGGGCAGGACGACCCTTGTAGTCCCAGGCATCAAAGATGGGTTTGCCCTGAGGCGTCTGAGAAGAACCCATTTAATTTATAATCAGAAGACTTGGTCAGAGAGGAGGAAAAATGACAAGTGTATGCGTGCCTCACGATGCAAATTACTTGTGTGTGGCCTCTTTATATGGCCTTAGGAGCTGAGGGGAAGCTATGGCCTATGGGCCATCAAGGACCACGCTTTCTCACCCCACCAATTATTATTTTCATTTTTATTTAATCCATTTTCCACCCTCCACTGCGGTTACTGTATTATTTAATTTATCATTTTAAGGTAAAAGTCAATTAAAATGATGTGGTTTAAATTTTGATTGATTCTGTAAAAAAAAAAAAAGTTAAATTAACATAAACTTGTTTAAACAATATATTTAAAAGACAGTTTTAAAACGTTTAAATATGAAAAAAGAAAAAGTCGAAAGTCAAAAGCGTACCAGATAACATATTGGACTTAAATTGATTTTTCGAATGAAAAAAAAAAAAAACAAGTTTAACATGATAAATGCTACGCCAAACACATTGGCATTG
The DNA here is from genome assembly GCA_963210345.1 of Inga oerstediana. Classification (NCBI taxonomy): domain Eukaryota; kingdom Viridiplantae; phylum Streptophyta; class Magnoliopsida; order Fabales; family Fabaceae; genus Inga; species Inga oerstediana. The sequence goes on from OY723409.1 coordinate 58,459,631, forward strand.
TAGGGTGGAGGGCCTTTCTACAAGAGAGGAGAGGAGAAGATCTGAATTGAAGCAGCTTCTATTGGATATTTAGATTCTGAAAATAAATTAAATTTTTATATGTAAATATTTAAAATAAATAAATAAAACCATGCATGTGTTTTATTATATTTAATGTATTTTTATCTCCATTCATTTTTCATTTTTTATAAAAAATAATATAGGAGAAAACTAATGCTTTGTTTCATAAAATTTTGATTCAATTAAAAATTCAGTCCATCAACTTTAATTGTTAATGATTGTTATAAAAAAATTTACTGTAATTGTTAATAATTTTGATTTGATTAAAACTAAACTTTTAATAACGACAGATTAATAAGAGAAAGAGAGTTTCATTTTCGCTTTAAAAACCTTGATAAAGAGTAGCAGATCAAATGATTAATGATTAGATTAGTCTGAATTTTGTCCATTATGTCTCATTTGGTCCTAAACCTATATTGAGTCGTGTCCCTTTTCTCATGAGAAAATCCCAATCATGGCTTCTTTTTAATGAATCCACGGTTTTCCTCAGATTTCTCAAATAATTAACCCTCAACGCACAAACACACAATAATTTAAACCAAACCAACCAACTTCCCCCTGTACCAGTGCAACAAGGACACGTAAAAGCCCATATGTTTCACGTTTCCTCCAACCTATTATTTTAAACTAAATTACAGTGAAGTGCCCCGGGATTATTTTACCATGAAACGAAGTTATTAGAGAGAATATCATAAAAGCGTATGTATCGATCAGGGAATTAATAAAGTGTTCCATATTAATTTGCCCCAACCAGCTTTTAATAACTTGAGCTATAGTTATTTACAGTGTGTTTGTTTTGATCATGGTGATTAGACCCGGACCGGACCGGCCGGTTCGGACCGGGAACCGCCGAACCGGCCCAAAAACCGGTCCGGGTCAACAATTAAACCGGGGTCACACCGAACCGGTCGACCCGTAACGACCCGGTGTGACCCGGTAATAACCCGGGAGACTCGGCCGGTCTGGCGAGTCGCCCGGGTTATGTTTTTTTTCCTCTGGAAAGGACGAAACGACGTCGTTTCGTCCTTTTTTTTTTTTTTTATAAAATTTGAAAATTTTGACTAAAGTTCGATTCTGGCTTTCTCCACTGTGTTTCACTTTCACACTTTCCCTCAGTTTCTCAAGTTCTCATTCTGAATCCCCCGAGTCCGAGCGTCCAAGTCCTCAGTTTCTTCTTCTTCTCAGTCTCGCTCTCAACTCCCTGTCGAACGGCCAGTGAGATTGACTGACCCGCCGCTTTCTTCTCAGTCTCGCTTTCTTCTTCCCCGTCGCTTGACCCGCCGCCGTTCGCTGGTGGTCTTCTCAGCGTGGGTGTCGCCGTCGTGAGCCATGGCCGGTTGCAAGATCTGAGCTTTGGGGTCAGAAAGGTCTGAACTTCGCTCCTTCTTTTGTTTCTTCAGCCGATTGAAAATCTCAGATTTGGCCGATTGGGTTTGGGCGTTCCGGTAGTGAGCCATGGTTGATGATTGATCTAAGCTTTGTGGTTTGCTTTGTATGTTCTTTGACCTCTATTTCAGTATTTCTAATGATAGTTCCTACATTCATTATTTTTCATAGTTTTGGTTTGCTTCAGAAATCGATATCTATGGCTGTGCGGTGATGCTCTGTTTTTTTTTTTTTTGTGAGCCAGAAGAACATAATGAAGGAGCTGAGAATGTTCTGGTGATTAAGGTCAGTGTTCTGGGTGTTTAAGGTCAATGTTCCTGCTGGCTCTCTGTTCTTGAAATTAGAAATTTCAGTTTCATTTATGTATTCCTATAAATAAACGATGAAGGAATCGAACAGGGTGTATTTGAGCCCTTATTTTGGTGTCATGCATTAATAATAACAATAATGTTACTACGCTTGCATTTTTTTGGTTGCAACAAGAATTGTCTGCGTCACCATCCTTTTATTCCCAACAAGTGGTATGAAAGTTCACTGCATTGCAACAAGAATTGTCTGCGTCACCATCCTTTTATTCATAATAACAAGGAGTTAGCAAATCAGGGTAGCGTATATTATACCATCTTAATGTTACTACGCTTGCATTTTTTTGGTTGCATTGCTTTCCTTTGCCTATATTTTTTTTGGATGCATTGCTTTCATTAATCATTGTGATTGTATTGGTTTGGTTTGCTATTGCTTTAAACTTTAAAATAAAATGTGAATGGTTGTCGGCTGATGCTCTGTACGTTTTCTTGTTGGTTTGGTTGGTTCTTTTGTTTCATTGTAGCTCTCAATCCTCTGATAGTGATTATTAATCAACTGGGGTGCTTGTGGTTTGCGAATTGAAAGGATTCATTTGCTGTTTGCTTTGGTTTTGGTTTCTTAATGGAGGGAAATAATGAAGCACCTGAGAATGTTGCTGCCAACCCCAATCCCGATACTACCAATCCTCCTAATAGTAGTTTACCCCCTCAACAGACATCTGGGGCTTTAAAAAAAATAGACCCAGCTTGGCAATACGTTTCTCTTAAAAAAGAGGGAAAAATAAATGTTTTCACATGCCTCTTATGTTCTTCAAGTTATAGGGGAGGTGGGATAAATAGGTTGAAACAGCATTTAGCGGGTGTGAGTGGTCAAGTGAGTTCATGCAAAAAAGTGTCTCATGATGTACGTGCTAAAATGAAAGATTCTTTGTTAGAAGGTTCAAAGAAAAAACATGTTGTTGAAGAGGAAAATGAAGCTAGAGAGGTTGAGGAACCATTTTACAAGCTTTAGTTGTTGATCATCATTTTGTGCAGCACAAATTATCAAGCACTGAACCTGGAAAAATTTTCAGTGCAATCGTTCTAAATAATCAGTTTTGGGACAATTGCTTTGAAATTGTGAGACTTGTGTCTCCTTTGATAAGGTTGTTGAGGATTGTGGATTCAGATGAAAAACCTTCAATGCCTTACATCTATGAAGGCATGCAGAGAGCTAAGAATGGAATCAAGGAAATGTTTCAAATGAAGAAGGAATTGTACAAGCCATATACGAATATCATTCAAATTCGCTGGGATAAGCATTTGAAAAATGACCTACATGCAGCGGCTTATCTCTTGAATCCTGCATTCTTGTACAGTCCTAACTTTGTTCGAAAGCATAGACTGATGGATGCTGTGATCAATTTGTTTGAGGCACTCTCACCTGACAATGATGATCATTTTGTTACAATGATGCAACAAATCAGTGTCTACCGTGAACGTAAAGACTCATTTGATAAAGTTTCATGTGAGAAAACAGCCCAAAAGCTAGTCCCTCGTAAGTATATTAAGTTTTATATTTTAAAGCACTTATTATTTAATATTTATTAATAGTTTAATACATACTAAATGTTTTTACTTTATTTTGAAGATGAGTGGTGGTTGTATTATGGGGGTTCAGTAACAGAATTACAACAAATTGCTATACGTGTTCTTAGTCAAACTTCTTCTTCTTCTGGATGCGAAAGAAATTGGAGCTTATTTGAACGTATCCATACTAAAAGAAGAAACAGATTGGAGCATCAAAGGCTTAATGATTTGGTTTTCACAAACTACAATCTGAAGTTAAAGTTTAGGTAATCTAAAAAGTCATGATTGAGGAATGCTTGTTATATATTTTTAGTAAATAATGATCTTCTATTGTGTTGGCATTATAGGAACCAATTGAAGAAGAAGAAAGATAATTACGACCCCATTGATTATGAATCAATTGATAGACTAGACTTTTGGGTTCTTGACGAAGATCCAACTCCTGAATTTGAAAATGTAGAAGCGACGGATCTTCAATTTCAACAAATGGCGCAGGATTATGGAGGTTTCTAACCATCTTTTTAATTATCTAAGATTAATAGATTATATTCTTATTTCTTACACAAAAGAAGATAACCATATTTTGAGCATAATTAGTACTAATTTTATTCTTTTGATATATAGGTGATGATGATGTTGTTGGGGCTCCATCATTAAATGTTGACTCTGTTGCCCCTAGTGCCTTTACTCTTCCTCCTACAGCTCCACCTCCTAATGTCTCAGTACCTAGAGAGTTGAATGATATAGTTGATGCTTATTTTAATGATGATAATTAATTATTAGTTTACTACTTTTGTTAGCATAAACATTTTGATATTTTGTTATGAACTTATGATAAATATTTTGATGAGAAGTTACAATATTTTTCAATTTTTTCCTTCTCACCGGTTTAGGTCCGGGTTGACTCCGGGCTGACTCCGGTCTGACCCACTAACCCTTGACCCAGTACCCCGACCGGTTCACTGACCGGTCCGGGTTTAATCACCTTGGTTTTGATTGCTTTTCATTGTTATTGCGATGAGTAGTGTGAGTTGACACTTAAAAAGTGGGATACGAAAGAAGACGGTTCAACTTCAGCTTTCGTCATTATTATGAGGGACACCTTTTTCATTTCAACAAATGAAAGCCAGAAATACATGTTATCCCAGGTCTAAGCAATATTACAACTTTTTCTTCTTTTTAATTAAAGTAAAGAAAAACGGTCCATGCCTTAGGATTCAGGACAACCATGGTGGGGTGATCAATCATTCTTATTTGAACAAATTATTTCAAATTTTTATATCTCTGTATGTTGTGTGTACACCATTCAAAACAAACTACTTTATTTTTATATCTAGTCAGTGATAATAATTTGTTAATTAATAGTTTGGCTTTTTTTCCTTAGATTTAGAAAAGATCTAAATTAAAATATTAAAAAAATTGAGATCAATAATATTATTGATTACCTAAATGCCATTCAACAGCACCTCTCTTAAAAACTTTATCAATAATTCAGTCAGTCTGAAAGGTGGTGGCTCTCCTCTTCTAAACAAGTGGTTTTGCACATGTTCAATATGACTATCAAATCTTGTAAACGGACCAGATTCAATTAGAAGGAATCTGTGTGATCATCTCTCTTCATATTTCAAGTGACACTAGTTTCTGATTACAAGGGAGTTACAATTTTTTTTTTAAAAAAATAAAGATCTTTGTTACCTCGACAGATCACACTGTTATGGTTTAACCAAGGTAATTAAACCCGGACCGATTAGTGAACAGGTTGGAGTACTGAGTCAAGGGTCAATGGGTCAGACCGGAGTCAAACCAGAGCTAAACCGAGACTAAACCGGTAAGAAATGGAATATTTTGAGATTTATAGTATGAAATTCTAAAGGAAATTTTTTAAAAAAAAATTTAAAAACTTTTGACCCGAATCGGCTCACCAAACCGGACCAGTTTAGTGCCCGGGTCATCGGTTTCTTGGCCGATTCGGCCGGTTCGGTCCGGGTCAGATAACCTGGGGTTTAACATCTCTCATTTGAGAAGATCCAAATTAAATGCAACGTAGTGCAATAGAAATAATGTTATTTTGAAAGGAAAACAAGTTTCCTCAATAATACATAAAAAATCATGATTTTCAATATATAAAATTTATTTATTTGCTTGGCAAACAATTACTATTCTACTTATAAGTTATATGTAACATCCCAAATTTTATTCACCAAGAATATATTGTAATTATTATATATATTCAATGAAATGGTGAATATTTAAGGCCAAAGAAATTAAATATAAAAAATTGAAAGTTGAATAGTATTTTCAGTGAAATTGTCTGTGAGGTAGTGAGTTTGTCATGTGGTTTTGGAAGACCAAATGATGAGAAAAAATTATGAAATTTTACAGAATGGAAGTATACATCCTAAGCTTTAATTTGATAGGTACATATGACTCAATTGAAGCTATGTACAAAAATATATGAATTTTTGAAGTTAATCTAGAAAATCTGGAAAGTTTCTGGAGCAGCGGTCAAAGATTGAAAATCTGAGAATGATATGATCCCAATCAGTAAAATTGCATATTTTTCCTTGAAACTATACTCAATAAGGGTTCCATAGGCTTTGGAATCGCATTAAAATTATATCTACAAAATTAGTTATGATTTTTCAAAGTTAAGGCAGAAAATCTGCCAGAATTAGCATTATTCCGAAAATTTAAGAAATAAAGTAATCTTCCTTTTTCTCTTAATTATTTTAGAAATTAAGGGATGAAGGAGGAGAAGACAAGTGTCAAAATCCAATGAGACCAAGTGTCAACATCACATGAAAGATGATGGAGATAATTGTTGTGTCATAAGTCCTTACTTATGTCATAAGGTTAGGTAGCCAACTTTTGAACCAATTGACTTGAATAAATGGAAGGAACACTTGATTTAGTTAGAGCATAAGAGGGAGCACGTTTTTGGCCAACCAAGGAAGAAGGAAATGATAATCAAGGTTGAGTGTACACAAAAGGGAAGCATGGCAAGGTTGAGTGTACACAAAAATGGAATGATGGTGTACATGAAAGGTGGAGAAATCCTAACCTTTGGTTAGATCAAGGGTTAGGATGAAACATGAAGAGAAAAGGTGAGATAATTTATGAGGCCACTTCCTTCATTTTTCCTTGCTATTTTCGTTCAAGGCTAAAGAAAGAAGAGAGAGAGTGAGTTTGTGAAGCTTCATGCTCTAGAAAGAAGGAAGAAGAGAAAGACTAAGGTAAGTTATGATTTCTTAAGGTTTCTTCTTCTAATCTTCCATAAATCTCTTCTCTAATCTTTTCCTTTCCATAAACTCCATGGATTAGCAAGCTAATCTTCAAGGTTGAGGGGAGAGAGAGGACATCCTAGAGAGAGAAACACCAAGGATCAAGAGGTAATATCCAAAATCTCAACTTCTTTGTGTATTGAAGTTGTTGTTGGTGATTGTTGTTTGGTTTATGTGATTTTTAGTTAAGTTGTAAAATTGGAAAAGCCATAATCCTAAGGGGTTATGCTGCCCAAAATCCTTTAAATCATGATTATGAAGTGTTTAAATGAATTAATCAAGGATTAGAAGTGAAAAAGTATAAGTTTTGGAAACTAACTAAAACACAAAGCTCAGAAAAGCTCCAGCTCAGAGTGAGATTTGAAACTTTTTCTCTCTATTGAAAAGTGTGCCAAACTTATTTGCTGGTATGGGTGACCAACTTCAACCGAATCTTCTACCGGACCGGCCATCGGATCTTCTTGTTTGTGGGAGTAATAAGAAAAAAAAGAATGAGGCCACAGCTATATTGGCAGCGGATACAGAAATGGAAGATGAAGTTCCTAATGAGAATGAATCAGAAGCTCGCGATTGTATAGATCACGATAGTAGTTATGTGACAAATTCACCCAATGTGGAGAAGAGACAGATTTCGTACAAAGCATCTTTAATGGGTTTCAATGGCATAGATAATGGGGGTGTTTGTGCAGAGGATGATGCACTCCTCTCAGATGTCCTCAACCAGGAATGGGAGTTACCTGAGCTTACGGACGAGATCAAAGCTCTAATGCAACAATATCCTGTGGTCCCTATCACAGCAGAAGAATATAGTGACTGGTGCAAACCATGGAATGCTGGACTGATCATTACAGTATTAGGTCGTAAATACAATGTTTATACACTGAAATCTCATCTATCCAGATTGTGGAAGACACAAGAGTTTGATCTCATAGATTTGCCTAATAACTATTTTTTAGTTCGGTTTCTCCCAAAAGAAGGGTGGGCTTAAGTTTACCACAGAGTGCTATATGATGGTCCGTGGGTAATTCAACACTATACCATCCTTGTCCAGCGTTGGTCTCCCAATTTTGATCCTTTCACCAATGCTTTGGGTAGGGTAGCAATTTGGGTAAGAATCCCTAATATTCCTATGCAGTGCTATAACAAGACTTTTATTACCAGATTGGGGAACAGGATAGGGAAGACCATGAAGGTGGATATGTTAAATCCTTCAGAATTGATATCCGATACAGCCAGAGTTGAAAGGGGAAAATATGCCAGGATTTATGTAGAAGTAGATTTGAGGAAAAAATTGGTACCTCGAGTAATTGCGGCGCACTTAGCTTTCCATGTTGAGTACGAGGGACTCAATCTCATATGTTTTGCGTGCGGGAGATATGGCCACCGTAAGGAATCTTGCCAATGGACTTTCAATTCTTCAAGCAACTCCGGTGATGGGCCAGCCGAACAACAGAAGTCTCCTGAGTCAAGCTCGCAGGCGACGAAAACAATTCCAAATGCCGATGAAGAGTTTGGGCCATGGATGATCGTCGGACGTCCAAATAAAGCTCGCCTACCCAGGAAGACCTATTCTCGGGAAACCAAACTTGATCATAATAGCGGATCTCGGGGGAGCAAACAATCGGAGAAGGGCGGAGCTAGATCGTGATTTGGGATTCTCGCTGGATTGGAGGGAGACGATGAGAGAATAGGGGAGGGGACTGCTGCCACGGTTCAGAATTTCCGGTCAGAAAGGGATGGGCTGGTTCAGACGTTGTAGGCGATGGATGACAGGGAAGACACGGGCTTGTCGAGACAACTGACAGGGAAGAATGCTGAAGTGACAAGGGAAGGGAAATGGACCAGCGGGAAGGAGCGGGCATTACTGAAATAATCGCAGGACAGTGACTCTGAGAAGCCTATTGGGCTTTGGGTGGAGAGGAAATCATTGAGGAAGAAGGAAGCCTCTTCAATTGGGCCGAGCATAAGCAAGAATTCGGTTGGGCCTAAGTCCTATGCTCAAAAAAATTCATCTCTGGGCCGCAGGGAGCATGTCATGGTGGGAGGGAATATTAATCAATCTAGTTCCACACCTATTCATGTGCAGACCGAAGTTGGGGGCCCTAAATTAAATGGGATGCTATTGATTGAAGGTCCAGTAGCTAATTTAGCCAACGAATGTGATGCCTACATGAAGGAAAAATGTGAACATAGCATGCAAGATATAAAATCTCATACTATAGTCTCCCAAGACCCTTCTCAGTTTGAGGATGACGTTGGGGACGACTTTATGCATAATGAGTTTGAAAATCAAGAAATGTAGAGTTTGGAGAAGGGACGGACCAGAAAGGATCCCAAACAGTTGGACAAGTAAGTGTCCTTCCCGTTCCTCTTATCTTAATATTTGTTTAATGATAGTAGCTTCATGGAATTGTAGAGGTGCTGGGAGTCGTGTCCTTCCTGCCACCATTAAAGAAATCGTTAGGAAATATAATATAGATGTCTTGTGCCTTCTTGAGACCAGAATTAGTGGTTCTCGTGCGGATGCTGTCTCTACTAAATTGGGTTTTAGTAATTGGATTAGACTGGAAGCTACTGGATTTGCTGGGGGGATTTGGGTGCTTTGGGATAATAATTCAGTTCAGGTTGATTATTTATTTTCTAGTACTCAATTTATCCACTGTAAGCTGACTGATAGGAACACTCAAGGGTTTTTCTTTACCACCTTTGTCTATGGGGAACCTACAATATCTAGACGGGCTAGTTTGTGGGATGGTTTGAGGGATATTGCACCGTCCATGCAGGAAGCTTGGATGGTGATTGAAGATTTTAATTCTTTCATGAATCCTACTGATAAAATGGGGGGTTCTAACCTATCTCTTAGAGCTATGAAGCAGTTTTCTAACTGTATTCTTGACTCCAATCTCCTTGAAATTCCTTTTGTGGGGGAGCGATTCACTTGGGAGAAACAGGGTATAAAAGAGAGACTTGATTGGGTGTTTGGGAACTTAGAGTGGGAACTTAAATTTCCTAGATCCAAGGTCTTCCATCAGCTGCGTTATAAGTCTGATCATAGAATCCTGATTGTGGCGGAGGGAGATGCGATAACGAACTGTCGGACAAGGCCCCATTTTCAATATCACCCAGCATGGGCTTTAGAGGACAGTTTTCAGAAGGTGGTCCATAAAGCGTGGGATAATTTAGATTGGTGTAGGGGGGCCGTGAAATTTGAAAAGGATGCTGTGGAGTGGAATCTTAAGACTCTTGGCAGTATACCCAAGAAAAAACATCAGATTTTGAGGAGATTAGAGGGCATTGATAAGGCAAGGACTAACAGTATCTCTAATGGCCTATATAAGCTAGAACAGAAACTTTGGCAAGATTACAGCAGATTAAGTGCACAAGAAGAGCTTCTCTGGTTTCAAAAATCTAGGTGCAAATGGTTGAAGTGGGGAGATAAAAATACTAGATTTTTTCATGCTTCCACTTTAATTAAGAGGAAAAAGCAACATGTTGATGCTTTACAAGATGGGAGTGGGAATTGGATCAGGGATCAAGAGACCCTTAGGCAGATGACCAGCCATTTCTTCAAAGATCTTTATACGAAAGATGACCAAGTTAGGGATTCCTTGAATTGGATATCGGCGTTCCCTCCTTTGAAACAACAGGATCTTGACTTAATCCACAAAGAAGTTCATGATATAGAGATTAAAAATGCGGCCTTCATGATAGGAGCCTTTAAAGCGCCGGGGCCTGATGGCCTCCAGGCTCATTTCTTCCAAACTCAGTGGGACCACATTGGTGGTAAGGTATGCGATATGGTTCGTGGAGTGTGGCAAAATCCTGAGCGAGTTAAGGACATTAATCATACTAATATAGTGCTGATCCCTAAGGTGGATAATCCTCATAGGGTGCAAGATTTCCGTCCTATCTCGCTATGCAATGTTATATACAAGATTATAATGAAAATTATTGCTAGCAGATTAAAGGAGGTCATGTCTTACCTTATACAACCTCAGCAGTGTAGCTTTATCACATGAAGGCAAGGCAGTGACAATATCATCATTGCTCAGGAGGCCATGCACTCTATGAGAAATAAAAAAAGAAAGAAGGGTTATGTAGTCATCAAAGTTGATATGGAAAAAGCCTATGACCGGCTCGACTGGGATTTTCTAAGATCCACGCTCACTAGCTTAGGCCTCACTAGTCAAATGATTAACCTCATTATGGCCTGTACCTCGATTGTGTCCATGAAAGTTTTGTGGAATGGCACGGCATCTACCCCATTTTGTCCCACAAGAGGTCTTAGACAAGGTGACCCTCTTAGTCCTTACTTGTTTGTTCTGTGTATGGAACGGCTGGGTCAGAGTATTAGTCGGGAAGTGACTAATGGCAATTGGAAGGGGTTTACATTTAACCCTCGCTCCCCCGTGATTTCTCATCTCTTCTTTGCTGATGATCTTCTTCTATTTGGGGAAGCCTCATTAGAGCAAATAGAGAAAATGAAAGAGATAATGCGAGCCTTCTGTGAGGTCTCCGGACATAGGGTCAATCTCGATAAATCCAAGGTCCTGTTCTCGAGAAATGTTCATATTACTAGAGCCTTGGATTTGGCTCATAGATTGGGGATCGGTCTTACAGGGGACCTTGGGAAGTATCTTGGAGTTCCGCTCTTTCATAAGAGAGCCACTAAGCTTCATTTTTTCCCTATTGTTCAGAAAGCTCGAAAGAGACTAGCGAATTGGAAAGGTAGGTTTCTTACCATTGCTGGGAGAACTATTCTGATCAAGGCCGTGTTGGCCGCTTTACCTAGTTATCAGATGCAAACTTATCTTCTTCCAAAAGGAATTCTAAAGGAGCTTGAACAGATTAGTCGTTCCTTTCTCTGGAATCAAAGCCAGGAAGGAAGGAAGATGCACCTTGTTGCATGGGATCAAATTCAACAAGAGAAAGAGGATGGTGGTTTAGGTGTCAAAGATCTTCAAAGACAAAACAAGGCTTATATAATGAAGCTTTGTTGGGGCCTTCTTACTAAACCAGAAGCCTTATGGGTGAAATGTCTGAAAGGGAAATATGGCTGTGGGGATGGAGTATATCCTATAGTAAGTAAGAAGCATAACCAATCTGAGGTCTGGAGAAGCAATACCAAGGTGTGGGATCAATTCTATAAAGGAGTTGGCAGGTTATTGAAGGATGGTATGTCCAGTCATGCCTGGTGGGATTTATGGTCGCCATTGGATGAGCCACTCATATCTTTAGTAGACCACAACATACATCTCCTTGACTCTTTTGCTAAAGTGAGGGATTTCGTGTTGGTTAATGGAAGATGGAATCTACAAAAGTGGAGAGAGTTTCTTCCTCCTTGGGTAATCAACATTATTACTCAAGTGACTCCACCACATGGAAGTAAGGCTGATAAATTCTCTTGGAGGAATGCTTCTGATAACCGTTTCAGTATCCGCAATGCTTACAAGTTTTTATCCTCGACAAGAGTCCAGAACTTGTCGGTTCCTTGGAAGAAAATGTGGAAGCTACCGATACCAGAAAAAGTAAAAAATTTTCTATGGCAAGCTATTCATGAGAGACTTCCCACTAATGTCCTCAGAGAAAATAGAGGTTTAGCTTAAAGTGCGGAGTGCCCCTTCGAGTGTCAGAGAGTGGAAATAGTCCTACATATCTTGAGGGATTGTGAGGATTCTAGATCAGTATGGCTTAACTTTATTAAACCTAATTGTCGCTTTAGATTTTTTTGTTCTAACTTGCAGGATTGGCTTAAGGAGAATCTATCAAGCAACATGGGTTTTGCCAGGTTTTGCAAATGGCCTTGGGCAAAGCTCTTCAGTATCGTATGCTGGCTACTGTGGCAGAATCGATGTACAGGGGTGATGGACGGTTCCCGAGCTCAACCTAAGGACATTGTCCACGCGACTTGTTTCCAACTTCTGGAAACGAGTGTATTTAGGAAGTTCTCAGCCCAAGCTTTGCACTTTGCACATGACGATGACAACTTATGGAGACGGCCACCAGAAGGTTTCATCAGACTTGATACAGATGGCTCAGTTAATGCGCAAAGATCAGCAGCTTGTGGCGGGGTAGTTCGTGACAGGAATGGCAATTGGATCCTTGGGTTTCAACGCATACTTGGAGCTCATTCGCCTACTTCTGCAGAACTTTTGGGTCTTTTGTCAGGGCTTCAGATATGCAAGCAGCACCGATTTCAATGTGTGAAAGCTTATACAGACTCCCTGGAGGTCTTGAACTTGGTGATGCGAGATGGTGGACATGATCATCCGTTAAGAGAGGTCATATGTGCGGTGAGAGATCTTCTTTTCTCATATTGGCAGATTGAGCTATGTTATGCTCCCCGAGAAGCGATACGATGTGCTGATTTTTTGGCTAGAGATGCGCAACACTTGTGGGGGGACTGGTGATTCTCCCCCTTCCACATCCAGGTTGCCTCCAGATTTTGAGAGAAGACCTTTCTCCTACATGAGGCGCTCTTCTATTTCCCTAGTGTGATGTAATTTCCATTTTATGGCCTTTTTATCAACAAAAAAAAAACACAAAGCTCCATTTTTCTATTTTCCTTCAATATTTTGGCCAGACCAGAACTGATACAAGGAGTTGGATTTTCATAAAATAAATGGTTCCATTGGACTCAGTGGGCAAAAATAGGTAGGGTTACAGTTGGTCACTTTTTCGGTAGAGGCCGAAAAAGCATAATTACGAAAACGCCCCTGAAATCCCTAAATCGGGGCTGTCAAGGGTATTTTCATAATTTGACACTGAATTTGGTGATTTTGAGCCCGGAAATGGATTTCTTGGGCGAAAATATGTCAGAATAGCCTTAGTCAAAATTTTGGGAAAACGTACCATCGGCCGGGTACGACGGGACTAAGCGGGGGTCCCGGGGGCATTTTGGTAAAATTTCACCATAAACTAATATAACCACCAGAAACACTATGGAAGTGTCTAAACTATACATTTGACATTCTAGGATCGAGTAGAGAGCCTGAGGGATTGGCACACAAATCGAGGCATATTATTTGAAGATCAGGGAAAGGCGATTAAGGTAGGGAACTTACCTCTCCTGCATGTATTTGATATTTGTTCTGGTGTATTGATGCATGTTATTGCTTTTCCTGATGATGTGAAACATATATGAATAATTGAAGCTCTGTTTCTGTTTATGCTATGGCCATACGTATGTTGATTGAAACATTGAGCACGCAAATATGTCATTGTGTAACCATGAGTTGTGTAATGCAAGCATGTCATGCATTAAGCACTTATCTTGCATGCATATTGGTATTACTTTCCTACTGAGATTCCCCAGAATCTCACCCTCCCCTACCAACAATTTAGACAGGAAAAGACAGAACCTATGCTGAGAACAATAAAGAGAACCGTACGAAGGGGATTGCGGTGGTGGAGCGAAGATGAGAAGATGTCTCCATTCACTGAGACGTGTTAAGACACCCATGTAGCGCTGTGAGGCTACGTTAATTGTAATTATCAAGTACGAACCCGTATGGAAAATTTCCGTAATCGCGCACATAATATCAGTATATCTATGTTATTCCTGTGTTGCCCGTTGAACTACGTATCGTTTCTACAAATACTCTGAAATATGTGAAAATAAAATGAGGGTGTGACATTATATAAGAGTAATATTTTAAAAAAATTATAATACTATAAATATAAAAAGGGAATTTATGTCGCCATGTTAATCTAGTTATACTACATATAGGGAAAATCACAGTCAGGTCCCAACGAATATAAAAAATTATAAAAAAGTTCCATAACAAATTCCCCTATCAAAAAGGTCCACAGGGATTGCATTGTGATTAATTCTGGATATGAAGTTACCGGATTGTCCTTACTAATGTGCCATTTTCACAAGCCTATGTGTCAAATTTGACAACTGTATCTGCCTACTTTGACAAGTTCATTTTCCCACTTGGACAAGTTCTAAAATGGCAAGTTAATGTGCCTATTTTCACAAGCCTTTATGCCAATTTTAACAACTTCGTCCACCTATTTTAACAATTGCATCTGGCTACTTTGACAAGTTTATTTTTCCACTTGGACAAGTTCTAAAATAACAAGCTAATGTGCCTATTTTCACAAACCTCTGTACCAATTTTGACAACTTCGTGCACCTATTTTGACAACTGCATCTGCCTACTTTGATAAGTTTATTTTCCCACTTGGACAACTTCAAAAATAGTAAGTTAATATGCCTACTTTCATAGGCTTCTGTGCCAATTTTGACAACTTCGTCTCCCTATTTTGATAACTGCATCTGCCAACTTTGACAAGTTCTAAAATGGCAAGTTATTGTGCCTATTTTCACAAGCCTCTCTGCCAATTTTGACAACTTCCTCAGCCTATTTTGACAACTGTATTTGACTACTTTTGACAAGTTCATTTTCCTCCTGCTATTCCTTTCCTTTTTTTATTCAATGGGGGCAACAAAGTAATTTCACATGCAAAATTATTACAACGCAGCCCCTAGGGACCTTTTTGATAAGAGAATTTGCCATGGGACCTTTTCATAATTTTTTATGGTCCTTGAGACCTCACTGTGATTTTCCCTTACATATACTAGGTTATTGTTGAATACCCGTAAAAAATTAAAAATTATTACTGGTATGCTCACAGTGTATATATATTAAATAGCAATTGAAAATTTAGAATAAAAAAAAAAGAGAAAGGTGAAAGAGAAAGAACAAAGAGATAGAAACGTGAGAAGAATGTATCCACACAAAAAAAAACAGGGAGAGAAAACGTGAGAAGAAACATATAATTGAAAAAATATATATAAATTAATAGGTTTCAGCTAAAATAATACAGTAAGTAAAAATTTATTTGTAGAATTTTAATAAATTAACTTGAGTACAAAATTATAAACCATACCGGATCGAACTTATAACATTATATAAGTATGATGCATCACATGGTTATGGACTTACGTATGATGCATTATGCTTCATTATCTGTGTCTGATTTTGACACAACCTCGCTGTATGTATATATTTGGTGTTGCAATTGCCTTAATTACAGTCATTTATAATATGATTATTTATACTTTGAAAACACCAAAATAATGAGATATTTGAAGGAGGAAAAATCACCGTCGGAATCCATTGGCATTTGTATTTATGAATTGACGGATGATGGAGATATGATCCAGTTACACACACACACACACGTACAGTTCTCACTTGACCTATCAGCCATATTCTCACTTGTATATGGTTTGCTCCTGAATCCTGGTGCATGTTTGGAAGAAAACAATACATCATCTCAACAGCTGACCTCTCATAATTAATATGATATTCTTAATTACAAACAATATACTCCCTTCGGTCTTTAATATAAAATCTAATTAGGGGGTTGATCTTAGTCCTTAATGTATGACATGTTTATTATATTTGTCAATATTTTCCTAATTTATCCCTATTGATACTCCCTCAACAATAATCAAGTAAGAGAGAGAGATGGAGAGAATTAAGGAAGATGATTAGGGTGTTGTGGAAAATATATATCATATTAACGAACTTTCTTAATTTAATCAAATTAGGTAAATATGTCTTACATTAATTAAGGACCAAGGGGGCATTAATCAAATTACATATTCAATGAAAAGTCAAGACTTTTAACACAGCCAACATAATCAAAATCATTCAAAAATTAGACAGACTTATTAAAGAAGAAGAAGAACAACAACAACAACTATTACTACTACTAGGCTAAATTATATAAAACTTCCCTAAACTTATAATTATATACAAATAACCTCCTTAACCTTGGAAACTTGTTAATAAACCCTGTAAACCTTCAAGTCTATGCAGATAACCCCAAATTATCAATTTTATACCCCCATTAAATTTCATTTGTATATGCACATAGCCCCCTCAAACTTTGATCAATATATATGCAGATGAATTTCTTAAATTTTAAGTCATTTACAAATAAATAATAAAAAAAGTAATAGTATGGAGTTATATCATGAATGTAAAAGTTCAAGGAAGTATATTGTAAAATTTCAAATGCTACGGATATTATCTGCATATGATATAAAGTTAAAGAATTTTTGTATAATTTAGCGCATATATATATATATATATATATATTTTTAATTGCTAACTTTGTTAGATTTTTTTGTGTCCTGGCAACGTCGCAGGATGTAAACATACATTGCAACGGGACGAAGAGATGGCAAGTGGTTATGGAGAAATGGAGAGTGTCTGTGCCAACTCATGATAACGTTCTTCTTGTGGGGGGAAACAATAATGGACCCCTTATCACTTGTTCTTTTCTATTACTTCTTATTCATCAACCCTGTTCAAACGGAACTCTGACTACATGCTTTTTTTTTAACAGATAACATAGTTTATAGAAGTAAAAATTAGAGATTACACCATATGACACATGTCAAATTTCAGATATTTTGGGATTTATAAAACAACAAAAAATAAACTTGACAACGATATCGCGAATAGGCTGATAAATGCTGCAGGCAAACAATTTTTTTTTTTATATTTTCAACTGGTATTTGGCGCCTTTTTAGCATCTTATTATCGGGATCTGAGCAACCGACTACTCTAATTTCGGGCTTTGTAGCTTCTCCTTCCAACACAAATATCTCATCTGAAACTCAAACTCGAGACACAACGATCTAGTAGAACTTTATATTGCTAGGTGTGTGTTTGGATAACAAAAAAAAAAAAAGCACTTTTAGGCTTAAAAACATTGTTTGGAAAAAAATAACCCAAACACTTGAAAAAAAGGCCAAAAACACTTTTTTCTCCAAAACCATGATTTTGTTGTAAACTAGCCAAACACTATGTTTTTCTCCTAAATCTATTTTTTTGCTAGAAAACCATGGTTTTGGGTAAAAATTCATGGTTTTCTCAAAAGTTATTTTTTTCTACCTTTTTAAAAGCTATCTTTTAAAATCTATTCTCAAAAATTATTTTTTTCACTTTTTCTCCGGAACATATTCTACAAAAATTGATACAAATACACCCAAGATCAACTCTATGTTGGTGCTGCTGGCCAATGATATAGTTAAAGAATTGGTGTTGACGGAATACTATAATGATATGCAATTCATATACCTCATTTATTGCTTATTTGGGAGTACTTAAAATAAATAACTTTATATTTTATGAGACAAAAATCTTATCATACAATCATTTAAAATAAGCAGATCCAAAAGAATACTTGAATAAGATTATTGTCATTTATTTGTTGCCGGAATAATAAGATTATTGTCATTGCCTATTATGTAGTCGAGCGGCGATGCTTCAATTTTGAAAGCTCGTCAAGATATAAATGACAAATTAAATAAAAAAATTTCCTCTTAATTTAATGTTGACAAATTATTTTGATGTTTTCTTTTTGTCTAATTTTCTCATTATGCCTTTTTCTTTAAATCCTTATCTCTTCACCACTCACATAAAGATTCGGGAACCCTTGCCACGAAAGGGGGATTGTGCTAGTTTAGGAAAGCAACATTTGATGTTTTGTCAAAAAAAGAATAGTGTGATGCAGCAATGGACACGTGTAATTTCTTGCTGTTGGACTTCAATTTCCACCACAATTTTATTCCGGAAAACAATGACACATGTTTCCTCATTTTGACTAATCCAGTGGAGCCTATTATTCTTTCACAAAATTGACAAAAATTAATTAATCCATTTTCCTTATAATATATATATATATATATATATATATATAAAGCACACGCAAATGCTTGTTGGTCGATTCGTGGCAGCCCATCTATTCTTAATTATTTCTTTGGCGGAACAAAGTTTTTATTATTCAAAACATTCAACAATGACAAGGCAAGAAATCCTTGTAAAGTTCATGATTCAACACATCGCATTTGGTTTCCGTAGTTTTTAACGGAATTAAAACAAGAAATAAAGCAGAAACATAATGGCTGAGAATTGCAAATTGTATTTAATGATTTGTGCGGTACATCTTTATTCTATTTATAGGATATACAAAATCATCTCAACCCTATATGTATTATAGTGATGGAACATTCTAGATTTCATCCTAACATCATTTGCTGAGCTGTTCTCTTTCTATTATTAGGAGAGGATTGATTTTGATTGTGGTTAATGCTCCCCTACGAGTCAAACTGGACAGGATGAATAGTGAGACTCAAACAAAAGAAGGCAAACTTCGAGGAGGGCAGAGACTTGGTAAAAATATCGGCAATCTAGTCTTTAGCAGATATATGTGTGATGCAAAGAGTTTTGGCAGCTAGACATTCCCGAACAAAGTGATAGTCTAAGGCAATATGTTTTGCCCGGGAGTGAAAAACATGATTAGCAGCCAGATATGTAGCTCCCAAATTATCACAGTACAATAGAGGTGGAACTGAGAGAAAATTACCAAGTTAACTACTGCTGGACCCAGATAACATCAGAAGTGGTAGTAGCAAGATCTTTGTACTCAGCCTTAGTACTTAAGCGAGAAACAGAGGGTTGTTTCTTAGAACTCCAGGCAACAAGATTTAGACCAAGATAAATGGCAAAACCAGCAATTAAGCGACTATCAATAGGATCTCCACCAAGATCAACATCACAAAAGGCAGTAATATTAGTGGAAGGGGAAGATTGTAAAAGAAGAGCATAGTGAGTAGTGCCTTGCAAATAGCGTAGGATACGCTTAACTGCAGTCCAGTATGAATCTTTCGGAAAATGCATAAACTAAAAGACTCGATTTATATAGCAAAAGAAATACCTGGCCTTGTAAAGCTAAGATATTGTAAGCTTCCAACAATACTTCGATAGAGACCTGGGTCTTGAAAATTAAGAGCTGTAGGGTCAGCAGTAAGTGACTTAGAGGAAGCCATGGGAGTAGTGATAGGTCGAGCATGAGACATATTAGCTTTGGTAAGCAAATCAGAAATATACTTCCGTTGTGATAAAATAAGATCATACGAAACATAATGAGCTTCAACTCCCAAAAAATAATGTAAATTCCCTAGATCCTTAACAGGAAATAAAGAACCAATAGCAGCAATAACATCAGAGACCACAGAGGAAGACGAGCCAGTAATTAGTATATCATCAACGTAAACCAAAACATACATAGTATAAGTAGCAGATTTGTAGATAAACAAGGAAGAGTCAGAGCGTGAGAAACAAAATCCCGGCTAGTTCATGTAGCCTAGAACTCAAACGAGCAAAACCAAGATCGAGGAGCTTGTTTCAAGCCATACAGTGCACGATTAAGCTTACACACATAAGTAGGAAATTCAGGATGCACAAACCCAGGTAGTTGAGTCATGAAAACCTCCTCATCCAGAAATCCATGAAGAAAAGCATTTTGTATATCAATTTGTTTAACCAACCAGCCTTTGGAAATAGCTAAAGAGAGAATTGTGCGTACCGTTGTGGGCTTAACTACTGGTGAAAATGTCTTAAAGAAATCTACTCCAGGCTGTTGATGAAAGCCCTTAGCTACAAGACACGCTTTGAGCTTGTTCAATGAATTATCAGAATTAAATTTTTTGTTGAAAAACTCATTTACAACTAACAATATTCTAAGCCGAGGAAGGAGGAACAAGAGACCAAGTTTGGGTATCCATAAAAGCCTGAAACTCATCATGCATTGCAGCTCACCATACAGGATCTTTGAGAGCATCAGAAACTGAGCAAGGTAAGAGAAGCTCAAGACTCGAGACAGAATTTGTGCTAGGTGTAAGCCAAGACACCATGCCATCACCAAGAGATATTGGTTTAGAGATAAGATTCTTAGACTGCATGATCATTGGATGCATCGATCGAGGCGGTGATGGAGACGGAACTGAAGAAGATGACTCAGAGGTATGAATCAGAGAAGACACTGAAGGAGAATGTGATGGTGAACTAGGTATAGAAACCGGTGTAAGAGATGTGATGGGCTTATCAATAATGAGCTTGGAAGCAACCCGAGAGGAGGGCCCATAATGAATAATCGACAAAATTGTAGTGGGTAAGCTTGATGGCCCATGAGATGACAAAAGATCCAAAAATGGAAACCTCAATTCATCAAAAACAATATTGCAAGAGACATGCATGCGGCAGTGGTTAAATCCAAACACAAATAACCCATATAATGAGAGGCATAACCCAGAAAAACACATAATACAGAACGAGCGTCCAGCTTGTTAGATGCATAAGGACGAAGATGAGGCCAGCAAGTACAACCAAATATCTTTAGAAAATTGTAATCAGGCTATTGGTTATAAAGAATGGCATACGGACTTTGAGAATTCAACACCCAGCTAGGCAAGCGATTTAAGAGATATGATGCAGTGGCAAAAGCATAAGACCAGTAGGATTTTGGAACATGGGCATGATATAGAAGAGTAAGACCTATCTCAACAATTGTTCGATGACGACGCTTAACAGTTCCATTTTGAGTATGTGTATGTGGATAAGTAATGCGATAAAAGATACCAAGTGAAACAAGAATACGATGTAAAGAACAAAACTCGCCACCCCAATCAGATTAGAAAGAGTGAATACAATAATTATAATGAGTAGACACTAATTTATTGAAGGAATGAAAAATAAAGATGACTTCATTTTTACATTTAATAGGATAAAACCAAATAAAACAAGAAAAATTATCGACAAATGAAACATAATAATGAAAACCATCAGAGGAAACTAGTGGGGCAGGACCCCATACATCATAGAAAATTAAATCAAAAGGAGCAGTTGAATGATGAGGAGACGCTGGAGAAGGGAGAGCATGACTTTTAGCAAGGCGGCAGGCAAAGCATTGAAAATAATCTGACTTGGAAGAAACTGGAAGTTTATTGGTGGAGAGAACTTTCTGAACAACTTGAAAAGCAGGATGTCCTAGGTGGTTGTGCCATTAAAGAAAGGAAGTGCAAGCACCATAGAAAGCTTCGAGCTGAATTGAAGAAGGAAAAGGATACAAGCGTCCTTTAGGAAAACCTTGAAGGAGTTGAGTCTTTGTTTTGGAGTCCTTAACACAAAAATGATCACGATGAAATTCAAAGAATACGTTATTATCATTACAAAATTGATAAACTGACAGTAAATTTTTAGTAATATGAGGAACATGAAGAACATTAGAAAGACTAAAAGAGCCACCATTAGTAGAAAGAGAGCCTATGCCATGGTGTTGAATTTGAAGTGGTTCGCCATTACCAACACAAACAGGAGAATTAGAGTATACCTCAAATTGGAGATTAAGATTTGATAAATTGAAGTAATATGATGCATAACACCCGTATCTGGGTACCATAAAGCTTCACTGTAAAGCCCAAATTAGAATAATGGGCCAAAATGGATGGTGGAGCAGAGGCCTGATAAGCATGATTATATTGATTAAAACAAACTAGGGCTTCATGTCCATACTTGTGGCAAATTTGACAAGGAGGATCATTGGATTCATTTTAAAAGGATTGATGGCCCTGAGAGCGATTACCACCATGATTGTTTCAGCCTCGTAAACTTTGACCACAATAACCTTCATTAAAGCCTCAAAAATTGCCTCGTTGATTAAAGAAATGACCACTTCTGTTATTCTGAGAACCACGAGAGTTATAATAAGTCATAAATATAGTATTAGCCAATTCAGAGTGGCAGAAACAAAGTGTTGCTAATTCAGACGAGTTTGAAATACCAATAAGTGACTTAGCACTTCTTCAATCAATAGATGATGACGCTAAGTGGTGAGTGAAATCATAATTGGATCAAAATCCGATCCAAGACCAGCAAGAAGATAGGTATTAAAATCAAGATCACTTATGAAATTTCCTGCAGCTGCTAGAGAGTCAACAATTAAAATAGCACGACGGTGGTAGGCACTAATTGATTCACTGCCTTTTTTAGATTTGTCAGTTGTTGATGTAACTGTACATACCGTGCTTGATATTGCTGTGAAAACAGAGTCTCCAGTGCAAGCCATATAGCTCTAGAATTTTTATAGCGCATGACTCGTGGAATCAAGTTTTCAAATAAGGAGGCAATTAAAATTGATAGTACAAGTTGATCTTTGTCAAACCATTCTAGAAACTCTGGATTTGGAAGGCCCGTAGGCAACTCTGACGGTGGTGCAATTTTTGTACCATCAATATATCTAAACAAATGCTGACCATGAAGATAAGGCAGCATCTTAGTACACTAAATCAAATAATTTTCTTCATTAAGTTTAACAGCAATAAAATGTGTAACATTTGAAGGTGAAGCAATAGTAGTAGCTCCAGACATCAAGGAATTAAGAGTACCGGAAGTTTTAGACGTTGCTTCCGTCATTCTGACATTATTCTTTCAGTCAATGCTCTGATACCATAACGAAATTAAAACAAGAAATAAAGCAGAAACATAATGGCTGAGAATTGCAAATTGTATTCAATGATTTGTGCAGTACATCTTTGTCCTATTTGTAGGATATACAAAATCATCTCAACCCTACACGTATTATAGTGATGGAACATTCTAGATTTCTTCCTAGCACCATTTGCTGAGTTGTCCTCTTTTTGTTATTAGGAGAGGATTGATTTTGATTGTGGTTAATAGTTTTCAATAGGTTTAAATACTTATTTTTATTTTTTCATTCTTATTGGCTTATTGCTGCCTTATCTTTAAGAATGACCAAAAGCTAAAAACTTATCTTTTTATCATTTATGGATATTGCACATTTATATTTAATAATAATTTTAGTCAATAAAGTAGCCCTTTTTTCGGTGGGATAAGCCAACTTTTTCTTTTAATGATTCGAAGAACCAATGACGTAACGCCATGCTTGATCATATATAGCTTCAAATAATAGTACCTACGTTCAAATAATTTAAATGAAATATGATTATTTAAACTCATTCAAATGAAAGTCGAGTTTGAGTCTGAGACATTCTCTTTGATTTTTGTTCTTTTCTACTGAATTAATTATTATACTTCATACATTCTCTTTCATCTTTTTTCTCATTATTTCTTTCTTTCTCACTATTCATAAATAGGGACATTTTTAAATTTCCTACATAATTATTACATTTAACAATTTTTAACTGTTTACTTTTTATACATCAGAGCAACCAACTTCTCTACTAAGTTTTATACTTCATAATGAATTGTTGAAGCTCTGGTGTGGTGTACACAATTAACTGAAACCCAGGCAAAGCTAATAGGCCAAGCTGCCAGAAAATCTGCAGCAGTATTGGCCTCACATCGGACGTGTTGAACAAACATATTCCAATCTTTACTTAAGAGTTGTATAGCTTCACTGATAAACCTCCTGTCCTCATGCACTTCATTAACTTCCTTCTCAATCAGCTTGGTAGCCTCTATAGAGTCAGATTCTAAGATCACATTTATGTACCCTAGGTCCCATGCAAGCTTCAATCCATGCACACAGCCCCACGGGCATCATGTATAAGGCCTCCACGAGCAAAGCTTGGCGTTAACGATGAAAATGCTCCATCCACATTCACTTTGACTGACCCATTCAGCTGGAGGCGACACTACTATAGGATAGAGATTCTACTACCCCAACGAACATTCATTTTTAAAAAAGGAAAGTAAAAAACAAAGGCAATGGCATTTATGTAATTCTGGGTGGGAGTTAGGTAGCTTTGGTCGTCCCAATTTGAATTTAAGACTCTCAAAGTAAAATAATAATAATTTATTTTTTTTGCTTTAGGCTTCCTAAATTCAAAAGGGGACGCCTAAAGGTAATGCATGTCAGTCAAACTTACATCACTTCCTCTAAAATCATGCCTACTCCCGCATGCTAGCTTCCTTTATTCATAACTCTCATTCTCTCTTGGAGCTCCTCCTTCCACCATCACTCTCTCTCTCACTCCCTCTCACTACTGTCATTCTCTCTTAAAGGTCATCCTCCTCTCTCTCTCTCTACTGTTGAAGCTCGTCGCCATTGTCCCTCCTCGATCTTTGACGCTATTGGTTCCTCTTCCCTCCCTCTCCCATCATCGCCAAAAGTTATGGTTCATTGTTTTTGTTTTTTTGTTTTTGAATACATAAAGACAAGACACAGGTCTTAAGTTTAGTCAGAATTGACCATATAACAACACAAGAGATGATAATCTATCTATCTTGGCCTAAATCGGCCAGCTTTAATTCAAACAGTAAACTGGAGATTGATGCATAAATGATAGCTCACTACACGCCTCCTGAGATCTCCTAGCCAGAATGTCTACACACACAAGCACTTTACTATAGCAGTGTATCAATTCCATGTCCCAATTTGTAAAAAGCAAGCTTCTGACTTCCATGACTTTCTGTAACCAAGGGTGATTAGACCTAAACTCATTTAATAACAACTGAATTGCATCCAATGAGTCAGAATAAATTTTAATCCTCTTCAACCCCATATTCCTATATGTTTGCAAACCTACTTTCACGGCATAGATCTCAGCCATTATTGGAGAACAGTACCTTATTTTCTGTTGAAAGCCCCCTATCCATACTCCATCATGATTACGAATAATGCCCCCCACAAGCAGCTTGGCTATCCTTATTAACTGAACCATCAACGTCTACCCAAAGAACTCCTACTGATGAAGGTGTCCATTCGGATGCCCTTCTTTCCGAGACCTGGAAAATATGGTGCTTGAACCTACCTTGTTTGACTCCCTCCAATAGATGGTGGTGGAATCTTTGGATGATACTTTTAGGTTGTTCTCATTCTCCTTCAAAGACTCTTCTACATCTGTTTTTCCAAGTAAGCCAATAAATGGTACTAAATACTTTCATCCAAGGCCATTTTACATACCGACTAGATGTCGGCTTGTTTTTTATATTCCATTCCAGCCATTCCTACAAATTACCACTAATAAATATTATAATATATAGGGTCAATTACATAACACCACAGTCTGTTTGCAACCTTACAATCCCTCAACATATAAATAATGGTTTCCTGACTATTACACTCAAATGGACAATCTTTTTGCTCACTTATGCCTCGCTTTGCTTGGAGTATGTTTGTAGGTAATCTCTCATGAAAAGTTTGCCACATAAATAACTTAGCTTTCTCTGGAATTGGCCAACACCATATTTGTTGCCAGAAATGTTCATTCTACGTTTCACCCGACTTAATAATCATATTGTAAGCAGAACAGATACTAAAATTTCCATCTGATGCCTTTCTCTAACAGAAAACGTCTTCACCCTGTTACACAGGAGGTTTAACTAGCTTGATCTTTTCTACCACCTAGCCTGGCAAGAAACAATTCCATTTAAATATATCCCAATCTCC
This sequence comes from Inga oerstediana, assembly GCA_963210345.1. Taxonomy (NCBI): domain Eukaryota; kingdom Viridiplantae; phylum Streptophyta; class Magnoliopsida; order Fabales; family Fabaceae; genus Inga; species Inga oerstediana. The sequence goes on from OY723409.1 coordinate 58,485,471, forward strand.
ATTAGGTAAGACAAACTCTCGTAATGTCTCCTCAGGATTCAAAGACTCTTGGTTTCTGTTTACACAATGCATCAGTGGATGATCCAGGGGTGACCATAATTCCCACCATGTACTAGTATTTCTTCCAATTCTAAGCTTACTCCCCACACCCTTCCGGAAGTCATACTAAATAGATGATATTGCACTCCATACTATTGATTGATTTCTTTTCTTCTTAACTCTTGGGAATTTCTCAAATCCACACCTATATTTACTCTTCAAACAACAGACCCATAAATCATTTGGGCTAGTAATCATTCCCCGGCAAAGCTTCATGATGAAAGCTTTATTTTGAGACACTAAATCTTTTATCCCTAATCCTCCCTTATCTTTTCCAAGCTTTATTGTATCCCAGGCTATAAGATGCATCTTCCTTGCACTCTCCCCTTGGTTCCAGAAAAAATCTCTACTTGCCTTTTTAATCTCATAGAGAACCCCTTTTGGAATCAGAATGGATTGCATTTGGTAGTACGGCATCGATGATAATACTGACTTTATAAGAACAGTCTTGCCCGCCATACTAAGCAGCTTACCCTTTCATCCTGCAAGTCTTTTCCTCACCCTAGCTATTAAAGGAGCAAAAGTCATTTTCACTGCTCTTTTATATAGTAATGGAACACCCAAATACTTCCCCAAGTCAGGAGTAATCCCAATACCCAAAATCTGGCTAAATTCTTGTAACCTAACAAACATACATTCTTGGGTATAAAGAATTTAGACTTCAGTAAACTTACCCTGTGCCCCGACAACTTGCAAAAAGATGTCATTATATTCCTAACTCTTTCCAATTGTCTTTTTGCTGCTTCGTAATAGAGTATGAGGTCATCCGTAAAAAACAAATATGATATGGGTGGCCCATCAGTGTTCAACTTCAATGGTTTCCATCTACCCGCCTCTACTTCTTTATTGATTAAGTGTCCCAGCCTCTCCGTACAGATGATAAAGAGATATAGGCTTAAAGGATCACCTTGTCCAATACCCCTGGTTGGCAAAAAAGTCTCAGTATATGACCCATTTCAGCAAATTCTCATTGATATTGATGAAACACAAACCATGATTAACTTGATAAAATGATCATTCAGTCCTAAGCTCTTCATAATAGATTCAATAAATCCCCACTCAAGCCTATCATAGGCCTTTTCCATATCAACCTTAATAGCAACATAGCCTTTTCTTCCTTTCTTTGTTCGCATGGTATGATCGTTTATGGCCTGAATCTTTGATGGATCTCTAAATGCCTCAGTCACCAAATCACATACTTTTGACCTTATTATCTCCTACTGAGATTGGAAGAAATGAGGGTTCAGTCCGTCCGGTCCTGGAGCTTTGAATGCTTCTATACTGAAAGATGCATTCTTTATTTTAGTGATTGTCAGCTCACCTTGAATATAGTTTAGTGGCCCTTCGCTCAGAGGAGGAAACTGAATCGTCCATTCTACATCTGTATGGACATCTTCGTCTTTAGTATACAAGTTCTTAAAGTAATCAAGGGCTAGCTTTTTCAAAGATTCTTGATCAGCAACCTAAGTTCCTTATTCATCTTTCAAAGCATCAATTCTATTTTTTCCTCTTTATCATTGCAGAAATGTGAAAGAATTTTGTGTTTTTATCTCCATATTATAGGCAGTTACATATACTCTGTTGGTACTATAAAAGTTCTTCTTGATTTGTAATTTTGACATATTCCTTCCATAATTTGTTCTCTAATATGGATAAGCCAGTATGGGGTTGTCTTTTTAAAGCTCTAGCTACCCCTTCCAATCTGTGTATCAGTTCTCTTCTCTTTCTTGGGAAGTAAGCTAGAGTATTTTTATTCCATTCGAAAACCTTATCTTCAAATTTCTTCCTCCCATCTGCCTAGTTTTCTTTCTACCATGCTTCCTTAACTACCTTAGAAAACCCCTCTTTTAAACACCATGCTGCTTGGTACTTGAAAGAGGCTCTATTTAAATCTCTATTCATCGTTCTACCAGGGGACACTACAATGACTCGATGATCTGATTTGAATTTTAGCTGGTTATAAGCTTTTGTATAAAGGATGATTCAACTCCCACTCCATATTACGAAAGACCTAATCCAAGAACTCCTTAACTCCTTCCCTCTCCCAGGTAAACAAATCCCCTACCTCCATAAGATTACACTCATTTACAAAGGACCGGAAAGGTATTAATGAGTTAATAGACGGAGTCGCACCACCCTTTTTATCAGAAACATCCAAGTACGAGTTGAAATCGCTCAGAACCAACCACACCCCTTGAATTGTGTCTTTCAAAGCTCTCAGTGATGCTATAGCTCCCCACGATAATTAAATCTAGGGTCTCCATATACTAACGAAGCAATAATTGATTCCCCTGTTCCTCTATCAATCAGCTTATAATGTAATAACAGGGTATTAGAGAATAAATAATCTACATGCACTTTATTTTCATTCCAGAGCAACCAGATCCTACCCGCGAAGCCAGTGGCTTCTATTTGAAGCCAATTGTTAAAACCCAACCTCCTAAAATACTATTAGCCCTTTGACCACTAATTCTTATCTTCTGCATGCCCATAACTTTTATACCATGTGATTCTACCACATCTTTCAATATTTAGGGGAAGGATGTTCCACCAACCCTACTGTAATTCCATAAAGCCACAATCATAAAAACTAAATTTAAGATTTAATACCATGAATGGAGGAAACTCACTTGTTTTGAGGAACCCCGTCCTTGCTATTCCTCTTTGACTTAGCTCTGCCTCTCTGACTAAGTTGGCCATTTTTTGAGCCTTCATCTCTTCCCTACTCACCTCTATCCTTCAGGACTGTCGTATTTGTTAGACCTCATGTTTTGATGATAACAAAAGTATGGTTTGAAAAAGAAATGATTAATAATCAAGCTTGAACTAAGTAATGACAGGAACAAGCTTTACTTGAAGTTAGCATGGAAGTATTGAAGATTAGCCAAGAGAAAATGCTGAGGAACTTGATCAGAAGTACAATTTCTAAGGCATTACTCGAGTCGCTACTCGAGTAATGAGACAAAACTTGAAGTAACCAAGGAAAACTTCCAGTAACCTGCCACCATTACTCGAGGAGCTACTCGAGTAACCAGGTAAAAACTTGGAGTTGCTCTCGGCCTGCTAATGTTACTCGAGGAGCTACTCGAGTAATCCATGAAAACTTCTAGTTGCCTTCAAGTTTTCCCCATGATACTCGAGGAGCTACTCGAGTACCTGTGTTTCCTAAAATGTGGACCTCTCGGCATTTTGTACCACTGCTAATGTTACTCGAGGAGCTACTCGAGTAACCCTGTGAAAACTTCCAGTTGCCTTCAAGTTTTCCCCATGATACTCGAGGAGCTACTCGAGTAACTCTGTTCTGAAAATATGTAACTCTCGGCACTTTGTACCACTGCCAATGTTACTCGAGGAGCAACCCGAGTAACATACTAAAGTAAGTGAAAACTTGAGGTTGGTACCCGATTAACCTGATCTCTCTTTGTTTCATCTTCCTCGAGTACTTACTCTAGTATACAAGTTTTTCATGGTTTATTTTAAATGGATTCCTCGAGTAAGTACCCCAGTATGCACAAATATTTTCAAAGTAAACTTCAAGTCATTACCAGAGTAAATCATGCTCAAAAGTCTTAGTTACTCGAGGAGCTACCCGAGTAACCTATGCAAAAATGAATGCATTACTCGAGTCCCTACTCGAGTAACAAGGTAATTGCTCTCGGCCTTAAAATCCTGCCAACATTACTAGAGTAGAGCATCGAGTAATCAAAAGTTTTTAAAGGATTACTCGAGGTGTTACCCCAGTAATCTATGAAATTGCAAAAGCATTACTGGAGTAGCTACCCGAGTAAATAACTATTCCCAAAGGTTTGAAATTTAGTTTACTCCATGCACTACCCGAGTAATCTTGTTTTTCTTCATTAACTTTCAATTAAACAAAGATTTCCCGATGATACTCGAGGAGCTACTCGAGTAAACTTCAAGGGTTACTCGAGGAGCTACTCGAGTAAGCTTACCCAGAAATTTAGAAACCATTCAAACTTTCATTATATTGTTTCCTATATGATTAACCTTTCATTGTATTAGTATTCTTAGTCTATTTACAGAGAAATAATGAAGAAATCATATCAAGAGATGAAAGTCAAAAGAAACGTTCAAATGCCAACCACCGCCAACGGATATTTTTCAAAAACTTGAAAAGTCAATAGTGGCTGCGCACTCACCAACGGACGAAAGGAAACGTTCCAACGGTCATCACCAACATACCTATATATATGGGAACCTTCAAACAGAGAACAAAAAAACCAAGCACACATACGAACGTATCATTAAGTTCATTGCTCTGTTTTCACGTTGAAATTGTATTTCTATGCTTCAGTGATTATCATTTACTCTGTAAGAGAGATATTTCATTCAAACTCAATATTTGTTATTGAGATAACTTAAGGTTGTGGAACCTTGAGTTAGGATTGGATTACAACCTGTAAGGGGGAGCGAGTGTCCAGGTGTAAGGAACTTGCTTGTACTGAGGTGCCAAGAACCCACTGAATCTTGGAAGCTATAGTGAAACTCTCAGAGAAGCTCTGAGGACTGGACGTAGGTCAAAGTGGTTGTGACCGAACCAGTATAACTCCCGGTGTACACTTCGGTGATATTTCTCCTTACTCATTACTGTTTTAATTCTTTTGCCAAAGTTTTATATTTTCGAAAGAAATTTCAGTATCACCCAATTCACCCCCCCCTCTTGGGTGAAACGCTTGATCTAACAGTATTCTCTATTGCCCCTTCTCTACCATTCTGTTTTTCATTTTTCACCTTTACCGTGTCATTTGACGATGTTAACACTGAACTTGCCATCTTATTTCCAGTATTCTTCTCAATTATTACTAATGGTTCTGACCTCTCCATAGACCCACTTATTACACAGTGTACTCTCTGGCCCTTTGGTACTTGGGCCTTTTTAGAGCCCATGGTATTGGGCTTCACTTCACCACCTTTTTTATCCAAGCTACAGGGCCCCCCACCTGCGTAACTGCTAACTCATTGGGCTTCACATTTTCTTTGTCTTTGATCAAATAAACTACTTTTTGGGTCTGTTGAATTTTCACTTTTGATTTCCCTAGTCCATCGTTTCCAGCCTTTTTTCCCTCTTCTCCTTCCTACCTCATACACCACTAGCTGTCCATTTTCATTCCCCTAGGTATATTTCTCCACTCCTTTTGACATATCCTCACCATCTGAAAAATCTCTTTCCTCATCCCAGTCTGAAATTGTCGCAAAATGAGAGATTTGAGAACCACCGCCCATGCTTCTATCTATCCTAGCATTATGAGGCACAAACGCCGGATGTACCTTCTTGCCTTTGCTCTTCAAAAAATGTGCCTTGCCTTTATCATGTATGAATATCTAAGGGCCGAATTCATCTCCTTCAGCAGGAAGGAACTTCTCCGGTGACATCGCTGGGGGGAGGCGTTTCAGGTTGCTAGCTATTTGCTTTCCCTGTTGAGCTGCAACATTCCTTCCATGTATATGCTTCTTTTTGGTTGTCATATCTCCCACAAGCAAAGAAAATTAGATTCAAACCCTCATACTCAACATTATACAATGCTGATGTTATAATCACTCTAGGTATTAATCTTTTCTAAAGGTCTAATTCTATGTAGATTCGAGCGTATCTACCCCTTTCCACCTTATCATTCCCATCTTCCCTATAGATAAGGGTATGCAAGTCAACCTTCAAGGTCTTCCCAATCATATCTCTCAATCTTGAAATGTATTTTTTTGAATAGCAGTTCAGGGGTACATTAGGGATTCTCACCCACGTTGCTATCTTTCCCAGTGAATTATAGAATGGGTTAAATAATGGGGACCAATGTTAAACTAAAACACTGTGCTACACTACCACCTCTGGGCCTTCAAACAAAACTCTTTTATAATGCACTCCCCAGTTCTGCTCATTTGTGACTTTAACAACATAATAGTTTGGGAGATAAATTAGCTCAAAGTCCTTGAACTGCCAGATTCAGCTCAACAATTCCTTTAGCTTATAAAAGTTTACTCATGCCCCAAGTATATTGATAATTAATTCTTTCTTCTAGGGTTCACAACTTTTATTGAATTCCTCTTCTGTCATTGGCATGACCAAATAAACATTCATGAGCTTTTTTATCTCCTTTAAAGGCTCCGATTTTTTCCACGTTTAGTCAAATAGGTTCGAGATTAACGGATCTTCTTGCATACAAGATGCACCATAGGCAACTTGTTGAAATCTGTAACTTTGAAACCCATTAATGAATCCCTGTATGAAAATTGGGAGGACCTTGATGGAATATTTTGTTGTTCCAGCTGGGGTTGCTGTCCACTCTCATTGGCACTTCTTCATCCTCTACATCTAGCATATGGTCTAACATTATAGTATCTTCCTTTATTTTTTTTTGTAGACTTCTTGTTCGTTGTGGTTTTCACGAGGTCTTCCAGGGGCCTGTCCAGTAGCACCTTACGGACATTAGCTTCTTCCATGGAAAAACTCAGTCGTGGCACACTTCAAGAGAGAAAAAGTTTCACCTGTTCACACCTATTTCTAGACTCTGAATTATTATTTAGAATTGATCTTACATTATTTTTGTTTTTTATGAACTAAGTTCTAAACTGGGATTATTGTATATGCATTTTGTTGGTGTTGGCATTTAGATTTATCATCGTTGTAGATGCATTTTGATTTATCATCCTTCACCAATATTAATCTTTTTTGAATTTTGGGTTTCACTTATGGCATTTTGTGATAAATTGATGATAACTAATTAGTTCATTTCTATTAGTTAGTAGTTGTGTAGACAACTTTTTAACACTTTATGGTCATTATTGTACATTGTATTAGCAAGGGTCGACACTTTAATTAGCTAGTGCTGGATACCCTTACTATTTGTAAGGACATTTTCGTTTATAAAGAATTGTTCGATCTTGTTTCTGTAGGTTTTAAGTTCAGGGAAGTGAAAAATGTAAACAATTTTTTTAAAAAAATAAAAAGAACCTTTAAGCGTCTCTTTTTTAAAAAGGGAAGTCTCTAAAGTGTCACTTTAGGAGTCCCTTTATCCAAAAGAGATTCCTAAAGTCACTTACGGAGTCCTTTTTTTAACGGACGTCGTATCCTTACTTTACTACATCTCCAGTATAAGTGTCTCATGTTTTCAGACGTTAAAAGCATTATCTGTAGTAGTGCAATTGCCACTTTGAACCATCAAATGATTGGCAGGAGCTGTGATTGTTAGGCTTAATGGGTCTATCTCAAGCACTACAGATGCTTTCCAGCATTACCAAGTCGTTGCCATGTAGCACGTGGTTGCTGACCTTCTTATTCTAAAAAAAAGTATTTCGTCATCTCCATAGCCACCAGCATGTCGTAACAAACCTCTCTCTCTACTCCTTTTCTACTTTATGCACCTTGTTAATACAAGGTTCCAACGCAACCACTCTTGGAACCTCAGGGAGGTAAATTAACTCCACATGTCAGGGCTAACAATCTCCTTCCAAAGCTCAAGAGTTAGTGGACAATCACAAAGAACATGTTACAGATCCTCCACAGCTGCGTCACACACTGGGCAATTGGCATTGGCATTAAAACCTCTTTGAAATCTAGAAGCATTGGTTAATAATCTTTTATACATAACACGCTAAATGAACATCTTGCAATGCATAGGCACCTTGATCTTCCACAACCTCTCTTGTTTGACCATTGACATTCTTCAAGGACTCATGTGTCGATTTAACTGTGAAAAATCCATCCTTGCGCCATTTCCATCGTACTCAGCCTCCATCAGTAATGTCAATCCCTGCATGTGATTTGTCCCATGTTCTCTAGCTTGATACCATTCCATAAGTTAGAACCTAGTTTTTCCTTGTCAATGGTTGGCAACAAATCTGTGCCATATTTGTGTTTGCTATGCACCACTTTAACCCAAAAATCATCTTTTCGGGCTGCCAAATTCCAACCGATCTTTATTAGATTCGCATGGTTATGGTATTTAGCATGTCGTAGCCTGAGACCATCCTTTTTCTTTGGCTCACAAATAACATCCCATGCTACAAGAGGTATTTTCTTCTGCTTGTTAGTGCTCCCCCACAAGAATTGATTATTACACTTATCCCGGTCTTTATGAGTGCTAGCAGGGACTAGAGATGTTTGCATGACATACCCGGGAATTGCCATAGTCACTGAAAATACTAGTATTAGTCATCCTGCTGATGATAACGTGTTTGCTTTCCAATTCGATAACTATGTCTTTACCTTATCCACCACAAACTAGTAGGAATCTTTAGTGACTCTCTAATTATAAAGAGGAATGGCAATATACTTTCCTAAGTCACTAGTCAATGAAAATCCCAACATTGAGCAAATCTCACCACATCTAGTGTGCTTAATATTATTAGAGAAAAGAACTCTAGTTTTCTGTTGACTAACTTTCAGCCCTAAGCTCTCACAAAAAGAATTTAAACAAGCCTTAATCACATTAGCCTATTCAATGGATGCCTCTGTGAATAAAATAATATCATTTACAAAAAAGAGGTGCGAGATAGGGGAACATCTTTTAACAACCTAGTTGGTTTCCACCATCCAGCTTGTACCTCATCTTGTATAAGGTGAGCTAGTTTCTCCATGCAAATAACAAAAAGGTATGGAGATAGTGGTGTTGGAAATTATGCCCTAGGGGCCAATCATTGTACTTTAGGCATTGTTATTCAATGAACTTCTCCATTTTATTATCATATTATTTGCATGTTCACTATGATAATTATCCTTGGATAAATCATAACGATTGTCCTAAATGTCCGTGGTCGGTCAACTATGCGGGAGCAAAGATGAAATAAGACCAGTATGGCTTTGAAGAGGTATAGAGATACAAACAAAGTCCTAGGCACTTGTAAGAGTATAATTAGGTGCTAGACTGACCCAATATGAGAAAGTTGCATGGATCAAGTTATAAGCTTGTCTAATGCTTATAACCACATCATTATGCCCTTTAACCTGAGATCATCATGGATTCCTACATAAGAGTCGCTCAGCTTTGACCTAGTCAAAAGTCATCTTTGACCGGGTGATGATAAAGGCTATATTCGTGCTTGGTGGTTTTAATGTGAATGGTCAAGATGGAATTTGTCCCTCATATTAGTAGAGAGATATTACTGGGCCCCTCAATGAGTAAGTCTGAGAAATGTATGGTCATACAATGATGGAAAGGAGTTTCCATTTCTATAGTCAGACTACTCATGGATCGAGAAAGTAATGGTCAGGAATAGGAGGATGACATTCTCCATGCCTCATCCTTGACTAAAATGTCGTGTGACAAAAGGGACGTGATATGGTTATATGACAGGTTGCATCGATCTATCGATCCTCAAATAAATTAGATAGTCGTAATGTCTTGCTAGAGGCCGCTTACGTCTTGTGGGTTAATATAGTCATTGGCCCACTGCTAACTTCATATGAGCCTACAGGGTCGCACACAAAAATAACCCAACACGAGCTATAATGTCCAGATGCATTGAATCTAAGATATGTCTAGATTTAATGAATGTAATGGTTAATCTAGGGTGGACAAATATATATATATATATATATATGTGTGTGTGTGTGTGTGTGTGTGTGTATGTATTTCAAAAATATGTATATATAATATGAGTAATATATATATATATTATTATATTGTGTTAGTTTTAAATTTAGTTTTATCTAATAAATTAAATTTAATAACTAACATGATAAAGATATAATATCTAGGATTTAATTTATAAAGATAAATTAAATCTATTTCCATTAGCTCTTTATTCAGATTAAATAAATAGGTTAAATTAAAATTGTTAGACAGATTTTAATTAAACCATATTTATTGAATTTTCTCATCAAAAGACAATTAAGTGTTAATTGATATGATATGGATTTTGAAATTAATTAAGATTAATTTTGAAAATCCAATATCCATCATAAAATAGAAGCCCTGACTAGTTATTTAAAAAGGGTGAGCTAGGGTTTTCTATGGGTGCTGAAAAAAGCAAGTTAGAGAGCCGTGAGAAAATAAAACTCTAGAGAGAGACGTTGGTGGCCCTGGCACGCTGTTCGTGTTGGATTCCTATTCTTGTGGATATCGGTAGAGGGAGCTTATCTGAGTTGTTAGCTTCTTAAGATCGAAAAGAAAGACTAAGCATATAAGAAATGTACGCTTCTCTACTACTCGATTTAAACACCGTTGACAGATCCACAGTAAGGATTGAAAACTTTTGAATTTTAATTTTCCATTGTTCCTACAAATCCCAATAAGTGGATCTCCTTGTCTTACCCCTCTCGATGGAGTGAATAACTCTGCTTTATCACCATTCCACAGGAGCTGCATAGTGGGAATCGAAATACATTCTTTTGTCATAGAGAGAATATTACCTGAAAGTTTTAGCTCAGTGAAACAACTCATTTCGGAGCCCTGGTTGATTCGATCATAAGCCTTTTCCAAGTCAATATTGATAGCCATAAACCATTTCTTCCGCCTCAAAGTGTGCATTGAGTGAACCACTCCTTGAGTAACAATACTATTATAGCTACTGTTCCTTCCCTGCACAAAGCTACATCGATTCGGCAAGATTACTTTAAACTGTTTTAAAATATCACGATTCAGTTGAAAGGGTCTTATATATAGGGACGAAGGGAGTATATATAAATGATAGAGTAAATAATTTCTTTGACTTGTGTGGAACTATTTAAAATTCGGATTTCCTAATCACTTCAAAATTAGTAATTGTGATGGGGCTTTTAATGACAACTGATATGCATGTACTTAGTATTTATTATTTTTGCATTTGAGTACAATAAATTAATGCAGTGAAGAAGAAGAAATTAAAGGAAGCAATAAAGATGATAAGATAAGAATTGAGAGAGATATACATGGCAATCAGTGGGTGGTTCTGTTGTTAATTTAATATAGGCGTTGACTTGAATCATACTACTTGTAGCACACACATGGACTTGATTATATATGTCATACTATTATTTAAAAAGTGGTGGAAAATTGATGGTAGTATTTAATTAGAAAAAGGAAAATAAAGTGGTGATGTAAAACCTAAGTAATGATCCATGATCACCAGACCTCTATTATTTAAATCATTGCAACTTATAACTTCCTCTCATATTGGCCCTGCTTCATCGGAGTAGGAGGGAAGTGCTCCACTGGGGCACTCAATTTACCTACATTTATATTCTCATTTTGTTGTTCAACCCTTCATAAATATATAGTTATATGTGTGTGTGTGACCGAGTTAAGATTCGAATATTGTCGATCGGGTTTTCTCTAGGTAGCTCTCACAAAGATATATTATGCATTCAATACGAACTTTAACTCAAGACCTCAAAGCTCATTTCTCACTAGAACCAACGTCTACTGGGGAAACTGGCTCACTTTTCAGTCAAAGATAAATATTCCAGCTTAATCTTTACTTATGTTTATAGTTTATTATATCAATAAAAATGTCTCAGGAAAAAAAAAACCAAACTGAACTAACTAAAATGCGTATATTAACAAAATGTTTAGAACACTTTAAATTTTAATCTAATCACAAGCATAAAAAGTATAAACTAAAATAAGCTACTCATCAAAATAGTGATAGTAGGAGAAGCATCAATAACAATAACAATATATAACAATAACACTCGTAATAAAAGGAGGATGATTAATTGCAGTTGGGTGGTGGAGCCGGAGTATTTATGGGTAAAGAGATAGTCGCATGTGAATGGGATGCTTGTATTAGGATATATTTAATTAGTTAGATTTACTATTTTTAGTTAGGTGATGCTACTAAATTTTAAATAAGCACTACAGGTCGTTGGAATAGTATAGTAACAAATCAAGGTCATCCCACAGAGATTCAAGGTAATAGATAATTAGACATTAAAATTCTCATTTTCATTCAAGTTGAGCAAATTAAAGAAAGATATTGAAAGACGATTTAAACAAATACAAAAGAAACAAATCTAATGATTTAAAGACTTCAAATGATAAAAACAACCTAGAGTGGTTAATCCCTTCTTTAAGTTTTAGAGCATGTATTTACGCAATTAAAAGCACTTAATGTTAATTTGTTAATCTAGAGTATTAATGGATATAAGTATCTTCCAATCACTTATACCCCTCTCTCAAGTTAAAATTGTTATTCCTAACTAATTTACTTAAGAGGCAATAAATGTTCAAATTCACTCTAATATGATTATATGGGTCCAATAGGTATATTCTTATCCTATTGGCAAATTAGAATAATTCTAATCCCACATTACTTAATCTTATGGTCCAATTAAAATCCCTTTCCCAAGGATAATCTAAATTCCCCAAATTTATACTTACTGGTGATCAAGCACAAAGTAGACAAAATAAATCAAGATCAAGTAAACAAAAATAACATAAACCACAATTAATTAGTTCATACATGCTCAAATCCTCAAATTAGTTCATAACTACTCTATGTTGAAAGTGAGCCTAGCCACACATCACTTTAATCATGTACAAACCAGCAGCAGCAGCAAAATTTACAGACAGAACCATACTGAATCAAGCTTAAGGAAGGAAAATAAAGAATGAAGCTTGACCTTCCCAATCTCAAATGGCGACTCTGAGGGATGCTGCAGTGGCGTTGTGACAGGAGGAAGATGACAATGGTGGTTAGTCAAGCTCTGTGATCTCTGTGACTTCCCATCTCACCGTCAGCTCTCTCTCTCTAGCTCTAACTTAGTTGCCGACTCTCAGCTCCTCTGATTCAGCTCTCTGTTTTTTTCTCTGTTCTAAAACCCGTGGCTGCTCTCAAGGTTTCCAAGTCCAGAGACAAAGCTCCGCTCCTCCGCTGATTTCTCTTCTCTGCGGCTGTGCGGCTGAGTCTTTTCTATGTCTCCTTTCAATAGATGATGAATAATGTATTGTGGCTCTCTCTCGTCTCTTTTCCAGCGCCTCTCATACGTCCAGCTGCCTTCTGTTTCTTTTTTTTTTTCTAGGACTTCCATTCCAGCCCAACAAAACGGTGTCATCCTGCTAGGCCCTTAGGTCCAAAAGAAATACTTGATCCCTTAGTCCATGGTGGCCCTCTTCCTATTTTTCTTTTTTTTTCCAATTGACCCATCAATTTTCAGCCCAAAACCACGTTACCTCGGGAAGAAAAAAAAAACTATTCAATAATAATAACCAAAAACTAACATAAAGCCAAATAAATATATTTTTTAATTTATTTTTTTCCCAAATATTTAAAACTATAATATTTAAAATAAAATCCCCAAATAATGTATCAACTTGATATCTTATAAAATTTTAAGAAAATCATCTTAAATTAGCATTGATAACTCCCCAATTATATTAAAGTATTCTTTAAATGTATAAAATATGGAGAGTTATCATTAGGCAAGTAGTTATAACATAAATGTATCTGAGTAAGTCTAATTAAGCCTATATAAAGGCATGTAAGTAGTACTTTCAGTTTTCAAGAAATAAGATTCTGATTTTTCCATTTCTCTTTTTGCCTTCTGTATTATGGTATCAGAGCAAGAGAGTCTTTGACCTCTTGTGTTTCTTCTATATATTTTTTTCTTCTCTTCCTTTTCACAGATCCCTTTCGAGCTCGTCACTTTCCCCTTTTCTCTCTTCCATTTCGGCTTTCACAGTTTGTCGAATCTCGCCTCCTGGATTGATCTCTTTCACTCCGGTCGGCCTCTCTCTCTCTCTCTCTCTCGATTCTAGATCCAGATCTCCTTTTCCATGGCTTCTTTCGCCGACAACTCTCTCGGCGTTCTCACACCATCGCAGCTTGAATCGTTGTAGAATATTGCAAATCCCTATTTCCTATATCCTAATGAAAATCCCTCTCTTGTCTTAGTATCACTGATTCTGACTGGAAACAATTATCACTCATGGGCGAGGGCCATGAGAATGGCTTTATTGTCGAAGAATAATCTATGCTTCATCGACGGCTCGATTCTTATTCTGGCAACGACAGATCCGTTATACTCTGCTTGGAAACGTTGCAACATGATGGTCTTATCATGGCTCACCCGTTCAATTTCACCGTCACTAGCACAAAGCATCTTGTGAATTGATCGAGCCTGTGAAGTTTGGGACGATCTTAAGGGTCATTTTTCCCAGAACAACATTTTCAGACTCGCGGATTTGCAAGAGGAGATTCAAAATTTAAAACAAGGAGATCTCACTGTAAGTGACTATTTCATGAAATTAAATATTCTCTGGGATGAGTTCTTAACTTTGTGTCCTCTGTTATCTTGTTCATGTAATCCGAGTTGTTCTTGTGGTGTGATTGAGAAATATAGACAACATGTTAAGCATGATTATGTTATACACTTTCTTAAGGGATTGAGTGATCGTTTTTCATCCGTCAAATCACAAATTATGCTAATTGAACCATTACCTGCTATTAATTGGGTGTTTGCTTTGATTCAACAACAAGAGAGGGAGATGGGATATCAGGTAGCCGATGTTACTGCTTTACTTGCTAAGACTTCATATTCACAGCCGTCCTCTAGTTCTAGTGCTACAGGACATTATAAGTCTAATGGTTCTGGTTCATATTCTTTTAAGCATTGTACATATTGTGGTCGTTCTAAACATACTGAGGCTACCTGTTACAAGAAACATCAATTTCCTCCTGGTTTCAAGTTTAGAAATGGAAATTCTGCTCCTCATATTAATGTTGTTTCATCTGAATATGTTTCTAGTAAGAATACCTCTGAACCTAATTAGATTGCTAATGAAACATATAGTTTCACCCCTGACCAATATCGAAAGCTGCTAGCTATTGTTCAGTCTGACACTTCTATTGCTCAGCCCTCTGTCTCGGTTAACAATGATCAACCCTCTACTTTTGTTAACAATATTACAGCCCATGGTAATTCTGTTTCTTCTATGCTTAATTCTTTTTCTAATTCCTGGATCATAAATTCAAGAGCCACTGATCATGTATGCTCTAACTTTGCTTTATTCTCTTGTTATGAGCGTATACAGCCTATTTCTGTCAATTTACCTGATGGCACACGAGTTTTAGCTTCTTACCATGGCATTGTATTTTTTTCTGATGATATTTTGATTCAGGATGTTTTGTATGTCCCGAATTTCCGCTTCAATTTGATTTATGTTTCAAAACTTACTTTGTCTATTCCTTGTCATATTTCTTTTCAGAACTCCCAGTGCCAAATCAGATCCCATCCTTCAAAGAAGATGATTGGTTCAGTTGATCTCATTGAAGGGCTCTATATCATGAACCATGCAGCTTTGGGCAGGCCTACTTTAGTTAGTAAAATTTCCACTGCCCCTATAGATTCTCCTACATTTGATCTATGGCATTTTCGCCTAGGTCACTTGTTTAGAAATACTTTGTTTTCCATTCAAAAAAAATTTCCAGAGGTTGTTTCAAATTCTTCTTTTCAATGTTGTGATGTTTGTCATTTTGCAAAGCAACGAAAGTTTCCATTTCCTGTAAGCATCACTCATTCTAATAAAGTTTTTGCATTGGTTTATATGGATATTTGGGGTCCCCATCATTTACCTTCTATACATAGTCATCGCTATTTTCTCACTATTGTAGATGATTACTCACGATATACATGGGTTTACTTGCTTAAAAATAAATATGAAGTTAGAACTTATATTCAAACATTTGTTAATATGGTTTCTACCCAATTTCATGATTCTATACAAGTCATTAGAAGTGATAATGGGTTGGAATTTCAGATGACAGAATTTTATAATAATCATGGCATTATCCACCAAACTTCTTGCATTGAGACACCTGAGCAAAATAGTAAAGTAGAAAGAAAACACCAACATATTTTAAATGTCACTCAGGCTCTTTTGTTTCAAGTACATATTCCTAAGGTTTTTGGGTCTTATGCTATTCTCCATGCCATTTATCTTATTAATCGTTTACCAACACCTCTTTTAGGTCACCATAGTCCTTACGAACTTCTGTTTGGTGTCTTACCAGATTTTAACATGCTTAAGGTCTTTGGTTGTCTTTGTTTTGCTTCTTCATTGACTCATCACAGAACTAAACTGGACCCTAGGGCCCATAAATGTGTTTTTCTCGGTTTCAAAGATGGTACTAAGGGATATGCTACATTAGATAATCATACTAGACAGATTATGGTTTCTAGAAATGTCCATTTTTATGAGTCCATTTTCCCTTTTTGCAATCTTGAATCCACTATTGAGTTTGATTCCCTTCCATCTCCACAAGAGACTCCTTCTCTTGATTTCTATGATGATACTTCTCCTTCCCTACCTTCCCCTTCTATCTCTACTCCTCTTGATTCTTCTTTACCCATTCCTCGAAGATCCGTTAGGTCCCGTCGGTTACCCAATTATCTGCATGACTATCACTTTGCTCTTCAATGTGCATCAAACATTCCAGATTCTTTGGAGGAAGGTATATTCCATCCCCTTTCTACTGTTTTATCTTACACTCATTTATCTCCTTCCTATTCTCATTTTGTTTGCTCTATCTCTACTGATGTGTTAGACACTAAACAGCGTATGAATAGCAGTAATGAATTTGAATTAAATGACTCTATAATAGAGGGATAGCAAGTATCTCACTAGTCTCTCTAATATAGCCCAGGAGAATCTCCAAACTTTAGTAACTCTCTGAAAATATTCGATGCTTTATTGAGTAGGCAAAAGGGCCTATTTATAGAAGTACAGAGAGATCAATTTCTAATTCAAATTTCAAACTAGGAAATCTAAATAATATCAAAAATACTAAAATAATATCTAAATCTAAAATACTAAAGAATATCTAAAATCCTAATTGTGGATATTCCACTTATTCTGAAATATCTAAAATAATATCAAAATAATATTGCTGAAATCATTAAAATAATAAATATTGCTAAGTACTTCCTAATTAATCCTAAGACGCTTATTTTTCCTAGAATAAATCAACCCATAGCGATTTGGATTGCTATCATATCTTCCCCCTTGGAAAGTCGACTTGTCCTCAAGGCGAAATTGAGGAAATTGTTCGGCAACGAGATCATATTCCTCCCAAGTAGCTTCCTCCAAAGGGCGGTTCTCCCATGCCACAAGTATGTCCAATCTGTGATCTGGTGTCCAGCGGTGCTGCAATACCTCAGAAGGATGCAGGATGAGCTCCATATCAGCTGAAAGAGGAGGAGGAGGAGGAGGAGTAGGAGCTTGCTGGCCATAGGCAGGACGGAGAAGGGAAACATGAAAGACAGGATGGATTTTGGCAGTCGGCGGCAGGACTAGTTCATAGGCGACCTTGCCAATACGTCTGGCCACCGTAAAGGGTCCGAAGAAACATGGAGATAGTTTCTGAAACTTTGATCGCGCCAATAAACGTTGTCGATATGGTTGAATGCGTAACCAAACAGCGTCCCCTGGGTTAAACTCAAGGTCCCGACGATGTTGATCGGCATATAGCTTCATCCGGTGTTGAGCTTTAAGGAGGTTCCCTTTTAAAACTCGTAACATGGCGTCACGTGTTTCCAGTTGTTCTTCTAAGTCAGCAACCCTTGTTTCACCTTTGACATAAGGGAGGAGAGGCGGGGGATCACGACCATAAACCAATTTAAATGGAGAAGTATTAGCAGCCACATGGAACCCAGTGTTGAAAGAAAATTCTGCCTAGCAAAGAAATGTACTCCATTGTTTAGGTTAGTCATGTGCAAAGCAACGCAAGTTAGTCTCGAGGCATCGATTGACGACCTCAGTTTGCCCATCTGTTTGTGGGTGGTAGGAGGTGCTCATGTTTAAGCGGGTTTAACTTAAACAAAATAACTCCTGCCAAAAGTGACTGAGGAAAAGAGGTTCTCTATCAGAGACGATAGAACGTGGTATGCCGTGAAGGCGAACAATTTCCTGGAAAAAAGTGGCGGCGACAGTTTTAGCGGTATAAGGGTGAGTAAGGGCAATGAAGTGGCTGTATTTACTGAGACGATCCACCATCACGAAAATCACATCAAAACCTTTGGACTTAGGGAGCCCCGTAATAAAATCAAGAGAAATGTCCTCCCAAATGCGCTCTGGAATAGGAAGTGGCTGCAAGAGTCCTGCCGGTGCTAATGTTTGATATTTGTTCTGCTGACAAGTGTGACAACGTTGGATATAGCGCTTGACATCGTTTTTCATCCCGTGCCAAAACAGTTGGTTATTTAGCCATCGTAGAGTCTTGAGGTACCCTCCATACCCCCCGGTTGGCGTCTCATGAGCTTCGGCCATCAATTTTTCTCTGAGTGAGATGACATTGGGTATGACTAAACGTGTCTTGTAGAATAACCGATCATTCACAAAGTGAAAAAGAGAGTGTCGATCGGGGTGGGTCTGTAACTCCTCTATCTTTGCCCTTGTGTCAGGGTCCTCCAATAGTGCTTGCGGAAGTTGATCTAGGTCATGGGCCATAGGAATGACCATGTGTAAAAACTCTGTCTGCTGGGGCCGTCGAGACAAAGAGTCAGCGGCTGCATTTTCTCGCCCCGGTTTATAACGAATGGTGAAATCAAAAGGAAGGAGTTTGACCAGGAGTCGTTGTTGGGAAGTAGTCACAATCTTTTGGTCTAACAAGTGCTTCAGGCTGTGATGGTCGGTTTGTACAAAAAAATGGTTACCCAATAAGTAGTGACGCCATTTTAGTAGTGAAAGGACCAAGGCAAGTAACTCCCTGTCATAAGCTGATTTGTAACGATTTGAGAAGGAGAATCCTTTGCTAAAATATGCTACAGGATGGTTATTTTGCATTAGTACAGCCCCAATACCGTTCCCAGAAGCGTCACATTCAACCGTAAAAGGTTGTCGAAAGTCTGGTAAGTGAAGAACCGGAGTGGTAGTAAGAGCTATTTTAAGTTCCTCAAAAGCTGTTTGGGCCGCATCCGACCACTGAAAGGCACCCTTTTTGGTTAAATCGGTTAGAGGTCGTGCAATGAGGCCATAGTTCTTTACAAACCTCCGATAATAGCCGGTGAATCCTAAAAAACCGCGTAAGTCTTTCACTGATTGTGGAGTAGGCCAATGAGCAACAGCCTTAATTTTCTCAGGGACAACTTCCACGCCATTACTAGTAACAATGTGTCCCAAGTAGTCAACCCTCGTTTGCCCCAGAAAACACTTTTTAGCATTGGCGAAGAAAAAGTGTTGTTGTAGGATTTGAAAAATAATCTCGAGATGCCGGAAATGATCATGTGCAGAAGAACTGTAAATTAAAATGTCATCAAAGAATACGAGCACAAATTTCCTTAAGTAAGGGCGAAACAAATCATTCATGATAGCTTGGAATGTTGCGGGGGCGTTAGTGAGACCAAACGGCATGACCACAAATTCATAATGACCGGAGTGGGTTCTAAATGCCGTTTTATGAATATCGGAGGGTAATATCCAGATTTGATGATACCCAGATCGTAAATCAATCTTCGAAAAATATGTAGCACCATGCAGTTCATCTAATAATTCATCAATGTTAGGGATGGGGTACTTATCTGGAATCGTAATTTTGTTGAGGCGACGATAATCCACACACAACCGCCACGTGCCATCCTTCTTGCTCACCAATAAGGCGGGACTGGCAAATAGACTAGAACTAGGGCGGATGAACCCTCGATCTAATAAGGAGCGAACTTGAGACTCAATCTCGTCCTTTTGGTAATAAGGGTAGCGATAGGGTCTCGAATTTGGTGGGGAAGCCCCTGGCAGCAAAGAGATCATGTGATAGTGGCTACGGGAAGGTGGCAGTGTAGTAGGCTCTTCAAAAATAGCAGAAAAGTTTTGAAGGATATCTGATACATCTAAGGCTGTACGTTTTGCTGTTTCTGTCTGGTGAAACTCCAAGCTCTTAAGACAAACTTGAGGACCAGCCTTGGGCAATTCTCCTTGCAATTTGTATTTCTTCCCTTCAACCCAGAAGATCATGAACATGTCGTTCCAATTTGCCTGTACTGTGTTGAGTGATGCTAACCATTTAATCCCCAACACTAAATCTGACCCGGCCAAGGAGAAAGGGTAGAAATCCTGTTTAATCGTTAATCCTGATAGTTGGACCTCCAGATCCTTGCAAATCTGATTGCAGCGAATAACCCGCCCATCCCCAATTTGAACGCCAAAAGAAGGTACTGTACTGGTGGGAATGCCAAGTTGTTGCATCAAGGTAGTGGAAATAAAATTGTGGGTGGATCCACTATCTACCAACAATAGTACTGGTTTAGAATGAAGGAAACCCTTTACCTTCATAGTGGAAGCCGAAGGTGTGCCCAAGATGACGTTAAAAGCAACCTCAGTCTCCTCTGTTTCCTCTAGTTCAAATTCAACTATTGGGTCAAGAGACTCAGGAAGGGGGTTGTCATTGTCGTCCACCTCCATTAATGAGAATGAGGAGCTATATCTATGTCCTGGTCGGAAAGGCTCTGTACACCGGAAACACAAGCCTTTGTCGCGTCGCCTTTGGCGTTCAGGATCTACAGCCGATATACGCCCTGCGGAAGGGAATGATGAAGAGGAATAATTTAGCGCAGGATATTTCCCTGTGTTGATGATGACGTGGTAAAGCTTCGGTTGGAAGAGCCAAACTTATGACCGTGAGCAATTGATAATTGTTTCTCAAATTCTACGGCGAGGCTAGCGGCCCTGTAAACACTACGTGGTTTCTGAATCCGTACGTGTGAACGCAGTTCCTCCTTGAGGCCGTTCATGAAGACGCCGAGAAGGCAGTGTTCTGGCCAATTTGCAACTAGCGCCACCTTCTTTGCCCATTCCTTCCGATAGTCTTGCACAGAACCAGTTTGCTTGATGCTACACAGATTTTCATCGGGATTAAGATATTCCGGTGGCCCAAAGTGTTCTTGGAATGCCTTAACCAAATCATCCCAATATAGTATTGCCCGCTGTGAATTTAACCATGAAAATAAATCTAGAGCATCACCTTCTAAATAAACAGCTGCTACATCAACTTTGTCTTCTTCTGCCGTGCCATAATATCGAAAAAACTTCTCAGCTTTCAGAAACCAGCCGCGTGGGTCGCCTCCCTCAAATCTGGGAAATTCAATTTTTGTATATGGGGAGCGGAGCTGGAGTCGCGGCACCTCAGAATCATCGTCGCTGTCGTCGGTGGAGTGGTGCGACCTTCCTCTGTTCCGGTTTGGTCGAGAAGATGCGAACTCCAGCGCGTGGACCTACTCCTTCAACTCGTCGATGGCTGCGAGTCGAGCGGCGATCGTGGCGAGATGATCTGACGGTGTCTCGGACGGTTGGGTCTCGTGCGGCTGTGTCGTTTCAGACGACGGTTGCGCATCGGACGGAGGCATCGTGTGTGAAGAGCATGTTTTTCCCATGTCGGATCGTACGGCTCTGAGGCCAAATTGTTAGACACTGAACAGCGTATGAATAGCAGTAATGAATTTGAATTAAATGACTCTATAATAGAGGGATAGCAAGTATCTCACTAGTCTCTCTAATATAGCCCAGGAGAATCTCCAAACTTTAGTAACTCTCTGAAAATATTCGATGCTTTATTGAGTAGGCAAAAGGGCCTATTTATAGAAGTACAGAGAGATCAATTTCTAATTCAAATTTCAAACTAGGAAATCTAAATAATATCAAAAATACTAAAATAATATCTAAATCTAAAATACTAAAGAATATCTAAAATCCTAATTGTGGATATTCCACTTATTCTGAAATATCTAAAATAATATTGCTGAAATCATTAAAAATAATAAATATTGCTAAGTACTTCCTAATTAATCCTAAGACGCTTATTTTTCCTAGAATAAATCAACCCATAGCGATTTGGATTGCTATCATGATGACATTCCTAAAACCTATTCCAAAGCTATTCAACATGAGAGTTGGCGTAATGCTATTAAGACTGAACTTGATGCTTTGCAAACAAATCATACATGGATGTTAACTGATTTACCTCCAGGTAAGTGTCCTATTGGGTGTAAGTGGGTTTTTGCTTAGAAATATAATTCAGATGGTAGCCTTAATCGTTACAAAGGTCGCGTAGTTGCTAAAGGCTTCACTCAAATTGAGGGGATAGATTATAATGATACTTTTGCTCCTGTTGCTAAGCTTACTACTGTCATATTATTACTTGCTCTGGCTGCTGCCCATAATTGGTTTTTGAAGCAATTAGATGTTAATAATGCATTCTTGCATGGGGATCTTGATTAGGAAGTTTATATGCTTCCTCCCCCTGGTTTACCTGTTTCCTCTCCCACTCAAGTTTGTAAACTCCAACGGTCTCTTTATGGGCTCAAGCAAGCTAGCCGATAATGGTTCTCCAAATTGTCTTATGCTCTTATTTCCTGTGGTTACAAACAGTCTTATGCTGATCATTCTCTATTTCTTAAAAATAATGACTCCTCTTTTACTGCTTTACTTGTTTATGTGGATGATATTATCATTGGTGCCACTGATTTGGTTGAAATTAACCACATCAAGTCCTATCTTGATGACTGTTTTAAAATCAAAGATCTTGGTGATGTCAAATATTTCTTGGGTCTGGAAATTGCTCGCAGTTCTAATGGCATTTCTGTGTGTCAAAGGAAATTTGCTTTGGATATTCTCTCTGATTCAGGGTCTCTGGAATGTAAACCAGCTCTCACTCCAATGGCCCGTGATATTAAACTCTCTAAAGATTCTGGCACTCCTCTTGATGATTCTTCTGCCTATTGTACTTTGGTAGGTCACTTGTTGTATTTGTCTAACACTAGACCTGACCTTTTTTTTGCTGTCCAGCAACTCAGCCAATTTGTACAACACCCTACTGATCTTCATCTCAAGGCCTTACACAGGGTTTTACGGTATATTAAGGGTGCACCTGGCAGAGGTCTTTTCTTCCCTGCTTCTTCTTCTCATAAACTAGTGCATTTAGTGATTCTGACTGGTCTGGGTGTCTTGACACTAGAAGATCTATTACTGGCTTCTGTGGCTTCCTTGATCAAGCCCTTATTACTTGGAGATCTAAGAAGTAGCCAACTGTCTCGACTTCTTCTTCAGAAGCTGAGTATTGTGCCTTGGCTACCACTACTTGTGAACTTCAATGGTTATCCTATTTGCTGCGTGATTTTGGTCTCCCTCTTACTAGCCCTGCATCTTTGTATTGTGACAATCAATCGGCTAGATATATTGCTGCAAATCCTACTTTCCATGAACTCACTAAACACCTTGATATTGATTGTCATGTCGTTCGTGAAAAATTACAGCAAGGCTTACTGCATTTATTGCCTATTCGGTCTGAACATCAATTAGCTTATTTGTTTACTAAATCTTTGGCACCTTCCATTTTTTGTAAACTCCTTACCAAGTTGGGAAGATAGACATACATTCTCCAACTTGAGGGGTATTAGGATATATTTAATTAGTTAGATTTTCTATGTTAGTTAGATTTACTATTTTTAGTTAGGCAAGTGGTTATAACAGAAATGTATCTGAGTAAGTCTAATTAAGTCTATATAAAGGCATGTAAGTAGTACTTTCAGTTTTCAAGAAATAAGATTTTGATTTTTCCATTTCTCTTCTTGCTTTCCGTATTAGCTTGAGAATTTGTGGGCTTGAGTTTTTGTGGATGCAATATGAATGACAATTATGAATAGGTTCGTGACGTACATTAGAATCCACGAGAGCATCTTAATTTAGTAGCTATAGCTTCCTGTTGTTTAGGAATCAATGCATGATCACCTTCCAAATCTCACTTTTATCTTCCTCACACCTACATGTACGGTAATTAATCGCCACGCGTCTTCCTTTTCTTCTTCTTTTCCCTGCTGCTTTCTTCAAGACTAGTCCCACGTCACCTTGATCTCCTACAACGTTAATCTCCACGACAGCTCCCTCGTCAAAACATGTCATCGTATTATTTGGTTGCCCCAGTTTTTCTATGCATGAAAAAAAAAAAGGAAACAAGGAAGAAAACAGCGAATTAACAAGAAAAGCTATGCACTTGGTGTATTGTCCTAGTTACTTATGTCCTGATAGTCTGGGAATTAATGAGTTCGATTCTATGGGATTAACTCAGCCCCCTTAAAATTATTTTAAAAAAGGTAATACAGCCATCAAAAGTAGTTTCCCGCTTCCATACTTGACCAGGCCTTATTCATACAAAAGATGATGAAAAAAAGGGGGAAAATATTAAATCTGATTTGGATCTTTTATATCCACAAAAGGAATGCAAAGAATATATATATGCTCCCTGTTATTCTCCGTTGGAATGTGCTCGCAAATGGAAAGAATTCTAAGTCAACTTGAATAGTTCAGAGTGAATGATTTGGAAGACAGATCATGTGGTGTGAGGAAGATGAGGTTCAAGTTGGGCCGGTGAGCTTTTGTAGTTCTCATATTGGTGAGCTCATCTTTCTGGGCCCACGTGGTATAGGCTTCGGCCCATATCCCTCTTCCCCTTTGCCACTGAAAATAACGAAAATAAGGGCCCTTTAACAAGGAACCGATTTTTGGTATAGGCACATGTATCTTAACATTGGAGGCACGCAATGTCAAGCAATTATCATCTCACATCAACGAGAATTCAACCCTTGATCTATCACGATTTATTAGGGACTACCTTTTTGTACTAGACCCTCCCTCTTGGGTTGGAACTTCTTCGCATGGTTCCAAATAATAAGATTTTGATAAATCCCGTGAGTTCTGATTAGGTCGGGGAAGAGGACGGTCCCTCCAAATATTAGTTCGGACGGGCCATCCATAAAATCATTATTGTGTTTGGTGATTGTAATCCATGTCCTTTTCTAGTGCTATAGTTGAATTTCCTCTTTTGCTCAGTGTGTGCATGAGATTGTTTTCTTGAGCAGCCTGAATAATCTCCAATATTCTAGACTCTAATTATTCCCTGACGCAGCCAAAAGCATGAACAGGAAAAAAGAATGCTCCCGAGTTAATCATGTTGTAATCAATTCATATCGCTCTGGTTTGTAACACTCAAAGCTACCACCAGTAAGGCGGTGCTTACAGTTAATTCATTTCGATACATGGTGAAAATATAACTATGATAGATAAATAAATAAAAAGAATCATATTTAGTGCAGTGAAGCATATATACGTATATGGTATAAAATTACATGGCAAAGCTCTTGCAAGAACCAAAGTTTTAGAACCAATTAGATTTAATGGGATGCCACTATAGGAGTCCGGTTTCTCTTCTTTGCTCCAAAAGCAAAGGACCTCCTTTGCTTTTCTCTGGACCGTTGGATCAAGATCTCAACGGTCCAGATTTAATATATTATAAAAATATTATTATTATAATAATAAAATATTATTATAATAATAATATAATAATATTTTATTATTAAAAAATTTATTATTATTATAATAATATTTTATTATTATAATAATAATATTTTTATAATATAGTAAATCTGGATCGTTGAGATCTTGATCCAACGGTCCAGAGAAAAGTAAGAGGTCCTTTGCTTTTGAAGCAAAGGAGGTCAAAGTGCAAGCGCTTGTGTCATTAGAGGGGAACATGGAGAGTGGATTTGTGGATTCATGGGTAAACTTATACAGGTTCCTCCGGTTGTTGCTGAAATTATCGCAATCATCTAGGGTCTTTAAATTTGCTGGAATAGAAATCTAAAGAATATTGATCTATTTACTGATTGTATTGAAGCCATTCAACTTCTCATGAGGCACTAGTACAAAATTCCCTTTTTAGACCGTCATATTTAGACCGGTTATAACGGATAAGGTCTAAAAAATTTGACCGGTGGCAGTTTTGTAATTATATAGAACTTCTAAGACCGGTTCTCAAAAAAACCGGTCTTAAAAAAATTATTTAGACCGGTTATAAATAAAACCGGTCTTAAAATATCAAAATATTTAAAAAATTAAAAATTTTAAACTTTTAAGACCGGTTAATTATAATAACCGGTCTTAAATATCAAACATTAAAAGTCCAGACTTTTTAAAAACCGGTATAAAAATTTTTTTTCAAGACTTTTAAGACCGGTTCTTAGAATAACCGGTCTTAAAAGTCATACTTTTTAGACCGGTTCTTAGAATAACCGGTCTAAAAAGTACTTTTAAGATCGGTTATTCTAAGAACCGGTCTTAAAAGTACTTTTAAGACCGGTTATTCTAATAACCGGTCTAAAAAGTGATATTTTAAAAAAAAATATGGATTTTTTTTAAATATGAAATTTTTTGTTTTTGAATCTCCTCTTTGTCGCGCCTAATTTTCGCTCTCTTAATCTGAAACCTCTCTTCTTAGTGCGATTACTTTGTGAACTCGATCATCTTCGCTCAATCTCATTCTCATGTTTGTTGCTGCGGTGCTCTCACCCTCGCACTAAATGAGTTTGTTGCCGCCACAACCTCGCTTGCTCTGATCTCCTTCGTCGCGACTTTTCACTGTAGTTGCTTTTCTATCTCTAGTATGGGTCTTGCTTTGCTTGGTCACATAGACTTGTACCATGAATGTGATTTACAGACCCAACATTTTAGAAAATGTTGACGAAGAGAACATCAACCTTGCGTTGTTGCGAAGGAAGCATCTTTTCGTCTTTTTAGTTTTAGTATACTGTAAGTGATGATAAGAAGGAGGAGTTTCCTGAAGTTAGTATTCTTCTTTCCCTCTTTAATTATTTATGATTTTACAACGTTGTTCTGCTTTGTGTTTCGTTTGATTAGCTATGCAAGGATTTTTTTTTTGTTATCTCTAACTGTGCATATGCATGGTTCATTCTCATTTTTGCAGTTTCGGATGGGGCTGAGACTCCATTTGTTGGGTTAAAAAAGAAGAAGAAGAAGAAGACAGTAAGTCATTCAGTATTTATGTAGAATATTTTTGCACACAATCTCTGCCGAAGCTATTGGAATATATAATTATATGGGGGCAATATGATGCTTGTTTTTTGATTGAAGGTTGAAACTCGTAACTTTACTAATAAGGGTGGAGATGCTGCTGAAGATTTAGATGGTAAGCAGTTATATTATTTATTGATGTGTGATAAAATGAACTCAATGACTGTATGTGTGTTATACTCTTGATGTCAAGTGAAATTAGCTGAATAAGTTATGAGCATCTAATAAATTTTGAACTCATTACATTAAATAAATCTAAGATAAGTTGCTCTTATCTCAGAGATATGGATTGGTAGAAAAGTTGAGTGAATATGATAAAAAGATTATTCTTTCTTTTTTTTTTTCTTTGTTTTGTTCTGTTTCTCATTGCCCTTTGTTCAGAGTCTAGAGTGAAAAGGGTGATACAAATATAGCACTACAAAAAAAATCCACATTTATTTTTTTTTTTTTAAAAATATCACTTTTTAGACCGGTTCTTATAAGAACCGGTCTAAAAAGTATGACTTTTAAGACCGGTTATTTTAAGAACCGGTCTTAAAAGTCTTGAAAAAAAAAATTTTTATACCGGTGTCTAAAAAGTCTGGACTTTTTAGACCTGGTCTTCCAACAACCGGTCTAAAAAAGTGATTTTTAAGACCGGTTGCTTAACCGGTCTAAAAAATAACAGACTTTTTAGACCGGCTGTATTAAGACCGGATCCAAAACCGGTCTAAAAAGTCATTTTTAACCGGTCTAAAAAGTCATTTTTCCACCGGTGAGGGGTTGTGATGTACTCCATCCCTTTAAGGAGGTTATCGAAGAGGCTAGGTTTTGGTTAACCAGAGATTGGTGTGTCCTGATTAACCACTTCTCTAGAGAGCATAATGTTGAGGCGGATCTTTTGGCTAGGACTGCTCATAGTAGTAGAGAGAATTTTGTCATATTTAATCACCCACCTCCTGCTCTTTTGGTAGGCGGTAGTTGATGAGAGATTTTTAGATGGGCCTCTGTTAGAAGTTATTCTTATTTTTAATCTCTTGTTGGATTAATGTACTCCAGTATCAAGTCAAAAAAAAAAGAAACCACTCGCTATAGTTTTATATATAAAAAGCAGAGAGAGTCGATACCAGATTTGGTGGCGGATTAATTAATGGAGATGCTTTAATTTACAGGAGTATCTCTCAGAAGTGATCACGAGTGACACATATTCTGAATTAGAGGCATCGAACCATGTGAAACCGATCCACCAACGTCCTATTAGCTTCCAGCTGGCAACCTCAACTTGTTGGACGACACAAAGTAATGCAAATTGTTCGATTTTGTGTACTTCATCGTATTAAATAGGGAAAATTCTAAAAAACTACACTCAAAATATAAAAAGGATAAATCAGTACATCGAAATTCAAAAATGACGAATCAGGCGGGTGTCAGAAAAAGGAGGAATCTGGCATTTTGAAATTTCGGCCAAATTACGAAAATGCCCTTCAGCACTTCAGGCCCACTTCAGAATAACAACATGATCCTCGGAATTAACACCTCCGGATTCGTTATTAACAACTTCAATTCTTCTTTTACAATTCACAAGTTTCAGGGCTAATAACACCACCGATCTCGCCATTAACAACTCTGGATTCGATATTAACAACTCCATTTTCTTCTTTCGCACTTAACAAATTTCAGGGCCAATAACACCATCGATCTCGCCATTAACAACTCCGGATTCGCCATTAACAACTCCTATGTTGTTATTCCGACTGAGGGCTGAAGGGCATTTTCGTCATTTAACCGAAATTTCAAAATGCCAGATTCCTCTGCCTGTCTGACACAGCCTGAATTGTCCTTTTGCAATTTCAATGTACTGAATTGTCCTTTTACTATTTCCAATGTAGTTTTTTGGAATTTTCCCTATTAAATATCCAATATGGTACTGTGTTAACCTATATATTTATGAGAAATAAGGTACACCCATCAATATAGACAACTTCATCCATGCACACATGGTACACCCATCAATATAGACACAACTTCATCCATGCATACATTATTAGAGTTTAGTGAGGTATGTATATTAAGTTGGTCTTTTTATCAAAATGACTCAAGTTAATTTGATAGGACTAATCATTGGGTTATATATCTTCACTCCAATGTTTATACAATTAATATGAGACTATTCTTTTTATATATTCTAATATTCTCCCTACTATTTTTTTTTATTTCTTTTTTTTTGCTTGGGCTTGTACTTTTTTCTTTTTCTTTTTTTAAGTCTCAGAGGCCTCAGGTCCACAATTTTTTTTTTCAATATTCATTTTCTTCTTCTTCTCAATGTTTATGAAGATCAATGTGGGACTATTCTTTTTATGTATTCTAATATTCTCCCTACTACTTTTTTTTTCTTTCTTTTTTTTTTTTTTTGCTTGGGCTTGTACTTTTTTCTTTTTTTTTTAAAGTCACAGAGGCCTCAGATCCACAATTTTTTTTTTCAATATTCATTTTCTTCTTCTTCTTCTTCTTTTTTCTTTGTTTTTTTTTTTTTCCATTGATCGTATATCTCTGATACCATATTAGAGTTTAGTGAGGTATATGTGTTAAGTTGGTCTTTCTATCAAAATGACTCTAGTCAATTTGATAGGACCAGTTATATACTTTCACTCCAATGTTTATGCAATTAATGTGGGACTATTCATTTTATATATTCTAATACACATAACATGCATTAAAATGCTGTGTGGTAAGCTTTTTAATCTATATGAAGGCACACACGTAATAAATAGCATTTACAATTCATAAGGCAGCAGCTGTAACATGCCTCAGAGCTGGTTTATTATGATGTACATTTGCTCCCCGCAGAACACAACCCAAATGGAAATTTGTGTTTATATAAACTACGTACTCTGTGAGCCTATTTACATACACACACATATCGCCCATCTGAATAACTCATATATATGATATTGCAACACAAAGGTATATAAAACCAGTCTGAACAAGTACACGCATCTAAGACCAGATATATATAGAGGTTTATCAACATCCTATAACTAGCAGTAGATATAGACATCCTAACCAACTAACTACTACTCCTTCGGTTCTAATTATAAGATAAAGTTGATTTTTTTTTAGAAATTAAGGAAATTAATTAAATTATTTTAGATTATTTTTATTTTTAATTTTTTCTTCAAACTAATTAATTTGACTAATAAATTAATATATAATCTAATGATATATAATATTTGATATGATTAAATAACTTATTTAGCTTCCTTATTTTCTCCACACAAAAAAACAACGTTATCTTATAATTAGGATCGATAGTATATCTCATCAAGACTAAGTCAAATCACTAAAGGTTGAAAAATCATATCCGATTGTTGATAAGGGTAATACCTAAAGTTGATGACGCGTGTGCGTTCGGAAACTCTCGTTAGTTGACCTTCCGTTTTGACTGCATTGCTAGTACTGTATAAGTACATAACACACACGCACACGCACACATATATCTAAATAGATCAAGTGATTAAGACCCATCAATCCTATCGTTAAATTAAAATTCACAGCGATAAACAAATAGGGCTGTTTACATCCACATAAACTGTAGATATTATAACTCCTTATAATTTAATTGGGAGAATTGTACTCAGACCAAATATATAAATTAATTCTTAAGGACTCTATCAAATTTACCATTCACAAAACACAAATTTCTTCGTCGATATTCATTATTTACATAATATTTAACACTATTTACCCATTAGATAACACAAATTTACAAGTGGAACAATAAAGCTGTTGCATTTGGTTCTTAATATAAGATTTACTTGATTTTTTTGGAGAAGTTAAGGAAGCTAAATAAATTAGTTAATTATAACATATATTATATATCATTTGATTATATATTAATTTATAAGTGAGACAAATTAGTTTTGTATAAAATAGATGCATATGAATACTCTAAATTAATTTATTTAGCTTCCTTAATCTCTCTAAAAAAAATCAACTGAATCTTATATTAAGGATAGGAGGTAGTATTTACTATTAATGGTCCTTATAAAGAAAAGATTTGTGAAGTTTATCTTAAGACGAAATTCTCCCAAATTAATTTAAACGTTTCGTAGCTGGTGAAAGTTGTCGTGTCAGTTTCTATTTACTCCCAGGACAAATGGGTGAAGAAGATGGTGAAAGGAAATATATACTCGAAGTGTGTCGCTTCACTCTCAAGTCTCAAGTTAGTTGGTGGGTTTTGTAATTATTAGTCTTATCGCAAGTTTTTCATGGTCCACCGTCCTTCTTCTGGGGCTTGCTTTGAGAACAAATTTGATTATTAGTTAGATAATGGAGTGGTAATGTCGCATCAAAAGAAAATTCCAGATATATACTTAAACATTCTGTTTTTGAATGCAAGTTTTGTTCTAATTATTTCTCGCCCTGGCATATTTACTCTTGTACTTCATCAATCCATATTCAATCAATTCATGTCTTTATGTTGTCAAGTGAAGTTGTCAGAAAGGTGAATAGAGAACAGATACAGTCCTCATCTGGCTTTCTGTACATTTATATTGTTCTTGTTTTCTTTTGATGGATACCAAATTTATAGTTTAAAATCCTAGAGCCTGCACAAATTCATCTTCCCACTGTAGTTACCTCATTTAGTTTATCTTTTTCTTTCTTCCAGGTTTCGTTACAATATCATATCCATATCCTGAAGTTGGCGTCGCTGAAGTATACAAAATTCAACTATAAACTGCTGCATTCGATTCTTAATATAAGAGTTGGATATCTAATTTGTAAATGTTAATAAAATTAGTTAATTTATACACAATCAATATGGATGTTTTAAGGTTAAAATTATAAATTTAAAAGATAAAGTCAATTAAACTCTTAGATTTAGGATTAAAGAGCAAACTCCTTTTCTAGTTCTCATATTATGGATTGGAGGGAGTATATACTTATAGAGTTGTACAAAAAAATGGATATTAAGTATTTGTACCGTATCGTTGAACGCAGATCATTCAGATCTATATCAAAAGCTGCTGACTAATAATATGTCCTCATCATCAGATTGATTTTCAACTGACCTTTCTCACGAGCAGCTTTGAGGGGCTTCTTTGAAAAGACTTTTTCAGCGCTGGAAATTGAAAAAGTAAAAAATCGATTTGAATAATGTGATTGGTTATGTGGATATATGCTTGTGAGATTTGTTAATTAGTTACCATATGATTATGTTAGTAATTAAGCAGAGATTTCCCCTCACGATGCGAGTTTAAGGGAAGGTCAGCCACACAGAACTTTCCACGATACATATTGATTGAGATGATGTAGTATTTGAAAATTAATTGGTGGCGTTGAATTTTCAATCAAGGTAGGAAAATTTCGGTGGAATCTGTTCCTGGTTAAGTGCAGCCCGTGACTCCTTAATTAATCTTTAATTTTCAGTAGACTAGACTTCTTAATCATAATCATTGAGTGCACGGATAAATTTCTGTTCTCCCCATTTTATATTTATTGTCATTGCTATATGCTTGCATCATGATTGCGTCATATTTAAACATTATCAAACTCAATTAGACATAGCTCTTTCACAAGGATTTTCTCTATTCATATGGATTCAAACTCGAGACTTGATCAAAACTCATTTCACTATGACCAACACCAGTTGATTCTCTCCATTTTATATTACTTGTAACAAAAAGGTTGTATTTTAGATTCTAAAAATGCATGACATTTTTTATTTTGTTTTGTGTCTTGTGACAAGTAATATGAGAGTAATAGATACCCTAGCTTTGAGGTGGCATACGTACATGTCGCTATTTTTTAATGCCCTAATATGTGGAATTAAGAAATAAGTTAAGAAAAAACAATGCGGGCAAGTGGTGTGATATATAGGACAATTTGTATAGCCAGCGAGAGGGAGATTCCACATTCCAGCCTCTTCCACAAAGAAAGAACATGGCAAGACACTTGGACCACTTAAAATTTGGACGATGTGTTTAATTAATTACCAGAATCGGACATGACTTCAGTAATTAAACAAACGAATCTTCTCATCTTGTTTTGTTATTTGAGCAAGGGAAATCATTGATTCTGGAGGGATTAGCCAAAAAAGCATAACTAATCCAGATCCATGTCTAATAAGTAATTATCAAATCAATTGATCCAGGAAGAAATAATCCGGTGCCATTATTTTCAAAGGCTTTTAATTAGTTTTTATAGCTGTAGGCTCTTAGGCCTCTCTGCCTTCAATTTCAACGCTCTGTAGAAGTGCAGATCCGATGACGTATATGGATGAAAGTGAAATGTAAAGAGGATGCCGCCGAAGAAAAAAAAATATTTATGGACTCCACCTGGACCTAATTACAATGACTTTGGTTAATTCTTTTTGAAATCATTGTACAACAACGACTCCCTCAATTCTGGCAAAAAAAAAAAAACAACGACTCCCTCAAATCATTCAACTTTTTCGTTACTGCTAAAATATTCCATACACTGCGTGTCGTCTGTTGAATTTAGATATAAGCGTATATATTAAAGTTATCTTTCCATCAAAATGGCTTAAACTAATTCATAGGATATACCTCACATTTTACTTATTTTTAGTTAATTCAAGGAAAAATTACATTCAAGTCCTGAATAAGAGAAAAAATAAAAAATTGGTCCCTTAAAATCTCAAAATTGTATTTAAATCCCGTGGGGCTTTTTTGCAATAAATTTCAATTTCACTAACAAGTCTAAGGGCGTGTCATTGACGAGTCTAAGGAAGCATCATTGACAAATCTAGAGGCATCTATTGACAAGTTCAGAGACGTCCATTAATAAGTCCATGATTGAAATTTATTGTAAAAAAGTTCTACGGGATTTTTTGGCAATTTTAAGATTTCAAGGGAGAATTTTTTTTATTTTTTTTCTTATCTAGGACTTGAATGTAATTTCGCTTAATTCAATGCCTAAGTATTCACTATTGAATGTAATGCCTATTTTAATAAGGGGAAATTCGAGACAAATTCAGATTATGTCAATTTTAAAAAAAAAAATGAAATAAGAATAACACGATGGAAATTGGTCATGCGTATGTCTGATACAATCCTGTGTTACAAGTTACTAGGACAAGGAAAAGGAAAAATCGGGCGTCAATTAAATTAAATTGCATGGAGGGCTTTCAATCTTGTGTGGTCTCATAAAAACCTCATACGTTGCACCATGTTGCTTGGAGAGGGCAAAAGTCTCACTAATCCGAGTCCTACGTTCCAGGGAACGCATAGGACCATGACACGTGGCGTTTTCCTCCATCCTTTACAGAGACCACACACACATGATAGCAACTAGTTTCATCCAATTTGTAGATTTCCATGGCTCTCCATCATATCGTCAATTTCATTTGGGTCCCTATACACTGTTGTTTTATTTAACATGTTTATTTAAAATTGTAATTGTTATTTTTTTAAATTAAAGGGACAAACCCTATTTACATGATATTACAAGTAGTAGAATCTAATTTAGGATCGTTCACTTATAATAGAGCTTTCATGCCTTTTAGCTACAAGGCCATTGACAAATTTTAATTGTTGTTAATTTTGGTTTCCTTATGATGCATCATGTATGTTACGGTTTATATATACTCACTATGGTGTATATGTAGTTTCTATTTCTCTTTGTTTTCTCTTAAGTTTTATTTTGAGAAAATCAATAAATGAATATAATCACAAAAATAGCTAGTCTTATAACAAGTGAATAAGGATATACCTATGTTTATTTTCTACTTCAGATATTGTTATTATTACATGCTACTTGTGAGACTTGTATTTAGTGATTACATTAATTTTTGTAGGACCTCACATAGATGATTTTCCACTTTACTTTTATTGTACCTTCATCTGGCAACTCGTGACGAAGAACCCTAACAAACCTTTTTAAGTACTTTCATTTGATTGAAGCCAAGTTCACGACCATCTTTGAGGTTTCAACTTTTGGCTACGCCTAACAAATTCTCAATATATAATTGTGTGCATTAAAACAAATGATGATGATATTTGCAACAGAACGATCGATATAAAAATTAGAAGACATTTGCATCTGCAAATTTTGCGCTTACATTATAGCAATACTTATTGTCTCCTCGCAGGGCATATTTATATGTTGTGTGTCTCATCATCTACGGTAAATGGAAATTTTCCTAGCTAAGTCAGCCATGGTTGATCAATTTTAGGAAAATAACCATTATAAGATAGTTCTCCTTCCGTTCCTAAATATAGGACAAAGTTTGTAGTGCAAATTGTACTATAAACTTTGTCCTATATTTAGGACCGGAGGTAGTAATAACTAATGTACCGTAAGCTTTTTCAGAAAAGATTAAAAAGACGACGCACAGAGGATTTAGGCAGCATAGATATATTGCAGAGAGCAGTTAGCATGGATTTATGAATTTACAGAGGAGGAGGAAGAAGAATAATGGTGATGGAGATTTGTTATCAATGTAATCTATTATACACACACAAAATATTGATTCTGCATCTGTTCATCTTTTAACTTGAATAAAAAATTATGCACACATTTCTATTCTGATCACAATTTATGCACAGTACTTATCCGCTAACAAAATTAAAAAAGTGATTAGAAATTGCAAAATCATGGAAAATTGTATTGTTTTTTATGTTTAATTTCATGGTAAGGTCAATATATAGTATATACACCCCTGTTGTTGTGGGAAGGTGGCTAAAGCCTTCAAATTTAGGTCTTGTTTGGTACGAGGCATTGGAGGATAGGGATTGGGTTAATTACATTATTTGGTATGAGGGACTGAAAATAATTTGAAATTGTGAATATCATAAAAGTGATATTGTTGCAAAGCCACCTCCCCAGTTATTGTATTTATAATCATGAGATTGTAAATTTAAGAGACAAAAATATACCTATTTATAATATTTTTTAAACAAAAATACCCTCTTTCAATTTTAACCTAAATCAATATAATTTTGCACGTCGCTTTTCATCTTTGTCGTTTGCCACAGGGTTTGTGAACAGGTACAAAAACTCGATTTCCCAGAACTTATGCGACCGTGGCTTTCTCTTCATCATTCCACAACACACCTCTTTAAGAAATATTTAATTCCTTCCCATTCATTGTTTCCTAAAAAATCATTAAACCTAAACTTCACAAAACTCAAAAACGTGTCCTTTATAGAAAGATGCTTGCAAATTCCTATACGCTTCGGAGGCAAATCAAAGAAAGCCTTGAGCTTTCTTCGTTGTGTCCATGGCTTGATTTTTGATCTGGTTTGGTACTTATTGGATGAATTGTGTAATTATATTATTCTTTTGTTCATCTTCCTTCCTAATTACCTGATTCTGCAATTTGATGCTCCTTTCAGACATGATGATAATTCGGTATTGTAATCTGTGTTGACGAAGCCCTGTTTTTGACGAATGTATCTATACTTCAAAGTACTAAAATAAATAAATTATGGATAATTGCGATTGAGATGGAGAGGAAGATTGGAGAGGTGCAGTAGCTAAGAAAGGAGTTTTGTAATATATTTTTTTTATTTATAAGGATAATATAGTCTTTTTTTAATTTATGACTAATTATGAAATAAAATTAATTTAAGTGGTACCTCCAAATATTACCCTATACGAAACATAATTTAAAGCCTTAATCGCAGTCCTAATCTCAATCTCAATCCCTATCCATCAAAATTTAGTACTTCGTACCAAACAAAGCCTTAAACTAATCATGTGGGAGAACCACCCCTCATTAGCTTTTCTTCTTTTTTTTCTTTCTTTCATGTTTTTTATTTTTCTGCTTCACACTTAGTTTGTACTCCTTCTGTTACTTAATATAAGGACTAATTGACTCTTTCTTAGAAATATTAAGAAAGCTAAATAAATTAATTAGTTATAATATATGTTGTATACCATTAGATTATATATTAGTTTATAAATTAAGCTTATTAGTTTGAAGAAGAACGATGGATATAAATACTTTAATGTAACTTAAATAGTTTTCTTAATGTTTTCAAAAAAGTCAATTAGCTCATATATTAAGGACCGTGTAGTATTAATTTGACAATGTTTGTGTGTAACCCATTGTATGAGGTAGTAAATAGTTTTACCCATAATGAAGAAATAGGGTGCTTTAAGAAATCGCATTAATTGTTAAATAGAGCATAGACTATTTATTCATAAGGATATATTACTAGCAAGTGGGTGAATCAAACAACAACGTTTAGAGGATGCTGCATGATTAGTATAACAATGGAGGTTTTCATTTCCCAAAGTCCTAACCAGAACTTGCTTTATTGTTTTAACCTCATTATTAATCTCTGCGTTTATTAATTTATTTATTAATAATTAAGTCCATTCTTTTTTTTCTGTTAACCCTCAGAAACTTCCAAAACCTTTCAGAAAATCACAACTCTGTGCCAGCTAAACCTCCCCACTTTCACACATGCTTTGCTTACACATAATCCTTCATTGTATCTCCACGTCAAATCTTACAACTCACCCTCCCTTCCCTTGACCCACACATCCACCACTATATAAACCACGCTTCTCTTCTCATACCTCTCATCTCTTCCAAGCTTCACTTGTTTGGAGAGACCCAAAAAAAAGCTACTTGCTTAGCTCTTTCTCTCGCTAGGGTTTTGAGCTCATCAATGGCTTCCAAAACTTGCTCCTCCCTCGCTCTTTTCCTGCTCGTCAACCTTGTCTTCTTTTCCATGGTCTCTGCCTGCACCACGTGTCCCGGCGGTTCATACCCCAGGCCCAGGCCCAGGCCCAGACCCATCCCCAACCCCTTCAACCCCACCCCCTCCCCAGGAACAGGCGGCGGCGCACCGGGAACAGGAGGAGGTGCACCGGGAACAGGCGGAGGCGCACCCGGAACAGGAGGCGGTGCACCGGGAACAGGAGGAGGTGCACCTGGAACAGGCGGCGGTGCACCCGGAACCGGCGGCACACCGGGAACTGGTGGCGGACCAGGAACCGCAACTTGCCCAAGGGACGCACTGAAACTAGGGGTATGTGCCAATGTGCTCAACGGTTTGTTGAACGTGACGCTTGGTCAGCCGCCGGTGACACCGTGCTGCACTCTCATCCAAGGGCTCGCCGACCTTGAAGCCGCCGTCTGCCTCTGCACCGTCTTAAGAGCTAACATTTTGGGTATCAACCTCAACATTCCTATCTCTCTCAGCTTGCTTCTCAACGTCTGCTCTAGGCAAGCCCCACGTGGCTTCCAATGCCCTTAATGATGATCCCATCATAATACGTACGTACGTGTACCACATACATCTCTCGTCAGCGACCTTCTTGGTATTGTGTTATCATTCCATTTGTTTCAGCTACGTGCTACAAATTGAACTCTCTAGTGTCAAGTGTGTGTGTGATTTGTTATATTATGTACTTTTTATGATTAATTGGAGGCTAAGCCAGCTAGCTAGCAGCAGCATGCCTAGTTGTCCTTTACTATTATTATTACCATCTACAGTTAGTGCTTGTTTTATTTGTGCATGTGGAGTCAAAGTGAATAAGTTTCCCGATGCTTACTTACTAGCTAAGTAAAAATTTGTAAGGGAAACCACAAAGATGAATCATATAGTGTTCTTCATTATAATTAAAGAAATGGTTTAAATCCTTCTTTGTTAATTGTGTCCATCTATCTCTAGCTCTGTGATAATATCCCCAATGCTAGCTAGAATATAGCTAGCTAGCTCTTTTAATTTACCTTTCGTCTCTCCACACAAAAGGAGGGAAGCATAAATCAGGAGAAAGGTAAACAAATGGAAGCAGAAAATAAAGAGCCGGATTCAGTAAGTTTGTGACTTTGTGTCATAACTATAACTCGTAACATTCTTGATTATTGAACTTATAATTTAATAAAAAATTCAAAAAGTATATTATGTCTTTAATTGGCCTCACTTTCGAATTTCCATATGCACAAACACTTTCTGTGGCTGCAAAAAATAAGCAACCAAGGCAATATAATAAAAGTGGTATAGGGGCCAGGGCTAGCCATCTGATCACTAAGATGTATATTCACACACACATACACACACTTGATGTGTGGTGAATTCAAGTGAATGATTGAAACCGTTTGGTGATATAGAATGTCGTTTTCCTGTTGGAGTTACACAAGGAATTAGAAGCCAAACAACCTTTTTCACCTTCTTTAATTTGTTGAATGGACAATTTACTTTAAATTGGCTTTATTTATTTTCATGGCAAGCAATTACTGACAATTTACAATAGCGAAAACGACCCCTTCGCCACCAGTAAAAGCACTATTTAACCCGTGACAGGGGAAAGTGGTCAAACATATTTCTCATACAAGAAAAAGGATGCTCCTGTGAAAACCCTATGCAAAAGGTGAAGATTCCATATACTTTTGGAGATCTACTTCACGGAATTCGAAGCTAACTATGCAAAGAATTTACAGTGGGATCATGTGAAGTTTGAAATTTTTTTGTTGCTTGTCCAAGTCATGAGTTTAGTTATGGTAGGTTCATTATAAACTAGGCTACTCTTTGTGTGTGTGTGGGTGGGTGAGTAGCAGGCGAAAATGAATTTTGAGTTTTGACCACTTTAGTGTGCATAAGAAGCTTTGAAATGAATAAATGAAATATGCATTGGTCTCTAAAATCCTGATATCTATCTAAAATATATTAATAAAAAGATTGAGAGCATGCTGAATTTGGAAGTTCAAATCCCTAAATTTACCCATGAGTTTTTTTTTTTTTTTTTGGGACTGAATTTACTCATGAGTTAGGGATAATGTTTTACGAAAATGAAAAACACAATGTTCCAGTATCAATATTTTATTAATTGTGGCTTTCCTTTCGATGAATAAAAGGCTGTCGAGGAGCATAGGCATGTAAATA
Source organism: Inga oerstediana (assembly GCA_963210345.1). Lineage (NCBI taxonomy): Eukaryota > Viridiplantae > Streptophyta > Magnoliopsida > Fabales > Fabaceae > Inga > Inga oerstediana. Next base: position 58,525,195 of record OY723409.1, read on the forward strand.
AGTTCTGAATTTACATATTGATCTTGCATGTAATGGAAATCTTCATACAACGGGGGCAAAAAGAAAAAAAAAAAAGTTTACAGAAGTGGAAATAGATTTAATTATAGATGAATCATGTTACGCTGTGGTGGGAGAGATCATAATGAGGATTGATGAGGTTGGGCATATCGTAAAAAATAAAGCTTCTGCACAATGAATGATTCTGAAATCTAATTTGTATGGGATTTTAAATGGTTGCGATCACCACCCGTGAATCTTGTTTGGTCATATCCGACAACAAAAGCAAATCATATGTTATGAATTTCCTTTTTGACTATGATTATTTATTTGTTGGTGGAGGGTGCGAGAGGATAAGAGTTCAGACCCTTTATATATGTCTAACTGCAACGTTAAGGCATGTAGTACGTCACAAGGCTCGAAGGCTGAAGGATTCATGAATATATACCTGTCTTTTTTTTTACAGTAATTAAAAAGACCGAGAGTATTAGACTTATCACTGCATCATTATTCAATGACACAATCAACCACATTGAAGACCAAGAGTGGGGGGCCCACTAGGTGCGTGGTGACGTGGAGGGGAATCAGTAATGGAAGCAGGACGACAAATCCACAATTAATCAACCACATTTTTATGGTTCAGTACGTTCAACTCCAGAATCTTCCACATGATTTAATTTTGAAGGCGGTAATTTGAAGAGTTTGCATTCGTTTATGAAACTTGTACGACTCTACTCCCATAACTTCAATATGACAATATCCTTCCGTGTTCACCAACCTCTAAAACACTTCAAACACAGATGGCTTATGATTTATGTGTTGAAATGTGAATGTGTTCAAGATATATTAAACATGGTCCATTTACATCATCACTTTGGGTCAAATAAAGTTTTAATCTTTCTAACATTTACAGGCACTGTTTGCCAACGTGTGTTTCTGTTATGGATTGAGGATTTTTACCTTGTTTTCTTGGGGGTTGATGGGTGAAATTGCATCATGATGTTGTGTTTTATAGGTATTTTGCCCCTTAATATGGGACAGTTTGTGAGACCCGATCCTTACTTCTCACACACCTGACTTTGCTTTTGAATTGGAGATTTTTGCACAATCTTTTACGAGTTGCATTTATGTAGTGTAGGTTGTCTCTATCTCCTCATCACATAAAAAGTATAGGTATTTTTTTCCCTTAATCATTTAAAAATAGCATAGTATACAGGACCCACAACCCTCATTTTTGAGTTTAGACGGCATAGTGCCTAAGATAGGGATTGAATCCCAAATCTAATACCACAAAGGGCTCATCTCGTACCACTAGACTAGACTTAAAGGTCTTTGATGAACCCACAACTCTTGTTTGAATGGAGGTGTAATGTGTCTCAAATTTGAGATTTATGCTTAATTTTTAAGAGTTAAGAGGAAAATTAAAATGGCCCTATATATAGTAGAGTAGGTTAGGTTGCAGTAACCCTATTTAAATTTATTGTTTCTAACACTGTTTAAAATAGAAAAATGATATGCTTGGAGCATAACTCATTATCCTCCAACCTACAAAATATTAAAAAAAAAAAAAGAAGATAATAAAAACACATTTTAATTTTCATCGCGAAAGACATCTTATATCAAGGACAGGAAATAATAGTATTTTAAGCATGGTTCTTATACCGGGTATTGGACCGGCCGGAGTACTGAGTCAAGAGTCAGTGTGTCAGATTGGAGTCAAACTGGAGCTAACCCGAGGCCAAACTGATGAAAAATTAAAGATTTTAGGGTTATTAATATGAAATTATTAAAAAAAATCGATTTTCAAAAAAGAAAAAAAAAAGTTACCCAGGTTGACTCCAAGACCCGACCTGGTCCGGTTCAGGTTTCAAAACCCTAATTTTGACAGATAGAGACCAAAATGATGGAGTATTAAATGATAAGCATTTTGTTCGAGGCAAGTACAGGTGGCAACCTCATCATCCTTGTTGCATCGCTCTTAATTAGATTTCCCTGTAACAGTTGCATTATATTCCATTCCATTTTCTGTGTTCCAGTGCCTACTCTTTCGCCTCCCATTAAAATTAATCTCCCTCTTTATTTCTACCTTTCCTAAACACAAGTATAAGAAACCATGTTGAAATTTTGTGCAAATATATACACAAGCCACTCTAATTATGTCGCTAAGTGCATATACAACATATAATCAGTATATTTGATCGGTTGTATATGATGTCCCTCATATATATGTTGTCGCAAATTACATTGAACCACGCGGATTGAGTTATCAGATTCATCAATCTAGTCTATTTTGTCCAAAGAAAATTCTGGTGTAGTGTTACAACACACCCATAATGTCTCCGTCACCATAATCCTGCTTTAACGTCGGGGCATGAACAAGCCCAACAGCAAAAAACTTCCGAAATTATTTTCCCTTTCCCTTTTATGTTTAGATTACAGAAATCCAAGAGTGCACAGAAATTGACCCATGTGAAAAAGTTCACTCCTCACCATAAACCACCACAAGTGAAGATCAAGAATGAAGATAAGCATGAACCTGATTTAACAAGAAATAAAACATGCGACTCTTCCATTCCAACACTTGATCTCGGCCAATCTTCACCATTCATTATTTTTAACTAGATGGTAACACAAATAACCACAAAAAACGCATATATCGAACAGCTATTGCTCATTCCATTATTCCATTTGAATCCTATGGTTCACCCCCAAGCTCTACTCGCAGGTTGTCGTATGGATACACTTTGGGTGCCTGGAAATAACAAATAAATCTCTCAGTATATAAGTATATAACTATATATCAAGTATCCGCCCAAGAAAAAATAACAATGCATATGAAACTTCAAAACCAGACAAATATCGAAATATAGTGACATATAATGACTGGAGCAGCGAACATGGAGATCATATAGACCAGGCTTTAGACACATGGAGAGAAAACTCTAGCACAAGAACAGGTATGAAAAATGATTATGATGACGACGACAACGACAACGACGAAGATGAAATGATGATTCAATCAATAAGAAAGACTTGATACTACACATAGCTTGATGATGATTCAATCAATGACCAAGACATGATACTGCACATTTAAAAAGAAGCGGTGCCATGTCCAATACATTTTGAACATAGGCATCACGTGATACTTGTGTGTTGCACTATTATCATGTCACAAAAGCCCATTTTGTTTTAGACTTAGCATCTATCCTGTCATTCTGAACACTGATATCATTGCATCGTGATACTTGAGTTATAATTTTATCATGTCACGTGCCAATATTCTACAGCTGCAACTGCTCCATGTACCTTTGAAGACAAAGAACAATGGCTCCAATCTAGTGTAAGATACTGATATCATTGCATCGTGATACTTGAGTTATAATTTTATCATGTCACGTGCCAATATTCTACAGCTGCAACTGCTCCATGTACCTTTGAAGACAAAGAACAATGGCTCCAATCTAGTGTAAGATAATTATTGTAAGAAGCCAATTTGACTAATATGGCTCATAAACAGTGTTATGATTTGAGAAATTTGACTTGTATTGGGTCACGTGTTTTGTTATTTAATAGAATAATTTAACTGCCATGTAATTTATTTAGTAATTTTTAAAACTTAGGCTAGTTTCATCAAAGGGATCACATGTTCAAATCAGCCACCCTGTTCTGCCAGTGCAGCAGTGCCATAACCAAAATAAAACCTAGTGCAAGTCAACAAGATCATCACAGTGCTTAACTGTTCAAAAGTTTGAGTTTAATCATGTGTGCTGCATGCTATCAAGATGAAAATCAAAATGCTTTTATATTAATATTGAAGAAGAATCTATCATTCTAAGCCCTTAGCCTTACTTTAACCCAAAAAACGAAACTAGATACTAGAACCTAAATAAAACATCGCACGACCCTGTATTTTAATTTCATTTCCGACCCATATACTTTTTTTCTTTTTTTGACCTTGACCCATATACATTATTAAGGAAGTACAGAACATTTTGACCATTTAGGCCTAGGAATGATTTGGTGACTGGCACCCACAAAAAAACCCCTTCCACAATCTTAAAAAGCGTTTCACCATCAGGACGATTCACTGTTACAAACATTTCTGGCTTTGATGTAAAAATATACTTATGAGTTGTTTGCAATTGTAAATTGTAAATATGCATAAAGCTAGATATCTAACAAACACATATAAATTGAGTTTCAGGCAGGATTCTTTATCTTGAAGTTCAAGGAGTGATGTAAGAAAAGCAGTAGTCCTGAAGCATTGGACTGCATAACAGCTCAAGGTACATTAACTAAGCACACTGCCTTGTGGTAAGAATTAACATCCTATTCAAATTAAAACTATTTGTTTACACTTGATAAACATCAATATGTTACTACAAACTCAAATTCACAACAAGTTACACTAATCGCAAGCCATGAGCAATGTGACTCATTCTTTAGATTTTGAGGAAACAATATAGAAAAACATGTCTAGTTAATACCAATAACAATAAATTATCAGAGACTTGAATTTAGCACACAACCTATATCAGATTCATATAAGAAAGTTCAAACAATAAAAATTAGAAAGACATGGAAATGTTTTGTGCACTTCTCTCCCATCTCCAGAGAATGATTATCGGTCATTTCTAATAATATACTATTCAAACATACACTCCAAACGAAAAGTTAGGAGCCCATAAATTCCAGCGCATCAATTTCATTACAAGAATTTATGACAGCACAATCAAACATAAAAATCAATTCCAAATCTAACATCAAGCAGAAATGTAAACATTCAGTAGGAATAACTAGAAAAATTGGGACTTACAAAAGGTATCTTGGAGGCCTTGTCATTCCACACAGCCAATAGTCCAAGAGAGGCGAAAAATCCCAACCCCCCACATAGCCAGGCCAACGCTTCATACTGATTTCAAAATTGAAGCAGAATAAAGTAGGGATTATATATTTGTAGATAACTTTAAAATAAGAATAAAGGAAGGAAAGCACTTCTACTGCTACACTGTTTTACCTTTCCGACGGTATCTGCAATACGATCAATACATGGTTCGGGAAAAGGAGTTCCGTTGTCCCACATCAACTCGTCGTTTACAGGAAGCTGAAAACCCAAATAAAAAAAGAGCAAATTTCAGGGAATCCACAAGACATTGTTTCATATGTTCCGAAATCAGCCATGAACATAAGAGTTTAGGTTTAAGGAATTATACGAACAGGTTTGTCGGGCACGATATGCTTGCCGACAGGGAGGCCCATCCCGGAGCGAAGGCGGAGGGAAGAAACCGCAGATCGGCCTACGACCCCGTTTCCGCCCAAGATCCTCGACGCTGCGCTTGTTAATCTTCCTGCCATGATTTCTCCTCAGAACCTTACAGCAAAGTGCAAAGGAAGTAAGGAACACAAAGGCACTGAAAATCAACCCCTTCTCACGAAGATGGCAGAACACGACATCGTTTCACGATGCTGCCATCGGCGCTTTGAGTTTTGAGTTTTGAGTTTGACTCATCTTACTTTGTTTTTTTTGTTTTTGTTAATCTTGGGCTCTTTCCCTATAAGTATTGGGCCAAACTGAATGGTAGTCCATTTTCCAAGTTTCCTGTGGGGACAATATCTTTTAGGGTTAAGGTGCAAAAATACCCATGAACTTTTCTCAAAAGTGCATCTAACACCATAAACTTTTTTTAGATGCAAAAATACCCATGAACTTCTCAAAATGGGGCAAAAATGTCAAACCATTAATTGGTACAAACGTCCGTTTTGTGGGACCCACAATTTTATTTTTTGAGGTGCAAAAATACCCATGAACTTTTCTAAAAAGTGCACCAAATACCATAAACTTTTGAAAAGTTCATGGGTATTTTTGCACCCAGAAAAAATTTTATGGTGTTGGATGCACTTTTTAGAAAAGTTCATGAGTATTTTTGCACCTCAAAAAATAAAATTGTGGGTCTCACAAAACGGACTTTTGTACCAATTAACGGTTTGACATTTTTGCCCCATTTTGAGAAGTTCATGGGTATTTTTGCACCTAAAAAAAGTTTATAGTGTTGGATGCACTTTTGAGAAAAGTTCATGGGTATTTTTGCACCTTAACCCTATCTTTTATTTACTTATTTTTTTGCCAGAAACACTTTTATTCATTTAATTTTCTTAATAAAAAAATTACGGTCTTATTTTGAAAAAAAGTGAAGTTCTATTAATAAAGATACTGCTATTAAATAAAAATGGAACATATTACTTCACTCTTAATGGATTAGTGTTTAAGCTCGAATTAAGAAGGGCTATTATGCAAATATAAGAAGAGATATTCCTTTATAATTTAAAATTTATATATATTGTCATGTAACAGTACATTTAAGGGTTATATAAATGTAGGTTGAGGGAGTAATGAATCAGAAATATAATACACACAATCATCATTCTAAAATAATCTCTCATAAGGGTGTTCTCTTCGCTTACTTTCTTTGATGTATTTGCTGTGTAACGCAATCAGTATCCACATTGGTGCTCGGTTTCATGTGGGTACTTCAGAGAGTCAATTGGATTTCAGATATGCCCGAAATTCTTACAAAATTAAATGAATAAATAAGGTACTTCTTCCAGTCTTAAATATAAAATAAAGTTGACTTTATTTTAAAAGAGATTAAAGAAGCTAAATAAATTATATAATTATATCATATGTTGTATATCCTTAGATTATATCAGTTAATAAGTTAGACAAAATAGTTTGGAGAAAAAATGATAAATATAAATATTTTAAAGTAGTTTAATTAGTTTTCTTAATATTTCAAATAAAAAAAAAAAAGTTCAACTCTATCTCTATCTTGTATCTAGGATTAGGGAGGGAGTAAAACATTTTGCAGCCGGTCGCAGCTTAGCATGCCCCTTCATCATGGATTTGGAAATCTATCAAGAGAAGAGGAGAATTTGTGTCATAATAGTCACAGCATCGTATAACTTGAGAAATATAAAATGAGTGAAACACCAAATGTGCCGACGCCACTAAAAACCACTTCATTGCATCGTAAGGCAACGGAGAAAAAAGTCTACATAAGACCAGAGACACAACCCTAAGGACATTAGATTTTTTATTTCGGAGGGGACGGATTGTCTGATGCACTCAAATGCCCAATTGAGCCTGCACCTCAAGGATGGTCTTAGCAGAGTCCCTGAGCCTTTGTGCTTCCTCTTCAGTCAAGTGGACATTAGTCACACCGAGCACGCCACCTCGACCGAGCTGCGCGGGCAAGCTCAAGAAAACTTGACCACCATCAATGCCATAAAAGCCCTTGGCAAGAACAGACACAGGGTGGATCTTCCTCTGGTCTCTCAAAATAGAACGCACCAAGTTAGCCACAGAGTATCCTATTGCCCAAGATGTGTAGCCCTTCAAACGTATGACTTCATAAGCACTGTCTATAACTTCTTTGTGTATGTTTTCCAGTGTCTCTTTCTCGTATGCTATCTGTTGATTCTCGAGAAAGCTCAGCACCGGTACCCCACCTATGCTGATACTTGACCACAGTGCCACCGAGCTGTCACCGTGTTCTCCCACCATGTACGCCTACATTAATAAGGACCAAAATGAACCTCTTGTCATTTTGTCACCAAATATGGTGTATGAGTAGATGTAAAAAGCCGAATAGGAATAGATAGGTATATAAAGTAGGAAAATTTTGAACTCAGATAAGTTGCCATGTGCCTTAGACTATAGATTTTCCGAACAAGGTTTTTATTGTCCCCCCACAGTTGCATTTCACTCTCAATTCAGTATTTATTCATTTGATCAGTTGATCTAATCCGATGACAAGACCGAAACTTAAATGAACCACTCAACAACACAGTACTCTCTCCCTTACCTCCCTCTCTATATTGTGATCATTAGTTTCAATACAGAGAAAAGTTGGAGTCAAAGAATTTTTAACAAGTTTTCAAATATTCAACCATCACTACACTTCTTAAGAGACAAAAGGGAGTATGGGCTTGTTTGTTTTCACGGCAGCTTAAAAAATAAGCCCGAATCACGCAAGCCGAGAAAAAACTCCTCTCACATACTTACCTCGTATACCGTGAATCACGAATTATAAGCACGTTTTAGACAAAAATAACCCATTCCAAACACGCACATGGTATTACTTCAAGAAGCAAAAGGAGGGTCAAGTCCAGGCCATTGAATGTAGCTAGTTTTTAAATCGAAATGGCCCACCCCAAGCGGCAAAAAACCAAAGAAATGGCACCACCGACGGACCCGGATGGGTACCTTTTCCTAGTTTTCTCAAAAAATAAATATAAAAAGCATGTTATTCTATCTGGGAGGACATAAAATAATAATAAAAATGTCATGATGCAGTACTTAAAGTGACCGCTTTGGCAGGGGAATAAAAATCAAATCTCAAGAAGCATATCGGAATCGCCCATGTCCATTTCGCATCCAATCTAATCCGTTTACGGAGGAAAACTACATTTGTTTTCTTCTATTTAAATTTTTTGGGAAAATATAATGATCTGGTTTAATGTGGAATGACATGAAAACGAGAATGCGGCTTATGAAAATGTGGCTATTTTATACTTGTGATGTGAGCGGGTACTGGGTAGTGTATCCGAAGTCCCAATTCTCGCGACAATGCTCTGAGTGGAAAAAACTAACTCCCACCTCAATGAAAGAATATTACTTGAAATTAAATAGTAGAAATAAAATAATAAAATAATAATAATAATATATTATATATGAGTATAAAGTGGAAAAGGGAATTGCCTGAACATCCTGAGCGTTGACGTCCAGATGATCGGCGATGAGGAAACGAAACCGGGAAGAGTCCAAGTTGGTACCCGACCCGATGACGCGATTAGAGGGGAAACCTGAGAGTTTCCAGGCCACATAAGTCAAGACGTCCACCGGATTCGAAACTATGAGGAGAACAGAGTCCGGTGAGTAACGAACAAGCGGCGGAATGATGGCCTGAAACAGACTGACATTCCTCTGTAGCAAGTTCAGCCTGGACTCGCCTGCGATCTGACGAGCCCCGGCCGTGACGATGCAGAGATCAGATCCGACGGTCACAGAGTAATCGGTGGAGGCGTGAATCTTGGTACGGGGGAGAAACGCGGCGGCGTGCTGGAGGTCCAGCATCTCGCCGCGAAGTTTATCTGCTTTGGCGTCGACGAGGACGAGCTCGTCGGTGAGGTCTTGGGTGAGGATGGTTTGGGCGATGGCCATGCCGACGTTGCCGGTGCCGATGACGGAGACCTTGATGTGGCGCTTTGTGGGAGACGGAGGAGCGGCGTTGAGAACGGGCTTGAAGAAGGCTTGAGTTAGGTCCAGGCCTCCTGGACCCAACGACGATCCTGACTCACTCTTGTGCATTTTTCTGTCCTTTGGGAGGTCTTTTTCTAACAGGCACAGCGAAGTGCGGAAGTTGCAGATTTTTATACGAGGGGATTGGGAGCAACTGATGGGGACTTCTCAAGTTTAGCGTCTGATTTCTGATATGGTAGCTTTTTTTTTTTTAATTTAACTAAAGTCTTTTTTTTATGTTTAATATAGAGAATAAATTCCTCATACAGCCTTTCAAGATTCAACGGTCACCTCTCACAAATAAAAGAAATAAAATTGTTCGAACCCTAGCTGTACGGCGTGTACAGATTAGTTTGTAACTTTTTTTTTTTTCGCCCGCAAATTAGTTTGTAACTAGTATGCATTGTAATAAATTTTATATTGCAGTGCGTGTAACGGTGTGTTTTGATTAGCTTTTGAAAATAGTTTTTACGATTTATGAGGTAAATATGAGAGAGAAGTTTTATCTTGACTTACAGAAAATAACTTCTGAAACCACGGTTTGAGGGTTCCCCAAACACTCACCAATTATGTACACATTATTTTGATAAAAAAAAATGTTTTGATGATAGGAAATATATGAATGATTAAAAACATACTTTAAATCACCCATAATATGAGTGGATATTTTTAGAATTTATTTCTCATCCTTCTGTTCGAATTGAAATTATTGCTGGTTACAACAGATCTATATGAATAATGATATGTAGATGAGATAATTGTTTAGTAAAAGAGAAAAACAGAAGAAAAGGTGAAAAAAATGTTGATACAACCGATGAATCATGTGCTATGGTCGTTTTACACACACAGAACGAATATACAGTGGATGATATAGGCTGTGTTTGGAAACACGTTTTGGGGGTAAATAAGTCCTTATTACGCAAGCCGAGATAAAACTTCTCTCACATACTTACCTCATATACCGTGAATCACAATTTATAAGCACTTATTACCTAAAAATAAGCTATTCCAAACGAGCACATAGCTGACATTGGTCAGAGATTTCTAGCAGGAGCAACAAATTCAGATGGAATACTGTGGATTGACCAAAAATATCCGGCACCGGTTTACATAGTCTGCGTTCTGAGGTCGGGTTAAACACCGACACGTTGAGAATGAGAATGGAATAACATTCTCCTTTTATTGAGAAAAGGAAAAAGCGCTAAGTAATAAAAATATACATGTGATTATCTTAAAATACGCACAACACTAAATATGTTTTTGAGTGATAAAAGTAATTAAAAATTTGGGTTAAAGGTCTTTTTTTATTTTGAAAGTATTGTTTCAGGAATAATTTTATCCCGGAAGTTTCAAATGTAGGACAATTTCGTCCTGACCGTTATTACGGTTAAGTTTGGCCGTTAATTTTTCTAAATGTAAGGGCAAATTTGCTCTAAATTGAAAACTTCTAGAGTAAATTTGCACCTTAATAAAAATAACATGATCGACAAAATTGTCCTGAAAATTTCAACTTAGGAGCAAATTTATCTTGAAAATTTTCACTTTGAAACAAATTTGTCCCTACATTTAGTCAACTAACGGTCAAACTTAATCGCGATAACGGTTAGGGTAAAATTGCCCCACATTTAAAACTTTCAGAATAAATCTATCTCTAGGCCAACACTTTCAACGAAAAAATGGCATTTAACCTAAAAAACTCTTTTCTCATTTAGCACCCGTGGGTGCGTCGGATCAAATTCAGATGAGAAGGCACATAAGCCTTAAAAACTTTTAAAATTGATACAAAAGTCACCATTTATTTTCATGTCTGAAAATATCCATTACTTTTCCTTAATTATGACTGCTGAAGCCCATGTATAATTTACTCATGCTTTGACTATAGAAGACATGGCAGTTGGGGGGAGTGGAAGACTCCTTTAAACCCGACTATTACCCAGTTGCGTCATCAAAGAAAAGGCTTGGATTGTGGAGTCGATGGTATGTTTGATGCCACGAATTCTCGAGCATCCCCATCGTAATCTCGTAATATCGTTATCAAGTATCATCGAATATGATGTTGCCTTCTGTACAAAGAATCCCTTAAACGCAATGGAAACTGGGTTCTATTGCCGGAGGTCAAAATCTAACTTTCTCTCTATTCAATTAAAAAAGATCTCTCAAAGAGAACAAAGCTTTGCAGATGCAACAGAATATAATATTTTACAGACGATAGATGTAGATGTAGAGATCTCTAATGAGATGTAAATATAAAAGAATAATGTTCTCGTCCCATCCCTCCATTCATAGAGCATGTTCTTGAATGAGTAACGTAGATTTCAAAGTGGAATAAGATCTCTGTTTAAACCATTCCAATAAAAATACATATTATAAGTTATTCAAGTGAAAATTAATTTTTTGGTTTCTATGGTTTTGACTGGGTTGTAACTCAGTCCTTACACTTTGACTCGGTGCAACTCAATCGTTATAGTTTTGACTCGGTTGTAACTCAATCTTTATAACTTTAACTATTTTATAATTTGATCTTTATGTTCTAGAATAAAAGTAGGGGAATATATTATAAAATAGTTGAAACTATAAAGACTGAGTAGCAGTGTGTCAAAGTTTAGGAACTAAGTTAGAACAAAATAAAAAACTATAAGGATTGAATTACACCGAGTCAAAATGTAAAGACTGAGTTACAAACCAGTCAAAACTATAGGTATCAAAAGATTAATTTTCCCATTATTCAAACCTGGGTCCTAAAGATATTTACATCTACATGCTAATTTTTTATATAAGAGTTAGAGTTGAGTGATGATGCACCAAGTAAGGGGTGCTGATCCAAGAAAATGATCAAAATAGGCATATCTTGCCATCATGGTGTACAAACGCAGAGGAAGCCGGTGTTAGAATCAGAGTTCAATTTGAAGGACATGAAGGTTCTACACATGTAAAGTTGATCTGCTATCTCTCAATTCGGCTTTTTGTTGGCATGAATCTGATTTGCAGGCATATGACTAAGAAACCTAATTTGGCCTTTACTTCAGTTGTTCGACAGTTTAGTATGCTAGGAATTTCAATAACTTTTAGTTGCTTATGGTTTTTCTCTAGCTCTGTCATGTGCTTCCAGTGTTAGTTTCTCATATATGTCATTATTAAGCTTAATACTTGCCTCCTACATTCAAATCATTATATGGTTTTATTGCCTAAATTCCATCATATTATCATGGTCAAGTATTCTAATAAGTACTATAGGCGTTCGTGCTATTAACATGGGACTTCAGACTCAAAGTTGATTATGTGCTCTTTTCATTCAAACTCAATCTGGGCATATGCTCATTATTCCTCCTTCAAAAGTGAAGTTAGTGTCATAGTTTTCTTCAACAACCTCATGTTGATGAATTCTTCTTTATGCGGCAGTGCTACAATATGAAGATCCTTCAAAAGGTGTATTACTTGCTCATGTCTTGCAGATGGATCACCAACTTTCTATTTATTGCTCGAAATGGTTTCCACCATGTTGCTGGTCGCAGGCAATTGTATCCTTTTAACCTTCAAAGTGTTGAAGGCTTTAATTTGGTTGTGTGCCGTAGTGATTGAAGTAATGTTTGTATCCTTTATGTTCATTATTGTCAGCTCTTTTAGATGTTGGTGTTTGGTATGCGTTGTCTTGTCTGTGTGGTATTCATCTACTGCTATTATGTTTGTACTAATGGTTTATTGGTATTAATATACTTGACCATTTTATTAAAAAAACAACACCCAAGATGGATGATCCATGTGTATGGAAAACCATGGAAGATAATATTAATATGGTCAATTTACTTTCTTTTTATTATTTATTTTTATAATAAAAACAAATATATACTTAATCAAAATAACATCCAGCACCCCAAGGCCTAAATTGAAACTCATTCCTTTTAAAGCTTAAAGCACAATAAAATTTCGCATCTTTCAAAAAATGAGATCATTTACCACTTCAATTAATACATTGTTAATTTTAATTCTTACATTTAATAGAAGCATTATGGAACAAATAATAATTATATTTTAAACTTATTAATATAGAGTTGGTTTAGCAGTGTAAGATCTTGCTAATCCCTTTAAGTCCCAAGTTTAAATTTTAGAAAAAACATCTATACTTAAAGGGATAACCACGAATCTTAAAATTGGAGTAGTTGAGTAAAAGGATTCTTGACAGTATATAAAAAAATTATACCTCAGAATTTGTAACAAGACATATGGATAAAATATAAATTCAACCCATGACAATTAAATATATACACTTGTAAGGACTGTGTGTGATAGAACACAGACCCTGTAGTTAAATCCTCCCTCCATTTCCATTTATAAAAATTCTTGAGAGTATATTTTTGTTACTGCATACAAGAAAGAATTAGCTTTTGTCTAAAGTATTATAATTTTTCAATTACACCCTTATCTAAGAGAGAAAAGATGCAATGTTATTAATAATAAGCCAATTTGGTTGATTTCCCTAGGTAATGGTATCACCGTGTTAGTAAACAAAATTCTATTTATTGTGCATTTAAATTTAATAACTAAAATTATCTACTTTCTTTAATATTATAGTCCTATGAAAACATATATATTTATTTCCTTTTCCAACTTGGTTAATTTCTCTAAACAATGATAATTACTTAAAAAATCTATTCATATGTTTTTTACCTAACTATGTATTATATGTTGAAAGTTTATAGTTGGCAAAAATATGTTTAAGGTTTATCATATTATGAAATGGAATATTTATTTCTTATAAAAAAATAGAAGAAGACAGTAAATATTATTTGAAAAATTGTATTTCCGTTGCCGGGAATCGAACCCGGGTCTCCTGGGTGAAAGCCAGATATCCTAACCGCTGGACGACAACGGAACTGTTGATGGTCCTTACCATAAATAAATATAAGACTGTAGTAATTGATCTGACGGGACAGGCGACAGCTTTTTTCCGATCCCGCCGTAAAGAGAGTTTTTCGAAGGACGGAGGGCATGAATCAGTTACAGTATTATTTTTCTGACGAAACTCGCCGCCAATCACAAACATTTGGATTGGCGTGTTCTCCATAATAATGGAAGCCCTGGCTGAGCTTGAGCGACGTCAAATTCAACTTCTGAACCGTATAGCAAAACTAGAGCTGTCCGTTCTGCCCCAACACCACTCCACTTTATCGTCCAAACCAACCGCACGTCCAGTTGACGACAACGAAGCCGACACTGAAGCTCGCTTATCCGCAATCTTGCTCTCCAATGGTGTCGACGACTTCTCCTTCGAGAGGGTCCCTCTCGATTACTACGATTGGCCTCTTGAAGCCAGACGTGATGCCCTTGGCGCCGCTTCTATTGATCATCTTTGCAAAAGCATAGTTTTGGTAGGTTTAATTAATATTTATCTACCTTTCTTCCATTTCGAGTGTGTTTTTTTCCTTTAGTACTTTATTGGTTGAATTCTCAGTCTTTTGTCCTTTTGAGGAGAATTTAAGTGGTAATGTAGTTTGAGTGAATGGCATAAACCATTCTCAAAATATTGAGGTGTATTTTGGTGAATATCTATAAAGATGTATCTAATTCTTACAGACCCAAATCACCTAATATTCATCTGGGACAAGATAGAACTTAGTATGCCAAGTCGAAGAAATAATAAGTAGCGGCAGAGAGGAAATTGAATCAGGACTGTCCACTAGTTCGGGAATATTTCAATTGTTCTAGACAGAGAGTTTTTTTGCCGAAAATCTGTTGTGCATCTTAATCTGAAGTAACCAGCACAATTAACATTGTAAGCAAATTAATGAGGTCGCCTTTTAATAGTAGTGGCCTTGATGGGGGAACTTGATGAGAAGTGGGTAGCAAGAGTGCTCTATCCATGAACTGAGTTGAAAAAATCTACAAATATTAGTTTAGCTTAGAAGATAGGATTAAATGGATTTCAAGGAAAATAGCAGCGCCTTATTTTGCTCTAACTATAAACAGCTGGTTTGAAATTTGGTAGGTAGTGAAAAGTGGCTGTCTCATTTGTCTTGTGTATTTAGATCTTGAGGCAGAGGACTAAATATATAGGCTGTTATATATGAAAAGGAGTAACGATATCATTAATAATTGGAACTTGATATTTACTAAACACACGTTAATTATGAATTGGAAGTTTCATATTTTGGCTGAAGCTTTGTCATTCTTTTCAGGTAAATACTCAAGCCCAGTCCAATGTAATAGACTGTAGCGATAGAAACAATTCAAAGTACTATGTTGTTGTTGTTCAGGTGCAATGCTATTTCATTCCTCCAAGTCTCTGATTGTTCACCCCTTGACCTGCTATCTTATCAATCTCATGGTTTACAACTTTCGTTGATGCAGTACACTGCTAGGTTTAATGCTGAAGCTGTTAAAAATTTTCTGTACTCACTCAACAATGGAAAAATAGCCAAAAAGAAATTCAACTGTGAGTCCTTCGCTGTAACAACCCTCCCGACACACTCAGTAGATTGATAGCAGATTGTAATTTGAATGTCTTTAGGAATTGGGAATTAGGGTAGAGAGGAAGAAATTAGAGGGTTGAAGAAGAGAATTAGAGAGATTAGAGGTAGAAGAGAGAGGAAGCAGGGATTGCTGAATAGTACTCTGATTTCATTAAACTGCAAAATTGTCTAACAGTGACACAATGGCCATATATCTAGGCAGCAAAGACAGAACAGTACCAGCGCCTAATGATCACTAATCAAAGCCTATTTAGTTAATTAAACACAGGTAAGGCCATGTTTGGCTAATGCCGCTCTTAAACGGCTAATGCCACTCATGGTTAGTCTTGCTCGTCTAATTAACTAACCTAACTAACTTTTAACATTGTCTTATTACAACATCATATCAATACCCCCCTTTAAAACATCCTTGACCTCAAGGAGTAGGAACCTCAAAGGTAGGATATTGCTGTTGAAAGAATGAAGGGCTATCCAAGAAGCTTCTTCGTCAAGCAAGCCCTTACATTAAACCAACACTTCTGTAATCATTTGTTTATGACGCTTCTTAACCCTTCGGTTCAGAATATTCTCTAGTTCCATAGCTAGTGGAAACTCCGGAAATTCAATAGGAGGGTGCCTAGGCCTCACCTTAGGATCTGGACATAGCCTCAATAGGGAAACATGAAAGGTAGAATGAATTTTGGACTCCGGTGGTAATGCCAACGTATATGCAACAGCTCCAATCCTCTCTACCACCTGATAAGGTTCATAGAACCTAGGAGCCAATTTTTAAGAAACTCTTGTTGCTGTAGAAATTTGCCTTTAGGGCTTGAGCTTCAAGAACACCCATTGCCCCACCTGAAACTCACAATCCGTCCTATGCAAATCAGCCCTTTGATTCATCAAGTTCATTGCACGGTGCAAATGATGCTTCAAAAGTGCTAGAACTTCCTCTCTAGCCGTGAAGCTACAATCCACGAACTCTAGCACCGAATTATGGGGTAAGTAAGGGGTATATAGAGGTAGTCGTTGCCCATAAAGCAACTCATATGGTGTAGCTTTAGTGGTTGTGTGATATGTTGTATTGTACCACCATTCTGCATGTGAAATCCACTTAGCCCAATTCCTAGGCTTCTCCCAACACATACACCGCAAATATGTCTCCAAGCACCTATTAAGCACTTCCGATTGTCCATCCGTTTGAGGGTGATAGGCTGTAGAGAGCTTTTGGTTCACACCTAATACACGAAGAAATTCCTTCCAAAAGCTACTAACAAAGAGAGAGTCACGATCACTCACAATTTCAGCCGGGGCACCATGGAGCTTGTAAACCTGATCCAAGAAATGTTGTGCCAATGTAGATGTAGAAAAGGGGTGAGCAAGGGGTATAAAATGGGCATACTTGCTCATTCGGTCGATCACTACCCATATAGTATCCTTCCCTTGTGACTTAGGGAGACCTTCAATGAAGTCCATGGCAATCGACTCCCACACCCAACCAGGTATAGGCAAAGGCTGCAACAATCCGGGAGAAGTTATAGTCTCATACTTGCACCTAGAGCATGTATCACACCTTTTGACATACTCCACCACATCATTTATTAACTTTTTCCACCAAAAGAGACCTTTTATACGATAATAAGTAGCTTGTATCCCTGAATGTCCTCCTTGAGGGCTTGAATGCAACCACTCAAGAATATGCAACCGAAGAGCTTCTACCTTGCCTACAACCAATTTACCCTTTCTTCTCAAAAGAATACCATCCCAAGTAAAGTGACTCCACACCCCCTCATTTTGTTGCACCTTTTCAAGTAGAGAGCGAGTGAAGTCATCTACCTACCTACTATCCTTTACCTGCTGCAACAATTCTGGTGATGTAGTGCTATAAGTAATTTGCATCAGTTGTTGCTAAGGAAGGCGAGAGAGGGCATCCGCTATCAAGTTACTCACCCCCTTCTTATACACTATATCATAGTCAAAACCAGCAAGTTTTGACACCCAAAACATCTGAAATGGTGTCTTAAGTTGCTGAGCCAACAGAAATTTAAGTCTTTGCTTATCTATGCAAATGAGAAATTTTCCCTTTTCAAGGTATTGGTGCCAATGCAACACCACTAGTACCACAACCATTAACTTCTTCTCATAAACTGATAGATTTTGATGTCGTGGGGTAAGACCTTTGCTAAAGAATGCAAGAGGCTGCCCTTGTTGCATCAGAACAGCACCTATGTCTACGCCACACGCATCAGATTCTACCGCAAACTGTTTAGTGAAATCAGGAAGAACAAGGACCGGAGACGAAACCAATGCCTCCTTGAGGCGAAGGAAGGCTTCACTAGCAGGTTCAGACCACTCAAAGGCATTTCTTCTCAATAAAAGAGTCAAGGGTCATGCAATAATACCATAGCCCTTGATAAAACGTCGGTAGTAGCCAGCTAACCCCAAAAAGGCTGTCAATTGCTTGACTGTAGTAGGTTGAGGCCAATCCGCAACCGCTTGAATCTTCTTAGGGTCGGTTGCTACTACTCCATTCCCTAAGATGTACCCTAGGTACTCCACACTTGTAGCAGCAAAAGTACACTTGCTCTCCTTCACAAAATAGTGATGTTGCCGTAATGTGTGCAAAGTGATCCACAAGTGCTCCTGATGATCTGCAAGTGAAGGACTATAAATCAGTATATCGTCAAAGAAAACCAAAATGAATTTTCTAAGAAAAGGATGAAAGATATCATGCATAGCCCCCTGAAAAGTTGCCGGTGCATTTGTAAGACCGAATGGCATTACGAGCCACTTATAGTGTCCGGAGTGAGTCTTGAATGCGGTTTGTAAGAATCTTTTGGCACCATCCTGATTTGATAATAACCGGCCCTTAGATCAAGCTGTGTGAACCATCTAGCCTTGCCCAACTCATCAAACAAGTCCTCAATGAGAGGGATAGGATATTGATTCTTAATTGTTTTCTTGTTCAACTCCCTATAATCTACACACATACGCCAGGATGCATCCTTTTTCTTTACAAGGACTATAGGAGCTGAAAATGGAGAACAACTCTCTTGCACAATACCTGCTTCAAGTAGCTCAGCCACCAATTTCTCAATGACATCCTTTTGTGCAGCCGGATATCGGTATGGCTTCAAGCAAATAGGGTTTGTGCCCTCTTCTAAGATTATGGGGTGATTATGGCCTTCCCTAAAAGGTGGGAGGCTCTTAGGCTCATCAAACACATCTTAAAAAGGTTCCAAGACCCCTTGAATCTCTGCTGGCCGATTGGAATCAGCATCTTGAATGGCAAAACAACCCATCCTATCACCTTGGACTTCAACCAACTGCATAAGGTACAATTGTTCATCCCTATGGTAGCTTGCTTCCACCCTTTTTGATGCTACAAGTTTCAGTGAATGAGGAACATTGGCTTGTACCTGCACTAGTTGACCATCCTTCCAAAAATACATGGATAAGGACTCATAGTCCCAAAATGCATTCCTTATGCTCTTAAGCCATCGCAAGCCTTGTACGACATCATATGTATGTAACTCAATGATTTGAAAATCATAAATGAATTCCAAACCATGCATTTTCCATTGAAACCCCTACCAGACCCCATGAATTTTCAATTTGCTTCCTCCTACTATCTCAACATGCACAAGGGGTGTTTCTTGTGGCTGCCAACCCAATTTCATGGCTGTATCCAGATTCAAAAAATCATGAGTGCTCCCACTATCGATTAGAATCTGTAAAGAATGTTTTTTGTAGTACCCAGGACTCGCATAGCTTCTGTATGATCAATCCCATCCATAGCATATAAGGAGATGTGAGGTTGCTCTGTTTCGTCATCAACTGCAACTTCTGAAATTTTAGAAACAGCATCATTATCATCCCCTTCATAGTCCAACAATACTAAATGGAGCTGCATTTTCTGACGTTGAGGGCACTTGTGATCTCTTGAGAATTGTCCATGACAGAAGAAACAGAGGTTGTTTGCGCGGTGTTTGGCTTCTTCTTCTGCGGTCAAAGCTTTCACGGCTCGTGTAATTGGCCTGGGGACAAAACTGGAATTTTGGGTATTTTGTGAAGGTTTCTGGTCTTTTCGGAAATGCCCATTAGAAAAAGATTGGTTCTTGTTATATGTTGACGTGTTGGTGAGCAGGTTTGATCTGTGAGTCGCTGTGGTCTGTTTCTGTGGCTTGTCTGAATTGCTCATGTATTTCGATGCTCTTCGATTGACAGCGATTTCCTGGGTTCTTGCTTGTCAGCGAGCTTCTTGTAGATTTCGGGGATTGAATAATCGAGCGGAGTCCGCAATTTCCTCCTTCAACGCCCCTACATACGCGTCGACGAGATAAGCTTCACTCAAATCCAGTTTCGCCAAAATCTGGTCAAACTTAGTGTTGAATTCGGCTATCGTCCCCGTTTGTCTCAAGTGTGTGAAGTCAGTCATGGGGGTCTCGAACGGTTGGCCGAAGGTGTCCAAGAGTAGTGCCGAATACGCCGCCCACGTCGGAGGTTGACACCAGCGTCACTCCACCGCTCAATGCCATTGGAATCGATCGTCATCTAAACGCATAGATGCCATCGTCACCTTTGAAGCCTCTGGTGTCTCGTCAATTTCAAAGAACCACTCGACCTTCGCTATCCAGGTATCCTTATCTTGACCGGTATATCTCGGAAACTCCATCTTGGTAAATTGTGTGGGTTGTTGGTATTGGGGTCTTCCATGTCCTCCCATTTCTTTAATTTTCGGTATCCTCGGTTGACCATGCTGAGTAATTCTTTGCACTGCCGCCGCCAACGTTCTGATTTCTTGGGTCATGGCGTGGAGATTATCTTGCATCCCACTCTGTTCTTGGGTCATGGCGTGCAGGTTGTCTTGTATTCTATGCTGAACCATTTGCAGTTCATCACAATAGCCTTGAATTGACCCATGCAACGTATCAACTGATGTTTCGAGAGTGCCCACCTTCTGTTCGATCTCTTGATTTCTTTCATCCATAATTCTTGCATTTTCTTGAAGTCTTGTTTTCACCATGCAAGCAGTGAGTGACGAGCTGATAATCCCAGGCCAAGAGTCGAATTCTCTGATACCATTGATAGCAGATTGTAATTTGAATGTCTTTAGGAATTGGGAATTAGGGTAGAGAAGAAGAAATTAGAGGGTTGAAGAAGAGAATTAGAGAGATTAGAGGTAGAAGAGAGAGGATGCAGGGATTGCTGATAGTACTCTGATTCAAAACTGTCTAATAGTGACACAATGGCATATATATGGGCAGCAAAGACAGAACAAAGAAAGAACAGTACCAGCGCCTAATGATCACTAATCTAAGCCTATTTAGTTAATTAAACACAGATAAGGCCATATTTGGCTAATGCTACTCTTAAACAGCTAATGCCACTAATGGTTAGTCTTGCTCATCTAATTAACTAACCTAACTAACTTTTAAAATTGTCTTATTACAACATCATATCATAGATACATATAATTTGTGTGAGCATACTTGTTTCCATGTACGTGTACACACACAATTAACCATCTTTGAGTGGTTAAATGCCATTCTGTGCATTCTTCCCATGATTTATAGGATAAATGGAACGAAATAACCTGTCTGGAAGAAATAGCGAATATTACTGTGGCATCAAAGGATCACAAATGCCATACCTGTATGCTCAACTTTCAACGACAACCAGCCTTATCCATTAAGTGGAATACGGCTGTATGGATCACATAATACCATTGTGCTCTATCCAAAACATATATTCACCTTTCAAAAAGGGAAAAAAAGTGGTAATTCAGCATCTACATTGAGATCATGACCTCCGAATTGTGTGCATCAGTTGTTATCATATGAAATTTCAGTGGAGGAGAGTGATTGTAAAGTCAATCAAGAAAAGTTTCCATGTCTAATATGGATTTTCTCTATTATTTTCATTCTTTGTTTATTTTTTTAAAATTTTTCTCTAGTACTTTATGATAGATCTATTCTATTAACTTGAAACGTGGATAGGAAATCTCTTGACCATGAAATGAAAATTTACACCGCATCAAACGAGCTTATGTATGATAGAAATTTAAAACATTAACTGAGTTTGATGTCTAGTCTAGCCTGATATTCATATCCTTGGCACACTGCCTCTGTTCTGAACTGAAAGAAAATACTCCATGTGAACTGTGAAATAGCTTCTAAGCGTTCATTTAATCTGCATGCCTAATTATAGGCAGTTTGTCTTTCCTTGTTAATAGTCCTGCCCTATATTCATTTAAATGTATAATTTATGGACGAGTTTCGGACATTTTCTGCTTTTTTCTTCCTTTTTTCACTTTTAAATATTGTAATGTCGAATAGCTTTTATTTGTAACGTATTCCTATGGTTATTATTAATTGACACAGTGAGGCTTGTGCCGGAAGAGACATCAACCGAGTTAACTGGTTATGGGCATAATGCAGTCACTTGTATTGGCATGAAGACAGACATTCCGGTAAATTAGTCTTCATCCATGCAGTTAAATGTTTCCTTTTGGTAATCAAATTTTTGTTTTACTCAATCAATAGTTGAGCTGTGCGAATTTATTGAAAATTGATGCAAATTTTGATGGGTTATTAATAAAAGTTAAAATCTGGAACGAGAATTTTTGAATTTCTCCCTTTTCACTCTTTTGTGATCTAGTCATCCTTCTTCTTCTTCACATGTGCACTTAACAAAATTTTCCAGACATTTCTTCAAGATGGTCTTTCCTATTTTATGATGTATGTTTCATTGCCCTACGCTTGCTTACAGCCAATGTTGCTGAGATGTATGACAGAGGGTCCATTAATTTTTTGTAGTGTCCCCTGTGTGGGATATATGATCACAACATCTATGTATGATTCGAATCCTTCTAGCATTTCTTCCAGCTGTTTGCTGGTCCACAGTTCTAAATTATCTTGTCTGATTAAAGTCCATCTTAAAGTAACAAGAGCATCATTTGTGTAATCTTAGGAAGCGAAAATGGTGTCTTACCTTATTAATTGTCGATGTGAATGTTATTTCTGTTTATCTCTTTCTTACACAAAAATAAACTGAGGTTTTAATTTTGTGTGGAAGTGCCAAGTTGAAATTCTTGATTTTTTTTGAACATTCATACTCATTAGTTTAACAAGGAAGGTAGATTCAAGGACCAGAAAACAGTTGACCGGATAAATGGGTTGTTTCAGGTGATCTTGGATGAAGCCATTGTAAAACTAACTCCGGACTTTTTCTGGTTGGGTGGCGGCGAGGTTGATCTGAAGCTGGGGATAAGGACGTCTCAGTTAATCAGATTTATCAAGCCATTCATCGTCAGTTGTAGCAACAATTGATCTAGTTCAGCAGGATGTAGTACAACAGAAAGATGCATGCTTCAACTAGATGGTGCATTGGACGATTGTTAGGTGTAACAGATAATTTCAGGGACGATTGCTCAAAAGTACTCGGTAGAATGAATTTTTTCCCCCTGTGGTGTTAGATAGAGTTTAATATACTGAACTTGTGGGTCCAACATTATAATTGTAAAGTGATGCTAATTAGTTTTCATACAGCTCTTAGTAGTTGAAAATTTCCGTTGTTCTACGTGATGTCTTTATTCAGCTTTGAGTTTGAAAGGTGTCATTTAATTTTTCTCCTTGTTTGGTTTTTTGATAGCATTTTTCTCCATTTTTAGTTATACGGTTTCTACAGAACTAAAATTTGTGACAATATTCAAGATAATAGGATACTATAATGGCACATGGGACATTCTTTTTCTGCATTAATTCAATTTCGACTGGGGTGTTTGAGCGACCCAAATGTCAACTTTTTGCATAAGATACTACCTACTATTACACAGTATCATAAATAAATGCTATCCTCATTACCTCATCTAAAGTTACTCACAGCCGCTCAATCCATTCATTATCTCACTCATATTTAAAAATCAAACTTATTAGATTGTTTTCAAACCAGAGACAGAAAACTGAAACTCCGTTATTCACCAAATTTACTAGGTTGTTTTCACCCAATTCAACTATTTTAGGGGATAAGGAAACACGGTCCCAAAAGGCTGACACTTTCCCAGGAAATATTACGTTACTGGAATCTCACACAGCCCAGCTTACAGATTTGACAAACTAGAAAGTAATGGTCCTATCACTCTTTGACTTAAAAGAATGTAATTTATTATACGCAATAAGCATCGTCAGCTAGTGCTCTTCATTGTGAATGGGTGGTTTCCGGTGTGGTTGAGCATAATCCATCTCTAACATGTCCTCCAACGTGTTGTCACCTGAGCTTGGGTTCAATGTTTCTTCCACATGGTGCTGTTCCGGTCCCAGCATCGATCTGGTGTGTCTCCTCTGTCCCTACAAAACCATATGCTTCACGTTATATCATTGTATTACCTCGTATCTTTAATATAAGAAATAGTTGAAAAGTTGAGTTTGATCAAAAATATGTCTTAATCTATTTTATCTCCCATATTTATCATTTTCCCAACTAATTTATATAACTTGTAAATTAATATATTGTCTAGTATTACACATGGCATTTCTTGGAGATAAAATCATTTTTGCTGTATTAACTAACTTATTTTTATTTTTTAATCTGTCCAAATTAGTTAAGTAACTTTTAATATTATATTAAAGAGGGAGTAATACAATTTTTTTCAATCAACCAACATTTTGCAATACTACTCCATATCACAATAGTTTCATCTGCCCCACGCATATTAATTACAGACGGCTGGCTATGCACGTCCTTATATGGCTTCAGTTTGCACCAAACAAATCTTAATCCGCAAAGGGAATAGATTATGAGAAAAAAAAGTACCACCCCTGGTTCTTACAAATTTAAGTGATGTAACTAACTTCTTTAATCTAATCAAATTAAGTAAATATGTCTTATATTAAGGACTCAAAGGAATATCATATAAAACCAAGAGCTCCAAATACAAGACAGTGATATGAAAAAGCCATATAAATAAAAAAATCTAAAGAAAGAGACTTTTTTCTGATGAACTTGAATATTGTGGAATGAACAGAATTACATACCAGAAGCAAGGATGGTGAATCTGTCTGAAAAGATGAAGTAGCTCCAGAATGCCGGTTGGAATAATGTCCTGAAATTCCTGAATAAAGGTATAAAACGATGAATATTTTCAAGAGCGGTCGACAAGTGGGCATCCTTGAGGTGTGATACATCATACATCATAACATCAGTACAATCCTTAAAAAAAAGGCTTATATATATATATATATATATATTATAGGCGGACACAAAATAACAGTCAAAGAGGCAGAAAGGTTCGAGGCCATTGATCTCACCAATCTTCACTTCTTTTAAAGTGGATGCATCGCAACCACTCTCACAAATGATTGTTTCATCATCTGGCACTTTCCCTTTCTGCACTTCGTTCTCCTCTAAGGTGCAAGGCCTTGGCTTTGAAGCAGCCATAAATTTCTCTAGTACTAAAACCTTGTCCAAATCCTGCAGATAATCATTACTTTTAGCCACTCTATCAACTCCAAATGTGTCACGATATAAATATATATATATATTGACACACACACACACAGACACTACAAACTTCCCCAGTACATTGCTTCTCTCTTTTTGAAAGAGAAGTATGGTCTATACATGTATATTATTGATGAATCGGTATTCAAAACCAACCTTATAGGAAAAGAGTTTTGCAGTCTGTTCATGAGGAAGAATGAGAGGACGGGAGGTGCATGCATGCAAAGAAAGGCAGAGGAGGAGGATGAGAAGAAGAAGAAGAAGAGAAGACATGATGAGAAAAGACTTAGGAGTATAGGGTTAGGGCCTAGCTAGGAGCTAACGTATATGTAATGAGAGAGAACAGGAAACGTATTAAATGCGTTTTGTGTGGGAAGATGGACGTTCTTTTAAAGAGAACATGCATGTGTTTGGACTATGAACCTTGAAAACGAATATGGAAAATATGGAGGGCCCTAATTGTCTCCCTTGTCCCTTGTTTCATTGATATTATCATCTGGTATCCGGTTCAAAATTTGTGGCTGTCCCTTCCACCACAGATGTCTCATCTAAAACTCGAACTCGAGATCCAAAAGAATATAACTGAAACTTATACCACTATACCAACTATGTGTTGGTCCCTTGTCCCTCATTTTAGTTGCAGCTACTGAACTCAAAAATATATCACAATAGTTTGCTACAGTAAGCTGATCCCCAAAAATTGCCGTAGGGATACATATATATCTGCATTTACTTGGTGTTTTAATGGCTTAAATCTGATAGACAAGGCTTTTTCAAGAGATGGGATGGCGAATAGGGGGAACCCGACATGGTAGTTCTTGGTGGTATATTTTATAATTATAATGTTTTTTCTTTGTTGATTTAATTGCTGGCACTGGCCCCATATATCCATTTCTGCTTCAGATGATACATGACGAGATCACAGTACGTATAGTTTCTTTTAGTTCGTGTTAGGAAGACTATATATAATAAAAACTCATGTTCAAGTTGCAGAGACACCCATATGACAGGACCAACGAGATAATTAACGAGGTGGCGTGTCTTAGGTGAAACAGGTTAAAAACAGAAGGGAAAAAGGTTCAATGATCAAGTGGAATTGTAAGGACTGTAGAGAAAGATGGAAGTGTAGAATTTGTGTGAAGAGCCTGACAAATTGGAAAATGATGGAAGGGAACATAAGGATGTGAGACCGACAGAGGAGTGGGAGGTGGGGAAGAGGGGCTCAAGGACAAAGGAACATGGCCAAACCGTCACACCTAGTGGTCATGGGTTTAAATCCTGGAAACAGCCTCTCTATATGTGGGGAATAAGACTGTATACATCTATTCCTCTGCAGATCCAATTTAGTGAGAGTCTTATATAAACTGAGCCGCCTTTTTAGTTATTTGTGATAAATATATGTTGGTTTTTCGAAAACATGGATTTTAATAATTTGAATTGGAACTACATGGAAGTCTTCTTAATATATGTAAACAACATGGATGTTTGAGGGAAAATTATGAATGTGGAAGAAAAAGTGGATTAATAACTTGTACTACCTCTGGTCCATGTTATAATATACTCCCTCTGATCCTTAATATAAGACATATTTGGAGAGTTGATTTTGATCCTTAATATAAAATATAATTTTCATCTTTATCAATATTTTTCTAATTTACCCTTATTGATATTCCATTAACAATAATCAAGGAGGAGAGGGAATGGGAGAATTAATGAAGATGACTCGGATGTTTTAAAAAATACTTGTCATATTAACTAACTTAGCTAACTTCTTTAATTAATCTAATCAAATTAGATAACTATATCTTATATTAAGGATTATAGGAAGTAAAAGCTAAGTAACTAATCAATACGGATACAATGAGAGAAAAATTATAGGTGTGGGATACAAAATAAATTGTGGTCTTATATTTATGATTAAAATAAATACCTTGTCTAACTCGTGTAATTAGGGTTAGAGGGAGTACATAGGGCCAAAATATACTCTCAACTGGCTCATTCATTTATAACCGGAGGAAATATATTGGATCAAAAGGTGAGTCATATTTCACGAGTTGCCTGTCATTTTCCAGGGGGAAGCTGGAGCACTGACAAAAACAAAATGTGCGGCAAGGAATAAATCAATCAAATAACAACTTCCGCTTGCAAGTTCCATCTTCTGGAACATATTATAGTTTGGCCATAGATTCGGTTAGAAAATTTCAAACCACATAATTAATTATTTGACCATGTCATAGCGTACGTAAGCCGGCATCATCTTCCTTGTCCACCACCCTTTGAGGTCAAGGGAGCCTGCTATCATTTCTACCTCTTGGCTACTCCCTTGCAAATTGTTTTTTATTTTGCGGGTCCCCATTATGACGAGTAGAAAAGTAAAATATCATGCCTATAGGCTATTCAGTCCCTGTAAGGAGAGAGAGAATATGCAAGTAGCAGTTGTAGATGTGTCCAAATTTTGGTGCTTAGCATTAAAATAGACAACATCAACTCTACTGTGCAAAATCCCAACTTTTGTGTCAGAAGGATCAAAACGAAGAAATGGGAAGCATCGGTTGCAACGTCGATGGAATTCTTGATGATTCAAAGTTTAGCCAACCAATTCCATGGGTAGGCTTATACATAGTTGCAGCATCACTAGCCTGTCTCATCGGAATGGCCACAGATATTATACTTGGTATTTACAATCGCAAGTTCTGGTTCCCTTGCAAATATTTTTCTCTTAATGCAACTTCCTTAACCTTGATCGGTGTCGCCGTCAAATTATCGGTGGATTTAAACACCTCCATGCCTCGACACCATGAGCAGCTTGCTAAACTCAGTAGCAGTGCTTTGATCTGCACAATTATGGCTAATGCTATGCCTTCTCTTGGAGCCACGGAGACCAAAGACATGTTCATGAACCTTATGGCTTTGGCTATACTTGTAATCACAGTAATTGTCAATATCTGCATGCAATTAGGAACTGGTGTTATCTATGCTTTCTGGAGAGAGCACATCCTCCTAATGTTCCTCATGCTCATAATACTCTTGCTCATGGTCTCCTCTGCTTTGACTGTTCCAACAACCAAACAATATTTGGAATACAAATACAGCAAGAAGTATGAAATGGCAGTGAAAAAATGCTTCGCCCAAACAGAAGGGTCAGTCACCCAAAGAGGCAAATATAAACTTATGATATTCTGGATGATGGCTCATACGAGTAGTCCCCAGTTTGTGGTGGGTAGGTCACCAACATGTATTGCTTCTGGTGCTTTCTGTCTTCTCAGTGCTTTGATTCTCGCCGAGGCTATGCTTCTATCCTACTTTATGCCTTTGAGTTTTACATTTTGTAAAGGTGAGTCTGATTATAAGTGGTCAACCATCTTGATTCTGGTGACTCAGAACGCTGCTGTAGGAGTGGGTACTATTGCTCCAGCACTGAGATGGTTCATAGCTATAAAATTCAGCTGCCCAAAAGTAACGAAACAGTGCAGCCCCAAGAAGAAGCAGTTCAGAGTGGAACCTTACTGGATAGAGAGCTTACTTGAAATGAAACATGGCCCTCTGAATCTACGAATCCCCAATCGGCATCGCAGGAAGTTAGCCCATGATGCAAAATTTGTGTGTCTGAGCTTTTGCATCCGTGTGCAGATGGGAATTGTGCTGATCAGCAAAGTGACCAGAATCATTTCAATTTTCCTTGTGAGCTCCATCTTGGCGTGTTGGGATCACTGCAAGATATTGAAACCCAGGTTTAACAACACTATGTCAAGTATTAGCTCGGGAATTGGGTCACTATCTGGGTCAAAGCCAGATCTCAGAGATTTTGTTCTGCATCTTGAAGGGGAGGAGGAACTGGTGGGGGTGATGCTGGAAGAAAATCATGATGCTACAAATCACTGGATTAAGGTAGGAGAAAAGAGGAAACCAAAACATCTCGTTCAATTGTTAGAGAAATCATCTGTTTCACAAGGCTTTAAGGGAGTGGTAGCTTTTGACATTGATAAGGTCCCTTCTTTACATCCTGAAGAGCCCCCAAACATTTGGTCTCTGCCTTTGGTAACACTTACTGCTATTGCAGTTGCACTTCCAAACATCACTAAGGATTCAGTCAAACAATTGCTCGTTACTGTTCATGAAGGACTTGCATATGCAGATCTTGTGGAGAATTCTCTGGACAAAGAAGGAGATTTGATGAAATTAAGAAAGGCAGCACAAATTGTGTGGCTTGGAATTGATCTATACCATAAATGGTTTGGTTTGGATCTCAGTAAGATGTCAGAGAAAAGCCCAGAGGAGACACTCCAAAGATTAGCAGATACTGCTAAATCCTACTACGAAAAATTCAAGACGAAAAACATAGGTGTGTGCTTAAGGGCAAGCCCCTCAGCATGGCCTATCAAAGTATTGGCAGCAAACTCCATGTACAGAATCAGCAACACTGTACTTTTAAATTGGAAAAGCAAGAATGAACTTGGAAGCGAGGCACTTTTTGAGGAACTGACTTTGGTGATTGCTGATATATTGGGTTCATGTCTCTTTAACTTACTACATGTTCTATCGGTCAAGTGTTTGAAAAGTGCCATTGAAGAGAGGGAGGAGAGTGTGCGACATGCCGGTTTCATTCTTGGAAAGACCAAGAAGATTATTGAACTTCTAGACAAGAGAGAATTACGTAATCTGGCTCAGACTTGTCCGATGAAGATTGATGATTGGCGCTCAATGCATAAGCAGAACAGTAGTGACTTCCCCTGCTCTCCATGTTCGCCGGAGAATAACACTGAGACAGCTTATTCTGAATCAAGTGACCTCTGCCAGATCATCTTGGACCCGAGCTAGCTACCGAGGACGAGCTGGTAGTGGCATGATCGGGGAGTGAAAGAAAATGGAGGGCACGTGACAAAAAGGAGACAGGAGCAGTAACATGAGTCCTATTTGAATGTTAATTGTCTGTAATAGGTACATACCATTACATTGGTGCTTTCAGCTTACCTCTATGGCAGATAATACTGCTTGATACATGATAAATATGCAAGTTTACACACAACAGTTGCAAAAGTATGTTATCTACATATCATAAGTAAAATATTTGGTTGTGTGTGATGAAGAAAGGAAGGGAGAGTTCAG
Organism: Inga oerstediana; assembly: GCA_963210345.1. NCBI lineage: Eukaryota > Viridiplantae > Streptophyta > Magnoliopsida > Fabales > Fabaceae > Inga > Inga oerstediana. The sequence goes on from OY723409.1 coordinate 58,555,546, forward strand.
ATCAGTAATACTTTCGTCCTCTCAAAAGAGTGTAGCTTACATGGCAGGGTGTACCAGCAAGCTCGAGTTTTTAAGGACTTTTCCAGATATGTGGGCAGGAACCAAATGCAACAGTTTATAATGGCATCATATTAATTAATATTACCCTTAAGATAACAAAGCTGTAACCATGAAATTGGGTGATTGCTTCATCCATAAGAGGCAATCCCCCAGTTTTCAGATTCTTTCTTGTATGATATGCAGTCTTGAGAATCCGAGATTACAAAAATCTTGAGTGCTCTATTCTGACAACTCTAGTTTAAGGAAAGTAGAATATGCCATGGAAAACAGAAAATAGTCACTTAACTATCACATTCAAGATTTAAATCTTTTGTCTATTTGTTTCCTTAACAGTAACCTCGTCCACGAAGATGTTTGTCACACCATCATAATCTAGGCATCTTTCTCTCTCTCTCTTTTTTTGGGCCATCAATGATATGTGTTGATTTCAATTAGTCTCTCTTACATTTTTTTTTTTTTGATGATTTATGCAATGGACCATTTTTAACCTTCGGTGCACCCACCTTCCAGGTATCCAGCGTTAACCTGAAAGCCAACGCCGGATTTACCGACATGGGCCCTCGACAACCGACTAGTCCTGGCGCCCCCAATCTGATAGGCCCGACAGGAATTCACCTCTTTGAGGCGCCCCAGGGGAGAGAGCTCTCAATGGAAATTCTTTACACCTTCCGTTTCCTGGGATCGAACCCAGGAACGGATTGGTGTGGCGCAGATGCCTACCCATCTGCGCCAACTTCCGTTGGTAGTCTCTCTTACATATTGCTGCTAGCGAGACGGTGCCTCTTCCAAAAAGAGATAAGGGGCGTTTGATTATGTTGTTTCAAAAATAATTCTCTTTAATTATATTGAGAGAGAGAGAGATAATACCTATTATTTTCGTCCATAAATATACAAGATATTTTCCATCTACAAAATTATTTCCATTTAATTCTATTTTGTGTATCAACTGCCTCTACTTGAAGAAAATACAGAGCCGCAGCTATTAACAGAGCACGTGATTACACTAAAGAAGAAGAGAGGTTGGATTGGGTAGCAGTTTCGGTCTCTTTTGCCTGCCTGCAAGTCCCCGATCGCCAAGGCCCATCCCCTCAATTTTCTCAGTTTCCACTTTTCCCTCAAATTTATCAGTTTCCACTCTGAGATGAAGAGAATGCCATACTCATATCATAACTATCGCCGCAGTATCAGTGGCTCTCCGGTAGCCTAAAATCAAATGCAAGCAAAAGAAAGTAAACTTAGACACTGAACCAGACAATAATAGAAGCATTATGTCACATATGAGAATTCGGATTCCTTTTCTTTTCCTGTCTTTTTTGAGTTGTTAGGATGAAACTAATCTTTCCAAGTTAAAAAAGGTTTACAGAAAGAAATTTTTGACATTACCTCCAAGGGAATTCACTTGTATCAATTCCAGCTTGGTGAAGCTCATCAACATACTGCAATGCCTCCCGGCACTCTTCCCGATCATCAAAGAATTCTGTCTTGTCGCCTTCTATTTGGTATGTTTCGTGGCCCTTTCCAGCAACAACCTGCATCATGCATATAAAGGGACACTCATTATTTCTCAAGTCAGAGTCCATATTTATTTAGCTCATTAGTATGCAAGAGAATGAAATAAGTGAACTCATATTTTCATAAAGAGATTGAAGAACTTACAACCACATCACCCTCCTCTCCCATTGCTACTGCAGCTCGTACAGCCACCCGTCTAATGTCATGCAGAAAAAGCCTATGGCCATTTGGAAGAGGTGGGTAGTAGTCATTTTCCCCGTATTTCAGGTACTCCTGCATTGTCCATCCTACCCCAGCCAACATATCATCTAAAATATCCACTGCATATAAAGTAGATAATCATGTGCGTAAGTTAGGCTTCTCCGGCAATTCCTGCTACTAATCATCATCGTTTCTAATTATGGTATGAACATGCAAAACAACTCTCAAAAAGATAAACAAGACTGGATAAAGAAGTGAACTATTTGGGGGGGGGAGATTATTCGACATCTTGTATATCTGGTATATAAAAAATGATAAATACGATGTGGCTAATGTATTAAGAGAATGCATATTTGTATTTAGACCCTGGCACATACTCCCTCTGATCCTAAATATAGGACATAGTTTGTAGTGCAATTTGCACTACAAACTATATCCTATATTTAGGCTGGAGGTAGTATTTCAGAATACACCAGTATCAAGATTTCACAAGAAATGAAAGTTAAACTCAGTCTCTAACGTTAGTGATATCATTCATTGCATCCAATGCTATAAACTATGGTCAAAATACATACATGGATCTTCATCCTTCGGATTGTCAGACGTCAAGATGGTCACATCACTTTTATCTGTTGCTATCTTGGTCATCATGGGTCTTTTCCCTCTTTCAGTCTTGCCACAGCAACCGAACACTACAAAGAGAAAACAAAAAGAGATAGGTAAAACAAGAAAATAATTTTAATCCAAAATATATTCTTGTAAATTTTGGGCATATGTATAAATAAAATGCGCAACATGAGCATTGAGTTGGTACCCTTGACTGAAATTTCAAGATAAGTTAACCTCAACCAAGAAATTTCCAGTCTCAAACAGTGAGAAGAATCAGAATACCATACACAGAGAGAAAATAACCATGACAGGATTTCATCAAACGATTTTTCGTTTTAATCTCTTATAAATTAGAAAAAAATCAAGATAGGTACAAGATAATTTCAGTCAAACAATAAATCATTTTAAACTTTGGCATGTGCATTAATAATATGTGCAAAATGAACATTTATTGCGCACCCTAGATAAAATGTAATTTTCAGATAACACTAGTCAATCTCAGCTTAATACTTTCCGAGTCTCAACGGTTGAGAAGAATTTGAATACCATGCACAGAGAGAAAAATAAACGTGCTGCAATTTCAAAAACGATGTTTCATTTTGATCTGTTCTTAACTTAAATAAAATTGAAAAGAGAATTTTTCTACGGCAATTATCTAAAGGGAAACACAAACGTACCAGTTATAATCCTCCGAGGTCCAAGCTCTCTTACGAAATCAAGCAATCTAGACAAGGCATCAGGAGTCTGAGCACAGTCCACTATTACCCCAAATGCTTGTTCCTCATCAATTAACTCACACCTACCAGGAACTGCATCAACTTCTTCAATCCCTCTGACAATGTCCTCTAAAGGTGCCCCAACAGCAATGCCAACTGCCACGGCACCAAGAATGTTGTAAATATTATGTCTTCCAAGTAAACCTGATGAAATTTCTAGTATGCCACTGGGGGTATTAACCAAGACCTGTGTCTCGAACAGAGAGAGCTCAAACTTCAAGGGATGAACATCTGCATTCTTATTCTCCAGGGCAAATGTCACAACAGGGACTTCAGGGTTCCCTTGCGAAACAAAGAAAGTTGCATTTGGATCATCAATGTTGACAACTTTTCTGTTCCGTTCAGCGTCCACCATTTTTGAAAATAGTTTAGCTGTTGCATCTCTATATGCCTCCGCAGACCCATGGAGACCCACATTGTCCCCTTCCAAATTTGTAAAAACTGCAATATCAAAATCAACCTCATCAAACTTTCCTGAGGCTAGTCCTTGAGAAGAAGTCTCCATGACTAGTGCTTCAGTTCCATTGTGAAGCATCTTTGCCATCAAGTTTTGAACTAAAACGGCATCTGGTATTGTATTCACCGACTCTAATTTATTATCCCCATGCAAGTAATGAGCAACTGAGCTCAACATTCCTGTTCGCAGCCCCATTGCTTCATACATGCTTTTTATCAAATATGCACCCGTTGTTTTGCCATATGTCCCAGTTATCCCGATTGCTGCCATGTTTCTTGATGGATACTTGTAAAAGGATGCAGCCAAAGCAGGGAGAATCGCATTAGTATCTTCCACAATCACTAGTGCCTTGCAACCCAAGGTCTCTTCTATGTCTATCTCTTCACTCGCAACCACGGCAACTGCTCCTCTCTTGTCTGCCTCAGTTAAGTACATGTATCCATCAGTCTTTTGCCCAACACAGCATACAAACAAATTTCCTGGAGTGACTAGCCTTGAATCATGCTGCATTCCGGTAATCTCAATTTCCAAATTACCGGATACCGATATGGGGACGACCTTACTCTCATCCAAAAGCTCAGCCAGAGTAATTTTAAATTTGGGTTCCACAATCCTAGCCTTGCTTTTTCCGTAGCTGTCAAAATCTAAATCAAACGATGAATTTAAGGATGAACTCTGACTTCTATGGTCGAATTCACTCACCTCACCACGGAATTTATCCGAGTCCTCTGCATCCGAATCATCGGAAGTAATTCTGAGCCCCTGGAGTTCGTCAATTTCCTCCAAATCAACGACCTCCTCGGGCTGCAGTTCATTTACTTCCTCAACAGCTTCATCAGAAACCGTCGCCTTTTTCCTGGGATTCGGCTGAAGGAGCCCCTGCTCCACAAACTCTTTACGCTTCATCGCGATAGCTTTATCAATTTCACTGAACAAATCATCCCCGTAACTTTCAGAATCCAGAGCAGGATTGTCCGGAGCATCTTCAACATCGGCAATGGCAGCGAGGAATGTGGACTGGTTCTTTTTAAAATCTTCTTCTTGAAGCTCGCGAGCACGGGCGGCTTGGCGCTCAATTTGCTGGAATTTGGAAACCCCATGACTAGAATCCTCCAGGGCTTCTGGTGGGTCATCGTCTGCGGGGTTGGGATAGTACTTACCGTCAGGGCCTATAGCCAAAGGAGCTCGCAGAGTTCGAAATGGAGGAGACAGAGAATGAAGCAAGGGTCTGAAAGGAGCGTGACGAGAATTTACAGCAACGAAGTTGAATTTAGGAGAAAGGGAGTATGGAAGAGAAAGGAATGTCAAAGCCATACTGAGGTGCAGCTCCGCGATGAAGTGACCGGGAAAGACTTGAGTGGGGTTCTAGACTTCTAGCTGTGCGGACGGAATATATATGGGAGTTTGCACTTGACAGTTAAAAGGTTCGAAAAATTCCACATAAATACCTTTTAAATTTAAAAAACCCTCAAAATGTCGGTTAAACTTGCAAAATAACTAAAAAAGTGATAAAGATCAATTTAAAATTTTAAAGTGCTGATGATTTTATAATAATGTTCTTAATTTTTTAATTTTAAAAAAAGAAAAGGCTCCTCATTGGAGCAACACTGTTGGCCGGCTTCCGGTGGCTGTTTTTTGGGGGTTTAATTTTTTTTAAAAAAAATTGTGGATGTAAGCAATATTCTCATCATTTATATGAATGTAAAACAAAAAATCTAACCTTTCAATCAGGGTTTTGACAAAAAACAAAAAGGATTAAGCATCAATGTTTGGATAAAAATAAAAAAGGAGTAAACATCGGGATTAACCAATTGAAACGTATTAAACAAAAGAGAACATTTACAATAGAGTGATAGTTAGGGTTTGCAAAAGGAAACGACTTTCATCAAATGCGAGAGCACAATGGCGGTGATGGAGAGGGAAAGCCCATTGGAAAGGAATACCAAACCATACCAATGGCGTAGAGAGAGAGAGAGATCACGGCGACAGGAAGCGACAAAGAAAGGATTAAATTCACTCTAGCATCAGATTTGACAGTAGGGAAAGGCATGAAGCATTAAGCTTACGACCAAAAAGTGGTTGTTGGTGTTGAGGGGTGGGTTTCTCTTTTTTCTTTCCTGAGTTGGAGGTATTTTGGTATTTTTAGAACAATAATGTGGGTCTCACCACAATAAGTAATATGTTGGGTTGGATTTAATGGTCATCTCTACTTTTACCCCAATTTTTAAAATTCATAGTTGCTTGTATTGCTCAAAAAAGTATTTGGTGTTGAGCTCATTTTGAAAAAAATCTTATGTGTATTTTTGCATATTAACCTTTTTTTTTATTAAGGTGAAATTTATATTAATGACTAAAAGTAGTATATATTTAATAGTTCATATATTGAAAATAAGAGCTCTTCGTGTAATGCACAGAGCGCTAGCTATTTATAATATAGATAAGAACCAAAATAATAAAACATCTGTACTTATTGAGATAAATGAAAACCCTTTATACTTTAAGTCTTGAAAGGAAAAACTCTTGACGAAATAAGAAATCACTCACACTTATATTTCGCTAGGAATGAAACTTAGAACCCGTTTTGTATAATGAATTTATGATGAAGGAAAGGAAGGGAAAATTGAGGAGGAAACTTAGAGGGCTGTCCTATTTGGCAGACATGAGAATGGAACATAGGGTTGAGGAAAATTGAATTGTTTGGCAGGATGAAAATGAAGTGATGGATGTGGGAAAAAATGTGAAATATCCAAAATACCTCTAATTAAATATGAATTTATTAATGAAATTTGGATTTGAGAATCAAATTTTGTTCGCCCCTGTTTCACAGTTGCTAAAAAGCAATTTGCGACAGCACTTACAACCTAAGCTTTTATTCTCTTTGTAATCATTTGTTGATTTTTCAGCAAAAGAATCCATTTACTGGAAATTCCTTTTCGTTTTGAGTAACAAAATTGTGGTCTGTTCCTTCCCTATTTGGTAACTCGGGAAAGTATGGGATGAAAGCCCGGCACCAGATTCAAAGCTAACTTGGCTAGGAAGTCTGCTACACAGTTTCCATTCCTAGGTGTATGCCGAAGTTGCCCCGACGAATCTCTTGCCAATAAGTTCTTTGCTATCTCGACGAGGTTACAATCCATATGAGGATTATGTACGACCTCCCTTGTTAATCGAATAACTTTAGAGGCATTGGTTTCCGTAATCATCAGTTGATGACCCATGTCCCAGCTTATTCTCAATCCATATATTAATGCCCATAGCTTAGTTGTGAGGCTATAGCCTTGCTATTAGTTTTCATGATGGTGTGAAAAATTTAAATTAAAGCACCAAATTTAAAATTTTTAGGGATAAGTTTATCATTTATATTTTTCCACCTACAATGGAAGATGAGTTGTCACCAATTTTTGGTTGGAACTCATCTTCCTACGTTTAAAGGAATTTTAGAAATGGCGGGAATTTAAGTTGAGAGAAGATTTAGGTGCTAAACATGTTTTGACGGAGGGAATTTTCATATATATCTTCCTTTCCCTTCTCGCCTTTTCTATATACTAAATGGGCTCTTACAGATTTCACCAATAAGATATGAAATATGAAAACAAAACAAAAAACTTAGGGTTTGTTTGGTATAAGGGGAGACTAAGTAAAGGGAAAATTTTTTTTAGCTGGATTTGAAAAATAACAGAAGTGAGTTTAAAAATTTTTTAATTATTTTTTCTTACTCTTTTATTTTATATATTCTCTTTATTAAAATTTTATAACCTCATTTATTCAATTTTCTAAAATTTACATAGAGCAGGTACGTTGTTTTTTTTTTTTTTTGGCCAAGAGCAGGTACGTTGTCGCCAGTATAAAAATCGGTTGATGATATGGCAGAATGTCTGTAAAAAACACCAATTGCCTTTCAATTGGATGTTCAATTATTTCTGGGCCAAAAAAAAAAAAGGATATTCAATTATTTCGACTAATTAATGTTTAAAAATGCATGTCAGATAATAAAGTAAGATATAGAAGATGGTCACTCACTTTATTGACCGGAGTCTTGCCAAAAGAAAAAACAAAGAAAAAGGAAAACTTTACTCTTGAGCACGGCAGGGGTTTGATCAATGGGAGAATTGCACTTAGGTACCATAAAAAAAAAAATGAAGAAATGATCCCTATAAATTGTAAAATGAAAAAATGGTCCTATTAACAATTCCATGAGTCTGTATTGACAACTCATTAACAACTCCATGAGCCTGTATTAACAACTCCATGAAACTATTTTTTCATTTTGCAATCTATAGGGACTATTTCTTCATTTCTCCTCTTCTTTGAGACCTGAATATAATTCTCCATTGATCCAATTGAATTAATTTTTTTTTGGGTCGAAAATCAATTGAATGAATTGAAGGATCATGTTATTTCATATTCTGATTCTGTCTAGTAATTATTTTCGTCATTTTATTTGTGGCGCTTTGGTATCTTTTTTACTTTAGTATTTTGTAAACATTTTCTTTTTTAAGTAATATCATTTTGTCCTTGGTCTCAAAAAAAAAAAAGAATGAATTGAAGGACTTGCATGTGAATTCTCAAGACTTCACGAGTGATAACATTTTGTTCACTTCCGTATACTATTAATTATATAATTCAGTTGGCAACAAAATTAATTATATAATTCAATTAGTGTCGTGCTCAACAAGGAATAGGACAACAAAAGTAATAGGAAAAATTTCACATAAATATCACTTAAACTTTAAAATTCTAAATCAATAATTTCTTAAAAAACTGAGTTGTCAGTTGCTATATTCTTTTTATCAATCACATTACTCTTATAATCAATAAAACTAATTTAGAGTTTTAAAATTCAAGTAGTATTTAAGTAAAATTCTCCCAAAGTAATATGCTTTCATCTATTAGATTTATCAGCATATAATTTTTGGTTTTGTGAAAATTTTTGATAAAAATATAATTAAGCAAAAACTTTGAAGTGATTCGATCATGTAATATTTCGTTATAAAATTTATATCTAATATCGTATCGTGAACAATTGTTTTAGTATGGACAATTCCATTACATATTATAAGATATAGAAATGGATTAAATTTCAATGGCAATTCTTTTCTTAACAGAAAATATGGTAGCTTAGAAATACACTTTTAGAATATACTCCCACCCTCCTTTTTTTTTTTTTTTTTTTGACCTTATACTCCCACCCTTCCAAAGCATGACATATTCTTCCCTTTATATAGGCCACTATACACGATCTTTTGTGATATTTGATTTTTTCAGAAATTCCTTTATTGCAATTTTCAATGAGTATATATAGAAAAGGTCCTTGTGTTTTTAAATTGATGGTGTTAATTAGGGTAAAAATAAAAACTTATTCGATTCTTAAATTTGTTTACGGAAGTAACTAATTTTTTTGTTGGGTGTCGCAGATGAAAGTGATGATATGCTATGTTTAAAACTAGAGGTCGTAATTATACATTGGTTTGGGAATTTCTCAAGGCTTGTATGGAATGACGGTTAGAACCCCCAAAAAACACTTTTTAATTGTTATTTACGGTGTATAATATAAGCCTATGAGAAAAGTTAGTAGCGGACTTGATTTTCCTACTAAGTACTTTACTTAGCATAAAGAGCTAAGTAGATTTGGGCCGTCTAGATCCAATCTGGAGAATCTAGATTTGAGTTTTTTAAAAAAAATAAAATGATGCTGTTTTAGATTAAAAAATCATTTTTTGAATATATAGTAGTTAAGAAATTATCTTCCATTTAGATTTTATACCTATTAAAATAATTTTTTTAAGAAAATATAGACTTTTAAATAATTAGATTTGGACTGTCTAGATCAGATATGATGGTCCAATTGCCTAACTAAATGTGTGTTTGAAATAATGATGACAAATGTGGCTTTTTTGTAATCTGATTTTTTCAAACTTAATATTGGGTAAAAGTCAAATTGTGTAATGTGATTTATGTTTGGATTGGTAGCAGCATAAACGACTTTTCTGAAATTGAAACTTGGTTGGATGATTATTTTGAAAAACAAGTTTAGATAGAAAATAATTGAAAATGACATGAATCTTATCAAATAATGCATATATATTATGTGCGTGAGTGTGTTTGTTATGAAAAAGAGACTTGTTTAGATGATTAATGGAAAAGTAAGTTTAAAGGTAAAAGACTGAAAAATGCATAATTTTATAAAAATAAAAATAGGCAATTTATTATTTGGAAAAATTTTACAATACTAAACTACTTAAATTTTTTAGAAAAATTAGAGAAAAGTCCATTGAAAATTTAATTAGTGAGAATGACCTAAATCTGAGTTTTATCATGATTTTTACATAAAAAATTATCAAGTAATTTTCACCAATTAAATTTCTCATGAACTTAAATTAGATTATTGTCATGATTATTAATTTTTAAGTGAATTTATATTTAGGATAAAAAATTTCATCTATAAGGATTTATAATAAGTACCATAATAGTATTTCAATTTAAAAAGTGGGCCCAACATTTTTCTTTCATAAGCTACTTTTCCCTCTCCTTGGTGAAAAAAAGCCAAAAGCAAGAAATTTTGATTTATGGCTTAAGTTGTCTTTTTTTTTTTTTTTCCAAAAGCTCAATTGAAAAAAGTCAATCCAAACATCTTCAAAAAGTCAAAATCACCCATAAACACATTTAGGCATAAAAAAAACTACTTTTGTGATGACTAAACACCGTCACAAATACGCCCAAAGCAAATTTGCTTACCAGGAAACCACTTCCGGTTAGCAACTCTAAATATGCACTTAGACATAAAGGTTGTGACCATAGGCCTTGACCCATGTCCCTAATACAAGCAAATACAAAAACATTGCAATCATATCAAGAACATTACTCCTTAGTCTATTGTATATTCTATTTATAGGGTGTAGAAAGAAAGAAATCTGTGATCTTTTTTACAGATTATATCATTAAATTTTTCATACAACGGCATAATTTTACTTTTCATTTAAAAATTAAACTCACTGATATTATCCTTTAACATCATGATGCGTATCTAAGAAATATTGAACTTTGATTTTGTTTCTTCCCACCCACAAAATCCCCCCAATTTTCTCGAATTAAAACCTCTTTAATCACTTGAGAAAACACGCGTTCGGTGCAAAACTTAACCCAATGAATTAAATGGCAGCGTGCAAGATGGGTTATTACTGAGTACACTAGAAATTAAATGTCAATGTCTTTGTTGGACTTAATGATGTTATATGTTGTGCATGGAATTCAGATTCTACATCACCTGGAACAGGTCAAAACCCCCCTTTGGTAGCAGCACGGTAAATCAAAATACAGAAACAAGATCTGATTGGAAATAATACTCTCTCATGTCTTTAATATAAGATAAAACTGACTTTTTTTGGAAATATTAAAAAATTAATTAAATTATTTTAAAATATTTATATTTTCATTTTTTCAATAAATTATTTTACCTAACTTATAAATTGATATATAATCTAAGAATATACAACATATGATATGATTAAGTAATTTATTTTATCCTATTTAATCTCTCCAAAAAAATCAATCCTGTCTTATATTTAAGACCGGAGAGACTATACTTTTGCCAAAAAGAGATATATACATTATGCTCCACGCCTCCACCTGAAGCTAGTCCTCTTCCAATACTTTCCACTTTCCAGTTCCAACAATAACTTGGGAACATCATGCTGCTAGAGCCGGGAAATCCGGCTGAGCCCGGGCTTGCCTTCCCGTTTAAGCCCTTTTAAGTTAAGGGTCGGGTTTATAAATTGGAGCCTCCAAAGGAAGTCAGGCCTAAAAGGGTTTACTCTGTAGGGCCGATGACTTAAAAGAGCCAGCCCATTTAAGCCTGTTAAATTTTTTTTTTTACTTGCCCCACCCTACTGCCTAGTTGCTTTGCTCCCTTGCTCGTGGGAACCCATTTCAGTGCCTATGGCGCTCATCCTGATCTGGGCCGTTCATATCTGGATCTAGATGGTCTAGATTTGATTTTTTTAAAATGGACGGTTTTGGAATAAAATAATTATTTTTTGGGAAACTGTTAGTTAGGAAATTATCTTTATTTTAGATTCTATGCCATTAAAATAATTTTTTTTAAAAAAAATAAAAAATAAAAAAAATAAATCTGGACCGTCCAGATCGATCTGGAGGGTCCAGATTTCTCTGCTCATCCTAAGGATGAGCAGGGAAACTAAATCCCTTGCTCATGCCGCTCCTCCCTAAGACCTTAACCCTAAAATTACCAAATTTCCCACAACATTTAACTCTCACTCTTAGACTCAATTGGTTTCATACTCTCACAAGCTCAATCTCACTTCCTCTAGGCTCTAAATTTGTGATCAACTTCTAACATCCACTGTGCCTCAAAATCATCCCTTCTTTGGCTAGCTTTCCAGTCGGCAAATATTACTCGAAATGAAGCACAATCAAATGTCTTTGAAACTGATGATAATGGCAAAGAAGATGAAAATGATAATTGTCATACTCATGTTGCTTAGAATGGTTAGCTTCTTGCCTTTTTATGCTTTGTGTGAGTTATTTGTGGACACTATTTTATCTTTGATTATGAATTAGTAACTGTGTTTGTTTATTGCATGAAGCATGTTGTTTAAACCTTAATATTGACAATATGTATGTGTTAAATTATAACTTTAATTGCTGTTATTTACTAATTATTTTTTCTAAAAAAAAGCATAAAAATAATTAAATCTTGTGAAAAGGGCTTCCGGACTTGCGGGTTGGCCTTGACTCATATGCTTTCAAGTTAGGTCTTGAAAATCAGCAATTTTTCTCTACAGGCGGGCCAGGCCTAATTCCCAACACTACATGTTGCCTACCGTACCCTATCTTTAATCATTTCATCAAGAGATGAAGTTCACGCCGGCTGCTCAATAGAAGCTTCTAAATGTGTTCAACAACATTTCTTACACCTAATTTGTCACACGAAAGGAAATAAATCGGAGAACTTCAAGCAATTATGAGCATGTCAAGCTATTCATAATTCATCAAAGAACTTCACGTAATTAAGGAAATGGACCCAATAGGCAACATCACATAATATCAAAAGTCTCCAAACAGTTAGCAAACTATATAATTACTGAGTCTTTCACAACATCTGTAAGCTATCGACGTAAGTGATCAGTACGTAGAGCAAAGTCCTATAGAGTGCTACAGTTTTCTGCTGCATCTTTCTGAGCTTCAAGCTACTAAAACTATTCAGCCATGTCACCATCAATAAGAGTGGCTTCTTCGATCATTTTTCACCACTACTGCTAATAATTCTCTCTCTCTCTCTGTTTTATGTTTTTTTTTGTAAGCATATATATCTCCTTATTAAAGACAATCATATTTAAAGTATTGTCGGATATAAAATATAGGCACTTCTCTCATTGGGGATTTAAACTTTAATTCACCATATTGTGAGGGACTAGCCTTTTCGTTAGACCCAACCCCATTGGTGTTAATAATTCTCTTTTCAACACTTTCCTTTTCTTTCACCAACTCATCATCATCTCCTAAAATTGTATGCTCTGAATCAGCAAACCTCACACTTTTCTTCACTACTGCTTTTTATGGGTGCTTGCTTTTTCGTCAACTCATCTCTATATACAGCCGTTTGTGCTTGGCCTTGCTCTACTACTCCCACTACCTTAACATTTAATACTTGCCTATTCAAGCACCTAAACAAAGTGTGCTTCATTTTGTTTTTCTCGAGTTCTCATCTTTTTTCATGTTTTATATTTAGGGGTACCTTAGAAAAAAATTATAAATTTGGGATGTAAAATAAATTGATATCTTATATTTAGAATTAAATCTTATCTCGACTAGCTCTTATATTAAAGACATCAAATAATATTATTTATCTTTATTTCATATATTAATATAATTGGTTATTTTATTAAAAAAAATTGAACACATTTTTTTGACATGACATATGATTTGGAACAAAAAAATACCCTATTCAAAACCTTTTATAGAATGTATATTGAATGTTGGTAAAGTTGTGGATGTCTGGATATAGTAAGGTTCTGAAACCCGGACCGGTTATAGGACCAGTTGGAATATTGAGTCAAAGTCAAGTGGGTCAGACTGGAACTAATCCGGGATTAAACCTATAAGAAATTAAATATTTTAGGTTTATTAAAATGAAATTCTAAAAAAAATTTAAAAATTTGATTTTTTTTTAAATAATGGATCGAACTGATTCACGAACCAGATTGATACATGCCCGGTTCTTGGATCGGTCCATGCTTGGTTCGCTGGTTCCCGGACCAGCTGGTCTGGTTCAGGTTTGAAAACATTGGAACATAGTTGAATACAAGGTACAAAAAATCGGACTGGACCAGCCGAGTTAAACCTAAAACCGGTGACCCCGTCATTTGTCCGATTCGGTTGACGTATAGACTCGGGTAGATCTCCAACCTAGGTAATCCGGCTTAGACCGGTGCAACCGGGAGAAAACCTGATAACTCGCCGAGTTGTGCGGCTCACCGAGTCAGTCTTTCCCCCTTCTGATGCTGAGAGAAGGCAGGAGATGAAGCAGAAAGGAGTGAAAAAATAACTTCCCATTTAATCATGTTTGTCTCTTCGAATAACAGCACAACCCACATGAAACTTCAACAAAATAAAGCAAAATAGAGATCTTGACCATGGTAAGCTGTTGGGTTGCCGAAGAGAAGCACAATTGCCTTCATAGATCACAGCAGATGCCTCCCCTTCAACCAGCAATCTCACCTTTCCGTCGGACAAACCCATATTACTCGAGACAAAGAAAAACAGTGGAGTTGAGGAAGGCGGTGAGAATGAAAGTGAAACTGAAAACAATTGTTTAGGGAAAGGAAGGGAAAAAGTAAGAGTGAAGTAGGTTTGAAGAGGTTTGAAGAGGTTATTAGACACTAGGATAGGTTTTAATTAAATGCGGTAGATCTATGCCATGAAGTAGGTTTGAGGAGATTATTAGACACTAGGATAGGTTTCAGAAGCATTAGGTATGTTTGTTTTAGCGATTCGATTGCTTAAGTTACTTTTTAATAGTGATTTACGGTATACGAAGTAAGTATGTGAGAGGAGTTGTGTCTCGATTTACGTAAAAAGTAACTTATAAGCAATCGTAACGCCCAAACAAAGAGGCTTGCACCTTTTTCGATTGAAAAAAAAAACAAGCTTTCTTTATTTTTTGTTTTAAAATGTTAAAATTTTGTTAACGGATATTTTATTTTGCTTATGATGTTATCATACTTTTCAAAGCTTTTGTTTTTTCATGCACTTTTATAAGCTTTTGTTAATTTGAAATATATTTTTTAAATTATATTTAAATATTTTTTAAATTATATTTAAATATTTTTTATACTTAAATATGAATATTTCTGCACCCCTTAATTAAATTATATTATTTTAATATGATCGGTTTAATCTCAGATTGACCCCGATCTAACCCACTGACCCTTAAATCACTTCTTTTATCAGTTTAATGCCCGATCCCCTTTTTTGTATCTTGGTTGAATACTTGAATTTATTTTCATTTTTTCACTCTTATTTTGATTTGATTCCCTTAAAAGTATTTTTGT
Organism: Inga oerstediana; assembly: GCA_963210345.1. Lineage (NCBI taxonomy): Eukaryota > Viridiplantae > Streptophyta > Magnoliopsida > Fabales > Fabaceae > Inga > Inga oerstediana. The sequence continues at coordinate 58,570,731 of OY723409.1, forward strand.
GGTCTAAATACTAGGATAATCTTAACTGGCTTGCAACAAATACGATTCATTTATGATTAATGACAGCGAAACAACTGAGAGAGAAATACTTACATATTTCATAAGTGTCACTTCATCTATATTTTGATCAATTAAAATGTAACAACTCATCTTATTTTAATCATATATGACAGATGAGTTATCGGAGAAATTCAAATTTTATAATTTTAAAAAATATAAACTTCTTAATTTAGAAAAACAAAAAATGCAATTCCCTCCTATCATCCCTAAAATGATAAAATTTGAATTTCTCTTGATGACTCATTTGCCATGTAGAATTAAAATAAGATGAGATGTGATATTTTAATTTGTCAGAGTACAGAAAAGGTGACACTCATGAAGTATGTAAATATTTATCCAACTGAAAGAAGCTGAAGTGCTTATAAGTTCATAGTGTGTGTTTGGTTGGATTTATATTTAGACAATAAGTCCTTATTACGCAAGCCGAGATAAAATTTCTCTTACATACTTACCTCGTATACCGTGAATCACGATTTATAAACACTTATTACCCAAAAATAAGTTGAAAAAAAGAGCACATAGTTACACAACACAATCTCAATAAAGCTAATTACAGTTCAAAATAACAACAGTACGACTTATCTAACCAAGTTTTAGTAAGTCATCACGCTCAGCCTTTTTGTTAACATGAAATTGACCAGCCTATTTAAACCTTCCCTTAAAAAAATTGTTATATTGTTGATAGAGAAAAAGAAAACAAAATTTGATATGTCAATAAATATCCTAGTACTGTCCTCGTTAATTTTCTTACATTTAATTTTTTGATCCCTCGTTTCTATTTTTGTATTAATATACTATAATACCATCATTCAATATCAATGTATGATCAAATAGTTGGAAGCGAATACTCATGCAAAAAGGCAAAAAAGTCCCCAATGCCGTGCATAGGTTTTCCATTATGTGAGTGTATATTTAGGAATATTTATTTTTTAAATATAAGTGCTTATTATATAAATTGAGATAAAACTCCTCTCACATATTTATCTCACATACTGTGAATCACGGTTTATAAACATTTATTATCTCAAAATAAACTATTCCAAAATCCAAACTAACACCGAGTTTGATGGGAAATTGGAAATGCTCTTCATTATTTCCTCAACAGAATGAAATTATAAGCCATCCTGTCATTTCACCCGAAGGCAGTTGAAACATCAAAATTCAAACGATTTCCAGGTTCCAACTTCCAAATGCACCTCCAAAACCATCCTTTGAAAAAAAAAAAAAAAGATCAGCAAACAAACAAACTAGGCCTGCCCCGGAACGTCATATCCACTCCACTCTCTAAATTTTCGGACTTGGGATTCTTCCAATCAAAAGTTTTTCCGAGTTCGTAGAAATTTATGGGATTGGATCGATCTAAAACCGCGGTGTTCCATCTGCATTGTAGTTTAATATATATATTGGATTGATGAATCTGCCGTCTCATCGATTCCCCGATTTGTTTGAGCTCTCTTTCTTTCAAATATCCAAAGCGTGGCACTAAAGCTCTCCGTTCCTCAGGTCTGTCCCTCATTTCTTCCGCAAAATGGGTTCGCGCCGATCTGCTTCTTTCTTTCTTTTCTGTTCTTTTGTTAACAATGCGGCTGTGATTTGAAATATTATATGTCTCGTTAATAGTGAAATTCTTAATTTTTTATTTTTCCGATGTGCGTATATTCACTTCCGGCCCGTAATTTTACCAAGGTTTGATCCAGCAGTGATTAATGAGCTGAAAAAATCATTCATACCTTGACATGTTTTCATTTCTCTTCTTTTTTTCCAAGGCAACGTGATTCAGCTGGACTAACACTGTATATTCTCCAATGTAGTTAAGTTGAATGGAACTTTTCGTCGAATGTTAAGGTGTTAAAAAAAATGGTGTAGCGTTAATAATCCTGTCATGCTATCTTACTTTTTCCTTATTAGTTTTTAATCTTTATTTACTGACGAGTAGCCTCCAGAAAAGCAATAAACGTTTTAGAGGTTTAAGATGCTATTTTTTCAGCATAAACCATTTTCATTGCAGTACTTTAAACACTTGTTTCTTAGGTATCCTTGGTCCGGAATTTGGACAAATTTTTATGAAGTATCTCTGGATACACCCATCCACGTAGGATTCTAAACTAATTGGATTTATATGTGCTTACTAGGATGTTTTCTTTAGCAGTGTGCAGGCATAGCTAATTAAGAGTGCTGGAGTCTGAGTGTTTGAGATAGACATGCAGTTGCAACAAAAAGAACAGGGAAAAAGGGGAATTGGCAGCTTAAATGGTTATCCTGGTAATGTTATCCTAACAGAAGCTTTCAGAGGTATGCTTAAAGATGACCAAGCTATTAGTCTCTGATCCTTTGATTATGCGTATTCTATCCCCCCTTAGCATAGCTCTAGATTATAATTTGCTTTCAGGCAGCCGGCAGGAATCTCTGGTGAAGTGGATAAATCATGTGCTTCCTCACTTAAATCTACCCATAGAAACGTCAGAGGAGGAACTAAGGGCATTGCTGAGGGATGGATCTGTATTATGCAGCATTTTGGACAAGCTGATTCCGGGATCAGTGGAAGTAGTAGGACTTTCTTTCAGTTTGCTTTAAGTTTATATATTGTTTATCATCATTTTGTATTGTTTGATGACTCTATATACCTTTTTGTTTTGGTTTTTATTTTTAGTTGCACTGTCATCTATGTTAGAGCATATTTTTTGTAGTATATTTCTTCTAAGAAACTGCCTGTTAACTTTAGGGAGGTTATTCTCTGGACGAGCAAGCGAACATTAGAAGGTTTCTACAGGCTATGGATGAGGTGGGATTGCCTGGATTTGATTCGTCAAGTCTAGAGCAGGTATAAGAAGTTTCTTTGTGCAATATAATTTGTGGAAATAGTTGAAAAGTTGGGTTTCGTTGAAGATGAAAGATTGCAAACTTAAACTTGGTATGGGACATGGGACCCTTTGTTCATGCTTGATTGTAGGGTTGGCTAAAAAGTACCTGGCTATAGGTGGTCTTGTCACACATAAAGGAAATCCTTTGTACAATTTAGAAGTAGCATTGACTATTTTTCCGCTGGAACTTGGGAGGATGATATTTGTTCCTTTACATCTCTCTCTTGGATGATGAAACAAGTAGTCTTGGTATGTCCTCTAGATTTGGTTAGGCTTTGAACTAAGTGAGGCTGGTTACATTGAATCGTAGAACATTATGGTGCTTAACCAACTCTTTGGATGTAGCATTTACCAATAGATCCTGTTTGGTAACTCCCTTGAGTGTCCTTTTTGGTCTCCATCTACATCTCTTCATAGCGGCTAAAGACCATTTTCTCAAGCCTCCTCATTGGCTCTTCATCAACCTTCTTTGGATATATTTGAACCACCTTAATCGTTTTTCTACCATCTTTTCCTTAATAGATATGCATATGTCCAAATTTTTTTTTTGTAAAACCACATTCTCATCTATGCTATCCCAACCTTTTGCTCGTATTGTACTTTCAATGCCCAACATTCACTGCTAAATAATGCTATTGTTCTCATAGCAAAACTACAAAACTTCTTTTTAAGCTTAGTAGGTACTTTACAATCACAAAGAACTTATGAAGCTTTTCTAATCTCAATTTCCGTGTAACATCTCCATTAATTTAACCACTATTCATTTTCCTTTCCAAGTTTTCTGATGTTATTTCTGGTCTGAGATTATATGCAGGGATCAATGGGGCACGTGTTGCAATGCCTTGAGGTTCTGAAAACTCATTTTGCTTTAAATGTTGAGAGCGAAAATATCCAAGGTCTTTCCAGAAAGAGGTGGGATCAATCAGATCTAGCATACTTGGCCTATCGAAGTGAAGAGAGGCTAAAATTTTCAGGTGATTCAAATTTTGAACATGAAGTTGAGGGTTCAGTAACATCAGGTATTGTGATTCTTTTCTTATGGAACTGGAACAAAAGTGTAGTGTGAGTTTCACTAAGTGGGTAGCGTAGTTATGATAAACTAAGGCATCATCTGCTGATTTCTGTTTGTGAACTTCTTAATTCTTTCCATGTTTTGTTTATGTTGGCTTTGGTGGGCTGGGTATATGAGTTGAATTGGTTAAATTTCAAGATTTGTACGAGTTTAGTTCATCCCACTACTGTTGTACATAAGCATTGCAAACCTTGGCAAAGTTCATGTAAATGATCTCCGTTAGAATGATGAAAATATTGTGATCACTTTTCAGGATCAGAAGTGGATAGACTTTTTTTTTTTATGTACCTCATATGGGAGCTTCTTGAGGATTGAAGATCTAGAGATTAGATGTACCCTGTGCTTAATGAGAGATTAAGTTTGAAGAACAGAATTCTTGTGGCAAGTTCTAACTGTAAACTTTTCCCTCACTAAAACTTTGCAAACAGATCTTTTTATGGGAGTCAGTTTTCAGTTTAAAGTTAGACTTAGATGCTTTTGTGCATAATAATTAATTTGGGGTGCAAAATTATATATCTCACATTAAGATAATAGTTTTTGGTTTTGCATATCTTTTTCCTGTTTATAAATGTGTTAAATGTCTCAAGTAGACTATAATAGATCACAAATTCAGATTTCTGCCATAAATTGATGAGCTAGTTGTTTGTCCAACTTCACATGTGATAGAACTTAAGAACTTTCAGCGGCATGGGCTATAGTATTGGCAAAAAAAAAAAAAGATAAAAAGATAAAAACCACAGACCATTGAAGGTAGTGGGAGAAAACCGGATCTATTGTTAATATAATTCCTTTGTTTAATTATGCCACTGCAATTTGAATTTAAACCTTTTGTGGCAATTTGGTATACCATACTTTATGTTCTCTCTGCAGATAAAGAACTCTTACACTTGAAACGAGGATTGCGTGTGGATCTTTCTGATGATAAAATTATGGAGTTACTCAAATCCAACAGTTTAGATGTAAGCCAAAGAACTACTTGTCCATGTCTATGTCCCCTCTGTTAGCGTGTTTATCATTAAATTATGTTGTAGCATGTTCTGTTGTAAACTAATATATGATCCTCAGGCATTAGTTTTTCACCCCTGCAGAATGCCTCGACGCAGTCACTTTTTAACATAGGAAATAGGATTATGGGGGATATCTTTGGAAGAAAGAATGGGGATGTGCCTCAAGTAAGAACCCAGATTGCTGTACAATTTCTGCAATAAATATGTGACACAAATCAGTTTTGCTATTCGTGGTTACTTTCACGTTTTTCATTACTGAGCAGCATCTGTATTTTCCTTTTCAATTTTATGTTTGTAGTCTCAGCAAGCAGCATTGCTGTTGAGAAAAATTCTTCAAGTGATAGAGTGGCGCTTTTCTAATCAAGCAGAAAGCCTGAAAAATGTAATATATACATTCTTTATGCATTTTTTTTCTTGATTTATGTTTTGGTTATTTTTAATGGATAATATTTATGCTGTTTTATATCTGCAGCAAAACAATCTTTTCAAGGTTCGTGAGGGGAAGTACCAATCGAAAATAAATGCGCTTGAAACCCTAGCAGCAGGGACAACTGAAGAGAATGAGGTATTTTCTTTTTCTTTATCAATAGGTTTGCATGTGTCCTATCGTATCTTGTAATTTTTCTCTCACATTGCTGTATCTTCTACTATTGCGAATATTGTTATTATTATCTGCATAATTAATATTAGAGTTGTCTCTACTCTCTGCAGGTTGTCAAAAGTTGGTTACAGAAGTTGAAGGTTCAAACCAATCCCCTGCCTGTGTTAATTCTTGCTATTTTCACTGTCATTATAGCTTTAGTACAAACTTATCGATCACTATTCTCTATTTTTTTTGGGTGCATGATGGGGCAGATGTTGGAACGTTAGACCTATTGCTTGATGGAGCAGATGTTTGAATATTAGACCTATTGCTAACTATTTGTACCCCTTACCAATAGACGACTCTTGGGGATTTATAATCTCTACTTGCATATTGAAGAAAAACAAATTATGAGTGACTATCAACCTGGTATACCATTAAATGCTAATGCACCAAAGAAGCATGGTTGTTTGTCACTGTGCATTTATAAATAATTATTTAAATTATTTAATTTATAGTTCTAATGTCAGTTGAAGCTTTTGAGAAATTGGGATACAGGTAATCTTAACATAATTTGTATTATCTACTAACTTGATGCAATTATCTGGATTTCAGTTTGCTCTTAAAGTTGAGAAAACTAAAATGGAAGAGAAAAACAAACTTGACGAGCAAGATGCTGGTCATTTAAAACGAGAAAAAGCCCGTTGTGAAACTGAGATTTCTGCATTGAAGCAAGAATTGGAAATGGTCAAAAAAGCACATGAAGAGCTCCGTGTGCAGTCAGAATTACTTGCTGAAGAATGCAAATCCGAATACGTAAAGAGGATACAGGAACTAGAATGTGGTCTTGCTGATGCAAGGGATCAAGCCAATAAATTGGACGCATTTATAGAATCTAAATCTCTTAAATGGAAGAACAAAGAGAATACCTATCAAAGTTTCATTAATTACCAATTCGGAGCATTTAAGGTTTGTAATTTTGTTCACCACCCTTATGGTTTATTTTTCTAAAACTTGCACTGTTAATCTTTCCTTCTGCACAGGAATTGAGAGCTGCGATGAAATCTCTAAAAGATGATGTGCTAAAAACCAGAAGAAGCTACTCAGAAGAATTCAAGTATTTGGGTAGGAAAGATTGTTTAAAATAGAGCAAAATTTATCATTTATTTTTTATTGAATTAATATTTTCAACATGTGTTTATATTTATAGGGATGAAGCTCAAAAGTCTAGCTGAAGCTGCTGAAAATTATCACGTAGTTCTTACAGAAAATCGGAAATTATATAATGAAGTTCAAGACTTGAAAGGTAGATAGCATTGTTTGCCTATCAATATTTTGCATTGAGGTCTATCATTGAGTTGGTCTACTTGTGTTGCTTTGCTATATTGCTGATCTGCTATCTCTTTTTTCCCCTCCCTGTCTCTCTTTAACAAGCCTCATTTCTGAATAGGAAATATCCGGGTATATTGTCGAATAAGACCCTTTCTTCCTGGGCAAAGTCAAAACCAGACAACCATTGAATTGATTGGTGATAATGGAGAATTAGTTGTCAGCAATCCTCTCAAACAAGGAAAAGAGAGTCGTAAACTTTTTAAATTTAACAAGGTTTTTGGTCCAACAGCAAGTCAAGGTAACCCATTGTTTTTTGTCTAGTTCATAGTAATACAATTATGTTGGACAGCTGGAGTAGATAGTATTCTTCTAATGCACCAACATTTTATGCTTGCAGAAGAAGTATTCGTGGACACCCAACCACTAATTCGTTCTGTACTTGATGGGTACAATGTTTGCATATTTGCTTATGGTCAAACTGGCTCAGGAAAGACATATACAATGGTATGCTTTTTGTTTATTCATCCATGTTTTGACCGCCTGTTTGGTTTCAAACTGCACAAGATATAACTTGCATAGTATTTTCTTCCACCAGAGTGGACCTAGCCTATCATCAAAATCAGATTGGGGAGTCAATTATCGAGCACTACATGATTTATTCCATATTTCCCAAAGTAGAAGAGGCTCTATAGTTTATGAAGTTGGTGTTCAAATGGTCGAGATTTATAATGAACAAGTTCGCGATTTACTATCAAGCAATGGCCCTCAAAAGAGATATCCTTACCATTTGTCTTTTTTTTTTCCCATATTAAGTTTTTGGAAAAATTAATCATTCAGTTCCTATAGTTTTGACTCAATTAAAACTCAGTCATTAAACTTTGACTCTATGCAACTCATTCCCTATAATTTTGAGCTTAGTTCCTGAACTTTGACTTGACACAACTTAACCCCTATAATTTTGACCGTTTAAAATCCTAGTCCCTATATTTTAGAAAATAAACTATAAAGACTTAAATTATCCATTAAACGTTAGGGACAAATGTTTTAAAAGTTAAGACTATAGAGACCAGATTGTGTGGAATCAAACAAGGACAAAATTTTAATTGAGTTAAAACTATAGAGACCGAATGATTAATCTTCCCAATTTTGACAAGATTATGCGAGTCTTTCCTTGTGTTTGTGCAGAGAATCATCTAAGTATATGCACACTTTTTTTTTTTGGTTTTCTTTCTCATTGGATTTTGACGAAAGCCAATGTAAGTATTATTTCCTTGACTTGCATACACTTGGGATTTGGAATTCTTCCCAACCAAATGGGTTGGTTGTTCCTGATGCAAGTTTGCATACTGTGAATTCAATGACGGATGTGCTGGAGTTGATGAACATTGGACTAATGAATCGAGCAACTGGTTCCACAGCCTTAAATGAAAGAAGTAGCAGATCACATAGGTTGTATTCACAGTTTTGAGATTTTCTGATGTCCTATTTTCACAATAGTTAAAGCTTGAAATTCATAACATTTGTATAACTCTGTGATAGTGTTCTTACTGTTCATGTGCGTGGCACGGATTTGGAGACCAACACTTTATTGCGTGGATGTCTACATCTTGTAGATCTTGCAGGGAGTGAGAGAGTAGAGCGTTCTGAAGCAACAGGAGATAGGCTTAAGGAGGCTCAGCATATAAATAAATCACTATCAGCACTTGGAGATGTGATTTTTGCTCTAGCACAAAAGAGTTCACATGTTCCTTATAGAAATAGTAAATTGACTCAACTTCTTCAAAGTTCGTTAGGTAATGTCACTCTTTAGTTTTTTATTTGGTCGTTCTTGTATCACCATGCAATTTGTGATATCACGTTTGTTTACTTTTTAAAGCATGGCATGTTCACAAGTCATACTAACTGTACCTTTCTTCTTTCCTCTTTTCTTTTAGGTGGTCAAGCTAAAACCCTCATGTTTGTACAGCTTAACCCTGACACTGCTTCATATTCTGAAACGATAAGCACCTTGAAGTTTGCGGTGAGGGTTTCAGGTGTTGAGCTAGGTGCTGCTCGTAGTAATAGAGAGGGAAGGGATGTCAAAGAACTCTTAGAGCAGGTTACTTTAAATTTTGATTGCATGTTACATAGATATTCTAGTTTATGGGAAATTGGGAATACTGTCAATGTTCTGTTATCAGCAAAACCTTAAGTTTTAGGAAGTAGTTTTTGTATATCTTGGTATTTGTGCCACATCACTCTAAAGTGCTGTGTCTGCATAGGTATATGGACAGCGGATGAAGCTCTAAAATTAAACTTATTTGGTTTGGAAGATAATGAAAGGGGAAGGAAAGCTAAAGAAATTAATTTTCCCGTTTGAATTACGGAGGAAGGGTACAAAAATACAAACGTCAAAGAAAAATTGCATATGGGAGCACCTTTTTTCTGTTACACTAGGTTCTGTTACTGCCTACTGCCTAGATTGCAGAGATTGCATTCACCGAGAAGGTAGGCTTGGCCTTTCTCATGCCTGGGGTGAGAATGTTGGGTAGAAGAATGAAGAAAATATTCTTCTTTCATACTCCTCCGGTCTTTAATAGAAGACATATTTACTTAATTTGATTAGGTCAAGGAAGTTAGTTAAGTTAGTTAATATAACATGTATTTTTTAAAACACCCTAGTCATCTTTCTTAATTTCCTCCATGCTTCTCTTCCTTGATTGTTATTGTGGGAGTATGAATAGGGGTAAACTAGGAAAATAATGACAAATATAAAATCTATGTCTTATATTTAGGACCAAGATCTACCCCCAAATATGTCTTATATTAAAGACCGAAGGAGTATTTCTTTTGTAGGCATGAAGCTACTCATGGCCTAATGATACCTGTAGTTGTGAAGTGAAACCATTTGGCTTAAACTGATATTTCACTATTGTTTGTAACTGACCTTTGACTTAATGATCTTTCTTGCAGGTAGCATCTCTCAAAGATGCTCTTACAAGGAAGGATGAAGAGATTGAGCGGTTGCAGCAACTCAAGGCTAATCTCAACGTTGCCAAGCATGGGATGATGAGGTATGGGTCATCATCTCCGAAGAGACATTCCATTGGAGGAGCTTCGAGGCATAGCACAAGACTTTCTGGAGCTGGGGCCTTGCGAGCAGCTGAAAAAACAGCTTCTGACATGGACAACTGCTCGGAGTATAGTGATAAGCATTCAGAAGCTGGTTCTCATCAGTCCATGGATGATCTCAGGAACAGGCCCAGCTCCCCACTGCTCAAATCATTCAAAGAAGAAACAAGCCAGAATGTCAATGACGACATTGATCTCTTAGGATTTGGAGATGCAGATTCTGAAGAGAGATTAAGTGATATATCTGACGGTGGCCTGTCAATGGGAACAGAAACTGATGGTTCTATCTGCAGCATTGTGGAGTACGCTCTTTTCCCTGAAGCGGAGAAGGAGAAGCCAGCTGAAATTTCCCCAACTAAGAGCACAACAATTGACAACCTGTCAGCTGTAAACAAAGAGATGTGAGTGTCGTAGTTGTTTCTCAAGTTTATCATATGGACAAAGCATTATTAACTTTGATTTCATTCTAAGTCCTGTAGTAGCTTTGATTTTCTTCCCTACCATCTTTATTCAAAGCAAAGCTGATTTTTGTTTTTGTTGGATACAGATCCACTTTGGCGTCCAAAATTCCCAAAGCCGCGGAAGTTTTACAAAAAGGACCAATAAAATCTTCCAGGTTATCAATGAACAGAAGTTCCTCAAAGATTTCCTCAGGTGGGTACATCTAGCTGTGCTATTCTCCACAATAAATGACTAACCTCTGTTTTGCTCTCACAAACTTCCTAATCTAACTTATGTAGGTGTCAAGAAAACTGCTGCCGGTAGCTCAACTTCAGTGAAGGCCTCTCCTAAACGATGGCAATAATTTGGATGCCACTTGGATAATTTTACTGACAGGAATTTATTATTCATACTAGGTAGTCAGCAATGACTCAATTTGGCTAGAACCTTATAATTGGATGAGGCGTTTGAAAACTCTAGCCTGTAATTAGTTTGTATGTTATCATAGTCAATGTTCAGCTTGAAAAGGTTCATCATGTTCAAGCATTACTGCGCCTAATTAAAGTTAGTTCTCCAAAAGGCTCTTTTTTTTCCTTCTTCTTTTTTTTCTTTTTCTTTTTTTTTGCATTCCTATTGATTTGAATTCGAGATTTCATACTCAAGTGGTCAAAACCCCTTCCACTAGAATCAACAGATGCTAGTAGTAGAATACATCTTTTTAACAAGGTTATTAAACTTGAACCAGCCATTGAACTGGTCTGGGTAGTGGGTCAAGGGTTAGTGGGTCAGATCGGAGTCAAACCGTGGTTGAACTAGTTAGGAAGTGAATTTGAACGATAATAATTTTTAAATTAGTTTTGGAATTTGATAATTTTTTTGAATCAAATGATAATATTTTTGAGTGATTCTTTTTTCATTAGAAAGTAAACATCTCAAGCTTTACATAGAGTCCTAATTTGTAATTTTTTGGAAATATGTAGAATTAGATATAAATTTTTAAAATCAGAATAAATATTGAACTGGTCGGATTGAATCGGTTAGATTACCGGTTCGACGGTTCCTATGGTTGAACTGGCTGTTCTGGTCTGATTTTAATAACCATATTTTTAATGAACTTTAAGTGAAGCTAGATTTAGTTATATTTTAATTTCAAATCCATGTATTACAATTTTATTATGTTTACCTCTTTCCATTTATTTTCAAATACACTTTTATGAAACTAGAATTTCACCTACCCACTCACCAGAATTTCAAAAGATGCAGGCGAATAATCAAGGCCACAATTTTGTTTTTGACCAGACAATCCAATTCCTAATTCCATTAGGAATTGAGGTCTCAAAGGGAACTTGCCTTGGTCTTGGATGTGATCCGTCCCAGGTTGAGACTTGAGAAGAGCTGCCTTGGTTTTTGACCCAATTTATTTTTTGAAATAAGAGTCCCGTTTATTTCTAACCCAAAACTCATACTCACATACCAACCACTCTCCGTCGGAACATTCCGCCGAGTTTCATTGGTTTTGTCTTGATTTGAGTTCATTCGAATTAAATGCATACATGATTTGATTTATACTAGGTTTTTAAAAGACAGAATGTTTATTTTTATCTCAATCTAACACACTCTCTCTATACACACACGCATGAAGAAAATTCATTATCCGTTTGTTTCTTGTCTTTCCCAAAATATCCTTGCACAAACAAGTGACTGCTTTTCTCTTCACTGATCTATTTTCACCGTATAATGTGACAGATAATCCAGAGAATGAGAGAGAGAGAGAGAGAGCTTAGCGTTAGAGACAAGGGGTATGTTTGTTTTAGCGATCAGATTGTTTATAAGTTGCTTTTCACATAGATCGAGACACATCTCCTTTCACATACTTACCTCGTATACCGTAAATTATGATTGAAAAGCTGCTTTTAAGCATTCCAATCACTCATCCAAACATTAAAGGCACTATAATATTTAATCCTTAGTGGAGTTGAACTCAATTTCATTTTTCATGTCGTGGTCTCCTACATATTGGATGTGGTATTTTTTTATTAAGCGGCCAAAAAGTCAATAATCAAATAAATTGATTTAATTCTAATGAATTGCCAAGTACTATCTTTGATTTTTTTTTTGTCAGTTTTTTTAATATAAGATCTAGTTTGTAGTGTAAATTTCATTATGAACAAAATCTTGTATCAAAGACAAGAGATAGTGTCGACATAAAAATTTTAGATTTTGACATGGTTACAAAAAAACCAATATCAAAATATAACACGATGATGGAGTCCAGCCTGTATGATGTTTTCAAGCACCAAAGTTTTTAGTTTAATGGCGATGAAGAGGGGGCATGGCATCCACCTCTAGAATGAGCTGTTCGGTTAGACATAGATGGATCCGTTAATCACTAGCGATTAGCAGCTTGTGGGGGTTTGATATGTCACGAACAGGAACAACGGATTCTAGGATTTCAGCGGAAATTGGGCTTTGTTCCATCTACCACGATAGAATTGCTTGCACTCTTAACTGGTCTCAAAATATGTAAGCAACAGAATCTTTATAAGGTTGTTGCTTATACAGATTCCCTTGAGATCTATTATCAGATAATGAGAGATGGGGGTTATAATCACCCGTTGAGATTAATGATGTCAAGGACTTATTCTATAATAAGTGGGATACTGAGCTTCGTTATGTGTCAAGAGACATCATTAAGTGCACTGACTTCCTAGCAAATGACGCTCAATAATTAGACGAGAACTTTATGATTTTGCCAGCACCACATCTTGGAAATAATATCTACATGGCCCAGGATTTTAATCCAGTGACCTGATGTCATGTTTTGAATTTCTTTTGTAATCTCCAAGGTTTACTTGACCGCCTGTATTAAAAAAAAAAAAGAATATAACAATATCACATTAAAAAATGATACCCATAAGAAGAGTAAAAATATAAATTTACTGTCGAAAGCACAGAACGGTACCATTAAAACTTTCTTAAATATATTATCGATGAAATCAATTGATTGATTCTTTTTTTTTTTTTTTGGACAAAATCAATTGATTGATTCAGCCGTTGAGTTTTGTTTAGTTTTCACAAACCGTAGGTTATGGTTTCAGTTGCTTAAAAAGTAGAGAAAGCCTGTCAAGGCAGCGGGTACTTGAAACGGGGACGAGCAAGTTCACAACGCCGCCTGCAAAACGTGAGTACCAAGCCACCAACGTTTCACATTGTAATTTTCCCAAAATAGGCTTTTATTGCCGTTGGCCATTTCCTCAATTAAGTACAGTACAAAAAATGGTTTAACCTCTATTCTTTTAACGAATTTTATACTTGTCCATACACATTTTTCTATCATGTTTCAGCCAAAATATTGATCTATAAAGTTTTGTAAGGACTTATACTTGAGATAAATGTTGTTAACTTCACTAATGTATTGTTAACACTATTAAGTATGCTGATGTGGATAATTAATTAGGATTTATCATTCACAATATATTGGATTAAAGTTTGAACGCACAAGAGATGTTCATATTTAATTTCAATATATACAATTATCTTTACTAGGAAGATATTTGTGCATACTTGAAAAAAAAATGGTATTATTATAACATGAATGGCAACAATAACAATACACATTAATATTATAGATGGACAAGGTATATTATCCCTACAGTATTTGGAATTTAAATTTAAATGCACAATTTTTGTTTTTTAAGAAAAAACAAAAGAGGCTTATGACCATGGAACAAGAATTGTGAAGTAATGTCCAGTTTTGTAATATTATATATTGATGTTGAGTTTTGCTAAATTTAGATGAGCAAATTATAAACTTTTGCACGCTTAAAAAAGAACAGCTATTGAGAATCTCAGTTTGAAAATATCTCTCAGATAAATACTTATCAAATTGGTTAGCTGCTTAGCCGTAGATTCTTTTTCTGTCAACCACTTAATCATAGACTCTAGCCTTTTTTTTATTACCCAGATTCTTGCATTTTAAAGGAAAGGAAAAAACAGGCTAACAGGTATTCCCTCCGGTCCTAATTATAGGACATATTTACTTAACTTTGGAGAAATTAAGGATATTAGTTAAATTAGTTAATTATATTTATTTTCCTAAAATACCTTTATTTAAAATTTAAAATGACATCCAATTACGTTGATTCTCTGTTTTTTCTTGTACCTCTCCTGCCTCACACATGACTTCTCCAAGCTCTCACACAATCCCTCAACAACTTTTGATCTACTCTTATTAAATTATTATTGTATTTAATTATTATTGAGAAAGTATCAATAAGGGGTATTTTAGGAAAAAAATTGATAAAAATTAGAAATTTGTCCTATAATTAGGACCAAGATAAACTCTCAAATGTTGTTTTATAATTAGGACAGGAGAGAATATATTCAATTGACAAAAATCATGTCAAAGTCAAACAAATTGATCACACTATGCAGATCAATAGCTGTCAAGAAAAATGTTAGAATTCACACACACAAATGTTAGAGCAAAACATAAAACAGTCTGTCAAGAGAAATGGAAATATTCCTTTTTTTTTTGTTTTCTTGCCTAAGAAAATGAAAAAACAGAGTCGCCTGTTTCAAAAATGTGTTATTTCCGTGAAAAATATAGACATATCATTCATTTCGTTCATTGCATAACGATTCAAAGCAATGAATGAGAAGGAAAATTTTAATTATGACGTTAATTTTTTTGGCCAAAATTTATGATATTACCCCGTTTTGAGTTTTAACTTTTAAAGAAACTTTTCTTTTCTTTTTTTGGTCAATAACTTTTAAAGAAACTTTTCGTTGATACGACCATGGATTAAAATTTTTAATTTAAATATTTTGTATTTATTTTATTCATATATTAAAAAAATGACAGCAAAGTAGTACGAGCACTATTTAATACATTTCGTTTTCTAAATTTAAAGCGTTCAGATTAAGATTTTTTATTCTAAAATTTCTGCCGAGTTTTCTTTAACCGGAAAATTTATGCAGAGTTTAATGAGAGAATAAAAATTGAATCAAAAATAAAATTTATGCGCACTTTCATTTTTTTTATTAGAAAAATTCATTAACGTTACTAAAGGAAATATTTGTGTGTGTGTGTTTTTTGAGGAGATCAGATGGTTGGAAATTTTGGAATCGGACCTTATTTGTGAAAAGCCTAATTTTAAAAATGGATCGATGTCGGTGGAAAATACAGGTAGGGCTGACAAAACCATCGTGCCCGCAGTAAAATAAGGGTAATAAGATTTTTTTCCTTTTTTTTTTTACATTTATTTATAATATAATCTTGAAATTGAAAATTCTTTATATTCGGCAAAGAAGCACTAGGAGGCGAGGACCAGGAATTCAGGCTCAGCTTATTTTCTGAAACCATTTTTAATGAAAATTATAGTTAAATTTATATTACAGACGCCAAAATCACAACAAGCAACGAAAGATCATTCACTTTTCCTGACTTTTGACTGAATCGAGGTCGAGGAAACGCTCGGTTTGTTGAGGTACTCAATGCTTATCGGGTTTCCTCCAATTCCTCTTTAGATTCATCTTGCTTTGATGCATATGTGTGCTCCTTGCTTGTCACTTGAGATCTTCGATTCTGCAAAACTAGTTCATTTGCTGCTTTCAAAGAGGTATGGTTGATTTTTTCAGTTATTTCAACGTTGAACTGACGCATTTTACTTGAATTGATGTTTTGAGCTTCACAGGGCTGGTTTTATTATTGGGTATTAACAATTCTAGAAGCACTGTTGAGCTGAATTGAACGAGTATTGCTTCGCCGCACAAGGTTGGTTTTAAAGTTTCTCTAATGCTGAATATTCAATCTCGTTCTACTTATTCGGTGCTAGTTTCAGGTATATATGCTATGTTTAGTTATCGTCTCAGGCAAGTGCTAGGAGTTCGCCACCCCCAACCTCAGCTGGGAGCTAAAAAAAGCTTCAAAGTGACATTCAATTATGAAATCTTGACGCGTGATTCTACGATCGTTTCCTAGTACCAGCCTGCTCGGGAATTGTTTTCCTATTTCGTGATAATTTTTATTTGAGGAAAAATTTTCTGGGAATAAAAAAATGTAACTCCGGCCACTGAAACCTTAATAACATATCCTATTGTAATTTAATCGGTGATGGGCATTTTCAGTGGGAGATTATGATAAACTCCACTTATGTTGTGAGTTAAAGGAAATTTGGTAAATTCGAAGCATCTACACTAACTAATAATACCAATGTACTCTAGGTTTAAGATGGGGTGTGATTTTTCCAAGTTCTCAGCATGCTGCTGGGGTACAGAGCAAAGTGGTCCAGTTCCTGAAGCAAATATTGATGGTAAGTTATGGTCATATGTGCATCTTTTGTTCTTGCTACTATGAGAATGCTGCAATCACCGAGTTCTGATTTCCATTTCAGAAAATGAAGAGAATAGTGAGGCCACTGATGTGCCACCATTTCAAGAATATACAATTGATCAGCTTAGGAAGGCTACTTCTGGATTTGCCGTCGAGAACATAGTTTCTGAGCATGGAGAAAAGGCTCCAAATGTCGTTTATAAAGGGAAACTAGAAAATCAAATGCGAATTGCTGTCAAACGGTTCAATAGATCAGCCTGGCCTGATGCACGACAATTTTCAGTAAGCATAAGTGGCTTTATGTGCCAAATTTTTGGATATTTGTTGAAGTGGTTTTTATGAAGCTTTCTTTTACTCTTTTGCATTTCCCAATATAACGCTCAATCTTTTTGATGTTCTGCTAAGGACACATTGAAGTCTTATGTGTGTTGGGGAATGTCAGAATTAAACATTATTCATTTTGTATGTTGTCTCTTTATCTGTAATAGGTAAGTGTACTGTTATTTTATGGAAACCAAACTGAAAATGCTATTGAAATGTTACAATTCTGCCAGAGTATAGAGCATAAGCTGAATTCTAGTCTAAAATTGAAAAAGGAAAATAAATAGCAAAAAATCTGGCACTTCGAGGGGCTAGTCTCTCCCAAATAAAACACTAGTAGCTTGTCTGCCCTCCCTATGATCTACTCTCTCTCTCACTGACTCACTCACATGCTCACACCTTACCAAGCCCATGGGTCGGTTACCAGCCCTGCCCATATTTACAAGTCCAACAATGTCCCGGCCCGTGAATTTTCAACTTGAACTCAAACATGAAAGTCAAAGTTGGAATCCATGGCTTCTTCCTAGATAAATCATCTTAAGGCTGTTCTCTTCATATGCCCTTTCAAAATTATAGGAGAACTTAAGTTCATAAGCAGCAACTTCTCCTTGATCAGAAACAATGGTCTCCACCTCATGCTGTATAACAACCAAAATTTGAGTAACTAGACACTCACAGTAACTTCCCAATTTATGATTTTCTCCTGTTAGCTCTTCATCAAGGTAATCAAAATCCAAAAGGCATAGTTCTTGAATATCAAAGGAAGTTAATCAAAGCACCCTTTGAACTACACTCCTGTTACACCTTGCTCATTTCTGAAGTTTTGTCAGTGTTTCAGCAAAGCTATTGGCCCCCATAAAAGCCTCATCATCATCATCATCTTTAGTAAGAGTTAGTGAAGAACATGTGCTAGGTAAACTTCTTGAACCATGTGCGTTACTATCCCCCTGGTTTGTCAATGAAAAAGCCTGTATCATCAACCGAACTTTTCCCATGAGAGAGTATAACATCCTATGACCTTTTGTTAGCTCAAAGAAATAAGATGGTACTGTGCAAACTGATGCTAGTATAGCAGCCCTTCCAACTATTAATAATCGACCACCTATAAGCTTATAACCCTTGCAAAAATTGTTACATAATGGTATCTGTTAATCAGTCAACAGTTTCGGTCAAAAAAAAAAAAAAAAAATCAGTCAACAGCCACCCTCTAGTGAATGAAGCCCCTTTCTCAATATGGTGAACCTGTGCCTTGTCCACACTTAAATTCCAATAGGCTTTCATGTGAATGGTGTGTGAAAGGTCATAATAAAACTATTAATAACAAAGCACAAATCATTATGCATTTGAAACAGATTGAAAATCAGAAGGATTCCAGTGTTTATCTTTGAACTAGATTCTTCATACCGGGGAACTTACAGAGTACAGCTATCAGAACAAACTGCTTCGTGTGTGTGTAAGCAGGCATCGTCTGGAAGAAACAACTTTGATATCCCAGTATAATTTTTCATGGCCATGACATTATTATTCCTATAATGCATATACCTGCATGTATGAATTTATTTAAACTAACGATTTACCAACTACCAACAGATGAAAAAGGATAAACCTGATAATCAGTATTTGTAGGCTTCTCTTTGAGCTTCCTGGAACATCTTCAGAATTATCTTTTTTTTGGGCCATTCAGATCATATGCAGTGCTAAACACCACCTTTTCTAGTTTTGTATGTTCTGAACTTTGGGAAGTTATATTTACTTTTCCATTTAAAATATGGGTGTAGGGGTTATTAATGGTTCTCAAACTAGGAAGCTTCTGTGATTTAATAAGAAAAAAGTAATTTTCAAAGTACTTAACTTGATTTATGGCTTTGAGGGTTTCATTTTACTCATAGGGCCTCTTGAATTGTTTTTCACCATTTTGGATTTTTCTTTTCTATGGGCAACTTGGTTGGAGCATGATTTTCATTATTTGTTCTTTTAGCAACATGTTTTTTTACACCCCTTCAGGAAGAAGCCAGGGCTGTTGGACATCTAAGGAACGAAAGATTGGCAAATTTACTTGGATGTTGCTGTGATGGTGATGAGAGGTTACTTGTTGCAGAATATATGCCTAATGATACTTTGGCAAAGCACTTGTTCCACTGTAAGTGCGCCAACTAGCAAACAAATTCTGCTTCTCTGCAATAAAGTTTGCATTTTTTTATTTCATTTTATATATAGTTATTATCCATCCAATGACCCGTAGAAACCTGGTTTCACTAGGCCATAATTTATGG
Source organism: Inga oerstediana (assembly GCA_963210345.1). Taxonomy (NCBI): domain Eukaryota; kingdom Viridiplantae; phylum Streptophyta; class Magnoliopsida; order Fabales; family Fabaceae; genus Inga; species Inga oerstediana. Next base: position 58,590,126 of record OY723409.1, read on the forward strand.
GAACATTCATTGCCTTCAAAAACATATCTACACTTCAATTTCTTCAATCTTATATTTCTATCAATCTTCAAAATTCTGTCTATCATATGTACAAATTGTAGCTATGATTTTTTTGTTTGGTTCTATCTGGTTAAATGCAGTTCATTGACCTTACTCAACTCTTGTTTACATGATTATCCAGGGGAAACTCAGCCCATGAAATGGGCTATGCGACTGAGAGTTGCTTTATACCTTGCCCAAGCGCTAGAATATTGTACTAGCAAAGGACGCGCACTATATCATGATCTAAATGCTTATAGAGTACTTTTTGATGATGTAAGTTCATTTCCTCCAATATCACAAAATCCTGTTAATGTTATGGTTGGATTGCGGCGGCTTGTTCGCAATTTAAGTTTCATGACAAAGCCCAATTGACTTTAAATATATAAACAGTCTTCAAAAAATTATACCTCCTCCGGTCCTTAATCTAAGACTCAGTTGACACTTAAAGTTGGGTCTGGAGTTTTTGAAAAGCTTTAGGGTAGAATCAACAAAAAATGAACTCGGGTTTTAAGTGGAAGGGTTTATAAACATGTCTAGTCAAGAAATAAGTCTGTAGTAAGATAAATTCACGAAAATGATCGGATATAGAAGAGGCATAGTCTAGGCTTTGTACTCTATAACCTCTAAGTTAGATGAAAACACCAGATTAAAAGAAATAAATAAAGTGGGATAAGACCCTGTCCCAGATGACTTCTCTAGGTAGGGACTACTTGAATTATTTAAGTACGGCAAATATAGAAAACTGAAACTCAACATTTATATTAGGGTTAAGGTGCAAAAATACCCATGAACTTTTCTTAAAAGTGCATCCAACACCATAAACTTTTTTTAGGTGCAAAAATACCCATGAACATCTCAAAATGGGGCAAAAATGTCAAACCGTTAATTGGTACAAACGTCTGTTTTGTGGGACCCACAATTTTATTTTTTGAGTTGCAAAAATACCCATGAACTTTTCTAAAAAGTGCACCCAACACCATAAAATTTTTTCTGGGTGCAAAAATGCCCATGAACTTTTCAAAAGTTTATGGTGTTGGGTGCACTTTTTAGAAAAGTTCATGGGTATTTTTGCACCTCAAAAAATAAAATTGTGGGTCCCACAAAACGGACGTTTGTACCAATTAACGGTTTGACATTTTTGCCCCATTTTGAGAAATTCATGGGTATTTTTGCACCTAAAAAAAGTTTATGGTGTTGGATGCACTTTTGAAAAAAGTTCATGGATATTTTTGCACCTTAACCCTTTATATTACATATAGGACATAGGGGTCACCATTATAAATTATAAAAAGATTGCATTGATACCTTATACTGTATGATTTGGACCAACTCTATTTTCCCCCCCTTAATTTCATAACCCTTAAAGGGTGGGTAAGCATAAAAGATCTGGAAAGAAAGTAAGGGCCAATATGCCGGACTAAGAAGCAAGGGAAGAGTATGCTATTTTGGGTGAAAGTGAAACTGCCTAGACTTTGTTTTTCAAGCTTTTAACAGTTAGTGCTGACTATCCTCATGCTCTCTTATTGTTTTTCAGGAAGGAAATTCTAGACTCTCATGCTTTGGCTTGATGAAAAACAGTCGGGATGGTAAAAGTTATAGTACGAACCTGGCATTTACTCCGCCTGAGTATTTAAGGACAGGTTCTCCCTTAAACTTGTTGCATCACAAATTTTTATTATTTGATGTTCTACTTCTTTGTATGTGTGGTGGTTGAGCTTCAGGGCCATGTTATTTGGAGTTCTCTTGCTAAGATTCTTATTTTATTATAAAACTGGGTCACTGAACTTTTTTTCTAAGGCCAATTTAATCCTTTAATGTTTTCTTCTCTAAGCTTTCAGTCATAAGCTATTTCTATGGACATTCAGCCCATGTTGAAAAAAATGACATGTGTGTGTGTTTGACTGCTGAGAGCTTTGATGGTTCACTATCATTACTTTGCAAATTTTTTATTTCATAACTATATGTTATATGATAGTAAGTGTTTTTTGTCTCCTGATCATGCAGGTAGAGTTACTCCTGAAAGCGTAACATATAGTTTTGGAACCCTTTTGCTTGACCTTCTCAGTGGAAAGCATATTCCTCCAAGCCATGTAAGTTCCTTTCCTTGGTGGAAGATTCTGCATACCAAGTGTTTTGCACCTTATGAGTTATACCCCTTTATGTGGCTAAAACTATTCTGTTGCGAACATCAACCTTATTTGTTTGTGAACATTTTACTATAATGATTGAATTAATAATTTTTAGCTCAAAGTCAAAGCAATAAGTTGTGATTTTAATTAAGTTGCACATCTAACTGTCAATTTCATATTTTTTTTAGGCACTTGACCTTATTCGAGACAGGAACCTTCAGATGCTGACAGATTCTTGTCTAGAAGGACAATTTTCAAATGATGAGGGGACTGAATTAGTGCGCTTGGCCTCACGATGTTTGCAATCAGAACCCCGGGAGCGTCCTCATCCAAAGTCATTGGTTTCTGCTTTAATAGATCTGCAGAAGGATTCTGAGGTTGTCTTATAAGTGGTTCACTGTATTATATATTTTTTGAAAAATTGCTCATCTTTCTTTATTCAGTTTCCATCATCGACAGTTTATTTTGGCAAGTCGTTGGCTTCGATCTTTGCTAAGAATTAAAAGCATACTCTAGTAAGCTGGAATGAACTCATATGTAACGTTTTTCAGGTCCCTTCTCATGTTTTGATGGGTATACCACATGGCACAAGTGCTTTACCGCTTTCACCATTTGGTGAGGCATGTCTAAGAATGGATTTGACTGCCATCCATGAGGTCCTTGAAAAACTTGGGTATAAAGATGATGAGGGTGCTGCTACGGAGGTTTGTTTCTTATGAGTAAATTGTCAAGCGTGACTCTATGGTTGTGATAATCATTTAAATCATCTAGTACTTTGTTATCATCTTCATTCTTCTTTTTCAAAAAAATGTATCTCTGGATTTTGATGTCCATACAAGTTGCTTTTGTTATTTTACATGGAACCTTATTCATAATATAATTTTTGTTGGGCTCAGCATGGTGCTGTATGCATATTTGGTATGGACTTGAAAGGTAGAAAGTAACTCTTGGTTTATTCTATATTTTAATGATCCTCATGTTTTCTGTAAATGTGTTTAGTTGAAATAAGTCAAAAAATTTTAGCATTACGTACCTTTCAAAGGTTGAGTATGAAGTTAAATGCAACATAGCTTGAATTTTTATGAACCTCACATGCGTATTTTATTATTGACCTGATTTTCCAGGTAAATTGGGTTATCTGTTCACTCTTTTTTTTTCTTTGGTTTTGAACTTTCTGCAGCTTTCATTCCAAATGTGGACCAACCAGATGCAAGAAACACTGAACTCGAAGAAGAAGGGTGATTCCGCTTTTCGTCATAAAGACTTCAAAGCTGCAATTGATAGCTATACTCAGGTTTGTACATTTCATAGCTCTTAATTTGCTTATATCCTAGAACATATATGAACTTTCTGTCTTCTTGAGTGGAAAATGGAACAGAGATGATAAGGATGTCTATAGCTTTGTTCTGGTTGAGTGTTTAAACCGCTCCAATTGTCACCCAATATATATATATATATATATGTTTGTATGTATATGTATAACTTGGCGGCTAAGTTTGACAGGCAAGATAAAGCATATAAAGAGATAGTGAACAGTCTAATGGGCTATAATCTGAAGATACTTCATAGGTCTGAATCAATTATAACATGCAGTTGATGACTTTCTTGCAATGCATGCAGTTCATTGATGTTGGAACTATGGTTTCTCCTACTGTTTATGCACGCCGCAGTCTGTCTTATCTCATGAACAGCATGCCAGAAGAAGCACTGAAGGATGCATCGCAGGCACAAGTAGTTTCCCCTGTTTGGCATATTGCTTTCTACTTACAAGCTGTGGCACTTCTTGCATCGGGCAGGGAAAATGAGGCCCAGGTGGCACTTAAAGAGGCTTTTTCACTTGAAAGTAAAAGGAACTCAAATTAATCGAGGTCACTAGCTGGGTCTCATTCGCTCAACAAAAAAAAAGTAGCAAAAGGCAAGATTTTTATCCCAAAAAAGAAAAAAAGAAAAATCAAGATCTTATTTTCCTTTCCCAAAGATAATTTACATAGAGCACAGGATGGTGTCTACAAAATCTGGGCAAATTCCCCAGTTCCTTATTGGACAACTTTCGCGTGGATAGAGGGGTTTATTATACTTCCTTGTGCACAAGTGGTTCATTGGTTGGCAAGAAGAATTCTCTTGCACTGACTTGAGTCTCTGCAGAAAATATTCAAATTACTTTGCACAAGGTTTTCTGTTGCATGCTCAAAAAGGGAAAAGTGTTTCTTTTGTTGCGGTTTAATTTCTTAGTGTAGTACATAGATTTAGGGACTATTTTGAGAACTTCTGGCAGAGTGACTTTGTAAAGGATTCGTCTAGCGTTTGAGTATGCAGTTGTTGGGCAAATGTTGTCGTTGTGCTTGTATTTATGTACAGAGCAATCAATTGTGGCTGGCATGTTGATCTGAAATAGGCTGTTTTGTATGTTATTGATTCTGCATCTAATAAGAGTTTTTTTCTCAGTTATATTCTCAGATTTCGCTGGTGCTTTCATTTGATCATGAAATAATTGTCGGGTTTGGGAGATAAAGCATAATTTGTAATACTTTATTAATTAGCTATTTTTTCCCATGCAATATACAGACAATGCGCATGGGACCATAATTTTAAAAAAAAATTTGATAATTGCAATGTGTGTGTGTGTGTGTGTGTGTGTTTTTAGATCTATAAATCCTATTTGCATGCTTGAAAAAGGGAACTTGTCCAAAAATGTGGGAAAATGTTAGATGACTGAAAATAAAGGCCAAAATATTTGGCATCATTGTCTCCTATTTTTTATAACTGTCATCGTTCTCTCTTAGATGCGAGGTTCTTCAATCTAACATGTCATGAAAACAAATAGTACTTTGATCTTTATTATAAAATTCATTTTAACTAATTTCACGTATCAAAAATTGTTATTTAAGTCGTTAAAGTTTACCTTTATTAAATTTTTCTCTCTCACTTTATATACAAATCATTCTTATATATCTCTCTTTTTCCTCCCCTTCCAATAAGAATTAAATAACAGTAAAATTGAAAAATATTTATTAATAACATGTAAGTGGACTTATGGTTAGGAGAAAAAAGTTCTTTCAAAAGAAGACGACGAGAGTGGTAGACATCACTGTACTCACTCCTTCATTTGACTTTCTTTGACAAAATAAGTAGGGAAAACTATATTCAAATCATAGAAAAAAGAAACAATAAAAAAAATAGTTCCTTTATATTTAAAAATTACCAACAAATCCCATTGACAATTCCAATAACACGTCATTAACAAGTTCATGAGATTTGTTGGTAATTTTAAAATTTGAAAGGACCATTTTTTCATTTTTTTTCTCTTGTTTGGGACTTGAATGTAATTTTCCCAAAAAAGTACTATATTTGACTTTGTATTGTGTTTGGATTAGTTTTTGAAGAATAGCTTTTACGATTTACGAGGTAAGTATGTGAGAGGAGTTTTGTCTCGATTTACAAAAAAAGGGTTTTTAAAACCACAGTTTTGGGTTTACCCAAACACACAGCCTAGCAGTTGTAGAAGTTGTTTCTTTATTTGTTTTTTTTTTGTGACAACAGGCAGATAGGGCCTTTGGCCCCCAAAGATGTTCAAAGTATTCCGGTCCTGGACATTTTGATCCCGAGAATTTCCCGTCCTGGCCGAGACCGGGACGGGGAAAACCGAGACAAGGATATATTGGAACCGGGACCGGGATCACACCTTGTGATCCCGGTTTCGTCCTAGTCCTGGTTTTTTTATTTTTTATTTATTTTTTACCTTATAAATTAAGTTATTCTTTTATTTTTGCTTTTTTTTATCTCATAAATTAAGTTATCATTTGATAAAATGTGTATCACATCTTTAATTGGAGTTAAATTGTATATATCGTGATACTAATTCTAAATATATAATATATAAAGATAATAACAGAAATGATGAAGGTAATAATAATAATAATAATAATAATAATAATAATAATAATAATGTTATTCTTCAATTATAAATCAATTTGTGTGATTATTATGGCCTTATTAGGTGTTAAATGACCACTTTAAACTAGTGTTTGTGAACCTGAACTAGACCGGCTGGTCCAGCCCAAAAACCAGCGAACCAGACGGTAGACCTGTTCGGGTTCCTATTTAAAAAAAATTAAATTTTCTTTTGAATTCTATATTAATAAGTCTAAAATCTTCAATTTCTCCCTGGTTTAGCTCAGGTTTGACCCCGATCTGACCCACTAACCCTTAACCCAATACCCCAACCGGTTCAGTACCCGGTCCGGGTTCATGAACCTTGCCTTAAACACTATATTATAAAAAAATTTAAATAATATAATAATATTTTTTTAAATTTAATTCTTTTTAGAAAAAACTAAGATTTCCTGATTTGATCTCGATGCCGGTCCTAGGATTATCGGGATGCAAAGGCCAAAAACCGGGGCCGGGTCTCAATCCGGGTTCTAAACGCCTTGTTTTTGAATAAAAAGAGGACATTAGTAAGCCCTGGCTGATCTAGGAAATAGTTTAATGTCGGGCTGAAAATTCAAATTAATTAATCTGAAGAGATTAGCGATCTGTACCGCAGTTTATCTTTACTCACCCAACTCTCTGAATTGTAGCTGTAATGGGTTCTTTTTTAGTGCATTAGAAACTGCATAAATAACTGATGATGCATCACGTATAGCATATAACTGTCTTATCGGTAAGAATTTGATTGCTTATGCCAAGATAGAGTTGTTAAAGATGGCTTCATTCCTTGCCATCCGCAAAGTCTAGCTGTCTCCTTGGAATTTACTTATTTTGTTGGCATAGCTTCCTTGTCAAGTTCTATAGGTTAGAGGTGATCCATACTCACTGTGATTCTACCTACTATCCTTAACATAAGGTTTCGTTTTTAGTATAAATTATACTACAAATGAGATTTTATATTAAAGATCGAAGTTAATACTTCCTTCGATCTTAAATGTAAGATAGAGTTGATTTTTTTGTAGATATTAATAAAGCTAATTAAATTACTTTGCAATATTGATATTTATCATTTTTTCTCCAAACTATATTGCCTAACTTATAAACTGATATATAATCTAAGGATAAACAACATATGATATGATTAAGTAACTTATTTAGCTTTTTTAATCTCTTCAAAAAGAAGTCAATTTTATCTTATATTTAGAATCGAAAGGAGTATTAAAATACTTAGTAACCATTATGCTTGTCCTTCTTCTTTATGATCCATATAAACGCTGTGATACATCAACCCCTCATCACATGAAGCGTCGTTTTCATTGTCACAGCGAGCATGTCGTTGCCCAACCCCGAAAATATTCTGCATCTGATGTTAATGGCTTAATGCTTCTTTAATCAGAAATATAAATATATTCTCTTACATTTTTCACCGTACTCTAAAATAAAAGTTGGTTTTTACTCAAGGGAGAATTGTGAAAAAATACTTCAATGAAAATTTAATTGTCAAATAGGATCTTAGTGTACAAACGATTTTTCAAGTGTACAAAATATCTTTTTGTAAGAATTTTGGGCGTACCTGGAATCCGATTGATTCGTTGAAGTACACACATGAAACTGGAGCATCGATAGAGACCTCGATCACGTTACACAGCAAATACACCAAAGAGAGAAAGAGAAGAGAACATTCTAATGAAAAATCTTTTAGAGGGAGAATTGTATATTATATCATTGTTAGTCTTCTCCCTTAATCCCACACATTATATATATATAGTATACGTACGGTTACATAGAAATAAATGCAACCCTTAAACGTACGGTTACGTAGGAATATATGTAACCTTTAAGATATAAAGGGTAACACTCTTTATAATTCGTGTCTCTCCAAGAAGGCCCTCTTAATTGGGCTTGAGCCCTAATCCATCAAGGGACTAGTATATTCCAACATCTCACACTCACATTTGGTGGATTAGATGTTATGGGTCAAGTCTCTTTCTCTTACTTCTGTCATATTAGGTGTTTTGCCGTGACCGCGTGGGCATGACATCTCCATTTGAGTGCTTTGTACTAAAAATCCCTTTTTACAGCGATCAGCACAAGAGAACCCTGTAATGCAGTTCGATATTAATATAATGTCTAAATGTCCTAGATTTACCAATATACACTTTACTCATGGCCAATTTAATTCCTCTTAAGTCACTATAAAACTCAAATTACCTTTCTCATATATGTAGTGTCTACACTTATGAAAATGCAAAATAATATCATAAGGGACCGGTCTTAAACACCAGCATAGGTGTATATATTTCAGGTAATAATCTTTCTTTCACCCATATATCACTTTGATATATATCAACCGTTTTCCTAACATAATACTTTTAGATCGCATCAATCATGATTATAGGACAAAATGCTAAAATAGTAGACGTTGAAACATATTTCCATGATATGTCAAAGTCAAAGAACATCAATAAAGGGTTAACTTTTCTGGAACTCACACAACAATGAAGCAGGGATCTATTTACTTGCTTCTTATTTGCGGTTCTTTAGCACATGTGGTATGAATCACATGTTATGGTGCTACACTTATACTTTAAGAGTGTATGTCGTTTGATTTTATCATTAACATCGTACAGACTTAAGTTTGGACACTCACAGTATCTAAACCCAAATTTTTCAACTCCACTCATATTACATAACATCAATTTTGAAGAATTTGTTGTCTGACAATAAGTATCATAGATATGGATTTTCATGATTCGATCCACATTTTTACAATCAAGGATCTCATCTCGACTTACTGCACTTTAAGTCGAGGCGACATAATTTGTGTTTTTTCTCTATCATATTAGCACTTTTGTTACTTTACTGGTGAACACAATTATCTCATCTTTGCACACTCCTCTTGAATGTCAAAGGCAGTCACTTGTGTGAGAAAGTCAACCTCACCAACATGTACAACATACTAGACATTGTATACTCACACACACATTAAAAAATCAAAATGAAGTATTATTACTTCATACCATATGCATACCAAAAGACTTATATGTTTCTCATGCATATCCTTGGTCATCAGGCTTAATTAGGGGACTTTATATATGAATACGTTGTTTAACAATAACTTTATGCATTATAGAATCTCTTATTTAGCTATACATTTACATTTAGTCTATATATTATGCTTAAGGTCTTTTATTTAGGCAATGGCTATATGCATTCATAGTACTTTGACACTAGATTTGAATTCTCCCTTTTCAAAATCTTTCATATTGTATAAACATTACCAGCTATATAGCTTTTTGTACTAACATATACTTTAAACATGCATAATCAAGATACTCTACAAATATCTCAGGATCCTTCTGTGAAACCATTTAATGTCTCTCATAATGATTAAACTAGTACCGAATTACAAGTCCTATCATGAGTATATATCTGGTCTTGTATACATCATTGCATACATCACACTGCTAAAATTATCTATATGGACATTCTTTTCCATTATCTTCTTAGTTGGTTCAGTTAGGAAAATTTATCAAGATTCAAACTCACTCTTAGAGTCACTAGGGTATCTATGGGATTGCATTCACTTATCTTGAACCGCTTAAGAATCTTCTTAATGTAATTCTCTTGTAAAAGAGAGGAGTCTTCTTAAGCTATTTCTTTGGACCTCAAACCCAATTGCTTTACTCATGAACTTTTTTTTCTTCTTCAAAATTTACTAGCACCATTCTTTAATAGGGACTACCAAATTCAAAATATATATGGTCAATAGTATATCATCCACTTAAAAGAATAATATCACAAATCATTTACCAATGGTTCTCTTCAACCATTTGAAAAACACATTGAGTTATCTCTCTTTCAAAAGATTAAACATCATTATCTGGACGATTGCATCAATCCATAAAAGGACTTCTGCAAAAACACATTAAGTTACCACTATGTGAAACTTTAGATAATATTTCTAGTGAAATCTAATAGACACTGTATATAGATTTCTTCATCCAAATCATCACTCAAATTGTCTGTTTTACATCCACATGATGTAAATTTAAATTCAAATAATTAACTATTGCCATATTAAAACTAATTTAAATGCACAACAAGTAAGAAAAATGCCTTCTTATTATGTATACCCCTCTGTAACAATAAGTCTTATGCATGTCAATTGATTTACCCACTTTTCTCCTAAACCTATAGAACTCACTAATTCTCAATAGCTCTTTTGACTTGACAGTAGATCAATTGCTTTTCAACTTGATTCTTTCTCAAAGAATTCACTCTCCTTTCTATTGCTTTCTTCCGTTATCCCTAGACATGGTTTCTTATACAGAATGTAACTCATCATTCTCCTTTAGAATAACCATGAACATTTTTCTCAGTTATCCCTTTTCTCATGAGCTTTTTACATTTCATATTTAGTTTGTTTAATCTCTTTATAAACCATTCTAAGCTCCCACAATTGAGGATTATTAGCATGTTTTGTACTACCTTGTCCTTGCGTCTTGCAAAAAGATCCAATGTGATTAGTTTTACCCTTAATTAAAAACTAATTCACAACAGATGTGGTACCTTTTAAATCTTTTTAGTCATAATTCTATCATTATTTCACTCTTCAAAATGTAACTCTTATGAGCTCCCACTTATAAATACTATGGGAATTTGCAATCTCAAATTTGCCTTTTATCTAGTCCAACGTTTATAGGGTATGGTAGTGACTATTTTAGAGGGTACATGATTAAACTCAAGTGCACAGAACTTGATGAAACTAAAGATATGTGCATGTGTACTAATCCACCAAAAGTGGACTAGATAATACTCTACTACTCACATTTGGTAGATTAGCATGAGCCATAATATATTTAACCATGTCTAATAACATTCCATTATGCCTTTATAAACTCCTTTTTGGTGATGGGATTCCTCATATAGTTATCTATTTATTTATCCCTTTATTTCCACAGAGCTAACTGAAACTGGTAAAATAGATGCTCACTCCTTTGATCAGTTCGTGGGACCTTTAAAATTCCTATCCAATTGATTCTCGAACTTCATTCACATATTGTCTAAAGAAACAATCTTCAAATTTGTGTGAAATTGAGTAATAACACAAGAAATCATCATCAAAAGTAATAATTTACCCAGCTTTGTGTCTTAATCTCAAACTTTTAGGACCACATGCATTGAGATAAAATAATTGCAATGTAAACTCAGTTCTAGTATTTTACTGAAAACTTTTCATTATACTATTTCTAGAATCAAATTCTATGTCTTTGACTAATAAGACACATATTTAAGTTCATACTTAAATTTGAAGAAATGATAATGCAATTATATACCAAGAATTTACCAACCAAAGAAATTTATTCAAAGAAAGATTGAATCACAACTATACAATTTTATAGGGCTATCCATACTATTTTGTTTCCCATATAAGGCACTCCATATGGGTCTCGTAATATTTTCTATACTAAGCTAACATCTCAACTTCAGTATTATCATGATCGTTTTGTCATGGGAAAATCCCATATAAAATTGCCTAAAATAGGAAAATTCAAAATCAAGTTGTTCAATTTAACAAATTCCTAATTAAATTATTGACCCAATTTAGAATTTTAAACTATGGGTGAAATAATTTTATTGCCCTCTCTTAGTCTCCTCTATCCTCTTAAAAGAGTTTTATTGCTCCTTAACTTAGTTTTTCAATAAATATATATCAACACTAATACATAATTAAAAAAATATAATTAGCTTAAATTAAAGGAATTTCTTTTGTGTTTTAGAAGAATCATTAAGAATAATTAAAACCAAAAAGTGAAAAGAAAATCATAACCCCAAATATTAATTAAATAATTTTTAGTTAAATACTGTGAACAGTAAATTTTATTTTTGGAAGAACTTGAATTTTTTTTTTTGAAAAAGAAAATCAAACTACATTAATCACACAATTTTGACTTGTGTGATACATATGTTTTTTTTTAACGATGATGAAATATTTTTTTTAGTTATTAATGAAACTCTTTTTTATTATATGGAGTTAATGAACTCTTTAATATATATATATATATATATATTTTGATAAATCACGCATCTATCAGATTTTTTTTCTTGGGATTAACATAGCTTGATTTTTTTCTAGTAAAAAAATTCAATTCAAGAATAAATTTTTTAATTCTTAATATTAAACTTAAAATCGTTTAATTGATATTGGGGTTAAAACTTCCTTTTTTAACTTGAATTGTTCTTAATCATCCTTCTGCAGGAACACAAATTTTTTTTTTTTTGATTCAAACGAGTCATATTTTATTTTATTATATGTTAATGTTTATATATGTAGATATGTATATACTTGTTGAAAAAAAACAATTTACAAAGCAATGACACTCTTTTAATAGGAGAGAAGAAACTGGAGGGCAGTAAAGTTATTTAATACATATTTTGAAATCCTAAATCGAGTCGTTAACTTAATTAAGGATTTATTGAATTTAACAACCTGATTTAGAATATTTCTATTTCAGACAACTTTATATGGGATTTTCCCTTTTGTCATTGGCTTGACAACGAATTATTTATATAAATACCAGATATTTTGATTATTCCCATTTAATTTACAAATTATGTTCGTGGTAGCCTATCTTAGCTTAGCCACTCAAATTATCCCACACACAAGGTTATTCATAATTTATTTAATCCAAGAACTTATCAATAATATATCACATTGAAGTATACAGCGTCATATACTTATATGATTCTTAACTAGAAAAAATAACGTCATTGGGTTTATGATTAGGAAAATACGTTTGTACCTTCCATCACACAGAATCCAACTATGCCACTATTGTCTATAAAGAATTTCATACAAATACCTTAAATAATATGCTCAATTATTACTCTCAAAAGACTCATTTTCCAAGAGTTTTCACTTAGATAGAGCATATGATGCCCTTAAAAGACTCATTTTTAAAGAGTTTTCCCACTCATAAAGAGTTTTTTGACTTTTACTTCTTCATGCTTTCATCATATTATATTCATAATGTCTTATTAACCTTTTATCTAGGAATTGAGAAAACTTAATAGTTTTTCTAAGTTCTCTATGCATTTCATTTAAGCACGTTTTAATTTCCAGCCAAAAATACTTCCTCTAAAAAGTTAAGTCTACATGATTCTCAAACCTAGTTTAATAGGTTTTCAGCAGCTATTGTTTTTCTAAAATTGCAAAAATTTTAATGTCTTCTATCATTTCAACACTCTTTCAAATTTTCTAAAAGAAATATCCCATATTTCTTATTCAAATCTTATTTGTTCCTAATAAAAACATTTAGTATTTTTTTTCTTAAAACTCTTATAGCTTCAAATATTGGGAATTTGGACTTGGCTTAAGAGTTTATTCTTCACTTAAGACGGGCCTTTACTCTTTACCCAGTGAGTAGTATTTTCCTGAACTCCACCATGATCTAAAGTTTGGACATTAAGAAATCTCTCCATTTAAGATTTTCTTTCACTTTGATCTGTCTCGGTATCTGATCCTTCACTTTTACCTCCTTTCAGGTTGCTCTGGATTCAAATCTTGACATCTTAAGAATTAGGAGATTCAAGTTCCTCTTAAGACTAATTAGATAGGCTTATTTTTATATACTTTCATCAGATACAATAAGACCCAATTGTCACTCCCTCCATTCTCAATTATCATCAGACATCATTTTTCTTTCCTTTGCTTGCCAAGAACCCCCACAGTTGGGTAATATGCAATCTTTTTTTTTTACAGATCTTTCTGTTGAGTTTCACGCCAATTTAAATGGTAATGGTAACAAGAAGAGAGCATCACAACTTTCCAACACTCAGTCAAAATGAAGAACATATTTAAACAATTAATAAAATTTAATTCAAAAAAACCCCTTTTTTTCTTTTAGCAAAATTAGCCAGATGCAACGATAAAATATTTGGTGAAGAAAGGGATTGAGGAGATGCAAGACCATCTAGAAAATGATGAAGAAGAAGGCACCTAGTTGCATATTTTCTCTATGATTAAAAGATTGAGGCCGGTAGGAATGATTGTTTGACAACAGACTATTGAGTTTATATTATGCTGAAGTGCAACACGAGTGCGGGAGGGCCAACGAGGGAGACGACAAAGCGAGTGGCAAAAATAGAACTGTTGCGCGGGACCCACCATGCCCAACCCAGACAAGTTGATTTTTACTAAATTTTCTTTAGCCTCATCAGCCCTTCTTGCCTGCCACAAACACCAGTTTAAATCCCAAAGCACTTGTATCATCCAGGAAAGTAACAATCTGGATTTTAAAATAACCTAGTCTTAAAGTTTCAAAGGGTTGACGCTACCGATTGCAAGTAACTATCCAGTGACTTTACCCTTTTTTTTTTGTTATTTTGTCTTTTCACATTGTTACACAGTTAAATAAATCTCACTTTTCAAACATACCCATGAAACACTGCCAAGTCCTATTCTATTCTTCTTGTTTTTTTTTTCAGATATTTCTCATAACATCCATACACATGCACGACTCATTTTCACACCGGAAACAATAGAAAATCTTGCAAACTGAGCATCAAGATAGAAAACATGTATATGGCAACCCATATTCATAACGACACAACAGAAGGAGAATCATGAGAACTATGATAAAATCACACACACACACACACACAGAGATATCATCAATAAATAAAGTATGAACACATGTATATATGTATAATATGTGTGTGTGAGAGAGAAAGAGAGAAACAACGTAGGACTTGGTAGAGGCACGAAGGAGAAGCATAAAGAAAATATATTATCAACCCATCCTCAAAAAAAAAAAAACAGTAACCAATTTTATGTCACCTAAAGTTACGTAGAAAAATATTTAAACAAGGAATGAAACCAGAATATTTATTGGATTCACGTGTTTACATGAAAAGTAAACCATACCTCCATAAACAACATAATATCATACAGGCTACAAGAAAAACCTGGCTCTGATACCATATAAGAATTTTGGGTGTACTTGGAATCCAATTGACTCATTGAAATACCTACATGAAACCGGAGCACCGATACGGATCCCGATCACGTTACACAGCAAATACACCAAAGAGAGGAAGAGAAGAGAACATTCTAATGAAGAATCTTTTAGATGGAGAATTGTGTATTATATTGTCATTAGCCTTCTCCCTTAATCCCACACATTATATATATAGTGTATGTACTGTTACATAGGAATAGATGCAACCCTTAAACGTACGGTTACATAGGAATAGATGTAACCTTTAAGACACAAAGGGTATTACTCTTTATAACTCGCGTCTCTCCATGAAACCCCTCTTGAATTGGGTTTGGACCCTAATCCACCAAGGGTGGACTAGTATATTCCAACACTTTTCATGTGTGCAAGTGGTCTTCCTTGTGTGCAATATTCCTCCCTAGGCGTGTGCAATATTCCTCCCTAGGCGTGTGCAAAATATCTTCCCCTGTGTGCAGAAGATTTTCTCCCATGTGCACAATATCTTTCCCTATATACAGACAATCTTTTTAGGTCCCATTTGGCAATTAATTTGCCAGTGAAACCTTTTTTCACAATTCTCCCTTTATTCATACGGTAAAATAACATTCAGTACCCTCAGTTGTTTGTCAGTTGCATCTACATCATAATCTTATTTATAGTGCATCTACAAACACTTTGGTGTTTTTTTTATGGTGCTGGACACACGAGCACCTTAAACCATAAATAAAATTAAAAGTGTTAGATGTAATTGAAAAATAATATTTCCTACGGTCGTAAAAATAAGATATATTTGACTTTTTTGGAGAAATTAAAAAAAATAATTAAATTACTTTAAAGTATTTGCATTTTTTTTCCTCAAAATTAATTTGTTTGACTTATAAATTGATATATAATCTAATGATACTCAACATATAATATAATTAATTTATTTATTTAGCTTCCTTAATCTCTTCAAAAAAAATCAACCATATCTTATATTTAGGATTGGAAAGAGTATTATGGATATTGGATACGTTATAAATAAGATTATGAAGCACCAAGAAAATAATATCAAAGTGTTGAATGTACCATAAATAAAATTAAAGTATTGGATATTACTAGAAAGTAATATTGGAGTGTTAGACACTCCTTCATCCTTTAATGTTTATTCAAATGGATGTACCACCATCCACATTTGTAAAACTTATGCTAAGGGAACTCAAACACCCTAATCTCAGTATTAACAATCAATACGTGCTACAAAATAAGCCAATCAGCTGAATTCCACCAATCCAAGTTTGAGGGTTCCAAATTAAACTTCCAATCCCATGGAATGCAATTGAAGTTGTTGAATATTGGGTGCATTGTTAATGGTTAAACAGAGGTGTGATTTTCTGCCTTTATTATTGTTTAAAATTGATGGATGAATTTGGGCGGCCCAACTAGTCTACTACAACACCTAATTATCTACAATTAAAGAGAGATCCAAAGGTATATACCCGCCATCATCATCATGTGCCCCTGTCCTCAAGCTTTAAATGATACTAGTATTATATAGGGTTCAGTTATTGTAGCCTATTTTTCCTGAAGAAAAATAAACAAAAGGGGAGCTAAGTGAAAAGAAAATTCCCCCAAGATCGCCATTCTCTCTTTTATCCTTCTTATTCGTTCCATTTTTTACCCCGAAAAACTGGCAGTTTTGGTTAAGGTTATTAAATCTGGATCGGTCATTGAATCAACTGGGATATTGGATTAAGAGTCAGTAGGTAGTAGGTCAGAGTGGAGTCAAACTAGAGCTAATCTGAGGTCAAACCGATGAGAAATTAAAGATTTTAGGTTTATTAATATGAAAGTTTAAAGAAAAAAAATTTTAAAAAATGATTTGTTTTTTTAAAATTCCAGACTAGATCGGACCGGTCTACTAGAAGGTTGGCCGGTTTTCTATCCGGACCATCCGATCCGGGGTTCTATTACATTGGTTTTGGGGGTAAAGACAAGTCAAGGAAGCTTATTTTTTTAAAAAAAAAATCTTTTGTTATCGTGAAATATTTTTTAATAACAATTTTTAGTGCATTTGTATTTTGAGGATTAATACTAATATTTTATATATTTAAACGGTAGAGATTGATTGGCCGATTAAGAGCATGTTGAGGATTATGATAGGATATCCTAAAAGTGTTTATACATGTAAGTCAAGATAACACTCCCTGCGTATCTCTTATACAGTAAATTATGACTAAAAAAATATTTTTTAAGAGTCTAATCAGCATTCCAAATAATTCCTTAATATGGTCCGAATACTCATTATTTTCCTATTAAGTTCTGCGGGTGTTCTCAAAATATAAGTAGTTGAAAAACCCAGCAAAGCTGTCATATTTGTTATCATCAAGCAAACCTCGGGCCTGTCAAGAGTTCTGACTTCTGATCGAAAAGCGCGGCACCGCTTCTCTATCTGTGTTGTCTTCACAAGGTTGAGTTCAGCGTATTAACTTCTTAATTTATCTATAATTCACGTTTTTAATTTCTTGAGTAGAATTCTTTGTTCAGGTAAAGAAGGTTGATTGTTTGGTCCGATTTGATTGACGAGCCGCCTCTCTTTCTCTCTTTTTTTTTTAAGGGAAGATTATCGGCAAAGTCATTAAAGTCAAATTGGAGCTTTTCCTCCATTCCAGAATTTTGTTGTCTGTGAACTATGCTGGAAATTTCATAAAAGATCAACTAGGATGATTCTTTTAAACTTAGGGCTTTTTTATTTTTATTTTGTACCGAGTATTTGTCCAATTATAAGCTTTGATTTATTTCGAGTTGTGGGTTATTTGCGCGCCTTATTGTTTATGTATTTATTTATGTCCTTGGTATGGGTTAAGCAATTCTTGTATGTTGACTTTCAGCTACACCATATCTGCTAGACTATCAGGATTTATTTGTTTTGAGAGATCGTGTGTTGTTTTTGCGTGACAGATTAGTTACACCTTTATCAGATAACGTGAATTTTATTGTACTGATTTCAGGAGGAATGGCTAAGAGTTACTTCAAACAGGAGCATGATCTTGGTATATACTTGTTTTTATTTGAAATTCTCCTGTTAATTAATTTGGTGTGTTTGGGAAGCTGAGAAACATAGAAATGAATTATTTCTTTTGTCAGAGAAGAGAAGAGCTGAGGCTGCTAGGATCAGAGATAAATACCCAGACAGAATCCCAGTAAGAACTGATAACTTGTAATTTTTTTTTTATTTTTATCTCTTAGTGATGATATCTCCATCTATGATA
The DNA here is from genome assembly GCA_963210345.1 of Inga oerstediana. Taxonomy (NCBI): domain Eukaryota; kingdom Viridiplantae; phylum Streptophyta; class Magnoliopsida; order Fabales; family Fabaceae; genus Inga; species Inga oerstediana. The sequence goes on from OY723409.1 coordinate 58,608,480, forward strand.
TAAAATACAGCTGCAGTTTAAGCATTATTGTTCTTTTTTCTGTTTTGCCTGATGTAAGAGCCGTTGCTTTCCATAGTTATGGCTGTCTTGTCTGAATCTGGTTTGGTGTCTTCAAATTTATTCGTCTTTTTGTCTACTTTCTTTTTCACGTCATGATTTTGTGGTATACACAGCTGAACAGCACTTGAAATTTGGATCAGAAATATATAGAATATTTAATCCTGGATTCTTCATTGAACAATAGATTAACTTTTATTGTTGAAAAGTATATAGATAGGTCTAAGACAGGCATACCCCAATTGGTGGAACGCCAACATTTAGAATCAGTGAGGATTCGAGGTAAACACCCAATGGTCAAGGAGACTCAATCCTACCTGTAAGCCAACCTTTGTTGACAAAATAACAACCTTTTTTTTTTAATGAAAACTGGATTCCATTAATAACTCAAAAGAGCAAATACAACCAAAAGAAACAACAACCAACTATTCCTCATCAAGCACCGCCTCCCGATAAAAAGGTGATGGGTGATCAAGGAAAGAAAAGTTTCCTACAATATTGTGGGCTAGCTTAGTTAGGTGATTCGCTAAAATGTTTTGCTCCCTAGGAATGTGACTAACCAAAATTTGCCAGTTCCTTGATAACCATAACCTGGCATCCTCTACAATGTTCTTAACAGGGTGAGATTGATCGCAACCCCTAGTCAGTACATTTATGGCTTAAACACAATCAGATAGAACTATAATATGCTTCAATAACCTCTATTCCAACATATATGCAGGCCTTGGATAACTGCAATTATTTCTGCTATTGCTGGTGGTACTGACGTGAATTTGCACATATAACCGTATATCCATCCTCCCCATGAATAGTGCCACCACAACCACTTCTCCCTGACTCAAGAACTGAAGCATCCACTTCTAGAGTCAGGAATCCCTGTTGTCGTTCTTGTCTTACTCACTCTTCAATGCTCTGGTGAGAATAAAAATGACACTTTGAAATCAAGTCCCTATCCCAGCTAGCTCTGAATAAGCTGGAGTTCGTGGTAGTGCTATTTGTATCAAGCTCCTCCCCAAAAGCCCTTTTGCATCGTGCCACCCAAATATCCTAGCAAATATAACTGAATAAAGTGGCCCATTGTATCTTTTTGGTGAACTCCATTCCCGCAAAATAACAACCTTTTGATGAGCAGAAACTTGGTTAATGTTGATAAATTCACTGTTTTAGTATTTTATATTATTTTGTTCTCTTATATTCATAAAATATTCGTGGCTTTCAGTTTTCAATTTTATGAAATCACAATTTGTTTTTAGAGATAGTTTAAAGTTTAATTTGAGGCTCCTGCAGAAACATACATTGTCAAGGATGTTGTGGGTAAATTTATGGTTTGACTTATTGATTGCTTCTTCTTCTGCTTCAATTGGAATGCCATTGCTATTATACTTTTGACATTTCCACCTTTATGCTTACCTGTCTTTGGATATGCCTGAAGGTGATTGTGGAGAAGGCAGAAAGGAGTGATATCCCAAGTATCGACAAGAAGAAGTAAGATTGGCACTTTGCTTATTTATTTTATTTCCTGCCTTTGGGCCTCTGTTTTCAAAAAGTAAATTTTTTATAGTGAACTTGACATTATTTGTTTCTAAACTAGAGCATATTAATGTTAAGAGGAAAGCTGCTGGCTTAGGGAAGTGGATTGAGAAAGATCTTGACTTTGAATTCAGTCGTTTCTCTCCTGTTCTCTGTTCATCTACTAAAGGCTTTGTTGTTTAACACCATAGTTTGCAGCAAATAATGACTTGAATATAAAGAGCTGTTCTGACTTTAGTCCAAGACTATTCACTATAATTAAAAGATTATCTGATATCAGTAACGCCCAAATCCCAATTCGTGACATGAAATTGCTGGTTCTATTGTGTGTACGCTCCATTTCTTATAAGGACATGAAATCAGCCTTTGGTAAAGTGCAATTAAACTGCTATTTTTCTTTTACGAAAAGAATGTTGACAATTTATGTGCATTTGACTCTTGCGTTGCTTGATGATGATGGCTGGGCAATTGTTGCTTCTACTACATAGCAAATTGTAGATGTTAAGGTAGAAGTGATGCTATTCTTGTCCAGTGTAGCCTTTTCCAAGTAGCATTTCAAACTGATGGAATAATATTGCAGGTACCTGGTCCCTGCTGACCTGACAGTTGGACAGTTTGTCTATGTCATCCGCAAAAGGATCAAGTTAAGTGCAGAAAAGGCCATTTTTATATTTGTGGACAATGTCCTCCCCCCAACGGGTAATCTTTTTGGCAAATTACATGATTCTTCCCTTATTGCAACATAATGCTTTAGTCATCTAATCCTGAATAGCATTATATAACATCAACCTTTCAGGTGCAATTATGTCTGCTATATATGATGAGAAGAAGGATGAAGACGGGTTCCTTTATGTTACATACAGTGGCGAAAACACCTTCGGAAATCTGACTTCTTAGCTGCAGTATTAGCTTCTATTATTTTACAGTATAATATCATCCCGCAGTTTTCATTGGCTTGTCTGATGATTCCGGGTTACTCATTGTATCAAGAACCTTGCTTGCAAAATTATGTACAGTTGTATATAAATAACAAGAACCTGTTCAATGCACAAGTTTCTTCCTTGGCACTCAACCTTCTAGCTGTATTCTAATTCACATACTCTGAACTTGAGTCCTACAGTTGTAGTGTTTAAATCAAGAGATGAGGTAGAGGGATTATGTTATGTCTCGAAAGTTTCGAGTTTTAACCTCTAGGCTTGGGTATTCAATCCGTCCGGTGTCACGTTTTTCTCTGATTTGGCTATCTTATCTGCTAGGATGCGAAAGAAAAAAGAAAAGAGGAAATATCATTAACATTACTTTAGTACTAATAATATCAATCATTTTCCTTTTTTTGACATTTTGTTTACAGAAAGTTCAGGTGGCATCATGGACAGTCTCAAATGGTCCAAAGCAATCAATATGGAATCAAATAAATGCCAAAACTAACTTACGTTGGTTCTAGTTCCTCACAACATGGCGAATTAAAGTTCGAATTCTCGTTATAAGAAGTGTTCACATTTAGTGTCTTACAATACTTCGAATATGATTGTTTTTATTAGGAGAATACTTACATTTAGTGCCTCACATTGCCTCAAATAGAATTGTCTTAATTAGGAGTATACATGTGCTTGGGGGAGAATAAATGCCAAAACTGGCCTTTCCTTGTATAGACCACACAAGGGAAGGAAAAATTTGATAATGACGTGTGTAGTAGAAGTGGGTGTTATGAGTTTCTGGTAAAAAGTGAATGGCAATAAAGGGTTATTTATAAGAAGGGGAAAGGTTGGACGCCAAATGTAGCATGAGGCAGTTATGCTGCCAATTGGGAGAAGAGGGGTAACAGTTTATAGTAACGAAAGAGTATCTAATACCACTCTGGTCTTATTTATAAGTCTTTTTTTATAAATAATTTTGGTCCTATTTATAAGTCCATTTTTAGGGTAGTAAATGCATTTTATACTTTTTTACCTCTATTAATTGCAATAAACAAAATGAATTTATTTATATTGACTTTTGGGACCAATTATAGATAAGGGCAAAATTGGAAATTTAGTCCATAATAAATAAGTTAACTAACTCTCCTTAGTATATGAAAATTAGTTAAAAGAGACTTATAAATAGGATCAGAGTGGTAAATATTCTTCTAGTTTGCTGGCCAAAAAAAAAAACTGTTCTTCTAGTCGGTGGTTGGCAGATTTGTAATTGCCATTAGGTGTGCTACTAACAACATTAAACTATTAATGCCGTATCTAAAGCTTTGGGTCCGTGAAGCAGACTTTTTATTTCTCTCGCACTGGGAAACAAACATGAAGCCAACTGGGAAAAAGGAGCCCAGAAAATGGTGGCAGGATTTTAACGATAATCTTTATCAATATTAGAATATTCTCATATTATAGCGTGTCTAAGTTTAGCAGTTTTAATAATGTAGTATTTTTATTCAGAGTTTTAAAGTTTTTATGTATTTTTTTGAAAAGAAATTATTATGGGCAAAATTTTCATTTCCATTATTTCAAGTTTCAACGCACGTTCAGACGCTCATGTTCTCTCTCAAGTCTCTACCACAGAGAAAATAGAAAAGGGGAGGCTTGTCACCACAGCATCGCATTACAGTTCCCCAATTCTTCCATTCCCTCCTCCGTCTTCTCGATCTATCCGCCCTTCTTGCGGTGACAAGACATACATGAACTAGATTCTGCGCATCTCGATCTCGCTGCCTCCACTGTCGTCCCGGAACAGCTTTTGCGGATCGCTCTTCCTATATCAATTGCCATTGTTCCGAGATGAGCACCGGCGAGCTCCTTAGCATCGAACCTCTGGAACTCAAGTTCCCCTGTAAGTTTTCTCCTGGATCTATTGGTCGTTTTCTAGGGTTTTCTCACACGCTTGTTTTAATTCTGAATTTTCGTTCATTTATTTTTAGTTGAGTTGAAGAAGCAGATCTCATGCTCCATTAAATTGTCAAATAAGACCGACGACTATGTGGCCTTCAAGGTAGCACAATTAGTTCCCCTTTCGTTCTTCTCAATGATTATCTCTGAATTCTTTGTTCGCGAAGGATGTCTCAATTGTGAATTTTGGCTTTGCTTCTCGTATAAAGCTGTCAGTGCCATAAGATCTCTTGAATTGACCTTAATATTAAGATTGGCGATATTAATGAGACTTACTCTTATAGTTCATGCTGCATGTCCAAAGAAGAAACCATTTTGGTCATAGTTGTAGTTTTAATTCGAAAGATTTAGGAATGATTATCACTTGCAAGATTTGCGTTTTGAGTTTGTATTTTTCATGTCTAGGTTAAAACAACCAACCCAAAGAAATATTGCGTTCGTCCGAACACTGGAATTGTCTTGCCGCGATCTGCGTGTGATGTTACAGGTACTCATGTTAATGCCTAAATATACTTTACATTCTTTTTCCCTTGTTTTGATTTATGGTCAATCCTTGATTGTTGGCGTTTGGCTTTTCTTAAGTTACCATGCAAGCGCAAAAAGACGCTCCACCTGATATGCAATGCAAGGATAAATTTCTTCTTCAAAGCGTAAAAACAAATGATGTTACCAACCCGAAGGATATCAATGCAGAAATGGTATTGTACGACATCCCAATTATCAGAACAACTTACTTAGACTTGGGAGTGTTTTTTCTTTTATTTTCTTTTTTATTTGGATAATCTTTGTGCGAAATCACAATATTTATGTCATTGGGCTTGTCTAGTTCAATAAGGAGGCTGGGCATGTGGTCGAGGAGTCCAAATTAAGAGTGGTGTATGTTTCTCCACCTCAACCACCATCTCCAGTTCCCGAAGGTTCTGAGGAAGGATCATCACCCAGGGCTTCTGTTTCAGAAAATGGAAATGTCGGTAGTGCTGACTTTCCCACAGTAGGTTCCTAATTTGTTCATGGTTTTCATGAGCCCCCTTTTTCCCTATAAAAATTCAAGGACTTCAACTTAATCAACCTTTGTTGTCGGGGTACTGCAGGTAACAAAAGCATTTACTGACCACTCTGGGGTTGAAGAAAAATCTGGAGAGGTGAAAAAAGGAATCTATAAGTGAATTCCTTGTTAGTGAATACGTATTTTGTTTTGTGGGTATTTCTTATTAATTGACTGGCAGTAATATATGCAAACTTGTATTGTTTATTTTTTAATCCTAGCCCTGGATGAAGATGCTTTGTTTCCATAATACCAGTTCCATTTGTTTTTCTTGTTTATCAGTTTACATTTGCTCCAAAGAATAGGAACACTCTTTAGTAAAAAAGTATAGTGAGATCTATAGGCTATTCCATGCATCCTTGGTCTAGTTGTGCTACCACACACACACACGCACACACAAAATATGCTATTAAGAAGCATTCGAATGCTCTTTTTTCAAGCTCATTATCGAAAGGAAATCTCCTAAATGAATTTTGCATCGCATCTTTGAGGTGTTTGGACTCTTGATTTTTTCAATTGGAAACTGAGGTTCCAAGCTTCCTTACTCGTCCATTTTAATTTAATGGTTATTTTAATCAGCATCAAGTTGTTTCTGCTATGTGCATATTTCTGAATTTTTTCAAACTCTTTCATTCATACCATTCAATATAAATGAATTCATATGCATATGGAACACAGAACAGAGATGCCCTTAGAAAATAAACTTGGTTGGATGTTGACTTTCCCTTTTTAAATTTTGGTTTTTAATAAGCAGTTTCATTTATCTTTCAGCAGTATGTGACATGTGAGTTTGCCATTGACTGTCGAATCCCTCACTAGTGCAAAATTCTGACGTTATGTCATTTCCCATGTGGATAATGAAATGCATCTTGTTGTTAGGCTAATTTTGTGCATGAATGCACACATAAGTATCTTGTTTCAAGTTTACAAATTTAGGCTTGATTATGATCTTTTGATCAGGTTTACGCTAGGTTTATGTCACATGACTCTGCATTTTTCTGCTTTAGAGAGTGGAGACTGCTGTCCTTTATCTGGATAATTTTGACAGTAATTCCCACGGGACAATGTGTTTCCCTGTATCACCAAAACTGCAGGATAAGTTCAAATTTTTCAAGTGCCAACAAGTTGTACTGTTTGTGACTTTATATTGGATTAGGAGATAGAAGAAGAGAAAATCAACGAGTTTCTTCTTTTGTTTGATCAAAGGCTGTGTTCATGTCAGGCATATAACTTTCAGAGGTTGTACCATATGACAACTTTATTTGATGGTGATTGCTTTTGATGCAGGCAAAAGCTCTAATCTCAAGGCTGACAGAGGAGAAGAATAATGCAGTTCAACTAAATAACAAGCTTGCCCAGGAACTGGTAAGTGATTAACTAAGTATGCAAGGCTTTAGACGAATAATCTTTATTGCCCATTTATTTATCTATATTTCTTTTTTTTCTTTTTCTTTTTTTTGTGAATGAAGAGAGAACAGTCAATCTGATTTATGAGCGGAAATCTTTAAGAGTAATACCCTCCTTGCATTGTGATGGGTATCCAAGTGGGATGGGGAACCCGATCCCGAAAAGTTAGTTGTTGAGGTAGGAGAACCAGCCCAAAAGCTAGTTGTTGAGGTTGGTGAGAACCAACCCACCTAAATACCCTATTGAGCATCCCATACTACTCAATGTAGGACTTATTTTCCCAAACTACTAAGTTTTATCACATTGTTATCATAGTTCTGAACATAGTAGAAAGGAAAGTAGATGAAATAATGGAACTTTAGCTTTAACTAGTTGTGACCAAGAAACTACCGGTTTCACTTGGTGGGCCGGGAATGCCCGACTTATCAATTTATCCGATAAACCACTAGGGGCTCATGTAGCCCATGCTGGATTAATCATATTTTGGGCCGGAGCAATGAACCTATTTGAAGTGGCTCATTTTGTACCAAAGAAGCCTAAGTATGAACAAGATTTAATCTTACTTCCCTATCTAGCTTCTCTAGGTTGGGGGGTAGGTCCTGGTGGGGAAGTTATAGACACCTTTCCATGCTGTGTCTGGAGTGCTTCACTTAATTTCCTTTGCAGTATTGGGCTTTAGCGGTAATTAAACACACTATTGATCATCCTATACTACTCAATGTTGGACTCATTTTCCCATACTTCTAACTTTTCATCACATTGTTATCATAGTTCTGAACATAATTAAAAGGAAAGTAGATGAAATAATATGAAGAGGGCGGTCTTGATCTTTTAAATGGCTGCCCATGGGCCTATGACTGAGCCTGATGGGTGTCTGATTTTACTGAGCGGTCAAGTCTAGTTTACTTTGCGTCCCACATTGGTTTGGGAAAGGCAGTCTGTGCCGTCAGCCATAAGTATTATGTTTGGAATCCAGGATGTGAAGTAAATAAATCTGATGTTCTCTGTTAGAGATAGATTAGAAGAATGCAACTGATTTTTAGATCTTGTGGGAACTTTAGTAGTGGGACTTGGATTTGAAACTCGTTATTATAAATTTTACAAGTTAAGTGGGTGCATTGATTTTAATTTCATTATAAGCTTTTTATTATGTGAGTCTGACACATCTTTACAGAAATAGAGGGACATAATTTTTTTCTTTGCCTTGGCATGTGAGTTCACGACATGTTTATTAATGGGCTTCATGTGTATTGCTACTACGGAATATGGTGAGAAAGGAACGTACAATTTCTGCCATTAGGCGTAGTGTTAAACCTGGGTCCCTTCATGAAGACGTGTTCCTTCATGAAGACGTGTTTTTAAATGGACGAGGAATAATTGCTGCCTTAGTCCAATGCATCACCCTGATTTGTGTTACTATGAAATTGGGATGCTCACTCCAATGTTTGCCTGCCTGCAGGAGGTGCTGAAGCGTGAAGTCAACAAAACTGGTGGTGGAGTCCCTATTGTGTTTGTTATCTTAATTGGTTTGCTCGGCATAATTTTGGGTTATCTCATGAAGATGACCTAAGCATTTCTGGTGTTCAATCTTCCATCACACATTTTCACCTCAATTCGGTGTTGTTCCTGGCTAGTCAAGAAATGATGACGAAAGGGAAATAGATTAATTCAGCAAGTGGTGTTTTGCTCTTTTTTCTTTTTGCCCGATGGCTAACACTTTGGAATAGAAAACTTGAGGTAAAGTTATGGATCTGTAGTCGCGCAAAGATTTACAGTGAACCGCCGACTCATGCTTTACATAACATGCATTCTTTTTGTAAGTTAAGAAAGGGAAGTTCATTTGTCGTCTTTCATGTATGGTTTCTCCATTGGTTATCTGCCAACAAGGACCGCTTATATTCTTAGAACTAGTCTACGATGGCAATCAGTGGCTGGACTAGTTTACCCTCTCTCTAGTTTTTGCCATTTATATTCTTAGAACTAGAAGTCCAAAATTCCTATTTCAACGCTATCGGGATGGTGGTAAACGCCGCAGTGGGTACAAGTGCCTGAGTGGCTCCAGACTTGAAAAAGAACAGCTTGTGAACTCCAGTGACACTTAGTGCTGCGTATAGAACACTAGGTTCCATTAAAGTAAGGGAGAACTAGTCCAAAGATCAATGAGCAAAGTCAGACTCTCGTTTGTTAATCTTGTAATTTTGAATAACATTTTCATGTCACACTGCCATTGCTCTCCCACCTTCACGGGCAAGTATTTTATTGATTTCTTCTTATTTGGTTGGTCTGCATAACTAACTCATTTTTGGAGTCAACGTCAATGTTATTGCAAGTTAACTTGTAATATTTAGTGCTGCATTGTAAGTCATCTTGAGAACAATTAATGTTAATTTATTAATTTTGCCCATGTAGTTAGTATTTAAATATGGCTCATTGTATTTTTCGCTCTCTTTCAAAATCTTATTTAATATGGTAAAGTTGAAAATTTCCTTAAATTTAAAGCAAATTTAATGAATAAATTACTATTTTTTTGTTTTGATGAATTAGTTGTAGTAGTTATATTAGTTGAAGTGAATAAGAGAGATTGTTTTAAAGCTATACACTTGTGCAATAATGATGAAATTTGGGAAAAGTACCGTGTGGCTAAAAAAGAGACTAAGAAAGTAACGAGTGAAGCTCGCTTTAAAGCGTTTGAGGAGTTTTATAAGGAGTTAGAGGCAAAATTTGAGGAACGAAAGATTTACAAGATTGCAAATAATAGGGAGAGAAAGAAGAGAGATTCAAATCAAGTAAGGTGTATAAAGGATGCGGAAGGCAAAGTCTTGATTTCTAATGAAGATATTAAGGATAGATGGGAGGCCTATTTCTATAAACTGTTCAATGGGGGGGGGGGGGGGAGGTTCAACTTGTGAGTTAAAGGATTTATCAATTAGAGAAGGTGAACAAAATTTGGTGCTCTATCATAGGATCAGAGTTGGTGAGGTTAAGGACACTTTTAAGAACATGGAAAATCGTAAAGCCGTTGATCCCGAAGGTATATATCCCTATTGAAGTTTGGAAGAACTTAGGTGAAAAGGGGGTGTTTGAGCTTACTAAGCTTTTTAATGAGATTTTATGGTCTAAGAAAATGCCAGATGATTGGAGGAAAAACACTATAGTCCCTATTTACAAGTATAAAGGGGATATCCAAAATTGCGCTAGGTACATAGGGATAAAGTTTATGAGCCACACAATGAAATTGTGGAAAAAGGTGATTGAACACATTGAAATTAGAGACTTACATTTCAAAGAACCAATTTGGATTTATGCCGGGAAGATTCACAATAGAAGCAATTTATTTGCTAAGGGGGTTAATAAAGAAGCATCGGAGCAAAAGAAAGGACTTGTATATGGTTTTTATTGACTTGGAGAAAGCTTATAACGGTGTGCCAAGAAATGTACTTTGGAAAGCCTTAAAAAAGAAAGATGTGCGTGTTACATATATTAAAGTTATACAAGATATTAATGAGGGGGTAACAACTAGTGTGAGAACGTCTAGAGATGAGACAAAGGACTTTTCTATAAGGATTAGCCTTCATCAAGGATTAATCTTAAGCCCTTATTTGTTTAACCTAGTCTTAGATGTTCTAATTGAGCACATACTCAAAAAAATCCCTAAATGCATGCTTTTTGCGGATGCTATTGTTCTTATGGTTGAATCAAGAGAAGAAATCAATTATAAAATTGAGTTAGGTAGAAGAACCTTAAAGTCAGAGGGTTTTCAACTGAGTAGGAATAAAATAGAATACATGCATTGCATTCTGATAAGAGGGGAGTAAGAAGTGATTTGGAGGTCAAAATGGGAGATCATCAAGTTATTCCTCATGTGACAAAGTTTAGATATTTGGGATCAATTCTACAACAAAATGGTAAAATTGATGGAGATGTTAATCATAGAATTCAAGCTAAGTGGTTTAAATGGAGAAAAACTATTAGAATTATTTGTTATCAAAAAATACGTGATAAAATCAAAGGAAATTTTTATTGTACTGTTATTCGACTAATAATGTTTTATGGTAGTGAATGTTGGGACGTGAAGGGCTACATGAGCACAAAGTAGGGGTAGTTAAGATGGTGATGTTGAGATAGATGTGTGGTCATACATGGAAAGATAAGATTCATAATGAACTTATACGATGAAGGGTAGGAGTGGCTCCTATTGAAGAAAAAATAGTAGGAAATCGTCTGAGGTGCTTTGAGCATGTAAAGAGAAGGCTATTGGATGAGCCAGTGAGGATGGTAGATCAAGTTATTTGGAGCTCAGTTAAAAGGGGTAGATGAAGATCGAAGAGAATGCTCAATGAGGTTATTAAGCAAAGCTCTTAGTTAATAATTTATCTAGAGATTTGATTTTTAACAGAGCTCAATGACGCAGTTTGATCTAATGTAGCCGACCCCATCTAATGAGATTAAGACTCTGTTGTTGTTGATTATATTATGGACTGAAGAGAGTATGCCAGGAGCCTTAATTGGCAAACCAAGCCTCCCTTAAATGAGAGATAGTCATTTATAGTCCTTAGGTGGGCAAATGAGATAATCCAAATCGATAGAGAAGAATAACATTTTGATAGAAGATGAGCTAGAATCTTAAACTCATCGATTAATAAATTTTTATTTATTTCTAGACAACTTTTATATGTTTTGAGCCTCAATACTTTAACTCGGCATATAATCTTAACTAACTCTACTTAATTCTAAACTTTTGTAACACTTAACTAAGGACTAAAATCACTAATAAAAAATTAAAATAAATAATAATAAATCAAAACAGACTAATTCAACCTCTAAATTAATTTCACCCAACTTCCAAAGTTGTCACTCTGCCAGCAAAACAGTTCCCTTTTAAAGTTTATGAAAAGGAAAAGTAGTTAGGTTAAACAAAAATAATAGTGTCTCTTTTCTCTGTTTTTTTTTATTTTGAAAAGAACGAATCAAATCCTAACACCTTTCTTATATTATAAATATTTAAAACAATTTTATCTTTTTGACATTTTAAAAATTCTTTTTAAGAAATTTTTCCTACTTTATGGCTTAAGATTCCTAATGATAATGTGTTCGCTTAGAATAGTGATTAAAATATTTAAAAATAATTTTTTAATCATGATTTATGATATACAAAATAAATACGTGACTTATATAAATGAGTTCAGTGTAATTAAATTAAAATATTATAAAAAACAATTTATAAGCCGCATTCCACAGAGTTCTAGAGTCCGCATCTATCGTCTGGGCTCTCCGCTCTGGAACTTTCTGGAGACCTATCCCTCTCACGTCCCCCACCTCCACGTCGCCCCTGAACCCTCGCCCAAGAAATCCCTTTGCCCTCAAATCTTCCCTTGTATAAAAACCCGGAGCCACTCTCTTTGCCTCACCACTCTGACCGTATTGTCGTGTTTCTTCTGGTAGTCGCTGTACTCTGATATTTTAGTCCTCTGTATCAATGGCTCTTAGGAGGATGACCGGCTCAGCTCCCACTGTTTTCTCCAGGCTTCTCAACAGCCATCCCTCTGTTGTTCGCTGCACTCCATCTGTTTCTCGCTCCTTCAATACTAACGCACAGCTCTCCAACTACGATGACGACGACCGAAGCGTTGCTATTGACCGCCACGCTGGTTCCTCTGCTGCTCGTCGCTTTGATTCAGTTCCCAGCATTTTCCCAGGTACCGTTGTCACTGTCCTCCAGGCTACTACTAAATGAAGACTGATTCTGTTTTTGTTCTGTGAGTTTTTCTGGATTCAAGAATTTTGTTCTGAAAAGAGACGAGGTTTTGTTTTAGCAGATGCGTTCGATCCATTTGCTCCACCGAGGACCTTGTCTCAGATGCTGAACCTCATGGATCAAATGATGGACAATCCGTTTCTGGCGGCGTCTCGCGGCGTTGGATCGGGTTCAAGGAGAGGATGGGATGTGAAGGAAGATAACAATGCTCTGTTCTTGCGAATGGATATGCCCGGGCTGGACAAAGAAGACGTCAAGATTTCGGTGGAGCAGAACACGCTTGTTGTGAAAGGTGAGGGAGGCAAAGAATCAGAAGATGAGGAGGACGGCGTCAGGAGGTACTCCAGCCGACTTGATATTCCGCCCAAGTTATACAAGGTGGATTCCATCAAGGCTGAAATGAAGAATGGAGTTCTCAAGATCAAGATTCCCAAGGTCAAGGAGGAAGAACGAGAGGACGTTTTCCAGGTTAAGATAGAGTGACTCCCTCGCAACGCACAATTCGCCAAGTAGTTTTGCACAGAGTCTTTTCTGTTTAAGGTATCGTTGTGTATCAAGTTCTTGTGTTTTGACTGTATTGTCCTCTTTATGCTATCTCCGTGCTGGGGCTGTGAGTGAACAAGGTTGTAATAAATTCGCTAATGAAAGTACAAGACGTTGTATGGTTCCGGTTAATGTTCTATTCTGGAAATGTGGCCTGTTGAAAGGATGAACATGAAACGAATGCAGAAAATGGAAAAGAAAATTGAGGGAAATTTGGTGAAGACAACTATAACGAGCGTCCCGAGAGGCCTCTGTCATGGCTTCCCCTGCCTCCGGTGAATATTCTCGGTTTTCTCAAGTGATCTTGGCTAATGCATCGCCTAATCTGCAATCATTCTCATTCTCATTCTCATTCTCATCATCCGATTAACCTTTCGATTTTCTCTCACTTTTTTAATTGACTGTGGCACTTATTAACGCTTAGAACTTAGAAGGAATACCAGTTATTAGAATAAATCACAAACTGCTGCTATTAAAAGAAGATACACAATGTCTCTGGCCGGAGAACCCAAAGAGGCATGATGTATAATTTGGAGTAGCATTCTCATTTTTCGGTGCGGTGCTATAAAACCGCGCATTACATCATTTTTTACAACCTTCTGCGCTTACGAGGCTTTAAACTATTTAAGCACAGCCATGAAAGTCGTCGTTCCTCGTTTTTGGACCGAAGTTGCTCTACCGAGTAATATTATTTGCAGGGCTTTCTCCCCTCATTTTCTTGTCCCCCCTCTTTCGGCTGCAAATGGTGATTATATGCATGTTTAAATTAGTAGTATAAGCTATTTTGTTAACCTGATTTAAAGTATATGAGGTAAGTATATAAGAAAAATTTTGCTTCTGCATGTGTGAATATCCGACTTTGTTTGAACATACTTTTTAGATTTCAACTCAAACAAACCCTATCTCTCTGTTTCTTAGGGCTTGTTTGTGATAGCGTTTTGTACAGGAAAAACGCATTTATTACGCAAGCCGAGAAAAAACTCCCCTCACATACTTACCTCGTATACCGTGAATCACGAATTATAAGCACGTTTTAGACAAAAATAAACCATTCCAAACGAACACTTAGTCTACATGGTCAAATGGCGGAGCGTTTTTTTTCTTAATGTTTTTAAGTTTTACGTTTTGTATTTCAGGTTGTCTTGTGGTGCCTACAGTGTTCAAAACTTGTCAAATTATTTCGCCCGGCTCTTTCCTGGTTAATTTTTCAAACTTAAAAATGGAACGCACGGTTGGGTTTACCTTCGACGACAGGAGAGGAGCGAAATCAAGTTCTTAGTGTGCTTTTATGTCATTCCAAGCGCATGGTATGGTATGATCTATCCGAATGGGAAGAATCCATGCCATCTGATTCTTACAACAACATAAGGTAAACCTGTGTGAACAGATGAATCCATTCAATAACATGATATGGTTTAATCGAAAACCGCAAGATGACTCCTATCAATCACAAATGGTATCACCAGGAAATTTTTTCTTTTAATTAAATGCTCTTCTGAACAATTATACTTCGATTGAGTCGGTATGAGGAAGGTGTAGTCGTGTACACGTTATTCCAGTGGGGCGGAAAAGATTAAATTGACATTTTTTTTTAAATCTTTTTTTTAACTCATTTTGGCAGGTTCACACACTAGCCATTTCACTTTGTCGGCTTGTCTATTTGCTGTTCAAGTTCTCTCAAGGCCTACAAAAGAAAAAACATGTGAACAAAACAAAACAAAGGTCGTTTCACATTGATAGGGTCTGTAAGCTCACCATCCTGGCGTCTTCAATTGCGGTTTCAAGCGTCTTCATCTTCTGCAAAAAATAAAAATATGTTAATCTTTTGGGATGCTTTGTTTTCGAGAAGAGGCATCGTCTAAAGCATGACTCACATAAGCGACATCTCCAAGAGCAGCTTCTAGCCCATCAATTTTCCTCAATGCCTCTTTACAAGCCATCTCTGGTCCCATAGCCTTTCCAGAAACGTCATCTTCATTTCGGAAATCATTGTCAACCTGTGTTTCATCAAAGATCACAGCCCATTTAGTAGTAAGCAACAAAGATTTTATGACATTCAATTATGAATCATCCATGCCTTGTTGGGCGTCAACGATTCTTCTGAAGCAATACTATCATTGATCTCTCCTCTCAATGAAATTGCCTGCGAAGTTAAATTAAGATTCCCCTCTCAATTAAATCTTCATGACAAATGGTAAAAATAATGAAACTAGCGCTCAGAAGTTACAAGGACCCTCGGAGCAAAAATAATGACCTGAATCATTTCTAGTATTTCTGTATCATTCCACGGCCCTTTATCGCTCATCAGGCAACCTCCAGAGTCAGAACACGAGCACTGCCCACCCAGAAAATCAGGCAAATTACTGCAGAAATCAGACGACAAAAATGTTCGAAGTCAATAGCCTTATCGTGTGCAAAACTACATAATAGCCTCCACTTCCACTAGCAACTTCATCAAAAAGCTGTATCTTGTCAACAAATGACAAATCATTTTAAGTTATAAAACAAATGACAAATCATTTTAAGTTATAAAACAAGCCAAGGCAATTTCTTGTTACCTAGGATCGATAGCCTCAAGCAGAACATGCAGATAGTTAGCACCCAATACCTGAAACAGCAATCTCGCATGCTTATATACAGGCTATACAGTGATACAAAAAGATGAATAGACGACAAATAATGATCCATACTTGAATTTTTGTGAGGGTGCGAACATCTAGAAAGGCTTTCACTGCTTTCCACAGCATCCTAAACCCAGATCCGGCATTGATGATATACAGCCGATTCAGTGTCTGCAACGGAACCTCATCAACATATGTTAATTAACTCAACTCACAATCAAATGTTCGTAAATCAACAAGTAATCAGCTCTAGTCAACATTGTTTCAACTTCGCTTCAAGCATTTAATCGATCTTCATACAATGAATTTAAATCTGATATAGATACCTCAGGATAGTAATTGCTATCAATCTTCTGAATTTCTGTAAAGAGATATCTAGCAGGCTTGGAGAAATTAGACATTCCCTGACAGCAATAGAAAAAATGAAATGTATCGATCATTAAAATTCAAAAGCCGTTACAAAAGAAGCATGACAATTGACAGACAAAATACCAACTAAGACCTGAAAAGCATTGTTAATTAATTATGATTAATGTGCTTACCACTCCATTTACATCTAAGATAGTGGTGGTGGATGCAATATGCCTTTGAGCTGAGAGTGAACATGCAGGATATCTTACATTTAGTGTTTTCTCTTGCTCTGACACATGATATTTGATATATCTTTCAATTGTGGTAACTTCCAGCAGTCTCTTAAGGTCTATCATCCCAATTCTTTCGATATACAGTGGTCTTCCATGTCTGTCAACTCCATGGTACCCATTAGGATAACATTTCTTTACTTCTGTGTACTCCGTGAATTTGAATTCCTGATTATATCCAGGGGAGAATCAAATCCAGAGCCTTACCAGAATTTGTAATTTAAACAGTGACATGTGAGACTAAAAACCACTTATAAGTGATAAGCAGCATGTGTCAATTAAAACAAGAGTCTTTTTTATGGGAATAAAAATTATTTGGTTGGCCTGGCATAAGTGATTCTCGTTCTCAATCAGGATGGTTTTCCTTGTCGTCCAGGAATTGAAAGGAATTTTTTTCATTCTACGAAAAAGAATACATCAGATCACAAGAAAATGTCTAGATCCACATATTCACCTTAGGAAGCATATCTACTCGAAACTCCTCCCGCCATTGCAGAAAATTCAGAAACATTTGTTTGGCTTTCAAGATATCGTAATCCCTCATGCGCAAAAACCTTAAATCAAAAGTGATTAATATCAAACACATGCACCAACAAATTGAAAAGCTACTCTGCCGTATAAAAAGCATGATTAGTTAGATGACAAACCGTAAAAGTGTATGATAATCGTTGTGCTGTGGAGGTAAGAGACCTTCGATAAAAAGCATTTCGCGGAAAGAGTCAACAATTTGTTCATCTTTGAAATCGCGAGGTCCTTCTAAAATCATTTGCATGCTTCTACTCCTCCGAAGTTTCTTTAGCGGGTAAGCCAGCACTGACTTGACCGATGATGAAGAAGCCTTCTTCTCTTTCACTGAGGGTAGCTCCCAAGATGTTTCAATGGGTGGATGAAGAATTTTAGTCCTGCTATCGCTAAATCCATCAGGCCCATGTTTCCGTACTCCCGGAGATTCTTCTCCGGCGCCTCTTGCTATGACTATATCCTTGTCTTTCACTTTCATCAGTGACCAGATTGCGTTCTTTAACCGCGAGAATACTGAAAATGTACATTTCAAGCACAGTTATCGAATAATTAAAATCAGTAGCAGAGGGCCAGAAATCAGATAGAGGATTTAAGGGAACAAAATTTATCTCACTACTGCTAGGCAACATTACTCGCAACTAAAGAATTCAGATCCAAGGTTAATGTGTTGGGATCCAATTCTTAAGAAGGATAAGAGCTTCGAAGTTCAGACGAATGCTCGTGATGAAAATTCCAAAGCAAAACAACGAGAAATTGACTATAAATTGAACGTACAAGCAGAGCAGAGAGTAATAGGGAAACATAAAGAAGGAGAAATGAAAGAGGGCAATTACTGAATCACGTACAATGGAAGAGGTATGCTTGTTGTGAAAAAGAAAAGGAGAGATGTATGAAGTGATCACTGGTTGGGGAGGATCCAATTCCATGCTTTGCTTGTACTTCTCCAAGCTTGCTGCCTTATTCAGAAGAAGCCGCGAAAACAAGAAAGGAAGTTTTGTATTTGAATATACAGATTTCCCAGCCCCGCGTGGTTGGGGACCGGGGTCGTATTGTAATTGTTTGGGCCACTCATCATCTATAGGCCCAATTTGAATAGGCTCCATTTTAACTTACAGCCCAATTTAATTGCCAGTGTTTAACAACATATTTGGAATTTAGGAGGGAAGAAGCTGCAGCACCCACGTTGACGTATCATCATTTGTGCTAACTTTTTTGGTAAGGAAGGACATTGGGACACTTTTGAAACAATCATAGTTTTGAAGGTGCCGAGTGAATGCACAAGAATGTCCATTGAGGATAAACAATGCTTGATTTAGATTATTCATGCTTTATGATGTTTGAGTCTATATTATAAAATTATCTTAGATTCTTCATTTCAAGCCCTGGCTTGCGTTTGCAACTTTTTTTTTTTAAGAAAAAAGCATTGCATAACGTTGAAAATCTGCATACTAAAGAAATCCATTCGGCATTCTGCCTTATGGGTAAGGCACAAATCTGCTTTAGAAGTAGTTAAAAAATCTCAATGTTATCCTAATTTTTTTTTTTAAAATATCAATGTTGTCCCAAAAGTTTAAAAAAGTGGCTGTATTATCCTTGATAGTTAAAAAAGTTAATTTTGACTGTTAACTCTGTAATTTGACTAAAATAGCACACATAACACTTTTATCTGATACTCATTAGCTATTATACCACTTCATCATCTTTTATTCTAAGTGTTTGAGTGTTAGATAAGAGGGTAATGTATGTTATTTCAATCAAACTAAAGAGTTAAGGGCTAAAATTAATTTTGATAATTATTAGGGATAACATTACTATATTTTTAAAATTTTAAGATAATATAGAGACCCAAATAACTTACAATATTATTTTTAGATTTTTTGAATACTTTCAAATTTTAGGATAATATAGAGACCCTTTAGTGATGCCTAGAACTCGAGTTTTAAATAAAAAAACTCGAGTTCCTCACTAGTGGGTTACCCGCTAGTGATGAAGCATCACTAAAGGGTAAACCCTTTAGTGATGCCTAGAACTCGAGTTTTAAATAAAAAAACTCGAGTTCGTCGGTTTAAAATATAACTTCACACGCTGAAGTCCAGTTCCTGTTTCTCGCCTGTTTTCTTTTTCTGAAACAAAGTAAGAGCCATGAATAAAAAACTTGAGTTCTTAAATAAAAAACTCCACCCCCTGCTGCATTCGCTACTCCTTATATCCACCCAAAAATCGTACCCAAATGTCGACCGCTGCACCGCCTTCGCTCCTCCTCAAATCCACAACATCAACTACTGAGACACTCTCCTCCCTCACAGCGACAAACCCAAACTTTATTAGCGCCGATTTGCAACCATCTTAGGCAATGAGTATTCGCACTGTCCCTCCCCTCAAAATCGACCACACCCATGTCGCTGCCACTAGCCTCTCTCACCACCACGGACCCAAGGTCGACCACCGGCATAGAACGACGGCACCGAACATTTTCACGCTATACCTCCCTCAATGCTTTTCAGTTTAAAAACTCCCAAGGTTATTTAAATAATTTCCTTTTGATTTGTAATATTCCAGTTCAGGTACTCACACTTACGCGGAATATGGAATTTCAGAGCATCTTTTTGTCTTTTCCCAATTTAAAAGTTCTTTTTCAGTGATTTTCCCAAAATTTTTATCATATTTTAATATTTTTTAATTAATTTTTTATTAAAAAAATTATCCATTATTTTTTATTTCTCTCACCACCACGGACCCAAGGTCGACCACCGGCATAGAACGACGGCACCGAACGTTTTCACGCTATACCTCCCTCAATGCTTTTCAGTTTAAAAACTCCCAAGGTTACTTAAATAATTTCCTTTTGATTTGTAATATTCCAGTTCAGGTACTCACACTTACGCGGAATATGGAATTTCAGAGCATCTTTTTGTCTTTTCCCAATTTAAAAGTTCTTTTTCAGGGATTTTCCCAAATTTTTATCATATTTTAATTTTTTTTAATTAATCTTTTATTAAAAAAATTATCCGTTATTTTTCAATTTTTAAGTTCCTTCTCAAAAATTTTCCCTATTATCTCGAGATGAAAACAGTAAAAAAAAAAAGTGGATAAGACTGGATAATAAGGCATACGTGCGTGGAGTAGGTTAAGTGGGACGGAGAGAGAATGAGGCGCATGGGAACAAGTGAGATAGCTGTATCCGGACTTTGAAGCAGTGCCTGCTTCGCCCACTTGTGCCGTCCTCAAATCAACAACACTCCCCCATGACGTCATCAACACCCCACGCCCACTTACTTCTTGCGCCTGCCCCATTCCGTACTTCTTCCACGTCATCGCCAACTCATCATAAAGCTATCCCACTTGATCCCAGAATCTCGCGTCCTTTTATTTTAAATTTTACCTCCCTATTTTTTTAAAAAAAAAACAAAACCAAATCAAATCAAACTTATTCAATAAAATCTCATATTTTATTTATCCCATTTCAATCAAATAAACCTGTTTTATAATCTACCCATCTTTGAATTATACCGCGGATTAAGAAATTAGTCCCAAAGTAACAAATTGATTGATTTGTTGTTTAAGTTAATATTTAAAAAGTATATTTATATAAGTCAAATTCTTTTTATATATATACTTCTTATATCTTAAATTACATTAAAAAAAACAGTTTTTACCCCTAACTTAAACATATATAATGATAAACAAACTCACTCCATAATAGAATAATTTAAATTAAATATTGAGAAACACATTTATTAAAAAGAGTGGAAACATTTTGGGCTACATTAAGTAAAATAAAGGTGACACGCTCCCTTCTTTTGGATTTCTCCAAGGGTATCTATGGGATGCCGCCACCTTCAAATAATTATAGTAATTATGTGCATGTTTGTTTAAGCTTTTTTCACAGTAAATAAGCCCTTATTACGCAAGCCGAGAAAAAACTCCTCTCACATACTTACCTCGTATACTGTGAATCACGAATTATAAGTACTTATTGCCCAAAAATAAGCTATTCCAAACGCACACATAATGGCTACATATTACAGGATAAAAAACGAGACTACTTGTTAGACTATAATGACTTCAGCTAGTCAATCGGCCCTTGATTGGAATTATGTTTGTGAATTTTATAAATGTTTATTCATATAAATTAAGATAAAATTTTTCTTATATATTTAATTTGTATCTTATAAATTATTCAAAAATTATTTTTAAAGATTCTAATTACTATTTTAAACAAACAATAAACGTTTGACAGAGATATAGTCCATCTAAGCACTTGGGGGTGTTATATCCCCTTTTAGATGAAGGAAAATGCATCGGTTCTAATCTATTTAGCTAGTCTTTGATGGGTTCAGGCCTAAAAACCCACTTCCCTTAAATTATTTGAAAATAAAAAATTAATTAATTATTTATTTATTGCCAGAATTGAAGAACAATTTATTCTTATTTGATAATTTTACTACTAATTAATATTTAAACGTAGCTTATCATATTTCTCTTCCTATATCAAAAGCTCATTGATAAGAATAAGATTTAAAACTTTTAAATTTAAAATATATTTTAGTGAGCGTTTTTCGTGGACCTGGCTTCTCTCTTCCCCCCGCCCACTCCTATTCTCTATCCCCTTCATACTCATCGGATTAAGGACTCATGGTCTATATTTAATATTTTATAAAAATATTATTATAATAAAAAAAAGATGGGAAGGAAATGAAAAACATAAAATATTATTAAAACGGAGAGAATGATAATAAGGAAATAGAGAAAAAGACAAGGAGGAGATATTAAAAGTGAATCATAGGATCTAATCTAATAATCATGGGGACGTAAAGAGTAAGAACTGACAAAAGAGAGAGAGAGAGAGAGAGGAGAAGGCCTCCTGAGACGGATTTGGTTAGCGTCCGCTGTCATCCTTTTCCTCAAAATTATACCGTTTTGGTGTAGTTTTGAGATAAAATATTGAGGCTGGTCTTTTTTTTAAAAATAGTATCTAGTATTTTTCTGAACGTATTTAATATCTTAAAATATTTTTTAAGTAACGTCCAGTATTCTAAAATAATTTTTAATACTTTTAATCCCTTAAAATATTTTTTTAGTTATACCCAGTCTATTAACAGACTGATTGTAATTTTACCTTGTACTTTTTCAATTCCAAAAAATATTTTAAAATTATTTTTCAATCCCAACAACTTTAAAATCTACTCTAAAATATTTTAAAATAATTTTTAGAATTAAAAAAGTACATTAAAGATAAAATTACAATCAGTCTGTTACAGACTGTGTATAACTAAAAAAATATTTTAAGGGTTAATTAAAAGCACTAAAAATTATTTTAGGATACTGAATATTACTTAAAAAATATTTTAAGATACTAGATACATCCAGAAAAATATTAGATACTATTTAAAAAAAAAAGATCAGCCCTAACATTTTATCTCAAAACTACATCAAAACGATATAGTATTGAGGAAAAGGATGGCAGCAGACACTGGGAGCAGCGGACGCTAGCCAAATCCGAGTCTTTGATTTGTATTCTTGGGTCATTGTACATGCGTGCGCATTAATTAGGGTGAAGGGGTAAGGGTAATATGGTAAAGCACAAGTGAGGGGATATGGTTGGCGTGAGGGGAAGAAAGAAGATCGTCAGCCAGGGAACGAGAGAACCAAATTAATGCTCCACTACAGCTGGATACAGTAGGGAGTCAAAAAGCTTGCTCATTGATTTTTTTTTGGAAAATTAACCTTTTTGTTTTTTAGTTTTGACTGGTGATTCTGTCCCTACTTACACACCAACCTTATTTTCTATAATTTTAATTATTTTATAATTTAATTATTATATTATATATTAAAGATGTAGAATCATATTATAAAATTATTAAAATCATAAAGACGAGATTTCAAAATGAGTTAAAGTTCAAATACTGAATTATAATTAAATTAAAATTAAAGAGATTGAGTTACATAAAATTAAAATATAGGGATTGGGTGATAACCTGATCAAAACTCTAAAAACAAAAAGATTAAATTTCCCTTTTGTTTTTATTTACCTTGTCTTTTGGAACAAGGTACGGTGATTGATAATGAGATTGAGGAGGAGCGTGGTCATAGAGGGAGGGAGGGTACGCTGTCCGTGAATTTTGCCACCCCTTTTTTTATGTGCCCTCCTCTCTTCACACAAAATGACAAAAACCATCCACTAGTGCAATTTGGCCCTTCTTTTTTTCTTTCTTTTTTTTGGACAAACCTTCTTTTTTTCTTTCAAATCATAGTTCTTTACCACCCTACATTTTACGTTACCCACGTAGTCCCGTGACCATCCTTTTTGCTCCCATGAATTGATGATGCATTTTGTTGCGAATCCTCACACATTTGTCCATTATCCCATCTCCTTAAATCGTATTTTATTAATACAACATGCCAACGCTTATTTTATCTGCATTTTTCAATGTTATTTGACCGGACCGGACCGGAAACCGGCTACCTGGACACTAAACTGGTCTGGTTTGGTGACCCGGTCCGGGTCAAATTTTTTTATTTTTTATTTTATTTTTTTTTTAAATTTCATACTATAAGCTTAAAATATTCCATTTTTCACCGATTTGGTCCCGGTTTGACTCTGGTATGATCCACTTACCCTTGACCCAGTACCCCGACCAGTTCACTGACCGATTCGGGTTTGATTACCTTGATATTTTTTCATTACTTCAAATTGACCTAATCAGATATGAACACGTCATCAATAATATGTCCTCAATCGTAGTACCAGGATGGTCTTAACGTTTTAGAGCTCGCCATTCTCAGATACACCTGTCCCTTCTTGGTTGTGTTTATCGACTCTGGTTCTTTTGCCCCCATAACTTCTTTGTCAATTTCTAATTCCATTTATTCCCCACACTGCTTCCCATCACCAATCACAATACACCACTTGTTTCTCAAACAAACGTAGATTATTATCTTCATGTTCCACTCATTTATTTACGTCCAATTGCATTACAATAATTCTCATGAAATTACACAACTTTTGAACTATGCTTGGCCTCCTGCTTCCATAGTTCCATACAATTACAAAGTGCCTCAGTAAAAGTGCGTATTTACAGAAAAAGAGTACCAGAAGCTAAATATGAAGTTTAAACAACAAACCCTTCCTAAGTACAACAACTAAGGCCACAACGCATAATTAAGTGAGTGTTTGGTTAGGCTTATTTTACCCAAATAAATATTTATTACATAAGTCGAGATAAAACTCCTCTCACATACTTATCTCGTATATCGTAAATTACGATTTATAAGTATTTATTACCTAAAAATAAGTATAATTATTAATTAAGTTCAGCCCGTTTCAGTATGACCCGACCAGCCCTTTCTGGGAACCCGTGGGGGCCGGAATTCCATGCCTGCGGCGCACACTATTTGGAGTTTAGCTTATCCCAAAGCGACGCGCATTGTCTTTTAGCGAAACCCACGCGCTGATTTTCCAGATCATACACGACCTCGAACCCTTGCTGTTGGTAATTCCCCAACGTGGCCCCTGGTCCACCGTCCGATTCAGCCTCATCTCCACCGTCCATCAGCATCAAACAGCCCACACTCCTTTTCTCCTTAGCTCCATCGCCACCGTACAAAAACTCGTAGAAGTAGTTCTTCCGGGGGAGCACCACACTGGAATTATTCCCTACAAAATGCAATGTCATGGTCGGGATTTCCACTCTCTTCTTCTCCAAGAAATAGCACGGCCCGAGCCCTGTTTTGTCCTCGACCTCACCCGCACGCTCGTGAACTCGACCAACACGGCCGTCGAACGCAGTCACCACTGAGTTGTACAAACTTGCCGGCAACATTGTGAACGTCGTGCCTGAATCAACCACCATACCTCCATTTCCCTCATCATCTACCCTGCCCAGCATTTTCGATGCCGGGATAGTTCTCTTCCCCACAGAGATTCCCACGAGTCCGACACAGTAAAAATAGGGATGCTTGGGATTTTCAATCATGGATGTGTACACAAATTCACTGGCCCTACTATCTATCTTCTCTTTCTCGTCGGAACGGCCGATTATGAGTGGGCTCGGATGGCGAACGCGTTGTTGATCAAATGAATGAGAGACCAAGCAGTAAGAAAACTGGTTACCCAGCTGAGGAGAGAAGCTGGCTAGCTGTGCAGGCAAAGAAAGCAAGCCACGGCCGAAGCCGGCGACCCCTGTGGGCTCGCCAAGGGTGGTGTGAGCGCACCCAAATGTAAAGTTTTTCAGAAACAGAGCACCGGAGGATGGTGAGACGGCGAGGGTATCACGATAGAGGCGAGCGACTAAGCTTCCATCGGCGTAAGCGTAGTAAAATGGCGGGCACGAATAAGAAGAACAATCGGAGGTCTCAATGTTCTCCAATGGGCATCGAGCTATTGCGCAGAGATCAGAGGAGGAGGCAGAGGTATGAGCAGCAGAACATGCAGGGGATTTGCATGAAACGACGACGCTTCGGGAGATATTGGGTGGTCTGGTATGGAGTGAAGGATTGGGTTTGCCTTCACAGAGTATACACTCGAAAGGAGCACAAGGAAACCAGACAAGGTCGCTTCCGGTGTCCATGTAGAGAGTGATGGGTTGGGGAGGGTGAGATCCCAGGTTAAAGGAAAGGGTATAATCACTGCCGGGAGATAGTGGAAGAGAGACATGCCGGTGGCGGAGATGGCGTTGGTGGCGGAAGCGAGCGGCGGAGCGAGCGGAGGTGGCCTTGAGGAGGTGGTGAGTACTGTTAAATTGAGTTGCGGAAATGGAGTGTTTCAGAGGCAATAGAAGCATTTCTGAGGCACAAAATGATGAATACGAAAAACAGAGCATGAATAAGAGAAACAGAGCAGAGGAATCCATAAGTCAAAAACAGAGAAGAGGATAGAGAGAGAAAGAGATGACAAGTTTTCAAATTTCAGAGTTGGGTATGAGGGGAAATGAAATGGAGCTTATAAGGAGGGTGATGGTGGGCGCATTTGAGGACAAGGTTTTCGTCGTGAAGTAAAGGTAAGAAATTTTTATAATCACTGCGAACTAAATTCAAAATGGCTTTGTTAATCAATGAAGTCTGAGGAAAGTGTAAGGAAGGTGGGTGGGAGTAAATTTTTGATTTGCCTTCTTAAGCAAAGAACCACCTTCACTCCCATCACTCTAGTGACTCATCACTGCATTTTCGGCCCGTTTTGCTCGTTCGTATTAATTTTTCTTGGATGGGCAGGACAGCCCCAAAGCTCTATTTTTTTTTAGTGTGTGTTAAAATAGTTTTTATGGCTTACGAGATAAGTAAGTGAGATGAGTTTTATCTCAAATTATGCAAATCATGATTTTAAATCATGGTTCGGAGGTTTACCAAATACACAGTTAAAAACTTACTAACACTCTTTTTTTATTAAGCGTGTTAAAAAAAAAAAAGAGTGTTAATATATCATTCCAAACAACTTACTCATTTGGAATAATTTATTTTTGGGTAATAAATATTTATAAATCGTGATTCACAATATACAAAATAAATATATGAGAAGAATTTTATTTCAACTTACATAATAAATACTTATATTCAAAAAAATAAATGTTCTCAAACATGCCCAACATTCTAAGGCCGCTAGCAGTTGAAAATAAGCGTAGGCATATATCCTACCAAAAGAAACAAAACAGGGCTGGCACAGAATTAGCTTGAGTACTCAAAACCAGCTATGTTAAAAGTTGTAATACTCTTATAGGCTAACGACATGACAACTTCTTTGTAAATAGAATTTTATAGAGTTTATAATCCTACTTATAATCTTATACTTTTAATGTTTTCCCTTTAATAGATGGATTCTAGAATTACCTTTGAGTAGGGAAATTTTTTTACCCAAACCCATTTCTTGGATTCTGTATGAAAAGCAATTGTAAAATTGTGGGTAAGTTAAGTGGTTTTGGGTTCGTCGGCCCCATTGACAAATTCGATGGATATTTTTATTTTAAACACGTGTTGCAATGGATTAATTATTAAGATATGGTATGAGGGTGTGTTCGGATCAGCTTTACAGAATAAATTTTAGAGAAAAAGTGGAGAATAGTTTTTAGAGAATAAGTTATGAGGAGAATAGATTATAAGAAATCATGGTTTTGATAAAATGAGAGTATTTGGATGTTGCGATTAGAATAGTTTTTTTTCACAGTCAAATTATTTAAAAAGGACATTAACTTTTGTGATAATTACATATAAAGAATAAGATTATATTTTATATATTATTTAAGGGTTAAGTTCTAAATTTAACAACTAAGTTTTTCCTTAGAGACGTCTGGTACAAATAAGTTTTAGAAGATGGAAAAATAATAATAAACAATTAAAAAAGATGTAAATTTAACAAAACCGTTTAATTTGACCTGTTAAATTATAAAAGAAAAAAAATCTCTAACGGTATTAAAAATGATGCATCTTAACCCATTATTTAACATTAAATTTCATAATTAATATAAAAAAATAAAATAAATTTGTCTATATGAAATTTTAATTAATTTAACTAATTTTTTAAATATAATTAAATTAAATAAATAGATCTTATATTAAAAATAAGAGGAGGTATTAAAATTTTAAAATTCTAATAAAAAAAAAGATGAGAGAGATAGTGTGACATGGGACTCACATATTGGAAAAAAAAACCAATCAAAATGAGAGGGTGGAACCCACAAAATGAAAAAAAAGCAAAAAAAAGGCTTATACCTAAATTATGATTTTGGTGTTTAAAATGTTGGTTTGGAGTCAAAAAAAACTTATTTAAAATAATTGAGTGTTTAGATGTTTTTACTCGAAAGTTTTGACAGTTTTTTTTTAGCTATCCGAACGCACTGGAGAGAAATAACGATCCACATCAATGTTCAATGGAAAGCCATCTACATCAAAGGGCAAGTGAAGGCAATGAGTGTTTTCGCCAGCCAGATTAGGATCAATTATTTTGGGGTGTCACCCTAACAAAGGACACTTACCAGTCAAAAGGATTGTTTTCTGAGATGACATACTTTTGTGGAGTCCAAGGGATTGACACGGTGGGTAGTGATGGGTACCATTTTGACAAGGACTTGGGACGATTATTGCAATTTGTGCGGTATGGTCAGTTTTTATAGTATAATCGAATTTTATTTTAGACATTATAGTTTTAAATTGTTAATTTTTATCTTTATAGTTTTATAAAGATTTAATATGAATTTAACAACTGATCCCTTTTATTTTTAATGAATTTTGATGTTGGTCTTTATACTTAAATTCGGATTAAGTCCTTATAAAATTATGAGAACTGAAACTAACCATTTGAAACTACATTTAACAAGACTAAAAATTGATGAAATGGTAAGAATTAACAATGATATATAACCTTGACTGTGACAAACTGTTATATATATACATACACTGATACATAGTTGTTTGCTTGACTAAACAAATTGAGCAAAATCCCTAGAACTAACTAAATTAGCGTTGCAGCTCAGCAGCCAAACTTATCAAACTGCTTCATTTTATAATCAATCAGAGTCAAACATAATTTATACTCCCTCCGGTCCTAATTATAAGATAAAGTTGACTTTTTTAGAGAAATTAAGGAAGCCAATTAAATTACTTTAGAGTATTTTTATTTTTATTTTTTTCTCCAAACTAATTAATTTGACTAATAAACTAATATATAATCTAAGGATACTAAAAATATAAACACTCTAAAGTAATTTAATTGGCTTCCTTAACTTCTCCAAAAAAATCAACTTTATCTTATAATTAGGACCGGAGGGAGGGAGTAACAAGCATGCTTATTGCTTGTTTTAGTTTAAAAAGCTAGCAACATAAATATGCTCGAAAAAGTAGTGTAGAGGTATAGAATACAACTGTGTATATATCAATGAGAGGGCCAACTCAGTGGTATAAAAGTAAGCCGTAGAATCTGGGCTGATTGGTAATGGTAATGGTAATGGTAATGGTAGGGGATAGCCAATTCAGTGGCTCATAAAAAAAAGGGTCACCGATTATTGCCTCTTAATACACAAAACTAAAATATGATTTTTCTTTCCTTATGAAATTCATTATCCTTATGCCTGCTGGCTCCATTAATGTTTAGCTTAATATAGTACGCTTGCCTTTGTTTCTTTAGTGCTGGATTTGGTGCACAAAACTAGCGTAGAAGCACTTATAATTATTCCTATTCCCATTTATTTTAATGAAATGGTCAACAACAATAGACTAAAAAGCAGGGCATTGGTGTCTTTGGCAAAAGAAAGATAAAGCCATAATGGAATAACTGACGAATAATGAGTCCTTACCTAATGGACGGTACGCCAATCCTATGAATTAAATTAGTATGAAGAGCCCTGCTTCTGTCTGCCGTCATTAATAGGATATGAGGATCTTCTGCAACAAATATTGGTAATATTAGTATAATGCTTCCAAAATGAGTGTAGTAGGGCCAACCCCAGAAAGATGATGAAAAGATATTCGGCTACGCGTAGACAATTCAGCAAGCTCCAATCATTCAATTATTACGTGGCCCATTTCTGGAAAGTCCCATTCGTCCACTCCATTGCGACTTCTTTTAACTCATACCCACATTTAATTTGTGGACCAAATCCTACTGCGTTCTCTTCTTCTACTGTAAGGGGGGAAAAACGAATAAAAATATTCATGTTTTGGCCAGAATGTAAGATTTTGTATAATCTCAGACGAGGAACGCCCCTTTGTTCTGGGTTCTTAATTCAACCATATATGGTTTGGAACGCCATATCTTTGGAGCTTCCTTGTGTAAAAATATCCAAGCCTCGTTGGAAGCACGGGTTTTAAAATGGCTATTGACGTCGACGTCGACGTCGTCGTGAATTTGAAAGCGATAGCACTCTCTCTTTTATAACTTTTGCAGGGATACCTGTTGCTTACTTGCTTATTGTAAAAAATATCTTCGTGGCAGGCAGGACATTCAAATGGGAACTATACAATTTTTTTTTTTAATTTTTTTGGGGATTGCAAAAGACAAGTTGAGAAACTTGAAGTTTATTGATCACACCAATATCTACTTTTGAAGGTAGCTGGCTCTAATCCCATCGCATGCAATTTAACCGTAAGCAATAACATATTTGAGAACTCGGCAAGAAAAAATAAGGCGTGAAATACTTGGTTACTTGCTCGTAAGATGGCCATTCCCGGGATTCACTTTAATATGGCTACTTGACCAAGTCATATTCAAATATTTTCAAGCCTAATTGGACATAATTCTTCTATATTCACATGGACTTAAACTCAAAGAACTCATAACCAAAACTCCATTCACCAAACCAAGACCAACACATGTTGGTTGGATTTGGACTTTCCTGGTTCCGTCCTAATAGTTTACCTTCCACAATCTCAAGTCTTGGCCGTATATACTGTAAATGGTATACACAAATATTAATTAACATCACAAAAATCGGTTATTTTCTGAGCTGATGAACTAAACTTTCATTAATTTGGCAAAAGGGTGACAGAGGAGGAAGACATTACAATCATGCCCATAAATGAGTTATAACGTAGTAACCAGCAATACACGGCTGTCATGAAGCAATATCGCCCAACCAACATGTCAACGTCAGCTGCTTCATAACCCATTATTTTCCTTCCCTCCTTCCTCCTTGTTTGTTTCAATCGTGTCGACGGCTACATTTTAAATCAAACTTTTTCTCGCCTTGTCACTGTCTGAACGTTTTTCAACCAGTGACAACTATGCCGGTGAATAATTTAGACCTCAATAACCATTGTGTTCGTGAGTAATCTATACAATAATGCGCACCCATGACTTGCATATTTTTCACGCACTCAATATCTCTGACACTACAGGAAATTCTAGATTCTCCATTTCCATAACTCTGAATTATATGCATATAATTTTAAGGAAGAATTACACTCAAGTCCTAAAGAAGAAGAAAAATGAAAAAATATCCCTGGAGATTGCAAAATAAAAAAAATGATCGCAAGGAGTTGTCAATACAAACTCCTGGAGTTATTAACGAATTGTTAATACAAACTTCAGGAGTTATTAATGAGGCCATTTTCTCATTTTGCAATCTCATTTTTTCATTTATTTTCTTCCTTGGGACCTAAGTGTGATTCTCCCTAATTTTCAATCCCAGAAGCACACTTATCAAGACAAAGTTCAAGTGACAACTAGGCAAAGGAAAGACATGGAAATAAAAACAGCAAATTACTGAGTGGCTAGAGACTAAAGAGCAGGCCCTTTATCCTATTCTTTCAGTTCCTTCAAGATAACCACTGACCAGGTTGCCAGCATAACATGGTGACGGTTCTCAGGACATAATTGAAGATCTCTAATTCAGGCAAAACTATGTTGCATAGAACGCACAATTGCAAGAGTCAAAACACGTAGTTAGGTAGCTAGAGACTGGCTTATGGCCGTGAAATTCACCGCTAAAGCATACTTAAGAGACTCAATTTCATGCAGCAATGTAATGCTGAATACTTCGATACATCAGTAGCTTTCCTGTTTCTATAGGACATGGCATTCCCTGTACACAATATATATATATATATATATATAATGACCATCTTATTCTTGATTCTGCTACGAACGTAGGATGAATATTACAGTGTACCATTATCTACAGGTTTTTAGGTATAACTTCAACCACAAACATTATCAATCAGTTGATTGAAGAGACGCATGTTTAGATGGGATCTAGAGTATCAAGCATCTCAAAACCATGGAAATCCAAGGTTTAACCAGTAACTGTAAGACAGTGGTACATTTTAGGGAACAGCAATGGCAGGCTTTATCTTCTCCAGTAGCTTGTCTGCTTCAATAAAACCAAGTGGTCCCAAAGACAAGTATTTCATGCATCTCCATCTGTTTCCAGTTATGGAGTGGTAAGTATCCAAGCAACGAATTGGACAAGATTAAACATACAGTAGCCAGAATGATGAAGATAGGATACCTGGGCGTATAGGGTAGTGCCAAACAATGGAGGTGTAGGTGGTTAACAGAGTTCAGTGGAGGCTGATGAAAGCCAAATCTGTCAGAAAGAACCTCATTGTAATGTTTAGTCTAAGTACTGCAATAAATACAGGTCCAATCAACCTATTAGTTCAGACCAATGCTGTGATGTGCTGCAAATTCTTGTTCAAGTGTCCTCAGTGTGTTCATTGTAAGTATTACTGGGTTTTCCTTTTTTTTTTTTATTTAACAACAGATTACCAGGTTGCAATGGCACAGAAGAAGCACATCTCCGGTAATTTCCTTAAAAAGACATGCAGCAAGATCGGTCCATGAAGGCAATTCAAATTATGAACAAATGATCTTTCAACCTTCTAAATATCTCTAGAACCCACTTACTTAAACAACTACAAGCAACCCTACAATATTAACAGAATAGAGAGTATACCCTATCCACCTTACTGTTCCTGAATAGATTTGGCAGAAAAAATCAGACAACATCAAATGCTGTTAAACAAAGCTAATGTAAAGGATAAAATTAAAGACAATTGCTTCAGAATATGTTGTCAGTATTTCCAATGAAATCAACCTAATAGTGCAAACATGAGAAAACAACAATAAAAAGCATAGTTTGTGTAACAGGAGACAGTACCTGTGGTGCTTGGCCTGAGGTGCATCTCTAAGTAATAACATTTTCCCCACGTCTAACATATGACTCACTGGATGGAGGAAATAATCCTAACATCAGACTAGGATAGGTGTCCATGAACATGCAATTTAAACACTATAGTTGCCACAGCCATCAGTTTCTTTACCTAAAGAGTAATCTTCAACTTTTCTATGGAGATCTTTAACAGTAGGAATGTGCTCCACAGGAATAACTAAGTAATGCCTAAAAAGTAGACCAATTCAAGTTAGTCACCTCAATAAGGTTAAACTATGCAAAAGCATGACACAACTAACAAGTATAGCTAAACAAGGATTGAAATATTTATAAAACCTGTCAAAATAGAACCAGCATACAACAATTGTAAGCATAAATGCTGAACGTCCACCAAATTTTCCATTTCACTAGTTTCTCTAGGGATGTGACCATCTTTATTTGGTATAGATATTTAAATACTGAGTTAAAGTCATCCTTTTGTGATTGATGATAGTGGAAATATTCTCTTCTCAATCAAGATCAATTATAATGTGTTTTGAGGAATTTCTTAGAAATTCAAGGATAAATTTCATCAGGCAATAGTATGGTATCATCAAGATTAGTAATAGATCCGGCAACTTGCTAACTCATACATGTGGAGATAGAGCACAAATTGAGAAAAGAGTTTTTTCCCCCCTTTTTAATTCCGAGCATTGCGTAATACACAGAATTCATACAACCATAGCTACAGTATACAGCATCAGTCTCTTGCGGTTAGTAACCAGACGTGTGAATTGCTATCAAGGTCCCTGCCTCTCTGGGATAATTAACAGGTTTCACTAATCAAGAAAAAAGACATTTTGATGGACCATGCTATCTATCTTTTATTACTCCCATCCCCTTAGTTAAAGCCTATTTTAGATCTTCTGTACAGCTGATTCAATTTTTCAAATCATCAGATACTCTGATTACTCAGCTAAACTAGCTATTATAGCTAACTATGAAAAAGAATACTTTTCCAGCGCTCAATTTGAAATGATTGAGTTGTCGTTAATTAATAAATGGACAAAAAAAAAAATAGATGAAGACGGAACAATTCAGCCAGGGAATTCATTATGAATAAGTTAAACAACAGATAAGGTAAATCTCAGTACCTGAAAGCTGATTGATTGATATCCTGAAATGCCACAACCTTGTCATCCTGCAGTTGCGAAACTCAATCAGAAGGAAAAATAGTCGGAATCCCCAACTGGGAATATAAAAGGGACAAGAAGACGAAAAAATTTAAGTGTTCATGGGAGGCTTTTCATGCCATCAAACAATCAGAGAAGAACAAAAGAAAATTGCGAAAACGCTGAGTGAGAGAGAGAGAGACAGACGGCGTGGAGCAGAGTAGTGGACGCTGATTTGCACGCAACGTCACAAAAAATGCAGGATGCTGCTCCCGCCCCTGCTCCCGCCATTATTTTGCCCTAATGCTGCTTCATTACGCTTTCCCTCCTTTCCGGCTTTGTGGGCTGCTTCGTGTTGCAAGCTGTACTGAAACTGAATTTTTGATCCTTTTGTTCCCAACTAATCTTTGCGTTGGCATCATTTATTTTTGGACAATTATAATGAAATCCTATATAAGAGAAAAAATAAAAAAATGGTTCTTGAAGTTGTCAGTGTAAGCTCGACTTGTTAATTGACGCTCCTCGACTTGTCATTAACAACTTCAGGGACCATTTTTTCATTTTTTCTTTTGTGTGGGACTTCATTGTAATTGTCCATTATTTTTGAGATATAATTGTTTATTATATAAGTCAATATAGATAAATTATGATTTATAAATATTTATAAATAAAAAAATAAGTTATTTCAAATGAATACTTGGTGGATATACTCGTGGACTTTTCTTTAAGAAAAAACTTGAAAAACATGATATTAAAGTCTTAATTAAAAAAAATAATATCAGAAAAGTCTATATCAATGACGAATGAAACAGCATCATTGATAAGTGGGGCAACTATTATTAACAAATTTTGGGATTTTTCTAATATTATTTTCCTTAATTGGGATTTTAATGTCATTTTCCCAAACTTCATTCACTAACCCAAAAAATAAATAAAGAAAAAGACACTTAGGTATCACTTTAATTTTAAAATTATAAATTAGTGATTTCTCAAAAATATGAGTTGTTAATTGTTATACTCTCTTTGTCAATCATATCACTCTTATTGTTAATAAAACCAACTTAAAATTTTAAAGTTCAAGTGGTATTTAAATATTTTTTTCCCAAATAAATATCGATTTCTATATTTTTTTTATCTGTTTACTTGCTATATTTCATTGAAGTTAAATTTTTGTTCAATTGTTTATAATTAAAAACTGGTATCCAGAATGTGTGCTAATTCAATAAAGATTAAGTTAAAAAAAAAAATACATCAACCAAACTATACTTAGCTTTGTATGTATCTTCTTTCTCTTATTTTTATTATAAAACCAATTGACTTTTTCACAACAATTAAAAGAAAATTGAATGAATTACATCAAAGTATTTATAATTATCTTTTCTAAATTAATTTATTTGATTTATAAACGGATAGATAATAGGGAAAATTCTAAAAAAATATCTTGGAATATAGGAAAGGATAAATCAGTGCTGTGTAATTTGGAAATCCCAAGTCAGTATTGTATCAATACGGAGGAGAAATATGAGATTTTGAAATATCAGTGAAAAGACGAATTTGCCCTTTAAGTGTCCCTCTCTCTCAGTTAGGAATAACAACACCGGTCTCTTTATTAACAACACCGCATTCTACATTAACAACTCATCTTTCTACTTTCACAATAACAACATCGGTCTCTTTATTAACAATACCGTATTATACATTAACAACTCAACTTTCTTGTTTACAATAACAACACCGGTCTTTATATTAACAACACCGTATTCTACATTAACAACTTCACTTTCTTATTTCACAATTTTATAATTTAAGTTTCAGGGTCAATAACAACATCTCTCTCTTTATTAACAATACCGTATTTACCAAAATGTGAATGAATAAAATAGAGTTGTTAATATAGAATGCGGTGTTGTTAATAAAGAGAGAGGTTTTTATTTCGAGCTCAGAGAGGGGAACGGCTGAAGGGCACATTCGTCTTTTCACCGAGATGTCAAAATCTTAGATTCCTCCATACTGACACAACACTGACTTGGGATTTCCGAATTTCACCTCACTAATTTGCCTTTTTGCATGTTCCAAGATATTTTTTTAGAATTTTCCCTAGATAATAGATAATATGATGATATGCCATATATCAGTAATTTATTTAGTTTCGTGGATAACTTTAAAGAAAAAAAGTTAAATAGTTATTAAATTAAGGTATAGAATTAGGGATGAGCAAAAACCCGGTGCTCTGGTCTGACCCGAGCTGGTCCGCTCTAGTCTGGTCTAATTCAAATAAGCAATATAATGAAATTGGATTAGACTGGACCAGACTGATTGGTCGGGTTGGACCGGGTTCCAGACCAGGGGACCAAACCACCTAGACTGGTCCGGTCCGGTCTAGGTCAATTTCTTAAAAAATATTTTTATAATTTAGATGTTATTTTTTTATTTAATATTGTTAGAGTTTTTTTAAGGATTTATAATCAAGTTTTATTTCTTATGATGCTTTTTACATGATTATAGGTATTTTTATTATCTTAATTATATTTATCATGTTTAAATCTTTTTTCTCAACATATTTTTTTTATTGTTGTTGGATATTCTTATAGATTTATGATGCTTTAAATTTTGGTGACATATTTTATATTATTATAGATATTTTTGTGGTCATAATTATATTTGATAGGTCCAAATTTTGCCTTCCAAAGATTAAAAAATAAAAATAAAAAAATATTAAATTTAAGTCCTGGACTACCTGGACCAGACCTGGTTTGGTCCAGCCCGACCTCGGGTTGGTGCTGGACCAGACTAGACCACGGACTGCTTTATGCAACCCGATATCTTCTCAAGACCAGATTTCGGGTTGATGTCAAATCCGATCCAGTCCAGTCCATGCTCTTCCCTATATAGAATGATGACTTTTAAGTGTTTTTAAAGTATTAATATCTATGACATATTTTTATCTATTAAGCCTACAAATAAATCGATATCGGGGAGCAAAAATAATTTAAAATCATGGAGCTATAAGAAAATCTTCCGAAGCAATTACTTTCTTCATCTTCTCGATTCAGGTCGAGCAACTGACGAAGTGTTAGGAGGGGGACGCCGCCTGTTGGACCCTGACCATGTCTTATCTTCCTCTTCAATGGCTTCTCTGTTCCCAAAAACCCTACTTGCTAGTGGGTCCCTTTCGCTCCTTCCCCATCTAGCTCGAGTCCACCCTTCACTGTCTGCTTTACGAACCATGAGCTCCGGGTCTACTCAGCGCGTCTTCCAGCTCAAGGTAGATCCACTGACCGGTAACTCAGAATGGGTCGTGATTGAAGAAGACGAGGATGAAAGCTTTGCACAGAAGTTTCAGCAACCTCTTCTGGCCACGACCTCTTATTTAGACATGCTCAATGATTCTAGGAGGAATAGAGCTTTCCGGGAAGCCATTGAGAAAACCATCACCAAACCCTGCCACGTCCTTGACATCGGGTATTATGACTGTTAACAGTGTTAGCTTCTTATTCGCCACGAGACTTTAGATACTGCAAGATTCAATCAATATTAATGAAATTGACTATTTATAAAAACTGTGCAGCGCTGGCACTGGACTTCTATCGATGATGACTGCACGAGCTATGGGCTCTGGTGACTCAATCGCGCCTAGTGGCAGCAAGGGGATGATCACTGCATGCGAGTCGTACCTTCCAATGGTAAAGTTGATGAAAAAAGTTATCCGCTTGAATAAAATGGAAGGCAATATCAAAATCATCAACAAGCGCTCTGATGAACTCAAAGTTGGCGTTGATATTCCGTCGCGTGCAGATGTACTTGTAAGTTGCAATAGTAATACATTGAAGTCAAGATTATTTTTTTTATCATATTTATTTTTCAGCACGTATGATGATGTTGGGAACGTTATGTCTTAGGATTCAAAAGACCGAATCTATCTCAACACATCTATTAGGTGCCTCGTTAAGTTGTTGCATAATCAAGCAAATCCTAGCCCGTTCTCTTCTTTATAAAAATAAACCATGGTAACATTTATTGCAGGTAAGCGAGATACTAGACTCAGAACTACTGGGTGAGGGGCTTATACCAACGTTGCAAAATGCACATGACATGTTATTAGTGGAAAATCCTTTAACTGTGCCATATCGAGCAACTACTTACGGACAGGTGCTTTAGGGAACCTTCAACTATCCTGTCTTCTCATGAATTCTTCTTTTGGCTTCAAGCAAATGCTTAAACGATAGTTTATATGATCTTATAAAGTTATACTGCATTGAATTCTCTCTTTCTGTGGTTTCCAAGTCTGACAAGGCTTGTGCCTCTTTCCCCTTATCCCTCTTTCAGCTGGTTGAAAGCAGATTCTTGTCACAGCTGCATGATTTGCGCAACAATGAAGCAAGTGTATCTGATGGCGTTCATCTTAACCCTCCTGAGCTAGATAATGTTTTGAGCATCAAATACCAGCAATATGCCATGCATTGCAATCCACTAAGAGAAGAAATAAAACTGGTAACTTAATTTATAGTTCTTTGACTGACTTCACAAAAAATTGCTTCTACTCAAATTAAGATCCATCCAGCTTTCAGAACCCTTCAAAGTTTTTGAATTTGAATTTTGGAAACGGCCAGAGAGTCATGGAGAAACTGAGCTGTGGATAAAGACAACTAATGATGGTAGAGTTCATGCGGTGATCTCATGGTATTTATCTATGTAATGTAATGTTGTGTTGTTAATCCTATCTCAGTATTTCCACTTGGTTAATAACAGTTATTGTTATCAGGTGGGTGCTTCAACTTGATCAAGAAGGGACAATCTACTATTCCACTGCTCCTCGATGGATGGACTTGCCAACAATTGCAAGTGAGAGTTTTTTGTTTTCTCCCTTCAAATAATTCAATTAGTTATTCTGGCCGCCTAGACTTAGTTTGCTGGATTACTACTATTGCTGTGTTGCCTTCTGGAAATTATATCTCAGAGCTAGGGAGTATATTCTGAAAGTAAACCATTAGAACATATGAACTATTATAGTCATTACCGTCGTGGAATCTTCATTAACATTTCGTGTGGTGATGCTACACCAGGTTCTATTGATTGGTGTGACCATTGGAAACAGTGTGTTTGGTTTGTTCCTGGTGATGGTATTTCCACATTCAAGGGGGACAGAATTTGTTTGCATGCTATACACACTGATACTAAGATCTCATACAATCTAAAGAACCAAAAACCAAGGACTGAAGTTTTACAGCACAGATTGAGTGATGCAGATTTACCTATTGTACTGTCACCAGAAAGGATTGCAATCTATGGAGACAGAGAGTGGAGGCTTTCAATGTTGAAATCAGTGGAAAGTGTAGTAAGTTATTCAACCCTACTCTTCCTTTGATGTATGACTTATGCCTTTTAACTATATAAGGAGCAGATTAACTTGTAGAAACTCCTTGTTCTAACTTGCTTCATTGACCATATGCTGTTTGTTTACTTCAAGTATTTTGTTTACAGTTGCAGGGAAAAGATTGCTCGTTATGCTTGGTTGCAGATGATAGTATTTTTTTACCTCTTCTTGTCGCACATCTTTCCGAGACATCACATGTAATTTCTTTATTTCCGGGGCTGGGGAGTAAGGGCCTCCTATATTTGCAAGCTGTTTCTCATGAGAATGGTTTATCAAGGGATCGCATAGAAGTTCTTGGAAAAAGGGCAAAACACTTGACCATGCATGATACACATCAGAAAAAGGCAGGATTTCCTTATTCCACTTGCGTACTATGTTGTATGAATAATTTGAATGTATGTGTACTTCAAGGTATTTTAGAAACTCATAGGCAACACTTATATTACATGTGAGGACTGAGGACTAATTAATTTAAAAATTTATGCGTGTCTGTTCATCTGTAGGCTGACCTGTTGATAGCAGAACCATTTTATTATGGACATGATGGCATGCTTCCTTGGGAGAACCTGCGATTCTGGTATGCTTCCTTGGGAGAACCTGCATTGACCCTTGTGGTTTATGAATTATCTCTGCATGTGTAGGTGTTCTTTGTTGTTTGACTTGATATTTATTATTTATTAATGAGAACTATGAGTGAGAGATTGTGTTGAAGTTTAGTGTATCAAATAATCTATTCTGATATCTCCAGATTAAACACAACCACATGAAAAATTTGTTGAGACCAACCAAACAGTCTTGGCTCAATGGTAGTAGAATCTACTCGAATTTGAATTCAAATATCAATTGGAGCCAAATACCAAAGTGAGACCATTGATATTTTAGACCCTGAAAGCGCTGTTAATTAGTAAATGATGTGTTTATTGCATGTGTAAAATGGTCTAAATACTGAATTTTGAGATGTGATCTACTTATATGACATCTGAATTCTGGTACTTCTGCCTGCTTATTTGGAATTTGAAAATTAGTTGGAATATATTACTGCTGAACTTTGGGAGTCTGTATTTTACTGACTGAGTGACTTCATTTATAATATTGTGTTAAAGGAAAGACCGGACTACTCTTGATTATATCCTCTCTGAAGATGCTGTGATAATTCCTGGTAAAGGAATATTGAAGGCCTGTGCCATGTCCCTTCCTGTAAGTTAACTCGTTTTCACCCTTCTTAAACTTTTATTTACAAAAACTCACATGAAGGCATGGTGATTTTTGTTGCTTAAAAATCAACCATTTTTTTTTTTTGCAAAGGCAGCTTGTTGAGGGGACAGGACCTTTATATTATGCTTGGTGGCATGGCTGTATGATTAATGAAATGAATTTTTTCCAGGATCTTTGGAAAAGTCGCTGCTGCTTGAGTGAGATAGAAGGTTTTGAACATTCAGCGGTAAATACCACGTTAGGGGCTTGTGGTTATCTACCTGAATCAGAAGAGGCTCCTTGTCTTCCCTTTTTTGTCTGGCAATGTGGTGAATATGAGGTATAATCTGCTAAAAAGCCTCTTTTGCATGAGATAGTTGAACATGAAGATGAAAAGAAGTTTCCGTTTGGAGTAACAATCTTGTCATTAGTGTCAATGCAATCTTGCCAACACTTTTTCAGGAACTTAGTGAGACATTTTCAGTTATGGAGTTTGATTTCTCAAGACAAATAGATCTATGTCAAGGAAAATCCCAGGTAATATGAATATGATAATGCCCTCCCAGTTTCTGATACATTTTTATGGTGCATGAGCAGCTGGTATATTGCCTGTCATAATCCGAGTATTATGATACAAATAATTACTTTAGCAAAAGAACTTAGTGACCTTCATGGCCCAATATTTAAATT
This sequence comes from Inga oerstediana, assembly GCA_963210345.1. Lineage (NCBI taxonomy): Eukaryota > Viridiplantae > Streptophyta > Magnoliopsida > Fabales > Fabaceae > Inga > Inga oerstediana. The sequence goes on from OY723409.1 coordinate 58,649,476, forward strand.
GCTTTATTGGATCTCACAGGGCAACATCACGTGGGTTAAAATTACCTCTGCTACTAAATGTTTGTGAATTGAAAGATTTCATAAGCAAGGCGTCTAGTCTTTCTATATATCTGTTCTGCTGTCATAGCCTGCTTTAGAAGACAATTGTACAACTCAATCTAACACATGTTCTTAACATAAAAACTTCTATGCTGCAGGTAAAGTTTACTAAGACGGGGTTGTGCCATGGATTTGTGCTGTGGATTGACTGGGTGATGGATTTGCAGAATACTATTGTTGTATCTACTGGTCCAGGTATGGATCAATTCCCCTCCCTTTGGAAAAGCAGATCGTATGCCTATGGTTCAGTCTACAAGCAAAATGACAGATATGAAACTAATCAAAAGATGAAAGATCTTAACTTCAACATCAACATATTTTGTAAAGCACTTAAAACTACAAGTAGCTTTCTCTTGTGTACACTTTGCTCACACCATGTTATGGATGATTTCAGACAAAAGATATTGGAAGCAGGGATTAAAGCTTCTGGCAACACCAAGAGCAGTAGGTCCCCAAGATTCGAGAAACGTGGGAGAATTCTGTTCTGCATTTCTTGAAGCATCCTTTGATCCATCAAATGGGGGGCTCAAAATAGTGCTTGATTTCTTATGATGATACCCGTTTCACCATATTACAGCAGGAAAAAGTATGACAATCGATCTTGACACTATCGAGATTTTGAGGGGTTCTCAGTTCATGCTTTCCTTGCCCCTTTTTTACTCTCTCAATGTCGTTCGAGCACGTGACCGTGTGGTGAGGAAACTGTTCCTCTCAACCAACCAACATGGCACTCGAACATTGACGCTTACGTTGCTCCTTTTTCTATGGCTGATACACATCTGCTGCTCTTGCTTCTGCTAATATCTGATGGAGTAACTTCACAGAACCTGAATCAGTATGCCATGACTGATAAGGTAGGTGAAACCCAATGTCACCCTCCCATTGGTTGTCTTTTCAAGAGAATTTGCGATTCTTTGATGGATTTTTCTTCAATTTATTCATGTTATTGTTTTCATACTTTTATATGCAGGATCCAAGCTGAGCAGCACTACTATCTTTCTGCACTGCCTGCAATCGGGTCATGGATTTATGATTGATAACGGGTACATGGCCACAATCAAATATTGGGGAAAAAGTTACATTCAGTGCAATTTATTTATGCATAATTAATATATCTTGGTCATCATTCATCAAGTAAACATGATTTTTTGTAACTTTATAAACGAATTTGATGAGTGATAAAGCCAAGTCAAGCGGGTGAAAAGTGAAAATTCGTTTGTTAAGTAATTACTGATATAAAAGGGGCAACAATACCTGTGATGGTAGAAGATGAGCACCAAGAACTCACTACAGGTAGACATTATTAAGATCTAGTTTAGATTAAATTTTTTTACTTCTAGTTTTTAAAATAAAATTATTTTAATGTGTATAGAATTTGAAATGAAGATATGTTGCAAGTTGACATGGGTAAAGTTAAAATTTTATTAAATTTTAAGATAAAGTTAATGGAATTAAATTTTTTTTTTAGCTTAATATATTTGAAGTGGCATAATAATTTTTAAGAATTGGAAATAGATGGGTCCGGTGTTCATAAACCACTTCCCTTGGCTTTGACTATTGGGTGGCAATTGGTTTTTCTTTTGGGGGGGGGGGGGGGGGGGGGGTGGCACTTGCGGCCAAAAAGGGGGAAATTTCCCTGCTCCTTCGTAGCCATCTATTATCAAGCAGCTAGGGATGATTCGTCTTGAGTTGTTGGTTGTTTTTTTGTATTAGTCTCGTAATCGACTAATGATATTCAGTCTCTTATTCAAAAAAAAATATCAAGCAGCTCCAAAACTTGTTGGCATTTCATATTGTGCCTAGGATGAAAATGAAATCTAAGTTTTTTAATGGAAAAGATATTTACACCCTTGTCTAGTGATTGGCCGATGGTCTTGTCAATTTTCATGTGTCCGGTAAATAGTAAATATACTGTCTTATATATGGTTGAGATTGTCTTATAATTTAAATTATTCATCTCGTAAATAAATATATTTGACTTATAAATTTTTACATATACTTTATAAATAGTCATATTTAACTTATAAAGTAAATATGTAATTATCTTTTCACCTATAAATTTTAATTTCAATTTACAGAAAGTGTGGTAAAATTTGGAAAAGTTTTGGAAGGCGCTTTTATAAGTGAAATTTTAAATAATAATAATAATTTAAAAAAAAAACTCATTGCGCTTCTTAGATTGGGATGCTATTACTTGTCATTTTTGCCGTTGCCTTGGGGAGCGAAGGTCAAGGTCCTGTATTTTCGTTGAGACGATACGCCTGTCCCCAAATCGCGGAGTATCAGCCTGATGGGGTTCCACATAGTGGCTCTCGCGAAGCTCCTCCACCTGAGTCCGAGCTCCCACAGTCTCCGCCCAGCATTGTCCTGGCTGGCATGGCCTTTCTCGCTTAAGCTCTTGTTTGGTCTTGAAATCGTCCGCGAATCTTTCTTCGACGCCGCCTACTCCTTCAGGCTCTTCTCCTTTCAATTGGCTCAGATTGTTTTCCACGGTGAATCGCTTCCCTACGCCACCAGATTCCAACGAGCTCTTCGCTTAATCGGTGGAAGGACCGTTGGTTCCAGACCGGCACGGACCTCGGAGCCTGACCCCTTGACGGAGGAGAACTTTCACACACTTTCCCTTCTCTCTCTTTAATCCCTTTCCTTCTCTTTTGTTGTGTCTTTCGCGTTCATACATCGTTTGGTTTGGTTATATGTAGCTGTTTGTGTCTTTGATCTTGTAAAATTAAACAAAATATATTCCAAATTTTCTGGAAGCAGAGATTGATCATCTCATGTCTGGGCACAGTGGATCGTTCCTTTTCTCCGATGAGAAACTTTGTCGGCAAATTTGGATGCGATTGAGTGGTCTTTCAGTTATGTTGAGATACCGTGTCACTGTGAGTAGCAACCCTTGTGCTGTTTCTGGGACCCGTGTTTGGCGGAGGTTCAACCGAGGCCGGTCTATGTGTGATTATGATCGGGGCTTTCTGATTTTTTTTTTTTTTTTTAGTATTTATCCTGGGATAAAATTGTTGCTTCTGATCTGTAATTTATATGCAGCCTGTTGTTTGTTGGCCTTTTTATATTATATATATATATATATATATATATATGTATATTTGAGTAGATTGGGTATTATTACTTTAATATATAGACGTGTGCGCCAAGCTTTTCCATTGAGGTCGTTGTCACCGCTCGGATTTGTATTCTGAATATAGTACTTTAAATTGTTGGCAAAAAAGAGTATATATATAATGCTATCACATTCTTTAAATTACAAAGAAACGGTTGGTTAAAGTGATTATCCTTTAATTCTCAGGAATGTGTATTTAAATTTATGTTCTTGTCTTTAGGGCTGCGTAGCTTACCATCGTAATCAATAATTGAGGAAATATTAAGGAATAATGATCCAATAAGAAGAAAGGAATTAAAGAAACAGGCACCTTATGAAAAATAAGATAAAACTACGAGAATTGACCAATTGCCAAATTATTGATGTATCTATGGCACAAAAGATTATTTAATTCATGAATAATATGAATGGTCATATAATATTATGAGCTTTAGTAGGGACTCATCGAGGCCTATAAAGAGAGGCTTTGCACGTAGTATTGTAATTATATGAAACACAAGTAAATGAGAATTGTTTCCCCCCCTTTCTCTCTCAAATTCTCTCCTCCTCCTCCTCTTCTTCTCCTTGTATAAAAAGATCAAATTTTATAACTAACAAAGTTAAAGGTACAATACCGAACGACAAAAGTTTGAAGAAGTAAATAAAACACTGGCTAAATTATCCTGGTATCTAAATAGAAACAAATGAACAAGATTAAATGACAATAGAAGAAGAGCAACATCCTTTATGATAATACTTCAAGGGCTTTTTGGTCAAGCAATGGACCTTTCTTATCTGACCACATCTCCAAAGGAGATACAGGTGAGATTAGAGAAGAGTCCTTAATCCACGCAACGAATGCCCTGAGATATTTGTACCAAAAGAAACCTTCCCCTTTGATAGCTTTGATCCACTTGAATTCTTGCAGCATTTGTTCTTGGAAGGCAATCCAGACTCGGCATGATGGTGACTTGACGGTCCTAACAAGGATTATTGCCCAGGCCGATGGAGATGGGGCTAGTTCTCTCAAACTCCAAGTAGAGGCAGCTGATATTACATCAGACGATGACTCTAAGCTGTAAAGCTCTACAGTGAAGACCAAGTCACAGAATTGGATCATGGATTTGATGGAGATGGATAAATGCACTGGGTCTACATTTTCCCCCTCATGAAGTATGGAATTCCTTTTCACCTACACACAATTCACCAAGATGATCATACCTTTCATAATTTGCTAATGCCCATCGTTTTACAGGGCAATCAGGGTCGCTTTGAACCATTCAATGAAGGTATCAAGGCTGGTTATATACATATGGATAAGCTTTCATACCTCACAGCCTTAGTAAAAGGACAAGAACAGAAGATGTGATCAAGAGTTTCATCCACATCACAACCCAACAAACACTTCTCCGTTACGTCCAAATGATGATGCCCAAGGATATCACATAAGAGAATGGCTTGAGATAACATTGTCCATGTAAACAGTAGGTACTTCATAGGAAGCGAGATTGACCAGAGAAACTTCCAGAAATCATCCTTGACATACCATTATATTGAAGTGATAGAGAGATATTATACCCAGCTTTAACTGAATAAATTCCAAAAGAAGCATCATCCCAAATGATTTTATCACTAAAACCAATGAAGGACAACGGAATGGAGAGAATATGACCAGCAGTAGTAGAGTCATAAAGGGAGCGAATAAGCTGAGAGTTCCAGCTTAACAAATTTTCTCTCTTCTCTTACTCTTCTTTCTTATCTCATATTTTCTTTATCTTTATAACACCAACAAAACAATAGAGGATCTTCATTTTTTTTTTTGGGGGAAAAAGACAGAAAAAAAACTTTAAAATTATAAAATCTTAAATCAAGTTTATTACTAAGAGTTGATAAAAGAACAACGAAACTTAATAAACAGTTTACAACTCATTTTTTGAGAAATACTTGATTTAAAATTTTATAATTTTAAAATTCTTTTCCCCCCTTTTTTTTAGATCGGACAAGTGTCTTATGTTTTTTTTTTTTTTTTTTGCATATATATAAAACTCGTCAAACCTGAATCCTTTTCTATATAACGGTAAATACCCATTTACCAGTTGGATCCCCTAGGGCGGCCCATAATTGAACATCCCTTCTTCAGAAAATTCACCGGCTGCTTCTTGACCCAAAAAAACTGCTTTGTGAGGGAAAAAAAAAAGGGTTGAAGGGCAAAATTATCCTTAAATTTTTCTCAAAAGTGCACCTACCACTATAAAATTTTTTTTATGCAAAAGTAATCATTAATTTTTAAAAATGGTGTAAAAATAACAATGTACTTTTAAAAAATAGGTAAAAGTGACAATACATTAACGGCCGTTTATTTAAAAGTTTTTAAGGGGCAAAAATACCTATAAGTTTTTCTTAAGAGTGTACTCACCACCATAAACTCTTTTTTGGGTGCAAAAATAGCCATAACTTTCAAAAATGGGGTAAAAGTGACGGTAATCTTACTGGATTCAAATGTAATCTTTTAATTGTTTTAAGTTCTGGAAAAAAATACATCGACTTGTCCACTATGATTTTTCCAAGCCAAAAATTGAAAAACTCATCTTCAATAAACATGACATCGCTATCCTGCTTTCACCGACGCGCAGTAAATGGAATTGTTGAGATCCTTCCTCATCAACAATTTTGGCAACTGCGTTTACGACACTATTGATATCAACAATTCAATTTATGGTACGTTGGTGAGAGCAAGATGACGACGTCATCTTAATTGAACATCAATTTTTCAATTTTTGGTTTGGAAAAATCATGATGGACAAGTCGATGTGCTGTTTTCCTGGATTTAAAACAATCAAAAGATGACATTTGAACACAGTAAGAGAATCGTCACTTTTGCCCCCATTTTTGAAAATTTATGGTTATTTTTGCACAAAAAATGAATATACTTTTGAAAAAAATTTATGGGTCTTTTTATCCCTTAAAAACTTTTGAGTAAACGGTACTGTAGTGTTATCTTTATCCCTTTTTTAAAAAATTCATAATTATTTTTACACCATTTTTTAAAATTTATGATTATTTTTAAATCAAAAAAATTATGATAGTGATTTCAATTTTAAAAAAAATTTAAAGTTAGTTTTGCCATTCACCAAAAGAAAAAAAAAAACCTGGTTTCGCCCCTCTTCTGACTTCTGCCGTTCTGCTATTCCCCGTCTCATCTTTACCATCTACACACCGTCCTGGTCCTGATTTGGTCTACCGGGTGAGTTCGGTAAGGAAAACTCGGAAGAAAAACCCGCAGGTCGCACCTTAAACTCCACCGACGCATTTCAATCCCAAAAGGAAAGATCCATGGCGTCCTGATTCTACCAACTGGTGTTATATTTAGTTCCGGGGCATGATTTCTTTTGTTCTCTCTTGAAAAATTTCTCTGCCCGATGTTTTTTCCGAGATTTCCATAGGGATGGGGCTTTTGGTTTTCATTTTGCTTTGCGTGATGGGTGTCGGAAGAACTTAATCTTGTGTCGATTATTATATGAGTAATTATCTTCTCCGGTGCTTCATATCCAGGAGGTCTGGTTAGAAGCAATGACGACCGCAGCTCGACCCACTTGGGCTCCTGCTAAAGGTGGCAACGAACAAGGTGGTACTCGGATTTTCGGTCCATCTCAAAAATACTCATCAAGGGACGTTGCCGCGCATACCACTCTCAAGCCAAGGTAGAGTTTTGGTCGTCTTTGTTCAGTAAGGTTTTGGATCATTTGTACCTTAATTGTAGTAATATTATGGTTGCCTTTCCTAAGTGCCCTCCAGAAAATAAAACAGTTACCAATTTGTCAGTTTTTTCCTTCACCAGTACATGTGCCTTTATTATTGTGCTTCTCCATGTAAAATTATTCCATATGTTTGGTTGAGCGATTCGATTGCTTATAAGTTACTTTTTAATAGTGATTTACGGTATACGAAGTAAGTATGTGAGAGGAGTTGTGTCTCGATTTACGTAAAAAGCAACTTATAAGTTTTTATAAGTTGAAACAAACATGCTTATTGTTAGTTGCATGAGTGTTTTATCCCTGTCTGGTGTTTATTGACATTACAGATTGGTGGAAATTATGATATAGTTATATACCAATTTGGAAGTCACAAATAAGCTATACTTATTATTTTTCCCCCTTTCCTGAATGTGATACTGATTTGTAGTCAAGGTGTTGGGACGTTTCTGTCGTTTCCTTGTAACTTGTTGCTTTGGTACTCATTTCAATCAAGCATTGTGATTAAGCCTTAGAGGCAACTCAAGATATGATATTGCATAATGTGATTGCAGATCTTGTTGCTTTCCTTGCATTTCCTGACATGATATTACTTAATGTGATGAGAGCTCTGGAATAACTGAAGGGGTTTTTACCTTTTAGCTGAAATTTCTTTATTTAGCATCCCTTCATCTAACTTTATCATGAAAGTCTAGAAAAATATGAATTTGAGGGATTAAACTTATTGGTCAACTTGTGTTTATCAGTACACAATGACAGTGGTCACTTGAACATGCTAGTTTAGGTTCCTCCTGAGCGGCTTTTTTGTTGATACTTATCAGATCCTTGACTTGCCTTGATTTTGTTAAATTCATGGGTGTATGATTTAAGTTACTGTAAACCCAGTTTTACTTTTAGATTTGTCTTTACCCGCCAAATACTAATCTTAGCCATGATAAAATCTCCTTGTTATCCTAAGGATAGAAGTTATTTGCGGAACTGATACTATTGATGGGTGATACACATTCATACCCGTCTCAAATTTAGCTGTGAAGTTATTGTTTTTTTAAAATAAAAAAAATCTAAATGTTGTGTTGGATCCAAAATGGTTTCTTTCTTTCCCCATAGTAGAGATTGCATTTCCATATGAAATCATCACCTGTCTGATTGATGCTGCATCTGCTCATTTTCCAACAGTTACATATTTGACTGAGCTATTTCTTTCCTGACAAATGTAAATTTACCTTGCCAGGAAGGAAGGGCAGGACACTCAGGAGGAATTGCAGAGAAGGAACCTACGTGATGAGCTTGAAGAGCGTGAACGGAGGCATTTCTCTTCAAAAAACAAATCATATAACGGTAGAACATCAGTCATAGGTGGTTTTGTACATTTCATCATTCCTGTAAGATTTGAGTATATTCTATTAGGCAAGCTTTCATCATTTATATTGCATTATATATTGGCAGATGACAGGGATCGGGGAAAGGGAAGTCATCTTTTTTTGGAAGGTATTTTATTTGATGCGCTACTATGTATGAATTTAATTTAGGGCCCGTTTAGTTCGATCCCATTGCACCTTGCAGTGCGATGCGATGTCATGGTAATGCAATGTTATATTAATTACAGAGTTAGTGTTTGGTTTGATTTTTAAGTAAAGTGCAATAAGTTATTTTTTTAATAATTATTTAAAATAAAATATCACACAAAGTCTATTTTACCCTTAATATAATTTTTGTAGAAAAAATAGTTAAGAGCCATCACGTTGCCTCATCAGAGCCGTCACGCCACCTCGCCAAGGATCGCCCAATGGTGATGGTTGTGGTGGTGGAGGCGACGGTAATGGTGCTGTGGCGATGATGGTGGCAGGTGGTAACAGCGACAGTGAAGGAGGAGGTAGTGGTGGCTATGGCAGGTGGTGACAGCAACAATGATGGAGAGGAGAGTGGAGGTGATAGCAGGTGGTGACAGCAGTAACAGTAGAGCTAGAGTTAGTGGCGATGGCGGCAGTGACAACAACAATGGAGGAGGAGGCGGCGGCGCCGGGGGGGGGGGGGGGTGGCAGCAGTGGAGGAGGAGGAGGTAGTGACCATGGTGACAGTTGTCAAGGTGACGGCGGCGACAACGGTGAAGGTAGTGGAGGCGGCAGTGGCAGAGGTGGATGAGGTAGTAGCGGCGACGGCAGGTGGTGACAAGGCAACAGTGGAGGAGAAGGTAGTAGTGGTGGTAGCAGTTGCCATGGCAGTGACAGCGGCAACGGTGGAGGTGGCGGTAGTAGCGGTAGCGGCGGCAACGGTGAGGTGGCAGAGGAGGATGTAGTGGTGGCGATGGTTGTGGCGTGGCATGTGAAATAAGACAAGTGAGATAAAGACAAATAATATTAAAGGGTAAATTGGACTTTTTCATCCAAGCAATGAGGTGGTAATGAGTATTCATAGGAGGAGGGGTATGAATGAGGATTATCAATTTTTTAGTAATCATCATTACCATGATGGAGAGGAGAGTGGAGGTGATAGCAGGTGGTGACAGCAACAATGATGGAGAGGAGAGTGGAGGTGATAGCAGGTGGTGACAGCAGTAACAGTAGAGCTAGAGTTAGTGGCGATGGCGGCAGTGACAACAACAATGGAGGAGGAGGCGGCGGCGCCGGGGGGGGGGGGGGTGGCAGCAGTGGAGGAGGAGGAGGTAGTGACCATGGTGACAGTTGTCAAGGTGACGGCGGCGACAACGGTGAAGGTAGTGGAGGCGGCAGTGGCAGAGGTGGATGAGGTAGTAGCGGCGACGGCAGGTGGTGACAAGGCAACAGTGGAGGAGAAGGTAGTAGTGGTGGTAGCAGTTGCCATGGCAGTGACAGCGGCAACGGTGGAGGTGGCGGTAGTAGCGGTAGCGGCGGCAACGGTGAGGTGGCAGAGGAGGATGTAGTGGTGGCGATGGTTGTGGCGTGGCATGTGAAATAAGACAAGTGAGATAAAGACAAATAATATTAAAGGGTAAATTGGACTTTTTCATCCAAGCAATGAGGTGGTAATGAGTATTCATAGGAGGAGGGGTATGAATGAGGATTATCAATTTTTTAGTAATCATCATTACCATGGTAAACTCTATTATAATGTTAAAGAGCAAACAAACACTCTTCTCTTGATAATGCAATCATGATTATCAATGCAGGTATGCAATGGGGTTGAACCAAACGGGCAGTTAATATTTTTGATATGTTGCATGCTGTAATCCAAAATAATACTCCAGTCCTTGCACTACAAACTGGGTTTTATATTTAGGATTGGAGTTAGTATGAAAAGAACACATAATGATTATTTGTTTTCTAGTGTTCTAATTCTGATGGATCCATATTCACCCAGGGACAAAGAGGGAAACAGAAGATCGCATTGTTCCACGTAGTGTAGATGCAGATGATTCTGATGTTGAAGTCAAAAGTGGTGATGAGAGGTGAATAATGTTGCAAGCACTCCTCAACACTATCCAGCGCCTTGTTAATTGTAATTGTTTTATAGCAATTTGTGGTATCGGACTTGTCACAGTGTCTTCCTTCATCTACGGTAGTTTGTATTGAAGTGCCTCTATTGTGTCAGTGACGACGACGACGACGATGAGGATGACACTGAAGCTTTGTTGGCTGAGCTTGAACAAATAAAGAAGGAAAGAGCAGAGGAGAAGCTCCGTAAGGTGTATGATGCTTATTCTTTCTGATAATTTCCCTATGTTGTTTTTATACACTAGTGAAGCTCTGGAGAATATTTTAGCCCTGTTACTGTAATATATGTGTGTTTTATCCTTGTAGAGGAACGGCAACAGCGAGAGGAAGAGCTTAAAGTAAAGGAGGCCGAGCTCCTAAGGGGAAATCCATTGCTAAATAATCCAACTTCCTTCAATGTGAAAAGGAGGTTTGAATCTTTCAAGTTGAAGTTGCTGTCTGTTAAATGAAAGACTGTATATTTGGTCTAGGTCTGGTGTGATGACTTGGTTTTATACTTTGGTTGGCGTAGGTGGGATGATGATGTGGTGTTTAAGAACCAAGCTCGCGGGGAAAGCAAGGCGCCCAAGCGATTCATCAATGACACCATAAGGAATGACTTCCATAGGAAATTTCTGCAGAGATACATGAAGTAAGATGTGTGCGAGTGGCATCAAAGAAACATGGCAATTTGCTGCTGCCCATTGTATTATGTTGTTTCATTCACTGTTAATGGATGCTGATGTTTTCTGATGGACTGCCATCTGACTTGCAACTCATAATTTTGATGTAAACTAAGGTTTGTGGTCCATTTCACTTTGTGCCAAACCAAAGAATACAAGATATCCGGACTTATCTGGATCTATGCACTTCAATAATGACATCAATCTTACCCCTCGTCCTTGGGTTCAACTGGCAAAAGGGTCGGACGCTCTTATCAAAGGGAGGGGGTCCAATCCTGAAGTTGGTCGAGGCGTTAGGGGAGGCATCCTAGTTCCTGGGTGCCTAGGTAAACACCTGAGGGTAATTGACGGCTTGTTTTGTGGTCATTTTCATTTCATTCATGAGTGAAATAGAAGGGAAAATGTATGAGAGACAAACATGGGGACTTGCTTGATAATATTGTAGTCCACGTTTTTTTGTCTTGGTGGGTCCGCACTCAATGGTGGTCCATGTTCCCGGAAGCCGACTGTTGCCTTTAGATGGGCCCTCATCTGGGACCCACCTTGTTACCTAATCCAAAATTAAAAAACTTGCGGCTTGTTAATTAGTATGCTTGGCTACTAGGCTATTAATGTGAAGTCATGATGTTCAAAAATCAGCTTAGAGCTGATAAAACTGCGGCAACCCGCATACTTGATAACATGTCAATCCATCCCGACTCTTTAAGACAGGATAGACTTGCGGACTCAGCTCATGTTATCAACTCTATTTACTGTTAAAGAAACTCTTCTCGATAAAACTGTAAAATTAAATAGCGACACTCATCATGAGAACAATACCATTGGGATACTTTCAATAAACTAGAGTACAATATAGGACACACGGGTGCTTAAACCTTATGAGAACAATACAAAGATTGTGTGTGATAATTAACTTTATAATTATCCGTAAGAAGATGACGATAATGATAATAATAATAATAAATATAAAAGCGCCGACCAGTGACTACTAACTAGTGATTACCTGCACGGAATGGAATGGAAGGGATTACGTGGAAGAATAGAGATAAAATACAAATGGACGGTCTCTTGCTACAACGACGTTATTTATCTTTTGGGGACCATCCCTTACTACTTCCCTTTGGCTCCATAATATAATCATTCATGTTTTGTTTACAGATTTTTTATAGCTGTTGTTTTCAAAATGTGTGGGACTGCCATTAGCAATGAGCCGTGTCTTTCGTTTAGTTGATTATATATTAAATATATAGGGAAATATGTATGGAGTATAAGAAAGTTGACTTTTTAAGAGATCCCCGCCTGCGCATCAGATTCAATTATTATTTATTTTGAAATGATGCTTGGTATTCAAACATGGCATAGGTGATTAACAAAAATATCGCCTTTAATTTGGGGACCAGTAGATAAGGAAGATATAGCTAACTGTCAGCGTTGCACATTAAGCTTGAATTCGTGTTGTGTGCGTGTGCGTTTCGCGTGCAGCTCCTCTCCCTTGTTTTCCTATCTCTTTCCTCTATTTTACCTAAAACTATATCGTTTTGAGTGTAAAAATGAGGAGGTTAGGCTCTTTTTTTTTTAAAAAAAAGATTTTGCACCTTAAAATATTTTTTTAGTGATACCTAGTAATTCAATGTTTTTAGAGCCGAACCGGACGCTAAGCCGGAAAGGTCAGCAAGTCATGGTTCAAACAGTTGGAACGGTCAATCAGTTCAGTCGAATCGGTGACGTAATAATTAAATTTAAAAATATTATACATATTTAGTGTAATTTCTTAGGAAGTTAACAAGGTCACAAAATACCATTTAATGAAGAACATCAAGTCAACTATCAATCTAACAAAATGCATTAACAATAATGATTTCATAACTTGTCAAGTATTTGTGACTTTTGATTAACATGTCTAAAATTTTAAATATCTAACTTTCATCATTGATGGTAGTTTTTTGTATTGGTAATGTGATATCATCATAAATGATATCTTCTTCTATCTTTTCAGCACAAACTGTTAAACGTGGAGGAGAATAAACTTCTTCTATTATCAAATGTTCAATTTTATCAATACTTTCATAATCAATGAGATCAAAATCTTTTTTCTTGTTAACAACTCTAAAAAAACACATGAAAACAAAATATTAGTATTATTATTAGAAGTCATTTAATTAATTTTTTTACCAATACAAAATTAAGTAAAGTATACACAATTAAGTAAAGTGTAAATTGTAAAATTAAAAGTTTAGAAAAAAATTGCAGAATCAAATTTAAAAAAAAAAAAATTTGCGGCATATTTTTTTTTGGCATCTTTATTAGGCCGGACGGTTCTTGAAAAACTAGTCCGGCTTCCAGCTTAACAATGGTTTGCTGTCCAAAAACAGATAAACGATGACCCAAAACGGCTCCCTAAGAAAAACTGTCTAATGCACATGTCCGGCCCCCTAGTCGGACCATCCGGTCTAGTCCCGTTGTCAAATCCTTGCCTGGCATCCTAAAATAATATTTTATGCATCCAACAACTTAAAATATTTTTCTAATTACAACAAGCATTCTAAACTTAAGATGCAAAGTGTTGATAAAAAAAAATATTTTAGGGGATTAAATGCAAAAAAAAAATTTATTTTAGGATACTGGGTGTTATTGAAAAAATTATTTAAGGTACTAAGTGATATAAAAATTAATTTATGATACTGTGTGTTACTGAAAAAAATATTTTAAAGCATAGTTTGCTAGACTGTAGTTACTACTAAAAAAATATTTGAGGGTGATCAATGCATCAAAAATTATTTTAGGATACTAAGTTTCACTAAAAAATACTTCAGGGGGCTGGATGTTATTTTTGGAAGGAAAAAAAAAGTAGGCCCAAACTCCCCTTTTATACATCCAAAAAGCCAAAACGGTGTACTTTTAGGTAAAGGGGAGGAAAGGGATGGGAAAGCAAGGGGATGAGTTGAGTCGTGTGTTTCTAATTATTTGGACAATTGACAATTATATAGTGTTCGTTTGAGATAGTTTATTTTTGGATAATAAGTGTTTATAATTCATGATTCACGGTATACGAGGTAAATATGTGAGAAGAGTTTTATTTTGACTTACGTAATAAGTGCTTATTGACCCCAATAAGCAATACCAAACACATATAAAATCTATTGTATAAACTGCATGAGTTAGTTGCGTTTGGGACTTTGGATGGTGTCGCTTGTGCTTCATTGTTTTTGGCTTTATATGGAATTAGTGGAACCTTGTTCCAAATTGTTGATGAGATGCTTAAGCCGGCTTTCACCCTCCAATTTAATTTATTTTAAGCGATTTTGTGTGTTATGATCTAAATATGTGAAAAAAGTTTTTATCTTACAAAGTACTAAGGTTTATTATTATTATTTAGCTTCCAGTGTTTTAAAAGCTAGACCATATGTCGAGTCGGAAAGCTTAACAGGTCATGATTTAAACGGTTAGAACGGTCGAGTCGTTCAGTCAGACCGGTGACGTAATAATTAAATATATATATATATATATATATAAATTATATATATTACGATTAATCTTTAATCTAATTTTATAGGAAGTTAATAAAATCACAAAATACCATTTAAGGAAGAACATTAATCAATCATCAACCTAACAAAGTGCACTAATAATGTATTAAATCTGGACCGTTGAGATCTTAATCCAACGGTCCAGATTGAGAAGAGGACCGTAAGTGGATGGGAGGGAAGAGGACCGTAGCCGGATCCATCGTTTTGAGTGTAAAAATAGGGAGGTTGGGCTCTTTTTTTTTTTTTAAAAAAAAGATTTTACACCTTAAAATATTTTTTTTAGTGATACCTAGTAATTCAATGTTTTTAGAGCCGAACCGGACGCTAAGCCGGAAAGGTCAGCAAGTCATGGTTCAAACAGTTGGAACGGTCAATCAGTTCGGTCGGATCGGTGACGTAATAATTAAATTTAAAAATATTATATATATTTAGTGTAATTTCTTAGGAAGTTAACAAGGTCACAAAATACCATTTAAGGAAGAACATCAAGTCAACGATCAATCTAACAAAATGCATTAACAATAATGATTTCATAACTTGTCAAGAATTTGTGGCTTTTGATTGATCCAAACATGAGTTTCTTGAAAGGCATTTGAATCATAAATGTCATCATTTTTTTTGGGAAAATGATCCAAAATCAAGACCTCAAACTGCAATTCCAAAGTTTTGAATTCCATTCTTAACTTGAAGATGAACTTCATTTCCTTGTTCTTCAAAAGTATTTTTATAAAACAGTGTGCAACAAACCAAATTATTAAAATTAATAACATATAATACAAATAAAAAAATTAACATGTCTAAAATTTTAAATATCTAACTTTCATCATTGATGGTAGTTTTTTGTATTGGTAATATGTGGTACCATCATAAATGATATCTTCTTCTATCTTTTCAGCACAAAGTGTTAAACATGGAGGAGAATAAACTTCTTCTATTATCAAATGTTCAATTTTATCAATACTTTCATAATCAATGAGATCAAAATCTTTTTTCTTGTTAACAACTCTAAAAAAACACATGAAAACAAAATATTAGTATTATTATTAGAAGTCATTTAATTAATTTTTTTACCAATACAAAATTAAGTAAAGTATACGCAATTAAGTAAAGTGTAAATTGTAAAATTAAAAGTTTAGAAAAAAATTGCAGAATCAAATTTAAAAAAAAAATTGCGGCATATTTTTTTTGGCATCTTTATTAGGCCGGACGGTTCTTGAAAAACTAGTCCGGCTTCCGGCTTAACAATGGTTTGCTGTCCAAAAACAGATAAACGATGACCCAAAACGGCTCCCTAAGAAAAATTATCTAATGCACATGTCCGGCCCCCTAGTCGGACCGTCCGTTCTGGTCCCGTTGTCAAATCCTTGCCTAGTATCCTAAAATAATATTTTATGCATCCAACACCTTAAAATATTTTTCTAATTACAACAAGCATTCTAAACTTAAGATGCAGAGTGTTGATAAAAAAAATATTTTAGGGGATTAAATGCAAAAAAAATTATTTTAGGATACTGGGTGTTATTGAAAAAATTATTTAAGGTGTTAAGTGATATAAAAATTAATTTATGATACTGTGTGTCACTGAAAAAAATATTTTAGAGTACAGTTTGTTAGACAGTAGTTACTACTAAAAAAATATTTGAGGGTGATCAATGCATCAAAAATTATTTTAGGATACTAAGTGCCACTAAAAAATACTTCAGGGGTTGGATGTTATTTTTGGAAGGAAAAAAAAAAAGTAGGCCCAAACTCCCCTTTTATACATCCAAAAAGCCAAAACGGTGTACTTTTGGGTAAAGGGGAGGAAAGGGATGGGAAAGCAAGGGGGATGAGTTGAGTCGTGTGTTTCTAATTATTTGGACAATTGACAATTATATAGTGTTTGTTTGGGATAGTTTATTTTTAGATAATAAGTACTTATAATTCATGATTCACGGTATACGAGGTAAATATGTGAGAAGAGTTTTATTTTGACTTACGTAATAAGTGCTTATTGACCCCAAATAAGCAATACCAAACACACATATAAAGTCTGTTGTATCTGCATGAGTTAGTTGCGTTTGGGACTTTGGGTGGTGTCGCTTGTGCTTCATCGTTTTTGGCTTTATATGGAATTAGTGGAACCTTGTTCCAAATTGTTGATGAGATGCTTAAGCCGGCTTTCACCCTCCAATTTAGTTTATTTTAAGCGATTTTGTGTGTTATGATCTAAATATGTGAAAAAAGTTTTTATCTTACAAAGTACTAAGGTTTATTATTATTATTTAGCTTCCAATGTTTTAAAAGCTAGACCATACGTCGAGTCGGAAAGCTTAACATGTCATGATTCAAACAGTTAGAATGGTCGGGTCGTTCAGTCAGACCGGTGATATAATAATTATATATATATATATATATATAAATTATATATATTACGATTAGTCTTTAATCTAATTTTATAGGAAGTTAATAAAATCACAAAATACCATTTAAGGAAGAACATTAATCAATCATCAACCTAACAAAGTGCACTAACAATAATAATTTCATGACTTGTCAAACATTGGTGGCTCTTGATTGATCCAATTATGAGTTTCTTGAAAGGCATTTGGACTATACCACTCTAATCCTATTTATAAGTCATTTTTTACCAAAAAAAATTGGTTCTATTTATAAGTCAAGTTTCAGTGTAATAAATGAGATTGTGATAATTTTACCCCTGTTTATTGTGCAAATGAAGAAATAATTTAAAGATAAATATAGAAGAAAGAGTTGAAAAGTACCCATTTATAAATGAGGACATAGTTGTAAATTTACCCCATAATCATTAAGTTAACTATCTCTTCTTGGTATGTGAGATTTAGTTAAAAGGGACTTATAAATAGAACCAGAGTGGCAAATGTCATCATCTTTTTGAAGAAATGACCCAAAATCAAGACATTCAATCTCAATGCTTCCAATTTTATTCTTAGCTTAAGGATGAACTTCATTGCCTTGTTCTTCAAAAACATCTTTATAAAATAGTGTGCAACAAACCAAATTATTAAAATTATTAACATATAATATAAATAAAATAAGGTAACATGTCTAAAATTTATATGCCATTTTTTTAAATTTTTTTGCAGCATCAATTTAAAAAAAAAAGAAAAGCTTGCAGCATTTTTTTTTTGCATTTTTATTGGGCTGTACGGTTTTTGAAAAATCCGTCTGGTTTCCGACCTAAACCCTAACAACGGTTGACAGCCCAAAAACGGATAAACGATTGTCCAAAATGGTTCCCCCAGAAAACAGTCTAATAGATATGTCTGATCCGTTTTAATGACCGACCGACGGTCCGATTATCCGATCCGGTTCTCAAAACAGAGTTTCCAATCTCCCACTTAAACTAATGTTCAAATAACTTATCCTTCTTGTGTTCCTCCATGTAGCAGGGACTTGGGGAGCACCCAACGGAAGTCCACGGGTACGAATTCATCCACGCGCACATTCATGCTTTAATGAGTTTTAAATATGTGTAATTATTTTCAATTTTTTTAATTAGAGGGAAATAGAGGGCAGGAGGGAGGAGGGAAAAATTTTATGAGTTGATTTTGGAAAAATCAGAAAAATGGGATTATAAAATTTTAATAAAAATAATATGCAAAATAAAAAAAATTAAAAACTTTCAACCCCACTTCTCTATTTTATTTTAAATCTAAGTCATAAAAATTATCTTTCCCCTTCCCTTCCAATCTCCCAATCTCTCATACAAAATAGCCCCTTATTAGGGCTAAGGAGGATGTCTCACTCATAGCAAGGTTTACCTTTCCCACCCATGGACTTTTCTAAATAAATCTTTACCCCCTCCGTCTTTGCTATAAGAGTTAGCTGACTCTTTTTTGAAGAGATCAAATAAGCTAATTAAGTTGCATTAAATTATTTATATTTATCGTTTTTCTCCAAACTAATCTTTTTTACTTATAAACTGATATATAATCTAATGATAGACAACATATATTATAACTAAGTGCGTGTTTGAATTAACGGTGGCAGAAGTGATTTTTTTGCAATCTGGCTTTTCCAAAAGGAAGATAGTATAAAAGTCAGATTGTAAATGTGATTTGTGCTTGGATTGATGGTGGTATAAGTGGCTTTTTTTCTATCCTTAAACCTATTTGGATTATTATTTGAAAAGCTACTTTAGATGGTAAATGACTGAAAAGGGTATGAATTCTATTGAATACTACACACACACATATTGTGATAATTGAAATGAAAAATTAAAGTCCTAAGATCCCAACTTTAAATCAACACTGTCCTTCACTCAAATTGGTTGGCTATCCTAAACAAAATTTACTTTACTTTAGAGCTTCATAGCTTCAACTTCTTGAGTTACAATAAACCTTTAAGTAGCAAATTATGATCAAATTTTAATCTTTAAGCCATCCAAACAGCATCAATATTTGTGTCTAAGTCGTCGTCATTTTAATCCCACTAAACCTAATCCAACCAATCTAGGACCATTATTCAACATTTGGAAGCACTAAACGATGAGATTTTAAATTAGTTCCCAGCTTCAAAATTAGAACCCCATGGCTTCCAACATCATACATCTAATTGAGATTAACATAATCTATCTCCTTTAACATTTAAAAATACCTTTACACAATAACATATTAAATTTTGTTTCATTTAGTTAAGGAACCTGACACTGCATTCAATAGGACAGGGGACTTTGGGTCCAAACTCATCACTTTCCAAACCATTTAGCCATTCTATATAGCTCCACAATGATTTAACTTTGGCTAGAGGGGAAGGACAAAATGGACAACTAGTGGGGAAAAAAAGTTCAATAGAGTGTGAGCTAAAAATATAGGGAAAAACACACAAATGATATAGAGCTCAAGACCGAAGCCCCGGCGACCTACAACTTTTCCGGCCACCACACAAGTTTCGTTGATGATAGAACATGACACCCACCAACGGATCTTACCAACAAATGACAACACCAACACTACATAACACTAGAATAGCATAAGAAGGCAGAGATCAGACAACCGCCATGTCACAATGCCCAACCACCAATGGTTGCTGACGATATTCACTCTCAGATAACTGAAAATGCAAACATGCAAGGACTGCATCACACATGGCACTCACACATAGAGGATCTGCCCAAAAACCGCCCAAACTTGACAAATCGACACACACAAGCCAAAGCTCCAACAACCACCACCACTCATCTCATCGGTGAACAATCAACAGAAGGCGTGTTAACACCCGTTTTTATTTCGATATGAATAGAGTAATAGAGACCATGTTCCACAGGCATACAGAAGAGTGCAAATATACTAATAAAAATATTTGTTTACAGACTGGAATCAAGAGTGCAGCATTCGATAATATTTACATTTATGTACAGAATATCCCAAAAATATACCAAATACAGACTATATAACCACTGTCTACGTCTCGGGAAACATTCCCGTCAGTTTCTGGTGTCTGTTTCCTTGCCTTTCGAGCAACTGGAACCCGCTGAGACATTTTATTTAGAAAAAGGGATGAGATTCCAAGGAATCCCAGTAGAAATATACGATCCACATATAGAATACGAGGATTAAATATGTAATGCACCGTATCAAGTAAAATGAAAATTCACATCATCCTTGTGTGTACATAAAATTTAGGGCCAACTGTCTAGTTGAAACCTCTACGTGTACCTCAGTTGAGTCCTTGACTACAGCTAGGTAAGACCAATGTACCTCAGCTAGATCCCAAACCACAGCTAGGTAATGTGTCTCCAGCACGTGTTCAAATCACAAAATATAGTAAAGCACATCATATAAATAGTCACATAGTATATGAGAGATAGTAGTCCCTACCTCAACCCTTTTCTCATCTTGAAAAAGTCCACCTCAGAAAACGTGCTAACTACAAATATCCAAATCGGTCCTAAAATATCAAATGTATAAGAATTAGGTTAAAACTCATTCATATATCATTTTAGGCACTACCATAGTGTTTTTTTGTGGTTATATTAGCCTATGGTGAAATTTTACCAAAATGCTCCTGGGACCCCGTACTGGCCCGACTGTACTTTTCCTAAAATTTTTACTTGGGCTATTCTAACATATTTTTGCCCAAGAAATCCATTTTCAAACTCGAAATTACCAAATTCACTACCAAAAAATGAAATTACCCTTGGCAGCCCATACTTTAGGGTTTCAGGGCCATTTTCGTAATTATGCTTTTTTGAGCTTTTCCGAAAAAGTGACCAACTGTAACCCCACCTAATTTTTCCTTCTGAACTCAATGGAATTATCAAATTATTGAAAATATAACTCTAAGCCCCTCTAACAGCCCTGGCCAAAACTTATAGGAACTCCAGGGAAAATTGAGGGTTTTCGATTTCGACTCCACAGACATGTTCTTTTCTACTCCTAACCACTTTATTAACTATTTAATTCGGTTACAACTACCATTTAGACCAAATTTTGGCAACATAACCCTTATGTCCTCACATTTCTAAAATTTAAAACTAATAACAATCCAGCGAAATTTCACCGATTAAATTGTCCAATTAGCCAAAACAATCAAAGATTGAAGTTTTGGAAGTTACCTCAAGCTCCTTTTGGCTTTTCCTTGATATGGCTGAAAAAACCCTAGCGCCAACACCAAGATTTAAGCTCCACAAACCTTAAAATACATGAAAGAGAAGCTTAGAAGCGGAGTTATACGCGTTAGGTATAAATTCATCGAAGAAATCGGCTTACCTCGCGAGTTCTCTTCTCCTTCGCTCTCTTGTTGCAGCACTTAGGCACGGTTTATGGCTGAAGAGGAAGGGGATGATACCTTTTTATTACATATTTTACGTTATTTTACTAAATTTTTGAAAATTCCGAAAATTTCAAAAATCAATTTTATGTACATAAACCTTTATGTACATGTAATCATACCATTTTTCCCAACTAATATTTCCTTTTTCATGCTACATATAGGAGACACCCAAGGGTCCTTCCCTTTGGTCTCAATTGATTTCACAACTTGTTTCAGTTATGTATACACGTAAAGTCCCAATTTTGGCCAAATTCGCATTTTTGCTCAAATTTTTCATAAATTCATATTTATTTGACCAAAATATTCTAAATATATTTTTCCCCTTTATTTTTATTAATTAATTGAAATTAACTTCAATTAATCAGAAAATAATAAATTTTGTGCTAAATTGGCAAAATTACAATTGTGCTATTACCTTTTTAATCTAATTTTTTTCCTCTTTTTATTTGGCCAATTTTCATTTATTTTTGAACCAAATATTTTCTCTATTATTTCTCCATTTTTGTACCTTAATATTGGGCTTTTAAATTTACCCAAATTAATTTCATAATTATTTTTGCCCAATTTCTCATGAAAATGAACATTTATAAAACTCATAAATTCTAAATTCATGAATATTCAACATTTTATTAAATTTCTCAAATAATTATAATATATTTTGTGAATATAAATTTTGGGGTGTTACAAGACAAGGACTCACCATGAGCTAAACACCAATGGCACAAAGAAAGGAGCAAGAAGAGGATGATCGGAATCGGGGGTGAGTGAAAACGCTCTAACCATAGCTCCTCCTCCACACGCTGTGACGCCCTCCAACCACGGTGACCAAAGCCAAAAAGTAGCAAGAGTGAGCTTCTTGAAGAAGCCGCTTTTGGACTAGAAGCCCAGTGGGGTCGGCCGCTTTCCCAAACATCCAACTTCATCACCATTGTGCTTTTGGGAAGGTGGCCGAGCATTTCAACCTCTGTGCCACTTTCTCAAACAGGTTTTGAGTAACTTATTTAACTTTTGTAATCTCTAAAAAAAAGTCATATGGCTCTTATATTAAAGATCGAATGGATTATATAAATAAGGGTATTCGAAGAGCCGTTATCAAAGTCTTGGAAAAATTAATTTTTTGACCTTTATAGCTTTAACTTAATTATAACTTAAACCCCACTTTAACTTAGGACAACTCATTCCTTGTATTTTTTATTTGGTTGTAACTCGGTTTCTGAACTTTGACTTATTGCAACTTAGTTCTTACAGTTTTAACCATTTTACTCCCTTACTCCCTTCAGTCATTAATATAAAACCTATTTACCAAATTTGATTAGATTAAGGAATCTAGTTAAGTTAGCTAATATAACATGTTTTTTATAAAATACTCTAAATATCTTCCTTAATTTCCTACATCTCTCTCTTACCTAATTATTGTTGGGGGATAGAGCTGAAAAATATAGTCGATCCCATTGGGCGGCCTATTTAGACCTGAGCTCATCAAGGGCTGAACATATGATTTAGAGTCTCCATAAGAGTCGGACTCAAAAGAACCAACCCTGTAGGACTGCGGGCTTAAAAAGGCCGGCTCGTTTAATTTTCTTTTTTAAATAAGGCTAACTAAACTCAGTGGCTTTGACTTCTCACAATCTCACTTTTAGCTAATCCTAACATAACACATTAACACACCTAACTTGTTAACAAGTTAACCCTCAGACCTCAATCCCTTGCCTCACGAGTCACGTTCTCACAGATAACCGATTGGATAGTGGCACAACGCGCGCGTACAACTCACAGTTCCAGAACCAAAAATCGGACTCCTTCTTCATTCTTCAAGGTTGAAGTTCAATTTCAAAGACCTTAACTCCCTAAGGGAGTAAGGGTGACTGTCGGCCGACTGCCGGCCTGCTCGACCAGAGATGACCATGACCTCACTCTATCTGGGCATCTGGATCTCCCCTCTGCTGTCTGCTTTGTCGTATGTCGGCTCTTGATCTCTAGTCTCACAAAGTCGCACTCTCACCATCGGTCGTCGCCTTTCAGTACTTAGATCAGCCTCTTGGTTGTTACTCACTCTCAATCGGCGTCTCACTGTCTGTGTTTGAGACTCTGCTTCTCCGGTTCTCTGCTTCTGCTACTACTACTTCTCTGTCTGTGTCCAATCTCCATCTTGCTCTGTCTAACTCTCCATCTCAAGTATGATTCCGTCATTCTGATCTCCGTCTTGCTTTTGTGCTTTTGTTTTGTTTAGTGCTTTTGTGCTTTACCTCATTAGTGAAGAAACACATGTTCAGAATCATACTTAGCTTTACCTCATTAATGAACAAACACATGTTCAGAAACACATTCAGTTTTCTTCCATTAATTATTATCGTTTGAGATTACCCTCCTTGTGGGGAAGTTTAATCTTAGCTTTGAAATTGGAATTGAAATATGTTTTCTAACCCTGCACATTCAATTTCTAACTATGGCCAATGACTGCATCAAAATTCTAGGCCTACCATGAAACTTGGTTCGTCCCTGTATCATTTCATTTAGCTTTTGCAGCCTTGCTTTCAGGTCAATGAAAGTAATTTCTATCAAAACTTGAATTTAGCAACATGACAATGAATGATTAGGCTTTTGTCATTCACTCTCACTCTCTCAAGCGTGATCATAATTTGTTTAATTTTTCACCAACATTTTGTGGTGTAGTTCTTGTCAAAATTTAGTGGAAGTGATTAAGGAAATATTTTCAAAACATTTTGTGATTCTGGTTTATGTTTATGAACTGCTGAAACTTTTTTTTATAATAATTATGTTTTTTTTAACAGAAATAATATTTATGTTTTAAATTAGGTATTTTAATCTTTAAGCATAAGAAAAGTAAAAAGATGTTAAACGGGTTTGAAGCCCGCTGGCTTTAATAGGGCCGTCTCGTTTTTCCAGTACTATTGGGGGAGCATTAATAGGGATAAATTAGAAAAATATTGACAAATATGATAAATAAGTCTTACATTTAGGATCAATATTAAATCTCTAATTATGACATACATTATGAACCAAAAGAGTATAATTTAGTCAAAGTTTAAGAATTATGTTATAATTGAGTTAAAACTATATGAGTTGAGTTCCATCGAGTCAAAGTGTATGAATTGAGTTCCAACCAAGTTAAAACTATATAAATCAAAAGATTAATTTTCCCTTTTAAGTCTTTACTACTCATGCTAATTTAAATTGATAGTATTAACATAATAATTGGCTGGCGTATGGATAGGATTATTTATTGTCAATGTTTTGTAAGTCAATGACATCCAACTCTTCCTTTAAGTATTTTTTAAGAGTGGGATCAGAAAATTTGAAGCCACTATAAATAAAATAATAGATAAGATTATTTATTTATCAAAGGACAAGTGGAAGGAATTTTATAAACAACGATTAAGCTTTTCCCCAGAAAAAAAGGCAGTTACATCAATTTCATTTATATTACCCATAATAAAACCGTCATGAGAAGTAATATCTACGTTTTTGGTGTTTACTTTTTCTACGGGGTTGCATTCTTTCCTCAACTTACTCCAACTCGACCCTTTTCTATTTTATTTTTTTTTGTCACTTGGATGTTGCCGCAACATTTTGCGTTTTCTGTGCATGCGCGTTTATGTGGCGAGCTCAACTATTTTCATTAATTTAATAAACGCATGTACTTTTAGCTTGAGGCATGTACTTTTAACCAAGGTTGTTATAGTCAAGTCAGGCATTTAACCGGTCAAGGTTTTATATTAGTGGATCAGATCGGAGCAACCTGATGAGAAAGTAAAAATTTCAATGTTATTAATATGAAATTCTGAAGAAAAAAAAAAATAAATTAAATTTGGGGGTGGGAAATAGTAAGTAGGTTTGCCGGTTTTTGGGTCGAACCAGTTGGTCCTGATCTAATAACCCTACTTTTAATTTGTTTAAGCATTAACCTTGCTTTAGAATATTAACGATAAATATCAAGGTATTAAAACTCGAACAGGGTATTGAACCGGTCGAGGTACTGGGTTAAGGGTCAGTGGGTCAGACCGGGGCCAAACCGGAGCTAAACCGGGACCAAACCGGTGAGAAATTGAAAATTTTAGACTTATAGTATGAAATTCTAAAGGAAAAATGAATTTTTTTTTTTTAAAATACGAACCCGGACCGGTTTACAGGCCGATTCGCCGGTTTCCGGGCCGGACCAATCCGGGTTCAATAACCCTGATAAATATCATGCATAGACCCCCTTTTTTTTTTGTCCTTTTTCCCTGTAACAAAGTTGATCACAAGATAATGTGAATGCCAGATGCTAAGAATATGCCCATGAACCATGTAAGATCCCCCGGCCTCCAATTCAATTTATTATTGTGTCATCTCAAGTTATGCGTTAGAATAAAATATTCTTAAGCTGACTTTGTCTTCCTATGACTTTTATTTTTTATCATAAATCTCTTAATTTAATTTATACAATCTTAACCTAAAAAACATCAATAAAAAATTTACAAAGTATTATTCCATTTATAAGTCATAGATCGTGAATAGGTAATTTATTGTTCAGATTCCATACAATATACAAATTTTGATACAGAAGACCTCTTTAATTGACGGGATGTAATGATGCTTTAAAATAGTGAAAAATGCTACTATTCAGGTAATAAATAAATAAAACTCGTGTTTTATTAGGAATCTTTCCTTATCATTTTGCCGTGCTAATCTCATATTCGCCAGTCTAGTGAATGACAAGTCAGCGTGTATTTAAAATAGTTTTTGGAGAATAACTTTCATAATTTTTGAGATAAATATGGGAGAGAAACTTTTTTCGATTTACAAAAAAATATTTCTAAAATCATGATTTCAGAGCTTGCCGAACATATATTGAGATAATACGTAAAGTGAAGTGCTTCGTTGTCCCTCTAAAGAAAGATGAAGGCACCGACTCTTCTGCTTCTTTTTATATTAATTACTAGTATTTGTTAAATCGTTGATGTAATAATTTTGATGCAAAACAAAATGAAAAAATTTTAAAAAAAATATCATTTAAACTTTAAAATTCTAAATTAGTTTTGTTAATAATAAGAGTAATGAGATTAATAAATAGAATAATGTGATTAACAACTCAAATTTTTATCAAATCATTAAATTAGAATTTTGAAGTTCAACAGGTATTTTTTAAAAACTTTCTCAAACAAAATTTAATAGCTTAAAAATTATATTCGATTCAATATGAGAAATGATACGATGATGTACGGAGGGCGGTAGTATCACGGCAGTTTCCCCCCTTTCCCTCGCTGCATTAAGAAAATAAAACAAATAATTAATAGTACAGTTAACTTAAAAGATCCTGCTTAATCACTTCCACTATTTCTCAAAGAACAAGCATTCCGTAGTCAATGAAATTAAATGAAACGTTGACCCTCCAGCTAACTAAATGTGCCGTGGGAATCTTATTAGGCCCACCCATGCACATATGACAACAACATCAATAAGCGTTATTTCCTCTTATTTTAAATATAAGGTAAAAGAGAGTTTTTTTTATAGACTAAGGAAGCTAAATAAATTACTTAATCATATAATATACTCCCTTCAGTCTTAAATATAGGATAAAGTTAAGACCGGAGGTAGTATTATTTATCATTAAAATCATATGAATACTAATTATATGAATAAACTTGACAAATAAATATATTAATTACTCTCAAAATGGATTAAAGAATTCTCTTAGAAGTGACGCGTATGGATAATAGGAAGGCGAACATGACTAACAGCCTACCCCAGGAAGTGAAGCACCGGAAGTATTGGTAGCAAATGAGACTAGTCAATTAATTTTATATGCCTAAAATAATGATACATTTGTTAGTTAATAAATGCAATGTATTAAAAATCGGACCGGACCGGCTAGTTCAGACCGGTTGAGGTCAAAAAACCGGGGTCTAACTAACCCGATCGACCCGGTCTGAACCGGTCCAACCCGGGGTGAACCGGAGTAACCTGAGGTGACGCGTGGTGAACCGGTTTGCCCCCTTTTTTTTTAAATTTTTTATATCCCAAACGACGCCATTTTGTCTTTTTTTAAAAATTATTTCTTTGAAATTTTTTTATTTGCAAAGAGTTTTAAAAGTATTGTGGAATATTTTTTTGCTGTTTTGCACTGGTTGGAGTAAAATCCTTATATACTTAATGATACTTTTGTGGGTATTAGGTTCACGAGGTTATATTTGATTATTGGTTGGAAAAAAAAACTCTTATGTAGTTTTTTAAATAGTATATATGAACATTTAAATTATATATATTTTTTAATTAACCCCAGTTTGACTCCCGGTCTGACCCTCGGGTTGACCCCAATCTGAACCACTGACCCTTGACCCAGTGTCTCGACTGGTTCAATGTCCGATCCGGTTTTCAGTACCTTAAATAAATGATATCTTTCTGAGCAAATAAATAAATAAATGATATCTGAAAAAGATGGTGAGCAGGAGAGGACTGGGCAATTAAGGAAGTCAACCTTTTTGAGCTGTGAAAGAGCGTGAGAGTAGCATGAGGCTTTGACCCAAACACACACAGTATCTGAGTCATCTTCGTCGGCTTCTTACCTTCCTCGCAAACCGATTGTGAATATGAAAAAAAAAAACAAAGAAAATTCAACAAACTTGGGAAGCCTCTCCCATTGGAAACGTATATCGTTGGTCAAACAATTGAATTCATGTTCACTCGTGTTTTTTGGATTCGGCGGGTACGGTCCTTTTCTTTTCCATTCACTTACGGTATTCTTCTCAATCTAGACAGTTGGATTAAAATCTTAACGGTCCAGATTTAATATATTATAAAATTATTATTATTATTATTATTATATTTTTATATTAAAAAAATATGGACCATTGAGATCTTAATCCAACGGTCCAGATTGAGAAGAGAACCGTAAGTGGATGGGAAGAAAGAGGACCGTAGCCGGATCCATCTTGTTTCTTCCATAAATATCTTCACCAATAATCTTACAGGTGCCTTCCAACTGGCCTTGTATTGACCAACCTACCTCCTATTTTTCACCATCCCCGGAAAGGAAAATGTCACAACGCGTTTCAAACATTTTCACGTATGTCAACAAGTCAGCCTTATGTGGAAACAACGAAAGAAAGAAAAACTAGTGACGGAAGTTGAATATATTTATTTTAGTAATGCACTCATCCTAACTAAAATCAAACAGCAATATTTTTTATCACAAGAAAAGAAGCCTCCACAGCAATAGATAATATTAATAAGTGGTCATGAAGGAAAAAGATAACAAGGGAAAGAACATAGGATAGGACTGAATAATAGCATTAAATAGCATGAAATAGGGGTGAGAGGCCGAATAAAGAAGCCCAGCTACGACACGGTAAGTACATAGTTGGCCCGGCCGTATTTGACAGCGGAAATAGGCAACGAAAATGACATTCCAAGACCTTAATAAAATACTCTATTTACTGTACCCCAAAAAAAAAAACTCTATTCACTCATATCTATGGACTCCAGTAAATTTAAAAAAAAAAAAGAATTTAAATCCTTAAAATGAGAAATAATTTGAACAGGTAATTAGTTAAAAAAGATTTGATTAATTGTAATTAATAATTGTGCCTATATAACAAGGATAAGATATGAAGGAAGATTCCTTCTTTGGCAATAAGTGTGAATCAGCCCATCTTCCATTTAAAAGCTTTTGCCTCGCTCCTCTCTTTACCCAGTCCTTTCTCTCTCTCTCTCTCTCTATTTCCATTGATTTTTTCATCTCAGAACCCCCAAAATAGACCCTGTTTGTTGAAATACTCGTCTATTAGAACGCTTCAGAGTTCAATTCAAGGAAGGAGTAGGAATCAGTTAGTACTAACTAGTTCCCAATCCCACCACCACCTCTGTAATATACAAGAAATCCAGAACTTGTGATTTTTCTTTATTTCGGAGAAGGAATGGGGTGGGTGAGGCAAAAGCAGCAGCATCACAATGCGGCGTCGTTTTGGAGATACTTTCTCATGGCCTTAGCCTTATGCCTCGTCTTCTCCACACCTCTCTGCAGAGCCGGAGCAGAAAAGCACCGGAATGCTTACGCCACCATGATGTATATGGGCACTCCCAGAGACTACGAGTTCTACGTCGCCATACGCGTCCTCCTCAAATCCCTCGCCGCCCTCAACGTCGACGCCGATCTCGTTGTCATTGCCTCTGTCGACGTCCCCGCCCGATGGGTCCGAGCTCTGTACGTTCACTCTCTCGCTTTGTCTCGTTCTTCAATTTTTAAATCATATTATAGTTTTTTACTTCCACGGATTTGCTTGCTTGTTGCTTTCAACCTCATAATCGACCGATAATTTTTTTTAGCTTCTTTCCGATTTCGTCGCCGTGCTTGTTCTTGTTAGAAGGGGAAGCTTCTGATTTAGGGAAGAAGACAAAACAAGAGAGCGTTCTGGTTAATTGGAGAGGGGGGGGGGGGAATCAGGCGGGGATTATTATGATAAGATCATAGTCACAGCGCACCACCATGTTTGGAACTTTGGATATTAAAGTTAAAATCCTCAAGGAAAAAAAAACCGTCGGGGGTGGGCCACAGTGATTAGCCACATTAATTATACCATTAATCTTGCTTCTGATTTGATTAGGTTTTGCCATTAGGTTTGTGACTTAAGGACTTAATTTGCTTTACGCGTGAGTTACCATGAAGTCTTAGACGACCCATTCAAAATATCCTTGGCCGGTCATAGTTTTCTATGTTTTTGCACTTGTTTCTAAGTAATTATCTCTTTAATTTTTCCGGTAACTAAGTTTAAATTTGCTGACCTCATTTGCTAAACCAAGGTATCTTCCTCCCTATAACACGTTAAACTTGGGCACCTGGCTGGCATATCATTACATGACTGTACAATTTCATTTTAGTCATATCCTAGTTTTCTTGAGTTTATTTTAATATATACGGTGACATGTAATATATTTTATTAGTAAGTTCTAAACAATATTCTTCTACCAACTTATTATATGAATTCATTTGTAAGACATGCCCATAGAAAGATAAAAAATCCAGTGTTATTACTCATAGGGATGGAATTGCTTTGCAAATCCAAATATGCTTGGTGCCTTCGGATTAATTAGGGCATTTATTGTGTATAAATTAAATTGAGAATCATATCGATCTTATTTATTGCTAAGGCTAAACTAATAATAATAGCACTAATAACACGATGGCGCGGTGAAACATGTTTGCCTGTTATTTACCTACCTACTTTTTTGGTCGCAATATAGAGCTTGAAGCTTCGTTTATTACGTTTGTCCGTTTGGGTTTAGACAGTGGAGCCTGAGAAATCAAGAATGAAGTACTACTCCTATATGAGTAATTGAGTATGTTAACCTTTAAAAAAATGAAGATTAGGATGAGCATTTTTAACAAATCTAACTGGTCGGATTTTTTTGTTTAGTTTCCCAACCTTTTAGAAAGCGTGGTTAGTTCGGGTTATCGGCTCACCAACATTTTTTTGACCTTTAGTTCTGGTCACGTGCGACGTACTCATGGAGACCCAACTTCCTAAAATCCTTACACTTGTGGACTCATCAAACTTTCACTCAAAACTCACTTTGTATTCTTTCATTTTAGTATTACTCGTCACACTCCACCCCGAAAGTTCATCAGAAAATACAGCACAATCATCTATATTTCGTATTTAAGTTAAATTGTATTTCATCGGTCCTTAATATGTGACATATTTACCTAATTTAATTAGATTAAGGAAGTTGGTTAAGTTAGTTGATATAACATGAATTTTTTATAATACTTTTGTCACATTCCTTAATTCCCTTCTTCCCTCTCATCCTTCTTCATTGTTGAAGGAGCATCATTGGGAGTAAATTAAGAAAAGTTTAACAAATATAAAAATTTTGTTTTATATTTAGAACCAATATCATTTCCCCAAATATATTTTATATTAAGCACCGGCGGTGGAGTATTGTTTTAGTTGCTTTAAGCTTGCAGGACTAATTTATTTGGTTTTACTTTCTGGAAAGCCTCCCTTTTTCTTTTTCTTTTTCTAAAAGAGTCTCCACAAACAAGGGCTGTTAAATGGGGGGAAAACGAAAAAGAAGAAAGATACTTTAATGGATCAGACTGGGTTTTAGTGGGGACTTAAATGGTGGAATATTAAAGAATTATTTCGAAAGTATTAGTAGTATATGGATTTGAAACGATAGGGATTGAATGAGAAACTACTCAATAAAGGGGAAAAATAAAGAGAGTGAGATGTAGGACGTGTGTTGCACAACACAGCACAAGGCCATTGGCCTTGGCCTTTTCCTATTTAATGGCTGTTGAATTATTAATTAATTAGGTGTGCGTATATATATAGTTTGTTTGTTTTTCTATCAGAATAGCTCAAGCCTATTTGATAGAACTTGCCTTAACATCATATATCATCTTTGATTCATTTTTTAATTATTCGATATGAGACTTCATTATTCTAATATCCTTCCTACTACATTTTTTTTCTTATTCTTGTTTTTTTAATTTTGAATTAATTAGGAATATACATATGCATATGTTAGGTTTGTCTTTCTAGTAAAATAGTTTAAGCCAATTTGATAAGACTTGTCTAACATTATATACCTCTAATTCATGTTTCAATCATTGGATATGGGACTTGATCATTGTAATAATGGCGTGAGAACTTGCTTCCAAATAAGTAGGAGGTTGCAGGTTCGATTCCACGTATAATTCTAGTATGTCTGCCCTCTAGTTCCAAAAAGAAAAAAAAGAAACAGCACAAGGCATCAAGTGTTGGAGGGGTTCATTATTATTATTAATGGTTTGTATTTGTGGGATATTATGCAGGGAAAAAGAAGATGGAGCGAAGGTGGTGAGAGTGGAAAACATGGATAATCCGTACAAGAAGCAAGATAATTTCGACAAGAGATTCAAGTTGACGTTAAATAAACTGTACGCGTGGAGCCTTGTTGATTACGACAGGGTGGTGATGTTGGATGCAGACAACCTCTTTCTTCACAACACCGATGAGTTATTTCAATGTGGACAATTCTGCGCCGTCTTTATCAACCCTTGCATCTTCCACACCGGCCTCTTTGTCTTGCAGGTCACCCTCATTTACATATATATATATATATGTATATCACCTTCCTCCCTCCATTATTATTATTATTATACTTTAATTAATTTAATAATAATAATCATCATCACCTATCTTAGCCAAACTCGTATAACTCCAAATTCCATGTCCTTATCTGTATTCTTGAATCTTTTTCTTTACACATTGCTTTCCTATCTGCTGACGTATGTATGAAGTAATCAGGAGTGTAGTCATCGTAGTAATTATGACAATAACATTTTAGTCTCTGTTGGTATCTGCAGCCATCAATGGAGGTGTTTAAGGATATGGTCCATGAATTGGAGATTGGAAGAGAGAATTCGGATGGTGCTGACCAGGGTTTTATATCGAGTTACTTCCCGGAATTGCTTGGTCAGCCTCTGTTTCATCCACCGGCAAACGGCACCAAGCTTGAGGGAACATATAGGCTTCCTTTAGGATATCAGATGGATGCTTCCTACTACTGTAAGTAAAAGTAAAACGAAGTAGCTGAACTCAGTTTCATAATTTGAAATGCATAAATCTAACTTGATGTTGTGTTGTTTCAGATCTGAAGCTACGATGGAGCATACCTTGTGGACCAAATAGTGTGATCACATTCCCTGGGGCACCCTGGTTAAAGCCATGGTATTGGTGGTCCTGGCCTGTTCTGCCATTAGGCCTCCAGTGGCACGAACAACGACGTCAAACTCTAGGGTAGGTGGTTTCTATAAGATTTTTGTGAATTAGGTATATGTTAGGTTTGTCTTTCTATCAAAATAGTTTAAATCAATTTGATGGGACTTGTCTTAAGACTAGATACCTTTAATTCATCTTTCAATTTGTCAATGTGGGACTTGATATGTTCTAATAAGTTCAACTTTTCCATGCACCTGTGAATTGCATTTCAGAATATTTAACCAGTAACATGTTCATTAAGATGTTGGTGTGTATGTATGATATATGCAGGTATAGTGCAGAGATGGCAGTGGTACTGATCCAGTGCGCGATATACATAGGAATAATAGGAATGACGCGACTAGCAAGGCCAAGTCTCTCGAAGCTGTGCTATCGGCGATCTGATAAGAGCATTAACTTTGTGCAAAACTGCCTCAAGTTGGTAGCATTTTGGTGCATACTTGCTGCCTACATAACACCATTCTTCACCATCCCTCACACAGTTCACCCTCTACTGGGATGGTCCCTGTATTTGCTGGGTTCTTTCGCTCTGTCTTCGATCGCCATGAACGCGTTTCTGCTCCCAATTTTACCAGTTTTGGTGCCATGGTTTGTTATTATTGGAGTGCTCTTAGTTATGTCGTTTCCTTGGTATCCAGATGGTGTGGTAAGAGCTTTGTGCGTCTCCGCTTATGCCTTCTGTAGTGCACCATTTCTGAGCGTAGCCGTATCGAAGATAATGGTGGCTCTTCAATTAACATTTGAGAGGGAAGCTTTCTTGCCCAGATTGGGAGAATCTACTCCTCCTTCTGGCTTTAACAAGCTTTACTGAATTGAACAGTACCCATTTGTGCATAATACAGTTACTACTGCCACAAAACGATGATTTTTTTTGCTGCAGACAATGGCGTGACGTGACATGGTGATGGAGAACTTTGGGGCATGGTATTGTTTGCATTCTTTTGGAAACCTGCCTTGCTCTTTACAGATTGCTATTTACATACACCACTTTTGCTCTATCTTTGTGGTTTCATTGGCTCCAGTCTTGTGTAGTTGTAAAATTATTGACAAGTGGGGAGAGGGCAGAGATTTGAGAGTCATTACTCGAGAGTCATTGTATAAACACTACTGGTATTTATGTCATAGTATATAGATTCTTCCCGTGATGGAAGACGCCTTGGTTTCTTGCTTGTTTGGGATGACCATAGGAAGTTTTAGAATTTAGATAGGATAAAAAAACTAATTGAATGAAAAAATTATGTTTGTCACAATTTTAAGGGAAATAGACTTTTGGCACAAAAGTAACTTTAATGTTAAAACAACTTTTTCATCCTATTATATAATTTAATTTTTATCTTAACTTTAGTTTATAAAAGTCAATTGTGATAAAAAATACTTTTTGTTGCTAAGTACGTGCATCTTTCTATTAAAGGCAATCTTGTTCGAGCATCTCTTCCTGTGGGTATTCGAATTTTGGTTCAACATGTTGTAATGGACTAATCCCTCTCGTTAGATCCAAAACTGTGACAAAAATTACTTATGACAACACTGATCCAAACAAGCGTAAATCATTCAATGGCCTCATCTTTAGATATTTTAGTGCCGTTTTTTTTTTCTTTTTTCAATAACGAGAGATTGGCCATATGTCATGTGAGCCCAATATATGAATTTGGGCATATAACCACTGGAACATGCAAAGTCAGAGTGGACCCATAATAGGAGTAGTAAATGAGAATCAAAGGGTGGCCCATGTGAATCAGTTTTTCATGCAACTAATCGCAGGGACGACTGAACCTGATTGGTGCAGTGATGGCATGGTGTTGTTACTGATAGCAATTGACTGATGCTTCATCACATTGGGACTGGGAAACCCCAGGCCCATGTAATTTTACCTCAATCATTAATTTCTCCTTTTTCTTTTGTTTTTTAATAAAGGTTAAGGTGCAAAAATACCTATAAATTTCTCTTAAAAGCGCATCCAACACCATAAACTTTTTTTAGGTGTAAAAATAGTAAAATACCCATGAACTTCTCAAAATGGAGCAAAAATGTCAAACCGTTAATTGGTACAAACGTCCGTTTTGTGATATCCACAATATTATTTTTTGAGGTGTAAAAATACCCATGAACTTTTTTAAAAAATGCACCCAACACCATAAACTTTTGAAAAGTTCATGGGCATTTTTGTACCCAGAAAAAATTTCATGGTGTTGGGTGCACTTTTTAAAAAATTTCATGGGTATTTTTGCATCTCAAAAAATAATATTATGGGTCCTACAAAACGAACGTTTGTACTAATTAACGGTTTGACATTTTTACCCCATTTTGAGAAATTCATAGATATTTTTGCATTTAAAAAAATTTTATAATATTTGATATACTTTTAAAAAAAGTTTATAGGTATTTTTAGGCATTAATTTTTTTTTTAATAAAGTTTACGGGCACTTTTAAAATTCCACTACTGCCTGATTTTGTATAGGGCAAACAAAAAGGGGTTCAGGTCCCAACGTTCGAAAAATGGTGTGGACTTTGTATGAATAGATATCAGTGGGGGCCCACGTGCCTGGGGACCAGAAAGATAAAAAGGTGATTGAAACAGAATACTACAAAATAGTATTTCACCCATGCTGGGGGCCCATAATTTGTCATGCACACCAAATGACCGTTTGAGCCGAAACAAAGATGCCATGCAATCATAATGCGACCAAATTATCCAACGTCAAAAGGCAACCAATAGAATTTCAATTAATTTGATTGATTAAGCCTATATTTAGAATAGCTTATTTTTTATTTATAAGTGTTTTTTATATAAATCAAAATAAAATTCATTCCATATACTTCCCTTATATACCATAAATCATGATTTTAAAACATGTATAAACTAAAATTAAACTATTCCAAACAAAAAACAATAAATTAGGTCCCAAGAGTCTGACTAGGCCCCACTTTTCTACTTATGCTTCCCACTTACATCGAATTTTAGGTCATTATTATAAGGAATTTGCTCAAGATTAACGGCGGTAATCCTGACTTTGATTCCCTCCATGAAAAAAAAAAACACAAATGAGTAGAGGCCGTGAAGATTATCCCGAACTGTCAACTTTTTCTTTATTGCATGTACGGAAAAAAAACGAATATTAAACAGTGACGTTGGAGGCGTAAGACTACAAGAACCAAGGAAGAGATAGTAAGAAACTGGCATATATAGTCACGGGTTTGGAGTTCAGAGACGTCTGAGTCCCAAGGTGGTGTGTCTCACCTCCAGAATGCAAATCCAATTCACCCTTAAAGCAATATGACCCACATATTTTTTTGTACATTTAAGTGCAATTTCACCCAATGAAGAAATTTAATATATTTTTTAAAAATAAAAAATAATAGAAAGATTAAGTTAAGATTTTGAAATATGATAGTAATTTCAAAATAATACTATCATCAGTTATATATATGTGTTTGTGTGTGTGCGCTCATTGGTTCCAAAAACACTACCTGTATGAGCTAGCTTGCCCCCTAGAAGAGCGGGTACCCGGCAAAAGTGACCGTTGGAGCCGTCAATAAAATTAATCAGAAAAAGTTCATACACTTTATTAATCGTAAGGGGTCCAAGTAATCCGAGGCTATAAATTGTTGCGTCTCTCTTCTCCCACTGGACTTTGCTTTGACGACTTTGCATATTCAATTCCTCCGCTAGTTTCGATTCTGCTCCCGCCCTGCAAATCCCACATTCTGACACTTATCTCTTATCTTTAAACAATCCTTTATTATGTGCTTCCAATGCCTATTGTAATGGCTTCTTCTTTGTCCTTGTCGTTGATTTTGGTTTCTGTTTTGTTATTGTTTCACGCAGAAACAGTGAGATGTACACCCTCCGACGATAACACCCCAAGTTCACCACCACCAGTGTCTTCCACAAACTCCTCATCGAAGCACCGTCACCTTTGGGTGGGCCCTATCGGTTACCGTGTAATCACCGTGGACGTGAAAGGCACAGGGCAATTCAGATCCGTGCAAGCCGCCGTGGATGCAGTCCCAGACAATAATCGAATGAACGTCCTCGTTAATATTAGCGCTGGATGCTACGTGTATATATAACTCTTGCCCTTGCCAATAATATGTAACTACTAATACATAATTAATAATTAATGCTGATATGTTGTTTTGTGCTCCATTGGTGGTGGTAATGCAGGGAGAAGGTGGTGGTGCCGGCGACGAAACCCTACATAACGTTTCAGGGAGCTGGGAGGGACGTGACGGTGATAGAATGGCATGACAGAGCCAGCGACCCTGATCCCAGTGGACAACAGCTACGTACTTACAGAACTGCTTCTGTCACTGTCTTTGCCAACTATTTCTCTGCCAGGAATATCAGCTTTAAGGTATTTAAGATTCTGAGAGGAAAGGAGTCAAACATTCTGATGACATGTTGGTTGGTTGAGAGGAACAATTTCCTCGCCATGCTCACATGATCAAGAACGACATTGAGAGTTGAGAGAGGAGACAGAGGAAAGGTCATATGAGTGGTGGGAAAGTAGAAAATAT
Organism: Inga oerstediana; assembly: GCA_963210345.1. Lineage (NCBI taxonomy): Eukaryota > Viridiplantae > Streptophyta > Magnoliopsida > Fabales > Fabaceae > Inga > Inga oerstediana. The sequence goes on from OY723409.1 coordinate 58,687,161, forward strand.
ATATATTCAAGCTTTATGTGGACAATGCAGAACACGGCGCCGGCGCCGGCGCCGGGAATGGAGGGATGGCAAGCGGCGGCGTTTAGGATATCGGGGGACAAGGCATATTTCTCAGGATGCGGATTCTACGGTGCACAAGACACTCTTTGTGACGACGCGGGCCGCCACTATTTCAAGGACTGCTACATCGAGGGTTCCATTGATTTCATCTTCGGCAATGGCCGTTCCATGTACAAGGTCTTTTTGATTTCTTCTTACTTTAATTACTTTCTTTTCCTATGTTCACTTTTTTTACAGATTTATTTTTCACACATGAGATTGGAAAAAGGTATTGCGTTTTTGGGTAAATTAAAGTACGTGCATTAGAATGAAGCTGTGTGTCGTGTACATAATAGAGCCAAAGATATTACTGAGATAACACTTGACAGCTTTTTCAAAAATACAACTTTCTTCTTCTCGGCTTTTACCCTAATTTTAAAAATTCACAAGCTTCGAAGAATGTTATATTACTAAACAGTGACATGAGACTGAGAGTCTCTGATGGCGCAGGATTGTGTGGTGCACTCGATAGCGACGAAATTCGGTTCGATAGCAGCCCACAAGAGAAAACACGTGGACGAGAAGACGGGCTTCGCATTCGTACGGTGCCGGGTTACGGGTACGGGCCCACTCTATGTGGGCCGGGCCTTGGGCCAATACTCCAGAATCGTGTATGCCTATACGTATTTTGACGACATTGTTGCCCGAGAAGGTTGGGACGACTGGAAACATGTGAACAACAAAAACAAGTAACCTCTCTCTCTCTCCATGTTTGTCCCAAAAATTTAAAGACTTTGTTTTAGTGTATTATCGTGTAAATTGAGTTTCTCGTGATATGATTAATAGTTGTATGTGAAATTGTGGTCAGGACTGTGTTCTTCGGAGTGTATAACTGCCGGGGCCCAGGAGCTGCGGCGGCGCGTGGGGTGTCTTTAGCCCGTGAGCTTGACTTTGAATCCGCCCATCCATTTCTCGTCAAGAGCTTCGTCAATGGCAGACACTGGATCGCACCTTCTGATGCTTAATTTTAGTATATTGAACACAAGTACACACTTCATTCTTTTCATTATATTCAGCCTTCTGATATAGTACATTCTTTCTCATCCATTTTGTATACTGATTAATTATTCTTTGTCATCTTGATGTATTCATTTTTCCTGTTTAGACGTTGTTCCCACTATACATATGCTCATCGTTCCAATATATGTGTATTAAAGAAAGAAAAATGAGGAGAAATAATAAAGCCAAATTTCCATTTTGTTATCTTCTACATGATTTAGATTTTAATTGAACTTTTTTTGTTTTGGTTCTGTCTTTGTCGTTCATTCTCTTGCCATTCATACATATATTTGTTAAAATAAAGTAGAGAGAAAATGTAGGGAAATGAGAGGATATCTTTATTCATCGTATGAAGCTTTTTAAATAGGCAAAGTTACAACAATGTTACATGAGAATAGTTAAAAAGAAACCACTACTTCAATACCACTAAATGCGTAACATTTGTTCATAAATGCGGTACTGAAGCTCATGCCATGAAACATAAAATGGGATAATAACTTAGCCTAACATCAAGCTAAGGCATGTAACAACAAATTAATTTTCCAACAATATTAAGGCGTAAACAAAATACTATTTATTAGATTCCAACCTCAACGAAAGAAAATACAAAATACATTTAAGGAACTAATCATTAATTATGTTAGGGAAAATTGCACTAAAGGCCCAAGTTGCATAAAATATTACCTAATTGCTGTCAATTCCCATAGGACTTTTGTATCATATAATCCAATTGTCAAAAAACCGAAATGCCCTTATTGAAACAAAGAAAAAGGAAGACAAATTCAAACCCCCAATTCTTCTTTCTCTCTCCCCGTAGCCCCAATTGCTCTTCTCTCTCACTGATAGCATTTTCGTCACCCCACCGAAGCTGATCTCATCGCCGTCGCTATTTGTTGGTCGTCACCATGGAGCAAACGTAGCCATAACAGGAACCAAAAAAGGCTACAGTGGGGCGCGCTATTGGTGTGATTATGAGATTTAAAGTTGGTTCTTGCCAAGATAAACTTGAATAACTATGATGCCTCTTATATATGCTCTACCTCCTTGTTTATATTTATGAACTATTAAGGTTGACCTGGTTAAATGCAAAACACTTGTTTATATGGGGTATGCTTCCCATAATCAACTAGTATTTCTAAAACACACATATACTAACAATTGAAGATAAGAGTCAATAAATTGATTGAAAACCTACTCTCCAAAAAATATAAACCTAACTAATTCTATTTGTGCTTGCAGTCTTATGGAATCCAGGCACAGAGTTAATTAACTTAGCTTAACATGATTAATTAATTAATTACTTCTCTAGAGCAGTATGGTTGCAAATCAAGCAGCTTCACAAGATAAAGAAGCCTTAATTCTCTCCACAGTGCATATTATTAACGGACTAGTTTGCTTCTTTAAAATATGATGTCTTTTACCTAACTGTACTGCATAACTAGTAAATATAGTGATGTGTCTTTAAATTAAATGTTCCATGGACTCACGAAACAGCATAAATAAAGCACACCAAAAGATGAAAAAAAAGAAAAGCAGAGACAAATCATGAAAGTATAAATTAATCCATGGTAATTAAAATCGGGCCGGACTGACCGGTTTGACTACAAAACTCGCAAACCGGTCATCGAACCAATCCAGCCCGACCTGTTTAAAATAGTTCACTAGTTATTTAAAATTTCATTTCAAAATTCCATATCTAATTCTATATATTTTTAAAAATTACAAATTAGGACTCTATGGAAAGCTTGAGATATCTACTTTCTAATGTAAAAAGAATAACTCAAAAATATCATCATTTGACCCTTGAAAATTCTCAAATTCCAAAACTATTCAAAAAAATATTATCGTTCAAGTTAATTTCCTCACCGATTTGCCTCCGGGTTAGCTCTAGTTTGACTCTAATCTGACTCACTTACCCTTAACCTACTGCCTGGACTGGTTCAGTGGCTGATCCGAGTTTAATAACCTTCTATTAATCACAATTTGGAAAGAGTTAGACAGGGAAAAGACTCGTTCAAAATGAGTCATACCATGGCTGCAGGTGACGACAACGAGCGACTCCAACTCTAGGGCTTTCTTCAATTGAACAAAATGAACCACCAGAAGAGCAATCAGGTGACGGTGATGGACGACGGGAAATGAACACCAACGGGGCTGTTTAATTTACTCAGGTGATGGAGACGGGCAACAAACATCGACGGGGATAGTATGGGCTTAGGTTGGGCAATGAAGTTTTGCTGTCGCCAAGAGAGAAAAGAAAAATGGACATTCGGGGAGAGAGAAAATGGGTTTGAATTTGTCTACGTTTTTCTCAAATTCACTAAGGGTATTTGGGTCATTTGACAATTGCATTATATGACACAAAAGTCCCATAGGACTTGGCAACAGTTAGGGCTTATTTGTTACACGGAATATAGAGTAAGGAAAGGGAAGATTGCAATGTTCCTCAGCTTGAAACGCGTTTCGCTACCTAAAGTGCCAGCAACCCACATTCCTGTCAAGGTAAATGTTCCTTTAAATATGGGAAATTGAGTTCCCACAAAAAATGGGATGAACTTCAAAATGTTCCCAACAATGATAAAATGTGAACAAAAATGCCCCTGAAAACATATAATAAAGATTAAAGACGGAGGCAAAACGCGCGCAAGGATTTGGTGAATCAGCTTGGTATAGTGTCAAAAGCTTGTCTGGAAAAGGGAAGAGGCTAACTGGGTGTGAAATAGAACTCCGAATCAAGGTAATGTTGGTCTGATTATGTTTTGGTTTATGGCGTGAAGTGGGCAATATTTTTCCTATCTGCGCTATGTGTTGAATAACTGGAGAGAAGCTAAAAATGTGTGGGTTAATTTAGTATGAGCTTATAAATTGGTATGTTTGTGATGTGGGTTGTATTGGATGAACAAATGTGAAAGAAAAGCAGAGTCAAAAGTTGAAACGATGAACAGTACCACAAGGAAGACGATGAACAGTGAAGATGAGGTCGAGTTCGAACTGGGGTTATTAAGTTTGATATGGGTTGTTGAGTTCGAACTGGAATGTTAAGTTCGAACTTGAACTTCTGGTGAGGAAGACGATGAACAGTGAAGACGAGGTCGAGTTCGAACTGGGGTTATTAAGTTTGATCTGGGTTGTTAAATTCGAACTAGAATGTTAAGTTTGAACTTGAACTTCTGGTGAAGTTTTAGGGATATTTTAGGTTTTTCACACAATCTTCCTATTGAAACCACTCTCTTTTCTTCCAATCAAACATCTCATCTTCCCTCAATTTAAGTTCCGTTCCCATGTCTACCAAACAGCTCACTCTTTTAAATTCCCTCTCAATCTTCCCTTACTTTCCATTCACTTCCCTTCCTTTTCATTCCCTCCTAAAATGTTCCTTGTACCAAACAGGCCCTTAGGAGATTTCTAGGGACCTTTGGGTAGTATTTTGTGTAGCTTAAGACTTCAGTGCAATTTTCCCATTATGTTATTTAAAATGAAAAACATTAAAATTTAGTCTTATATATATGGACCAAAGGACTTTCTTATTTATAAGCAAGGTTATCAAACTTGTGAATTAAACAAGGAGGGAGATGTTGTCAAACTTACAGCCTCCAATTTACAGAGAAACTAGTTTTGATGCTACTAGGCTATAAGGCTATTAGTGTCACTCCTATGATGTAATCTCTTGATCAAAAACACAGTTGAGCTTCTCAATCCAAGTTAATTCTTGTCCATTATCTCTCTTGCTGTACTGATATGAAGAATATTTCATAGCATTATATTCTTCTTTGCTTAAGGGGGATATATATCTTTCTCCTATTTCCTTTGTTGGTTCACGAAGAATCTCCTTCATAGCTATCTATGTCCTGATGAAAGAATCTAAAAATTACTACTTCTGATTGTTAATACATAAGAGTCGGTTGACTTTTTGAAGAGATTACAAGGAAGTTAAATAAATTATTTAATCATAGCATATATTGTATATCATTAGATTATATATCACTTTATAAATCTAAAAAATTAGTTTGGAGAAAAACATAAATATGAATATTTTTATGTAATTTATTTAACTTTTTTAATTTCTAAAAAGAATCAATTGACTCTTATATTGTTAAAGCCAATTGTAGGAAAACAAAGCCATGATTCAAGCAAAAATTTCACTTAGCCCCCACTGTAGTTAAATAATTTCCTAAAGCCCCCATAACAATTTGAAATATTGCTGCAGTCCTTTAAGGGAAGTGAAATTAATTTGAAGAATGAATGGACAAAAATAACTCTCCCATAAGCCCCATTACAATGTGAAAAGCGTGTATTACAAGACAATTATGCCCATTTACAAGACAATTATGTGAGTGTTTGGAATAGCTTATTTATGAGAAATAAGCACTTATTACATAAGTCGAAATAAAACTCCTCTCACATACTTACCTCGTATACCGTAAATCACAAATTAGAAGCACTTATTGGCTAAAAATAAGTTATCCCAAACGAGCACTATATATTTATAACACAAATAAACTGATTTACAATATCAATAATTGAAATGACAATAACTTGTGCTATTTACATGACAAGATGACAATTACAAGGCACGTGCCAATTTACAAAGCAATCGTGTGTATTTATAAGGCAGATAAGCTGATTTACAAGATCAACAATTAAAATGACAATAACATTTGTGTTATTTACAATACAAAAAGATATTCACAACACAATTGTGCCCATTTATAAGACACATGTGTATATTTACAAGACAAATAATTGATTTGTAAGACCAATTATTGAAATGACAATAACACTTATGATATTTATTAGAAAAAAGGGAGTTCACAAGATGAGTGTACATATTTTCAAAATGCTAGTGAGAATTTATAAGAAAAATAAGATAATTTGCAAGTCATTCAATTGAAATGACAAAAACACTTGTGCTATTTATAGCATAAGAGGGAATTCATAAGATAATTGTGAACCTTTATAAGATACATGTGGAAATTTATAAAAAAACTAAGCTGATTTGCAAAACTAACGATGGGAACTTACATTTGTGTTTGCTGATATATGATAACTTAACATTGATCATGAGTTATTATCATTTCAATTATTTATTTTGCAAATCCGCTTATTCGTCTGGTAAATAGGCACGTAATACACACTTTTTGCATTGTGATGGGGGTTTTGGAGGGTTATTTTTGTTCATTCATTCCTTAAATTAATTTTACTACCCCTCTAAAGCTACAGTGATGTTTCAAAATGTTGTGGGGCTTTTAGAAATTTTTTAACTACAGTGGGAACTATGTGAAATTTTCGGATTCAATGGCAAAGATAACTGAAAGTGAAGGTGCCCACCTAGATTTCTGAAGCATTTGTCAGCACATTAATTTAATTTCCTATTTCAGTAAAAGATGGGGAGATAAGATATGGAATAAATTAAAAAAGAAACTGTAAACCTCAAGCGAATATCCTCATTCAATCATTTATTCATTTTTGCGCCGCTTCAGACAAAAAAATAATGTCTATCACGTAGGTCGCAACTAAACCTTTAAACGCTTTAATTATGGACAAGCACATTATTAATTTGTTTAAATCCTCCATTTTGCGACGTTCCTCATTCCGAGGTTACCTTTTTCTACAGCACCTTTGAATTCCAATTTGACCTTTTTGACAGTAAGCAGGTGGAGGGATAATTTACATTTTATTTCTCTTTAGGCTTTCTTTGAAAAATGGAAAGTGGCTATACAATAACCATACGACTCAAAAGTGTGCGCTATTTCCCCCTGTCAAGTGTCACGTTGATTTGATTATTGGTATCTTACTGTTGATTAAAGGAGATAAAATTAATGAATGCGTTTTGAGGGAAAAATGCAAAATAAAACTTTCGGCTGCCCATTTGGTAGACAAAAAATGGCCGATCAAAATGAAAAAAGCATTTCATTTTTCCTTTGGTGGAGGAGCTCTTCCGTTAAGACCCCATTTTCAACTACACGTACGTGGGAAGCACCAATTCCATGGTATATATATATATATGTAAGAAACCAAACTTTCTCCCTCTCTCTTTAGATTTATAGTGATTATATGTGTAAATAAGTTGAAGTAATATTTATTAAATAAAAAATAGTATAAATTAAATTGTTTGAGATAGTTGAGACATATCATGTCTAAAGAATATATTGATTCTCGATATGTTGATGAAGAGGTTGAATCAAACAATATAAAATCTTCTAAAAAGAAATAGAAGAAAACTAGTTAACAATTTATTCAAAAATCTTATTTTAGATAGAATATAATTAATGACGCCGCATAACACATGTAGTTGATCACACTCCGGATGGGACTTTTTGTTGTAAAAATACACATTTGCTTCGGAAGATCTTTCAGTGCATACTCTCCTTTCTTCTCTCTGCCAAAGCTTCATCCTCCATCGATGAGTCCTTCATCATCGTCATTGTTAGCTTCTTTATTCTCCATACGGTGGCTTCTTCTTCGTTCTCCATCGTTGGCTCCTTTTATTCGTGGCTATACTGTCCCTTTGCAAGTCCGCCTCCTCCATGATCATTTTTTTTTTTTTTTTGCTTCCTAAAAAGAATTGGGTTCGGATTTTTTTTTTATAAAAATTCAGAATGATATTAATTAAAAAGAACTAAACTATAGAGTCTTAATAGTAGCAAGAAAACAAGAAAGGAAATCATAAAAGGAACTAAACACTTCAACTTCTAAATGAAAAAAGGAAGAAAAGAGAGCAATAATATCCTCTATAAACATGTTTCTTAATGTGGCTGAGGAATTTGCATGTTTGGCAAGATGTTTCATAGAAGCCATGATCTTCAAAGGGGAAAGATCAATAGAGAAGAAAAAAGAGTTGATAATTAAGCAAATAGCGGATCTAAGACATTTATAATTGAACACTTAAATTATCAAACTTAATTTGAAAACATTCAAATTAGACTGCTATTGTGAACGGCCAAGAAAGAATATATGCCCAATAGTTTCATCAGCATGACATCCAAATAGGCAAAGCCCAAAGACATTGAGTGTATGTTTGTGAAGTACATTTATGGAAAACAAGGAATTGTGAAGGAGTTTCCATATAAATAAAAGATATTTAACTGGGAGAGATGCTAACCGCAGAAATTTCTAAAAATGATTTTTTGTCTCATTTACCAGTTCCCTTGTACATATAGAAAATCCCTTTTTGACAGAGTATGCACCCTATTGTGTTGATCAAAGTTGATGCACAATATTTAATGGTATTTTACTATTTTTTGTTTTTCATTTTATTTTTATTTTTCAATTCATCCTTTTTCTTCCTCCCCTTGTATACTAACTACTAAGCATTGCCTCCGCTTAAATTTTTCTTTCCTTCCATTTCATCAAAATTATTTTAGGCCCTTTGTTGATTAATAAAAGGAGAAAGATAATATTCCTTCCCATCATAAGTATGTCACTTTTATTTTTAACTACCTTTTCAGAAGTGAGAAAAAATATTTATCTCGTTATTGCTTCATTCTTTTTCCATTTTTTATTTAATTCCTTCAAGAATCCATCTAGTACACCGAATAGAGCCCCAAAGACTAATCAGCACAAGCAAGATTACTCAGGCCAACAGCTGTATAATGAATGAATTATAAAGTGTAAGACATTTATAATCAAAGACTGAAGCCTCTTGTCTGAAAATTTAATTCAATTTCATAACCGAAACAGATACAACTGGGACAAAACTTAATTCAATTTCAATTTAATAGACTACACTTTCGTCATTGATCTGTTGTGGTCATCTTTTTTCCTCAAGATACATTTGTTCCCTAATAAAAATGAACAAAGGTATCATAATACTAACCTAAACAGGTGCTCTATAACACCATCTGTAGCCTGGGAGGGTGGCTATGGTTGCATTTTACAGAAAACAAGATCCTAATATCAAGTGAGGCAACCACATTTAATCATACATGGTCAGCTCGAGTTGGTAAGCAGTATGTCAAAGATTTAAAAGTGAAAGGAGGGGTAAAAAAAACTGTTGTCTTCTGCTACTTTACGAACTCCATGTGATGTGCAACACTTTTTGGTACTTCCATCAATATGCAGAAGCCGGGTGAACCATGACAAACAAAATTTGATATTTACAGCAAAGTTCCACCTCATGAAGATCTCCAAAAGCTGATGGTGCTTAAGAAGGTGATGGTGGCAAACCCAAAACCTCCCCCAAGGGCACAATATCACCCGTTTTGTGATGGCTAAGTGAATCATAGAAATTCCCACAACTCCATGAAACTGTTCGACGCGAATGGAAACGCGAATGAGGGGAACAAGGGCTGTTGTGGTTTGTCATTGGGGGCTCGTATGAAATGTTATTCATGCTTGGAAACCTTTGTAGGGCTGGTGATGATGAGTTTTGGGGGGGTTGGAAGGAATCATTAGTGGAGAAAGATGGAAGGTTTCCTTTAAATGCATTACATTCTTGATTGCTTTCTGCTATGGCTTCCATTGTCTGCTCAGCTGGTGATGGTGCAAGAGCAGGAATAAAAAACTTTGCATTTGCAGCAAGAGAGGGTTTAACAGATGTGCCAGAAGGGGACTGAAAAGAGTTTGTAGAATTCCCACCACCTTGGTTGAAGGTGTCCACATACCTGCCAAAAGACCGCAAGTATTTTCCATCAAGTTTGGTTTAGAGAAGGGAGTATATAAATACCACGTCTCGAACTCGCAACCCCAAAGCATCAATGAAGAATGACCCAGAAGGCTCCGAGGGAGACTGGTATTTTCCATCAAGTTCATATGCCTTTCAAATGCTTTTGAGCATTGAAAGATATAAATCATCAATAAGAAAATATTCCGATTTTTTTCCCTATATTGCGCTAAGCCGGATTCATTGAAGGGCCAGAAGCTACATGCTCGTTCTGGCTTCCTTTTCTTAGGTTCTGGGTAATTTCAGTATACGTGTTAATTAGTCAGACAAAGACTCTTCTCAGCTTTGTTGAAGTTTCGTCTTTGAGACTTAGCTATCATGGTAGCTAGACTTTTTAGGTGCTACAATATTTGTAATTAACAAGGAAGATTTTTCAATTCAGCGTTGTCTAAATCTAAGAGCAGTCAATTGGTGTCAACTTCACATCACAATGCTTGATTAGCACTCTACTTGCAACAAATTTGATATCTGCTTCCAATATTAAACTGATCACAAGACTTTAAAGTAAAGCGTTACCTTGATCGAACACCTATACGCCCCCGGGTAGAGAATTTATTTGAGCTAGGTGGTATTGGTGGGATTCCTGAAGTATTTTCAGAAGTACTCACAGTTTTTAAATTTGGACCCTCACTAGAAAGAGGTCCTTCTGTCTTCAATGTAGATTTCAAGTTATATTCAGGATTACCATTCTGGAAAGAAGCAGTTGTAGGAGGTGGTGGCAATGCAACTTCTTCAGCTGGAGGTTCAGCACCCTCCTCTACCCATCTCTTTAGCTTTTCATCATAATAGAATTTGTTCTCTTTACCTAACTTGGCCTTCAGATTGCAAAATAAGAATCACATAGTAGTTAGATTCAGACTATTGAGAAGAAAACAGAAAGCATCAACAAAAAATTTAGTACGTATGAAACAAGCAACAATACCTGTTGGCTGGAACGGGGTCTCAAGACCAACCCCACCGTCTTCTGCAAAAGAGATGTTCCAAAGCTAAATCGAGAGAAGCGAGATGTGGCCCTTGAATCTGATGCTTTGCCTTGTGAATCAGGTGAGGCAGTCTCCTGTGATGTCACAAATTTCAATCGAGTAAAAATACAATTTAAGTCAATCATAAACATTTAAATTGAAATGAAAAGATCGAAAGTACACTTTTCAAAGCAAACACACCTGTCTTGGGCTCCTACCGATGTCTGGCTCTGAAACACTCCTAGTATGCATTATCCTTCTATTACTGTTAGTAGTCCACTCAGTAAAGGGTTCAATTGAAGAAGAGGCCACTAAAGATGACATGGCCATCGTTGATTGGCTATTGGGTACTCTAGGAGCCCTAGGTTGGTAGTTCTGTTCATTTCCGTGGCCCATTGCTAGAGATGACGATGGAGCAGGCGGTGGTAGACCACCAACAACACGATTTGCAGTGCTATCAAAAAAATTGAGCAATTTTCCCACTAGTTTTGCAGGAGCCAGATTGGCTGCATATCCACCCTGCCGATATATTGTTTATTAACAAAATGACTACCGAGACGGTTAAATTATGAAGATTATAACAAGACAAGGAAGTACCTGCTGGTAGGTTCTAATCCTCTCCTCGAGTGATAATGCAATTTGTTTCCATGTCTCTACTTCTGGTGCTCGTCTAGTTTTTAGAGATTTCAGTACTGCTTGGCAGTACCTGAAGTCACCACACTATTAGAAGGCAGATTATGTAAAACTAAATATCATAAATCTCTGATGACTTACTTCAATGAGTCTGACACTTTTCCCACTTCAGCTAACATATAGGCATATATGAGCTTATACGGCTGAAACGGAAGTAATATAAACTGAGAGTTTCCAAGCACCTTTGAATACTCATATAGCTCTGTCCTCTGACCATGTTACCCATCAAGTCAGAAGGTTTAGTTCCTTAGAAAACAAATTAAAAAGCGCTAAATTAAATTAATCACATTATTTGTTTGAGAGAGCGCTAGATGTCGAGGTTTACAAAAGCAAGTTGCACACAATAAAATACACTAAAACGAGCAACACCATAGTGCATGATATATCCCACATTCATTCAACATGAACATGTATATATATATATATATAGAGAGAGAGAGAGAGACATTTCATCAATTAAGGCTCTTAACCAAATTAAATGAGAATTACGGGGAAATTTTAGTTTGAAACTTTGGGAAATCCCAGGAGTTAAATTCCTAGGAATCCATCTAAGTGCAGAGTTAGTAGCAGATCAACAACAACATGCAAGATATTTTGTTTGAGGAGGACATTAGAACATCAAATTTTAGAAAGAAGCAACTAATAGTTTAAAGGGATTCACTCCTACCCAGAGAGAGAGAGAGAGAGAATTTCAAATAACCTGTATAGCCTCTGGACTAACATAAGTTCGAGGATACTTGAAGTGATCCACTCCAATTAGACAAAGTCGAGCAGTGTCTGAATATGACTCAAAGTTTGCTTCAGCAACTATATAGCATATGTGTGCGGCAATAATCTAAAATATTTTTTTTTGCCAAACAGCAATCTAAAATATGAGTATGAAATCAGAAACAAAATAGAAACTCCAATTATAAAGATGGAAGAAAATATAGATGAAGAATATAATACCTCACTTCTTTCCTTCCATAGGCAATCGCCAAGATGAATAATCACAAGTTCATCATCTTTTGTTCTATTTGCAGTTATGACAGCCAAATTTTCTTCCCATTCATTAAGCATGTCACTAGATTCAAACTAAGAATAACGAAGCAGAAACAAAAGTTTGAGCTTTCCTAGTCAAATAAAAGTAAACTTTGCAAGTATTGAACTAAGTAAGAAAACTTCTACATCTCATAGGCCATAGCCATTGGATGAATTGTGCATCTATCTTAACAAGATCACCTGTGCAGGCTGTTGAGGCATAGTAACAGCACCAGAAAACCCACTAGTTGAGGTGCCAGTAGAAAAAACTTCAGCTGGTTGACCTGAAATTAGGAGGCATAACGTTCGCAAAGGTGAACCTGCAACCAGCTGTCTAATTGCCATTTGCTTCACTGTATCAACGTAGAACTGCATTGCAAGGTTGCAACATGTGAGGGCTAGTATAGCTTAGATAGACAGTCCAACAAAGCATATAATTCCCTACACTGTAAACCACAATGGGAAGTTGACCACTGACCTGATCACCAAGTTGTGAAGCAAGAACAAGAGCAGGTCCCCACAATTGACCTTCTTGTGCACATTGTAAAGCCTCTTTCTTTTTGCCAGACACAAGAAGATTTTGCACCTTAGTTGCAGTTGACTATAACCAAACGTTGTCAGTTATAAAACATGGATTTAACAATCAGAGAGGAGAAGGGAAAATCAATAACAAGAACTTATACACACCCGGATTTGTACTTCAGAAGGCAGATTCTGCAAGTAGTGGTGAGGCAACCCATATTGGGTAAACTTTGTGCCCTTTTTCTGGGTAGCTGCAAAAAGATTTGCCATTGCTGACTCAGGAGTATCGTTTTCCTGCACCAAAAGGTTGCAGATTTAACAATGAACTCTTGAGGAAGTGTATAGCTGCAGCAATGTCATTTTATTTTCTTTTTTATAGAACGTGGCAAAAAAATTGCTCAGAATTACGAAGGAGGCATAACAAGTCTCCAATAATATTTAAAGATCGTCTTGAATAAATCATGTAAGTCACATGGGGAAATTAATCATCAATTAGAAACTTTGTTACCAGTCTAAAGATCTTTTAAGGCATAAATTTGAACCACTAAAAGCCAACAGTATTTTTGGGTTAAAGAACATAGAGAATACCACATAGTGACATCAACTTGCATGATTATCTAAAGCAAGGCGACAAAGAATGTTAAGTCTCACAATTTCTCAAAAGAATGACCTTTCATATCACAAAAAACGTATAGAGCTTAAGTGTTCATTGGCATAACTAATATAAACCAACACAAAAGGAGATTATTTAAAATATAAACTAACCATCTTTATTATCAGACTATATTAACTCTAGATTACAGTCTACATTAATGTTATAGACATACCTATTACCAATGACAAAAGAAAAAATTATGCAATGATGCTATATTGCAGACTTGCCGTCACAATTTCAGAATAATGTTACAAACTGTACAGCTTTAAATAGAATTTTTCACAGTATTGAAAAGTACGACAAATTTAATGTATATTGCATGCAATGCAAAAGAAATAATTTGAAGAACAAAAGATGGAACATACTTTTAATAAGGTGTCTGTACCAAAAGGAGAATGTAGTTTTCCATAGTGTTGACAAGCTATTTTAAGCAAAGAAAGAAGCAATCTCAACCTTTCGCCTTTAATATAATCCATATCAGGCGACTCGCAATGCGCAATCCTCTCATCTATCCATTTGCACAACTCTTTACTTCCAACACCCCCACCAACCAATGGACCTAGGAAAGATTGTTGGCATAAAGCACGAAAATAGTCTCTTGTTCCATTTCCAATACCAGAAGAATTTATGCTTCCCATCACAACTTCCATCAAGTTCAACACAAAGACAGAACTTTGTTGAGTACCCTTGAAATGAAGGGGGACCAAATACACAACGTCAATCCTTAGATAAGTTACTGCTAGAAAAACAATGTCAGGTTCCATTTTCCATGGATCCTTAAGCGGGAAGATGGGGGCAAAGGAAATACTTCAAATACATGTAGAATAAAAGCAACCTCCAAATCTTTCTGAAACCGAAAGAGACATGGAATGAAACTAAAGAGAGGAATATAGAATTAACCTGGCTTCCATATGATGAGCTTAAAAGACTAGAATCTTTCATTATAATGAGTTTTCCACCAAATCCGAATGTAACTAGGGCATGGGGAGGACGTCCAGCGAATGCTCGTCCCAAATGAGGGGCATGAGAAAACAGCTGTCCACTGGGGAATGATTGCTGGGAATGACTAATGGGCTTTGTAATTGCAGGGTCATTATTTGAGAAGCTTTTTGGCTCATCTGACTTTGTAATTGAATAATTAAATTGTTGATAACTGTCTGTGCCAGGGGTGATGCTTTGCATTTCAATAGTTCCATTAGCCAAACTATGACCCTGACTAGAAATCTTTTGTTGATCCTCGTTCGCTGAAATACTTGACCGATAAGAATGACCAAATTGATGGCTTCCACTAGAACTATTATCCACACTTTCATTTAAAATCTTAGTAGTGTACATGTCAAAACCCTGTTGATGGTTACTACCATATGTGCTATTCCAGCTACCATCTAAGGCCTGATTTCTAACATCATGTGACCCATAATTGCTAGCTTGGCCATATTCATTATAGAAACCATTACCACTATTAGAAAATGTGCCAGTACCAGCAATCCCATTTTCAAGCCCCTGAATTGAAGAAATGTAGCGCTCCAAAGTTCGCCATTCTTGGGCAATCATGTCATAATACCAACCAGGATATTGAGGATCGAAAACCATGTGCTCTGGGTACCCATTATTTCCTTGGGAAACCTGACTCCAGCTAGATACACTTTCAGTTGTGCCAGTTTCAGCCAAAGTTCCATCAGAAGCAGTTGTATAATCCACAATTGAATTAGCTTCACAGTTTCCTTGAGTTGCAGTTGTTGCATTGTATCCATCTATTTGATACCATTGTCCGGTGTTAGTGTCAAACTTCCAACCAGGATAAAGATTTTCCCAGTACTGACTGCTGCTTGGATCATGCTCACTGGTGCTTGTTTCCAAAGATGCATAGCCTTGGCTATCTTGATATCGTCCGTCATTATTTGAATTATTTGAGCTAGCATTTTGATTTTCATTATGAGAATTCACCTCACTAATTAAATTATGGCATGTCTCCCCTGGAAAATCCCTAGATTGATCACCCAATTCATTGAAAAAGTCAGAGTATGAACCAGACCCAGTACCTCCTTTAGAATCCCCATAAAATGAATTCCAACCCACCTTTTTAACCCCAGAACTTGTAATTTCGTTACTCTTGCTTCCAGCTGAATCCGGTGTCGCTTCTGATCCCTTCCCATCGTTACTATCATTCCCAGCTGACACTGAGAACATCGAATTTCCATCTCCTTCATGTGCACCAACCAATCCCGCGTCCAGCTGCACGCTAGACTTTTCGCCTTCAACTTCATTCACACTCTTACCACCATCTGGTTTTTCAATTGACGCATCATCGTCACTAATACCTAGATCGGCAAATGCCTTGTCGTCATCGGAATCATTTCCTTCATCTTGCCCAGACTTGACAGGTTCCATATCGTCCTCTATCAGTTTCTCGAAGAAATCTACGTTGGCATGATCCTCCTGACAGACTTCAAATGGAGGGCTTGAAGCCATCGACCAAAAAACCTTAATCCTTCACCGCTCCTCCTGATCCTGCCAAATATTCAAAGCCAATTTGCCGCGAAACGCTATCAGGAAACCATTAATTTCACCTCATACAAATCCAACCCCCAATGCCCAAGCTAAATGGCAAGCAAACCTTTTTTTTTTTTTGGCCTGGATATCATAAATCAACTGCCTCCTGGGAATCCATGCCCACACTTGTTCTCAGTACATCCAGAAAAAAATGCACTTTAAACGGAAAAACTAATAACGTACCGATTAATTCGTTTTTTTTTTTTAATAAAAAAGAAAGAAGCTAGCAATGCCAATAAAACCAGTAAGATTTTGAGAAAAAGGTTCATTTTGTGTGAATCTCACTTAATGAATACTAAGATTAGTGGGCAAAAAAAAAAAAACAAGAAAACTGAAATTAAATTTAGGGAAAATTACAAATAAATACCATTTAAAAATATAAAATCCTAAAAAATCTATTAACACTTTAAAAAGACTT
Organism: Inga oerstediana; assembly: GCA_963210345.1. Classification (NCBI taxonomy): domain Eukaryota; kingdom Viridiplantae; phylum Streptophyta; class Magnoliopsida; order Fabales; family Fabaceae; genus Inga; species Inga oerstediana. The sequence goes on from OY723409.1 coordinate 58,703,744, forward strand.
AAAGGCATCAAGTTCCAAATTGGATTTTTTAAGTTTGGACACATTTATCATTTTATCCCTTAATTTTTTTTAAAAATAATAATGGTGCCCCAACCGGAGCACCACTGTCGGTCGGCCCGCCGCTGCTTCGGTGGCTGGCCGGCGGGAGCTTTTTTAGTGGGGAAAGGGGTTCTTTTTTTGAAAAAAAAAAATTGTTGAGAAATGGCAAGCGATGGGATCGAATCCATCCCAACCCTTTAGCAAAGGAGCATGATGGCCCCCACCAAAGCTCCTTTGATATATATATATATATATATATATGTGTGCGCATTATTAAATATGTATAATATGATTAAAGGCGTAATAGCTTTGACAAAGTTAGTAATAGGTTTGACAAATTCAGCAATGGAAATAACAAAATTCGTAATGGTATTGACAAAACCGTTTGCTGATGAACCTTGACTTGCATGTTTTCATCAGCATTTTTGCACAAAACGCTTTTGTCAAAACCATTACAATTCTTGTCAAAATCATTACTAAACTTGTCGATCTCATTACTGAATTTGTTAAAATCCTTTTATTTATATTATGAATGTTTTCATAATGGAATCTCATAATGGGATTATCAAAACCATTACAATTATTGTCAATATCATTACTAAACTTGTCAATCTCATTATTGAATTTGTTAAAATCCTTTTATTTATATTATGAATGTTTTCATAATAGAATGTCATAATGAGATTGTCAAAACCATTACAATTCTTGTTAAAATCATTACTAAACTTGTTAATATAAATAAAAGGATTTTAACAAATTCAGTAATGAGATTGACAAGTTTAGTAATGATTTTAACAAGAATTGTAATGGTTTTGACAATCACATTATGAGATTCCATTATGAAAACATTCATAATATAAATAAAAGGATTTTAACAAATTCAATAATGAGATTGACAAGTTTAGTAATGATATTGACAATAATTGTAATGGTTTTGATAATCCCATTATGAGATTCCATTATGAAAACATTCATAATATAAATAAAAGGATTTTAACAAATTTAGTAATGAGATTGACAAGTTTAATAATGATATTGATAATAATTGTAATGGTTTTGACAATCCTATTATGAGATTTCATTATGAAAACATTCATAATATAAATAAAAGGATTTTAATAAATTCAGTAATGAGATTAACAAATTTAGTAATGATTTTGATAAGAGTTGTAATAGTTTTGACAAAAACGTTTTGTGTAAAAATGCTGATAAAAACATGCAAGTCAAGGTTCATCAACAATAAGGTTTTGTCAATACCATTACAAATTTTGTTATTTCTATTATTGAATTTGTCAAAGTCATTACTGGTTTTGTCAAAGCTACTATGCCTTTAATTATATTATACATATTTAATAATGCATATATATATTAAAAGAGCTTTGGTGGCCTAATGGCCACCATGCTCTTTTGCTAAAGGAGTGGGATGAGTTCGATCACACCTCTTGTCATTTTCCAACAACCTTTTTTCAAAAAAAAAAAAAAAGCCCCCTTCCCTATCAAAAAAGCTCCCGCCGGCCGGAGCTCCTGCAGCTGACACCCAAAGATTAGGCTGTTGGGGGTCCCGGCCACCGGAGCTGCGGCGGCCAGCCGGCGGTGGTGTTCCGGCAAGGGCACCACTATTATTTTTTTTAGAAAAATTGAGGAGTAAAATGGTAATATGTCAAAACTTGAAAAATTCAATTTAATATTTGGTACCTATAAATTTCTTTTAAGTGTTAATAGACTTTTTAGAATTTTACATTTTCAAATGGTATTTATTTGAGATTTTCTTTTTCCCTTGGCTAACTCCCTGATAAGGAATAACACGTTTAGTTATTTTTTAAAATCCAATAATTTCGTTCAACACTGTATTTATGAAAGTTGTTCTCAACATTAAAAATTAGTTCTGACATTATAGATAAATCATATTTTTTTCCTTCATAAAACGAAATAATAAATCTTGAGCAGTCAAAATTATCTTCTGAAAATGACGTCAGACAAGTTCCGAACGTGGAAAATCAGAATCTCCGGTGAAACTTTCGAATGTTACCCCCCAAAAAAATGGAAAGTGTCGAAACCAATTAACATATTATTAAAATATTATTTTTTTTAAAATAATATTTTAATAATATGTGAAATTTAAATAGTTGAAATATTAATAAAACGATCCCGACAAAAAAAGACCACCCCATTTTTTGAAAAAAGGGGATGGGAGCCGGGTCGCCGATATCAACCCAGCAAAGCAATAGCCGACAGGGGAAGGAAGGGTGCATCATTTTCAGCCCAATAAAACTTGTTTGCTTTGGACCAAGAATGATGGTCCCACAATTGTAATACTAAAAAACAAAAGAAGTTACTTGGGCTGTTGAGCATGTCAACGATGGCTTTTGATTTTTTACCTGACCTCTTTGTGTGCAACTTTTCGTTTCAAAAGCCCCACAAATTTTCAAATCAGCCCATTTGCTTGGGAGAGGGAGGATTCTTAACTTGACTTAAATAGGGTTATTAAGGACTTTATAGTCTAATGATATGAATACTTCTCTAAAGATATTACCAATACAATTCTACTTATAACACATGCAGTTAGTACCTGCCCCTCTAGCTGAAAAAGGACTTAAATAGGATCTGAACAGGAGAGAGAAAATAAACAAAACCAGTTTATTGTGGTTGCAAAAGGTATAGAGTCTTCTTTTTGTGTGGGGTAAGTTTGGATGCTATATGCTAGTGGTTGCCGTCCGGAGGCGTCCTCTTGGCAGTGTTGCCGGCAGATCTAGAAGGAAAAGGTGGGTCATTGCGGGCAATGAGCGGTAGTTGTTGTCCTTTGTTTACGGTACGTGGTGGTCATTGTCCTCTAATTAGTAAGTAGTGGCCGCCGCCGCAGGGATGGGTGGTGTAAGGGAGATAAGAGGGATGTTTCTATTGATTTTTTCTTCATTTATTTTTCATTAAGTGTATCTATTATTAGATCAATTTTCAATGGTTGAAATTTAATAATATGTAAAAAATAATATTATAATAAAAATTTATCATAATAAATCTTAACCAATGAAAGTTAATCTAATAGTAGACATACTCAATGAAGAGTAAATGAAGAGGGACATCAATGGAAACACCACTCTTCCGTGAGGAAGGGAGAGGATAGCGATGGGAAAACCCCCCTCTCTCTCTCTCTCTCTCTCTCTCTCTCTAAGCCAATCCAGGCGAACTGTTTATTGCTTAGAGCTTCCATGCAATGCAATAAGTTTAAGAAATATCACCTCCCACAGCATCAAGCGAGTGTTCAATTATAAATAATATAGCAGTCAACGGTTTTTTATTATAAAACTAAATTTAATTAACAAAAAGATAGGAAAATACAAATAAAGCTTCCAACCGGCCATGAGTCATAACCAAATTGGAGGTCCGAAATCTAACAATAAAAACACATTACAACACACTACGTCACTACCTAAACACCAACCTGACAACATTCAAAAGCAAAAAAACTCGGAAGTTTCAGCAAGTGGGCCTAAAAGACAATCAGCCCTTTAAAAACCAGCCAAAACTTGAATTCGATCTCAATCCTCAAACCAACTGTAACACCGACAATCCAAATACTATTCAAACAAGTGTGCTTACAAGACACATATAGAGTGTATTCCTTAAATTTATAAACCTTTTACAAGACACATATAGAGTGTATTCCTTAAATTTATAAACCTTACTTTCAATGATGACTTGTAATGCTTCTCAATTTGGCACTTGTAACAATGCCACCCCTTTTAAGAGGGGACGCTCCCAGCAAGCTCTATACTATGACATTTCACTCAATTTCTTACTAGTTAAGACTTATCATAGATCTTTTTGTGAATATTGGCTTTGCAATGAAAGTACGTATTGATGAAATGATCACAAATTAAATACTAGTTTATTGGAATGGAGAACTCTCTTAAATTTATAAGCCTCACTCTACTTGTGAGACTCCCAACATAGAACTCATAACATAGTTTCATAACAAGTGAACAGTAAACAAAGATAAATTTCAGTACAAGAAGTAATAACATATTCATAGCTACTTTGTGGGATTTTTTTATACTTACATTCCTCCACTGGTGCATGTAATTTGCCCCTTTTTAGGTGGTATATGCATGTAATTTGTCAAAAGGAGGATTTCAATTATTTTTTCCAATTTCTCGTACCAACACACATATACCAGGATTGACGATGTCCACTGTGATCCTTCATCTTTCCTAACTCCATCGATATATTTTAAGATCGTTGTAATAAATTACTCTACTCAACACTCGCGAGATATAATCAGAGTGTTTTTTTTAGCGTATAGATTTCATATAATCATGCTATTTTATAGCTTTAAATTAGTTCTTCATTTCATTCGTATTTTAGTAATATAATTGTTTCGGTGTGTATTTGTTTCTACATTGGTCTAAACAGAAATAGCCAGAAAAGCTTTTGTCTAGAGCTTGAGAATTTTTGCTGATAGCTAGACTCCTTAAACGCTGTTTCAAAAAATTGGGATGGAAGCTAGTCATTAAACGTGATTTATATTTAATTTTTCTTAAAAAAATCATTTTGACAAACTGAACTTAATTAAACGATATAATCACATAACTAAAAGCATGTGTCTGTATGATGACTAAAAAAACATAAGGGCCCGTTTGATTCGATTCCTACACTTTGCAGTGTAATGGGATACAATAGTAATACAATTCAATATTAATTACATGACTAATATTTGATTTGATTTTTAAGTAATATGCAATGAGTTATTTTTTAAATAATTATTTAAAATTAATATATCACTCAAAATTTATTATAACCTTTACATAATCTTTGTGGTGGTGGAGTAGGCGACAATAATGATGGTGTAGCGTTGACGGCAATGGTAATGACAATTGTCATGATGGAGGTGGTTGCGGCAATGGGGTAACAGTAGTGGTAGAGGAGGAAGTAGCAATGGTGGCGGCGGAGACATGGATGACAACGGTTGTCATGGTAGAGGTGGCGGCAACGATAGAGGAGGAAGAGGAGGAGGAGGTGGCGGTGGTAGCGGTTGTGGCATGGCGGATGGAATAAGACAAACGAAATAATGACAAATGGAATTAAAGGGTAAATTGGACATTTTTCAATTATACAATGGGGGTGATAATGAGTATTCATAGAGAGAAGGCATGAATGAGGATTACCAATTTTTTTTTATAATCATCATTACCATAGTAAACTCTATTATTATACTAAAGAGCAACCAAACATTCTTATCTTAATAATATAATCGTGATTATCATTACAGACATACAATAGGATTAAACTAAGTATGCTCTAGGCTTCATGATATACACACCCGTATGTATATGAATGCATGAGATTTGGTTCTTTCAAGTAATGAATGTATGAAAATTCAAAATATTAATAAAAAAATCTATTTGTAAACATTAAAAAGACATGATATTTGTTTATTATATATATATATATATATATATTTAAAGCAATAAAACCCTAAAGGAAACTCATGCCCATTTACACACACACACACATCCAATAAGTTTAATTCTCCAATTAAATTTTAGCACATGAATTTTTTTCTTATAGCTAAAATTTACATTAAAAAATTTCAAAATTCACATAGGCCTGATGAATATAATCATTTCCAATTATAAAACGCATAGCCCAACTATTGTTTTGGGGGTCATAAGTCATAACTGTGATTTTGAGACAGTAAATAGTACTGTACCAAACAAGCTCTCCGCCTCTGCTTTGATTACAGAAGCTAGTTGGAGCAGTTATTTTTGTTTGTTTGGATGAATATTGAAGTAAAGTGGCCTTTGTCGTTTAACTTAGGTTCGAGTATAACCTGTTTTTTTGTTTTTTGTAGTTTATGAATTTATCATTCCAACCAATTTCAATTTACCAAATTAATTTTTAAACCAAAAAAAAAAAGAATGTCTAAATATAAAATTCATTATTGTACCTACACCCAAATTTTATTTGCAAACACTAATCTGAATACACACTTGAATGTTGGTAATTAATTAAGTTCAGTAATAATTTTTTCTTTCTTATGTAAAGAATTGTTTCGCTTTTCATATTATTCCCTCCTGTTTTTTGAATTTATAAATTAGATAGATTAGCTTAATGAAAAAGATTAAATATATAGAAAACAAAATGAATTTGTTTTATGTATTTATAATCAAATCCAATCCTCTAACTAACTCTTGTATTAACTATTAGAACTCCAGAGGTAATATATTCTTGTAAGGGGGCCCACTTGAAGATTCTTCATACTCCATCCGGTCCTAATTATAAGACATATTTACCTAACTTTAGAGAAATTAAGGATAGTGGTTAAATTAGTTAATCATATTTATTTTCCTAAAATGCCCTTATTTAAAGTTTAAAATGACATCCAATTATGTTAATTCTCTATTTTTTCTTATACCTCTCCTACCTTACACATGACTTCTTCAAGCTCTTACACAATCCGACGATGTCAATCTCTTTCAATAACTTCCGATCTATTCTTATTAAATTATTATTGTGTTTAATTATTATTAAGAAAGTATCAATAGAGGGTATTTTGGGAAGAAATTGACAAAAATTAGAACTCTGTCTTATAATTAGGACCAAGTTCAACTCTCAAATGTTGTCCTATAATTAAAACCGGAAGGAGTTCTTAAGAAGACCGAAACGTGTTTTAGAAATGTAAATGTATTATCTTTATTCGTTATTTGCTTCCAATGACTTTAGGGAAGAATCAAGTAGCAGCAACTTTTAAGTTATATTCCCCCTAAAACATGAATAGCAATTCACAAACAGTATTCAATCTGAACAGCCTGTAACGGCCGGCTAATCCAACAAGAAGATTAAAAACCAAATTTTGGTAAAATAAAAATGTGAAATTAATATAGTGGGCGCCAAAATGTCAAAAGAATCCCTAGACGTGGAAAGCGTAGATTAGTAGTAGGAAACAATCATGGTACCTTTCAGCATGAGAAAGCAGCTAGCGTATTTGCATCGTAAAGTTTACCCAAACAAAGATCATAAAGCCTAAGAAGCTATAGACGACAATTTTCTAACTGAGTTTTTTGTCGTTTCGCTGAGATATTCGGTGTTGGCTCAATCACACGCCGAGCCTACACTCTGACACGCACTCGAACCAATACTATTCCAAAGGTTCAAAACTTAACCCTCAGCTAAAGTTTTGAGTCCGATCAAGATCTCTATTTGGTCTCTAATCAAAAACCCAAGTTTCAAATTAGAATCTTGTGAAGCAAGACGGCCACAAAAAAAGAATCGCGTTTGTCAGGGCTTGTGAATAAATAAAATATTCTATCCTCGTTTTTGTTCACTGTACAGAATTGTTACCATATTTAAGAAACAAAAGTTCGCGTTGTAAGACACATGGGTCCATTTAATGAGTTATTATAATTCTTGTTTGGAATAGTAATAGTTTCTAAAAGAAACTTTTTAATCGTGATTTATAGTATATAAAGTAAGCATGTGAGAAGAGTTTTATTTTAATTTATTTAAATAAATACTTTTAAAGATCCAAAACATGATTTGGAATCAGCACTTATAAGCAAGCTTTTGATTGGCATATATATTTTGATCATATATACGACGATTGCTTAAATCTGACTGATTCTTCTATAAGAATAGTAGCATGTATAAGGGGGACCTCCCCATCCTCGTCCTCTTTACCTGGATACTTTGTTCTTTTCAAGGCACATAAATTCTCTCATGACAAAACAAAATATCACATTCAGAGATTTCATAATAATAAAAAAAAAAATGTTTCTAGATATTGTCCCAGGGGCAATCCCATTGGCCCCTGTTTGATGATCATCTGTGCCTACTTTTTATTGGTCTCTTCCTTCGTTCTTACACTGTTGCTGACTCCGCCTGGGGAATCATTCATTACATGTTTCGCTCTCCAACAATAGAAATGATAAAACCAAAAAGAAAAAAGAAAAAAGAAAAAGAGCAACGACTATTACCAAGCACCAACAAAAAAACAAAAGCTGGTGCTCAGAAAATTTTGCATCAGAAAGTGGTAAAAAAGGTTAGAGACCGGCTGGATTAGAACCAGAGCATAGAAAAACGGGCATGGAGAACTTTAGTACTTTTAAAAGGAGAAGAGTTGTGTAGGTCCACAACCAAATCCCAACAAAAAAAATACACAACTGAGTTTTGCAGAGCAAGTATCAAAACTTGTTGTCTGCGCCCAGAATAATGATGGTGATGATCAAAGTTGATTAGTACTACAAATGAAAAATGGAAAAGAAAAAAAAGTGAATGGTTAGCCACTAATTCACCCACTCTAAACTCTATAGAGACATAGCCAGACAGTTGGTGAAAACATAAATTATAGTCAGCCATGATTGTACCATCAAAAGCATTGATCTAACAATAAAGACAATGAAATGTTCCTTACCTACAGCAAAAAACAAATTAACTTTACCCAATTGCATAATACAACTAAGCATAGCATAAGTTCAAAAATTACGCATCAGAAACCACACTTAGGTCATCATCTTCTTCTGCCGGAGCTGGGAGGTTGAGATCTATGGAACATTTAGCAGAGTGGATAGCAGTTGACGACGAAGATGGTAGGAGGTGGGATCTCTTGTGACCACCGAGTGCTTGTCCTGACCCGAACACTTTGTAACAGAATGGGCATTCGAAAATTTTATCGTTACCTGCAATTTTGTTCGTCACTGCTTCTTCAGGAAAGTAGGTCCTATTTTGTGTGTCCAATGCGCGTGAAGATCGACAAGTTTTCTTAGTGTTATCAGATTGATGCTTCCTCTTCAACTTGATCTTTTCCGGTTCCTCCGATCTCTCCACTTGATCTTGTTCCACGACGTCGTTTCTCATCCATCGGTCCCTCGAAAGCATCATGAGACACATAGCAACATCCTCATCCGGTGAAGTATCAGAAACCGAGCTCACCGGTTCTGGCTCCGTCGGCGGCGGCGACTCCGTCAAATTTGACTTGGCCTTGGTCACTTGAAATTTCTGAATAGCTCCTCCGACGCTGGATTTTCGGCTTCGCTTGGATCGCCGGCGAGTCGGATTATTCTTTGACTCGGTCTCGCTTTCTCTATCTTGGACGACGACGACGGAGCCAGCATCCACCGCAAAAGTGAACTCAGGATCTGAGAACCTGAAATTTTTCCTTGGATTCTCCCTCAAACCATAACTCAAAGCCTTGTCGTCGGCTTCTCTGTAAGACGGAACTACTTCAACTTGTTCTTCTCGGTCGTCGTCGTCGTCGGAAGAGGAATAAGAGAAGGAAGGTGTTGAAGAAGTGATCAGAGGGTGGGGCTTGGGAGGAGGAAGAGGAAGAGAGGTTAAGTGAGCCTTCATGTGACCACCTAATGCTCTGCCATTAGCGAACGTTCGAGAGCAAAGCTTGCATTTGTGCCTCTCCATTGGAACCACCAGAGAGAGCTCCAGAGAGAAAGAAAGAAAGCAACAGGTTGAGAAAAAGCTTCTACTCACGAGTTTAGGGGAATTGGGAGCTCCAAAAGGAGTAGGTGACAAGCATTCCTCCACTGAAAAATAAAAATTAGAAAATTATAATTTTTTTAATTGAGTTAAATTATTAAAAAAATACAGTTGTAAAATGTCCAGACACATTATAACATTGTCAATTCGGCTCCAAAAATTAATAAAAAGTGTGACTCTGTTTGTGTGAGACCCTCCACCACACAGCCTTGTGTAGTAACATGCAAACCTCGCCTAGATCGAATCGAATCACTTCTTGTTCTTGCTGCTTTCCCGTACATTCAAAATTTCATACCATACAATAGAAAATTCCATAAATATTTTCTCTGTGATTTTAAAATTCGTGAATTTCACCTACAAGTGATTTGATTAACTGACTGTAGTCATTCCACTTTAAGCAGTTGTCTCATATTTGAACTCTGAGCGTGTAGCTAGATAAGAACTTACTAGTAATGTTGCATACTGGTAAAAAAAATTTAAAAAAAAAAATCTTGAATTTCTACTGCTTACATATATACCAGTTTATAAATTAATTAAAGTGTGGTTGGGCAGAAATGGATCAAGTAGTGATTTTCTCCATATCCCCAATTTTTTTGTATGGAGAGTGAATCAATATTTCGTTGTGACACGAACTCTCTTGTGTCGAATCATTGATAGCTCCATTAAATTCTGATTGTGCGGTGTAACGAAGATGGCTATAACTAGAGATAGCACTCTATCTCACGCTAGGAAGAAAAAAGGCTGAAAATGATGAATTTCCTATTTTCATGGCCTCTCGTGACATTTTTTTATTTTTTATTTAAAAAAACGTACAATTAATTTCCTTGCAATTTCACTAAAAAAAACTGGATGCGTGTGCTTATAAAATTACATATAATTGGAAGAAAAAAAATTATCTTGTTTAAGATGGATCCAGGCTAAAGTCTTAGCATGCAAAAAAAAAATAGAATGGGGGTAGCTAAAAATAAAGCAGGGAAAATAGCAAAAATAGAAAAATTGAAAGCATAAGCTTTTGGTGTGTAAACAATTTAAGCGAAAGAATCTGGCCTTAAAAATTGGATGGCATGCGTAATTTGTTTAGCCATGATGATCAGTTGGCCAGTGGCTTTTCTTTCTGCGTCTAAATAAATAATATTATATTATATTTATTAATAAAATGCTGAAAAGGCATATGGTGGTAGTAGTATTAATGTTGTGATGCTAACTATATAGCGAGAAAAACGAAAATTACAGATCATCAAATGGTTGGTCTTCGTATTTATTAGAATTAGTTCTTATAAAAGTTATAACGCCGCATCCCCTATTAATGAGCTCGCGGTGCTTGTCCTTTAACTCATTACCAAAAGTAAATCTGCAAAACTTGCAATATAAAAGTAATTTATATTTTGTTTTAGGAGGAAATTCATTTGTGAATATATGATTAAGATTTTTATAAATATTAATTAATTAATTAATTAATTAACGAGTGGGATTGTTGACTATTTGATGAGATGTGGCAAAGAGCAGAGTGGTTCACAATCTGGCGACTGGTGTCATGTCAGGTGCAACGTGGTCGCTTGCTTCCACCGCTGATTTTCCATCCCACACTTTGTTTCTCTTTACGCAATTCTTACTGTTATTACTTATTACAATAATAACTTCCCCTAATCCCTTGTTTGCTCCCTAGTCCTTCAGAATCTAGACTATACTTTTTTGTCCTTTTTTTTTTAAAGGAAACGAAAACTCAAAAGATACTCCATTAGCAAAATAAATGCTCCTTGCAACCTGGAGGAATCGAGGAATATGTTGTGCCTCTGTATGCATAAAATATTCAACCACCGTGTTAAATATATGACCTAATTTATAATACATTCCATTCTATATTTAAGATAAGAGAAGTAATATTTAGTACGGTTAGGTTTTACAGATCTCATCGTACCTATTGTAAAGTTAAGTAATTTTTGTCATTCCATGTTTTGGTTTGATGATAAGTGTTTTAGTTTGATCGATAAATGTTTATTTAAAATGATGATTGAAATCTTTAAAAATAATATTTTAATTGTTATTTATGATGTACAACACAAAACACAAATATGTGAGAATAATTTTATTCTGATTCATATAAATAACACTTTTTGAAGTACCCAATTAGGACCCCAAACAAGCACTTCAAGTCACATGTTTGAAACAGGCACTCTTTCTTCTCCGATGAACCAAAAAAAAAAAAAAAAAAAAGCTGAACACAATTTTTCTGCTTTATGAATTAAAACAGTGTTTCAGAATACAATGTTTTTTAATATCTTTCTTACATTCATTTTTCATTTCATTTTAAAATATTAAAATGGGTATGTGACTATTAACATCTAAAAAATATTTTTTATATTATATGCTTATAATAGTACTATATTATATCATAAACCGTTCATATTTGGAGATGTGATATATAACTATGGATTTAATGCTGAGGAATAAAAGCCTGTTTTGCAGCAAGAATTAGGAGTCTCTGTGGGGGAATAAAAGATGTTGGATTGCTGGGTATAAAGCGGAGTCATTTTACTTAAATGGAGAGGAAGTGGGAAGAATCTGTAATAGAGATATTCCGCGACGATTCATTTTAAGGGTCTAATTATCACATTACACATGTGAAAATGCTGTAATTTTTTATTTTACATGGTGAAATGGTGTGGTTATTGGTCAACACTAATATATCAGCGCTATAATGACATTTTCAAAATTTTCAATTGATAATAAGTCAATTCAATTGGTAATAAGTATCTACTTAATTTAAATCGCACTATTAACGTGACAATATTTTGTTAATGAATGATTTTTATGGGAATCCGCTGGGAGAAAATGTACAGATTTTTTTTTTTTTTTAAAGTGGAGGGAAAAAAATTAACGCAGGCGCATAATATTGGAGTCACACCCAACATGTGAATCCTATAAAAGAACAACATATCATTACATGCTTATCTCTCTTCTTACTTGATAAAGTAAGCTTATTAGGCGAACCAAACGGACCACACATGCAAAAACTTTTTGTTCCTTTTGGAGCATTAATTAATACTATATGGCGCAACAGGTTCTTCTAATTAATTAATCTTTTTAACCCGCACTGTGCATTTAAATTTTTTCTTTGTTTATGCAAAATTACAGTTTATAAGTGGACGATGATGTTTTGTGGAAGTATATAATTCCTCTCAAATTAAATACTCCCTCCGGTTCTAATTATGAGATAAAGTTGATTTTTTTGGAGAAATTAAGGAAGCCAATTAAATCACTTTAGAATATTTATATTTATATTTATATTTTTTCTTCAAACTAAGTAATTTGATTAATAAACTAATATATAATCCAAAGATACTAAAAATATAAATACTCTAAAGTGATTTAATTAGCTTCCTTAATTTTTCCAAAAAAGTCAACTTTATCTTATAATTAGGACCGGAGGGAGTATATTATTTGGAGATGATTATTTGACTATGTTACAATTAAGCAGCCGGAGATTTGTCAAAATATTACAAGCTAATCTGTGTAATTGAGACTGTGTTTAAACAAAAGGGATTTAGATTAGAAAGTCGATGAAAATAATGATAGATAATAGAGGAGATGGAGGAGGATTTTTGTTGTTGTTGGTATTATGAATTGATGAAATATTGTAAGAGGCAATGTTTGATCCATCAAAGTAGAAAATAATGACATGTCGTTTCGCTTCCAGCTTGAGTATTTGTCCACTTCCACATTTGAATCATCATCATGTTGAGTTTTGATTTCATGCTTTTTAAATCCCTCTTTCTACGGCCCTTGATTTACACCGACCTCTCCTCTCAATGGTTCTTAATATAAGATTAAGTTGACTAATTTAAAAAAATTAACGAAGACAAATAAATTATTTAATTATTAGTTTACAGAAAAATAATAAATATAATTATTAGGTCTTATATTAAGGAGTGGAGGTAGTATTCCTCTGGTCCTTAGTATAAAACATGTTTGGAGAGCTTATCTTAATTTTAAATATAAGACATAGTTTTCATATTTTTGTCAATTTTTTTTTCTAATTTACCCCTATTGATGCTCCTTTAACAATAATTAAGAAGAAGAGAGAATGAGAAAATTAAAGAAAATAACTAGGGTATTTTAAAAAATACATGTCATATTAACTAATATAACTAACTTTATTAATTTAATCAAATTAATAAAGTAAATATATCTTATATATTAAGGACATGAGGGAAAATATTATATAACCCTTCAGGAACAGTCCTTGGAAAAGGATATGTTATCCCCTCAATCAACCCTCTACGTCATCTAATGATGGGTGGCAACAAAATTTTTAAAAAAGAAAAAGAGAGGGAGGGAGGGAGGGAGGGATTCAAACCGAAGACTTCATTATTATCCATGGAATAACGTAGAAAAGAATAATATGATAAATAGCAGCAGGGCCTTTTATTGAGAGAGTGATAAACTTGTGTGAAGAAGATGAATATAAATGAAGATTGAAGGTGAACGTTCAAGTTGTAAATTTCTGATTTGTGAAAAGTAAAAAAATTTGGTAGTTGGTGAGAAAGAGGCATTGCGTAGATAGAGGCAAGAGTGTGAAGTGAGGGGGACCAGTGTTTGGTGAAGAAAGGACCAAAATATGAGAATAAGGAACACACAAGTGGTGGTGACTATTACTCTATATATAATACAATGGCCTACCCTCTCTCTCTCTCTCCCTCTATTGTCTCCTCTCCTCTCTCTCTCTCTCTCCCCCTCCCCTCCCTCCCTTCCTCTTATATATACAGTATTTAGTTTCCTTAATTCTATTCTTCTGTTTTTTTTGAAACGCTATGCTACACACACACACACACACATATATATCATACTGAAGAAAAATAGGTTCAAGAACTTACATATCATGCATTTTCACTCTCTTCCATTATTCATTATTTAATAATTAATATGATGATTCAGTAATTAAGTTCACATCCATTCTCGTTTGTCCTGGGTTGATAATAATGTGGATAATGCATGTTGTGTCATGTCTTGCCAATTCCTATATGTTTGGTTGTGGGATAAGTGCCGGCTAATGCTACAAGTTCCATACTTATTATCTGATCTATCTATCTAGCTATCTCCTCTAGAATAATCCTTTTTACTCCCTTAATAAAAATTGAAACCTCTTAATTTATTGCTGCCTTGTGTGGAACTAATCTTTTATGTTAGACATACCTATTGGCCAAATCTATTTTTAATAGGCGCGCGCACGCCCACACACATTCTTCCATTGGAGATAATCCTTGATGCAGAACAGTGAAAGGGGAGAGGGAGAAGAGGGCCAGAGGAATAAGGGGGATTTAGAGAAAAGTGAGAAACTCAGAGACAAAGCAAGATTTATAGCAGAAGGTTATGAAATGTAATTACAATTATAATAATGATAAAAGATGTAAAATCAAAATTAAATAAATGAACATGATGATAATAACAATAAATTAGTATTAATTAAGTTTGATGGTCTTCAAATCTTTAACATTAAATGTGATGACCTTCAAATTGTCAACATTAAGTATGATAGTCTTCAAATATTGATGCGATCCTTTTGGTTCTTTTGTGATTTCTATGAATCCTATCTGAAACACTTGTCGAACACTAAATGTAAACAAATATTCTTATAGAGATTTGAATCTAGGTTTACCACGTCATGAACTAACCATTTCTATTTAACTAAACCCTTTGATTCGTATCTTATTTCAAAGGGACTGTGTGGTTAGTTAAGACGGCCTTGAAGCTGTCCCTTATGAGTGAGAGAGACGTGGCGGCTTGGAGGGTCATGCAAATGCAACTAACATAAAAATAAACGAGTCCGAATTGTCATTTTGTATTTATAATTTTATGCTAATCGGCGACTTAATTGGCACTTTGTAGCTCCGGTCAACAATGTCATTTTGAAGTTCAACTGGTCCAACAAAAAATCAAAATCTATTAAGAGATTTGACTTTAACTCGGAAATTTCAGTCCCATCGTAATGTTTGGGGTGGTCTTTATACGACCCTTGTGTTGGAAACTCGGAATCGTCGCTTATTCTTGTTGGGAGGGTGCAACCATTGACCTGTCAAAATTAGTTACCCTGGAAAATAACATAATTCTAAAATATATGAACCTAAAGCTATTAATGAACGAAACCCCATTTTTTGGTTCATTCTTGCATGCTTTCGTCCAATTTTTACTCCATGAAAACCACTGAACAGAGAATAGCATCCGGTAGTTTTTAGAATAGAATACATGCTTTATCACGCATAAAAATAACTATTCCCAAATATACACCTAAAATACTCGTGTTCTATAATACTTTCGGTTTCAAATATAATACCTAATTGACTTTTTTCAGAAAGATTAATGAAGCTAAATACGTTACTTATTCATATCATATGTTATATATGATTAAATTATATGTCAATTTATAAGTCAGAAAAATTAGTTTGGAGAAAAAACGATAAGTATAAATACTTTAAAGTAATTTAATTAGCTTCCTTAATCTCCCAATTAAAGTTAACCGGCTATTATATTTAGGACCGGAAGTAGAATTATGATGATGATGATGTACAAATTGTGGGTAAATTTTCCTAAAACATCCTTAGCTACTTTAAAGAGGCATCGATTGTGAAGAGAGAAAAAGAGAGAAACTGTAAAATTGTTAATTAGGATCAAATCAAATCCACCACCAGCTAGGCCATACATGTAGGACAGGAAGGACTAATATGTTTATAAAATTTAAAAATAGGCAATGCTCTAGATAAAGCCATAAAGGCATAGAAAACAATAAAAAGAGTAATACACTAAAAAAACATAAAAAATAGTGTGGTTGGAGTTCCCAAAGAGACAGGCTAGCTAGCTAGTTTTTAAATTTTTACTGCGACGATTGATGATGATCAGAAATAAAGCGGGGGCACATGCAGTGTCTAATTCAAAGAGCGATACATGAGAACGTGTTTACAAGGGAGAGCCAAAACTTGCATGACTTGTCATGAACAAACACCCTCTCCATTAATTCTCATGTCACTTTACTTCATCGCTGCTTTTATTTCTCAAGCCCCTCATTCAAGGCGTACGTGATGCGTCCCGTCCTTTTTATCGACAATAATCTCCATCTGAATTAATACAACAGCCAACAAAAATTGGCTCAGTTGTTAGGAAATTAACTCTTAACTCCTAAGGTCATAAGTTCAAATCACGTTATCGATGCGAGGATCTTATTAACAGATGATTTTTATAAGTGTTCTTTGAACATACAGAAGCCAATTCATCTAAACTTTTATTATATGCATAAAAAACCAAAAAGGATATGATCATTTAGCTAGAAATAAAACAAAAACATTACCCTTCACGTTAGTAATACCATAAGTTGTGTGTCAGCATCTTTTAATTACTTATCATATATACAAAGAACTAGCGAAGAGACTAAAAATGGGTGAAACATGAGCCTGTGTTGTGGAGGAATGGTTGGCTACATGATACCAAATTTGACCGACACTTGTTTTCTATTTTTAATGAATGAGGACGGCCAAATCATGAAAAAGTTAAGAGAGGATGCATTTGACTTTGGATCAAAGAATTTTATGTGAGAAAGTGGAAACAAACCTTCATGGAGGATCCTTTCAAGCGGGTCCATCCTCCTCCTAGTTTCGTGATTTCCGGCCGATTCCCACACACACCTTGTTACTTCCTCCGGTCTTATATAAGACCAAATTAACTCTTTTTTGACAGGTTAGAGAAATTAAATATATTCCCTTCGGTTTTAATTATAAGATAAAGTTGACTTTTTTAGAGAAATTAAAAAAGTTAATTAAATTACTTTAGAGTATTTATATTTTTATTTTTTTTCTTCAAACTTAATATATAATCTAATGATACATAACATATGATATGATTAAGTAACTTATTTGGATAGCAAAAAAAAAAGATTAAGTAACTTATTTAGTTTGCTTAATTTCTCCAAAAAAATTCAACTTTGTCTTATAATTATGACCAGAGGTAGTATTACTTAATCATATTGTATATTATGTATCATTAATTATATATCAGTTTATAAGTCAGACTAATTAGTTTGGAGAAAAATTGATAGATATAAATACTTTAAAATAATTTTTTTAATTTTTTAATTTCTTCAAAAAATTGACTGAATCTTATATTTAAGATCGAAGCTATTATTTTCAATCCTTGCTGTGCTTGTCCCTTGAAAATTTCTGCCTTTTTGGTTTTCTGGGAAATCTCGCGTGGGGGTATTGTAGGCCCATCGTGTCCGAAAAAGTATAATCTAGGCCCACAATACTTTCTTGGTATTCTTCAGATCAGATGTTATGTAATGTAAGCGTCCTCCAAGCCCAAAATAAATTCCACGTAAGAAATTGGGGAAGCGGATGCATTAACAATGCAGCTTTCCTGTAGTATAATGTATATACATTTAATTCATTATTTTTTTTTGTTGAAAATTAATTTGTCACCGGCTAGTATCAAATCCTCGATTAACTAAGTGAGCCATCTACCAAAATATCTCAATCTCCAACTTGTTTTCCCTCCAAGTAAAGGCACACAGATGCTCATGCAGGCAAATGTAAACAACCTTTTATAAAGTAAAGGTTGAGAGATTCCAATTTCCAATGTCCCAAAGTTGCACTTGTTAGTTGTTACCGAAAGCATTCCTTTTGTTCGCAAACAAATGGAGGGAACTGCGTTCTACTCTCTTCCGTCATCTTCAGTCTTTAATATAATCTTCACTCCTTATTAACATAAAATATGCTCCTTCCTATCTTAAATATAAAACATAGTTGATTTTTTTGGGAGAGATTAAAGAAGCTAAATAAATTATTTAATCACATTATATGTTATATATTCTTATATTATATATCAATTTATCAGTTAAATGAATTAGTTTGGAGAAAAAACTAAAAACATGTGTACTTTAAAGTAATTTAATTAGTTTCCTTAATCTTTTCAAAAAAGTCAATCATGTCTTACATTTAGGACCTGAGGTAGCTAGTATTTATCTAATTTAATTCAATAATGAAAATTAGTTAATATGATATGTATTTTCTAAAACACCTTAGTAATCTTTTTTAATTTCCTCATTTCATTTTCTGTTTGATTATTGTTCAGGAAACATTAATAGAAATAAATTAAAAAAGGATTAAAAAATATAAAAATTATGAATTATATTAAAGACGGAGGGAGTAATATTTATAAATTTGTGTGGTTGTAATTTTGTTGCGATTTTTTAGTAGGAGAATTGATTCTTCAATTCACCGATTGATCCAAACATAAAGTTTGCGCAAATCATACTGTAGAAACTGGACTGAACATAGACACCAAAACTGGTCCTTTCTTCTTCACTGCCCATCCATGGAAGCTAAAGCATAATCCAAGAACCGCACCTGCCTGAGCTCTTACAATTTTTTCAAGTTAAAATACCCATAAATGTGAATTTATAGTTACTCGGAAGCTAAGAGAATAAGAGCAGAATAATATACCAGAAAAGTAGTAAAGCCAATGAGTTTTGCAGCACGGGGATCTTGCCCACCAGTTTTCAATTTGTGATCTTCAAGCAACTGAGTTATCGCAGTAATGAAAGCTCCGAGTATTGCGCAGAGGGATATTGGTGCAGGAAAGACTCGTAAAGTAAAAGCCTGACAATACATAAAAAGTTTTGGTGTTTCTATATATGCATGCATGTATGTATATGATTATTTCATTTGAAGTTACTTACATGCAAGACGAGGGTGCTAGATAATACGACGACAGCAGCAACAAGATAAAGACAACCTTCGATCTTGTACTCATGTCAAATATAATGTCTGGTGGGAAAGATGGCGATTCGATTCTGGCTTCTATCTTTGTTACAGGTGAAGATATGCTCTGCATTAAGCTCATTGTCATAGCCCCTGCCACGCAGATTATGGGGCCCAAGATTTTTACTTTACTATATATATAAGCTTCTTATGCTGATTTTCTCTAACCTGTGCCAACAACAAAAAATTTTGCAGAGTTTAGTTTGATGCTGCACTTAATTATTAGTTTGGAGAAAAATAATAAATATAATTATTAGGTCTTATATTAAGGAGGGGAGGTAGTACTCCTCTAGTCCTTAGTATATAAGACATGTTTTAAGTGTTGATTTTGATTCTAAATATAAGACATAGTTTTTATATTTATCAATTTTTTTTTAATTTACCCCTATTGATGCTCCCTCAATAATAATTAAGAAGGAGAGAGAATGGGGAAATTAAAGAAAATAACTAGAATGTTTTAAAAAATACATGTCATATTAACTAACTTAACTAATTTCTTCAATTTATTCAAATTAGGTAAATATATCTCATATATTAATGACATGAGGGAAAATATTACATAACCCTTCAGGAACAGTCCTTGGAAAAGGATATGTTATCCCCTCAATCAACCCTCTACGTCATCTAATGATGGGTGGCAACAAAATTTTTAAAAAAGAAAAAGAGAGGGAGGGAGGGAGGGAGAGATTCAAGCCGAAGACTTCTTTATTATCAATGGAATAACGTAGAAAAGAATAATATGGTAAATTGCGGCAGGGCTTTTTATTGAGAGATTGATAGACTTGTGTGAAGAAGAAGAATATAAATGAAGATGAACGTTCAAGTTGTAAATTTCTGATTTGTGAAAAGTAAAAAAGTTAGTAGTTAGTGAGAAAGAGGCATTGCGTAGAAAGAGGCAAGAGCGTGAAGAGAGGGGACCAGGGTTTGGTGAAGAAAGGACCAAAATATGAGAATAAGGAACACACAAGTGGTGACTATTACTTTATATATAATACAATGGCCTACCCTCCCTCACTCTCGTACCTTGTTTTTTTTTTTTATGGTTTATGCAATGGATCATTTTTGGCCTTCGGTGCACTCACCTTCCAGATATCCGGCATTAACCTGAAGGCCAACTTCCGTTAGTCTCTCTTAGCTTGTTCCCTCTATTGTCTCCGATCTCTTCTTTTTATCTCTATTTATCCCTCCTCTCTCTCCTTCCTTCCTTCCTCTTATATATACAGTATTTCTTTTTTATTCTCCTTTTTTTTTTTGAAACGCTATGCTATACAGTATACACTCACACAGATATATATATATATATATATATATATCTCATACTGAAGAAAAATAGGCTCAAGAGCTCACTTATCATGCATTTTCACTCTCTTCCATTATTCATTATTTAATAATTAATATGATGATTCAGCAAGTCCCATATATATATCCATTCTCGTTTGTCCTGTGTTGATAATAATGTGGATAATGCATGTTGTGTCATGTCTTGCCAATGCAAGATTTTTACCAATTCCTAATGTATGGTTGTTGGATAAGTGCCGGCTAATGCCACAAGTTTCATACTTATTACTATCTATCTATCTATCTCCCCTACAATCATTTTTGCCCCCTAATAAAAATTGGAACCTCTTAATTTATTGCTGCCTTGCGTGGAACTAATCTTTTATGTGAGACTCAATACCTATTGGCCAAATCTATTTTTAATAGGAACATATATATATATATATATATACACACACATTCTTCCATTGGAGATAATCCTTGATGCAGAACTGGGAAGGGGGAGACGGAGAAGAGGGTGAGAGGAACGAGTCCGGTTTCTCTCCTTTGCCCCAAAAGCAAAGGGCCTCCTTTTCTCTTCTCTGGGCCGTTGGATCAAGATCTCAACGGTCCAGATTTAATATATTATAAAAATATTTTTATTATTATAATAAAAATATTTTTATAATATATTAAATCTGGACCGTTGGATCTTATTATAATAAAAATATTTTTATAATATATTAAATTTGGACCGTTGAGATCTTGATCCAACGGCCCAGAGAAGAGAAAAGGAGGCCCTTTGCTTTTGGGGCAAAGGAGAGAAACCGCTCGCGAGAGGAACAGGGGGAGAGATTTAGAGAAAAGAGAGAAACTCAGAGAGAAAGCAAGATTAATAGCAGAAGGTTATGAAAAATAATTACAATTATAATAATGATAAAAGATGTAAAATTAAAATTAAATAAATGAACATGATGATAATAACAATAAATCAGTATTAAGTTTGATGGTTTTCAAATCTTCAGCATTAAGTGCATGTTTGGGAACACTTATTTTTTTTGAATATAAGTGCTTATTACGCAAGCTAAGATAAAACTCCTCTCAAAGAAATCCTTGGGTTGTTAGAGTCAATGGAAGAGGTGTCAATTTCCCTTGTTTCCAGACAGGGTAATAGTGTTGCTGATAAATTAGCAACTGATGCAGCAAAGAAGATGCACCAGCATTTATGGCTGGACTATGCTCCATCTTCTTTAAGCAAGTTTTTGATCCATGACTCTGTGATAACCAAAGGAAGCAGTGGTAATGTAGTTGCTGTGAATGACAGGGAAGGTATAGGCTAACAATTTGATTCATGATACTGCTGCTAATAATTGTTTAGGTTTGTTTAATTTCTGAGAGAAGTGGGATTGTTTTAGCATTTTCCTTTTGTGTTTGTGAGATGTGTGTTAGGTTGTACTTGTAGGTATTTTTTGAGAGTTACTTTTGGCTTCGGCTATTAGCGTGTGTAATCCTTTTTTCTGATAGTAATAAAATTGACTTTTTTGGGCAAAAAAAAAAAAAAAAGATAAAACTCCTCTCACATACTTACCTCGTATACCTAAATCACGATTTATAAGTACTTATTACTTAAAAATAAGCTATTTTAAACGAACATTAAATGTGATGGTTTTCAAATCGTCAGCATTATAAGTAGGAGAGTTTTCAAATATTGATGGGATCCTTCTGATTCTTTTGTGATTCCTATCAATCCTATTCAAGACACTTGTCAAACACTAAATGCAAACCAATATTCTTATGGAGTTTGAATCTAGATTTACCATATCGTGGTGAACTAACCATTTTTATTAAACTCAACCCGTTTTCGTATCTTATTTCAAAGGGATTGTGTGGTTAATTAAGACGGCCTTGAAGCTGTCCCTTATGAGTGAGACGCGGCGGCTTTGAGGGTCATGCAAATGCAACTAACATAAAAATAAACGAGTCCGAATTCTCACTCTGTGTTTATAGTTTTATGCCTAATCCACGACTTAATTGGCAATTTGTAGCTCCGGTCAACATTGTTATTTTGAAGTTCAACTGGTCCAACAAAAAACAAAATCTATTAAGAGATTTGACTTTGACTCGGAAATTTCAGTCCCATCGTAATGTTTGGGGTGGTCTTTATACGATCCTTGTGTTATTGGAAACTCGGAATCGTTGCTTATTCTTGTTGGGAGGGAGCAACCATTGACCTATCAAATTTATTTACCCTGGAAAATAACATTATTCTAAAATATATGAACCTAAAGCTATTAATCAACGAACCCCCATTATTTGGTTCATTCTTGCATGCTTTGGTCCAATTTTTACTTCATGAAAACCACTGAACAGAGGATAGCATCCAGTAATTTTTAGATTAGAATACATGCTATATCATGCATAAAAGTTACTATTCCCAAATATACACCTAAAGTACTCCTATTTTGTATGATGACGATGACGACGACAACGATGTACAAATTGTGGGTAAATTTTTCTAAAATATCCCTATTTTAACGAGGTATTGATTGTGAAGAGAGAAAAAGAGAGAAACTGTGAAATTAATTAGGAAAATGTAGAGAAAATATCAAATGAGGGAGACCTAATTATTAGGATCAAATCATATCCACCACCAGCAAGGTCATATACGTAGGACAGGAAGGATTAATATGTTTTCATTCTTTTATTTATAAAATTTAAAAATAAGCAATGCTCTAGATAGAGGCATAGAAAAAAAAAGAATAATGCACCAAAAAAACATAAAAATAGTGTGGTGGGAGTTCCCAAAGAGACAGGCTAGCTAGCTGGTTTTAAATTTTTACTGCGACGATTGATGATGATCAGAAATAAAGCAGGGGCACATGCAGTGTCTAATTCAAAGAGCGATACATGAGAACGAGTTTACAAGGGAGAGCCAAAACTTGCATGACTTGTCATGAACAAACACCCTCTCCATTAATTCTCAGGTCACTTTACTTCATCGCTGCTTTTATTTCTCAAGGCACTCATGCAAGGCGTGAAGCGTCCCGTACGTCCTTTTTGTCGACAACAATCTCCATCTGAATTAATACAACAACCAACAAAAATTGGCTCAGTTGTTAGAGAATTAACTCTTAACCTATAAAGTTTTCATTTCAAATCACATTATTAATGTGAGGATCTTATCAATAGGCGATCTTAATAAATACTCTTTAAACACACAGAACCCAGCGCATCTAAACTTTTATTATATGCATAAAAAACCAAAAAGGATATGATCATTTAGCTAGAAATAAAACAAAAACATTACCCTTCACGTTAGTAATACCATAAGTTGCGTGTCAACATCTTTTAATTGCCTATCATGTTTACAAAGAACAAGCGAAGAAACTAAAAATGGGTGAAACATGGGCCTACGTTATGGAGGAATGGCTGGCTACATGATACCAAATTTGACCGACACTTGTTTTCTATTTTTAATGAATGAGGACGGCCAAATCATGAAAAAGTTAAGAGAGAATGCATTTGACTTTGGATCAAATAATTTTATGTGAGAAAGTGGAAACAAACCTTCATGGATGATCCTTTCAAGCGGGTCCGTCCTCCTCCTAGTTTCGTGATTTCCGGCCGATTCCCTCACAAACCTTGTTACTTGTCCTAAATATAAGATCAAGTTAATTCTTTTTGGATAGATTAAGGGAGTTAAATATATTACTTAATCATATTGTATACTGTGTATCATTAATTATATATCAGTTTATAAGTTAGACTAATTAGTTTGAAGAAAAATTTATCGGTATAAATACTTTAAAATAATTTATTTAACTCTTTTAATCTATTCAAAAAAATTAACTGTATTTTATATTTAAGACCGGACGAGAGGTAGTATTTTCAATCCTTATTGTACTTGTCTCTTGAAAGTTTCTGGCTTTTGTTTTTCTTGGAAATCTCGTGTGGGGGTTCTGTAGGCCCATCGGGGCCCAAAAAGTAGAATCTAGGGCCACCATACTTCCTTGGTATTCTTCAGATCAGATGTTACGTAAATCTCCTCCAAGCCCAAAATCAATTCCACGAAAGAAATTGGGGATGCGGATAAATTAACAATGCAGCTTTCCTGTAGTATAATGTATATACATTTAATTCATTATTTTTTTGGTTGAGAATTAATCTGTCACCGACTAGTATCAAATCCTCGATTAAATAAATTAGCCATCGACCAAAACTTCTCAATCTCCAACTTGTTTTCCGGTCAAGAAAAGGCATACAGATGCTCATACAGAAAATGCAAACAACCTTTTATAAAGTTTAGAGTAAGGTTGAGAGATTCCAATTTCCAATGTCCCAAAGTTGCACTTGTTACCGAAAGCACTCCTTTTGTCCTCTAACAAATGGAGGGAACTGCGTTCTACTCTCTTCTGTCAAGAAGGGAAATACGTTATACTATCTTTAATCCTTAATAATGTAAAATCTATTCATCTAATTTAATTAAATTAAAATTTAGTTAACTATATTCTACTTCGGTTATTAATATAAAATCTGTTTACCTAATTTAATTCAATTAATTAGAAAAGTTAATTCAATTAGGAAAGTTAATTAATATGACATGTATTTTTTAAAATACTATAATTATCTTTCTTAATTCCCCATTTTCACTCTTCTTTAATTATTGTTAGGGGAACATTAATAAGGATAAATTAGAAAAATATTGATTTCTTCTCTTACTTAATTATTGTTGAAGGAAAATCAACGAGTAAAAATTAAAAAATAATTGATAAATATAAAAACTATGTATTATATTTAAAATTAAGATGAACTGTCAAATAAGTCATATATTAAAGGCGATAGAGAGTAATATTTATAAATTTGTGTGGTTGCAAATTTTTAGGAGGAGAATTGATTGATTCTCTAATTCAACGATAGATCCAAACATGAAGTTTGCACAAATCATACAGATCGCCGCAGCCAAGTCAAATAGGAGATGAATAAACAGATTCAGATTAAGACAATTAACTCACCTTCAAAACATCTACTAGTATTACACTTTCCTATTAACAATCTCAAAAGCACTTGTTCATAACACACAACTCCGAGTGAATTTCTATTACCTTGTAACACCAGTATCTAATTCTAAAATCTACTGTAGCCTGTCCTATCTTTACTCTATGGTGCTAGATATAAGATGATGTACATAATTACACGCTCAAAAACACTCGCTCTTCAACTTAAGAGAGGCTTCTCTGGATCAAACTCTGTCTCTAAGCCATCTCCATAATCGAACCCTTCTTTTCCTTTGGCCCAAAGCACAAAATATAGCCCCATAAACATGAGCAACATACCCACAAGGCTGCAAATTCAGTGTTACAATCAACACACCACGATATAGGAATACGAATTTTCACCATCAAATGACGAAGAAACTGGTAAAACATATTTACCTTCCAACATTGATAGTGTCTCCAAGTGTTATTGCAGAGAAAATGATGGAGCAGACCGTGGAAACTGGACTGAACATAGACACCCAAACTGGTCCTTTCTTCTTCACTGCCCATCCATGGAAGCTAAAGCATAATCCAAGAACCGCACCTGCCTGTGCTTTTACAATTTTCTCAAGTTAAAATACCCATAAATGTGAATTTATAGTTACTAGGAAGCTAAGAGAATAAGAGCAGAATAATATACCAGAAAAGTAAAGCCAATGAGTTTTGCAGCACTGAGATTTTGTCCACCAGTTTTCAATTTGTGATCTTCAAGCAACTGAGTTATCGCAGCAATGAAAGCCCCGAGTAAAGATATGATTGCGCAGAGGGATATTGGTGCAGGAAAGGCTCGTAAAGTAAAAGCCTGACAATACATAAAAAGTTTTGGTGGTTTCTATATATGTATGGATGTATGTATATGATTATTTCATTTGAAGTTACTTACATGCAAGACGAGGGTGCTGGATAATACGACGACAGCAGCAACGAGATAAAGACAACCTTTGATCTTGTTCATGTCAAATATAGTATCCGGTGGGAAAGATGGCGATTTGATTCTAGCTTCTATCTTTGTTGCAGGTGAAGATATGCTCTGCATTAAGCTCAACGTGAGAGCCCCTGCCACGCAGATTATGGTGCCCATGATTTTTACTTTACTATATGAGCTTCTTATGTTGATTTTCTCTAACCTGTGCAAACAACAAAATTTTTTTCAGGGTTTAGTTTGATGCTGCACTTAAAAAAACTTTTTTTTTTAATCTGTATTTTTAGTTTATGCAAGTGTACGTACCTGAAAGTGCAGGCGATGATGAAGATAAGACCTGGGGCAAGGTTTGGCATGGCAGTTCCCATTGTTGGCGAAGTTAGTTTCATTCCTCTGAGGGATAAGGACTGGAACAGAGCTAGTCTGCATATTTTTCAGGGGAGATAACATTGGAAACTATAATTTATAAAATAAATTCCACTTGCATCAAAAACTAAAAGGGAAATGAAAATCACAATATAAGATTTACTCACCCTCCGAATGATAGCATCAAAATCTGTATGATTAGCTTAAAACTGAATTTCTGGGGCCATTTTTTCCTGAAACAAAAACAGAGCAAGTGAAAAATCAGAATTCTAAGACTGATTCAGAGAGAGAGAGAGAAAGAGAGAGAGACCTTTCGAAGTAGATGGCGAAGGGGAAGAGGACGATGAAGGTGGAGAAGCAGGTGAAAATGATCATGGTAAGAGGATCGATCTCCAGAGCCATGAGATAGCTCTGAAACACAGCGTGGATGGCGGCGATGCATTGCACGGCGATGAGACCTCCGGCGATGGCCAAGTCCTCCGCCATCAAATATGCCTTTTTTATTCACTTTAGCCTCACAAATCTCTCATTCTCTGATAATCAAAAATTGGCTTCAGAAGGTGTCTGTCTGTTTGGTTGTTTCTACCTCCATTTTCCATATGGTTGCTAATTGCTTTGCCTTTTCATGCCCTGTGAATCCCCCCACTTTCTCTGGTTTTCTTCGTCCCTCTTCCAATCTGGATATATATAGTGCTAGCTTGTAGTCATCCTTTTATTTTTCATTTTTCACACTAATATTGGATATTGATATTTTTCTCAGCTTTAATTTTATAAATAGTAATCATGTATCTGATTACCCATAATAACATATTTCTACTTCTTTCAAAGTCCATAAAATGTACTCCACCCTTTTCAATAAGCAAAAGCACTTTCAATTATAGGTACTTTTGTAAACACTTCTAAATAATTTTTAAGCTTGAAGGCATGATCATGCTTTAATAAGACACAACTCAGTCTCAACTACTTTTTTTTTTTTTTTTGGTTTTTAACATCCGGTATCTGACGCTTTTTTTGGGCCTGACCTTCTTTAGACCAGGTAACCCAAGCAACCGACTAATATGGATTCGAAGCTGTATCGGACCTTTCTTTGGGTATTTACCTCTCTCTCTAACAGTGACTTCATCCACAAGACTTAAACACAAGATCTTGTGGAAAGGACCCAAATGCCGAATCATTTGAGCCAACTGCCTTAGGTGTCTCAATTACTTCTGTCATGATATGCTTAGTCAATCAAAGATGAGAATACTCTTTGTTTAAAAAAAAAAATTCTTAGTATTTTAGTTTTTTGCAAGTCTTTAGGAAAATACTTCCTACGTTATCATTAGCAGTGCAGGGAAGGGTATTTTTTTCTTATTACAAAAATTACTACTAGTACTTTTGCTAGATATATAATAGGGTTAATATAACTTTTGGTCCATGAAGTTTGATCCAATTTTGTTTTTGGTCCTTTAAGTTTGAAATTGATGGTTTTGATCCCTGAAGTTTCACCCGATTTTAGTTTTGGTCCCTCAAGTTTGAAATCGGTGGTTTTGGTCCCTGAAGTTTCACCCGATTTTGTTTTTGGTCCCTCAAGTTTGAAAAGGACTTGGTTTTTTCCCGGGTCGGGTCGGGTTTCAAAAACGGGTCACCAAGTCCTTTTCAAACTTGAGGGACCAAAACCAAATTCGGGTAAAACTTCAGGGACCAAAACCATCGATTTCAAACTTAAGGGACCAAAATCAAAATTGGATCAAACTTCATAGACCAAAAGTTATATTAACCATATATAATATAAGATCCCTAAACAGAGAGGGGTGTATAAGATCCGTAAACAGAGGGAGGGGTGTATAAGATTCAAATTGAGGTGTGTCGTACGTTGTATTGAATAGAAGAGAAGAGTTGAAGTGAAAGTGACAAGGGGCTAACATGCAAGCCTGGGTTGTTGAGTGGTGGACACCTCACATTTTTCATTTAATGACTCAGCACCCAACTTATCCAAAACCTTGGAACCATTTCCACATTAATAAATATGAGATCTCCGTTTGGTGCACTGGAATTGATTTTAATGAAAATAAAAATGAAAATGGATATGGATATAGAAATTGGATTTAAAAGCATGTTTCGTATGTTATGGAAATAAAATTTAATTTTTATACAAAAATATCAAAATGCCCATCTAATAAAAAAAAATCTTCCACATCGTGGCACATCTCAGAAACTTCACTCCCATGGCAGTTGCAGGGACTCGTGTGGTTTGAAATATTCATGGCAGATCTAAAATGCAGGGACTTAACTTTTGGAATCAACTCCATGACAGATCTGAAATCTTCAACATCGTGGCACGATTGCTGGCAAAAATGGAGAAGAAGGCGAAGATGAAGTTGGGGAGAAGATGAAGAAGAAGACCGTGGGATGTCGTCGTCGCGGTCATGTTTGTGAGCACAAGCCACAGCGGATCAATGGAAGGACGACGGAGAAGGTGGTGGGTGGTGGGTGGTTGAATGATAAGATGGAATTTAGTTATGTGGAATTACAAATCTTTTGCTTTTTTTATGGAAGCCAATTTGGTGAAATTGTTGGGTTTGGCTTCCATGTGGAAATGATTTCCGTGACTATTTCAGTTATACCAAACATTCTTAAGACGTGGAATTAAAT
This sequence comes from Inga oerstediana, assembly GCA_963210345.1. Taxonomy (NCBI): domain Eukaryota; kingdom Viridiplantae; phylum Streptophyta; class Magnoliopsida; order Fabales; family Fabaceae; genus Inga; species Inga oerstediana. Next base: position 58,733,284 of record OY723409.1, read on the forward strand.
TCCATTTCCATTTTCAACAGTCTAATTTCAGCGTACCAAACAACCTCTAGTGAATTGAGGCCCATCTTCACCCTCACGTGACTCTGCCACGATCATTTCCCAGAACCAAGAGTGTAAATTTGTGTTAAACATTGCAGTGGACGAAAGTACACCTAAATTAACAGTTTATAGTTTTAAATATAAGCAAATTTAATGAAAAAATTATTTTTGGATAAAGTTAATAATTTAACCACTTTTTTCTTGATTTTGGTGGTGTGATTAGATGTGTCTTATATTCGGAAAAAAAAGACGTGTCTTAGAATAGTAAGATAAAAGAGTAGTTCAAGTTAAATGACACTCCTTAGTTAGATATGTAATTTTCTTTGCTAATAATCCCTTCTCTGCGTGGATTAGAATTGTAGAGGAAGGACTAACATAAATGTTGTTTTAACGGTATAAGGTTCAATAGATTTTTTTTTGTCTCAAATTCAAATCTCATAAGAGATATTTATATTAGAAGGAGTAGCGACGAACCATACCTAATAATATATATATATATATATATATATATATAAGAACTGTATAGTTAGGAGCCAGCACTCTTGTGGTGCCGGGCCCAATAATCAGTGATGTCACTTCTCATGGATTCAGACCTGTACCTCCAAATAATAGCTTGCCAAATCAAAAAGTGCGTGTTTGGATTAACTTTTTTTAATAGCTTTTATGACTTACGAGGTAAGTGTGTAAGAGGAGTTTTGTCTCGGGTTTCGCAAACCATGGTTTGGAGCTTTCCCTTAATTAAGGGTGTTTTGGATTCAATTTTTTTAATTGATTCTCAGCCTAAATCATGGTTTCCCTTAAAAACATTCAAACACCACTCTTTTTGCCATAATTCTGTTTTACCTCAAACATTGGTTTTGAAGCCTCAAACCTTGATTTACCAAGAATCTATTTTTCCCTCAATCTGCAGCAATTTTTGACTGATGGGGTCATTATTACTTTTCTCTCTCTTCCTTTTCTCTTTCTTAAGTAACTTTCTTTTTCTTCTTCTTCGATATTCCATTATTCCTTCAGTCCCATCTGCATTTTTTCATTTTTTTTTCCTGATTTGTGTGAACAGAACACGCAAATTTTTTTTCTTTATTCATTCATTATGAAAAAATGAAACTTTTTATTATAGTTAGATGAAATTGAGAAAATAGCCAAATTACCTGCTGGGCTTCTATTCTAAATTCAATTGCACTGGTTTAATTTTGGTTGTTGGCGTCATTTTAATTCTGATTAGATAACATTTTCTGAAAAAATATGTAAATACCTACTGATCTGTTAAAATTTTTTCATCTATTTTTTTTATATTACATAATTGACAAATGTTATGATTTTACAATTTTTTGACAAATTTATTTCATTTTTTGTATTTATTATGCAATTTAATGTTAAATAATACTTAAAATATAATATTATCATTTATATGTAATTATCACAAAAGTTAATGTCCTTTTTAGTAATTTGATAATGAAAAAAGCTATTCTGATCAAAACATCCAAACACTCTCATTCTATCAAAATCACTTTTTTCTCATAATCTATTCTTCTTATAATCTATTCTCCAAAAGTTATTCTCCAGAAGCTATTAAAAAAAGCTAATCCAAATACACACTAAATCCGAGATAGATGCCTCTTGCAAATGTATTATGTGAGTGGATAATTTTCCTCGATGTACATTATGCACATTTGAACATTCAGTGATTTGATGTTAATGAGAAAATTACGGCTTCCTCTAATCCATATATTTAATTTAATATCGAAATAATATTTTTAGGTCCCGTGGAGTCACCAAAGTTAGAATAATGTCTTAAATTTTAAAAGCCGGTTAAAAGGATATTCACAAATCACTCACAAATAATATTTTTATGTCAGCAATGTGAATTAAACTCACAATTCTATAAATATAAGGTTATATAATTTTTTCGTTAGTATATGTATTTTATCATTAAAAGTAACATAAGTTTAAATATTGATTCGCTGTATTGTGAGAAACTAAATATTTTTTCTATACCCAATTGCATTGGTTGTTGGCTACGTTAGTTTAAGTAGTTTATCCATCGGCTATACACATCTTTTTTTTTTAAATTACAAAGACAAGAGAGAAAGACTCTTGAGACCACTGCGGGTCAGTACAATAGACTTGCATACATAGAGAAACTATTGAACTCAAATGCTAGCTTAGGTCGACTAGCATTTGGAGCGCACAAAAAACTGGCGGATGTGCCAAAAATGACATTTCGTTGCTTGCATCGAGGCCCGTCTTTGCCAAGAAATCAGCACATGCAAGGGCTTCTCGGTGACAGTGGTATATCTCTAGATCCCAATCCCTGTAGATTAATTGCCTTACTTCCTCTAACTCATTCTGGAGGGGGTGGTAGGTACCCCCTGACTGAAATAACACATGAATTGCTTCAATTGAGTCAGTGTGTAGTCTGATCTTCCTCAGGTTCCTGGTTTTGCATATCAGAAGACCTATTCTAATGGCTTGAATCTCTGCAGCTGTCGAGCCAAGAGTGAATCCGAGGTTCTGTTGAAATCCCTCAATCCACGTTCCTGAGCTATCACGGATCACGCCTCCTACTGCAGAATTTCTGTGCTCATCTACTGCTGCATCTACATCGACCCGAACAAAACCCTCTGGTGGAGCGTACCATCTTGCTACAGCTCTATCTGGAACTCTGAATATCTTGTGTCTGAGTCGCCCCTCTTCAATGCCTTCGTGAAGGAAATGTATGCTTCTGTGTAGTAGTTGTTGTGGAAGGTCACTAATCCCTTCGAAAGCTTTTTTACATCTGTTCTTCCAAATTAGCCAGCATAGAGAGCCGAAGACCCTGAGCCAGGTCCACTGAGACATCTTGCGATCACCCGGTGAGTTCTGTATATTCCAATTTAGCCACACCTGCAGATTACCAGAGAAAAATGCAGAATAATAAATGGGGTTAATACAAGAAAGCCACACAGAAGTTGCAAACTCACAATCTCTCAAAGTATGGACTGCTGTTTCCTCACAATGGCACTCAAATGGACACTCATTGTTTATCCTCGCATCCCTCTTGGCACAAATTGAATTTGTAGGGACTCTTTCCTGATACAATTGCCACATAAAGAATTTAACTTTCTCAGGAATAGGCCATCTCCAGATGCGCTGCCAGAATGAATCTTGGGATTCCTCGAGCGACGAGTAGATCATGGAATAAGCAGATTTGACGCTGAAATTTCCATCAGTGGATTTCCTCCACCAGAAAGTATCGTCTCCAGGATGGGAAGGAGGAGAGACTTTCTTGATTCTATCAATAACCCACCAAGGTAAAAACGTACCCCATTTATGCAGGTCCCACCCCCCATCTATGCCGACGAAAGCGTTAACAGTGTCCTCGGGATTTATGAGATTTTGGTTTCGATCGACATAGTATATGAGAGGCTGGTCAAGGTTTGTCCATAAATCCCACCAAGCATTTGTTGATTGGCCGCTTTGAAGCTTTTTGCCCACTGCAGCCCTGAAAGGGTCCCAAACGGAAGTGATTGCGTTCCAGACGGCCGATTGATTCCTTTTCCTCTCAATTCTTGGGAATTTACCATCACCACAGCCGTATTTCAATTTGAGCGCTTTCACCCATAAAGCATCCGGTTTTGTAATGAGGTTCCAACAAAGCTTCATAATGAGGGCTTTGTTTTGGCTAATAAGATCTTTGATATCGAGACCTCCATCTTTTTTGTCCATCTTAATTTTCTCCCAAGCAATTAAGTGCATCTTCTTGCCCTCCCGCCCCTGATTCCAGAAAAAATCTCTGTTTAATCTTTCAAGATCCTGCAAAATTCCTTTAGGGAGGAGGGTGGTTTGCATTTGATAGAACGGAAGAGTGGAGAGAATAGAATTGATGAGAACAGTTCTCCCAGCCATATTCAGGAATTTGCCTTTCCAAGTTGAAAGTTTCTTCTTGACTTTAGAAACCAGAGGAGCGTATGTCAACCTTGTGGTTCTCTTGTGGAGAAGAGGGACACCTAGGTATTTTCCCAGATCTCCAGAGACGCTTATTCCTATGGTCTGACCAAGCTGCAGTGCTCTATGGAACTGGACATTTCTTGAGGCAAATAACTTGGATTTTGAGAGGTTGATTCTGTGTCCTGAGACTCTACAAAAATAAGCCATTACGTCTCTCACAATCTCCATCTGATTAGAGGAAGCCTCGCAGAAAAGGAGTAGGTCATCAGCGAAGAAGAGATGAGAGAGTTCCGGCCCCGAGTTGGTAAGCTTTAAAGGAATCCATCTTCCCTCAACCACTTCACGATTTATCAATTGACTTAGCCGCTCCATACATAGGATGAATAAATAAGGACTAAGAGGGTCTCCTTGTCTCACACCTCTTGTCGGCTTAAATTGGTTTGTTAGAGATCCATTCCAAACAACTTTCATGGTAGGAGACGAGACACACGTCATCAACAACTGCACAAAATGATCGTTTAGACCCAGACAGTGAAGATTAAACTGCAGAAAGTTCCAGTCCAATCTGTCGAAAGCTTTCTCCATGTCCACTTTGATAGCCACATAGCCTTTCTTCTTTCTGATCATTCTCATTGTGTGAATCGCTTCCTGCGCCAGAATTATATTGTCGCAGCTCTGCCTTCCACTTATGAAACTGCACTGGGTAGGATGAATCAGGAAGTCTAATACAGGCCTAAGCCTATTTGCAAGAACTTTGCTAAGAATTTTGTAACTCACATTACATAGGGATATGGGACGAAAATCCTTAATCGAGGTAGGGTGGTCCACCTTGGGAATCAGGGTGATGTGAGTCTGGTTAATCTCGTTAACCTTGTCAGGATCTCTGAAAATAGAGAAAATGAGATCACATATCTTCGGCCCAACAACCTCCCACTGCGTTTGGAAAAAATGTGGTTGGAGTCCATCAGGGCCAGGCGCTTTGAAAGCATCCATCTCAAAGGCTGCATTCTTAATCTCCACCGCAGACACGTCTTTTTGAATACATGAAAGTTGAGAATCATTCAGAGACAGGAAGTCAACCGGCCAGTCGGATACACTCAGAACGTCTTGATCAATGGAGTAAAGCTCTTTGAAATAGTTGAGAGCAGAAAGCTTTAGTTCATCCTGGTTTGAGATCCAGTTTCCTTGATCGTTTTGAAGAGCTTCAATTCGACTTTTCTTTCTTTTGATAATAGTGGAAGAGTGGAAGAAACTGGTATTTTTATCTCCGTACTTAAGCCACTTACATCTCGACTTCTGGTACCAGAGAAGCTCTTCTTGATTAACAACTTTGGTATATTCTTTCCAGAGTTTTGCCTCAAGCTTTAAAAGCCCAGCATGCGGGCGAAGAGCGATTTCACGATCAATACCTTCCAATCTCTTAATTATCGTCCTCTTTTTTTTTGGAAGACTTCCTACTTCATTCCTGTTCCACCAGGAGGCTTTATTTTGAAACTCATTACATCCAGATAACCAGTCATTGCTGTTCTAGGCAGAGCTAACTATGTCTGGAAAACCCTCTTCAAGACACCAGGCAGCTTGATACCTGAAGTAGTTTGAGGGGAGAGTAGTCTGCACACTACCAGAAGAGATCACCAGGACTCTGTGGTTAGATTTGTAACGAAGATGGTGAAAGACCTTATGGCTTGGATGACCCATTTCCCAGGCTAAATTGCATAAAGCCCAGTCAAGCCGTTCTTTCATGTTACTCTTAAACCAGGTGAATTTATCACCAACCACAGGCAATTCTAGAAAATCGCAGTCATGAACACAATTTTGAAAGGGGACAAGGAATCTATTAGGAACCGCCACACCTCCTATCTTATCAGAGTGGTTTAGAAAGGAGTTGAAATCACCTAAGACGAGCCAGGCCTCAGTTACTTTACTTGCCAATTCCCGGAGATCATACCATAGTTCCTGCCTATAGCTCCATCTAGGGTCCCCATAAACAAAAGAAACACAGAAACAATCTGCAGAATTTTTGTCCGTCAAACGGCAATGAAGAAGTTGAGTAGTAGAGAAAAGATATTCAACAGTAACGTCAGTGTCATGCCAGAGGACCCAAATACCACCCGCATAGCCAGTAGCCTCCACCCTCAACCAATTGCTAAATCCTAACTTACGCACCACCAAATCTGCTTTATGACCACTAACTCTAGTTTCCAAGAGGCACATAACGGAAATATTATGCTTAGAGACAATGTCACGAAGGACACGAGGAAAAGATTTACTACAAGCACCTCTACAATTCCAACTGGATATAATCATGCTAAAAAATGAAATTTCTAGAACAGAAAAAAACAAAAGAATTTACTTATCTGGAGGAATTCTCTTGGAAGCAGATCTACTTCTATTCTTGGCTTCCCTAAGGCTTTTTCTTGGATTGCTCTGATCATTAATCCCGACCAAAGAATTCTGGGGTTCCATCCTTGAAACTGTGGGAGGCGCTTGATCAGATTCCTCCTGATGCTTGATTTTAGACAACTCCACTTTGGGTAAAACATTTTCCTTAACCAGCTCATGCGTGGGAACATCGGCTTTAGGAGATAAGGAAGGAGAAGCAATGGCAATTTGAGCCTCTTCCAGAGGCTCCGTTTCTATATCAGGCGTTGAGCTCCCTTCACTAATTAAATTCGATGAGAGCAAAAGGATGTCCGCTTTTCCCTTGTCTTGCGCCTCAGAATTAACGTCCTGCTGATTTCCAACTTCAAGGCTAGGTGAAATAATAATTTCAGAATTGGGAGAAGACATGGACCCCGCGACTAGCTGATGAACTCGAGCCTCTCCTTTGACAGATTTTGCTTCGCTTGGGCCTTGGGTTGTGACTTGTTTCTGTGCAGCTTGTCCAGTGGATATCTCATGGGCTTCATTGACGCAAGGCCCTCTTGGAAGGACTTTGGGTAAAATGTATTTTAATCCATTCCCTTCTTTATGCTTCAGCTGGTAGACACGCTTCATGGAGCGCGTGGGAAGCGTTTTTGAGGAGCTTTTTGACTGGCTTTTAAATGCACCTTCCATTTGACTTGCGCCTTCCTCGCATAAATCCCCATTTCCCACTTCTTCCATGGCTTCTGTCCGTCCGTGCTCACGGGAGCAGCTATTAAGCTTCAAAATTTCCCTCTCACTTTCGGCATCCAGATCAGCAAGAGTTTGAAAACGTGATGATTGATTTCTTCTCCCTGAGGCTTTAGCAGTGACTGACCCATACTTCCCCCCTGCAACGCCGTTTTCCTGGTTTACCTTCCTTGGAAACCGAGATTTCTTCTGGCTCCCCACCAGCATCCAAGGTCCGAAGGCTTCGTCTGCGTTTGTTGAAGCATTTTCCGGCAACGATGCCGGAATATCCTTTGCAGACGCCAACGCAAGTTGCTGCAATTTGGAGGGATCAGTCTCTGCTTCTTTTCTTCCACACGCGTCTTTCCTATGTCCATATCTCCCGCAAGTGAAGCAAATAAGATCCAGTCCCTCATACTCAACATTGAAGACCATGGATGCTAATATAACTCTTGGGACAAGGCGTTTTTGGAGGTCCAACTCGACGCAGATTCTCGCATACCTTCCTCTCGACACAACACCCGAAGGTTGATTCTGGCAATTTAAGGTATGAAGATCTACTTTTATGGTCTTTCCTATCATATCCCCTAATCTGGAAATGAATTTCTGAGAGTAGTATATTAGAGGGATATTTGGGATCCTTGCCCAAGTTGCTATTTTTCCCAACTGATTTTGGAAGGGATCAAAGTACGGTGACCATTTCTGAACCAGAATTGCATGATTAGCAACTACCCATAGCCCTTCTAATATAATTTGCTTGTACTGGGCTTCCCATTTTCCTGGATTTGTAAACCGAACAACAAAATAATTGTTTGGAAGATCCACCAATTCAAAGTCACTGAATCTCCACACCCTGTTGAGCATCTCTTTAAGCTTGGGTAGATAGAAGCGAGTACCAAGCACTGTAATTATCAGGGATTTATTCCAAGGCTGGCAAGCTTCATTGAATTCATCCTCTGTGATGTCCATTGAAGGATAAATGGACATGAGTTTTCTGGTCTCATCCGAAGGCTCTGGAATCGTCCATTTTTTGTTTTCTAAATTTGCCGTTAATGAGTCCTCATTTGAGACAGAGGGGCTTTGGGTCATACCATTGAACTCACATTTGTTAAATCCCATCAGAGAGTCTTTGTAAGAAAAAGTCATCAGATGACCTTGCGAAACAGAGTGAGTACCCTGTTTTCCACTTTGCTGATCAGCTTCAAGAGTCTCAGAGGCCACTAGCGGTCCTGTTCCTTGACCTACCTCGATCCCAGCTAGTTCGAGAGTTTCTGGTGAAGTGCATGGAATATGCTTATCCGATGAACTAACTGATGCTTTTTGGTGATCCGGCGATTTATCCGGCGGAATCTTGAGAGAGAACACATCGTCCATAGAGAGAAATTCCGGTGGCACGAGTTCCAAGAGAGAGAAAACTATGTGAAGTAAGTCTTTGTATCTTATTGTCGGCTATACACATCTGGACCCAAAGTATGGCCCATTACTGATGTAGTACTCCACATTAGTCCTCAAGCCCTCTCATAAGGTAATGAACCAAGTTTGGTATCCTATTGGAAGAGGCGTATATATTTTTGATAGTATCTTGAATAGGATTGTTTCAAATAGAAATATACTTATACTTAAAAAGAGAAATTAAAAGTCTACAACTATCCCTAGGGGACACATGTATACTCATCAGTTCATTGATTAATGCTAATCCATGGAAATTTAAATATAATTCCTACGTATATGGTCATAGCAACGGTTCGAGAAATGATCTTGGAAATTAACCTTTTACCACGAAGCCATGCGCAGGCTACTATGCAATGGAGGTAAAAAATTGCGGGGTTTTATTCCATTAGGATGCTGTAATTCAAGTATCAGGAATCGATTCAACCGCTTCAGTTCAACCCCAAGGCTCATTTCCGATCTTGCCAAAGACGAAACTAGTGCTGAACTTGAGTTATTTGAGGCCTCTCGATTATTCAATTCTGGCGGTAAACCAGATGCCAATGCTCTGGTTCACCTTCTTCGAGCAACCACCAAGCTTGGTTGTGGCCCACTTGGACTTCAGCTCCACAGCTATGTTATGCGAGCTGGGTGTTTTTCCGATGCCGATGTCTCCGCCGCGATCATCAGATTTTACGTCGGAATGCAGTCACTTATTGACGCCCACAAGCTGTTCGATGAAATTCCTCAACCAAATGTGGTTTCTTGGAACACTATGATTTCTGGGTATGCGCATTCCGGGCATTTTCATAAGGCCTTGTCTGTTTTGCTTCAGCTGGAGAAATCTGACATTTATGCCGATGCATTCTCGTTTACATCGGGCTTAACTGCTTGCGGCCACCTGAGTTTCTTGAAGCTAGGCAAGTCAATTCATTCCAAGGTTTTGAAATTCGGGTTGGTTGTTGATACCGTTGTTGCCAATTGCTTGATTAATATGTATGGCAAATGCGAGTGTGTAGAAGAAGCTGTTCGAGTGTTCTCTGAGATAGCTGACAAGGACGTTATTTCTTGGAATTCAATAATAGCAGCAAGTGCTAGTAACGGAAAAATTGAACAAGCTTTTCATTTTTTGCACCTCATGCCCAATCCTGATACTATTTCATACAATGGACTGATAAACGGCATGGCTCAGGTGGGGAATATGGAAGATGCAATTCAGATTTTATCCACCATGCCAAATCCAAATTCTTCATCGTGGAATTCAATAATCACAGGGTATGTGAATAGGAATCAAGCTCCAGAAGCCTTGGAAATGTTTAGTAAGATGCACTCAAGAAACGTAGAGATGAATGAGTTCACATTTTCCATCATTTTAAATGGAATTGCTTATCTAACTGCCTTAACATGGGGAATGCTGATTCACTGTTTCACTATTAAGTATGGTCTAGATACATCCGTGGTTGTTGGTAGTGCATTAATAGACATGTACTCAAAATGTGGGAAGGTTAAGGATGCTGAATCAGTTTTCGAATCACTGTCTAGCAGGAATCTGGTAAGCTGGAATGCAGTGATCTCTGGCTATGCTCGTAGTGGTGATTCTGTGAGGGTTATCCAACTCTTTGAGCTGCTGAAAATGGAGAGACATACAAAACCTGATGGTATCACATTTCTTAACCTGTTTTTTGCTTGTTCCCACAATCAAATACCTCTTGAGGTTGCAACTCAGTACTTCAAATCTATGATCGGCGATTATGGAATAGCGCCGACCGTTGAGCATTGTTGTTCGATGATTCGGCTGATGGGACAAAAAGGGGAGCTGTGGAGAGCTGAAAGTATGATACATGAACTTGGCTTTGAGACACGTGGATTGGTTTGGAGGGCTTTGCTTGGTGCTTCTGAAATTAACAGAGATTTAAAAATAGCAGAGGTTGCGGCTGCTAATTTGATGAAATTGGAGGGCAATGATGATTATGTGTACGTCATTTTGTCTAATCTCTATGCTTCTTATCGGAGATGGGAAGATGTTAGTGCAATTAGGGGCATTATGAGGAAGAAAAGAGTGAGGAAAGATGTAGGTTCTAGCTGGATAGAAGTAGGGAACTTTGTCCCATATGCTTCCGCCATGTTATAGGGAAAATTGTATTTAGGCTCCGATAAAAGAAAATACGACAAAATGATATTTTAAAATTGCATTTAAGTGTTGTACAACTTTTTTGCAATAAATTCTAATTCTACTGATAAATCTATGGGTGTTTATAATAATAAGTCTATAAGTATTTGATAATTGAAATTTATTATAAAAAAGTTTTCCAGAATTTAAAATGTAATTTTGATATTTTAAAAACTATTTTGTCGTCATTTTCTTGCCCCAGACCTAAATACAATTTTCCCTATGTTATAACTCATAGTTATTCCATAGATTAGATAATATGACGTCTATGTCTTCAAATAAAAAACAAAGCCTCTCATTTATCTATTATTTTGCATGTTAAGGTCTATTTTTTAAAAAAATTAAGTCAAATGATATTCCCCATGAAATTGAGTTGATTGCATGTCAAGCATTTCAAAAAAATAATAATAACAAATTCCTCAATAAATTTTGAAGAGAATATATGTAATTGGACTTTCGACTAAGTGCTCATTTAGAACTATTTATCATAAACATGTTCACACAAACCAATACAAAATTCCTTTCACCGTAAATCATGATTGAAATTCAGCTTTTGAAAAGTCCAATCATAATTCCAAACAAGTTCTAAATAGATTGATTTACTCACAAAAACACAGATGACTTAAAATGAACTTGAGGACCACATTAAAAATGTCACAATTGCGCCGTGCCACTGCTGCCTCACAGACACAGGGCGGCCGAAGAGAAGCAATTCATGACTTGCCAAAGTGATTTTGCATCTAAGCACGCACTTTAACCTGTTCATGAAATTCATGTAAAAAGAAAGAAGTGCAACTACGTCTAGGTGCTTCGCATTCCTGACTATTTAATAGATTTTGAGAAAGGATATAAAAATTAATTTGCAATCCCCACCTTCCCCCTTGTTCCGGGGAGCATTATCTCTGTGCATAGGTGATCAGATGATTGATCAATACGATAGAGGGAATAGAAAAGCAAGTATAATAATCAATGGAGACAGGTGCAGATAGTCTGAAGTTTCAATTAATAATTATGCATCACATAACTTCATAAAAATGGGGAGACTAAATATTATTCGTCATTATACGAATTTATGATCTTGAAAGAATCACAGTATAGCCGCCTGCTGGATCCCGAAAAACATCCAAAACAAGAGAGCCTTCAGATGCGTTAATTATATAATCTCTCTCTTAGCCGGTCACCTTGGAACTGACAATCCAAGCTCTATAAAAAACAAATAAAACAAGCCTCAATCAGTAATAAGCCTGTTTACAAAAGCCTACAAATTGTAATTGTAAATAAAGTAAAGAATGAAGAACCACATCGACAAGCAAGAAAAATTCTTATAACATATGTCACAAAAACAAATAATAATAATCCCACAATATATACATTCACAGTGATTCCAAAATACCGGGAAAAGAAAAACTCTAAAGGTCAAGGTGTCATCTCAAAACTTTTAACCATTTAACATGCACCCATGTACATTGTGTACTCTAGTAACTTTGCTTCAGAATAAAATATAAATGGCTAAACACATTAAGCACAATTTATGAGATTGATACTCCCTCCGGTCCTAAATATAAGACAAAATTGATTTTTTTGGAGAGATTAAGAAAGTTAATTAAATTACTTTAGAGTATTTATATTTTTATTTTTTGGGAGAATTACACTTAGGTCCCATGGAAGAAAAAAAATGAAGAAATGGTCCCTATAGATTGCAAAATGAAAAAATGGTCCCATTAACAACTCCATGTGCCTGTATTGACAACTCATTAACAACTCCATGAGCCTGTATTGACAACTCCATGGGACCATTTTTTCATTTTGCAATCTATAAGGACCATTTTTTCATTTCTCCTCTTATTTGGGACCTGAATGTAATTCTCCCTTATTTTTTTCTCCAAACTAATTAGTTTGATTAATAAACTAATATATAATCTAAGAATACACAACATATGATATGATTAAGTAACTTATTTAGCTTCCTTAATCTCTCCAAAAAAAGTCAACCTTATCTTATATTTAGGACCGGAGGGAATATTATCTATGGTTGTCCAAACAGTTTTGAGGTCAAACGTACAAAGATAAATCCCACCTTCAAAAGTGCATGCATGTCTCACGTCCCATCAATTCCATCTGGCCAAAGTAGCAGTTAGGTTATTATATTATGCTTATTTATTATAAAAGTATATTGTAAATTTAATGAAAAATATTCATCCAAGCATCTGGTTGGCTGTCCTATGTCCAAAAGTAGCTCATCAAAATTCAATACCCAACCCACTTAAAATTTCAATTTTCCTATTCGACACTGCAAGGCTTTTAACTTGTATCGTTTCCTAATGAATACCGGCCACAAGTATCAATATGAATCCTTGCTAGGATAGGAAGCCATCCTATCAGACACGCACACGCACACGCACAAAATGGCATTCTCCTCATATCACTTGAATAACACAAATACTAATGACAAACCACTGGTGGAATCAATGCACCATATATTAGTTAACACAAAAAGACACATAAAGCAAGGATCATCCCTACACTTTTTATATATGCTATTTGTTTAGAGTGAGAAGAGTTATCAAGATTGGCCTGTGATGGAATCACGTCACGCTGTTAACAATAGGTCCACCGTAAATTATTTTGTGGAGTTTTGAACAACCCGGGCCACAATACACAAACAATTAGGAAGAAACATAGTGATTAATGTGGCGAGGCATTGAAATCAACAAAGGTCACTCATTAAGTGTTCATCCAATATTTCAATGGTCGTATAGAGGGAAATACAGCAGGGTTGGAACTTCTAAAACCAGACAAAATTCCCATAAGAAACCACCATAACATGTTACTAAGGATGAATTCAAGAAACAGCCACAGATAGAAAATCACTTTGCTTTGCGAGGAAGGAAAGAAGAGAATCTATGAATTATGAGGTGGTCATACAATGCTAATTTATATCGCTCTCAGTTTTTCCCTCCTCATTTTGTTTCTTTCACTAAGTATGAAAGCCATTATTCCTATAGGAACTTCATATAGAATTCCAATGAACACTAAAAACTTCGTGAAGAACTTTTTGATGAAAACACAAATTGTAGCCTTGTTCTAATACTACTGAAGAGAGTTTTAAATGTTAAAACATCATTTTTATTCGTACTTGATAATGAAGCAGTAGGCCATAATTGGTAGGTCCCGCAGATTCCCAATTAACTATGTGCCTGCAGGAACCAAATTTTACAGTTAGTTGACATTGAACTCCCAATTAAAGCACTTTCATTTCGTATTTGCAGCCTCTAATGGTTCCACAAAACTGACTACCCAAAGCCATGATACTATCAAAGGTTCTAGTGTAAATCAGACCACGTGACTCTGTCCGTCCAACTCTCAAGTTCTAATACTTGTTTATTTGGTATTACCAGCCAATGATCTCAAATTAATCAAACTAGATGTCATAGTGCCAGTATACGAGTCATGAATGCATAGGTAAACTAGATTCCTTAAGTAAATTGCAAACAAATCGATACAAGTCACATAAAAGTTAAAACACTCAAGGAAATCACAACAAATGCTTCAAAAATTTCCCCCTTCATTTCAAAAGTTCTTGAGGTACATCCAGTTGAAGCATATTGAATGCAATTGAGATGTGAATAACAAATATGTTCAAAAGCAACATCAATATAAGAAGCAAGGGAGCTACTCACAATTGCTAATAATTTTGAAAAAGAAAGTATTAGAGGCCGGGAGAGGTGCAGCAGAGTGTACCCTGAGAAAGAGCTCGGCAACTCCTGGAAGCTATGCTCAGGCACGATGTCATTCTTGCTGCTGCAACCGCACTGTGTAGCGGCAACATTGACTGCAGGCATCCCAGCTCCGGTGCAATCTTGCTGCAGAAAAATCAACGAAAAAGAAGAATATAAGGCTTATATTTATTCCGAATAAGAAATTTGAAGAAGAGAAGCATTAAAACCTGGTCAAAGAGGGTCTGCGAAGAGTAGAAGTGGTTGATTTGATGGGACTAGCTGGGATGGTGGCTGGTTTGGATGAAGGCGTGCGAAGATTGGATTTAACGGCAGATTTAACGGAGGCAAGAAACGTCCTTTGCGCAATTCTGCTGCAGCCTGAAGCCATTGAAGAGTGGAAGGTGAGGATGGAAAGCGAAAGAGTTTCTCCGCTTCCGGTAGAAGATCTGCGGGAAGAAAGGGTTTAGGGCTTTGCGCTTGTTGGCGGCACAGCTCCCTCTAAACGGCGCCGTGTTGCATTCGTACCTCTTTCTTCCCTTTGTTTTTGGGTCAAACGTTCTTTTTCCCTATTAAAATGGCCCAAAATGATACACTGGGTTTTGGGCCCTCTTAGCCAGCTGTGGTGTTGTAGACGAAAAAAGATGGTGACCCAGAAAGCAAACCAATGCTACGTTTGGTACCATGGAAATGAAAGCATGAAAGTGGAATTGAGGATAGAATTCTGATTTTGGCTTGTTTAGTATAACTGAATCCACTTCCATCTGGAAGTGACTTCCACAAAAAATGATAGAAGTCAATTCCAACCTATAACCTATGGAGGTGTGGAGACTTCCATGGAATCCAAACTTTGGTCTATCTTGCCCTTGATAGCTGGTAATAGTAAGGATGACAGACAGTATGGCAACAGCGACGGCCGGCAACGATGACAGCACGATGACTATGTGGCGATGATGAGAGAGCGGCAGTTGCAACAACGACGGTGACGGCGACCTCATTGGCAACTTTTCTTTGATTTCGATCTGCAATTTCACTGAGACAATAACTCTGCAATGTAAATTGACAGCGACCACGATCTGCAATTTTGATCTGCAACTTTGGACGACCACAATCTGCAATTTCAATCTGCAACTTTTCTTTGGCAACAACGACGGCGACCATTAGCAACTGTGCCACGTAAAATGTTCTTTGATTTCTTTTATGATTTCAAGTTCATTTCCCTTTGCAACTTTTCTTTGATTTCGATCTACCATTTTTTCTCTCGTTGCCAGCATTCCTAGGTTGCCAGTCGTGGGCGCTGTGATTTTTTTTGTGGCTGGGGTTTTTTTTTTGTCAAGGGTATATTAGTCTTTTCATATTATAAATACAAATATTAAATTAAAATAATACCTCACTTCCATCATCATACCAAACAAACTTTTTAACCCAACTTTTACTTCTATTTTCACTTCCAATTCCAATTTCACTTCTAATTCCATAAAAATTCTTCCATTATATCAAACGGGGCATTAGTTTTGGTATCGTAGTCTAGTGTTATATAAACTCTCTTATAAGTAAGTTACGAATTTTTGAGCCAAAAAAAAAAGTAAATTACGGATTTGATCTAGCTTATTACAACGATAATATCTGCCCTTTCAATAAAAAATAAAAAGCAAAAGGAGGAGATAAAAGACTTTTTTTTTTTTTTTGTGTTCGGTAGAGTATATCAATGTCAGTGCATTAAAATTAGGGCGGGAAAGATATGACTTGTGACTTGTAATGTAGCCTTCGAGAAAAAAGGTGATTAACAAAGTTCACAAACTTTTTTCCTTCCCATCCAACTCGCTAGAAACGAGTTGGGTTTCTTTAGGAAACGTATCACAAAAACAAAAAGAGATACCTTGTTTCTTTCTATTGCTCAGGCCACGCATATATTCCTTTTTCATAGTTTCCTTGCCTTTACCCGGTGGGCTCTCATTGCCCCTGGCTTTTCCATGTTCCTTACTCGCGTGTCTACCGTCTAGTCCAGTCCATCAACCAGCTTGTCCCAAGTCGAGAAAAAAACACTATTCATCTCCAAGCTCCTTTTCAATTTTAAAATGTAACTCAACGCCTTTTCCTTTTCTTTCGTGTCACACAGAATTTCATTAAATAAATTGTATCTATCATCCCTGTTTTCAAATAGTACAATTCCCTCTGATTCTTATATGAAATTCACCTTGTTTTATCAGGTATATTTTGATATATTCATATTAATATATGACAACTTCCTTAAATATAACATGATCGAGATCAAACTCTCCTCTGCAGCTGGAAAGTTCCTTTCCTTAGATTGTAAGTTGGTAAATTCTTCTGTGATGCATATACTTGCATCAATGAACTTGTGAAAAAATTTAAGCAGATAAGAATATTATAATCAATCCCAGAGCCAGAGAAACAGTCCATTTGGACAAAGCGCTTCGTGACTCCATGGCAAGATTGGAGGAACTCTCAGACTGTAGCCAAGGAGAAAATGCGAAGTTAGGGTTTGACCCATACAGAGCCTGAACTCCCTCCACGTCATCAATCTTCAACTCTACCTTCTTCGTCCTTGGCTTCAAGCTTGGGTACATAACGGCTCCTTTAACCGAAGAGTGAGCCAGGCCAAGTATATGTCCTATCTCATGCGTCACCACGGATTCCAAATCAACGGCCACCTTTGACTTATCACGCTCGAAATCAACGGACCACGTTTCAGCCGCGTCCAAGTGGAATCTCCCATTTTCTGGGCAAAACGCATGCGCTAAAATCCCAAGCACCCCGTCAAACGGCTCTCCGTCACCGTGATTCCTATGGTAGAACCCAATCCGGATGTCGGCCGATTCGTATCGACCCGTCTCCTGAAATTTCACCGGAATCACCGATGCCCAACGAGAAAAGGAACGTTCAAAAACCGTCCGAATTTCCGATATACTGAGCCGTTTGGTTAGGTTGTAAGGGGAAAAAGCATAGGTGAGAGTCATCGGGGAACCTCGAGCCCACCGCGGCTTACCATTAAAGTAAGAAAAGTGCTGAGCTGAATGAAGAGTATGCGACGAGTCATCGCTTACGCCACATCTCGGCGTCATGATGGTTGATATGGTATGAGAGTCAAGTTTTCCGGTGACGGGCAAGCCTAGCTTCTTCTGGTAAAGCAAAAGAGCCGACTCGAATTGAGCATCGAAGGTATCGGTAAAATCCGAGGACGTCGTATCAGCTCTGGGGAGATAGCCGAATTGGTGGAAGTAGTTCTTGAGCTCCGATATACCGTTGATTTGGCTGCCTCTCTCTGCGTGTAGCAATCTAGAGAAATTGTGCCACGTGGCGTTATGACTGTAATCTTCGGCGGTTATTACAGTTGCGGGTTCGGGGATGGTCCTGGCGGGAAAGCAGGGGCGGGAAAACAAAAGGGAGAACAAAGAGAGGAGGAAGAAGAAAAAGTAATAGTAGCTGAAATTTTGAAACATAACGATAATTGTTTATCGGAGTTGGGAGGGAGGGAGAAAGTTTTTGGAGAGAGTTAAAGGAGTCCTATCATGGATGAGCACAAATATAATCACTAATTGGAATCATCATGATGGTGAATTTGAATAAAATTATATGGAAAAACTTGTCTTTGGCATGATGGAAGCCAAATATAAGATATCAAAGCTAAGAAGATTCTATCTTTTTTATTGGGGATTCTGACTTCTTCTGAAGTGTGGTGGCGGGTAACCTATTGGTTTTGTTTCCAAGTTCCAACTTTCCTTTCATATGCAGTTATTTGGGTTCTGGTTTGTAATTTAAAAAAAAAAAAGCAAATAAAAGGAAACGTGTTCTGAGCTTCAAGTACGTATGTCAATCGAAATACGAATTGCAGTTTGTTGAAGTTTGGCTGACTTGCACTTGTTACTGATCGAAGAAGCTCGTGGAGACCAAGGTTTGTTTGTTGTTTTGATCTTTTTTGACATAGAAGACAATTTTAATGATCGATCACATGATAGATTATGATAAGTACAATTAGAGCCGATAATTTGGGTCAGCCTGTGGGCTGCGCAGTGTGGGCTTATGCGACCTGTACTTTCACGAGCTGGAAAATCGCCAATCCTAACTCGCAGGTGCAGGTTCTTGGGTCAGCCTGCACAATTTTTTTTATTTTACTTTTTTTTTTTTTATCTTTTCTCAGTCAAAATGAAATGCATGTACAATCATTGAGTTTACCTAGGATTAGAGACGGTAAAACTAGAAGGTCAGAACTTAACTCACAGGTCAGATAAACAAAGGAGCCGACGATGAGCAGTCCAGCACCAGGAAGCAGCGGAGAAGGCAACATGTTGAGGAGTAAGGACCACGGCGATGAAGACGAAGCTGCAGAGAAGCCAAGAAGGCGACAAGCGGAGGAGTGACAACCACTAGCCATGGTGACGAAGGTGGAGCAGTATAGAAGGCGACCGGCTGAGGTTGAGGACAACGATAGAGAAGGTAGAGCAGTGGAAGCACCATACACGACGACAAGCTGAGGCAATAAAGGAAGCAGCGGTGACGCAAGTCCGCAAGGCGCCAAGGCCGATTAGAGATTTAGGTTTACTTAGGGCTCTGGTCTCTGCGGCTCTGCCTCTGGATGAGAGTCCGAGAGATTCAAATTTGAGAGTTGAGATTCGAGCGAGATGATGAGAATCATAGTGATGACTGATGAGTCAAATGCACCATATCACTGTCCAAGCCCAGATATCCAAATCCAAATCTAACAAGCAACCATGTTATTAAAAAAAATTGCGGGTTACCCCGCATCAGCCTACGGGTTGAGCGGTGCGGGCCTGATGCCAACTCTAACCCTGTCAAAACCCACGGGCTGAACCTGCGAGTTTAACCCATTTTACCGGCTCTAATAAATACAATCTTACATATGCAAACTCTTTCTTAGAATTCTCCTAAACCAAAATTCTATCCTTTCAAATATTGAAGCCTAAGTACAACTAGCACTTAGCTGAATTCCTTAATCATCTAGTTAAGGGTTTGATCTCAAACAATGTGTATGGAGAGGATCTCATAACCAACACTAAAATCTACCAATGGTGGATGCCTGGGCCAACAAAAAAAAAAATTTATCCTTTCAGGATAAGCAATTGCTAACCATTCAACCAAGCAAATGTTAACGTTTATCCATGAAAATTGCAATCACAGTGTGCTGAACCACGACTCGATTAGCTGGACAAACTTCTCTTGTGGCTTGTCCTTGTCATCTATATTATCCATAATATTTATTGCTATTGATTATATATATATCAATCCAATTTTCATGGCAAGAAAAAAATAATAATAAAAGTTATGAAAGAGAAGGACTTCAATGCGCAATTCTAATTAATGACCATCGTACATATACAAGGCATATCCACAATTGCATATTGATGGCGCAAACAGCAAGATAAGATAATCATATAACTCGGGTAACACTGTACACAATATGGGTTAGTTTTATTTATGGAAGTATTATGTAGGTATCTTTTACGGTCGTTCACAATGTAATTTTTCAGTCGGAGATATATATATATGTGTGTGTTTGGTATCACTTATTTTTAGACAATAAATTCTTATTACGTAAGTCGAAATAAAACTCATCTTACATACTTATCTCGTATACCGTAAATCATAATTTATAAGCACTTATAAAAAAAATAAACTATTCCAAACGAACACTATAATTAAGACAAAAGCTTATGTGTAAAAAAGATAAGTAGTAGCTAGCTGCCTTGTACCTTTGTGGTTTTAGAGCCATGCTTTAAAGCTGCAAGGGACCTGTTCGAGAGCTGGCATTCCCCCCAAAAAAAAAAAAAAAAGATAAGTAGTAAAGTAAATGATCATGGCCTTTTGGCAGACCAGTATACTCTAGAAGGGTGCATTTTGAGTTATTTCTGTAGCTAGTATAAGGACTGTTGGGGTCTAAACTAAAGCTTGTTGGATTTCGCTTTCAATACGCAATTGGATTTAGAACATGTGGATGAACGGATTAGGGAAGTTCCACTACATATATATGCCTTTATATGTGATTTGATTTTTTTTCACTGTCACTTGTAATCAAGGGTCCTACACTTGCTCTCTTTCTTTTGGGTTGCTTTCTATGTGCCCAGTTATTATTATTACTTGTATCCTAATTATAAGATAAAGTTATTTTTGTTGGATGAGTTAAGGAAATTAATTAAATTATGTTAGAGTATTTTTATTTTTATTTTTTCTTCAAATTAATTAATTTGACTAATAACCTAATATACTCCCTCTAGTCCTAAATATAAGATAAAGTTGATTTTTTTAAAGAAATGAAAAAAGCTAATTATATTATCTTAGAGTATTTATATTTATATTTATATTTAATCCTCCAAACTGATTAGTTTGATTAATAAAATGATATATAATTTAAGGATATTTAACATATGATATGATTAAATAGCTTATTTAACTTCTTTAATTTCTCCAAAAAAAGTCAACTTTATCTTATATTTAGGACTAAAGGGAGTATCATCTAAGGATACATAACATATGCTATGATTAAGTAACTTATTTAGCCTCCTTAAGTATATGTTTGGTATCACTTATTTTTTGACAATAAGTCCTTATTACGCAAACCGGGATAAAATTACTCTCGTATATTTATCTCATATACCGTGAATCACGATTTATAAATATTTATTACTTAAAAATAAATTATTTCAAACGAACACTATACCGGAGATAATATTATTTTGATATTGGGGACGACTCACGAAACTTCAATGCCGTGGAATAAAAATTAAACAAAAGATCAGGAAATAACAAAACAAAAATTGGAGGAAATAACAAAGCAGAAATGAGAAAATGCGCGCACTGTGGAATTGTTAATTGTTTCTTTCACTTTTTGATGGATGAGAAGACTTTTTATAAGTTATAGGTCTACGGTGAGATATAATAAGGGCTGACAACTTTCTCACCTTCTAGTCAACAAACTAAATATTTCACCTCTGTTGGGAAACTCCGATGTTGACATTTTAAATTGAGATTAATTTGTTTTGATCAATATCTTAATTGTAATTAAGAAGTTAATAAAGTCGTTAGCTGTTCATAACTACACACACATTATCAGGTCCGTTTTGATTTTGAAGCTTAGATTTTTTTTTATTGTTTTTTTTAAATATTGGAAACAAGTTTCAAATTCTATGAATTCAACTTTTGTCTTGTACCTCCCTCTATTTTGTTTTTCTTTTTTTTTTTGCCAACTCCCTCTATTTTCAATTACACTACTCGTATTTTTTAAATTTAACCATGACCAATTTTAAGTATTTCATACAATACATGGGCTAGAATTCCAGTAAATGATAGGGCTGACATAAATTTAATAATAGGAGTAGATGATATCAACATTCAACAAGGACTGTGTACGGAAAAGAAAGTGAAAAAATAACCAAATTAATAATTTATAAACTCATCATAAAAGTGAAAAAGGAAAAAAAAAAACTAACCCGTTTGGTTCGATTTCATGGGAGAGGATTATATGTAATCCTAAAGCAATAGGCTAATTACAGCGTTTGGTTAAGCTTTGATAATGTAAATAGGATTATATTTTGTAATCCTGACTACATCATTTGATGTCATTAGGATTACACTGCTATGACTGATGAATGAGGATGCAAACATCTTGTAATCAAATGAAAAATATACTATTATGGCTATAATTATTTAACTTGACCAAAGTACCCACCTATAAATGCTATTAAATATTAAATTATCACCACTATTAAATATTAAAAAATTAATTAATAATATAAAATTTAAAAACTATCCCCCAATAAAAAAATAAGAAAAATATATTACACATTAAAAATATTAAAATATCCTATTAAATAATATTCCCACCATTAAATATATTAAAAAAATAACATGAACTTAATATGTGCATTGCATAATATTTTCACCATTATATATTAAAAAATTACCATGAACCCAATGTGAACCGTGCACAATTGAAAATATTACCATGAACATAATATGTACATTATACATATATATGTAGATATGGGTAATTTTATCTTTTACTATATTATTACCATATATTCTCATGTTCGATGTAATATAATCGAACGCTTTTATATATATGCATCATCTTTTCTTAATGACGAACCAAACAAGTTTATGTAATCATCATTACATTACATTGCATTACATTACCTTCGATTCTGTAAGCCAAACAGGCACTACATGTATTTAACTAGAAGTTAAAAAGATCAGTAGATAACAAACTAGCTAGTAATGCTAGGGCAAGACATTTTTCCAAGGTTCATGAACCCGAATTGGGCATTGAATTGACCGGGGTACTAGGTTAAGGGTCAATGGGTTAAATTGGGACCAAATCTAAGCTAAATTAGGGTTAAACCTGTGAGAAATTAAAGATTTTAGGTTTATTAATATAAAATTCTAAAGAAAATTTAAAAAAATTGTTTTAACAAATAGTGACTCGGATCGGATGCCGAACCAGACCAGTTTATCGGCCGATTGGTCAGTTTCCGAGCTGGACCGGCCGGTCCGGATTCATGAATCATGCATTTTTTCACCACATAAATCTTTCTGAAGAATTTGGTGAGATATTAGAGAAGAAGCGATGATTTGGAAATCCATATATGGCTATAATGTGTTAAATTTCAACCTCCTAATTATGACTGTGTGTGATGGGAATTGGAATGTGCTCCTTTCCAGGATATTTAGGCATGAAGGTTCTTCCATGAAGAGAGAGAGGGTGCTAGAAAGTTCAAGGGTTCCAGAATGATAATTAGATTTTTTTTTCTTATTAATTTTTAATGTAAAACATGATACCAAATTTTTATAAATTACTATATCTATTCCTATATAAATTGTACAACAAAAATAAAAGAATGGCTGTCGTGAGATAGTTGAATTCTTGGACGCTTACTCGCTCATCTTTATTAGCTGATGCACACTTTTGCTTGATATTTGTCTGTCTGTTTCACTCGTTTTCATTGCCTCACTCACCACTTGTCTCACTCGCAATAGAAGCTCATTAGCACCACCAATCACTTGGTTTAACTAAGGGTTGTATCAATTTAACTAGGAGTCTCGAATTCGAACTCTGTTACTGCGGTAATATTAAATATTTGGTGGTAGAATTTTGCTTCCCTGTGATCCTGCCTGACATGATTCGAATTAATTTAAAGTCTGAAACCCTTAATAAATATTTCCTTCGGTCTTAAATATAGGATAAAGTTTATAGTATAATTTACACTACAAACTTTATCCTATATTTATGACCGGAGGTAGTACTTCAAATCAAAAGGAGATGAGTTTAAGATATCGAATGCTCCACCAACAAAAAATAGCCCATCAGCTTCAAACCATAAGCTCTAACTCAAACAATATCGCTTAGCCCTAGTCATAAAATAATTGGGACTTTATTAGAGAAAGGACTCAAACGCGTGGCCTTAAAGCCTGATCATAAAGGTTGGTCTTTATGAATTGCTAAATATTTTATGAGGGAAATAAAGACTTTTGGCTTGGATTAGTCCATTTATATCACATTCACTCTAAAAATGGGGTTGGGGTGTCACTTGTTCCTTCCATTTGTGCCCCCAACTGTGCTTCAATACAGAGGCACTTTTCAAATATTTTTTTCATGCCTTTTTTTACTATTAGATTTGAGATAAAATGAGTGATGTTTTAATATTTTATGGACAAAAAATAGAGTTGTTTTTAATTTTTTATGATTTTTTAAAGATTGTTTTTAAAAAAATGATACTGTTTTCCTTTTTACTTAGAACACTAAATCTTTAAAATATTAAAAATAACTGTATTTTTTACTCATAAAATATCAAAATATGATTCATTTTAAATACAATCTAATGATAAAATCAAATACAAACAAATTTTGAAAAGTGCCTCAGAATTGCGGAGCAGTGGGAGACACAACTAATGCCCCCACCCGCCCCCATTTCCTCTAAAAACTCTCTTACAAGCATAAGCTATTCTTTTCCAGTTTTCCGTGGCCCTGCAATTAATTACTACTAATTTTGATTTTCAGAATTTTTTTTAAAAGAAGTCCTTCTCTAAACATTTACAATCAACAATATCTTTGACTGGCAAAAGTAAAAAAAAATAAAAATCAACCATATCTTTGTCTAGCCTTATTATCTAGCCTACTTAATCACCGTTTTAGCTTTTCTATACTGATTATTGACCTGATTGTTTGTATGGCTGTACAAAAGCCTGTAAGATGCGCAAGGCTAATAACAGTATGATGGCTGGCTTAAAAGAAGTACTACAGCCAGTATAATGGTCTTATTATTTTTCTATCAATCTCTGAAATCTTGCTGGACCCTGACTAATTAAGTGATGTTTAAGCATGCATTTATTTAAATCTGTTGAATTTTGAGTTTTCTATGCAACAAGTTCTCCATGTCACCCAATGATGCCTACTAATTGCAAAGTGCAAACGCTCCCTCGTTATTAAGCTTTAATTGGATATATTTGTTTTAGCAATCAGATTGCTTATAAGTTGTTTTTCACATAAATCGAGATACAACTTCTCTTACATACTTACCTCATATATCGTAAATCACAATTGAAAAGTTGGTTTTAAGCATTCCAATAGCTTATTCAAACAAGCATATTATCTATGTTGTACCTGTACATGTTTGTTTCAAACTTATAATACTATTATTTTTATTCTTAGCATACCTGCCTCAAAACTTTCAATTAGAGATTGGCACAAGTTCAAACTTTATAAGCATGTTTGTTTGAGCTTATAAAAACTTATAAGTTGCTTTTTACGTAAATCGAGACACAACTCCTCTCACATACTTACTTCGTATACCGTAAATCACTATTAAAAAGTAACTTATAAGCAATCGAATCGCTAAAACAAACATACCCTATATTGTAGAGGTTTTGCTTCTCTTAACAAGCACACTTACTGGATTCGAATACCCGAATTGGAACTTAATCCAAATTGATTTGGACATGGATTTCAACATCTTAATTTTTCACAATCTGCAATGTTCATGTTTTAATTTTTTTTTGCCGAAAGTAATCCCATTTTCGTTGGTTTATCATTATTTTTAACACCGGTAATACAAAATACCATCTTTTGGCCAATCAGTATGTCAAATTTCCAAATAAGTAAAAGCATATCTTTCCATTCTCGGCTGAGATCCCTGCATTGGTGAAAAAAATAGAAATAACATCGCACAAATTTCTTCCATTCTTCTCTGCAAGCTAGTTTTCTCCGTGGGAAGCCTCCACAGCCACTTCCATCAGTCATACTTCACAGCTCACTCTCCGAAGTGATTGGAAACTTTGAATTAGGGTTCCTCCACAAAATCTGGATTGTTGGAATCTTTAGTTTACAACCTTCCGCATCTACATTACTTGCTGTCACACTCCTCTCAATCCCCTATCTCACGCAGCTCGGAAGGTAATGAGGCTTTAATAGAAGTGAATGATATGTTAGCAATTTGGGGGTGTTATTTTGACCCGAATGGGTGTGGCCAAAGCGTGGAGGCTTAGCTTGTCGTCGACGAACCTGGCTCTGTTACACCACCCAAGTACTAAGAATGTGTGTTGGAGATCGGCGGCGCCGGCGCCGGCGAAGGCGA
The DNA here is from genome assembly GCA_963210345.1 of Inga oerstediana. Taxonomy (NCBI): domain Eukaryota; kingdom Viridiplantae; phylum Streptophyta; class Magnoliopsida; order Fabales; family Fabaceae; genus Inga; species Inga oerstediana. The sequence continues at coordinate 58,759,266 of OY723409.1, forward strand.
AATTTCCCCGCAGGAAGCCGATCTCCTTGTCCGTGGTGGTGTGCGGATTGATGCTCTTCGGGTTGGGTTTAATTTCGCTTTTAACGGGTCATATGGCTTCTGATCTTGAGTGGTACTCCCGGCGATTTGTTCAGCACACGTTCTACTCCAGACTGGTAATTTTTATGTAAGAATCTGTGTACGTGTGCGCGTTACGTAATTGAACTGGCAGTGTTGCTTAAATTAGCTTCTCGAATTGGTATCTAGTTGCTTGTGATGCATTACTGTTTTGATTTTTTGACATCACTCCGAATATAAAGTGCGGTTGTTGATGGATAGCTTTGGTTTCGTAGGCATTGTTGTTGACTAGCAGCTATAGATGACAGATGAAATTTGTTATTTTTGTGCCTAATTAAAAACATGCTTGACGTTAACCTTTGTAGGATCAGTTTTATAGCGATCCAGTTGATGTATGGCAATCTCAGTATTCTGGATACTACTATGGATGCAGTGAGAGGGGACGTCACTTTGCTCGTAAGTAAATGCACCATGTTTTGCCTTTTGTTTCCTATTTTATGATGCACATTCTTCATTGAATTGGTAATAACTACGCATGAGACATCAATATTCCATATACAATGCATAGGAAGCTACCCTATTTATAAGCCATAAAGGCTTATTCTTCACATTCCATGCAATGACGAGAAGATGTGTTTTGCTGTCATGGCTCCAAAGACCCCCCCCTAAAAAAAAAAAATCTCTATCAGTTTTATACTTTCCCCATCTTTTTATATGATGCAGTGATGGATGAATATTAACAAATAGTGATTCTCAAAAAATTTAGTGCCATTTTGGGGAATATCATGATCTGCTCTTTTATTTTTGCTCGAGATGCTACAAAAATTGGGGAATTTTATTTTCCTTGAGCATTTCTTCATCTTTTTTTTTGGGTCAAGATATGTTAAGGCTGATGCAATCTAGGTTGACAGAAGTCTGCTTCATGGCACTTCCGATATTTAATGTGTTTCTTCTCAACAAATTCACTCCTTAAGGTTGGAGTGAGGAATACTAATTTTGTATGTGAAACTTTCTTTGATTTTGGTAACTGGATAATGCAGCCATTGTACGTGAGCACTTGTCAAATGGCTACTTGCTTATTGCAACTAGTGGTGGACTGAACCAACAAAGAACTGGGGTAAGTACAAGATAAGATTTTATGATATACAATGTCCCTCTAAGAATTCGTACAAGATCTGGTGGTCTTTATTTAATGATAATCTATACCTATGTGCATGAAATATGATAAGTTGTCTTGACCGTCTCAGTTGCTTTTTGATAAATTAAAAGCATGGAAATATCAGAAAGCTTTATTCTCTGTTCCTCTCAAGCCATTGGCTGTTTCATCTGTATACAGAGAATATAAAATTTAATTAATTCCTTTTTCATATTGGTGTGGATAATTTACTATACATTTTATGCTCATCTAATAAATAAGCTCTTTCTTTGGGAATGACCGTTATGTTCTTGCATTCAGATAACAGATGCTGTGGTTGTTGCTCGAATTCTTAATGCCACACTGGTAGTACCTGAGTTAGATCATCAATCATACTGGAAGGATGATAGGTAATGTGCTGATTTCAACAAATTAATTATATGCAGGTTAGACTGGGAGAGAATCAAGTGTACAGTCCTTCGTTTAAGACATTCCTTATTTGTATACAGTGACTTCAACAACATCTTCGATGTTAATTGGTTCATTGCTTATCTTGCAAAAGATGTTAGAATTGTCAAAAAAGTTCCTAATAAGGTCATGCGGTCAATGGAAAAACCCCCGTATACAATGCGTGTACCCAGGAAATCAGAGCCTGAATATTATCTTGACCAAGTTTTGCCAATACTTTTGAGAAGACGAGTAAGGCCTTATTGTGATTATACGTGTTTTAAGTTTCTGTTTTTTTGGCAGAAGTGTGTTTTCGTTTGTGCAGTGTAGGAACTGATATTTGGGATGTTTTGCAGGTTCTGCAATTGACAAAGTTTGACTATAGACTTGCGAATAACCTTGACGACGAGCTGCTGAGACTACGTTGCCGTGTGAATTATCATGCTTTAAGATTTACAAAACCTATAAGGGTACTTGGTCAGAGACTTGTCATGAAAATGAAAAAGATGGCAGACCGTTTTATAGCTGTCCATTTGAGGTTTGTTTGAAGAACCTGATGGATAAAGTTTAACTATCATTTAAAGTGACACAAGTTTTCTGAAGAAGTGCTAAATTTTATACGATTGAAACGTATCCTCTTTCCTTTTGATTTCCTTCTCATTAATGTATATACACTGTTTAGCCTTTATATTTTCTTGTCCATTTTAGCCTTAACTTGTTTCAATCTGTTTAATTTGTCTTTCTCCTTTTGCACCTTCTGCTACATGGGTTGTGAAATTAGAAAGCAAATGTATGTTTCCTTCTGCTGTGTCAGAGGTGCCAAGGGAGGGTGAGAGGTAGTATACTTTAGTTCCTACTAACTTTTGATGCAGCTTATCCATTTAAGTAGTATTTTTATTTTCATAAAATAATGAGCAATAGGGTTAATCCAGAGTTGGTCTTTAAGATTGGACGTGAATATGATGTCAATGGTTTGATTTCTATCCTGCTCATTTCCCTACTCCTTATGCCTAAGGTTTTGTGTCTCCTTCATAATAAAACCAAGTGAGAGTTTGGGACAATTGTTGTTGTCTATAATAATTAGATCGTCTTAACAGCATTCATAATTGATTTATGGCAGGTTTGAGCCAGATATGCTAGCTTTTTCAGGTTGTTACTTCGGTGGAGGAGAAAAAGAGAGACGTGAGCTTGGTGAAATTAGAAAAAGGTGGACAACATTGCCTGTAAGACTTCATTCCTCGAACATATTATGATATAATCCTTATTCGACTGGCAGGATGTCATTGTTGGTCATTTTGGTTACCGATGCTTGAGTTTCCAACCTGCATCGTTTTCACATGCATCGCTTGATATGATTTCGAATTCCATATTGTTTTGCCACGTGATGCTTATTACAGTTTATGTCGGATATTTCTAGTGAATGCTATATGAAATGAATGAAATTCCTTCTCATGTAAATAATTCAGGACTTAAGCCCCGACGAAGAGAGAAAGCGAGGGAAATGTCCTCTTAGTCCTCATGAAGTTGGTTTAATGCTGCGAGCACTTGGTTTTGCAAATGACACGTACATCTACGTTGCTTCAGGAGAGATATATGGTGGAGATGAGACTATGCAGCCTCTGAAAGCCCTTTTCCCCAACATCTTTACAAAGGAGATGCTTGCTGATGAAGAGCTGAAACCTTTCCTTCCATTCTCTTCCCGCCTTGCTGCCATTGACTATATTGTCTGTGATGAAAGCAATGTTTTTGTCACTAACAACAATGGCAACATGGCCAAGATCCTTGCGGGCAGAAGGTAAGATATAGAAATTTCTTCTGATATCATGAAATTGTTGAATGTTATTCTACTAGTGCATTATTTATCTTTTTTTCTTGTATTTAGGTGAAATTACAGGACATTCAACCTGTTTTAACCTGTTTTAAAAATCAAAAGATAATACGAAGTACTGCTATTTCTTCATAGTAAAGGAGCCGAATTTATAGTTGTGCCTATTCAGTCATAAAACCTGACTATTATGGGCATGTTGTATTTTATGCTCTTTTAATTATATGCTGAGGAACAGGTTGACCTATGTGGTTTTACTTTTATGTAATTTACACCATCCATGGCCATCTACTGTCTTGCGGGAAAAAGGATGTGGATTATTCTGAGACTAATTTGTCATGATTATTATGAACATGAAAGAAGAATCAGAGTCCCGGATATAAATAAGTAGAGATGGTCTGATTCTAAGATTAGTGTTCAAATCGTATGATCCATTTAATTTTTCAGTGTTAATAGTATATTTCTTGTCCTACAGTGTTCAGAGCTACTACTCCCTCTGGTCTTTAAGACATAATTACTTAATTTGATTAGATTAAGGAAGTTAGTTGAGTTAGTTAATATGACATATATTTCTTAAAACATCCTAGTCATCTTCCTTAATTCCCTTCTTCCCTGATTATTGTTGAGAGAGCATCAATAGCGGGTAAATTAGGAAAATATTGACAAATATGAAAATTATGTCTTATATTTAGGACTAAGATTAACTTTCCAAATATGTCTTATATCAAGGATAGGAGTAGTAGTATTTCTTATCCTACATTTAGTTTGCCCTTTGAATCAGTAATAATTTTAAATGAAATTTCTCATTCAGCCTGCGTTGACTTTGGCTCCTTGTGTATAAATATTAAATTGAGGACTTGATGCAAGCTATTGAACGGTACAATGCATAGCATATGTCTCTAGTTGCTTTCAAACATGTATGCTCATGCCTCTGAAGGTTATAATTGCTCTTTATCAATTCAGAATTTGGCTCTCAAACCTTGTGGTCTCTTCTATTTGATGTTATTTTTTTAGTCATATTTCTTTTTCAAGTGGATCTGAGAGTGGTGCTGGGGACTTGAAGGATCTAATCCTACTGATCTGATTTTGCAAATTGCAGAAGGTATATGGGTCACAAAAGAACCATTAGACCCAACACGAAGAAGCTCACCGCACTGATGATGGCTAGGGATAAGATGGACTGGGATACCTTCGCCAGAAAGGTCAAGGAATGCCAGAGTGGATTCATGGGAGAGCCAGATGAGATGAGACCTGGACGAGGAGAATTTCATGAATATCCCTCCTCTTGTGTGTGCGAGAAACCAATCGTGGATGAGAAGACTCATCTAGGATATCACCCTTCTAAACATATCGCCACGAACGGGACGGCAGAAGAAGATTCATCCATTATGCACTGAGGGTTTGGTGCTGAGAGACTTCAACTGAAGTGATAACTGGTACTTCCTTGTCTGTGAGAAATCAAAAGAAGGAAATATTGATTGTGCTCTGTATTCATTGATGGCGTCTAGGTGTGACTGAAATGGTATGGTAACTACTCTTCACATCTGACGACGGGGTCTCGGTAGTTGGTTAAAAGCTGTTGATCCGCCACAAATGTCAATGGATGTGCACAGATCCAAGTTTGAATTGCAGCTGTTTAATTGACTGGCCTTCTCCAGTTTCTAGTTGACCTTTGTATTATTTGGTGGGGAGAGCAGAACGAAGTTATAATCAAAATTGGTTTTTTATTCATTTCATTACCATGCAAGTTATCCCTTCCAAATCTTATCTGGTGAGAGCCTTATGCATTAAGTGACGCTTATTTCATTAACATGTAAGTTATAACAGCTTAGACAGGTGCAACAGTTAAACAGGTACAATAGCTCTTAATCATGCCATTATCCAATCCCGAACCACAAGAAGCAAGTGGGAGGAGTGAGAGAGACGACGGATGGGGAAAAAGCGAAAAAAGAAAAGGCAAAAAGGGAAGTCTATGGGTCAGCATCAGGAGGGATCATCACGTTACCATTTAATCATCGGCAAGCCTCTACAAACCAGATTAACATGGAGAAATTCCTATACAGCCAACAGTGCCAAAGGTCCAAGGGGCGATCAATTCATTACAAATACGACTAAACTGCATTATTATGAACAGCTACTGGACTAGTTTTGCCTAAACCGAAAGAAGCAAGAATTTTTAGTTTCTAGTTTCCCTACTGTAATAATATACACATCTAAGCCGGGTGTATCAGTCGTCCAAGATACAGCTGGAACTTTGGCTGAACTGTATCACTGCAACGAGGGTGTTCACCCTTGGTTATTATTCCCTGTAACAATCAATCAGTCAGTGGTAACGTAAAATGGACGCACCGGAGGTAAATAGACACTGAATATCACCGGAAAAAGAAATTCATGAGTAAGGACTCTAACCCCTTAAAAGCATTGCGGCTCTGGTTTTTGTGACTTTTGTCATGTGAAACGGATGGAACCTTGGTGATTATCAATGAACTCTGCAGTCCTTCTAATAGCTGCCATCCCAAAGCAAAAGACCACATCAGTGCCAAAACAAGCAAAATAACAGTGAATACATAACCAGTAAATATCACAAGGTTATTAAATAGGGCTATAGGCTGTTTTTCTATCCAGAATTCAGTAACTCATTGATTAGCCCCGCAAAGAATGATCTCCCCACCCCATGCTGGAACTATATTGGTAAAATGCAGCCAGGAACAACACACAGTTATAGAAAAGAAATACATTAATTACTCACTCTTGATGTCGGCTGGATCCTACGATGGGATCTACGGGGCTCAATGGCTTCAGATGTTGATTTTACAGAATCACTGATCAAAGCTTTTTCCTCCTCAATCTGGTCCAGCTTTCCACCAGCAAGGGCAAGTTTTCCTTTACTTGCTCTTGATGTGGATGTCTTCTTAGAGGAAGGAGCGTCAACCGCGGTTGGCAGTGAAGAAAACAGGATGGGTCCCTCTGCTGCTCCATCAACCGAAGAGTGGGACATTGTCTCCACTTGAGTTCCATTCTCTGATGCATTTTTAAAATGGTTTGCATCCTTGATCCTTTCTGTATGATCTGTTAGATCATTGGATTGAGAAAATGCATTTGCCAAAATATTGCCTTGCGGTGGGATTGAACAATCCAAAACACTTTGTGAATTTTCAGGCTTGGAAATCTTGTGCTTGGGGTTGGCTCCTCGTTTCTCCTTCGCATCATTCTTGGAATTATTTTTCCATCCTCGAGACCCAGGAACTTGAGGCATCAAGAAATTTGCCAGCTTAACTGAATCATTCCCATCATTAATTTTATTGTTCCTATCAGCGACATAATGCTTGCTTACTTCCATAAATTTCCTCTTCTTCCCTGGCTTTGGAACCCCAAAAATCACTCTTGATCCTTCTTTCTGAAGACCAGTCCTAGCCATTCTGTGTGTATCAGGCTTATTTTCATTCTTGCTGGCCTTACCAATATTGAATACTTTCTCATTCTTAGTCAAATTAAGTGATCTCAACTCATCATGGTTCACTGGCTCCACTGTATCAACGCCTTTTAACATCTTATCTTTCCCTTTCGCCTCTATTGTAGGATCACCCAATTTAAGTCGTTTTTCATGTGGTGTATCACCCTGCATGCAAAATAAACGACTCAGTATAGACAAATATGAAGATGACCATCAGGTGAAGCAGTAAACAATAATACCTCATGAGTCGAACGGTCATTTGCTCCCATCCTAGAACATTCAATCCACTTCCCATCCTTCCAAATGCATGATGGACGGAGATGCCATGCTCTAACCACTGATGTTTCTCCATTAGCTGCAGAGAACAAATATGATGAAGTACATTAAAAAACTGGTAGGAAACGTTTTGCAGCACAGACAAATTAAATTCAATAAATGATGCTTGTACCTGGAAAGTGGACAGTGAGTGTTTCATCTTTCTTGATCTCTACCACAACTCCTTCCCGCCAGCTGACAACAAAAACAATGAGATGTCAAATAAAATCCAGCAGCATGCATATATTGGTAATCTAAAGAGCTTAAAACTTTATTGAAGAATGAAACATTTGATGGGCTAAAAGCATAATGTGAGATTGTGGTATCAAAAATAATGATACTCCATAACCAAACAGTAAAAAGACATCATATCACTGGGTCTAGCTTTAAAGCTTTGCTGACACTGAAAGGTAAAATCAGGATAAGTTGAATCTGTAATGATGATAGGTCATTCAATGTGCATTTCTCCAAGGGGAAATATATTCATCAGGTTCAATATCCTTACAAGTAAAAGAATACTCAAAACTGTAGATAGATGCACCTTTCTTCTATCCATGCATCAACTCTATCCCCAACAGACCAAGCAAAATCTCCCATAGCTGCTCTACGTCTCTTCCTTGTTCCTTCATTATGCAAATCAGTTAAAGGACGAGCAATGCGTATTCTGGGTGACTTGCCTCCTTCACCTTTAAATGTAACCCATTCCTTTAAGGGTCCAGCACCTTAAAAATGTGAGATTTGATCATTAGAACAAAAAGATTGTGTACAATCATAATCCAAGATAACTGGCAATATTTAACTAAAGAAATGTGCATGGGACATGAGAGACAACAAACTGATCATCATATAGACAAAAGTTTTCAGATCCAAAAGTGCATAATAGTTAGATTCAAAACCCAGACCAACTAGCTTTAAAACCCAACACAAACACTTCTAAAAGAAATTGCAAAAGACAGTTAGATGATTTGATCTACTAATTTTTACATTCAGATATTCCTCGTTTCAAAGAGTTCAGAATCTTTAGATTGCACATGTAATAAGCCTAATCCATAGGATTTAGCATATAATAATAATAGTCAATATTAGAAGACAAAGTCCTGTGAGTTATATTCAGCAGCCAAATAGTTACTATGATTTTATTCTCATTAAAGAACAAGCACCAGTAAAACTCTAACCCACCTCCATCAGCTACAAGGGCTGTGTAGCAAACATAAGCATCACCATCCTTCAAGTTCAAAACATTGGCTGTATACCATGCTGCTTTCCATCCTTCTCCATCTTTGAAAACCTGAAACAAAGGATTGCTTCAGTTTCCCTTTTTTGCCTTTTGGGGCCTGAAATCGCTTTGGTCAGGCGGACAAAATCTCACTTAACAGTAAAATATTCATGACTAGAAATTAAAATAAATCAACAAGAGTTTATTTTAAAAAACAACCTCTATAAGTGAACCCTCCTTGATGTTCTCCTCCAGCTTATCAAATTCATTTCCAAACCGTGTTTCAATATCTGATTCTGGAACCACATCAATTGAATTGACTAAATCAGAAACCTTACGGCCCTTTGGTCCTCTTGTATTCTTTTCATTGGCGTTAATGGAAATGGAAATGCCATCTATTGGTCTCATATGATCCTTTAATTTCTCATTGTGCAATTTATGAAAAGGTGGTTGCTCATTTGTGACCATCTGCTTCCCCATTTCAACAGAAAAACCATCTTTGTTCAGTGTAAGAGAAGTTTCAAGGCTGGCTCCAGTATTAACAAAGTTTACCAGACCTCTGGTCATTGCTTTCAGTAATCCAACCCCCTGAGAAGATTCTTGGGCTACACTCCGAAAACCCTCAGGAGCAGCATCTCTCAAGTCACTAAGTGGCAAAGGATCACCCATAGTTACAAGCTTTCCTGCCCGAGACACAGCTTCTGCAGCCAGCTCAGCAGCCTTCACAATAGCTTCCATATTTTCAGCTTGCTTTGCAGCAACTGAAGCAGCTTCCACTCTCCTTCTAACAGCCTCCTTGGCAGCAACCATGATAGAGTTACTGGTTCCATTAGTACCACTCAAGATAGATGCAGGGGTAGCTTTTCCAAATTTATTAATACCGTCAGAAAGTTCAATACTTTGGCAGGGATTCTCACGAACAGATGAGATCAATGCTTCCTCAGCCATCAGTTTTGCTTGCAATGCAGCATTTGAGGCAACATTAGCGGCAGCCGCTGCTGCCTTTGCAACAGCTGCAGCAGCAGCAACTGCAATGGCAGCAGAAGCTAGTTTGCCTTCAATATCAGACACCAATCCAGAATTTTTCTGCTTATCTAACTGATTCCATATCTCTAGGCTATGACTAACAGCAGCAGCAGAAGAAGAAGCAGCTTCCTCTGCATGTGTTGTAGCCTCCTTAACCTTACCAAGGGATTCATCTGACAACGCTCTCTTCTCAACCATCTTATCACTTTGGGGGTGATCAGCAGGAGATAGAGTGGATACTGACACAACTGATTTTTCTATATTTGTTTTGGGCACATTACCAACAGTATTTGTGATGGCGATGGGAGTAGATACATGGCTACTAACAGCAGAAGTCAACTCTAATTGAGAATGTGAATGCAATGCCTTCTGGCTGAGATCCTCAGATATCAAAACCTTCTTTCTTTTTTTGGGCTTTGGACCAGAAGAATGCTGTGCAGGTGACACTGTCACATTTGTATTGTGTAGAGGAGCACTTGCAACAAACACACTCTGTGGACCTACGCTGGAAGATGAGGTACTAGAAATAACATTCTTTAAAGCAGAGGAAGGAGGCAATGGTGATCCTTTTCTTGAACTCAATTTAATTGTACCTGAAACAGGTGATGCTGAAGTATGGGCACTGTTACCAGGTGGAGGGGTTGAAGAAGCAATCCATGGTCCATGAAGGGGGGCCTGGGATATCCAAGATGTATTATGTCCCAGATAATTCCTCAGAGGTGAAGTTTGATAAGGGTGCATGGAAGTAAGTGCCTGTGAATAATCCACAACAGAACCTCTTGCAAGGGCACTGGATTGAAGGGAATCACAAGGAGTTGGTAAAGTCCAAAGAGGGGATGAAAGAGGCATTAAAGGATTTACAATTGTTGGGGTAGCATTGCTGCTTGCAAGACCAAGAGGTGAAGAGATGGCATTGCCCTGGAGTGTGCTCTGCTTAGCTGCAACATTCCCAATTCTCAAGAAACGCTCTTTAAATCACACGGGGGGGGGGGGACAAAAAGTTATAATAACATACCAGACCGTGACTGCTGAGGTGTTTCAGGGTTAAGTGGATGAGATTTTTGACCAATCTGTCTTTCCATGCATGCACGCCAGGCTTTCTCCCACATGTTCTTCCCACCATCTAAAACACAGGTTGAAAGTCAATATTTTCAGTGGTGAAGAAGTAATTGGAATGGCAAACAAGAAATCGCAAATAACCCAAAAAAAAAATAAAATAAAATCAACCTGGACCCCCAAAAGCTGATATCATATATGCCTCATCAGGTGCCAAGCCTTGACTGCAACAATACATTAACAAATAATTAACTTGATTGACCACCACTGTCATGAAAAGAACTTTTTTTTTTTCAGGCCAAAAATATGAAAAGGAAATTTTAAAACATCCTTCCCTTGGTAACACTGAAAAAAAACCAATCACTATATCATGAAAATCCGACATCTCAATTGGCCCCAGAAAATCCAATGTCTCCCTCATGCCTTGGTGTCAAATGGAACAGTGAAGGAGCAACAATGAAATAGGCCTTAGTTTTAATATACCAGAGAGAACTTAAAGGATGACAATACGACAGGCCGAGAGTTTCCCATTTTCCATTATTTAACAAGGGGGGACTATCGTAAATGAATAGATAAACATGTGAAAAACACATCATTCCTAAAACACAACATGTGTGCCCCCATAATGATTAAATAACAATATAATGAGAGCATTTGAACTCACATCAAAGCTCCATACACAAAGATCTGTGCACGCAATTGTACTTGCTGTAAATCTGTAAAAGCCTGTTGACACAGAACAGATGGAGAAGCAGAAGTATTCAAATCTGGAAGACCAGATGTTGAGGCATTTTGAAAAGGAAAGGGCTTGGTGCTGCTGGAATCAATATGTCCATACTGCTGCATCTCACTGGACTGTATCGGCTGGAGATTGGAAGATGGGCTAACGGAAACCTTACTTGATTTATCCCTTCTCTCTGGTTGTCTAGCTGGAGTTGTTTCTTTTGCAACACTTCTTTTCCTAGAAGACTCCTTTCGTGGTGTCTTGTTATAAGTTCGCCTAGTCTTACGCTCAGTTGTACCTTTGGAAGCACTACTTCTGTGGGATATATCACCTGCAGTTTTAGTTTTCGTAGGGCCTAACACAGAAGTTGTAGGAGATACCTCAACCTTCAATGAACGGGTAAAAAAAGAAAATCATAAGATTGCTTGGCTAATCATTTGCATTGATTACAATGATCAAGACAGCAGAATATATCCTGTACACATTTCACACTATGGAAGGCCCTTGCTTAGCCAGAGGCTAATTCAATCAGGAAGTAAGCAATAAAGAAAATAAGATTCAGATATCAGTATCTTTACACTTTGATTATGAACGTCAACAAGACTTACAGTTGATGCTTTGCTGGCCATAGCAGCAGGAAGTGGTTGACTCTTTCCAACATCTTTTGTAATCAGATTTGCAACATCTGTTTTGGACAACTCTGCCATTGGATTGACCTCAGAAGTCAAACTTTTCTCATTTTTGGATGCGTTACTTTTCTTTATATCAGAGCCAACAGATGGGACATCTGTTGCCCTTGCATTCCCATCGATGCCCACTGAGACTGAGGGATTCTGATCAGCGGATGGGTTAACCTGATTCCCATCTTTTTCAGTTTGGGAAGAATTTCCAGCTGTAATGGAGGAACTGAGGGTAATATTGGCAGGACAGGCAGAAACATCTCCAATCTGATGTGAAGCAACATGAAAATCAGGCAAAGGAGCAGAAGGCAGGGAAACTTGGCTTGCATGCAAAATGTCACCTGCAAAACAGAATCTTGTAGTAGTTATATAAACATCTGCACAGGAAGAACATGATGAATGAATATATAAAGCAAAGTGTTGTATTCAGGCGGACAGAGTCAATTAATTAATTTACCCTACAAAATTTAGCAATCAAATCATTCATTCAAAGAAATTAAAGAAAACTACATATTTGGTGCATTCTAGAAGTACATCAATCTCAAAAGTTGACAAATTTAACTTTAGATCACCTGAGAGTTTTGAGGATGACTCTTCATGACCCTCCTTGTCGTGTCTACCAAAAGAAACTGCAACTTCATCACCTTGTTTCACTGTTGAACCACATGGAACTGAAGACACATCACTGACACTTGCACATTCCTGAATAACCTTGTCAATTTGTGGTCCCTGAGGTTCACTTGATTTTTCAGTACCACTAGTCCCCTCAACCTGCGGACAATTGTTCTCTGTTTCACATAAAAGATTTGTAGAAGCATCGAAAGATGCATGCATTTCAGTTCCATTAACAAGACAAGAAGCTTCCTTTTCAATAGACCCAGCCCCAGTAGATATGGCTACTTCCGTAACTATTTTGGCTGGATCTTGTTTTCCATCAACTGGGGCAGATGTGGCAGATATATTCTTTTGGACGTTGGTATCAGTAACTTCATTGATGGGACCGAGATTGCTAGAAGGCAGTGGAGCATCCACTGTCTTACAGGGAACCAAACAAATATTTTCCAACATAACTTTTGAAGCTGAAAAAAAATAACAAAGAAACTTTGGAGTTAGATTTTGTTATGTCAAATCAGCGTTCCCCTTTAAGATAATCACAAATACCTGAATCATTGACAGCCTTGCTGCTGGCTAAAGTTGTGGAAGTTGTCAACTCAGTTTCCCTGCTCCCAGTGCTCAGAGATGATGAATCAACTCCCTTATCAATCAAATGGGATTGGCTGATATCACAGGGCCTTTGACTATAAACTGTAGGAACCTTTGAACTCATTTCCTCATTTACAGAAGCATCTTTTTGCAAGTTTCCATGGTCACCTTGCCCATAACTGTCATTGTTTTCACATGTTTGAGTTGATTCACTCATACTGAGAAATTTTGTAGAAGTCACCAAGGATATATCTCCTGCTTTGTTGTCACTGTTTCCTTCACTCTTAGTAGAAATATTATTGTTTTCCTCACTAATCATAGGATCCACAGACTGACTGACTAAAATCTCCTTTTCCATTGGGTGATCACTGTCCAAAACCACCTTTTCTTTAATGGTAATCACATCCTGGTGCTGATCAGAAGAAATCGCATGGTTGGGATTACTAATCTCAACAACTTGTCCCTTTGAACTAGTGTCGACTTTAATTTCAGCCTTGGGTGAGTCGCATAGATTTTGTACAAATTTATCATCTATCACTGCACCTGCATTTGTATCATCCCCGCCCAAACTTTTGGAAGATATATCTTCACTGCATCTTTCTGCTTTAAGCATGTCAGCACTTGATACCACCCCATTCATGCCAGCATCAAGGCCCTGAACTGCCTTTACATCTTCCAAAGCTTGTTCTGTAGAGAATGAACAAAGAGTTGCATCTAGAGATCGCGCATCACTCACAGGTGCAATTCCATCTGAAGTCTGGGCATCAATATGGGCATCTTTGTTCAATGCAGAAGATTCCAAATCTTGCTTATCAAGTTTTGTTGGCAAAAAAGCTTGCTGCACATCACCAGTACCAACTACACAATTTTCTAAATTTTGAACGTTCAACACATCACTAGTAGAAGAGTTATTCTGCACAGATACAGCAGACGCATTAGCCTGCAACCCAGATGCGGATAAATCATGAACCTTGTCATCCAGTGAGTCATCAGCCAAAGCCCCAACTGCTTGATTTACCTCGTTACATTTGCCATCAGTATACAGACTTCCCTCAGAAACAGGCAAGTTAGTATTTCTGCACATATCATTACTTTCCAGATTACTGGAACTTCCGACAATGGTTGACTCAACTCCATGACCTTGGGAAACATCAGCCTGAGATAGCTCCCTTCCAACATCCTCCTTCAATCCCGACAAGCTTCCATGAACAACATCAGGTGGCTGTAAATCTTTAACATCTTTTTCTAAAACATTTTTAACATCAGGTTTAGGATTGGACTTCATTTGCTTAGTTAAGCAAGCCAGTTCATCACAGGCATCAGATTCCTCAACAATTTGCCTAGTAGTAAGCTCCTCCTGCCCAACAGATTTTAATAGCATTTCAACTGATTCTGAGGAAGTAGCCTCAGACCAAACATTGTTATGCCTTGATATAGAGCAAGTTTCAGCTGCAGCTGAACTGAACTCTATGCCACTACTCCCCCGAGAGAATGCCTCAATCCACTGGTTATCTTCGTGACTTCCAATGCCAAGGAAAGTATCCGTTTCAGCCAAACTATCGAATCTTAAATGCCCTTGAAGGCTCTCATCAAACTCGAATTTAGGTAGAGGATATGGTCTAAGTACAGGAGGAAATTTGGCGCTCTCTTCACCAGCTAAATGAAGATTCTGGCTTTCATTGTCATCATAATCCATGGATGTATCCCTAAAATCAATAAGATAAAAGAACAGAAAATATGAGTGTAAACTACATATATAGATGAGCAGAAACAGACACAGACGCATGAATACAGCTTGTTCTACAAATAAATCAAAACATATATAGGTTTGGTCCCACAAGACATTTTTACACCAATCAGTGCATGAGCATGCAAACCATGAACAAAGAAATAACTAGATGGATAGTGTTAGGACACAATGTCCCACAGAATGAGGGAATCAGGGATATGTTAGGTGGTATGTTAAGTGGTATGTTAGGTGAAATGTTAGGTGACAATGTCCCACCTCAAATGAGGAATTATGATGTTTGCCTTGTATATAAATAGCATAATGTATACATGAATAATATGAAGTTGAGTGAATACATTTACATAGTACCAGAGCCTTGGTGCTCTCTGTTTTTTGCGTTTTTCGGCGTTGTTCTGGTTCTGGTTTTGCTTCTGTGCGTACTGTTCATCGTGCACTGTGCTCCGGTGGCCGGGAGATTTGGTCCACACGCGCCGCACCACTGGATCCGCCGTCGCCCGACCGGTTCGTCACCGGAGTATCGTCGCCATCCGATCTGCGCGTGGCCTTCACGCGCCGCCCCCTTTCTCGCCGGAATTTCACGCGCCGGCGCGTGACGGTGTTTTCCGGCGACTTTGCCGCCGCCGTTTGCTGCATTCTGATCGACTAAGTGGTGCAGTCCTTCCCCATGTGGTTTCGTGCAGTGGGTACTCACCGTTTGCGGGTTGGTTGTTGATTTATTCCCTTGCTTCTGTTTCTGTGCTTCTGTTTCTGGTTTGCTGCATTTCTGTGCTTCTGGTTCTGGTTTGCTGCGTTTCTGTGCTACCATTTTGTGTTCGTGGTTATTGCCTTTGTGGTGCTGCCTGTGCTAGCTCTTTGTTTTGGGGGGAGTTGTTTGGTTGTGCGTCAACTCCATTTGGTTCTTTGGTGTGTGTAGACTTGCATGGAGATTATAAGTTTGGAAGTTATACACTTTCGGTGTTTTTTTTTTTTCTGCTTGCATTGATGGGTGACTCTAAGGCTAGTGTTACTGAAATTATTCCTGTGACTAATAAAATCACTGAGCACAAATTAACCTGGACAAATTATATGGATTGGAGTAAAACCGTCCGAATGTACTTGCTTAGTATTGAGAAGGAGGGCCATTTGACTGATACGCCTCCTGCAGATGACCCTAAGATGGCTTGGGCCCGAGCGGATGCTCGTTTATTCTTGCAAATCCAGAATTCTATTGACAATGAAATCCTTCCCTCAGTTAGTCACTGTAATACGGTTAAGGAACTTATGAGCTGTTTGGAATTTCTGTACTCTGGGAAAGGAAATATTACTCGTATTCATGATGTCTGCAAGGGATTCTATCATGCTAAACAGCAGGGGCGCTCGTTGAAAAACTTTTATGTGGAGTTCAAGAAAATGTATGAAGAGTTGAAGATGTTAATGCCGCCTACCACTGACCTTAAGGTTCAAGCTGATAATATGGAGAAACTAGCAATTCTCAGCTTTCTTACTGCCTTGGATCCTGCCTATGAGACTTTTCGTTCCCAGGTTCTGTCTAGTTCTGAACTTCCTTCATTTCAGGATGTGTACTCTCGTGTGCTCCATGCAGATAGTCTCTTACACCCAACTCCTACTCCGAATGCTAGTGCATTAGCTGGCCGTGGTCCCATTGATAACCGCCACCAGAACTTCTTGAACTCTGGAAAAAGTACACCATCCTCGACTTCTGCTGATTCGCGAAACCAAGGTCCTCCACGCTCCGGCAACAATCCTTCGACTCCTGGTTCTATTGTCTGCTACTATTGTAAGGAGGCTGGTCATACCAAACGTTACTGTCGTAAGTTGCAAAATAAGCTGCAACGTACTGGAGCTGCTGCTCGTCTCTCTGACCTACCAATGTCCGCCTCGGCACCTGATCCGCACTTAGCCCCCTCCCCGTCCCTTGACTCTGACCCTGAACTGGTGCCTGGACCAGAGCCGGAACCAGTGTCTGAAAACGTCCCTGCTAATATAGATCCTACTGTCACTTCTGCTGACCTGCCAATTGCCCTCCGAAAAGGTAAACGCACTTGTACGTACCCTATTTCCTCGTTTGTTTCATATCATCACCTGTTGCCCATTTCCTGTTCCTTCCTTGCCTCCTTAGATTCTCTCACCATTCCCACCAACCTCTCCCAAGCCTTGACCTACCCCGGTTGGCGTGCTGCGATGCACGATGAAATGATGGCCCTTGATAAGGCTGGTACCTGGACTCTCGTTGATTTACCTCCTGGAAATAAGGCTATTGGATGTAAGTGGGTGTTTGCCATTAAGACCAAATCTGATGGCACCTTGGAACGATTGAAAGCTCAATTGGTGGCTAAGGGTTACGCTCAGACGTATGGTGTTGACTATTCAGAAACTTTCTCTCCTGTGGCCAAGTTGTCCTCTGTTCGCCTCTTCATCTCTATGGCAACTACCCACGGTTGGGATCTTCATCAGCTGGATATTAAGAACGCATTTTTAAATGGTGATCTTCTTGAGGAGGTTTACATGGAGCAACCGCCTGGCTTTGTTGCTCAGGGGGAGCATGACAAGGTATGCCACCTCCAGAAGTCTTTATATGGTTTGACCGATTCAGTTCTGTGGTTAAGAAGTTTGGTCTGAATCAAAGTAAATGTGATCATTCTGTGTTTTATCAACGGACGGATGCTGGCATGATTCTCTTGGTAGTCTATGTAGATGACATTGTTATTACAGGTAGTGATACGTCAGGGATCTCATCACTCAAGGTCGTTCTGAATTCTCATTTTCAAACAAAGGATTTGGGTTCGTTAAAGTACTTTCTTGGGATTGAAGTTATGAGAAGCAAGAAAGGCACTCTCCTAACCCAGCGGAAATATGTCCTTGATCTACTGAAAGAAACCGGGAAACTTGGAGCAACACCCAGTAGTTGTCCCATGATTCCCAATCCTTTCTTGGACATTGATGATAGTGTGCCGTTTGATGAGCTACCCGAGGATGTGAAAAAACGGATTGATCCTGAGAAGATTAAACCATTTGCCTACCCTGAGCGATACCGAAGGCTGATTGGAAAATTGAACTATCTCACTGTAACTCGTCCTGATGTAACCTTTCCGGTCAGTAGGCTTAGCCAATTCATGGTATCACCAACTGTTGCTCAGTGGGAAGCTTTGGAACATGTCCTACATTATTTGAAGGGCTCACCTGGTCGTGGTATACTCTATATGAATCATGGTCACACAAAGATTGAGTGTTTCTGTGATGCAGATCATGCAGGGTCAAAGACAACTAGAAGGTCCACTACAGGCTATTGCGTTCTTGTAGGTGGAAACTTGGTATCTTGGAGGAGCAAGAAGCAGGATGTGGTAGCAAAGTCTAATGCAGAGGCTGAGTACCGAGCCATGTCTCAGTCCGTACAGGAGATTGTGTGGATCCACCAATCAATAAAGGAGGTCGGTCTGACCACGTCATTACCTGCGAAACTGTGGTGTGATAATAAAGCTGCCTTACACATAGCCTCCAACTCAGTGTTCCATGAGCGTACGAAACATATTGAGATTGATTGTCACTTTGTACGTGATAAGATCAAGGAGAATTTTATCTCTACAGGACATGTATCATCTAGTGATCAGTTAGGTGATTTCTTGACTAAGGCCTTGGATGGCACTCGGGTTGACTATCTTTGTAACAAGTTGGGCTTGATTAACATCTATGCTCCAACTTGAGGGGGAGTGTTAGGACACAATGTCCCACAGAATGAGGGAATCAGGGATATGTTAGGTGGTATGTTAGGTGACAATGTCCCACCTCAAATGAGGAATTATGATGTTTGCCTTGTATATAAATAGCATAATGTACACATGAATAATATGAAGTTGAGTGAATACATTTACAGATAGAAATGTGAAATTTTATATTACAAACTTGTTGAATAATCAACAAACACCTGTACAAGGCAGGGCCAAATACAACAAGCTCACCCAAGCAGGAAGGAAAAACTTTGGTTTAATTCCATCAAGCATTGGGAAAGCTTCTGTGAATGACATGGTAGCACTTAGAACCTCTTAGTCATTTCTCTAATTGGCCTTATCCTATGAGGCATGAATGCTCACAAAAAGGAGCCATTTCCATGTCTAACACACGTTAGATAGTTGTATTAAACACTATGACAAAAGTACCTATATCAGCCCATTCAGCGTAATTTGAAGGCAATGAACCATTCCCACAATTTGAGCAAAGTATAATGAAGCTACTGGACTCCCATATGTAAATTCTTCCAATTCAATTCCCTCCTATTTTCCAAGTAGATCAACATTGCTTATGGGCCAAGTTTCTCATGAGAGCATTCTAAAATCATAACGGTTCGTGAAAGAAGATCCTTTTGTTCAATTATCTAGAATAATTTAGAGCTTCTGCAACTTCCCAAAGATGGGAATGCATGGTTATTGTTGCATTACCCACAGAAATATAAGTAACAAAACCCATCTTGGTAGCTTGGGCCAATGCTTCCCAGCTAGAGTTGGAAAAAGAACAAGAATTCAACTCACAAAAGATAAGTTCCATTGAGATGGGAGAAGTCTCTTAAATCTTTTCTAACATTAAAAATGCATCATCATTTCTTTCTATACAATACTACCTTTTGTTGCATTACATGAAATATGACCATGTATGGCTGCTTAAGCTTGGAAAAAGGCCTTATCAGAATTTGTTGCTCAGGGGGAGTATGGATAAATGGTATATTGCACAATTCTATTTATGGACTCAAACAATCGCCATGGGCCTAGTTTGGGTGATATATAATTGTTGTTTGACAATTTGGGTTGATAAGAAGTGAAGCAAAGCACTAATAATTCTAAGTGCATTGGGCTTCTAATATTTTCATATATCAATTTGTCTGTGTGGATGATATTATCCTCATTAGGGAATGAAGAAGATGGAATTTTACTTAAATAAACCTAATGAATCACTTTTAGACCATCGAATTGAGAAAGCAAAATTTTTTTACAATTAAGATAGCCTAATCTAATACTGAGATAGTAATCTCTGAGAGAGAGAATTCATCAAGAAACTAGCATGCCAGGGAGGTAATATAAGAAAGTAATATTAAATTAGGACAGAAAGAGCCTTTGACTGTTCTTACTGGATAATTGAACTCTTACAATGACTTTGTTGTGGTTCTGTAATTTCTGAACAGAACCGTGTAGGAAGATAGAAAAGATAGGTAGAAGGAGAAGGGAAGAAGAGAGATGAGAGAAGAGAGTTGAGAGAGATCTCGGAGAAAGAGAGAGACAAGAGCTGCTGAATCTGAATATTCATTCAATGGCAATCAACAACTAGTTTACAATGAGAGAGGGATAGCTCTTATATAGAGAGCTTAAGGGAAATAAGGGGAAGTCAGGGTGCTGCCACCTTAATCATTAATGAGGGGCAGTTCTGTAATTTAACACCAATCCTATCTAAACCCCTAATTAGCTAAGGAGCTCAACTATTGTTGCTCTTGGCTAATGCTAATCTAAAATAGCTACACCATTCTCAACTAATTATTGATCACTCCTCAACTAACTAACCTAACAATTGAGAATTAGGGATTCTAATTGCAATTTCATATCAATACCCCCAAATTTTGACATCCTTGCCCTCAAGGATGTGCTATATCAAAATCTGGAAACTGCTCTTGGAAGTGAAAAAGTGGCAACCAAGAGCCTTCTTCATCCGGCGATCGTTTCCACTGCACAAGAACTTCAGTGATGAGTCTTCTACGCCTCTTCACAGACCTTCTATTAAGTATCTTCTCTGCAAATAGAGAAGGTGGAGGTTCAGGGAAGTCAGGAGGCGGATGCCTAGGCTTCACAACAGGGTTAGGACACAACTGAAACATAGAAACATGAAAAGTAGGATGAACCCTTGATTCTGGAGGCAACTCCAATCGATAAGCTACTAGACTTACCTTTTCCACCACCTGATACCGTCCAAAATACCTTGGAGCTAACTTTTAGGAGCTCCTCACAGCTGCTGAAATCTGTCGATAAGGTTGCAGCTTCAAAAAAACCCACTGACCAACCATAAATTCTCGGTCAGATCTGTGCATATCAGCCTTCTGCTTCATCCTATTGGAAGCACAATGCAAATGGTGCTTAAGCATACCCAGTTCCTGTTCCCGAGCCTCAAATGTGCGATCTACAGCTTCTAGGATAGAATTATAAGACAAATAGGGGCAATGCAAAGGGGGTTTCTGACCATACAAAAGCTCATAGGGAGAGGCTTTAGTTGATGTATAAAAAGTTGTATTGTACCACCATTCAGCTTGAGATAACCATTTGCTCCATTCCTTGGGCTTCTCCCAACACATGCACCTCAAATATATCTCCAAACACCTATTGAGCACTTCAAATTGCCCATCTGTTTGAGGGTGACATGCTGAAGGTAACTTTTGTTGTATCCCCAAAACCCTTAGAAATTCTTTCCAGAAATTGATTATGAAGATAGGGTCCCTGTCACTAATGATTTCAGTAGGTGCCTTGCGTAGTTTGTAAATCTAATCTAGGAAAATTTAAACCAAAGAAGCTGCTGTATAGGGATGAGAGAGGCCCACAAAATAAGCATATTTACTTAATCTATCAATTATAACGCAAATTACCTCTTTCCCATTAGATTTAAGAAGTCCCTCAATGAAATCCGTAGTGATTGATTCCCATATACGGCTAGGGATAGGAAGAGGTTGCAATAAACCAAGGGAGGCAATAGTCTCGTACTTACATCTAGCACAAGTGTCACAATTTCTCACATAGGCTGTAACATCATCTATCACCTTACGCCGCCAAAAGAGAGACTTAATCCTATGATAAGCAGCTTGAATACCCAAATGTCCTCCTTTAAGGCTTGAATGCAACCACCCTAAAATTTTGTTCTTTAGAGCAAAATCATTTCCCACTACAAGCTTACCCTTTCTTCTCAACAACCCATCACTCCAAGTAAAATGAAAGAGAGATTCCTCACTAGCTTGTACCTTAGGGAGTAGTTGCTGCAAATATTCATCTCGCTCCCATCTTTGTTTAATATGCTGCAATAATTCTGGGGAGGAAGTGTTGAGTGCCATTTGTAGTAGCTGCACTTTAGGCATCCTAGATAATGCATCGGCTACTAAGTTGTCTTGGCCCCTTTTGTACTGAATTTCATAGTCAAAACCAGCCAACTTAGCCACCTAAAACATCTGAAATGAGATCTTTAGCTGCTGGCCCAGTAGATACACAAGGCTTTGTTGATCTGTTCGTATGACAAAACGTTGCCTCTCTAGTATTGGTGCCAATGCAGCACTACTAGAACCTCAACCATGAGTTCCTTCTCATAAACAGACAGCTACTGGTGTTTAGGAGACAAGTCCTTGCTCAAATATGCGATAGGTTTCCCTTCTTGCATTAGAACAACCCTTATACCCATACCACATGCATCAGCCTCAACAACAAACTGATTTGAAAAATCTGGTAAAGAGAGAACCGGGGCTGAAGTGCCTTCTTGAGATTATTAAAAGCATCCGTAGCTTCTTGAGCCCAAACAAACCCATTCTTCTTAAGAAGAGATGTAAGGGGCCTTGCTATAGTGCCAAAATCCTTAATAAAACACCTATAGTAGCCAGCAAGTCCCAAAAAAGCCCTAAGGTGCTTGATGGTAGTGGGTAGAGGCCATTCAACCACAGCTTGAATCTTTGTAGGGTCTGTAAACACTGTTCCAGCACCAATAATGTGCCCCAAATACTCTACATTTGCTGCAGCAAAAATGCACTTGGACATCTTAACATAAAATTGGTTGTTTTTCAAAATATGAAGCACTTCCTCCAAGTGTGCAGCATGTTCTGCAAGAGTAGCGCTATAGATTAGAATATCATCGAAAAATACCAATACAAACTTATGTAAATGCACCCGGAAAAGGTCATTCATGGCTCCTTGAAATGTAGCTGGTGCATTGGTCAAGCCAAATGACATTACTAGCCATTCTACAGGTTCTATTCTGATTTGGTGGTAACCAGCCCTTAAATCTAGCTTAGTAAACCACCTAGCAGCTCCTAATTCTTCAAATAACTCCTCTATGAGTTGTATGGGGTATTGGTTCTCGACTGTAGCCTTGTCAAGCTCATGAAAATCAATGCATATTCTCCATGTGCCATATTTCTTCTTAACTAGAACAATAGGAGTTGAAAAGGGATAGGAGCTTGGTTGAATAACCCTAGCTTGCAGCAGCTCATCAATTAACTTCTCAATAACATCCTTTTGAGTTGCTAGATAACGGTAAGGCTTCAAGCTGATAGGACTTGTGCCTTCTTTAAGCACTATAGAATGATTATGGCCTTCCCTAAATGGTGGGAAACCTCTAGGTTCCTCAAAAACATCTTGGAATTTACTCAAAACCCACTAGATGTCTGCTGGCATACTACTGGCAGCTTCAGAAATAGCGTGATAGAGGGTACCTTCAGGTTGTTTGTGCACTAACAAGAGGAGAAATAGTTGATCTTACTAAATAGAGTGGAATTCTGGTCTATTGGGGTGTGCTAGCTGCCAAGAATTCGGAGAAACAGCTTGCAACTTCCTAAGATCACCATTATACTAGAAATACATAGATAAAGAATCATAATCCCAGAATGCATTTTTAATGCTTTTTGGCCATTGCAATCCTAGCACAATGTCATAGGTATTCATTCAATTCTAGAATTCTAAGATCAAACTTAAATTCCACCCCTTGCATCTTCCATTTAAACCCTTTCCATACCCAATATACCTTCAATTTTCTGCCCCCAGCTACTTCCACTGAAGGGAGGTCTAAATTATCACCCTTCCAACCTAGTTTCTTTGCCAACTTAAAATTTAGGAAGTCATGGGTACTGTCACCATCAATAAGGATCTGAATTAGACGTTTCCACACTTGTCCTTGCACTCTCATAGATGTAGCTCTGTCAGCCCCTTCAATAGCATGTAGAGATATGCTGGGTTGAAATTCCTTTGTCTCTTGATCAGTAAGATAGCCCCCTTTCTGATCTTCACTATCTTGATCAATATCAATACAGTGCAACTGACTTTTCTTCCTTTGGGTGCACTTATGATCACGTGAAAAGGGACCATAGCGGTAAAAACATAGGTTCTTTAACCTGTGTTTGGTTTCTTCTTCTAGTGTGAGGGGCTTGAAGGTTCGGTTGGGGTTCTTAGGTACCAAGGCTAGAGTCTTAGAGTCATTCTTCAAGGTATGGTTGGTTGTTGAAGGTTTATTTGTTGAAGTCTTCACTATCTTGATTAGTATCAATACAGTGTAGTTGACTTTTCTGCCTTTGGGTGCATTTATGATCACATGAAAAGGGACCATAGCAGTAAAAACATAGGTTTTTTAACCTGTGTTCGGTTTCTTCTTCTGATGTGAGGGGCTTGAAGGTTCGGTTTGGGGTTCTTGGGTACCAAGGCTAGAGTCTTGGAGTCATTCTTGGAGGTATGGTTGGTGGTTGTTGCTGTGTTTGTGGAATGGTTGAGATTTGATACATAAGAAGCAGAACTAGCGTTTCTTGATTCCCTATTGCTGATATTCTTGGAAGCATTACTATCGAAAATGTTGGGATTTTGATTTTCGAAAATCAGCTCTTTCATTCTTGTTATTTGTCGGCTTCAATTAAGGTTCTTGGATTCAAGATTCTCACTTGACCCACCAATTCCTTCTTTAATGATGAAACATAGATGTCCACAAGGTAATCTTCAGGCAGATCCAATTTGGCAGGAAAAAAATCAAAAGAAGCATTGAAATCAGCCAAAGAACCTATTTAGCGCAAATGGGTCAGATCACTCATAGAAGTTTCAAATGGAGAGCCAAATGTATCTTGCAACAGAACCGCATACTCCTCCCAAAGGGGTAACCGATTCCTCAGCCGACGCTATAAAGCTTTATGCCATTGGAAGGATTCATCATTGTTAGAAGTCAGAAGAGCTTTCGGTGCAAGCCTGACAATTTTGACTTGCACAGAAAACCTTCCTTCCGTTTCCTTTAATATCTCCGTTGTCTCTGTTTTTTCTTTCCTGCATTTTTCCATTCTGTATTTCTATAAATACCCATTGTACATCTAGCTATTGTATTAAGTAAAGATGTGATCTTAAGTTCATATGGTATCAAAGCCTCGTCATAAGATAACTGGCGACCAGAAACTGTGAGAGCGAGAGAGAGAAAACGCTGGAAACAGAAAAACAAAGGAGTCTCGACCATCTGAGATCTCCACACCGCCGGCGAGTGAGCTTACACCACCCACCCAGAATGACTCAGGAGATGCCGATCGGCCATTCCCAGGAGTTTGGGGACAATTTGACCGGCGCTTGAACCACACGCGCCGTCACAGTCACCTGCGCGTGAGATCCACACGCCAGCAATTTCAGCAACGCATGAACAGCACACGCTGCCGTCTACAGGACTTTCCGGCCACCATTTCTTCCGGAAAAACATGGATCCCTCTAAGTTTTCTCCCTTGTTTGGATCTTTTCCTAGAAATTCACCCATAATCGGGGAAACTCCAATGGCACTTATGTCAGGTACTAGTGCTGAGATTCAAGACTCTTCTCATTCCTCCACTACTAGCAAAATGGTGACGGCCCTAGAACTATCCGATAGTCAGATTATGGCTATTAACCAAAGGTTCAATGGACGAAATTACCTCCAATGGTCTCAAACCGTGTTAAGGTATCTTCGTGGCAAGCGAAAAAAGAAGTATATCAATGGAGCAGCACCTCAGTTTGCCCCTGATGACATCCATTTTGATACATGGTTTGCTGAGAACAATCAAATTATGAGTTGGTTGTGCAATTCCATGACTAATGACATCAGCAAAGAATATCTCCTTGCAACTACTGCAAAAGAAATCTGGGATGAGGTAAAACAAACTTACTCTTCCCTTGATAACACTACTGCTTTAATCCACCTTAAACGACAACTTCGAGATATGAGACAAGGTACCTCAACAGTTACTGATTATTATAAAATGTTGCATAAACTATGGCGACAACAAGATC
This sequence comes from Inga oerstediana, assembly GCA_963210345.1. Taxonomy (NCBI): domain Eukaryota; kingdom Viridiplantae; phylum Streptophyta; class Magnoliopsida; order Fabales; family Fabaceae; genus Inga; species Inga oerstediana. The sequence continues at coordinate 58,785,157 of OY723409.1, forward strand.
TCTTTGAATCACTTCCATGGGAGACTACCAAAGATGCCCAATTATATAAGAAGACAGTAGAAGAAGGACGAGTATATGACTTCCTTCTGGGACTCAATGACTCGTTTGAAGAAATAAGAGGCCGTATCATGGGCCTTAAACCGTTGCCACATCTGTTTGAAGTAGTCAATCATGTGCAATTTGAAGAAAGCAATCAAGTTAGCTTAAGCCCAATTGAAACGTCAGCCTTGGCAGCAAACCAAGGTAGTTCAAGCTCAATTGAAAGGTCAGCCTTGGCAGCAAAACGAACACAAGACGAACGAAGAAACAAATGGTGTAGTTATTGCAGGAAGAAGGGTCATACTAAAGAAGAATGCTGGAAGCTTCATGGAAAACCAGGAGGTAACAAACAAAGCCATATCTCTGCTACTGAGCCAGAAACTTAAGATAACAATTCCTTGACCAAAGAGGAACTGCGGATGTTTCGCAAAATGCTAGACAGAAAAAATAAGTCTAATTCTACGCCCGACACCAACCTTGTACAATCATGTAACTCTATTTTAGCTCTAAATACTACACGAACTAATGAGAATGCTTGGATTATTGATTCAGGAGCAACTGCTCACATGACTGGTAATCGCACATTATTTACAACTCTTAATCTGATTCATGAGAATCTTAGAGTTAAAGTTGCTAACGGCCTATAAACTAAAGTTGAAGGAATTAGCACGGTCATACTCTCTAATACCCTGAAAATTCATAATGTTCTATTTGTACCTGCACTCACTGTCAATCTTATATCTGAGTCAATTAACTAAAGGTCAACTGTGCCGAGTCATTTTTTATAACGATGTCTGTACTGTTCAAGATTTAAAATCGAGGAAGAAGATTGGAACTTCTAAAGAATGGGATGGATTGTTCTACCTTGAAGATTCAAACCTGAAATCAGGAGATGCAAGAAAGGCAAGAAGAGCACTGGTTAGCTCCAACTCACGAAATCATGATGTACACTTGTGGCACTGTCGCTCAGGCCACCCTAGTTTTGATTATATGAAGCATTTGTTTCCAAATTTATTCAATAACAATTCTGTTCTTTTTTCATTGTGAAACTTGCCAAATTGCAAAACAAACTAAAACTTCTTATCCCAAACAACCTTACAAACCTTCCTCACCATTCGCACTAATCCATAGTGATATTTGGGGTCCTGCACGAATAAAAACACTCACCAATGCCAGATGGTTCATTACTTTCATAGATGACCACACCAAAACCACATGGATTTATTTAATGAAAGATAAATCCGAAGTAGCCAAAATCTTTCAAAACTTCTACACCTTTGTGCGCACTCAATTTAATGTTTCCATTAAGGTACTACGAAGTGACAATGCCAAGGAATACATGAGCAACACCTTTAAAGAATTTCTTGACCAACAAGGAATTTATCACTAAATCTCTTGCCCGTACACTCCTCAACAAAATGGAGTAGCTGAGCGAAAGAACCAACACCTGTTGGAAGTAACCCGAACCTTACTAATGGGACGAAATGTTCCTACAATCTTCTGGGACGATGCCGTGCTCACGGCTACCTATCTCATCAACCGCTTGCCTTCTCAAATACAACACCCTTATCCAAACACTCCTAGAACACTTTCCCACTTGCTCAATCATCAACTCATTGCCTCCTAAGGTATTTGGTTGTCTTGTCTCTGTCCACAAAAATGATGGCAACAAACTTGGTACTCGAGTTGACAAATGTCTATTTCTTGGCTACTCCCCTACTCAAAAAGGGTACAAATGCTATTGCCCTACTTCCAAGAAGCTTATTATCTCTAGGGATACAGTCTTCTCAGAAGAAGCATATTATCCAAAATTATTCATTCAGGGGGAGTATACTGACAGTGAATGGCCAATCCTGGATACAGAACAACCATCACCACCACAACCTAATCTCATATCTGTCATTGACTCCTTACCTCTCACAAACCAACCTAGTCCTACCCAACGTAATCTTGAAAACAAACAAAGTTCATCTCAACCTTTCTCATTGAATGAATTGAAAACAAATGTTGAAATCAATTCAGGGATGGATGCAAAATCGGGACAAGAGGAAGAATCCAGACTACAAGGTGAATCAAACACTGGTAGAACTATCTCTCCCATTCGAAGGAACGACCATGACTCTAATCTGGTATTAAATCCTGAAGAACTGGGTTGGCCTATTGCATTAAGAAAAGGGGTAAGATCGTGTACTCAACATCTAATTCAATGTTTTGTTTCATACAGTAATCTTTCTGCAAAAATGCAAAGCTTTGTTGCAAACAGTGCATAGATGAAAATTCCAGACACGTTTCAACAAGCTATGACTGATCAGAATTGGAAACAAGCTGCAGAAGAAGGATTAAGGGCATTTAAGGAAACAAAACGTGGGAGATTACAACTCTTCCTGAAGGAAAGAAACCAGTAGGATGCAGGTGGATATGTACTCCTAAATTCAATCTTGACAGCACAATCAACAAATACAAGGCTCGACTTGTTACAAAAGGATATACCCAAACATATGGAATTGATTATCAGGAGACATTTGCTCCAGTAGCGAAACTTAATACCATCCAAGTGCTGTTATCAATCGCAGCTAACTTGGATTGGTCGTTGCACCAGCTGGACGTGAAATATGCATTTCTAAATGGGAACTTAGAGGAAGAAGTATATATGCAGATTCCAGATGGAATTATAGCTCCTAACAACTCTGTGTGTAAACTCAACAAATCACTATACGAACTTAAACAATCACCTAGAGCATGGTTTGGCAGATTTATCAAAACAATGAAAAGACTTGGGTACACTCAGGGACAGGCAGATGACACATTGTTCATTAAACGTGTCAATGACAAAATCACTATCTTAATCGTCTATGTAGATGACATAGTCATTACAGGAAACGACGAAGGTTTCATTGCTCAACTAAGACAAGATTTGTCAACTGAGTTCCAAGTGAAAAATCTTGGACAAATGAGATATTTTTTGGGCATGGAAGTGGCAAGAACTCAAGAAGGCATCAACGTATCTCAGCGAAAGTATACCCTAAATTTGTTGCATAAAACAGGATTGTTAGAGGCACAACCTGAAGGAACACCAATGGAAGAAGGATGTTACCTAAGAATCAAACCAAATGGTGTCCCAGTCAATCCAGAACAATATAGAAGACTTGTTGGGAAACTCATACTTGACTCACACACGTCCAGATATTAGCCATACAGTTGGAATAACAAGTCAATTCATGCATCAACCACAGGAAGAACACATGGCGGCTTTATACATAATCCTAAGCTATTTAAAGCTTAATCCTGAAAGAGTAATCTTCTTCAAGAAAGGCATTGTCAGAGATATTAAAATCTACACTGATGCAGACCATGCAAGAGACAGGAAACTAAGTCAATCTCAGGATATTGCACATATGTGTGGGGAAATTTGGTTACATGGAGAAGCAAGAAACAAACTATGGTATCAACAAGTAGTGCAGAAGCAGAACTGAGAGCTGTTAAACAATGGAGTACGTGAAGGACTTTGGATCATCAGATTACTGAAGGAATTAAGAATTCCACATAAGGGACCAATGCAAGTGTGGTGTGACAACAAAGCCAGCATTGAAATGGTAAAAAACCCAGCCTATCATGATAGGACAAAACATGTTGAGATAGACAGACACTTCATTAAAGAAAAGATTGAAGCAGACATCATGAGATTGTCCCACATACGATCTGATGACCAAATTGCAGATATTATGACAACCACTAAGCAGAACCAAGTTTGAAGGATTTCGATGCAAGCTGGGAATGATCGATATATATTCCTCAGCTTGCGGGGGAGTGTTAGAAGTCAAAAGAGCTTTCGGTGCAAGCCTGACAATTTTGACTTGCACCGAAAACCTTCCTTCCATTTCCTTCAATCTCTCCGTTATCCATGTTTTTTCTTTCCCGCATTTTTCCATTCTGTATTTCTATAAATACCCATTGTACATCTAGCTATTGTATTAAGTAAAGATGTGATCTTAAGCTCATAATCATCAAGGTGCAAGGAGGCCATTTTCACCTTGCTTTCTTCTGAAGTATCATCCAAATCAATATAACGTTCGCATTTCAGCAACCAAGTCAGAATATCCTCACCATTGTATCTAGGAAAGTCCATTTTTGTGAACTAAGCTGGCTTGTGATAATGCTAACTGCCACCTCTTCTGTCATGATTCCGGTTAGGATGCAGTCTTTCGCCATTCCTAGGATCATTCTGGTTCACCAAGATTCCTTCTTGAATATCACGGCACAAGGCTTCCATGGAGGTGGTGAAAATTCTTGAATACTAGTAGTCACTGCTGCCATCTGTTGCTCCAGCACTTGTATTCTGTGACCTTGCAGTCTGTTTCTTTCTTGGTTTCTTGTCTCTACCATGCAGCAAGAACAGTATGGCAGAGGATTTTTATCTCTGATACCACTGTTGTGGTTCTGTAATTTCTAAACAGAACCATGTAGGAAGATAGAAAAGAGAGGTAGAAGGAGAAGGTAAGAAGAGAGATGAGAGAAGAGAGTTGAGACAGAAAAGAGTAGAGAGAGATCTTGGAGAAAGAGAGAGACAAGAGTTGCTAAATCTGAATATTCATTCAATAGCCATCAACAACTAGTTTACAATGCGTGAGGGATAGCTCTAATATAGAGAGCTTAAGGGAAATAAGGGGAAGTCAGGGTGCTGCCGCTTTAATCATTAATGAGGGGCAGTTCTGTAATATAACACTAAAGGCTTGTTTGGTTCAGTATTTTCTTAAAAAATAAGTCCTTATTACGCAAGCCGAGATAAAACTCCTCTCGCATACTTACCTCGTATATGGTAAATCACGATTTATAAGCACTTATTGCCTAAAAATAAGCTATTCCAAACGAGCACTAATCCTATCTGAACCCCTAATTAGCTAAGAAGCTCAACTATTGTTGCTCTTGGCTAATGCTATTCTAAAATAGCTACACCATTCTCAACTAATCATTGATCTCTCCTCAACTAACTAACCTAACAATTGGGAATTAGGGATTACAATTGGGAAATTAGGGATTCTAATTACAATTTCATATCAGACTTGACCAAATATCTGCCTTGTTGAAAGTGTAACAAGTCAATTCTGATATCAACATGCACAAATCCTAGGCATGCAATAACATGCCTTCTCAAATATATCAAAAGGGCACTTGAGAAAGGCTTACTATATGAAATTATAGACAAACTCAAGCGATTAGGTATGGTAATACAGGTTGGGTAAAACCCCTTGAAGGTTGACTTCCTACTATAGGACCATTTAATTTTCATTAGAGGAAAGATCGCATCTTAGAAAACCAAGAAACGAAATGTTGTGAATAGATCTAAGGTTGAAACTGAATACATGTGTTATGAATTCTTCAAGAACTCAAAGTCGAATATAAAAGCAAGATGACAATTTGTGGTACTTGAGATGCTTTACCTATTACATTCAATACAGCCTTTCATGAGAGGACCAAAAATATTTAAGTTAATTGCCACTTCATTAGAGAAAATACCATCTGCGACTATTCAATAAAAAAAAATATGGAACTTTCACTACAAACCATGTTTGTTCCAATGATCAATTAGCTGGTATTTTCACTAAAGCATCAAAGGAATCAAGCATTTCTCAAATTTGTAACAAGTGCGGTGCAAATGTATTATGTAAAAATATAAGATAACAGCTGATTAGACTGTTAGTTAATGGATTAGGCAGTTAGTTAGTGGCTGTTATAGTAGCCATAGGAATAAGCATAAGAGGCGGTGATTAAAAGGGGATTAAGCCTATATATACTCTTAGTCACCTATTGTATTCAAATCATTGTTGTGTTGCCTAATGAGAATATGCACTATTCAGTCTCTCTACTTTCTGTTCTTAATTCCTCTCTATTCCTCTCAATCTTCTGTTCTTCTCTCTTTCTCTCCTCCTGTCTTTTCTATTCTTCTTCCAATACCATAACAAAATGATTTGCATGCTCCAACTTGAGAGGGGAGTATTGGAATGTAATCGGCTTCCTAGATAGAGAGCATGTGTTAGAATATGCAGTACACATCTTAATCCATATTTGGTTACAATTGCATAATTAGTACTCCCTCCAGTCCTTAATACAAAACATGTTTGGGGAGTTGCTCTTGATCCTAAATATAAGACATAGTTTTCATATTTGTCAATATTTTTCTAATCTACCCCCATTAATACTTCATCAACAACAATCAAAGAGGAGAAGGAATGAAGGAATGAAAGAATTAAGGAAGATGACTAGGATGTTTGAGAAAATACAAGTCATATTAACTAACTTAACCAAATTTCTTAATCTAATCAAATTAGGGATCAAGATATCATTATGTAATCATAAGTCATCAATGTCTTGTCCTGTCTTGTACCATTCTCTTATAAATACAAAATCTCATACAGGTCAAAACTACTTTTGGCTATATTTCGTACAAGAGTTTTCTCTACTTCTCCTTTTGGATGTTGGCTTGGCTATGCTGTCAGTAAAGTGACCGTGCTTCAAAGAACTTATTCAGAAGAGGATGGGATTAATAATGCAAAAATATTTCTTTGATGGGATTAATAATGCAAAACTCTTTCTTGTCAAATGAACTTCTAGTTTACATAGAAGGGGTTGCACAGCAACAGCTTCCTGAGTCATAAACAACCACATTCTTTCACCAACTAACGACCATGATATATTAACAAGTCACACACAGATTAACACGCCAAGATATACTAAAAGCATTTCTCGAACTGTCGTTCTCTGCGCCTATTAGCCGATCCGAATAATAGGAAAGAAATAAACTTTTAAAAATATAAAATTTTTTAAATAAACTGAAGAATTCAGAGAAAAATAAGCAGAGTATGCCTAATCAAATATCAAATAGCAAGAAAATAAAAGATTAAAAAATAAAAAAGGAACCCTGTATCCTATAAAAGTTGGACACGAACAGTACCAGAACAAGTAAGTCTAGAGACGCTACCTCCCTCCATCCGGCGAGGAAATCCAGCCAGTTTGATCTCAACTGCTCCCCAATCTTACAGTCATCTGCTGCTTCAAAACAATAGTTCCTGGTCAGTGTAATTCTGTGAAACGCCACAGAAAATGTATAAGATGAAAAAACGCAGACAAAAAAGAGAGTCAATTTTATCTGACAGGCCAGCAGAATCTTACTGGAGGCTCGGAGGTCGTTCGGATCGAATTAGGGTTCCGACGTCGAAAGACAGTAGCAGAAAGAGCGGAAACAACCCGAAGGCACGATGAGTGGGTGATACTTCTAGTTCTCAGTGAGTTTTTTTGTCGTTTGTTTGTTAGTTTATTTTGCTTTTGCCCTCTACTCACTTAGGCCGAGGAAAATGCACTTTGGTATTCGTATTTTTCTCCAACTCATCAAAAATAAATGGCTGCGGACGGTGACTGAAATTTAAAAAGGTCAGCTTGTTTGTTATCGCAGGTGATATCCAACGGCTATAAATTAGAGTGTACAGGTGGGTGGTCCTGATTTGATTATGGAAATTATCTGGGGACTAGGGGTAACTACACAATCTTTCCCGTGGCAAGCAGCGTCACATGGACAAAAATCGTTGGTGGATCAAGTGAGTAAAGTAGTTTAATCGTACGGTGGTAATGAAAATGAGATCTGGGAAGGCCAGAATCAGGTGTGTCTGAGAAGGGTTCGTAATGTGGCTGAGAAAAAGGGACGGCTAGGTATGTTTTGTCAAAGAATAAAATGTAAGTAAAAATATGGGTGTGTTTGGAATAACAATAGGAAAAATGGAGTTTCTCAATTTAGCTTTTGGTAATTTTATTTTTGGTAAAAGTCTGATTGTGTAATGTAATTTATGTTTGAAACAGCGATTGTATAAATGACTTTTGCAAAAGTAAAACTTATTTGGATTGACTTAAGCATAAGTGACTTTGGTGATAATAGTAAGAGAGAGTGGGTGAAGAAATATTTTAAAGGGTTAAAAACACCAAAAAATAGTTTAAAATAATTTTTGAAACTGAAAAAGTATATTAAAGATAAAATTGCAATCAGTCTGATAACACACTGGGTACAGTTGAAAAAATATTTTAAGGGTTAAAAGCACCAAATAATAGTTGAAATTAATTTTTGTAGCAAAAAAAGTACATTAAGGGTAAAATTGTAATAAGTCTGATAATACACTGGACACAACTAAAAAAATATTTTAACCATTCTCACTCTCCCCGAAAGCTAAATCAGTAAAAACTGAGAAATAGAGCTTATGGCAAAAGCTATTAAGATAGAATTAAGCTCGATTGCTCACCGGTGAAACCAAACACTAAATTTTTTTTCTTCAAATTGCCTATTGAGCTTCTTGGCTCAAACACTCAACTGAGGGTTCAAAACCCCCCCACATTATTTGGCAAAAAAAAAAATTAAAAACATTATTTAACTACCATTTGCATGTCATATACGGGATAACGCATTGAACTTGCTATATTAGTTTTCCAAAAAAAAAAATATTACTCTCTCTAACCCTATTTATAAGAGTTTGATATCTAAATTATGCAGTTTAAGAAAATAGTTAAAATTAGTTAAAAATAATAAATATATTTTAAAATAAATTTTTTTTAAATATGCCCCTATTTATAAGGAGCAAGTAATAGAGAGAAATAAAGTAAATATAAGTATCATCAGTCATTTAATTAAGAGTAAAATACATTGACTACCCTTTTATTTTACCTAAATTACGCAAACCTCCCTTAAAATTAAAATACAAGTTACAGAAACCTCTCTTACATATTTGATATTTCATTTCCATCCACCCAACTGTTAGTTGACCGTTAAGTTTGACTAATAATCATTTATTTTGACCAAAATATCCATTTTTTAACAAATGAATAAACATTTATATTTGCATAAAAATAAATTTTTATATAAAAAAATAATTTTAATACATATATTTTCAAAATTTCCAATATATTACAAATTTTTTAAATTTTTATTATATTGTAAAATTTTAAATTTTTATCATATTTACTGAAACTTATTTATTTAATATTCTTTTAAACGATTAAAAAATATGTCTTTCAAATAAAAGGCAAAAATAAAAAGAAAGAAATATGTTTTATTCATAATATGCTATTAATAATATAAATTTGATACAGTATATGACTTATATTAATTTTAAATTTAAATTTTTTTAAATACCTTTTTTGCACAAACATTTATAAACATGTTTATTTTAGTATAATCTATTAATAGGATTAATCCTATTTTTAATTAAGTTTTCTATGTCTATATTAATTAAATTAATTAAGTATTTATCTTAATATGAAAAAAATTTAACATATAACTATTTACAAAAGTAAAAAATAAGTTAAGAAAAAGAAAAAAAAACTCTTGAATTACTTAAACAATTTTAGTCAAAATTAGGAAATTAGTAATGATGAAGGATAAATTAGTAAATACAATTTATTTTAATATATATTTTAATTAAAAATAAAAATCCTTAACGGAGTTAACGATTTAAACTTAAGTGTATGTTTTCAAAATAGAGGGGAGGTCCGTGTAATTAAGGCAAAACGCAAGGGAGATTAGAGTATGTTACTCTTTAATTAATACAACATATATAATTAGTAAGGGCACAAATGAAAAAAAAAATTCGTTAAGACAATTTTTATCGGGCTCTATAAAAAAGATCAAACCAATTCAAGTTTTTGGCTCTTACAAAAAGGAGTGAAGGGAGTATTTTATACAATTTAAATTCAAACTTTAATTCAGGTAAAAAAATTCAAGCCTTAATGATATACTGTGTCATTGAGCACTATGGCCCTATTTGGTTTGTTGCACTTAATTTCGATAGATAGGGATTGGTTTTAGGATTCAGAGTGAGATTGAGAGTTTAAAATTACGTTTCGTATGGAGTAATATTTAGGTGGAGTAAGTAAATTAATTTTATTATGTAATTAGCAATAAATTATAAAAAGACTATAATGCCATTGATAATTAATTTTTGAAAAATATTATCACAATCTCTTCTCCCATGATGCAAAGTGCCCCTTCTTTCACAATCTTCCTTTACCACGCATAAATTACTCAAAAAACAAGCTTTTCAAAAAATGTCTTGGGGTCTAGAGAAAGAAGCTCCTCCTTCTCTCTAGAACCAGATTCTCATCGATCTCAACATCTACGAACCATCTAATCCCTTTCGAGAGCAACCCCAAACCAGACCCTCCGCCTCATCCAAGCGAAGTCCAAAGCAAGAAAAAGGTCAAGTTAGGAGAGCAATCCCAACAAACTCAGAATATGGAAATAGAATGTAGCATGGATATAGCAGTAATGCACATCTCAGAAACCTTGATGTCTAAATGAGTTCCTGAAACTTAGATGGACATCCAACCTACTTCAGAGGCTAAAGCTAAGGTTGTTGGGGCAAATCACGAAAGCACAGCCCCATCTTTCAAAGACAAACTCCTCTATACGCATATAGACGCCCAAGATGAAGAAGATGAAGATATAACTCTGCAACAAGGAGATGTGGTAATCGGTTTAAATGGGAATATCTCAACAATTAACTTCTCTGCTCACGTTACAAACACATTGAATAAGAGGATGGGTTTTCGCTATAGTGGTTAAACTCCTTAGTCGAAAGATAGGCTATAGGCAACTTCACCCACAATTACAGAATTTATGGAAACCGACAGGGAAGTTTAAGCTCACAGACCTAGATGAAGAATGCTTCCTCGTGTGCTTCAAAGATGAACTAGATTTCCAAAATGCCCTCATCAATAGCCCCTGGGTTATATTTGGACATTATCTCACCGTTCAGCCATTGGTCACCCTCTTTTAAGCCTCAAGAGCACGTTATCAACCAAGTTATATGCTGGGTACGACTCCTCTGATTGCCTGCTCTCTACTACCACAAGAACATCATCCATTTGATAGGCAAAGTCTTTGGGGAGGTCATCAAAGTCGACTATAATACTGATTCAGGAGATTAAGGGAAGTTCGCTTGCCTTGTAGTAATCGTCGATTTAACCAAGCCTCTCACCTTCAAATCCAAGTAGACGGAGAAACAATTTATGTGGAGTATGAAGGACTTCCAACCATCTGTTTCCATTGTGGCAAATACGGTCATCTACTTGAATATTGCCCGAAAAAAATGGTTGTAACTGCGGAAGCATCGCCTGAGCTACCACAACCTCCACCTATGTGTGCTCAACCTCCTCCAACCCAAGCGCATGAGATTGCTCAGTACAGAGAATGGATGCAAGTTCAGTGCCGTCGACGAACCTACGTTAGAGGAGGCAGGAAAGATGAAGGGTACGGATACAAAAACATTGCCATCTCCTCCCGCTACGATGCGCAGTATGAAGAGAATGCTATGGACAAACCGAGGCATGTTGTGTACGATTATGTCAGAACTTCCCCAAATGATGGCACTAATTTGCTGAAAAGGAAAAGCAAAGAGCACACTGGACCTCAAAAAGTCAATTCTAGTAATAGACAAAAAATACATGCTACAACGGTGCACAATTTAGATAGCATTTTTAATTCTTCCCACTATATTACCAAGAAATTGTCCACTAGTCTTGATGGAAATTATAATGCAGCCATCCGAATCAATAATGATCGAGTGTGATAAAGTTTGTCGTTAACCCTACTAAAAATACTAAGCTAATTATAGTAAAGTGATACCTAGCCTAGGTCATTTTTCTCTAAGGAACCTAACTATTGTAATAATTCTTAGCAAATTATGGGCCACAATAAGTAGAACAAGAATGTAGAGAGCTAATTGATTTATATTTACTATGTACCTAACTCTATTTCCTAATTTTCTGCTTTAAAAATGACACTGTAATCAAAAGTGAAATGAATGATGATTTAACACAATGATGAGATAATTCTCCCTAGAAGTTCCACTCTGCCTTCCTCATCTAATATTGACTGTAGAGTTCAACAAAATCAGCGTATCACACATTTGCTTCCTATAGTTATTCAACAAGAACACAAATTGATACAGCGGCTATTCATTCACAAAAAATTATAGTGTAGAAGATATGAATTCCCTTAATAATAGCTACTGCTCATCATTATAATATCATTCGAGATAATCAATGAAACTGACGCAACTTGGATCAGCAACATGATTACATATACTAAAGAATAGAGAATGCAATTCCTCAACTAAGTTCATACAAACAAATCGCTACTCCTACAAAAGTTAAATCATATCCAACAGTTCTTCGGCACAATGCAAATTCATGGCTCAAAATATAATCTGTCTCACAATTACACAACTCATGTAATTTTAAGAAAACAGAATCGGATAAGCACAACAAATCTTAGTGAACTCCCTCTTTACGTGCGTGGATTCAGGCTTTGCATTACTCCTAAGAAGAATTTCAGTGATCAGCCAATCATGATGAAAGAGTAAATTCCGCGGCACTCCCCTTCAGCTTCTGTCATCGTGAGGAATTGGTGCCGATTCGAGAATCAGAAAAATGGCTGTCCGTCGTGATTAAAAGTGGAGATCCAAATCTGTCAGCGTTTCTCTTTTTGTTTTGTTTTTCCGTTTTTCCTCTCTTCCTTCTTCGGTCAGATCCCCTTTTTTTCACGCCCAAATTAATCTTTTCTTTTCATTCTGTTTCCCACGAATTCATGTAACAGCGAGTGGAAAAATTGGTACTGGAAAAATTGTAGTTAAGCTGAAAAGGTTTCCTCTATTCTGCACTTTGGTCCTTCTTCCTTTTCACTTGCAAAGTTCCCAAGCTTTATTGTTTAGTCCCTCTTTCTATTTCCCAAATCCTTCTTGTTCCAATTTCCACCAAGCTCCCTACAAGATAATTCAAACCAATGTATTATCATTCTTCCCTTATCAATACTTAAAGAGAAACTACAAAATATATCACTTGAGCTATTCTTAATCACCCATTTCATAAAATCAATATGAGTCACAATTCTTCATTATAAATGAATTTCAAGCACATTATTATCACTAAAACCTCCCCAAAAATCTATGAAAATATGTGGTAAAATTAAGACTTATCAGAGTGCCAGCACCAAGGCATGGAAAACACAACGGCCCTCACGAAACAGGCCTTCAACCTATTAATGTGGCCCACTATCAAGAAGTCCAAACTCCACAAGGCTGTAAACCACCTGACCCACACTTGAGAGATAAAGGATTTCGAGTTGGACCAGGCCTTTCCGTACCAAAGATTGGGAATAAACCCAACATGAATAGCCTTGGACCATCTGATAAAGCAATAAAAGTAATGGCACAGGAACTGCAAAAGGAATTTAAAGCGCAAGATATAGCAATGCTGATTAAGGGAGTTGATTTCTCCTTCACTAATTAACTTTTTTTATGTCTATAATAACTTGGAATGTCCAAGGAGCTTTTGACAAAAAGTTCCCTTCAATTTTTAAAAATATTGCTACTCATTATAAACCTGTTATTTTTGTTGTAGTGGAATCAAGGATATCTGGAGCCAAAGCTAACAAAGTGATTAAAAAGCTTGGCTTCCAAGACTCCCATCGAATTAAAGCCTCTGGATTCTCCAACGGAATATAGATCCTATGGTCTAATAAAGTAGAGATCTAAATCTTAGTGAATCATCTTCAGTTTGTTCACATGGAAGTGCATCTATTGGAAGAAAAACCCCAAGTTCCTATTCAGTACAGTTTATGGAAGCCCTCAACCAAATCTGCGTAAATATTTATGGGATGATCTTTCCCTCCTAGCAACATCATCTCCCTGGCTTCTTGCTAGCGATTTTAACGCCATATTAAATAGGGAGGAACGTAGAGATGGCTCCAATAGAATTAATGGAGGATGCAAGCTATTCAAGGCTTTCACTCACCAACATAGGCTTCTAGACATGGGCTCCAACAACCCAAGGTACACATAGAGGCGTGGGAGTTTTTTCATTCGATTGGATAGAGCCCTCTGCAACTCTTTATGGCTTCATAAATTTTCAAATTCTTGGGTTGACCACTTGCCTAAAATACTCTCAGATCATAGGCCTATCATGATCAATATAGGACTCAAATCTGCACCTTAGCCCACAGGAAAACATTTCAAATTCATGGCCCCATGGCTTAGCCACCCAGATTTTTCCAACTTGGTTCAAAAATCTTGGGCTGCTAGTAATGACTTGGTTACCTACATATCCAATTTCACAGAGGCTGCATCCCAATAGAACATGGACATTTTTGGGAGTATTGGGAAAAGGAAGAAGCGAGTACTATCTCGACTCTGTGGCATTCAAGAGAAATTGGAAAATCCACCTATATCGGAATCCCTCATCAATCTTGAACAAGACCCTAGAGGAGAATATAAGGATGTGTGTTTTCAAGAAGAATTACTTTGGCTACAAAAATCCTCTTCGAATTAGATTTGTTTAGGGGACCGAAACACCACCTTCTTTCAAACAAAAGTTGTTATGTAAAGCTCAAAACAGAATCACCAAACTAAAATTAGAGGATGGGGAATGGCTCAGTGATGCTGAAGCGCTATCCCAATTAGCTCGCAGATTTTTTGAAAATCTGTATTCAGTTGACACTCAGCTCCTAAGTCCTTTTAACACTAAAGGTGCTTTCCCTACTCTTTCAGCTTTTCAAATTTCCCTTCCAGACAAATCGATAGCTATGGAGGAGGTTAAACAGGCTTTGTTTGACATGAAGCCTCTTAAAGCCCTAGGAATTGATGGCTTGCATGCAATCTTCCAAAGTCAGTGGAGTATAGTCGGCCCCAACATCCTCTCCTTCGTCCAAAAAATTTGGTCGGGTGAGAACTTAGACCTCACTCTAAACTATACACTTATAGCACTTGTTCCTAAAGTAAGTAAACCAAGTCTCATCAGTGGGTTTTGTCCCATAAGCTTGGCTCAGTGGTATATAAAATTATTACTAAGTTCATAGCCAACAGATTAAGGCTAGTCTTGCCTACTCTAATCGGTCCATATCAGACTAGTTTTGTAGAGGGGAGAAGTATCACTGATGATGTCATTATTGCTCAGGAAGTAGTACATTCCATGAGAAAAAAAAGGGAAAGAGTGGATGGATAGCTATTAAAGTCGATCTAGAGAAAGCTTTTGATAGATTGAGATAGGAATTCATTGAAGATACGTTGCAGGATGCTGGCATACCAGGAAGTCTAATTAGAATCATCATGGAATGTATATCCACTCCTATTATGCAAGTACTTTGGAATGGGAAACCTACTACTCCATTCACCCCAAGAAAGGAGTAAGACAAGGGCACCCATTATCACCCTATATCTTTGTGCTATGTATGGAGAGACTATCTCAAGCCATTAATGCTAAGGTGAATTCTGGCGACTGGCAACCTATGAAGATAGGTCATCAGGGCATACCATTGTCCTACTTATTTTTTGCAAATGACCTCATTATATTTAGCCACACCACTGAACAGCAAGTCCACCTAATTAAAAATATTTTGCAAGAGTTTTGTATCTCTTCAGAACATAAGATCAGCTACTCCAAGACAAAAATTTACTTCTCCAAGAATGTTGAAGCAAGCATGAAAAGGAAAGTCTGCCAAGAACTTGGCTACCAACAGACTGAAACCTTGGGAAATATTTAGGGGTTCCTATCCTAAATGGAAGAGTCTCCAAAGCCACTTTCAATTATATAACTGAGAGACTACAAACAAAGCTTGCTGGTTGGAAGAGTTGTTCACTATCTTTGGCAGGCCGCATCGCCCTAGCAAAGTCAGTGCTAGCCTCCATCCCTTTCTACACAATGCAGAGTACATCTCTGCCACCTTCCTGTTGTAAGGAAATAGAGAAGATAATTCAAAAATTCATATGGGGATACATGAATGAACATAAAGGTGTTAGTCTAGTGAAGTGGAGTGAACTCTGCCAACCACCAAAGCATGGCGGCTGTGGTATGTTAAATCTAGGTTCACAAAACAAAGCCTTCTTGATGAAGCTAATATACAAGATTTTCTACCAACCGAATATCTCTGGGTGAAAGTATTAAAAAGGAAGTATGATATACAAGATATAATGGAGCCTACTCTCAAAACGCGCTCTTCACATCTATGGAGGAATCTTGCTGGCCTATGGGCTGAAACATCATGTCATATTAAATGGAACCCAGGTAATGGCAGAGGAATTCAGTTTTGGAAGGACTTCTGGATTGGAGACCATGGCCCTCTTAAAAATTTAGCTTACACACCTATCTCGTCTCATAACCTTGCCAAGGAAATAACTTACTAAAAAACTTGGATGGCTCATAGAAATGGGATTTATTTTGACACAAGTTGCCCCCTGATGTCGTTTCCGCTATATCGTCTACCAGATTACATCAAGAGTCTACCGATCCAATATGCTTCTGGAATTTAACTGACTCTGGGCAGTTTAGTACCAAATCAGACTACTGGCTCACCGAATCCTTAAACTGGAACAACCTTGATCATAAATGGAGCCGCATATAGAAGATACCAACATCGCAGGGAGTAAGGACCTTTTGTTGGTTGTTGCTAAAAAGGAAAATCCTCACCAATAAGGAGCGCCAGAAGAGAGGTATGACAACTGATGGATCCTGTACCCTTTACCAAGGACACGAGGAAGATCTTAATCATGTTTTTAAAACATGTAATTTGGTAGCGGCTATTTGGAAGAAGATCTTGCCATCTGATATGCTTGGGGATTTTTTCAGAATTCATATTACAGAGTGGCTCGACCTAATCCTTCGTAATACAAAGCTAGAAGTCTCTTGGAAGATAGGCATCTGTATCACATGTTGGAAACTCTGGGAAGTAAGGAACAAAAGGATTTTCACGACAGAAACATTCTCAGCAGATGCTATTGTTGCACAAATACAGTCTTTAGTTAGCCATACTATTAAGAGCTATTCTATAGGGGTGTTCGGGATCTGGAAATACCATTCCCGATCCCAATCCCGAAAATCGGGAAATTTTCGGGATCGAGAATTTCCTGACCCGGATTTCCTTTTAAAAAAAAATCTCTATATTGATTTTTTTGTTGTGTTTCCTTTAGTTTAGTATAAATATATAATTTTTCTAATATCATATCGTACCAAATAAGTTTAATACAAATATATAATTAATCTAATACATGCTTAAAGTTGTCGATTCAGCTGCAAAAAAAACAAAGACAAGAATAAAAAATTAGAATTATTTAATAAATAATAAACAAAATTAACTAAATAAACTAAAAGAATAGATATTACCTTAAGGGTGTTAGGGATTTTCACACTTTATTTTACATTTAATCTTATTTTCTTAAATATTTTAAAAAAATGTACATGTATATATATATACATTCGGGATCGGGAAAAAGTCGGGATCGGGAAGTCCCATTCCCGATCCCGACTTTTTCCTGATCCCGAAATTTTTGAGACGGGAAAATCCCGTCCCGATTTGCTCAGTCGAATGAAATCCCCATTTTCACTCAAAAAAAAAATTACCCAAAAAACATCTATGAACAAATAAAACTGCAACCCATATATTTGCCAGAAAATTACCTAGAAAAACGTCTGCGAACAAACGTCAAAAAAAATTAAAGCTTCTAACTTTGATTGATACTTTGAATTTTCATTTAAATTAGCAATCTCCCGCTAAAGCTCACATCTTGAATGAGAGTCACACGAGAGATTGCATTTGAATTAATAGATAGACATCGGAGATCTTGAAGGTAAAGTGCATGAATTGCCGATTGTAGGTTCAGGAATTGCCGATAGTGAGGATCCTGCCCCACAGCCATTTATTCGTGTCATGCGGATCACCTTTTAGAGGAAAAAAATCAGATTGTTGTACTTTAGATGCGGTTTGTGTGAAGATGATAGTGATAATAAGGTTTAAACTTATGAATAAATTTCAACATTCATAAGTATCTTTTTTAAAAATAAATTTCTTAAAAAAATTATCACAAACATCAATGAAACAATGCTAATCGTGCGTGGAGATGCTTGCATTGATGGGGATGGAGAGGGATGAGAGTTAATTTAAACCGAAGAGAATTTTAGAGGGACGATTCTGTCCAAAATTTATTATAAATAGGGATAGCTTTGTCTCCAAATTTTCCAATTCCAGGACAACTTTCTCAACACAGGAGGAAGTGGCTTTGCAACAATCCTACTTTCATGGCACTCACAATCCCAAGTTATCTTCAGTTCCTCATACCAAACAATATAATTTGACATAATCCCTAACTCAATCCCAATCCCTACACCAATGCTTCTTACCAAACTGGGCCATATATATAGGCACTAATATACATAATAATTAATTTTATAAGAAAAGCCCAATAATATTCCTTCTATTTCTATTTGTTTTTATAAGTTTTTCACCTTTTTTGTGTTCTTATTTATTATTCTTTTTGCAAAGTTTTCAAAGCAATCAATATTCCTTTTCATTAGTGTCATTCGTGTGCGTGTGTGTGTATATATATATATATATATATATTATTGAGTAATTCTAACATAGCAAGGGAATAGGAGATGAGTAGGATTAATTTAAAATTGGCTGAAATACTCCAAAACACTTAAAATTCGAATAAATTGTATATAGCCACATGATATTTTAAAGTGCAAATTTAATTGCCA
This sequence comes from Inga oerstediana, assembly GCA_963210345.1. Classification (NCBI taxonomy): domain Eukaryota; kingdom Viridiplantae; phylum Streptophyta; class Magnoliopsida; order Fabales; family Fabaceae; genus Inga; species Inga oerstediana. The sequence goes on from OY723409.1 coordinate 58,803,757, forward strand.
TGCCCAATCAACAGAAAATATATGGCATCCTATGTAAGTTACATGGCAAGAGGATCAAAATATGAGGAGCAACAAAGAGTGAGTGATAGAGTTAAACACCCAAATTGATTAATGAGGTAGATTTATTTTTCCGAAAATCTTGACTCTTTGTATAATTCTACCGCATGAAAAACTTGGATTAGTAACTAACAATTATTTAAGTGTAGATTATAATCGCACCAACAAAAAGTTGCAATTGTTAAAGGAGTGCGATTAGATTTGTCAAAAGTCAGAACACATAATAATAATTTCAAATAGCAAGTGTACAGAATCTAAGGCAAGAAAATATCACATTAGGGCAAAATGTACAAGGAATTTCTTTTAGGGAAAATAACAAGAAAATATCGCTTGATCTTCAAAATCTTAAATCAGTCTTATTGCCTGTAAAAGTATGGTATTAATTACTAAAACATAGTAATTGACAACTCATTTTAATAGGAAATAACTGATTTAAGATTTTGAAATTCAAGCGATATTTTCTCATCTTTCCCTCTTTTTGTTTATGCACCTTCAGTTAACTTGACTGGGGATAATCTATTCCAGTATTCCACGCAGTTCAGGAGTCACATCCACCATGGCTTGTCTATCACATCTTTGGAGAACATGTAGCGGAATCTAGAACTGTAAGGTAGCCATTCTATTATTTGTGATGCTTTTTTACTGGATTTACGGTCAAGGCACTTCTGCATTGAATCATGCAGCTTCTTGTCAACGTTTTGCATGACCCATCCAAGGAGATCATCTATGCTCATTGTGGCTTCTCTGCAATATCTTTCTACCAATTTTGGGAGAAAAACTTTTCTTGACTTCTTGACAATTACATTTGCTTGAAGAAACTCTCTCTTGGCAATCTCCAGTTCTTCTCTTATATTGGATGCTGAATAAACCCTTAGCTGCAGCATATCATAACAAGATTAATTAATAACTCTTGCAAATGTCTGTGTGCAAGCAATTTTATCTGAATTATATTTTCTCAACTAGGTTCCATGAGTCTTAAATACTGTATTATTGGTAACGCCTTACTTTGTCCCGCGATATTCAGACTGCACTATTATAGAAAAAGATAAATGAGAAGAATTACCACAGGATCTGACAAGGCTCCAGTACAAAGAGCAAAGCAGACAAGGGGTTGGGAATCACTAAGACCCAATTTTGAGCTGATCAGTTGTCTTTCTTCATTACTTTTCTTCCTCAAGGCAGCAGATACGATGCTTTCAAGCCACTGTTGTTCAAAAATGACAAGTAAATTAACTAGATAAAACAGAAGATTATGTCCAAGCATCAGTCAGAAAATGGTACTATGTTTTTTTTAAAGAAACTGCTGTGTAAAATCAGGAGAATAGAAAAGGTGCTTCCAACCATAAGCAACTCCCATATAAAGAAGAAAAAATTTAAGTTGAGTTTGAAGTTTGAAGTTTGATCTTCGCGTTTCAATAAATATGACAAGTATGTTAGTTTATATACCTATACGCCATTCTACATTATCAATTTATCATAGAAACTGTAAGCAGAAGGTGTCAATCCTATAACCCTCCACAGGCCAAGACAGAAAAGGTAGGAAGTTTCATGGTATCTGAAAACTTCGGGTTCATAATCATATTCCAATAAACGACAGAATGCATTTACAAGAGGTAAGAGATCATATATATATATATATGAACACGAGCGCGCGCGCGCGCGCACACAGCATTGTCTCGTTAACATGAGGGTAAGGTCAGTACCCGTCCAATGCGGGGACTTCTGAAGCAAAATATTGATTGTTCTATGGCATTTGCACTAATGATATGACCTCCAATGTTGTAAGCAGCCTGCACTACAATTTTACCAGTTAGTTGATATTGTGTGTATTGTGGCACAAGAAAAGGTACAGTCTCACAGAAAGGAAAAATACTGCCAGTGAAAGAAATTAAAGTGCTAAGCGTGAACAATGTCATTTAAATATTTGCAGCAAAAAGTTAACAACTGATTGAAAAAAAGGTGCCAAAGAGAAGAGTTCTTTCTTTTTCTTCCCCCATTTTCTGAAGAGACTGGGAGGTTACAAACTTACAATGAGGTCCAAATTTTTGTTCTCTTGGCTGCAAGGGTGGCAATTTCTTAGTAATTTCGATGGACTGGTGAAATGAGTTCTACTGAGAAAAGAAAGCAAATTGAAGGAAATGAGAGACAAATGAGTTACTTAGTAACAGAGGCAAACATATTCCTGGTACAGGCATCACAATAATTGAACATTGGTTTGTGGGAGGAGTTTGGAGAAAGTTAAGCCCTGCCAGCTGTTCTCTGGATCCAACATTATTTCCTAGAAATTCAAAAACTTTGGAAATTCTTTCTGACTAATGGCAATATAACATTGAATAAAACAGTACCTTGTGAAACAAGGCTAACCTCCTCAGAGAGCCCTGAGGAATTCCATATGCTAAATATGCCTGTTAATGGCAGAAGAGAAGTTATATAATTTTATGTACCGCAGATAAGTAAGACAAACATAATCTCTGATCACATGACTATTACATGCATCACAAGAGCATTATGCACGTTGATCCAGAATGCGATTTGGATGTCACGTTCCATTTGACTGACATTCACCTTTTCTAGTTGTTCAACTAGAACCCTGAAGGTAAAGAGATAATATAGTGTCAAGCTACAAATTCAATTAAATATTAAATCCAATGCAATCTTAAATACTAGTAATAACTTAATGAGTATGCATATGAGTAACTCCGGAACACTATGCTCCCGACCACCCCTCCAATAAAAAGAGTGAAATTGAACAGCATGAAGCAAGTAAGAACAAGAGTGTGCATACCAATACGCACAAATACCCCCCCCCCCAAAAAAAAAACAAGAAGAAGAAGAAGAAGCCGTCAGGTAATTGTCTCCAAACTAAATCATTATTTTGGTGTCCATTGCATTATTATGTATACTACTTTGAAAGGAGGGCTTACATTGATAAAGGGAAGATAGAGATTTTGTTTATTTTAACTTTTGCAATTGAATGTGTATTTATAATTTTGAGATGATTGTGCGCATTCCAATAATAAAATCCCTATATTCTAAGCCTGAATCATTCATACTCCGATTCCTCAACAAAATTTTATATGAAAAGAGGGCCCAGGCGGTTCAGTATGTGCGTGTCAAGACCCTTTCCCTAGTCTCCTCAGGGAAGAAGAAATAAGGAAACCTTGCATTCTGATAATGCCTTCCAGTAATCTCACTCAAGAAGCTTACTTTCTCCATTTGAAAGAACGAAAACTACACTAACTAATGATCATTCCTCTCAACCCATCAATTATGTTGACAAGCCCTATTTAAACAGAATTATACTAAAGTGGGTATATCAAAACTTAAGATGTCTATAAAACAATAAATAAATCCAATGAAATATATATAGAAATAGAATTTAATCGGAAATTGTTCATGCTAAGATTACCAACTGAATCCTAGTTGTAGAATTTTTTGATTTCCAAATATTCAAAATAATTTGAGTTTGAACCGAATGTTCATCACTGCCTTGAGATTCCTAATAGACGTGCCTTAATAATAATTGAACTTTGATTCATAAATAAATATACATTTCAAACATCTTATTTGAAATTATCATACTCATAGAATTAACCTGTAGTTATTGATGGCATATGAAGCATGAGATGCATGACGTTTATGGGTAGATATCCAAGATATTTCAACTGCCGATTTGCATGACCAGTCTCGATCCTCTTGAGTACCATGTCGTGGCTGTATAGCATTAGTTGATGACCTTGACAATAATGGTGATCTATTATTTTCAGCATTTACGGTGGTTGCACTGCGAAGCCAACAATACACTGTGGCCATGCACCTGACCATCTCCTCTGACAACTTGCTGGGACATTGGTATAGATGGTCTTTGAGAGTTCGCAACACTGGAGTTTTATCCATCTGAGAAAACTTTTCATGAACCTGACATATAATTGAGAAATCTTAAGATAAATGCTGCATTATTAAGATAATTGTAAGCAGATACGGATTTCTGTAGGATTGGTTTTTATATGCTGAAAAAGTTATTATCAAGGAATGATTACTTTGACAAAGGCTTAATATCTCAGGAAAGAAAATTCATTGCAATGGTAAGGGAATGATAATTTCAACAATGCCCGATCCTTCCTCTTACTTTAGATTCTTTGGGCTACTCATATTACTCAAGTGATGGCTAGTCCTATCACATCTACATTGTAGATGTAAATTCACATTGCATGCTCTATATCTGGGCCAAATGCTATCCAGTCACAGAAACATCGAAACAAACAAGAAATGCATACGGAGATATATTCAAAGAACAACAATTATACTCTACCTTAATGGAATCAGAACAAGCCGTTTTAAAATAAATTTCATCTTTGCCACTTGATAAAGAACCATTTGTTGAGCCAAACATTCTATTTTTTGAGTGATTGGTAGAAATCAAAGCTTGCAATGGTCGCAGAGGGAACTTTTTTGAGGAACAGAATGCACTTGAAATTATACTTGGGTGCTTCCTGGGTCCGCGCTTTATATGGGCTGGTGAAGCCACACGTGAATTTTGTTCAGAAGATGATCGACTAACACAATTTTCAAAAATATTCCTGTACAGACCGAGCACGTGCTGCTCACGGCTAGTAACTTCTTCTTCAAGTAACTCAATTTCAGCGATCAAGTCTTTTGTCTGAGAGAAGCCAAAACAAAAGGAGTTATTTTCCACAAAGCAGACATTCACAGCTGTTGCTTACATTCTGAAGAAAGAAACATCAATAACAAAATCTTACAAGAGTCATGTTGGAAGACAACTGTAAATCAAGGTAATAGAGTAATAGACATCAAGCTCACATGCCCGTACCACACATTCCAATAGAAATCTAACATCTGACTACCAAGTGAACCATCCTGCCCTTCTATCACCGAACTATGATTTTCTACGTGAATATCAGTTGCTCAAATCCTAATACTTATATCTTTGCATATCTTCTTCAATGTTAGGTCAACTTTATAAATACATGACACCTTAGTAAGTGAATCCATGTTACAAGAAGTCTGCCACAAGACTATTACGAAACGTACAGAAGAACATGAGATAGTTGAGCTGAGGTAATCTTCAGGACAGTCTTCTTTTTAGAGTACGGAATATTATCAGCAAGTGATCATTTCTCCCATATTAAGTTATAGAATCAATGGCTGGACATTTTGCTGTAGTGGTCAAGCTCGCACTGAAACAACTGGACAGGAAGAACCTATAGAATGATTATATAATAGCTATTAAGTGTGAATGTCAAATTACCTGTGCAGCAAAGTGCCTATGTCCAGGAGATAAAGTACTAGAGGCTCGGCCCATTGCTCTCTCAAGCACAATGCGCATAGATTTCTCCTGCTGCAGGCGTAATTGCAGTTGCTCAACCTGAAAATCAATAAATGATTCGAGGCATAAATAAATTATGGCCAGAAGATAAATACCAAGCAACTGCAAATCAGTAATTGCAGTTGCCCAACCTGCAAATCAGTAAACGATTTGACGCATAAATAAATAAGCAATGGCCAAATATCAGGAAGCATATGAGAATCTTCACCACCTATAACGGTCTATTTAGCAGTTAAAGCCCTATTGGTGTGGTATTACCCCCCACCCAAAAATGATTTTTAAGTTTGGCTTATCTGGATATAATTTCAATTGACAATTTCATTTTCATTATAATTTCATAATTTGAAGATGGAATTATGGCAAGGTGAAGAGAATTAGAAGATTGAATTTGATTGTATTAAACTGAGAGGATTTACATGATATTTATAGGAAAAAAATATAGACAAAGTAAGAGTGATTAGCGGGAGAGTTGGTGAGATAAATTCAGAGTAATTGACTAAGAGGGATATGGAAGTCAGCAATATCATGCTTGCACCGAAAGAGCTTCTGACTTTTAACACTCCCCCTCAAGTTGGACTATAGATATCAATCAAGTTCAACTTGCCAATCAGATAATCAAACTTGTCCTTGGGCAGTCCTTTAGTGAGGATGTCTGCGGTCTGTTCTCTAGAAGGAATATACCTTAGATCAACAATTCCCTCATCAACTTTTTCTCTTATAAAATGTCATTCTATCTCGACATGTTTAGTTCTGTCATGTTGAACTGGATTATGAGCAATGTTGATTGCAGCCATGTTATCGCAATAGACCTTGATTGGTAGATTTATAGACTTCCTCAAGTCTTCAAGAACATGCTTTATCCATATGCCTTCACAGATTCCTAGTGCTACGGCCTTGTATTAAGCTTCAGCACTGCTTCTCGCAACTACACTTTGCTTTTTACTTTTCCATGTGACCAGGCTACCCCACACATACATACAATATCCAGATGTGGATTTCCTGTCATCTCGATCACCTGCCCAATCAGCATCTGTAAATAACTCTACAATCCGTTTGTCAGTTTTCTTAAATAACAAGCCATGTCCTGGAGATCCATTCAAGTAACGAAGTATCCTGTAGACTTCATTCAAATGTTTCTGTTTAGGATCATGAGAATGCTGGCTGACCACACTTACTGCAAATGCAATATCTGGTCTAGTATGAGACAGGTATATTAGTTTGCCTACCATCCGTTGATAATTCCCTAAGTCTACTGCCTTATCGAGATCTGCATCTTCATCTATTTTATCTACCCGTATAGGTGTGTCACTTGGCCTGCAACCTATCATCCCTATTTCCTTTAGAAGGTCGAGCACATACTTCCTTTGGGAGATATAAATGCCTCTTAGATCGGGCAACTTCCATTCCAAGAAAGTACTTCATTTCTCCAAGATTTTTAATCTGGAATTCTCATGCCAGGGCTGTCTTGATTTGATTGATTTCCACCTCGTCATCTCCTGTAAGAATTATATCATCAACGTATACAGCCAGAACAGCCATCTTACCCTTATGATATTTGACAAACAAAGTATGGTCACTCTACCCTTAAGTATACCCATATCTCTTCAGAACCCAGGTAAATCTGTCAAACCAAGCACGTGGAGATTGCTTTAACCCATATAACGACCTCTTTAACTTGCAGACTTGGTCACCTTTTTTTCCTGCGAACCTTGGAGGTAACTTCATGTACATTTCTTCCTTGAGTTCTCCGTTGAGGAAGGCATTTTTTACATCGAGTTGGTGAAGATTCCAATCTAAATTCACTGCAATAGATAATAGAATCCTGATGGTATTCAGCTTGGCTACTGGAGCAAAAGTTTCTGTGTAAGCTTCCCCATATTTTTGTGTAAAACCTTGTGCAACCAGTCTAGCTTTATATTTCTCGAGTGTTCCATCTGCTCTATACTTAGGAGTGAATACCCATTTGCATCCAACAGCCTTTTTTCCTTGAGGTAGATTTACTACATCCCATGTCTTATTTCACTTGAGAGCCTCCATCTCTTCTAAAACAGCTTGTCTCCACTCAGGTATAGCCATAGCCTCATCAATTGTGCCTGATATCCTGATTCTATCAAGATGGGAGACAAATGTACTGTACGTAGATGAAAGTGCCTTATAAGAGACAAATTTCTCTATAGGATATCTGGTGCTTGATCTGGGTTGTCTAGGTTGTTTTCGCATTGCAATGGGAAGATTAAGATCAGAACCTTCTATTTCTCTTGGATCTGACTCTGGTACTGACTCCTGGTGAGTGCTAATAGGCTGTGGCTCATTACCTCTTTTGTGTCGTCGCATGTAGGTATTACCCCACATATTTGTGTCTCCCCCTGGAATTGGCACATTATCAGAGGTATCAAGGTTATCAGGAATCTCAAAGTTGTTATCAGGTGTATCAGAGGTATCAGGAGTAGGTTCTGTGTGGGTAGGTATATAAATTGTGAATGTCTGGTCATCCTTTGGTGTTTCATTTGTCTGAAATTCACCAGTTCTCTCCCCCTGAATTGCAGACAAGGCATAAAAAGGTGTATTTTCAAGGAATGTGACATCACAGGTGACAAATAAACATTTGGAGACTGGATCATAACACTTGTATCCTTTTTGAGAATGAGAATAGCCAAGGAAGAAACACCTAAGGACTCTAGGGTCAAGTTTGTTGGTGTGATGGATATGAACATATGATGTATAGCCAAACACCCGGAGTGGCAAAGTGTTTTCAAGGTATGGGAGGTTATAGTATTGGTGGAGAAGTTGAAGTGGCGTTTTGTAAGACAGTAGTCAGCTTGACATTCGGTTAATGAGAAATATGGCAGTTAGGACAACATCATCATAATGATATTTAGGAACAGTACTACTAAACATAATGGCTCTGGCAGTCTCAAGAATATGGCGATTCTTTCGTTCAGCAATACCATTCTGCTGAGGTGTATTGGGACAAATACTTTTGTGAACAATGCCATTTTCAGCCAGGAAGGTAAAGAGGGCCTGATTGAAATATTCTGTCCCATTATCGGTGTGCAGGATCTGGATTTGGGTTTGGAATTGAGTTTGGATTATGTAGTGGAAGTTAAGGAACGTTTGATACACATCTGTTTTATCTTTCAACAAGTAGACCTAACTGACACATATATGGTCATCAATGAATGTGATGAACCATTTTGTTTTTGATCGGTTTGGTGTGCGGGATGGTCCCCATAAGTCACTGTGAATTGTGGAAAAAGGTTTTAAGGTTTGGTATGGGATTTTTGGGAATAAAGTACGATGATGCTTAGCTTTTACACATGAATCACAATGAAAATCAGAGGTGCTTTTATTAGAAACGAGGGATGGAAACATTTGAGACATGTAATTTAAATTAGAATAACCTAAACGTTTGTGCCATAACTCCATGTTACTAGTGCTAGGGAGAGACACTTTATTACAAGATTTAGTTTGAGAACGATCACTTTCATCAAGGTAATAAAGACCATCAAGCTCTTTAGCACTCCCAATCGTCGTCCCCGTCAGCAGATCCTGAAAAATACAGTAGGTAGCAAAGAAGTTAGCTTGACACTGTTCATCATTAGCCAATTTGCTTACGGATAGTAAATTGCACTTCAACTTTGGAACATGTAATACGGAGTGAAGAGTAAGTGCAGCTAAGATTTTGATGGAACCAATTCCAGTAACAACAGGTTTAGAATCATCAGCAATTCGTACAGTTACACCCTTGGTGATAGGAGTATAGGATGAGAAGAGAGCCTTATTGTCAGTCATATGATCTGAGGCACCTGAGTCAACAATCCAACAATTCCCTGTACATTATTCTTTTATCACAGCCAAAGCTTGAAAGAAATTACCTCTCTTGACCACTGTGGCAGTAGGCTTTGTCGTAGTTTGTAGTGTGGCTAGCATTTCCATGATTTTGTGTAGAGGATCACTTTGGGATGATTCCTTGGAAGTTTCAGCCATGTAACCTCTTCCTTTCCCTTTCTTCGGCTTCCAGTCAGCAGGTTTACCATGGAAGTTAAAAGCAAGTGTCCTTAGTATGCCCCTGTTTCTTACAATGATCACAGAATGGGCGACCTTTAGAACCTTTTGGTTCCATGGATCGAACAGCAAGTGCTGAGGCCTCAGAAGTAGCAGCAAAATTATTCGAATTTTGAAGCATTGATTTTCGTCTATCCTCTTCATTTCATAAGAAAGTATAGACTTCACGCACAGATGGTAAGGGTTCTTGACTAAGAATTCTAGCCCGAACATCATTATAAATCACATTTAAGACCAGCAAGCAACTCATATACTCTCTCTGCTTCTTTTGCTTTGCGATCTTCTTGAGCATCTGCCCCACAATGATAAGTTTGATTCTGTAGGGCATCAAGCTCTTGCCAAAGCGAGGATTTTTCTAGATAATAATCACCGAGTGGTATGTGGTCCTGTTTTAGCTGCCATATCTTTTTCTTGACATCAAATATGCGGGACCTATTTCCCACAGGACTGTATGTCTCACGAAGAGCTTCCCAAATTTCTTAAGCCGAGGGAAGATACATAAAACTCTTATTAATTGAGGATGTCATTGCATTGATTAACCAAGAGGATACCAATGCATTTTCAGACTTCCATTTGCGGAACTCCTTGGTTTCCGATGTTGGTGGCCTTTTTGCTTCACCAGTTATATACTCAAGTTTGTCACGTCCATCGAGGGGGAGAGTCATAGATTGAGACCACTCCCGATAGTTATCGCTAGTAAGTTTCTTAGAGACAAGGAGGACCGTGGATAGGTCATTAGAACTAGATCTAGGCACAGAGGAAGAGGCATCTGAAACTGTAGACATAATGACAAAGTGGTTTTTCAAATTTCAGAAATACCAGTTTGGTCCGTAGAATTTCCAAAATGACACATTGGTCCTCCGAATTTGGAAAATGACAGTTTGATCCTCCGAATTTAAAAAATGACAATTTGGTCTTCGACTCAATTAAATAATTTAGTCAAATTGAGTGGTCTTCGATTGCGAAACTGAGATGGCGAGACTGAGGCTTTGAGTCTTCGAACGCGAACACGAGAACGGTGAGTGGCTTTGTTCGAGTGGCTGACCGTGTGAGAATGCAAGAGAACGTCAGAGACGTTAACGTGAGAGTGGATCGGATTTCCAGCTGAGAGCCCCGAAGTCGAGTGGGTTGGCGGCGAAACCTCCTCCTTGGTCGTTGCTCTCCTTCAAACTCTCTTCTCCGATCCAGATGATGATGACCGAAGGTGGTGGAAGAAGACAGATGAAGCTCGCCGGAAACGGAAGCTCGCCGGAAAAACGTTGGAACCAGAAACACCGATACTGGTTACTGAGGACGCCGATGCTGGTTCTGACAAAGTGGAGAACCCAGAGGGCGTGTTGAAGAATTCTGGTATGAATTCGTATTCCTAATCTCTCCTATAGCTCTGATACCATGAAGAGAATTAGAAGATTGAATTTAATTGTATTAAAATGAGAGGATTTACATGGTATTTATAGGAAAAAAATATAGACAAAGTAAGAGTGATCAGTGGGAGAGTTGGTGAGATAAATTCAGAGTAATTGACTAAGAGGGATATGGAAGTCAGTAATATCATGCTTGCACCGAAAGAGCTTCTGACTTTTAACACAAGGTCCTTTCAAGAATTGCGTTCGGAATCTGCAACAACATTATTCTAAAGCTCTTGCCTTTTGAGAAGATTAAGCCAAGTTTATACAAAGATGACATTTTAGCAGATGGGTTTCGTTATGCTATTATCAACTTTTCCAATTTTAAATTGGAAGATGATTTTCTCCCTATTATTATTCGCCATGTAAAAAATTCAAAAATCACAATCTATTTTAAAGGGATAATTGAAAAAAATGATTGAAGTGAAATGTTAAAAACCAAGAACAAGTACAGCCTCCCATAAAGTCATATCTCAGCAAGTCGAAAGTTACAGAGTTTTTCACAGGGTATGTTAAAGAAAATATTCCAGAGATAAGAGCAAGACCCAATTTTCATCTGAATACAGTGCTTACATCTTTCTCCAAGGAAGCTCTGTGATTTGACATAGCATTCGTGTTGATATAAGATAGATTGTCGTGCAAAGGACTTTGTAATCTTGAAGCGCAGACAGAAGATGGTGATACCTGTACAAGTCATGTGGAAATTAGTTAAGTATAAATTAAGTCACAGTGAAAATTAAATTTGCGGTGCAAGCGTGTATCTGATCACTGGTTTTTTCAAGGAATTATAAGATATGATTACAAAGCGAAAGTCAATTTCAACTTTTAGTCTCACAAGATTCTCATTGTGGTCTCTCTCTTTGGCATGCAAGACTCCACCTCTTGAGATTTTCTGGTTCCTGTCAGAAGCACTGGAAGGAAAGGAAAAAACAGAAAGCATACAGTGTCATGAAAAAAACAACTGGATATGGTATCTGCATTATATCTAAAAGAGCAAGATCAACAGAGTAAACCCAAACCACCACCACACACAAATAAAGAAAACAATTAATCTGGCAATACAACGCGGCCTAGTTTTCCAATGGCGAGACAAATTGCACAGACGCCAACTGAGCCTTCAAATTTCATATTAACTGATAAACACCGCCAAAAGAAGCTGAAGCTTTTCGTAGAGTTTTTGGTGTTGAAAAGAAAGCTCAGTTTAACATATTCACTAAAAAAGCCACACAAACAGAAAGAAATGCCACAGATAAAATTCGTTGTAAGACTACCTCATAACGCTGATTGAAAGAGGGAAATAAATTCATTAACAGAATGCATAAGGTAGGAAAGAGGAAACAACAGCCAAAACCAGCCATAATTGAGTTTGTGAAGTCTAGACCTCTTAGAGCGCCGATGTCGAGTTTGGACAGGTTGCCACGCCTGGGAATCTTCTTTCTCTCCATACCCACCAGCTTCTGCCTGACCTTTTTCAGCAACATGGCACTCACCCATTATTACAGTGTTTCTTAATTAATCCAGAAAGCGTTCACATTCTTCTTTTACAAAGACCAGTGTATTCAATATAGATATAAATTGAACCCAATTTGAACTTGACACTTTGACACACAGGATATCCACAGAGTAATAGCATCTATCTATCGTGAAATGGAGAGAGAGAGAGAGGGAATGAGCATCAATTAATAGAATAAGCAGGTTTTAACAAGAAGTATTGGATTGGCTATTCTAAGAAGAAGATGAAAGAGAAAAAAAGGACTGCGAGAGGAGAATATGAAGTACATGATAGTGGTTACCGGACGACTACGCCAAACGGGACAAGATAGCAGGTCTGCCCGCAATTCAATACGATCACTTGGGTTGTTGAGAGCATTCAATGTTGGGAATTAATTCATCTGGTAATCAGCCCCCACTCTTGAGTCTCTCTTTCTCACTTTCACTCACTCTCACCCTCACACGCACAATGCAAACTGAGCGGTACGTTGAATTTGAGTTTGAAACGAAGAGGTTCACCTCCAGCGCGATCCTGTCTCATTCACCCGCCAAAACATGGGGGTTTTTCATTTAAAAGGATTTACAACATTTTTTTTATAATCTACTTATTCATATTCCTCTTACTCTTATTATAAGACACAGCTAATAAATATTGTTGGTCATTTTTATAAGGTATTTGTAAGTTTTTGAAGAGCATTTAATTTTTTTCCCTATGTCTGCCCATATTTAATAAAAGCAATGGGAAAGAGTAACAATTAATAGGATAAAAGAATAAAAATATCTTTAAACTTTTTTTAAAAGTGTATCTAATATCATAAACATTTTTTAAGTGTAAAACTATTCATCAACTTTACAAAAGGGGAAAAAATATCACCTCTATTAACTTGTATAAACAGTTGTTACTTTTTAAGTTGTAGGTCCCACCAAGTGCCACGTGTCAACAACACATGCGTATTTTTTGGGTGATAGAGAGATAAGAGACAATGGGACTAATGCGTTGTTGACATGTGGCACTTGGTAGGGCTCACAACTTAAAAAGTAACCATCATTTGTGCAAGTTAACGGAGATGATATTTTTTCCCTCTTTTGTAAAGTTTATAGATAATTTTGCACCTAAAAAATAACGTATAGTGCCAAGTGCACTTTTAAGAAAAAAAGTATGGGTATTTTTGCCCTTTAACCCTAATTAATATAATATTTGAGTTTAGTGTGGTTAGCAAAGATAATATTGAATATCATCTGAATTTTATGACAACTTTAATACTTTAAACTGTTTTTATTTGTTTGTGCGAATTGGTAGGTGGTGCCTTATAATAAGGACCAAAGGAAGTATATTTCTTAATATAAGACCTGTTAATTAAGGAAATTAGTTAAGTTAGTTCATATGACATATTTTTTCTAAAAATGGCTTAATCATCTTCTTTAATTCATCTATCTCTATTTTACTTTATTATCATTGAAAGAGCATTAAACTTTATTATCATTGAAAGAGCATTAATGGGGTAATTTTGAAAAAGAATAGTAAATACAAGAAACAGGTCTTATATGCAAGAACAAATGACCTTCCCAATTAAGTTATATATTAAAACCAATTAAAAAGTACTTGACACATGGGAACTGATGTGTTGTTGACATGTGGAATTTAGTGGGACCCATAACTCAAAAAGTAACGATTGTTTGTGTGACGGAGATGATATTTTTGTCCTCTTTTGTAAAAGTTCATGGGTAGCTTTGCATCTAAAAAAGTTTATGGTGCAAATTGTACTTTTGAGAAAAAAATTATGGATATTTTTGCCCTTTGACCCTAATTAATACTCCCTTCAATCTTATGTATAAGCAACTTTCCCTTTAACTACGTAAAATGAACCGATAGTTAAAAGCAATAAATGTGTCAAAAATACCATGTTTTTTCATATATGCCCCTATTTATGAAAATAGTAAGGAGAGAGAATGTATAAAAAATATGAGAGATGGTAAAATATACATTTTCCCAATACTTTGTTGATTTCATTCACCTGGTCTCTTTCTCTCTCTCTCTCATGAATATAACTCTCAGTGTGTGTGATAATTAATTATAAATTACGTATTTAATAAGGGTAATATAGGAAAAAGAAGCTTACATTTTCAGACACAAAGTGAAAGTTGTTTATAAAAAGGACCAGCTCCGTGAGAGAGGAAGTTGCTTATAAATAGGACCAAAAGGAGTATAATATTTGAGTTTAATATAGTTGATAAAGGTAATATTGGAAATCATTTGAATTTTAGGACAACTTTAATATTTTTAACTATTTTTACTGGTTTGTATGAATTAATAGTTAGTGCCTTATAATAAGGACCAAAGAGAGTATATTCCTTAATATAAAAGCTATTAATTAGGGAAGTTAGTTAAGTTATTTCATATGACATGTTTTTTTTTTAAAAATGGCCCAATCATCTTGTTTAATTCCTCCATCTCCATGTTACTTTATTATCATTGATAAAGCATCAATAGGGTAATTTTGGATAAGAATAATAAATATGAGAAACATATCTTATATGTAGAATTAAATCAACTTTTTAATTAGGTTATATATTAAAACCAATTAAAAAGTACTTGACATGTGGAGACTAATGCGTTGTCGACCCGTGGTACTTGGTGGGACCAAGAACTTAAAGAGTTATGGTTGTTTATGCAAGTTAAAGAATATGATATTTTTTTCCTCTTTTGTAAAGTTCATAGGTGGTGGATTTGTACCTAAAAAAAAAGTGTATGGTGCTAATTGCACTTTTGGAAAAAAAAATTATGGGTATTTTTGTTCCTTAACCCTAATTAATATGATATTTGAATTTAGTGTAGTTGGTAAAGGTAATATTGAAAATCATTTGAATTTTAAGACAACTTTAATGTTTTTATTGATTTGTGTGAGTTGGTAGTTAGTGTCTTATAATAAGAACTAAAAGGAGTATATTCCTTGATATAAAGCCTATTAATTAGGAAAGTTAGTTAATTTAGTTCATATGACATATTTTTTCTAAAAACAGCCCAATCATCTTGTTTAATTCATCCATCTCCATTTTACTTTATTATCATTGAGAGAGCATCAATAAGATAATTTTGGAAAGAATAGTAAATACGAGAAACAGGTCTTATATATAGGATTAAATCAACTTTCCAATTCGGTTACATATTAAAATCAGTTTTGTAGCCCGGTCTGGTTAGGAGTTTTGGACATATCAGCCATTTTATAATTTATAATTTTCTATTTTGATAGTCTGTCATAAACTTCATGTTTGCTGGAGTGTGTTTATAATCTATACATGAATTTTCTATATAATTTTGAATTATTATTATTTATTTAAATATTATTTAATCATGAAAAATGAAGGGCAATCTTTTAATTAATGCAATGCATATAATTAATGAGGAAAAAAAATGGAAAAAAACTCATTTAATGTTTAAACAACTCTTATCAGGCTTTTATAAAAAAGATCAAAGCAATTCAAATTTTGAACTCTTATAAAAAGGACCTGACGAAGTATTTTTAACTACTTTTTTTAGTCTTTATAAAGTGATATATAATTAGAAGACTCTTGTAATATGGACCACATGGAATATAACAAATTACATTTTTTTTAATAATCTAACTTGACTCAAGTTCTCTGCAACATAACAATAAACCGGTGAATCAATTTCTTAATCGGTTTGGCCAACAGTTTTGGACAGATCGACTGTTTTAGAATTCAAATTTTTTATTTCTTATTAAGCAAGAAATGATATTGTTTTGTGTTAAAAAAATAGTATAGTCCATTGTATTTATACACGGATAAAATATATACTTGTGGATTAATTTTTTATATTTAAATGTTATTTAATTATGACTGATCTACTTTGGGTTTGCCCCTACTTAAATCACTGACCCTTGATCGATGACCCCTTGAACCGTTTTGTTGACTACATTGATTTGTTTTGTACATTAGTAGTGTTTATCATGCAACCCATCCAACATTATTTTCTACGTGATAATTGGTATGAACACAACAAAGTATGTGGATGATAAGTTGAGAGCGGTCGTCTACATCTATGTAACGTAGCATTTATTATGGGACCTTGATTATCGATTATCGGCAATTGACTCCTCGAAATCATCAAAAAAAAGAAAGAAAGAACGAAAGAAACGTTTGAGTATGACTCAATTTCAAAGCGGACACAGAAAGTAATACGTGATAGTTTTGATACGACAAAAAAAGCAGGGAGTTGCAGATGTACATTTTTTTTTTTTATAATAAAAAAGTTTAGGTAGGTTCAGCACCAGTCCCCTATCAAGGTCAGGGTACGGCCCCAGGGCTCTTCGAGCGCTTACAAGGGACTTACGAGATCGCCTACCAATGAGGTCTCCCCATCGGTTAAAGGGTTCGAACACACTCCCTTGTGATCGGGGTGGCAAGACCTTAACCAACTGTACCAAACCTCATTGGTGTTGCAGATGTACATTTAGCGCATGATAATGTGTGTTTGGAACATGGATCGGAAAATTGGTTTTTTTTTTATTTGATTTTTTATAATCTTATTTTTTTAAGTAAAAGTCAGGTGGTGTAATGTAATTTATATTTGGATTGACGGTTGTAAAATTGATTTTTATAAAAATAAAACTTGTTTGGATTGGCTTAAACATAAGTGACTTTTATGATAATGATAAGAGATGGTGGGTGGAAAAATATTTAAAAAATCAAATAAATATTTAAAAATTACTTTAAAATATTAGATGCTACTTGAAAAATATTTTAGAGTGGATGAAAATCAATAAATCAATATTATAAGTTTTGGGTGCTCCTTACTATCAAAAAAATACATTAAAGGTAAAACTGTAGTCAGTTTCCTAAAAATGGGTAAGGGTTAAAAACATAAAAAAATCTTTTGAAGTAATTTTTGGAGTTGAAAAAGTACATTTAGGGTAAAATTGTAATCAGTCTTATAGAACACTGGGTACAACTGAAAAAATATTTTAAAGGGTTAAAAGCACAACAAAATATTTTAAAGTAATTTTTGGAACTGAAAAAGTATACTAAAGGTAAAATTACAATCATTTTGATAGCACACTAGGTATAATCAAAAAAAAATTTTAACACATATCGCACGAATCACAGTCAAAAAGCTCCCCCTATAAGTGCTCGTTTGGATTAGCGGTGGAGAAGTGGCTTTTTTTACCATCTGACTTTTAAAAAAGTAAGGCAGGAAAAAAAGTTAGATTGTAAATGTGATTTGTGTTTGGATTAGCGGTGGCAGAAGTGACTTTTTTTTCTACCCTTGAACCTGTTTGGATTAGAGTTTTAAAAACCCGTTTAGATGGAAAATGACTAAAAAGAGCATGAATTTTATTGAATACTACATATATATATATATATATATATATATTATTTGTATATATTATGATAATTAAAGTTAAAAAATATAAATAAAATTTGATAAAATAAAAAAATTAAATTATTATTGAAAAAAAAAGAAAAATACAAGAAAATACTTAATTAAAAATGGATAAATTTATAACATATTTAATGAATTAATTATAACTTTTTATCTTCCATCTTTAATTAAAACGAATATAGATCGCTGAGTAGTTGATGACTCATTTAATAAAATTAATATTTGAAGATCAGAGGAAATTACAGAAAATGACCCTAAAATTTATGAAAATTACAAGTGAATGAAGAAAAAGAATCGGGAAAATCACAAAAAAATACCCAAAATTTTCATAAATTACAGTTAACCTACAAATATTTCAAAACTTTTCACGTTAATCCCTCCTTGAGAACTTTTGAAGTTTACACATAAGTCTTTTGGTCAAATCCTAATTTGACCAAAACTTCATCTTCTTCCTTAGAACAGAGCCGCGAAACGAAAAACAGAGCAGAGATGAAGACGCGGACATGCCTGCTCTGTTTCAACTCTCTCCGTGAAGCAGCTCACCGAGTAGGGAAGGAGAGGAAAAGTAGCCAACCTGGGTTCGAAGATAATGAAACGGGGCTGCCGTGCTCATCATGCGGGGAAGGAGAGGAAAAGCTCACGGAAACGAAAAGCAGCAGCGAGAAGGAGGGTGGCCCACCTGCATGGTGCTGCCATGCTCACCGCGGGAGAGAAAAGCAAGGCAACGGGGCTTCTTCCAGAAGCCACGTTGGTGGGAGAAGCCCAGTGGCCGTAGCCGCCTTCCCAAACGGTGGAAATCACAGTCTCATCTACTGCCGCACATTTTTGCCTCCAAACGCTTTACTAAACAAGCTCTAAATTTATTGTTAATCGTACGAATTTATAAAAAGCACGAAATGTTATCACCTCCAACCAAACACTTGCTTTTTGGCATCCCCTCTCAATCATGCGATTTGCCATTTATTTGTGAGATTTCGCTGTGAAAACACTTACCCAAACACACAAAATATCTTAAATAGTATTGTCTCGGATCCAATAAAACGTTTTAAATGTGGATTCAATCATTTGGTTTCAAATGATGCGGCATTTTCCAAACACCATTTACTTGTTAAGCGGTATATAGTTTAGGGAAGATCCTTGTTTATTTGTGGGTTAAAGTGTTAAATATGTTACAGAAAAGTAACAGAGACTAGGCACTGTATGTACGTCTAGTGCCTACAGTTTTAGCCAAGGAACAAAAAACCGGACCGGTCAATAAACTGGTCACGGAACAGGTTCAAGGGTTAATGGTTCAACCGGGGTTGAACCGGTGATCGAATCGGTAGTCGAACCGGTCATATTAAAATATTACAATTTATTAGTAACAATATATATATTAATATATTCTTAAATTTCTATAGATAAAATCAATTGATTATATTAGATTTGATTACTTGAATCATATAAAATTAATTGACTAAAATATTATATATTATATGTATATAATATATAATATTTTTTCTTTTATTCTTTTTATTTTTTAAATTTTTGTAGCCTTGAAATTAAAATTTATTCTTATAATTTAGTAAAATATTATAGATTGTATGTATATCGTCTAAATCTATGGTTTTCTTTCTTTCTTAGCTTTTTTTTAACCGGATATCTCATTTTTCAAAAAAAAAAAAAAGAGCAAACCGATTGAACCAGTGACCCACCGGGTTTAACCGGTTTGACCTCCCCCCTCTCTGAAACAGCAAACCGGACTAAACTGAGGACCGGTTCACCGATTTTCCGGTCCGATTTTTCACACCATGGTTTTAGCCGTAATTCAAGGCGACATTTCTTTCAGAAAAGCCTGTAAATGAAATCACTTTTCAAATTTCAAAATCCAGTTTGAAAGCCGTACACGTGAACATGCTTCTCTTTGCTTCTTTCTTGGCTCATAATTAATTAAACCTTCAACACACACCTAAATTGTTCCCCATTTGAACAATACACCAAAAACTCGACCATATCTAGCCGTCTCTCACCACACCAGAGGATCTACTGATTATTTACTTAATTTCTTAAATGTACCCAGTTACGGTACTAGCTTGTACGTTCACAATCAAACTGAAATGAATGCTGTGTTGAAATTTGAGGCCCTGGCTAGACAGACATGAAATTAGAAAACCGCGTTTGGTAGGATTAGAAAATGGAAAAAGGTAGAGGCTGCAACAGTTCTTAACCATTTAACTGAAATTGACAATTCTGTACTGATTTTAGTTTAAACTGATATTCACTGCTTCACTATGATGAATTTTGCTGTTTCTGCAGATTCCACCACATCTAGCAAACTATGGCATTTCGGACCAGTTTTTCTGATAATCTTCACGACCGAAAAGCTATGTTTTGCAAAAAATTGTCATCATTTATGGCAGGTTGAATAATAGTGGGACACTCAAAATATGGAACATTGCGAGTCAGAAATAATTTAACTCAACTGTGTCATCATGAACTTGATTGGAGCAATAATGCTCGATCGTGTTGTGAAATTGAAGGCGCCCTGAATTAATCTCTGGTGAAGAACAATTCCGTTTAAGAATCTTATGAAGAGATCAATAAGGTAGGTTGAAGCAATTAAGAAAGCATGTGCGAGACCATGTTCTGGTCAATGGTTAGCCGGCCCAAAACATAATTTATGACCAAGAAGTCCGTTTAAATAGATTATTAAGAGCAACCTCGATCTAGATCTCAATTCCCACTATTTGTTTGCCTAAATTCAAGCTTCATCTACGTCCGTACGCATGACGAGAATTACGAAATCAATGCTCGTCCGGCCCTGTTTATAAAAGCTCAATGACTGAATTATATGAGTTAAAAAAATGGTTAAAGTTAATTAAAAATAATAAAGAGATCTGGAACAAACTTTGTTTTTTTAAATATGCCCTTATTTATAAAGGGTAAGTAAGAGAAAAAAAATAAAGGAGTAAATAGGAGTATCACCAACATTTTAATTAATATAGTGACACATATAATCAATGAGGGGTGAAAGTAGAAAAAAAAACTCATTAAATATTCAAACAGTTATTATTGGACTCTTATAAAAAAGATAAAGACAACTTAAATTTTGGGCTTCTATGAAAATAACAAAATGGAGTATATTGGAACATGATTAAAACTAAACTACTCTTGAGACTCACCAGCGTTAGTTAGCGCATGTCTCTTGACTCAAAGATTGTGGATTTTGAACCAATTAAGTCCTCACCAATTAGACCAACCATGTTCACAAATTAAATTACTATTACCAATATATTATTTGACGGTGAGAATTTGAGTTGACTTAATTTCTTTAGTTCAAAGGAATTTTTTAGCACGATCAGTACGTACTCCAATTTCTTAATTTCCAGCGTTCAGAGTCTCTCCAAATGGATACTTGATAACAAAATAGTAATAGTTTCAGAGGCCTTCTCATCAGAAATGGAAGATGTGTAGAGGAATATTCCTGGTGCCTCTGCAGATTTATTGTCAACTAGTCATGCGTATTAGAAGGGCATAAACGGAAAATATATTATCCCCTTAACCGTGTTTTAAACATAGTCAATAGGATGACAACAACACTAAGGTAGGAAGCATAGCAAATATCACATAATTTGGTCTGAAAACGTCACAACTGTACGTTAAATCTGGTTTTTATACAACTAACACGATGATTTACCATATATATAAAAATATGCACCGAAAATTCACTCATTCTTGGATCATCATTCTGGAAGCTTCTGCTCCAAAAAATTGTCTGTCCACTTAGTGGAGAAAGAAAGGACAAAGCAGAATCACTTGAACTGTTCCACTATGAACCGCCCAACCATTCTTGTAACTTTATTTACACAATCCTGGAACTAAACAATTCCTTGGAACGAGACCTTATTAGTTATTTGAGCCTAACCAGGCTGTATTATATATATATATATATATATATATATGGCTCTATTATTTTGATATACAATTCATGTGGCCACAATTGAATAGGACAATTATTAGATAGAGAATGGTTCAGTCTCTCTTATTATCTCTCATAATCTCTAAAATATATCCATCCAATCAATATAAAAGGTAAAAAATGAGTCACGTCATCAAGTTATCACTCCTTTGACTTTTCTCTCCTCTTTTCAATCAACATTCCATATGGGTTTCTTTTCCCAATCAATGGTTCAAACGGGTTCATGAGGGATGATGAAAAAAATGAGATGATCGATGAGAGCATCTACTTCCGTAGAGAATATATATACTATGTGATCAAGAAGATGAGAATGAGACTCGTTCTTCATTAATCTTTTGTCAAATAGTGAAATTATATAATACTACTAATTCACAACCATAGTTTATTATTGCCATCATCCTTATCATCATGATTAAATTTTTAGTTTTCTACTGGTCCAGGAAAGTGATGTATGACATTAACTATGTTTTCTTTAAAGTCGACGAAGTTTACTTTGATAATATTCTGGGCGAACATCCCTATCCATTCACTATTATAAGTTTGTTGTTCGTTTTAAAAATCGTTCTGTTGCTTATGATCAACGTTAAGTGTTTGATTGGAATAGCTTATTTTTTAACAATAAGTGCTTATAAATCGTGATTTACGGTATATGAGTAAGTATGTGAGAGGAGTTTTATCTCAACGTACGTAATAAGTACTTATTGACCCCGATAAGCAATACCAAACACACGCTAAATATATCAAAAAAATGACCCCAAAAATATTAAATCATGCGTCATCCAACCACTCTTGTGGCCCCTGATCGGTGCCAGCCAGGCCGGCGATGGCGCTTTTTACTTGTGTGTGTGTGTGTGTGTATAAAGCTAGGCATAGTTTTCTGACACATCCACACTAATAGTTTCAGAGAAAATTAGCCAGGCAAGAGGCTTGTTTGCTTCAGGGGATTGAAAATGGTGAGGATAGCATTTGGTAGCTTTCGTGATTCTTTTAGCGTTGATTCCATTAAGGCTTATGCAGCGGAGTTCTTCGCTACTCTTATCTTCGTCTTTGCTGGAGTTGGATCAGTCATAGCTTACGGTAAGTGATCCGGCAAAGTTGGTCGTTCCGTCCTAAATATAGATATAGGATACAGTTGACTTAAGCAGCGGAGGAGGAGGGAGTACATGTAATCAAATCACACACTGAAATTCGCTTGTATATGAACGGCAGTTAACGGTTATGTTGGAATTTATATGTATGCATGTATGTATAGGTGAGCTTACAAAAGGTGCAGCTTTGGATGCACCGGGACTGGTGGCGGTGGCGGTGGCCCATGGGCTTGCCTTGTTTGTAGGCGTGGCTGTGGCGGCCAACATCTCAGGCGGCCATTTGAACCCGGCGGTTACTTTTGGATTGGCAATTGGAGGCAACATCACCATCTTCACCGGCTTCTTTTACTGGATTTTCCAATTGCTTGGCTCCTCCGTCGCATGCCTCCTCCTTAAATTTGTTACCGGTGGCAAGGTATTTATAACTAACTGCGGTATTCAAATAACCCATGTGATTTAGTGCATGACTAGAGTTATCTAATTTCAAGTGATTTTACTATGGTAAATACTACATCCGGTGCTTAATACAAGAGTTACATAATTGATTTGCAGATATTAACAAGATTAATTTAGTTACTACACTCGGTCCTTGATATAAGACCCAATTATTTTTGTTAGAGAGATTAAGGAAGTTAAATAAAGTACTTAATCATAATATATATCGTGTATCATTAGGTCATATATCATTTTATAAATCAGTCAAATTAGTTTGGAGAAGAACGATAAATATGAATACTTTGAAGTAATTTATATAGTTTTCTTAATTTCTTCAAAAAGGTCAACAGTTTTTTTTATTAAGCACTGAAGGGAGTATTTATAATGGTTTTCTTAAAATATCTTTTTTAATAATTAATTATTAAAATGAATGCATTAGGTGGAAAATCATAAATTTAGAAGGTAAAGGGGACTAGGATCTTATATTTATAACCAAAATAACTCACTATCTGATTCTTATAATTAAGATCAAAAGTAGTTTATAAGAGAATTTTTGTCTCCTAAAGAGTAAAATTGTTTTTTCCCCTTCAACTTCCAAATTACACTTAAAAATGTGTTGATGCGTATAGGGTTAGCTAAAACCTGACTTAACCCAACTAGTGAATACAATATATAGAATCTGAGCAAAAAAAGTACAATATATAGAATGATTTCTCTTCTATAGTCCAAAAGTCATATTCCAGTACATGTTTGGATAAGTTTATTTTAGGTAACTTTACACTTTACGAGAGGAATTTTATCTAGTAAAGTATAAAAGTATTCCCAAACAAAGCATACTAACATGAACCTGGATACTGTGAACGTGTTTGGCAGGCCATCCCAACACATGGACTAGCAGCAGGTGTGGGTGCAGGAGAAGGTGTAGTGTTTGAGATTATTGTGACTTTTGGATTGGTTTACACTGTGTATGCCACAGCGGCTGATCCCAGAAAGGGTTCTCTAGGGACTATTGCACCCATTGCAATTGGGTTCATTGTGGGAGCCAACATCTTGGCTGCCGGTCCATTTAGTGGCGGTTCAATGAACCCGGCTCGTTCATTCGGCCCAGCCGTGGTCAGCGGCAACTTTACTGATAACTGGATTTACTGGGTTGGCCCATTGGTCGGAGGGGGCTTGGCTGGGTTGGTGTACGGTGATATTTTCATTGGTTCCTACGCCCCAGTTCTTCAGGCTGAAAGCTACGCTTAAGTCATGATCGTGTGCGACATGTTTCTTATGGTTTGGTTTATTGCTTGTGTGTGGAAAATTGTATCTTTGACTTTTGACCATCCACCCAGTGTAGTGAAGGAGCTTCCTGCTTCTATAAGTACTCCCTCCAACCCTCCCTCTTAATGTAATAAATAATTAAATGGAAGGGAATTAGTTATGAGTGAGGATAATTAATATAAAGATATGTATCTGATAGGAGTAAAAAAAGAAAAAATAGTTTATATTTTAAAATACAAGGAAAAAATTACTTATAAAAAGGATTAGCCAAAGAGAGAGAAAATTGCTCGAAAAAGGATAGGAGGGAGTAATATAATGTAAATAATAAATGCAATTTAATTTCCCAAGCTTTGCCATATTAAGCTTCTTTGTTCTAATTTTAATTAAAATTATACATGCATAGCATGAGTTGTTCATATTTACTACTCTTGTCCTATTTATAATTTTTTTTAAAGAAAAATTCTGGTCTTTATTATAAGTTGTAATAAATGCAATTTTTACACTTTTACCTCTATTAATTGCAATAAATAAAAATAATTTATTCATGTTAACTTTTAAAACTATTTATAAATGAGGATAAAATTGAAAATTTAGCTCTTAATTAATAAGTTAACTAACTTTGCTTTATATGTGAGAGTTAGTTGGTTGAGACTTATAAATAGGATCAAAATAGTACCATTTACCATTCTTATAATGCAAAATTGCAGTTAAAAATAGGCTAAAAATAGGTAGAACTATTCCTCCAGTTATTTAACTTTATACAAGGTTTCAATTTAAAAAGAGTCTTTTAAATAAGTATTTACTACTACTCCTCCCTCCAGTCATTAATATAAGATATACTTAGAGAGTTGATCTTAATTCTAAATATAAAACATAATTTTTACATTTGTCAATGTTTTTCTAATTTACTCATATTGATACTCCCTCAACAATAATATAGGAGAGGGGATGAAAGAATTAAGGAAGATAAACTAGAGTGTTTTAGAAAATACATATTATGTTCACTAACTCAACTAACTTCCTTGATTTAACTAATTATGTAAATATGTCTTGTATTAATGACCGCAAGAGAATTTACTATTAGCAGTCCTCAAGAATAAATGACTTTAAGGGATTGTACTCCTAATGAACGCTGGCTTTTAATATCAATGAATGACTTTAATGTAATTTTATGACAACAACATTCCACAAATCCTCTAAAGATTCATTTAATCATTTAATAAATAATCCAAATTTCAATTTTTGAATTCAAGTCACTTGTATATACGTTACCATAAACAAAACCTTTTATTAAGAACCTGGGTTAGGAGTGGCATAATATACGTTCAACTGATCAACTAGAGCTTATAGAGCGCTAGAGCTTGTCATCCAGCTTCAGGCTCTTTCGGTTATCGGAAAACATGAATGCAACCTCAAGGAAGTTGGCTTTCTTGATTTTCTTCTTCACCATTGCATCCAGTTAGTCCAATGTCCCTATCTACCTCATTCTTATGAATCTTTTAACATTAACACGCCATTCTTTTTGGTGGCAGGTTTCTCTGGAGAAGTCAAGGCTTGCAAAACTGATGAAGAATGCGAAAAATAATGCGACGCCAGAGGCTGCAAAAAGAACTGCCTTGGGTTGCCTAGTTTCTGCCTCAAAGGCACATGTGCCGGCCCTTTTGGCACAGGACTTACTTCCACCAAACCCATCACAAATTCCACTTGTTCTGTCGACCAAGATTGCTCTAACCTCTGTCCTTCCGTTTGTAACGTTAAGAGTTGTCCTGAGGCCATGTGTCATTGCGGGGGTTCAGGATGATGAGAAAGGATCCTTTTCTTCTTACTCTTGTGTGTCAGTGGTTTTATAAATAAAAGAAACAAGAATTACAAATTCGAGATAGCCTGAGAAAATTGCAAATATACCTCACCATCTCATGATCTCAAATTGTTATGTCTTATATACATATACTCCATTCAAAATTGGATGGTTATGTCATGGACTTGACATTTGGACATCAGATTTGCTTTATTGCTGTATCATAGTGTAGAACTGACACACACACACACATAAATATATTGGAGTACAGGCCTTTAGGAAAACTTTGTGTGAACAAATTATATGCTGTTACTGCTGCTTAAGGTATCCAGAGAACTCTCTGTTGCTTCAAGGGAATTGAGTTGACGAAGAAGACTCTCTATCCCTTCAACCCATTGCTGCTTGTGGAGTTTACTCTTGCACTTAAACTCTAGAAGACCTTGTGCTGTTTTGAGGCCAAAATATAACTCTTCCGATGCTTCCCTTTCCTTTTGATACGGCCACGCAGTGTCTTTATCACAAATTCCATAAACCATACCTAACACAATATGTTACAAAGGATCTTTCAGAATCCACAGCTCCAAACCCAGTAAAATAGATGTTTCATAGTTGGAAAAATAAGAGCATTTCTCCCCGTTACTGTATCAAACACTTACATTTTTTCTTTTTGGAGAAGGTTCCTCCAACATGCTTGCTTTTTAGCTTAATCTTAACCTGAGAATTAGGGAAATGATAATTGAGAATATAACCTTTGTTGCCTTGTTGATGATAAAGTCCACTGTCACATAACATTTGTTAGTCTGGGGTTAAATTTGTTATACCTGACATTTCTTGTTGATGTAGACAGAAACATGCTTCCATTGTAAAGCACCTGAATAAAAGGGAAGACTTGGAATTCATGAACTACGGACTAAGGAAATCCAACTCAGTGAACTACCCCTATGAATGATCAAATGTAGCTTTTAAATATAACAGATATTAGCCAATCACCTTTTCGTGTTAGCAGCAATAGATCTCCCACACATGGAGGAGGACGTTCCCACACTGGACTGTCAAAAGCAGGAAACAAGTGCATTTCAGGTATTCCCCTATCATAGGGACTAATGGACGCATTCTTCTTTGCCTCCTTGGGCAATCTCGCTTTCAAAGCTGCTTCTCCTCGCAGGGCTAATTTTAAAAGATGCAAGAAGAATCTATAAGCGAATGAATAGCTTATACAAGAACTATCTTACAAGATTAGACAAAAGTAAGCAAGCACCTGTCGCAGCAGCAGCAGTTAGAGTTATTAGATCACCAGAAGTTCTAACATCAATGGCAGACCTCACGGTGGAAGCCACCCGCTCATGATCAGCTCCGGCTGATTCAGCCATTTCAATGCAATGTGATGCTAAGAGTTCAGTGGCTGAAGCCAGAGCAACGTTCAATTTTGATGGAGAGCCATTATTGGAGGATTTGGAGCTCTCAGATGCCGCCACAGAAGCCAAGGCCGAAGCTAGAGCAGCAATGGACACAGAAGAATGTACACGAGCATTTTCAAGACGTACCCTGTCTTTCCTTCTCATTGATGACATATTATTAATACTATTACCATTATGCTTTTGGTGAAACCATTTACCAATTGCGCTAATTCTTCTACAATGAGTAGAATTAGAACTTATGGCCTTCCCTGGCTGCAAAAAGCAAGAGAACAAGAGTTCAACCTCTAGCACACAATTCTGCCAAGAAATGATCAATAATAATATTAAGGATTCAGATGGCTTACAAGTTGAGGAGCTGAAAAAGCTAGTGGCAATGAATCTAGATTCTTATCAAGGAGATTTTGTTTCTGTTTCTCTGAGAGAGCTTTGGATATTTCAGAAGCTGAGAGACTCCATGACCTAGATAGAAACTCCATAGGCTCATGTGGTGTCGGTGGCTGAGGTATGGCTGGCAATGAAGAAACCAGTTTGAGTTCGTTTTTTTCTTCCACTTCCTCTAGCCCATACCAGGAACCATTCTTCCATGGTGGAAACAAACCACCTTCCATTTTTGCTTCAGACGAGTTCTGAATGCACCAAGCAGTTCAGTTCCTTGAGATCGTTACACACACACACACACAAACAAACACACTTTTTATTCAAAAGCCTGCAATGCTACATTAGGCGCGCAACACAACCCATAAAGCAGAAAATAAGGTTAGTTAACAAATTATCCAGAATACTAAATCAGTTTTGGAGAAGCTAAAAGTAAAGGTTATCGTTTTGTGTCTCTTTGAATGTACCAGTTTTCCCAGAGCAGTACCAAATAAAGTACTTCCGTTACTAGGTCTGAACTCTCCAAATCTTCGTGGAATTGATAATCTGACAGAAGAAAAAAGAAAATCCAATTGAGAATTAACTAAGAAGATCCTTTAGCAAATACCAAATGGCAAGAGACAGATTATTCTATAAAGAAAAACATTAAGAAACAGGGAAAGAAACCTGCTTTACAGAGCTTAACAGCCTCAAAAATCAAGAGAAAGCTTTTGACCAAGTCACCTACTTTGCGACCAACTTCAGCCTTGAAATACATATACAAGAGACAAGGCCCAGGAGCATCAAGGCCAGACAAGATTACAGGAACAAGGATCGAAATATAGTACTTTGAACCAGCACGAGGGGAGGTGGGGTTTGCCTTGCAGAAATTTAAAAAGAATCAACACAATCAGAAGTTCACGAAGCTCGAAAACCTAATTTACTAATAAATTTAACGAACATAATCCAGGAGACCCGGGTTCTGGTTCCCAGATATAGAGCTCATGCAAAACAAAGCCCTCTAGCGTAAACTATTATAGATTATAAATTAATGATCGTAGGAGAATACCTCGATGTCTTCGTGTGAGTTTTTCGTTCAACGTACGTACTTTCGGTCGATTTTTATTTTCGAATAATTCAAAATGCTTGACGGACCACCCAGGTCGGTGGGACCATTTTCAGTGCAGAACTTTCCCTTCTCTACTTGGCTTCTTCTTCTTCTTCCCCCCATTGATTTCACCGACGCCGTCCAATTTATGTTTTATCGGCACAGCGAGTTACTGGGAACAAAAAATAAGGCATTAACAAAAATATCAGCATTGATTAGATTCAATTAATTAACGTAATGATGAAGATGAATGTTACATGAAACTATAATGTCGTCTTTCTTTTTCCAGCCGCATAAAGCTAAAAAACTTACCTAAAAGTCACTTTGGATGATAAATTGATTTTGTGATAGGAACAGGCATTGGATTTCAAAAGAGCCATCAATAAGTGGACCCTTTAAGAGTGTTTGTTGCGCCTTTAGTAGTAAATGAAGGAATAGCCATTGATTACTAGTAGAGGTCACATTCCAATTTAGGCTCTCACAGTTCATGCGAGACCTAATTAAACCTTTTTATCAGTGAGTTATTATCAATCAGGAGCACAAGATTGTAATCTGAAACCTAATTTAATAACTGATAATCACTTTTCACCTACCGTATATTCGCATTCCTCTGGAATTTTTAGGGCATTGACGTGTACGGGCGCACCCATATTTGAAATCGTGAACCGGAATCGATCGCTTTCGGATTCTTCTTTCTTCACCTTGTGCTCTGTTTGATTGAATCAAATAGCTAGAAGTGGCCCCAGAAATTTATGGCTCGAAAGTGATGGATTCCATCGAGTAGTGGAGTTCGGCCACATAACTTGGACGTGTCGGTCTCATATTGACTATCACATTACTGTGTTTCTAAAAGATTGTTGGATCTCCAGCCTGGAAAATTTTAAACCATATGATCAACATGAAAGTGGATATCTAATTATATGATATTTTTTTCCTGAATTATTCAATTATTCTGTGAATGAACCAATCCCGACCAAGGGTTAGAATTACCTGAGAAAGTCGGATCAAAATAATATCAAACTACTTTGTACATGGTAAATACTCCGGCTGTTTATAATAAAGGATACCTTTAGAAAAAATATATGGATCAAAGTATAAATCATCTTTGCTTTAATTAATGCTCGTTTTTTTATTTTATTCTTGTGATTAATACTCAGTTTATAACTTTATCCATCCTACTCATAATATCTCTTCTTTCTAAAATAACATTTCTCAAAAAATATAAAATTAAAAAAAATTTATATTTTAAGATATATTAAATAATTTAATTATCATTTCTTATTTTTTATGATATAATATAATTTAAGTGCCTTATATCATAATCAGATGAAAGTAAAGAGCAAGTATGAGGCGTACTGTGATCGTGGATTCATGCTCTGACAATAGTAAATTACTGCAATTTAAAATTATATTCTTGATCCTTTAATTATAATTTTTCCCTATAAATGTGTCAAATATTAAGACATACATTTATCCATGGTACTAGGTGCATATCTTCACATCGAACGAAATACTTAAAAAAAGGGAAAATTCTAAAAAACTATATTAGAAATATAAAAATGACAAATCAGTATATTGAAAATGAGAAAAGACGAATCAGGTGGGTGTCAGAAAAAGTGAAGAATCTGTCCTTTTGAAATCTCAGCCAAATTACGAAAATGCCCTTCAGCACTTTATCCCCACTTCAGAATAACAACATGATCATCGTAATTAACAACTTCAATTTTTTTTTGACAATTAACAAATTTTATGGCTAATAACAACACCTATATCTTAGTTAACAACTCCGGATTCGATATTAACAACTCCAATTTCTTCTTTCACACTTTATAAGTTTTAGGGCCAATAACAACACCTATCTCGCCATTAACAACTCCGGATTCGATATTAACAACTCCAATTTCTTCTTTCACATTTAACAAGTTTCAGGGTCAATAACAACACTCATATCTTAATTAACAACTTGGGATTCGAAATTAACAACTTTAATTTCTTCTTTCATAATTAACAAATTTCATGCCAATAACAACATCTACCTTGTCATTAACAAGTCTGGATTCGCCATTAACAACTCCTATGTTGTTATTGTGACTGAGGGCTGAAGGGTATTTTCGTAATTTGGTCGAAATTTCAAAAGGACAGATTCCTCATTTTTTCTGACACCCGCCTGATTCATCTTTTCTCATTTTCAATGTATTTATTTATCCTTTTTATATTGTTAAGGTAGTTTTTTGAAATTTTCTCCTGAAAAAATACGAGTATAACCTTTTTTTTTTTTAAGATGAAACTTTGACACGTAAGAACAATACACCGAAACGATTACAAACTGGGCAAGAAAGCGAGAAGACCTATTTTCATCATCTACTAACCTCTCTACAATAAGATGGTGATCCATTCTTAGTATAAGATCTTGAGCATGCGTAAATATAGAAAACGTTTTTAACTTTTTATAAAACCATCATAATTAAGCATGATAATATTTAAATCTGACCTAGAGAGATATTTATTATTAAAGTGGAACAACCACCTATTCAATCTCTTGCGCATGGAAACAATGAGCACGAAAACTAGTCTCTCTGTGCATGCATGAGATTGAAAGACACGCACTACACTGGCTGTCAATACAGAAGCATTTTACGTTTGCTCGATGACATCTTTACAAAGACGTTGATCGCAATCACAACTTCAAATCAGGTCAAGAGCTCCAGGTCAAGAGCTCCGACGATAAATCAAATTGAAAATAAATGATTTGGTGACAAAAATTGTGTAATTAATAACTAAAGTCTCAATAATATCTGCTAGCAAAAATTGGGAAAAATTCCTTTTTTGAAATGTTCATTACGATGTTGAAAGACCTGAATTCAAAAACCTACACTTTCGGTACACATACAAGATTTTACAGATTATTAGTATTATATATTAGGTCCTTTTAGTTAATAAAATTTATAAATAAAAAGTTTTCAACGATAAATTCTACGTATATAATATCCAATTAATTCTTAAAATTAAACATTTTTTCCTTGTAATATAATGCAAATGCTCCAAAGATGAGTTACATCACCTATAATGCACCTTGATGTTATTTTATCATATATGTCTTCTACTTCTCTTATGCATAATATTCTCTCTCATTTTAATATAATATATATTTGGAGAGTTGATTTTTGTCCTAAGTATAAAACATATTATTTTATATTTATCAATTTTTTCTTAATTTATCCATATTAATGCCTCCTAATAATAATGATGAAAGGGAATTAAGAAATATGAATATAGAGTTTTAGAAAAAACATGTAATGTTATGGATAATGTATAATGACGACTAAAAAATAACCCTCAGGTTTCATATTTTTGAATTCAAAATCAACATATTTGATCAACTAACGATCAAACTTAACATGAATAATGGCCGGGGTGGAATTGCTACAATTTGAAAACTTTCATGGTGACATTGTTTTTCAAACAACTTTTAGGATAACATTGTTAGTTTTTATAACTTTCGTGGCAAAATTAGATCTTAACCCTATGAAAATTGGATCTTAACCCTATGTTTTTTATTTTCATATTGAAGATTAATTATAGCAAAATGAACTAATGAACTACTCTCTCCCGTTTTTTATATAAGATATTTTTTGAAAGTTAATCTTGATCCTAAATACTATATATTTTTCATATTTATCAATTTTTTCTTAAATTATCTTTATTGATGTTCCCTCAACAATAATTAATAAGGAAAAGAAAGGAATGAATTAAGGGAAATGGTTAGGGTGTTTTAGAAAATATATTACTCTGGTCTTATTTATAAGTCCAAATTAAATAACTCCTACATACTAAGAAAAGTTAGTTATCTCATTAATTATGGGCTAAATTTTCAAATTTTCCCTTTCCAAAAGTCAATATGAATACATTTTTTTGCTTATTGTAATTAATATGGGTAAAAGAGTAAAAAACGCATTTATTACTTTGAAACTGTACTTATAATAAGGACAAAAACTTTTTATCAAAATGGATTTATAAATAAGACTGGAGTGATACTCCCTCGTACCCTATTTATAAGAGTTCGATAACCGAATTGTGCGATTTAAGAAAGCAATTAAAATTAGTTAAAAATAATAAGTATGTAATGAAATAAATTTTTTTTTTTTCAAATATGCCCTTAATTATGAGGGGCAAGTAAGAGAGACATAATTACCACCAATTATTTAATTAATGCAATATATATATAATTAATGAAGGGTACAAAAGGAAAAAAAAAAAAACTCATTAAATATTGAGACAACTCTTGTTGGGCTTTTATAAAAAGAACCTTTAAATTTTGGGCTTTTATAAAAATAACCGGAGGTAGTACATGTTAAATTAACCAACTTAGTGCCTGGTTGAAAAACCCCGGACCATAGTTTCAGAAGTCATTTCCCGTAAGTTGAAATAAAACTTCTCTCATATATTTATTTTGCAAATCGTAAAAACACTTCTAAAAAGGTAAAATAATTATCCACTTAACAAACTTCTTTAATTTAATTAAATTAGATAAACATATCTTATACTAAGGACATGAAGAGTATTAGTTATTATGTCATTTTTTAAATTACATTGACAACGTAAGGGGTTGCTGTATGTTTTAGAATTTGATGGTTTTAATTTTTTTTCAAATGTTGTTTCTTGGATGAAAATCATAAATTATCAAAATACCTATTATTTTATCTATACGTCGATGATTAAAAAATTATTTGCAGAAAAAAATTAAGATGGGTAGGGGATCTGGATCCATCTTTGTTAACGTCAAAATAAAAAAGTAGTTGCAAATTGACCTGTTTTTTTAAGAGAGAGATGTGTTTAAATTTAATTTCGTTATTTAAAAATTTACTCTGTTGCTTGCCAAATATTGAAATGCGAAATTTATCAGTGGAGGCGATGGAAATCTTTCTGGCGGGTTAGCTAGGCCCTTTGCGTCGGCAAACAAAAGCTGCCAAGATCGTTCGTCGTCAGTGCGTCAGCCCTTTCTCCAATTGCAGTGATAACGATTAACGAGTGCGATCACAACGAATCTGTCTGCTTTCGACTTCGCCAGAATGCCTGTAAGTACTCGTTTCTCGCTCTTTTCTCTCTTGGTCGCCCCAATCCCGATCTCGTTCGGAGCCAACTGTTTTGGATCATCAGTTTTATACTTTCGATTCTCCATCTAATTTACTT
The DNA here is from genome assembly GCA_963210345.1 of Inga oerstediana. NCBI lineage: Eukaryota > Viridiplantae > Streptophyta > Magnoliopsida > Fabales > Fabaceae > Inga > Inga oerstediana. The sequence continues at coordinate 58,838,139 of OY723409.1, forward strand.
TGAAATCTTTCTCTGTTTCACTTCATAATTCCCTATGATGCAGGCTAGGATCTTCCCTAGATGTTGAACCACCTAGCCCAAGCAGGTACTTCATCGGAGCCGCTATAATGATGATCGGAGTCGTATTGCCGGTCGGCTACATGATGTTCCGGAACAAGCGAGTGGCTTCGTCTTCGTCCTACGCTAAACAAACGTAGGCGTAACTCATTTTTTTTTTTAGAAAATTACACTCAAGTGTCAAAATTAAAAAAAAAAAAGACCTCTTAAAATTACAAAATAAAAAAATAATCTTAAGAAATTTTCAATGCCCACTTACTGAGTTATTAATGGATTATTTTTTTATTTTATAATTTCAAGAAACTATTTATTTATTTTGAAACTTGGATGTAATTTTTCCTTCCGCCTCTTATTTCATTCTTTATATCATTTTTTCCGTACTTCGGTCATAAATCGTCCACTTCCCACTTTTCTGGCCTGTTTCCAAGTTCGTGGTTGCTCATGAAAACTAATTTACCGCTAAAAATGCAGCCAATCAGATGACCAGAGCTAATTGTATTGTGTCATTCGGGAAAAAAAATTAGAACAAGGAAATGTTGAATGTTTAGATCTGTAGGTTCGAAAATAGGAATGTGAAGGAATGCCGTTCTGTAGTGTATGCTATAGTGTGTGTGAATTTACTTGAGGAAAGTTAGGCTCATTTGTTACATGGAAAAAGTTGGAAAGGAAAGGAAAGGAAAGGAAGAGGCTTTTTTATCCGAATACGATAAACAGTAAATTATAATATCAAAATGCTATAAAGTTAAAACTATTTACTATAATACTGTATTTAAAATCGTTCTTGGGAAGAACGATTTTAAATTTGTGAATAAATCGTTCTTGTAAAGAACGACTTTTAGTTCTGACAAATCTGAAAATCATATTTCGCAAGAACGATTGGCATGAATGATTTCTATATGATATGACTATTTTTAAAATAATTAAAATTGATGTCAGGAATATATTCTGCACGTGTTCTCTGCTGCATTCCTCCTTCCCAATGTGGCCTATTCATTAGTCAAATCACTCTTTCCCCCAACATAAGCACGTGAACACACATAGTGAGATTTTTTTTTTTTGGCCAATTGATATATTGCTATATACGTTGGTTCAGCCTGAGTGGAATTCATTCCTACGTTTTCATTCTACACCTCTTTTCTCTCCTCTCATTTTTGGTGAGATTTCTCCTATTTTTTTTTATCTTATAACTATATGATTTTATGAACATTGTAACAAGATAGTTATTATTTGTAGGGTACGCCTATGAACGTCAAGTTGTTGATCAACAATTAACAGAGATAGTATTGCATCACACACCTGCAGCTCAATGGATTGGAGCCATCCCAAAAGAGAAATGGTCACGTGCTTATGACTTTGAAGGTTGACGATTTGGACATATGACTACCAACCTTGCAGAGTGCATGAATAGTGTATTTAAATGTGTTCGAAGTCTGCCAATAACTAGTTTAGTCAAGGCAACGATGTATAGAGTGAATGAATATTTTGTGAATCGTGGTCGACAAGTTCATGCACAAATTGCGACTGGACAAGTGTTTTCAGAAACACTAACAAAGAAGCTAGACGTAGTAACACAAAATGCATATGCCTGTGTTGTTCGTGAGTTTAATAGAATATCAACATCGTTTGAGGTTGTTGAGCCATACAATGTTCAATGTCGTCAATATCGTCGATGTTGCAAGGTTAACTTGAATGAAAAAAAATGTGATTGTGGAGAGTTTCAAGCAGAAAAGTATCCATGTATGCATGCTGTTGCTGCTTGTGCATGAGTTGGCATTGACCATTTGCAATATGTTGATCCTGTATTTAGGTTGGAAACCATGAAATGGCATATAGTAATGTGTTCCAACCAATCGGAGATTCGACTTATTGGCCACAAATTGATACTTCTACATTAATACCTGACCCATCAATGATTCGAGAAAAAGGTCATCCTCGCTCAAGTCGCATACATAATGAGATGGATTGGACCACACCCAATCAGCCAAACAAGTACAGATTATGTCGACAAGTTGGCCATAATCGCTCTACTTGTCCACAAAGTTTAACATCTAGACAATAAATTATGTGTATCCCTTCACAAATTATTATGGTTAATGAAGATGAAATTATCTTTTAAATTATTTGAATAATTGTTTTTACCATCTTTTATATTCTTACAAATATTATTTTATTACCTTTTATATTAGTTCGCTATTTTTTTTTTCAATTAACCTATGCAGACACATATTACAATGGCACAACATCAAGATGTCATCAATCCTGGCCCTGAGGATAACTCCCTCTTGTACTTGCAACACCAGCATATTTCAGAAAACGTGTGGAATAATAATGTAAGTATAAGCTATTGACAATATATTATAATTTGTATGTTTTATTGCTAACATTTTTTTTCTATTATAGGTTAATAGGATTCTGCACACTAGAAGAGTAATGCATACTACTCGGATGATTGATCCACCTAATCAAATAATTGGATATCTTATATTAGCCGGATTTTATGGTGTTGCTCGAGTAGGGCAATTTGATTATGATCGATGTTTGGTCTCTGCCCTTATTGAAAGGTGGCGTCCTGAAACTCATACCTTTCACACTACACGTAGAGAGTGTACGATAACGTTACAGGATATAGCTATACAATTGGGTCTTCCATGTGTAGGAATGGCTGTCATTGGGCAAACTGACTTGAATTGGCTAGATGTTTGTGAGTGGCTTATAGGTATTAGACCACCTACAGATAGACTATACGGGCAACGATTGCTTGTAAGTTGGTTGGAAGAGAACTTTAATAACCTACCTGAAGATGCCGATGATGTACAAGTTCAACAATTTACTCGTGCATGTATTCTCAGGTTAATAGGTGGATACCTCATGCTAGATAGATCGGGTAGTCGGGTTTACTTAATGTACCTTCCACTACTTTACAATCTTGAAGAAGTTGGAAAATTTAGTTGGGGATCGGCAGTTTTAGCTCATCTGTATAGAGAACTATGTAATGCTACTAACCCAACTGAGGATGGGATTGGAGGATACTTGTCATTGCTACATTTATGGGCATGGGATCGGTTCCCTATGATCGCACCACCCTTACCTGTGTATCCAGATCCAAATTTAGATGTCTATCATCTCTTACCTCCTTTGGATTTCAGGTATGCTAAATTCATCTATAAAATGTTTCACATCTATTTATATTATTAAACTCATACAAATTATGATACTATTTTTTTATAATAATAGATGGAAAAATGTTAGACAAAACCCTCGTCCAAGTGCCACAACTTTGCTCCGATATAGGAGTTTCCTCGATAAAATGGTTGATGATGAGATAATTTGGCAGCCATATGAATCTTATGAAGTACGCCAATTAATTCTAGAGTTTTGCTTACAAACACCTAAAATTTGGCTCGCCTCTGTTCCTTTGATATGCTTTAATATCATAGAATGGCACCACCCTGATCGTGTGATGAGGCAGTTTGGTCGTCAGCAACCAATTCCTGCCCAACCTGTTCATTTGGGAAATTACCACACAATGCAACTACAAGGTAGAACAACTACAAATTGGATTAACCAATACTCAACCTTTATTCAGGCATGGGATACTTGGTCAGATGCTATTGTTAATGCTCCAATGGCACATGATGAACTTGATAGAACGTCTCAATACATGCAATGGTACTGGAGACATACAAGACGATGGATTCAACATATCAGTGGTGATACTGGTTGTGCAGTAAGTTTTTCTTCTATTTTCCATCAATACCATTTTTCCCTTCATATAATAAGTGTTATAAGACAATCTCTTTTTATTTATTTCAGTCTGACATAGCAGAGGAGTTATATAGGCTAACAATTAATACTTGTTCTACATGCTCAAATTGTATTGATTATCGAGACAGAGTTGATCGAGACTAACGAAACATTTTACTTGCACTTAAAGAACAACGATTCAATATGAGTCGTCAACCTGCTCCCTCAACCACAAATTCCTCATGATAGACCGAGCAAGCGACGTGGCGGTTACTTGTCAACCCAACCACCAGTTGAAAATGAAAATGTTTTAGAACAAGACCCTCCAAATTTTAGTCAACCTCATTACATGTCAACCTCGTCATCATCCCATTTCACTTCTTCTAACCCTACACAACAAGAACCTCATTACATGTCACCATTATTATCTTCCCCTTCCAACCCACCTAATGTTGTTCAATCTCAGTCATTCACATCTTTATTAGATGATCATGCATTATTTTCAACTGAATACAATACTTCTACTTTTGAGCATGGTGGGCCATCAAATGAAGCATTTGTCACTCCTGGACAATCCATTTCTTTAAATGAATCGCCGTGGTTTGATTTACATACGTCAACGACACAAATCAATGAAATGCTTGAATCTCAAGAACTTGACGTACAACAACAACAACGACCGCAACAACAACAACGACCACAACGTATGCAGAGGAGACCTAGATGTGGTACAGGAAGTCACTATTTATAAGGTTAATTCATTTTCATTTTTCAATCATATACACTTAATTATTATTTAGTGTTAATTTTTTAATACTTTATTTGGTCAATATACTTTTTATCCTATTTTTGTAATCATTATTTCTTTTATTATGTAATCACTATTAGTATTATTACTATCATCATTATGATCATCATCATCATCAATTATTTAGCAATCATTTTTTTTAATGTAAATTAATCATTAGGCAATGATGAGGAGAGAGAGAGTTTTTTTATTGTAAATTAATCATTAGACAATGATGAGGAGAGGGGGGCAGGAGAGAGAAAATACACTGAAATCATTCTTCAGGTGATGAATTTTAGAAATCGTTCATCTGAAGAACGACTTTCATTTGCATAGAATTGAGCGCCGAAGTTGTGTTAATGAAGAAATCGTTCTTCAGGTGAACGATTTCTAAAATTCATCACCTGAAGAACGATTTTCAGTGTAGCATTTTGGTAAATATTTCCCACTGTGTAGTATATTGGTAAATAATTTTCACTATTTGCAGCATATTAGTAAAAAAGCCAAAGGAAGATGAGTAAATTCTCTAAATAAAAACACGTTTGGCTGCCTAATATTTTAGGAATTCAAGTTTCCATATGCTTTAAAGTTCTTTTAAATATGGGAAGATTAGTTCCCACCAAAATTGGTGGGAACCCATCTTCCTTTGCATAAGGGAAAATCTGAAAGACAAATATACCTACAAAAAATTTAAATTAAAGCATCAGATGGAGACAAGGACATCACTCTGATGATCTTGACACCGATGGATTTCACAATCGTTGTTTCATAGCCGCTGTTAATAAAATGGGATCAATGTAGATAAAGTTTAGAATGAAAAATAATATAAATCATTATTTGCAAAAATTCTCACAACATACATAAAACAGAGACAAGTGATAAATTTATTTTGTTCTTGGTAAATCGATTTATCATTGTTGTCACAATAGATTAAATCAATTTGCCTAAATCGTAAATTGATTTATCATTTCTTCAAAGCTTGTCTTATCCTGGTTAGATTTATGTAAATCGATTTGTCTATACATTAAATTGATTTACCGTGTGTTATAAAATTTAGTTGATGTGATAAATCGATTTACTATGTGATGTTTGAAATGTGGCAAATGGATTTAGTTGTCAAAGTGGCATCATATTTGAAATGTGTCCCTTTCCCCATGGATGGAAGAGTATTTTAATCGAACATGTAAAATGGTTTGTCAAAGTGGCAAATCGATAAAGGCATGTTTGTTATGGCGTTGAGATTGCTTATAAGCTGCTTTTCATGTAATTTGAGATAAAACTTCTCTCATATATTTACCTTGTATACCGTAAATAATGATTGAAAAGCTGTTTTTAAGTATTCTAAATTTATAATCGCTGTTCCAAACGAGCACTTAGTTCGGTGGTTCCATTTACTAGCCAAGACAACATAACAATTTGAATAGAAGAAAGGGGGAAAAAATTTAATCTAGCATTTTCACGACACTTTACATATACATATATCAAATTGGTGATGTGTTTATTGGGGTTCACATTACTTTTAAAAACATTATAAAAAAAGGAGTTGGGATGAGGTTAAGGCTTGGATGAGGGGAGTTTGTGAGGAAAAGGATTTGAAAGACGAAACAATGTGGCAGCGGTAAAATTTAAAACAATTGTAAATCAATTTAATCTATTTTTTCATTATTTTATTATATTATAAGGGTGTTATAGGTATTTCACTTATTCTTCCCACTTCTGTCACTTTATTTTCTTTCTACCAAACGTCTCATTTTCCTTCCACCTTAATTACCGTCCCATATCTACCCAAACAAAGATACCTTTTTAAGTTTCCTCCAATATTCCTTTTCTTTTCATTCACTTCCTTCCCTTCCCTTCCTTTCATCATACATTCCTTTTATCAAACAGGCCCTTAATCTCGTTGTGATGGACCCTTCTTTGTCAAACCAGGAACAAGGTTATGATATAAGAGAATGACGGGATGAGAGGCTCGGCTTTTCCTGGATTCAGATTTGCCTGTCGTATAGTCTTCCATCAGATATTCCGATTTATTAATTATTTCACCTGTAATAACGCAATGAGATCCCTCACACGGGAACGGGATTTTGTTCGTTCGATTCTGATCTCTGTCACGATCTATGATCTAAGCAGTTTTGTATTTTTTTTATAATTTCTTTTTTAAAAATCAAAATTACATGACTTTTCAATATTTTTCTTTACAATATTCATAAAAAATTGCAAGGCTTCGCCATTTCATGCCTGCAAATTTTATGACCACAAGATGTTTCCTTTTTCTTTTTCTTTTTTTGCGATCATAATAAAAAAAGTACTAATAACTAATATACGTTAACTGTTAATGAAATTAATGATAAATTTAATTTATAACAATCTCTTATATCGAAATTCAAGCATTCTAATACTCAAAAGAGTTGAGCCTCAGACCCAATTAAATAAATAATAACTTTTATTAATATCAAGAAAACATATTTTTATATGCCAATGCTCCTAATAAAATCATTAAGTAAAGTCATATCTTAATTAATTCGCAATAATAATTAAATAAAGGGCAAATTAGGAAGATAGATACATTAATTACCCCGCTAACTTCCCCACAATTATCTTATATTTTGGGACAAAATAGAAGTTGAACATTTTTTTATAAATGAGGATGGAGGCTGAGTTCCTTTCCTCCACCCAGCAACCGATTCTGTTTTTTTCCCTCCTCTTTCAACCAAACGTTACCGCTTAAAGCGTAATAAGCATCGCCCTCCAAGGACGCTTTAAAACATCAAAATCACTGAGATTCATATACATAAATCGCAGAAGTAAATTCCCACTCTAATGAACGCATTTTCCTCCTAAAGCGGTATCGAGTTAACAAGTATCAGATTAGTATGAAGGGAATTTACCCAGGCCACAATTAAATAATTTTTTTTTTAAAGCATGTACTCTGTGCAGAGGTAAACTATAGACTTAACTCCATCTTCCCAAAGCCTCACCCACACGGACTCTATCCCCACGTCTAACAGAGAAGTTGAACTCCGGCGAGGGACCACCTTCTTCAACCAGTTTTGAAATGGGAGCTTGGAAAACAAGCACAACTGTCGATCCCATGTTGAAAGCACCTAACTAAGGGCCATGAATACAATAAACTACATTATGCCATAGTTCACTAGTTAAGTACAGATAAACAAGCAAAAGGGCTAAGAAATCCACAAGCAGGCCAACAATCTCTCTCTATCTACTAGTACTGGTAGCCATTTTGTAATTCTTTTTATTATAACTATAAATGAAGTAGAAAAAATTATTAAAGATAAGCAAAGTGCATGTCTAACCTCATCTCCTCTGTGAAGCATCTTACCAACCCCTTCAGGTTTATAAGCCCGTTCCTCAGGAGGCTCCGAATAAAGAAACTTCTTCCTTGGCTTGTTGGTTTTAAGTTCAGGTTCAATAAGCAGCTGTCGTGTCAGAGTTAAAACTAAATTCATTAATGAAAAGCTCAATTTATTATCAACAAAAAATTCAACATGCCATCCCTGCCATTGTGTTCCAAGGTTTTCTGGCTTAAATATTTCAATGCGGTGCCATCATATTTAGAGAGAAAATTTAACGTCAATTCAAAATTTGAAACCAATACGGATGAACATAAAGCATATTGTAACGCTAGTGCTTGTGTCATGAACTGGCTTTTAATACACCCATAAGGAACTGCTAAAAAACCTGGATTGACCCAATATTTGTGGCCCCAATTGCCGCAAGCGCCATATATCCTTGTTGCCATAGACCTTCAAGAACAACCTGCAAAAACAGGAGCAAATCAATACAGATGATAGGCGATCACAGATTGTAGAGGTGGAGATTGAAAACGTTAATCATGGTGTCATAAATTGAAGTCATTAAAGAGTTACACAAATCAATAACATCCACAATAAAGAAATAGCCAGACCAGCTCAAAGAAAGTCGGGAAATTCCAAAAAAAATTGACAGAATAGTGAATATTCTGTATTACAAAAAAGAAAAGCTTATTTAGTTTTATCGCTTATCAGTAGAAAATATAATTATTTTTCGAGCAAGATATTTGAATGACCCCAAAAGGGAAAACCACAACACGTGTGCATCATACTTCAGTAGCAAGTGGAAGAGCTTGTGGTCCCCGCTTTTCATCAAACATTCAAATTTTCAAGGGGTAAAAGTATTCTGCGTTAAGCTATGAATCAACAATACAAGGCTTTGAGAGGAAAGATAATACAGTTTTATAGAGAGACAAAATTGTCGCATCTGTCCTTGGCAGTTTAGATTACCCTTTCATTCTCAATGTATAAATTTCTTATTGTTCTTGTAGCACGTTCATTCATGGGATAAAGACGACCTGCAGCACAACAAAGAATAAGAATTTGAGGGGGAAAACTAAAAAGATCAGATTAAAATAGAAAAATGTCCGACGAAAACTAACAAGATACATTGTCAAATCTAGTTCTTCATTTCTCATGACCATTGATTCCAATGGTTATCACCTTAAAAAACATCCTAATTTTCAACACATAAAGCAAAAACCTCATAAAAAAAGAACACAATAAGGTACCGTTCTCAAGCAGTTTAAACATAAAGGCTCACGAACAAAATCTTTTTACCTGAGAAATGCCTGCGTATGAGAATGTTCCAGTCGGAAGGTGAATGTATGCGATGGTAGTCTCCAGGGCTTAAGTAAATCACACAGTAAAAAAGGCCTCTCTCTGGACTGCAATTGAAATTTTGATTATATATGAATCTTCATACAGTGCATTCATCATGTATCAATCAATTTAATATATAGAAGCAGATATATTGCTTTCATTGGATCAGACTACTGGAAAACAGTTACCCTAACTGTTATTCAGAAGACAGAAGTTTCTGATAAAAAAGTTAGTATCCAATATAAACTCAGGCAATGAGGCAAAAACAGTGATGATGCTGACAATATTTCAACATTTTCAGTTCAGCTTTCTCCTAGAGTTGCAAATATGGATTATCATATGCCTAGTGACATCTAACTAACCATATATGCATTTTGAAAATGTAGGAGTTAGTTTGAGCAAATCAGTTAAGAAGCAAACATCAATTTCCTTCAACAAGCATTCACCCAAAAAAAAAAAAAAAAACTTCAACCATTTGGTCCTGTTAAATTATGAACTTACAACCTGACAGGAGACAATTAGGTATTCAACTTTCAATTACCATGATGATTTAGGGTCCCAAACTTTGGGAGAAGCTAAGGATACACTCCACCATGATCTGTTTCTCTTCTCATCAGTAATGCTTACAGATTCACTATGCTTCTCATGCATATTACCATCAGCTATTGTCGGAAAAAACTGGCTTACACCAAGAAGAGAACAAACAGAATATGAAAATCCTTTGACTTGTTCAATCATTGCACCTGCTCCTTTCAACTCTCCAAATCTTAAAACTGTACCATCCACAGGACTGACCTGAATGGTCACATGTCATGTATCAGTTGACAATGCCGACAGAGGAAACTGATAAGAAATTTGAGATTTTTTCAAAGCTGTTACCAGTTACCAGACATTGTGGATCAGGGTCAATGGGCCTGGAACCTTCTTTCAGAGTGCGAGCAAAAAAATCCCTTAAAGAGGCATACTTGTCTAAAGGTAAAGCAGCTTCATTTAAATCTAGATATCAATAGGATCACATTAACATATGATATATAGAATAATATTAGAATAAAAAGCTGGAGAGACAAAACAATCATACTTGAATGAAATGCCCGAGCCCAAGCTCTATAAACATATGGTCTTAAACGTAAGGGAATTTCCTGAAAATTTTTCCAAAATAGCCTAATAGGTAAGTCGTGTAACCTGAAGAATATTAAAGATGATATTCAAATTAAAAATAAATTTGAAAATTATCGCTAGACTGGAAAGATTGTGCAACACACATTGTTAATTTGCAGTACAAGAGGGAAGCCAAATTACCAAGGAGAAAAAACAAAATTGCAGCTCAAGAACTTATTTAAGTCAAGGTTCAACAAAAACATTGATAAATATAAAAAATGATAATTAAAAAAAGAGAATAAGAAGACATCTTACCATGCTTGTCAAGTCTCCCCAAAATCTAGATATGGAACGCAGAGGTAGCACTCTAAAAAATGTAGCCTATTATAAAATAAGGACATATGTCAAAGTCGGACTCAAAACTGTGGCACACATTGACACAGATGTATAAAATAAGGATAACCAAATGCTCTTATATATGTATATATAGTTTAGGGGAAAGGGGGGAGGACCTTTACATCAGGTTGAAACTCCAATTCAATCCCTTTCTCCCTCATCTCTTCAATCTGTCACGAAACAGAATAACATTTATTCCAGAGATATATAACTATAATATAAATCAGGCAAGACTTCATTTTCGCAAACAGGTAGCATGTGCAGTAAATCCAATTTATTGAAGCAATGCATCTGAATGAGTCCCAGCATCGTGCATGCATTAAAAGTAAGTTAATCATGCTCCACGAGCAATGCAGTTGCAACTGCTCTACTGCCTCGAGTATTCCTTTTTATTTTTTGGTTTTTCATTCTCTGCACTCTTGTTGCAACTTGCAACTTGCAACATGTCCCCAATTAACAGGGTATATAGTGAATGAAGAGGAGGACTGTTATACGAGTAACCCAAATGCCCAAAAGTCAAAGATCAACTGTTCATTATGACAAAGGCAATCCAACTGGGACGGAGATTGTATTCTTACTATCTTCCCTATTTTGGAAGGAAGCCCCACCCCCATTGGTTCAAATACACTTGGAGAAAGATTACCACTGCATGTGAAAAACAGAGGTGCCATAGCGTTCTTGTAATAAACAATGACTTATGAGTTATCGAAGTGCACCTTCTTGTCATCATATAGTCGACGGGCATGGAGCGCACCAAGCATAAGTATGGCAGCTACTGTTGCGCCAGGTATAAGAAAAGAATCACCTACAAACTCATAGCCATAAGCTCCAATATTCCGGACATGGACATGGACAATATATAAAACAGCATAATCACAAAACACAGTTTAGACCTACTACAGAATTTTGAGGGTTTGGTATCCCGCCATAAGAAGATTAATGCAATGACAAGATAATTCCTAAGAGGCAGATATATAGTTCAACAGTTTTCACATTGTTAATAGTTATTTGAAACAGCTTAAAGCATGATAGAATGAAAATTTTCATCAGTATTTTCAGACAGCTTTCATCAAATGCTGACCTAAATGTCACTTGGTCGATTCGTCCAACATACCTACTTCAACATTTGATTGGAATTCACACTTTAGCTTTCTGGATTTTAAATTAAAGACCATACTCTATCAACCACATTCTGAACAACCACCAAAGTGGGTCAGAGCAACTAAGAGGAAATACCTTCACCGCTCAAGTCGTAGGAAAGCAAATATTATTTCACAGGAAACAAAATGCCACAGGATAATCATTACGGGCGAACACCAAAAGAAAAGCAAATTTGAGTAAGATACAAATTTAGCAGAAAAATGATGTCAGGGGAACAACTCAAGCAAGAGACTTTCATTATTCCTTCTCCACTTAATTCTTAAAAATTGCAATATAAATGATGTTGCAAGTAGAGAAGCCACTGACCTTGAGAATTGCCGCTTCCGCCATTTATAGAAGCTCGAGCTTGTGCTGCTTGAAACTTTTTGAAGAAAGACGATAAGGAACGAGACTGGTTGAGCGCGTAGTAAGGCCGCGCATGGTGGGGGAACACAGGAAATCGGTGCGGAACCCTATACTTCATTTTTGCTCTTTAGCACTCCGTTTGTGCTATCAAAGCCTAGCTACGTAGAGCCGCTGTGCTTCGGCAACTCACTTTGGGCGGTAGTGACCAGCAACATCACTACCTCAACACTACACTAGGGGAGAGGAAATCGTGTGATGTACTTGTAAGCGACTCCGAGAGACGCGGCCGTGACCCGTATGTTTGCGCTTGGCTTGGCACGGCGTAAACACAGGCAAAATGGCATCCAAGATGGTCTTTTACTTTTCTTTCTAAAGAAAAACGAGCATATCCTTCACGTGCGTTGCACGGATAGAATGAGTTTCACCGTGACTTCTCTAAACAGGAGATGCTTTTTGTTCTCATTTTAAAAAATAAGTTTAAAAAGGTTCTAATTAAATTCAATTTTTCCCCGATCTAATTAAATTCAGTTGAAATAATAACAGCTACATCGTATCCTACAAATATATCATCAAACTATGGGGCCTAATTAAAGATTTGTTAATATTGTTAAAAACTAGAATGCTCTTTTGTATAGTTGAAAAAAATTCAAGGTAATCAAAATCCCAAATATTTTGGTTTTGATTATTTGTAAATCAAAATACAATCAAACATATTTTAACAATAATTCTTGTCCAAAATTCAAAGGAGAAGATGATATGTGAATCTTTTGTTTTGAAAAATAAATCATTTTACTCTTCTCCTTAACCCAAATAAACATAATTAAATTAATAACATTAAATTTTAGAAGAATGATATGATCTCAACGGTATCTTTCAGGATCCTAGTAGTAGTCTATGTATTGTACTATATATTGTGGGAAAATTCCTTAAAAAGTACTTAAAAATCATGTAAAGACAAAAAGATGCTCTGAAATCCTGTAGAGATGCTAGGATTGAATTGAAATTTACAAATGTAGAGAAATATGACCAATATGCTCTTCTTTATTTTTTTTATTAAAAAAATAACTACCCCACCGACCAGCCGGACACTACTCCAACGACCGACGTCTCCGGAGGGAATATCCCCTGACTTTGGGAATAATTCCCAAAGTGCTGGGGGTGGGGGTTCGAACCCCCACTACTTTCATGCACAAAAAGTGCATGACCATTGGGCTAGAAAAGCCCTTTAATATATATACTGCAATATATATATATATATATAATAACCTTTAATCTTTAACTAAGCCAATCAATAAATTCAGATAAGGAATTAACAAATTGATAAAAGAAATTAATAAGTTCATATAAGGATTTAACAACTTTCATTTTTTATGTAAAAAATCCACCTACTCTATCAAATTATTCACTAGTTTAGATAAGGAATTATGAAGTTCATATGAGGAATTAACAAATTGATATAAGGATTTCGCAACTTTTGTTTCAACCAAAAATTCACTTACGCTCTCAGGTCATTCACAAGTTTAGATGAAAAACTCCTAACTTTAGATAAGAAATTAACAACTTGAGATAAGGAATTCACAACTTTTGTTTAAGTAAGAGATCCACTTTCGCTCTCAAACCATTCACAAGTTTAAATAAAGGATTTTCAAGTTTAGATAAATAAATGACAAGTTGAGATAAGAAATTCACAACCTTAGATAAAAATTCGCACCCTTATCTCAACTTGTCATTTCCTTATCGCAACTTGTTATTTCTTTATCTAAACTTGATAATTCTGTATCTAAACTTGTAAATGGTTTGAAAGCGCAAGTGAATCTTTTACCTAAACAAAAGTTGTAAATTCCTTATCTCAAGTTGTCAATTTCTTATCTGAAGTTGGGAATTCTTCATCTAACTTGTGAATGACCTGAGAGTGTTAGTGAATTTTTGGTTAAAACAAAAGTTGCAAAATCCTTATCTCAATTTGTTAATTCCTCATATGAACTTCAGAATTCTTTATCTAAACTAGTGAATAGTCTAATAGAGTAGGTGGATTTTTTTGCTTTAAAAACGAAAGTTGTGAAATCCTTATATGAACTTGTTAATTTCTTTTATCAATTTGACAATTCTTTAATCAAGTTGACAATTCTTTATCTGAACTTGTTGGTTGGCTTGATTAAAGATTAAATGTCACACACACACACACACATATTGCAGTATATATATTAAAGGGCTTTGCTAGCCCAGTAGTCATGTACTTTTTGTGCATGAAAGTAGTGGGGGTTCGCCCCCAACACTTTGAGAATTATTCCCAAAGCCAGGGAATATTTCCACCGGAGCCCCTATCAAGTGATGCGGGCGGCCAACTGGTCGGTGGGGTAGTTATTTTTTTAATAAAAAAATAAGTAAGGGCAAATCGGTCATTTTCCTCTGAATTTATAAATTTCAGTTCAATCTTAGCTTCTCTGTAAGATTTCAGAAATTCAGAACACCTTTTTGTCTTTTCATGATTTTCAAGTACTTTTTAAGGGATTTTCCCATATATTATCTCACCTTTTAGTTGCACCTGTTTTTCTTTTTTTACTTTTTATTTTGCGGTGCTAATTGGAAGGAATCAGGGGGAAAATGTTCCTCAATGCTCAATGTATGCACACACATGTATTTTTCTCTAACCCTAAATATAGGATTTAGTTTAAAAGTTAATTTTAATTCTAAGTATAAGACATTTTTTCATCTCATTTCTCATATTTGTCAATTTTTCAAATCAGTTACCCTCACTTATAAATTGATATGTAATATATTATTACATAAAAGCATTTTAAGGAGGTCATGTCATTTATGTGATAATTAAATAATTTATTTACTTTTATTAATCTAATTAAATTAGATAACTTACATTAAGGACCAAAAATATATATTATAATGTCCAAGCTCAACATGAACCAAATTCTTTTTACAAATGTTTCCTGGCCATTCATTTGTTCCTTTATTATTAGCACTGCTATGTTAAACTATTATTGCATATAATTGTTGTAGAGTTATCACGCCATTAATTAATATAAGTTTACAAAGAATCAAAATCAAAATAATATGGATTTGATTATCTCTTATTTTCCTTTTTCACTATGAAGGGGTATTATAGTCTTATGATAATATTTTAAAATATTCCATGAGGCCTCTTGGCCTTGTTAAAAATTTGTTATATAAGCCTTAATTTTGGTTTCGATCAACCAATATTCCTAGACATACACCTCCTTACACACAACACTTTCTGTTCTCTTGTTTTGATATTTAGTTTGTCCCGGTCCAGTTTTCAAACCATCCATGCTTTCTCAGTCTGGACAATACATCATATAAGGGAAAGGGAATTTTTGAATTGGAATTTGTATTCCATTAGAAAATAGGAAAGATTGCCGATACTAAAAAATTGTATCAGCTAACATACAAAATATAAAAATAGGGAAAATAATAGCACCTTTTGCTATAGAGGAATGCGACAAGGGAGAGGGAACTTTCCAAATTATTGATTGGCACACTGAACAATAACTATAACATTACCTTAAGTGGGTATAAGGTACTGCAATTCACTGCTTAGGGGGTGATGACTAAGCAAAGACAACATAATTTTAACTTACATACCCCTATGACATCAATTCAATGATATAAAGTGCCTCTGAAGCTTTAACAGGGGAAAGGCCATAAATTCTTGTATTAGGCTTGTTGAATGTTAGAAGAAAATTGATGAAAAAAGAATACTCACGAGCTGCAATTAAACGACTACTGTGAAACATTGAATGAATCAAACCATTGAACAAATAGAAAAAGTATATAGCACCAATATGTCTAGAAAACCTACTTTGACCGTCAAGCACCGAGTGGTAGCAGAGTATTGTAGGTCAGCCATGTAGCTTCTAGAAAAGCAAAACTACATTTTACTACTCACGTGCTCCAAGTGAAAAGAGCTTATAACGTGCAATGTGTTTTTTAAGAAAAGAACAAACTGACAATAAAAACCAATGCACATTAAGTTGAAGTTGTCAATGTGAATTCGAAGACTTAAATAACATTAATTTGGTTAGATGTCTAGAGCAAGTTAAAGCATGAGCATTTAAAATTTACAATTACAATGATGGATGACAAGATGAGACAATTTGAATGCAATGAGCCCCCAAAAATAAGAACCATGAGATATTGAAGCAAAAGGCTAATATACAAAAGTTGTAAGACAGAGCAGTTAACATTACAGAAGAAAAATAATGAGAATCATATATGCAATCTTCTTTAAATCCTTGTTCGCCTCCTCATAGGTTTTTGAATTATTACGTAATGTTGAAGGCATTTTGTTATTAAACTTCTGAAGCATGGTACAACTTTATATAATCTAATTCTATAATCACCTTAGATAACTCCCAATGGTCAATTTGAAATAAAGAAGTCCATGACATGAGGTTCTGATATGTTTAATAAGGAAACCATAATATATTATAAAAAATTGTTATGCAATGTTCACAGAGTTTGATGATTTACACCAAATGAAGGAGTTCACTTAATTATTATCACATAGCACCAGGTTTTAATATGGAAAAGATGTAGTGCTTGTCCTCTTTTTTGACCAACCAAGCCCATTACCTTCTCTCTCTTGCAAGTCACTGTTGAAAATTGTGCCCAAAGGGCTAATCATTGTACTTTAAAAATTATTAATTTAATGAAATTTCTCCATTCTGTTATCATATTATTTGCATGTTAACTGTAATAATTGTATCATTGGATAATTCATAAAGATTGTCATAAAATGTCTCTGATCGATCATCTATGCAGGAGCAGAGATGAAACAAGATCAGTATGACTTTGATAAGATATGGAGATACGATTCAAAGTCTTAGGCACTTGTAAGAGTACAAGGTGCTGGACCGACCCACTATGAGAAATCTACATGGATCAAGTCATAAGCTTTTCTCATGTATAACCACGTCACAATGCCCTTTGACCTGAGGTCATCATGGATTCCTACATGAGAGTTGCTAAGCTTTGAACTAGTCAAAAGTCACCTTTAACCGGGTGATGATAAAGGCTATAATCGGGCTTGGTGGTTTTTCATACAGAGGAATATGAATGATCAAAATGGAATTTGTCCCTCACATTAGTAGAGAGATATTACAGGGCCCCTCGATGAGTAAGTCTGAGAAATGTATGACCACACTACAATGGAAATGAATTTCCATTTCTATTGTCAGACTACTCAGGAATCAAGAAAGTAATAGTCAGGAATAAGAGGATGACATTATCCATGCCTCATCTTTGACCGATATATCATGTAACAAAAGGGACGTGACATGATTGTATGACAGGTTGCATCGTGTTAACGATCCTCATATGAATTGAGTAGTCGTGATGTCTTGCTAGAGGCCGCTTGCGACTTGTGGGTTAATACAATTATTGGCCCACTGCCAACTTCATATGGGCCTACAGGGTCGCACACAAGAATGACCCAACACGAGATAATGTTTAATTAGGGTGAACGAATTATATATATATATATATATGTATATATGTAATATAAAAATTCGTTAATAATATTATATATAGATATGTATTTTTGAAATACATATTATATATATATATTATATGATATTATTATATTGTGTTAGTTTTAAATTTAATTTATTAAGATAAATTAAATCTAATAACTAACATGATAGAAATATGGTATCTCAGATTTAATTTATGAAGATAACTTAAATCTAATGGCTCTTTATTTGGATTAAATAAATAGGTTAAATTAAAACTGTTGGACAACTTTAATTTAAACTGAACTTATTTAATTAGCTCATCAAGATAATTAATAGTTAATTAATTTCAAAATTAATGATGATTAATTTTGAAATTTGAAAATAGCCTTCATATGTTATAAACTTGATATAGCAAATATACTGAGATATATATTAGAATTGAGAGTCGCAAGGGAAATCCTAGGAGACATTAGAGGCGCTTGCACGCAGTCTCGGTTGGAGAGCATTCATGTGGATACCGGTAAAGGGAGCGGACCTGATGTGTTGGCTCCTAGAGATTGTGAAAACCCCGAATCATAAAAAGGTATGAATTCTTTCAACTTGGTTTAAACGCCGTTGATAGATCCTCAATTAGGATCGGTAAAAACTTTTAAAATTCTTCCGCTGTGCCTATCGATTCTAACAGTCACAATGCTACACCTCACACCACCCCAAGACTTGAAAAAGCAAGATAATTAAACCCGGACCGGCTATTGAACCGTCCGGGGTATTAGGTCAATGGTTAGTGGGTCAGACCAGAGTCAAACCGGAGCTGAACCGGGACCAAACCAGTAAGGAAGTGAACTTGAACGATAATTTTTTTTAGAATGGTTTTGAAATTTGAAAATTTTTAGCATCAAATGATAATATTTTCAAGTGATTCTTTTTGTATTAGAAAGTAGACATCTCAAGCTTTCTATAGAGTCATAATTTATAATTTTTGAAAATATGTAGAATTAGATATGAATTTTTAAAATCAGGAAAATCTTAATAAATATTAAACCAGTTGGACCAGACCAGTTAAATGGCCAGTTCGATGATTCCCGTGGTCGAACCGGCCTGTCTGGTTTTTATAACATTGATAAAAAGACATGAATAGGGATGTCTAAAAAGACAAAATTTGAACACCCTCATACAACTAGCATCAGATTTCCAAGATGTATAAAAAGTAGTCATATATAGGCTAAGGATAGGAACTTATCTGATTAGAGCTTGCAACATAGTGAAAAAAAGAAAAACATAGCAGAACAAACTAAGAATGATGCATGGAGAAGGGAAATATAGGCGACAAAAGGTTGAACGTCTTTTACCAATCAATAAAGCCTCATGAGTCTGACTTCATGCGTGAACACTTGGTATTCCAAGTGTTATGTTATGTCTATGGCCTAGACCTATGAATGTACAGTCAGTAAGGCATGGCTTTATTGTGAGGATTGAAGAGGCAGGTCTACACCATGGAATTATTATTAAACTATAAAAATTAGTGGTATACCCAGAAAAGAGAGGAACAAACCAGATGAGTGTTTGGAGTAGTCAACGAAAGGGTGAGCACTATAAAGTTGGCTTAGTATTTGATATAAAATTGGAAAAAATAGGCAAGAGGCGGTATAGACCAAGTCCTATATCAGTAATGTGCAGACCTATTATATTGAAAAAGAGGAGTCAATGTGGTCAATATAGCATAAGAACATGAAAAAAGATAATGGCATCATCTGAGTAAGAAAATTGATCACAGGTAATTGCAAAACTTAATGAGTGCAGTGTATGTAGAGTCCTATCAACTTTTTTAAATAATGCAAAGGCTTAGCTTAAAATTCTGATTCATCAAAAAGGAAGGAAACCATGCCTTCGATTTTAGCATAACAGAATGAAGTAGCAAGTACACAACACAAGTTCTTTTTCCAAACGAAAGACCCTGCAAAAAGAGAAGGGAAATAAAGTGTAAGGACAAAATGTCTTTGCTGCACAAAAAAAAAAAAAACATTTTGAAAGGGGGGATTTAATTAATAGAATCAACAACCGTTAAGGCTCATGGCTACAAAATTGAGTATATAAATATGGAGAATGATCATATAGCGTTGCTTTGTTTAATGTCTAGCATTAGGCTTAGTCAAATACATATTTAGCTACAAGATTTCGATAAGCCAGAAGTTTTACTAAAATTCTAAAAGAAATAAAAGAATAGTGATGCCACCATTGAGTGGATAAGAATACAAAGAAGTAGCACACAACAAACAACGATTGTCTACATCATACATATTGCACATGCATACCCAACGTATACCAAATTTTGAGACAATTCATATACTAATTTTCCAACTTTTTTAAGTAGGAAGCCATTGCTTTGACTCAGTTGCCTGGAGTTATGGCTTTTAAAACAATAACCAAAGAGTAAATGGACCAAAGAAATATTTGTTAGGCAAAGATATATTTATTGCCAAAACTTATTAAGCAAATTGCATCTTTTCTTTTTCCAATCTACAGTTATGATAGCATTTACTTTTGTTTCCTGGGGACTTCCCTTGCCAATTTCTTACCCTAGATCTAAACTACTAATTTTTGAGTTATAGAGCCTCACAAGATGTACTTTTTAAATCCATAGCCTCAAACTCAGTTTAATACCATAAGTAATTGCGTCCTTCTTTAATAAAGATACAACATGAGCATTAGCATATTAATGCAGCTTCTAAAAAACATATTTCAAAGACCGCTTCTACTTTTCCATACCTTCATGGTTCTGGAAGAGAGTGTATCAATTTAGATCATAATTATAAGTGTTCTTTGATATGATGAAGAGTATTAAAGAAAAAAAATATGAGAGATGAGATGGAATATCTTGAGATAGAGGACCTTGATGGCGTATAAAAGGGTGGTCTGAATAACGACTACAATGAAGGAGAAACCGACTAAGAAAGAGTAGACCAACATCAGGTTAAAAATCATCAATAAACGAGAACATTTGTGACATAACTGAGACAACAGGATTGATTAGAACAAAAAAAAGAAAAAAGAAGAAGAAATAACAAAAAAAGAAAAAAGAAGAAGAAATGCACAATAAATAAGGAGATAGCCAAGTCATATGAATTGGAAGAAGCAGAGCATTAATAGCGCAACAAAACCATAAGAACGGGAATAACCCACTGCAATTTTCTTCTTTCTTGAATAACCCAGGAAGAGCCCTTTCGTCTTTATTGCCTCACGTGAGCAAAAGAAACACTATCATGAGAAATACTACAGTGAAAAGAGAAGAAAGGGAGAGAACAGGTAATTTTTGAAAAAGGAGTATAAGACTTCCTTGATGTCAATAGACATCTACGACAAAGGGACATGATTTTCGAGCTGCCGTGCAAAGAAAATGAGTTCACTGTAAAGAAAAGGCCCCAACTTCCTTGCCACCTACGTCTCTTGAAGAAGTATGAAATCAGCTTCTTGTAAGTATGAAAGCCCTGCTGCAAAATCGATCAACACGAACCATGATTACGGTACTGGTAACTTCATCATTGAGGTCGGCCAATAAACTTTTGGGAAGGTTGTCCTTGAGGCAAATGCCAAAGGTTATAAGGAATGAGGTTGCTTACACAGAGGGATGAAGTCCTCCTGTGAGTAAGGGAAAAAGAAGCAAATAATGTATGAAAGGAAGAGAAAGAGTAATTGGTTCAAAGCAATGGAAAGAAGTATGAACCGAAATTAAGAATGGCAGAGGCGCTTCCTTGTATGAAGATGGCAATTCCCACCAGACCTGTGCTTACAAATCACTGAAACTCTTGGAATATGCCTCGTGTGAGATGAGCGTTCCTTTTTTTTTTTTTTTGGACTAGGGAGGCGGGCACAATGCCCGAGGGACATCTTCGGTTGCAACGGCTGGACCGGAGCCCAAGGATGGGTCTTGGCTTGTGAACAGTGACATTTGGTGAGTCCATGACGGAAAAGTATTTAATGATATATTGATGATTAGAGTATACCCCCGGAAATTAAAGCATGTTTTATTGAATTTACATCCTTCAACCATTAAACTAGGATATTCAAGTAAAAAAAAAAACCCCCATTAAACTAGGACATAATCCCTAGTAAAAAACACTAATATGATATAACGTGTAGGGGTTGTTACAATTATTTTTCAATAATAAATACTCCTTATTGTCCTTGGTATATAATATATTTGGGGAGTTGAATTTAATCCTAAACATAAAACATATTTTTCATATTTTTCAATTTGTCCCTAATTTGCCTCCTATGAATGCTCTCTCAACAATAATTAAAGAGGGGAGTAAAGAAAGAAATTGAAGAAGATGACTATAGAGTTTTAAAAAATACATATTATATTAACAAATTTAATTAACTACCTTATTCAAATTAAATTAGGCAAATATGTTTAATATTAAGGACTGGAGAGAGTGTGGTGTACAAATGTTCTCTTTTTAACAAGGGTTAATGGGCAATTTTGCCTCAGAAATGTAAAAAAAATAGACAATTTTACTTTGACCGTTAATTTAATTAATTTTGACATTTAGTTAATTAAATATATTGAGTTGGTAGTTTACGTATCATCCACTAACTTTAACAAATATATTGAGCTGGGAAGTCCATGTATCATTTATTTTATATTTTCAAAATTAGATTCAAAACTTTTAGAGTAAATTTGCATCTTAACAAGAATGATGTAAATGACACATGAACTGTCAGATCAATATATTTGATCAACTAATGGTTAAAATTAGTTAGAATAATGGTCAAGATAAAATTGCTTTCTTTTTTATACTTCTAAAACAAAATTACCCTTCAATAAAAATTCTGGAGTAAAATAAACTTGTAACCCTTTTAATAATAATAAATAGTTATTTTTACTTCAACACCATGTCACTGTCATATCACAATTTGATGGTCAAAATGTTTTAATTCAAATCGTGTTTTATTACCATATGTCCATATTTAAAAACTGGTTTTTTCCTCATCGAGCTTTTATTTTCAAGAAATAAAACATTTGATCTAAAGTTCTAAGATGGTTAATCACTTCTTGTAGTTTGCACAGTTATGTTAGTGGTTTAAGTCAAAAGTATTTTTTTTCCTTCAAAATTTTCATTCAAATCCCTATAAAGTAGGAACTCTATCAGGTTGGTGCTCAGCGTTTAATCCAAACGACGATGGGGCTTTTTTACTAATATGCTGCAAACAGTGAAAATTATTTACCAATATACTATACCGTGAAAAATATTTACTAAAATGATACACTGAAAATCGTTCTTCAGGTGATGAATTTTAGAAATCATTTACCTGAAGAACGATTTCTTCATTAACACTGCTTCGGCGCGCAATTCTATGCAAATGAAAATCGTTCTTCAGGTGAACGATTTCTAAAATTTATCACATGAAGAACGATCTCAGTGTATTTCTCTCTCCTACCCCCTCTCTCCTCATCATTGCATAATGATTAATTTACAATAAAAAACTCTCTCTCCTCATCATTACCTAATGATTAATTTACATTAAAAAAACAATGATTGCTAAGTGATTGATGATAATAATAACACTAATAGTGATTACATAATAAAAGAAATAATGATTATAAAAATAGGATAAGGAGTATATTGACCAAATAAAGTATTAAAAAATTAACACTAAATAATAATTAAGTGTATATGACTGAAAAATGAAAATGAATTAACCTTATAAATAGTGACTTCATGTACCACATCTAGGTCTCCTCCGCATACGTTGTGGTCGTTGTGGTTGTTGCTGTCGTTGCTGTTGTTGTACGTCAAGTTCTTGAGATTCAAGCATTTCATTGATTTGTGTCGTTGACGTATTTAAATCAAACCACAGTGATTCATTTAAAGAAATTGATTGTCTAGGAGTGACAAATGCTTTATTTGATGGCCCACCATGCTCAAAAGTAGAAGTATTGTATTCAGTAGAAAATAATGCATGATCATCTAATAAAGATGTGAATGACTGAGGTTGAACAACATTGGGTGGGTTGGAAGGGGAAGATAATAATGGAGACATGTAATGAGATTCTTGTTGTGTAGGGTTAGAAGAAGTGAAATGGGATGATGAATGTTGACATGTAATGAGGTTGACTAAAATTTAGAGGGTCTTGTTCTAAAACATTTTCATTTTCAACTGGTGGTTGGGTTGACAAGTAATCGCCACGTCGCTTGCTCGGTCTATCATGAGGAATTTGTGGTCGAGGCAACTCAATTGTTGGGGGAGCAGGTTGACGACTCATGTTGAATCGTTGTTCTCTAAGTGCAAGTAAAATGTTTCGTTGATCTCGAGCAACTCTGTCTCGATAATCAATACAATTTGAGTATGTAGAACGAGTATTAATTGTTAGCCTATATAACTCCTCTGCTATGTCAGACTGAAAAAAATAAAAAGAGATTGTGTTATAACACTTATTATATGAAGGAAAAAATGGTATTGATGGAAAATAGAAGAAAAACTTACCGCACAACCAGTATCACCACTGATATGTTAAATCCATCGTCTTGTATGCCTCCAGTACCATTGCATGTATTGAGACGTTCTATCAAGTTCATCATGTGCCATTGGAGCGTTAACAATAGCATTTGACCAAGTATTCCATGCCTGAATAAAGGTTGAGTATTGGTTAATCCAATTTGTAGTTGTTCTACCTCGTAGTTGCATTGTGTGGTAATTTCCCAAATGAACAGGTTGGGCAGGAATTGGTTGCTGACGACCAAACTGCCTCATCACACGATCAGGGTGGTGCCATTCTATGATATTAAAGCATATCAAAGGAACATAAGCGAGCCAAATTTCAGGTGTTTGTATACAAAACTCTGGAATTAATTGGCGTACTTCATAAGATTCATATGGCTGCCAAATTATCTCATCATCAACCATTTTGCATACAAAATCATAATAAAATATAAAATACTATTCTTCATTTACCTTTCACTACTTTTTTTTTATAAACTTTTGTGGCAACACATTTCAAAATATATTTTATTTCTTATTATATTTTTGGTTAATTAAAAATTAATATATATTATCATTGAAATATACAAAATTGACTATCATAAATTTGGCACACTTATTATTTATTTTTTTATTTTATTTATTAATATTTTTTCTGAAACAAAAAAGATTTATAAGGAATAAAATAGAAAATAAGATTCTGTGTGTGGCTATAAGAAAATTCTGACAGAAATAAGGGTTTTTCTGTAATATTAGCTTTCATTTTCAACTAAAAAAATATCAGAGAAAATTATAGAAATACCCCGAATTTACAAAATTTCAATTGGGTCCCAAAATCTGAAATTCACGTCTGGAAACTTATTTTTTGCCTGTGAAAATATCTGAGAAAACTACAGAAAAATACCTGTAATTTCAAAAATGTCATTTTGGTCTAAATGTCCGAAAAGTATCCTTTATGGTTTTATCAATGACATTATGTATAAATAATATAAAATCAGTACTACTGTATAAATATAACAGGAATATATACTTACTAAAATCTATCTTTATTTTAATTACACACACCTATATTCTAAATATTTATATATTCTAAAATTTTAATCTATAACTATTTTTTAAATATTACATACCACTACATACGTTGGGATTTTTTGTTTTAAAGTTTTATCCTATCAACATTAAAGTTTTTAGGTGAGCCAATCTTTTGGCAAATATCATAAATATATAAATAAAGTTCCGCAAAATAAAAACATATTTGCTAATATCATGACATAAAGTTCACATAGGCGAAATCACATGCTTACAAATAGAGATCAAATTTAAATTTTAAATTCTCAAAACTAACCTATATTACCATATAATACAGGATAATACTTACAGTCAAAATAAGAGACACCTATTTTGCTTTTCGAAGTTGTTGAACCAACCACTGACCACCTAAAAATAAAAAATAGTCAAATAATAGTTATCAAGTGTAACAAAAATAAAATTCAAATTACATACTACAAACTATCAAATTAAGAGAAAAAACTAGAGAAACAACTTACCCACAACAGTAATAAGAAAAACAACCGATGCAAATAATCAAGGATCAACAAAGCAAAGGAGGAGGAGAGAGCTTAGAGAAAAATGAGATGGGAGAAAAGAAGTGCAGAGGGAGAACGCATGAATATTGAGAAAAATTTGAGCAAACTGGACTTGAGCGAGCAACTAGACTTGAGCGAGCAAACTGAAGAGAAGTTAAAGAAAAATGAGAGGAGAGAAAAGGGAATGAATTCTGCTCGGAGGATGAGAGGCTGCAGTAATCAATGTATAAAGCAATACACAAATTGGCCCCAAAAAAAAAAATCCCACTATGTGTCTTCACGAGTTTGCCTTGGGGAAAGAGTGACATGATTAAGGAATACGCATTGGGAAGGAGGAAAGCAGGAGCACGCGCAGTACGAAGATATTCCTGATACCAATTTTAATTATTTTAAAAATAATCACATCATATAGAAATCGTCCTTGCCAAGAACGATTTCTAAAATCGTTCTTCGCAAGAACGATTTTTGGATTTGTCAGAACTAAAAGTCGTTCTTTGCAAGAACGACTTCTTCACAAATTTAAAATCGTTTTTCACAAGAACGATTTTAAGTGTAGTATTATAGTAAATAGTTTCAACTTTGTAGTATTTTGGTATTATAATTTACTATTTGCTGTATTATGATAAAAAAGCCCAACGATGGCTATGTGAATGTACGATAAGATGCGATGCCAAAAATAGATAGATAAATTGTAAAGACTCAATAACAATAATATGTTAATCACTCGTAAATTTGTAGTTTTTCAGATTAATAAACAGTATTTGCATCATTTTCATGTGCCAAAATCGTTGGGGAAATGACGTGCAGGTCTAAGGATCAAAGATAATTATAATGAAGTTCCACAGTAGAAAAAAATAATTGAACATGTTGTAAACACCAAGGTAATTAAATCTGAACTGGTTAGTGAATCAATCAGGGTATTGGGTTAAAGGTCAGTGGGTCAGACTAGAGTGAAACCGGAGCTAAACCAGGACCAGATGAATGAGAAATGAAAGATTTTAAATTTATAGTATAAAGTTCTAAAAGAAAAATAAAAAAAAAGATTTTTTTTTAAAATAAAAATTAAAAAGTTAACCCGATCAGGTCATCGGATTGGACCGGTTTACTGGCCAGTTCGCCACTTTCTAATCCAATCCGTATCAGATAACATTGATAAAAATAATTTAATAAATTGATCTTTATAACGTCCGCGTCACTTTCCCAAAAACGTTTTCTTACCAACCTTGAATTTTTCTGATCGAATTCGGCATTAGCTTCCCGCCAAAAGGTCCGTGCGCATCATAATTCACAAGGTTCCCGCGCGGCGCTCCATGCCCAACTCACGCAACATCGTCAGCAAACGTTCTTATAACTACCTCTCCCGCTAGTTTGCAATACAAAAATCATCTAAAACTTAACCAGCCAACTCGTACAAAGCAATGGAAGACGACGGTGCGGAGAGTTCTAGTATCGTGGTCGGGCTCATAGAGAATAGGGCGAAAGAGGTTATGTCCCTCCCATTCTTCGATAACTCTTACTTCTTTTACACGGAACTCACACTGATGCTGATAATTTCTTTCATAGAGATTCTTCAATCCATTTTGTCTCATTCAAATTCCATTCCCTGCTGAAATCGAACGGTGGATTTTAATTTACTTTGTTCTTCAACTTTCTTTGTCAATCAAGCGAACTAGCTGGAACTGTTTTTGAATCGTTCGATAAATCTGGCTTCTGTGTTGCTTAGTGTTTGCTTTTTTTATATGTGCGTTTTTTATGTATATTGTTCGAAGTATTTCAGTTTTTGGCTCGTACGATGGTTGTACATGTTCTATTGACTTGTAGTGTTAGGAATTCCAACAAGGTAGTCTCTGGAAATACGATGATCAAGGATTTCAGTGAAGAGTTGATTGTCGTTATTTGCGCGTGTTTCAATCGGCAATTAAAGAAAACTCTTATCAATAATGTATTTATGTGAAGAATTATTTTTTCTCGATGTCAAGCGATTTCTGTTACTGGAGTCGGAATTTAATTTCAAATTCACATGTTTGGCCTTTTTTCTTTGCACATCTGAGTTGCAAATGGAAGCTCTTTGTTGCTGGATCAGAACTTAAAATTATGCTTTGAGTTTTATGCATCCATTCTTTGTAATGGTTGCTCTGCACTGTATATGTAATCAAGCGACATGTCTTGCACAGATATTCAGAGTTTAACTGAAGCTGGACGTTACTAAAACTATGATGTGAATTAGGATCCCCTGTTATATCACCGTGGGGAAAGAATTTATAGTTCATTCATAAATAAACTCACTCCAGTTAGTTATTTGGGCCTTCAATTTTATGATTTTACACCCAAGTATTAGTATTTTGTCCCAATTTGAATCAGAATTTCTTAATCATTGTTCGTTAGCTCACATTTTCCCCGTGTTTGATATTCCTGGGTTTTGATGAAAAAATGGATTTAAAACCATGTGAGAGAGCTGGAAAGCTTGTGTATATATTTTTCCATTTGTGTGTGTATATATTTTGGTTCCACTTTGTATCAGGATTTCTTAATCATTATTCGTTAGCTCACCCTTTCCCCGTGTTTGTTATTCTTGGGTTTTGATGAAAAACTGGATTTAAAACCATTTGAGAGAGCTGGAGAGCATGTGTATATATTTTTCCAGCATGATGTAAATATTTATTTCAGATAAAGGAAATTAATATGCCTAACCGAAATTCATAACATGCACAGGTCGGTTTGGCTGCTTTTGATTTAAGATCGGCATCATTGCATCTTTCTCAATATATTGAAACTAGCAATTCATATCAAAATACAAAAACATTGCTGCATTTCTATGACCCCATTGTGATCATTATTCCTCCAAACAAGTCCACACCCAATTCTACAGCTGGAGTGACAGAATTGATTGATAGATTCTATGGTGCATTGAAGAAGGTGATGTCACTTTCTCTATTAAAGGGGAATAGTGTGAGTCTAAAAGTTTTAAATTTTAATGAACCACTGCGGGTTTTATTAATGATGGCAGTCTTTGCCATGCAGGTTGTATTGGCCCGTGGTTTTTTTGATGACACGAAGGTGTAGTGATATGCTTTTCATCCTTCCAGATGTTTTCAGGATTTAGGAAGCTTTAATATTTTTTCTCCTACATGTCACTGAAGTATTATTCCTTAGGGTGCCATGTTGATAAAAAGCCTAGCTTCTAAGGAGCCTTCGGCACTTGGCTTGGATACTTATTACAAGCAGTATTATCTTTGTCTGGCTGCCGCTGCCGCCACCATAAAGTGGTATTTCGATCCCTCAGTTATTTATGTTGGATATAGAGGTTATTTTGATTGCTTAATTAATTTTATTCGTGCAAAGATAACTAGAAGCTATTCAGTAAAATTATTAAATTTTATCGCCTTGATGGTTCTCCAATAAAAGGATTAAAAAATTCTTCGAGTGAAGACTTTACCTAGCCTTGCTCTAGAGTTATTCTTCAGGAATTGTTATGATGGCGTAACCTATCTCAGTTAGTGTAAAGTAAATACTTCACTCAGTTATATGAGATGTTATTGTTGCTATTTTTGAACTTCTCGACCACATTTCTGTTACTGTACAACAGGACTGAAGCAGAAAAGGGGGTTATTGTTACCAATCACTCCTTATCGGTAGGCACAATTGTTCTTTACGTGGTTGACATTTTATGTTGTAACGTTAAGTTATTGTTGTTTATCTTATCACCATCATTGCTCATCAATACGCTCAAGTTCAACTTTCAGCTCATGCTTGTTCCTAATGATAATTTTATCAAGTCGAATACTTCCCCGCAAGTCCTTAATAATCAACTTCTGACCATTGCCTTCCATCAAATGGGTTCACCTTGGTACTGTTTCTTGGGAAAGTGACCAGTGTCCAACTCCCATGATACTTCCACCAAGGAATCCGTACTGTGTCCATTAGATGTCAACTATACTTCTTAGTTCTTGTTTGGAAGATTTAACTCACTATCGCTCATACCAATATCTCAGGTCACCTTTAATGGATCATTTGATCACATGAATATTGATACTACCAGGTTAGCTTGCCTGCTTCTCTGAGCATATTGCTGTTTTATGTAGCATGTTCCATTTATCACCTATAAACCTAGGGTGCCCTTTTTTTGACTTCATGATAAAAGAAGCACATGATTTCATGATAAAAGAAGCACATGAGATTACTAGTTAATACAAAATGAATTTGATGTAGGAACTTTATACGGATATTACTTCTGAATATGAATTTAAGTATTTACGTTTTAGAGAGTCTGACTAAAATGAAGTATCGCCAAGACCTATGTCTGTAGTAGCATTTAGAGTTGTATTTTGACCTACAAATATGTTGTTATATCAATATCTTAGTATAAGTACTTTTGGAAGATGATTGTTTACAACTGGTCGAGGTTTTTATTTTTGAAATTAAAATCAATAAATAATTTATTGTGGTTAACATATCTTCGTTCAAGTAGATCAACGTATTCATTGTAGAAATTGAGCAAGTCTGCACTTTACATTGCATCTGTTGAACTCTATTGAAATGGATATAGTGGTTGGAATTTGATGGCAGCGTCCAAAATTTGGAAATTATTGAGCCGTTTCATTCGGCACTACTGGGAACAAGCAACAAAAAGAGAAGTCTGTTTCACATGTTGAGGACAACTAAAACTATCGGAGGGTGAGTGATGAATGATTCTAGGTTTCTGACGCAGGATTACCGACGTCACATTGTATTTGTTCCCTCCAGGACAAGGCTTCTCCGTGCTAATCTGTTGCAGCCTCTAAAAGACATTCAAACTATTAATGCTCGCCTTGATTGCCTGGTCGGTCTATTTTTCATTTGGGCCTATATTGCATATTTCTTGTTGAATGTTTCCCTTAAAAGATTCTTCATTCACTTTACAGTTTCCACTTTCTTCACAAGTTTACGCTTAAAATATTTTTAAAACTGATCTTAATTGGACTTGTGCCGTGCAGTATAAAATTTTTAGAGCAGAGATGTTTGTGTTACAATTAAACTATCACTATTTCTACATTAGATGTCTTTCAAGTTTCAACAGGAAAACTCAAAATGTGGTTAACTGTCAACTGAATAGAGGCCATGTGTTATAAATGAGTAGTTATTGATTTGATGATTTAAATGTAGTTCTCCTCAAAACTTGCTTAGTCTAACTATGATAGAGTAAGCTTTTGAATTGGTACCTAGCACAATGAGACTGTCATATGGTGGCTAGCATGATGCTTGTAAGTCTG
Source organism: Inga oerstediana (assembly GCA_963210345.1). Taxonomy (NCBI): domain Eukaryota; kingdom Viridiplantae; phylum Streptophyta; class Magnoliopsida; order Fabales; family Fabaceae; genus Inga; species Inga oerstediana. The sequence continues at coordinate 58,869,183 of OY723409.1, forward strand.
GTTTACATATAATCTAAATCATTGATTAAACATGTCTTCAATATTTCATTTTTAGGATGAGCTGATGAGCAATGAACAGCTATTTTTTGGCCTCTCTCAGGTTTTGCGTAAATTTCCTAAAGAGACCGGTAAGTAGGAACCGCAACTGAGCGACGGTTAGTTTTAAGTTTATGCAGCTTTGGTAGTTATACATACAGACGGACCTGACCATGCTCTTAATTCAGATAGAGTATTATGTCACTTCTGCTTTAAGCCAAAGAAAGTTACGAATGAATCCCTGGTAGTTGATCATGCTAAAAAGAGTCAAGTGTTAGTATCGAGCGTTATTCTCCTCAAGACTGCTTTGGACGCCCTGCCATTACTATCTAAGGTACCTCTTTTCCTTTGCCGAGAATATACATGTGGACACACGCACACCTGACATGAGAAAGCAACAGTACAAGAAAAGGCCACGAGTGATTCTTTCTTTTTTACGAACATGCCAGTTGCTAAAGGATGCAAAAAGCTTTCTTCTGTCAAATATCTACAAGTCAGTTTGTGAAAATGAGAAATATGATCGTATTAGGAAAAGGTATGTGAAGTTTTTTCTGCCTATGAGCGCATGCTATCATTACTTGTATTCCTTAAATCACCGAAACATTGTATACCGATTCATATTTACAAATATAGTCCTCTAACTTAGAAGACAACCTGACCTGGATACTCAGGATTGAATAATAGGTAATTTAACGTCTATTCAAACCAATGGTTTTTATCTTTTTAATTGAGAAACCCAAGTTGGTGCTATCAGGACACATTCCATTGAACATGCAGTTTAAAATGCGTGCTGATGGTGGTAAACTGATTAAAAAAAAAAAACCTTTCGACATTCCAACTCAGACAATGGGAACATTTCGCTCAATACGTTCGGAATTATCTTTTCTCCAGGATTGGGGAGGTTATTGATGAAGATGTACTCCATGCACGGGTCCCTTTTGTTGCACGAACTCAGCAATGCTTTGCTGTCAAGGCTGGGATTGATGGTCTCTTGGATATTTCGCGGAGATCATTTTGTGACACCAGTGAAGGTTTTTATACCATTGGTCCTCCGTTTTCTACCTCGTCAATCAAGTAATCTTTGTCGGAATAGTGTACCATATAAGGGTCCTCTAAAGCATTTTATTTTGTATTACGTTGACAGCTATCCACAATCTTGCAAACAAGTATCGTGAAGATTTCAAGTTGCCCAATTTAAAACTCGTCTTTAAAAACAGGCAGGGATTCTACTTTGTCATACCACAGAAAGATGTTCAAGGAAAGCTTCATAGCAAGTTCATTCAGGTTTGTATTAGATCTTGTTTGCTCTTACTTCAGAAATTCCTCTTAGGTGTTTTCTGCAGAGCTAATGCTCTGATGGCTTATTTCAGGTGATCAAACATGGGAACAACATACATTGCTCAACTTTGGAGCTTGCGTCAGTAAGTAATTTAATCTTATGGAATTCATAAATATGATCCCTATGTATCACATAATAATTGGGCAACTCAGAAACAAGACCATGGCACACATGACTCGAAATTTTTCTTGTTTGACTGCGTAATTGGGTCAGAGAAGTAATTATGTGTGTCAGTGTGATTTGAAGCTCGTTGGAATCAGAGTTATGCTTAGTCAATTGTGAGGTGTAGTGCTCCATATCGTCCTCTAGAAGAGGAGGGAATAGGCCTCCCATCAAGGCCTCTGCCATCGTCAAGGGAATTCTTACGTGTTGTATGAGAAAATAACATCAGGAACCTTGAGAAGCGACCTTAACTTCTTAATTTTTGGAAGGGAAAAATACAGGCAATTGCCAAGAAAAAAATGACTTGAATTGATGGCCAAAAATCATGACTTGAATGACTTTCAAACCGAAAAATCTAACTTGGGAATTGTGATAACAATGAAACTTTAAAATGCAGCTTTATTTGTTTTGTATGCTTCCACACAACAAAGATGTCGCTTCCCTCACAACTTTTGTCCTGGATTTTCAAACTTTTCTTTTCTTCTTTCACTTTGAAATTTGCAGTTGAACGCTAGGAATAAATCTGCCGCCGCAGAATGCTTTACAAGAACAGAGGTCTGCCTAGAAGGTTGTGCTAATTATTCTGGCAGCAAAGATCCTCACGGTCTTCACGGCAGTAGTTCAGTTTATATTGAATCCAATGTTAATCTAATTCTCTTCTCCTTTTGTGTGCGTTTTTTTTTTGGGAGGGGGGTGAGACTTACTGTGGACATGATAATGCTCTTAATTGCCGTTGGAATCTTAAACGAACATTTTATGAGACTGTTTAAACTTATTTACTCGATAAAATTGATCTTGTTTCATAAACTTCAAATATCAAAGTTAATTAGAACGAATAGATTCCTTTTTGTCCCTAGATGTAGATAATTACCTGTTGATTTCATTGGTCTCGTATAATATCTCGTTTCTTTATGGTTGTCTTTGAAATGAGATAAATCTTAATTGAATAAATTTGCAGAACTTATGGATGCCATTCGCGAGAATGTCTCTGTGCTGACAATGCTTGCTGAGGTTTTGTGCCTGTTGGATATGATTGTAAATTCATTCGCTCATATGATATCAACCAAGCCTGTTGATAGTTATACAAGGCCGGAGTTTACAGGTAATTGAATTGGTTATATATATTTAACATTTTTGTACGTTCTGATAGCTCGATGGGCAAAATTCTTAATCCATAATTTACTCACTAGAAAATGGACCAATGGCAATTGATGCTGGTAAACATCCAATCCTCGAGAGTATACACAATGACTTCGTTGTACGTACTGGATATATTGCATTTTTTTATCAGTTTATTTTTCTATCTCTATTTCCTTTTTCTTGTTGAGTGTGAAAAAAAATTACATTATTATCTGGGTAAATGAGTCGATCTTTCAACTTGCAGCCCAATAACATATTTCTATCTGAAGCTTCAAATATGGTGATCGTCACAGGCCCCAATATGTAAGATCACTTCTAATTCAAAGATATAAAGTAGTAAAAAAAGAGCATTGGTAAAGGAAATGCTAAAATTACATCCAATTGGTTGCGAAAGCCTTCGACTTGAGCTGCGATAGCTGATCAATTGTGGTATTGTGTCCCAGGAGCGGAAAGAGTACTTACCTTCAACAAGTGTGCCTCATAGTTATTCTTGCTCAAGTCGGATGTTATGTTCCTGCTCGCTTCTCAACTCTGAGGGTTGTTGATCGTTTGTTTACTAGGATGGGTGCAGTTGATAATCTTGAATCAAACTCCAGCACGGTAAAATGCGCGGCCTGCAATTTAGCTATGTTGCTGCATTCTCTTAATGTCACGTGCTGTTTTATTTCCCATGGCAAAACCATATTCATTGGCTCTTTACATATTGAGTTGTCTGGATGTGTAGTTCATGACAGAGATGAAAGAGACAGCTTTTATCATGCAGAATGTCTCGCAAAGGTCGTTAATAATCTTCATCCCTCTGGGTAGAGATGGTTAGTTTTTTTTCTAAAACATTTGTTGGATACAGGAGTCTAATTGTTATGGATGAACTTGGGAGGGCTACTTCTTCCTCTGATGGTTTCGCAATTGCATGGAGCTGCTGCGAGCATCTTTTGTCACTCAAAGCGTAATTTTTTCTTGATTCTCAATTATCATAAAATCAGAAATCAACAAGAACTTGTCCCTTGATTTTCCAATACCATGGATTTCTGCAACCGATAAAATGATGGTTACTCTTCGTATCCCTTTTGGTTGATTAGAAAACATAAATGGCTTCAACTTTTGTAGAAAGGAATTTACATTTTAATATTTATTGGTGAACCTGTTAATTTTAAGATAGGGATTTCTGCATGCATTCACCAGCTATGAACAAACCTTCATTGATTGATCTCTCTCCTCCTCTGACAAAGTAAAATATATATTTTTTTCTCCTCAGTTATACCATACTTGCCACTCACATGGAAAACCTATCAGAATTAGCAACAGTCTATCCAAACGTGAAAATTCTTCACTTTCATGTTGACTTGAAAAACAGCCATCTTGATTTCAAGGTTGTAGATCTATTTCTTTGTTCGCACGTTGAACACTGCGTTGATGATCTACGAACTAACGTTCTGCTTTCCCCAGTTCGAACTTAAGGAAGGGCCAAGACATGTCCCACACTATGGCCTTCTCTTAGCAGAAATGGCTGGTTTACCAAGTTCCGTTATAGAATCAGCCAGAATGATCACATCCAAGATTACAGCAAAGGTGATTATTCCCACAAACTAGTCTAGAAATAGGAAGTCAATTAAAATCCCTGCATTTTCATTTGAGTTACAATTCAGCGTTGGTGCATAAGTTAGAAAAACACCGGGTAGAAATTTCAAATCTGACTCTCCCTTCGTTGGAAAATAGAGATTATTTGGTTTACGAACTTGGATTTATAGCCGCCAATACGTGTTCAGGAAGTAAAGAGAATGGAAGTCAACTGCCTCCAGTATCATGCTGTTCAGAGGGCTTACCTTGTAGCTCAACGCTTGCTGTGCCTAAAATATTCCAATCAAGACGAGGATACTATTCGACAAGCGTTGCAAAATCTTAAGGAATGCTACAATAAGGACAGAATCTAGTGTTGGCTTCCACTAGTTACTCGTTCCCCTAAGAATTATCATTCTAAAGCCGTGTAAATTTGGCTTTGCAACTTATGATGATCTCAAATCAAGGATCTCGGTTTGCTGAAATGACCACTGTTTTAATGAAAGAATCAAGGGAGAATGACAATTTTTTCCACAAAAGACAATAATTTCTATTAAAGGTTAGTTTCAAATATAGTACATTAGTCGTTAAAAGGATATAAACATAAATTATGCAACATAAATAACGGTCTTGTTGACAGCTCAGGGAATCTCATGAATAAGTTTCCAAATCCAATACTCATTTTTCTATATTTCCGTATTAAAAAAATTTAAAACTCTTGATTCAGAGTGAATTACACGCTCATCTCATTCATAAGCTTAGAAGTCCATCCTCCACAACGACATCGTGTGGTAGCAAAATTTCTTATAGATCCACTAACCCCCCCCCCCCCCCCAAAAAAAACATTTGATTTGAACGTTTTTGTGAGATCTTCAATTGTTATTCTTCCCAGTTCCAAACATCAATAAAAGTGGTATTGATTTGTGCTTGTTTAGAAACCCTAAGGGCGTGTTTGGTTTAAGGTAATTAAATCCGGATCGGTCAGTAAACCGGTTAGGGTATTGAGTCAAGGGTCAGACTAGAATTAAACCGTAGTTAAACCAGGACCAAACCGATGAGAAATGGAATATTTTAGGCTTATAGTATGAAATTCTAAAGGAAAAATTTAAAAAAAAAACTACCCGGACCAGGTCACCGGACCGAACCTGTTTAGTGGCCGGGTCACTAGTTTCCAGTTTAGTTCGGCCGGTCCGGGTTAGATAACTTGGATTTGGTTTGAGAGGAGGGGAGAGGGGTAAATTATAATTTTGTTCAACTGAAACCCAAAATTTACCCTCTCAATTTTTTAAATTTTGGATTTCCGCTTAAAATTTATTCTCTCATTCCTTTTAAATTTTGAGTTTCCGCTTAAAATTTAAATACCTTTAATCCAAAAAGGTAATTTAACCCCCCTCTCCTTCCTTCCTTCGCCTCCCCTCCACTTAAACTAAACACACCCTTAGGTGGGAGGGAATGAGAGGGTGGGTATATTACTTTTTTGGTTTGAAGGGGGGAAGAGTGGGGAAATTACAATTTTGGATAAAAGAAACCCAAAATTGCGGGAATCCAAAATTTAAAAAGAATGAAAAAGTAAATTTTGGGTTTCTTTTGTCCAAAATTGTAATTTCCCCACCCTTCTCTCCCCTCAAACCAAACACACCCTAACATGGTTTCTAAAGTCTTTTCTCGCAAGTCGAGTCAAAACTCCTCCCGTATATTTACTTTGTAAATAGTAAAAGTACTTTTAAAAAGCTAAAATAAACTGGGACATTTTTTGATAAAAGATCAAAATGCATTAGTGAAGAATTATAATACTCCGTGAAGTTCTAAATATAAGACCCAATTGACTTTTTTTGAAGAGATTAAAGAAGCTAAATAAGTTAGCTAATCATATGATATATTTTGTTGCATTAAATTATATATCAGATTATAAACCACTCAAATTAATTGGGAGAAAAAATAAAAATATAAATATTTTAAAATAATTAATTAGTTTCCTTAATCTTTTCAAAAAGTCAACTAAACCTTATATTTAGGACCAGATTTAATATAACCGTTAATAATTACACACAAAGAAACAGAAGGACAATATATACGGCATACGCGGAAGAAAATAAAAATATTATTAGTACATTTTTTGGGCAGAAAAAATTGGAATGAACCACGAGAAATTTTTCTGCTCCACCTAAAAAAGGAAGTTATAAGCCAAATAGTTTTACCTCAATAATGTGGTGACAGAAATCCGTTGAAATACAAGCCTAACACAATTAAAATTGTATATTTATTGATTAACAAGTATCGTTATATTTGTAAATCGTATTAAGTATTAAGTTATTTATTTTCCAATCAATCATTCAAATTAACCTACCACCATTTGATTATTTGAACACAATACATCGACCAACCACAGGCACAAGCAATTTAGTAAAAACGAGTGACAATAAATTTATGGACCTCTATAATCCCAGCAAAATCACAATTTCGGCTCAAAAAAATTTGCCCAGGCACAACAGGCCTAGAGCCTAGCAGCAAATACAATACTAGTCACGAAATTTTATATTCAGATGGGCATAAACGTAATCAAGTATACAAGTTCCTAATGGAAGACACGTTATTAATAACTGCGATACCGATATAAAAGGATGTAACCACCAGACAGGAGACAAAAGTTAATCCACTTGAGCTTGTCCTTCATATGCACTCATGCAGTTCTATACAGCTCAAAAAGATGCAGGCATCGCCCATCCAAGATCACAAATCCGAACCAAGGAAACGAGTGAAAGGATGAAGGAAGCACTCCTTTACTGGGACCAGGGCTAAGCTCAAACAGTTACCTGATGAAGGAAATGATGCACAAACAAACAACAATTAACAGACAAATAGCAGGAGAGAAAAAAAATGTCTCGATCAAGGCATAAACTTCAACAACAACCAAACTTCGGTAAGTCAATCCACAGACAGCGTACAAGGAGAGGAAAACATATGATCCCGTGTTTTTATAGAAAAACAATGTCCCAAAACAAATACAGGAGCTACCTAGTTAAGAAAATAGCCGTTGGGCTTCCAGGAGATGGAGGATTCTGATTTAGAAGAGAAACTAAAGAACCCGCTTTAGCCACAGCATCGGCATCTGCTGCAGACAAAATTTCCACATCTTCAAGACCTATCTGTCTCCTGATCAAGTCCAGGTTTTCCTGAAGAACTTCAACCTCACCAAATGGTAGTCTCAAATCCAGAGCCCGAGCCCCAAGTGCAATTGCTTCATCCTTCTTAAACTTCAGGAAAGGCATACAAAGCTTTTGGATTTGTTTAAAGTTGGACGAATGACCAACAGAACTGCTTTTTAAAGCCTCCATAATCTCTCCATCCGCAGCAAAAGTACGGGTTTCTTTATTAAATTTGCTCTGAAGGATCCTCAGGCATTCAGCTTTCCAACCATCAAATTGTTCGTTCACATATATCAAGCCACTTAACTTGCTGTCCGATGATTGAACTTGAGCACCTGTTTTATTGGCCTTCTTTGAACCAAAAAGCTGCTTTTGAAGCAACTTCCTCAACAAAACAATAGAGTCCTGCAAATATTTATTGGCACTCTTTAGGGTAAGATCCGGAGCATCCCCGGTAGGCCAACCTGCATTCACCACAAAACCGTCCTTCTTCAAAAGCTCTCTCCAAATATATTCAGCATAATGAGGACATATTGGTGCTATAAGACGTGTTTGAACATCCATAAAGTGCCACACTAGTTCACGATTATAGCCTCCAACTCCACATGAATATCTATACTCATCCCTAGCAGCCTGAAGGTCATAAAAGCCAGTCTTGAGAGCTTCTCGGAACATGTAATTGCTATAGTGCTGCTCAGTTGTTTTGACAGCAATATTTATTTCATTGGCAAAAACACGATCAGCATAAGTGGCTGGAGGACCAGTTCTCATTGACGATTCAGAGGCCAAAACCTCTTCGTACCATGCAAGCTCTTTGGTAAGCCTAAGAATTGCAGCATTTGCAGTCTCAAACACAAAATTTGCATCATCAACACCATCACCAGCATCAGCCAAAGAGAATCGAGTAGCGTCAGCAGAAAACTCCTCAATTGCCTGACGCAAAGTCCTGAAATTTCCAGTAGATTTAGACATCTTCTCAGAATTGAGCATGATGTGGCCATTGCATCTAAATCCACGAGGCCAGTGATGCTTAGGCAGAATTGCAGTATGATTGTAAATGCAGAAGGTAAGATGATTCTGGATCAGATCCTTACCAGAAACCCGGAGATCAAAGGGATACCAATAGTCAAACTCAAGTTTCATTTTGTCGAGAATAGATGAAGAGATATCAGTTGATTTAGGGTACGGTCCAGCACAGAATATATAATCCCAAACATCATCAGTCATTTGTTCAGGCTTAACAGGGGACCCACCTGATCCATACATATCTCCATTCTGTAGAAGATGAGCGACAGTGTAGTAAGCCATATAAAGAGTGGAATCAGATAGAGACTCAACCAGGTATTGTTCATCCCATGGTATACGTGTCCCTAAACCAAATGAACGTGAACAAGCCCACTGATTCAGCCAGTCCAAAGTATGCTCAAACCCATGTCGTGTCTCATCAGAATAAATATTCATATTGGACAGGCACTCCTCAGCTAGCTTCTTCCATTCAGTTTCCCCATACGTAATGTACCATTGATCTGTAAGAGCTACAACACACTCATCACCAGATCGTGATATCACCTGCTTCTCTGGTTCACTGTAAACAATAGCCTCACCTGTCTCTAAAAGTTTAGTCCTGATCAATGGTTTGGCTTCCTGAACTTTCTTTCCTGAAAATTCTCCAACAATCATTGTTCCTTCGGTGAATCCTTTCAAGTATGTTTGCTTCTTGGCTTCTGCAAGTTTTTCTTTATCATTCTGACTTTTTATTTTCATCTGCAAGCAAACTGTCTCTGCACACTTATTTCCAAACTGTGGAACTTCAATAATAGGGATAATTTCAAAGGGCAATACCCATTCATCCTTGACACCATACTTTGCTCTGAGTGCTGGTTTAGCCTTCAAGTCATGCAAGGCCATGTAGTCATCAGGGGCATCACTAGGCACACTAGTAACTATCCCAGTACCTTTATCCATTAAAATCGACAACATAGGAAGAGCATAAATGACTTTATTAACTGAAAGAGGCGATCTCAATGGCAAGCCAATCAAGTCATAACCAGTCAGGTCAAGCAAGCAAGTGGGTTTCTCAGGGACTCGCGAGTGATTCTGATAAGCAAGATTAAGGGCTGCTCTCTTTGAGAGAATAAACACATCAGTTTCATTGACTTCAAAGGCTCCATACTTTCCATCAGGCAACACCCATGCATTAGTTTGGCCATACATAGTCTCAGGCCTCAATGTTGCAGCAGCCAAATATACTTTCCTTCCCTCCAGTACTCCAAACTTTGCAGGGAAAGGTTGAAGCACCTCCATCTTTATGATAGTGTACTCTTGGGGCTGAACTCCTTCACCACTTGCTCTATCATGATCCGCACATGGCTGGCCATCCAATGGAGAAAATATTGTATATCTAATGTCTTTGACAACCTTGCCCATGGATTTCAACTTCCTCATCTGCCATCTAACAAAGGAGTCAAAATATGGGTTCATATCAGTTGTGATGAAGGACCTCCTCCAGTCACATCCCAACCCAAATGCCTTAAGGTCCTCAACAGCCAGTGGAGGAAAGTAGGACAGCCATTTATAAGGATCCTGGAAATCAGCTATCTCACTATCAGATAGGCCAAAGCTGCGCATAATTTCCCACTGGAAGGCCTGTCCAGTTGATTTTGAAGCAACCTTGGACTTCTTTCCTTTAAATTTATCTGGTGCTGCCCCCTCACTGTTATATGTGTTCTTTGAAGCCTCATCTTCTTGTACTTGTACTTCACTAGGAAAGACAGGTGGATTTCCAAACTGTTTAATCTCTCTTGCAAGTTTATCAGCTGAGGCCTTGACGGGCATACCAGTGCAATGGAATGCAAATGGAAGCAACACGTTGGCACCCCTCAATCTATGAAATGCAGCCGCAAACTCCAGTTTTGAAAACGAAAATGCATGCCCAAGATGCAAGTACCCATTCATGTATGGAAAAGGAAAATTACCAAAGAACTTTTCGCCAGGTTGCGGAGGTTTCTCACAAGGTTCAGCTCTGAAAACACCTTTTTCCTCCCACCATCCTCGAACCTTGACCTCAATATGACGCAATTTGTCTCTCCTTGCAAAACTTTTACCACTCTCAGTCGCCATACTGGTAATCTGACAGCAACTGCAGCAAAACAATTATGCCACAATAATTATATCTCATAAGAGTACTTGATAACAAAATAACGAACAGAATTCAGAACCAGAAATGCCTAATCCAACTAAATATAATATCATAAGAAAGTATTAAGACATACTTGAAAGAAATATTATTGATAGTGGATAACTTTTGCATCCAGCGTACAAAAATTCAATTTGCACGAGCAAGATAGATAATTCCACTACACTCATCCCCACTATTACTTGCTCTAGGATACAGATTTGACAACTCTTTTGTGATACTGAAGATCAATGTATTTGTTTAGCATTTATGCGCATTGTGGAGAGAAAAGCTATCCATGATTGCATGAACGTGAATTTAAATCATGACCAAATCCAATGCCTCAACAGAACATAATGATCATCAACTTACTAAATTGCAACAGATCAGATAGTCTCGTGCCATACAGATGCCACAAATACGGCCAGCACTAAGCCCAGTCAATTGACATCTCTCAGTCCCCGTTGATGATTTTTTTTTTTTAAAAAAATACATTCATTGAGGGATTTCCTACGTATATATTATTACTGTGAGAAAAAATCCGCTTCCCTTTACAAAGCCCACCATTCGAAGCTCAACTTTACAGTTGTTTCAGCAAAAAATTCCCGCTCACCTTTTAGCATTATACAAAACCAAAAAGGAAAAAAATGATGCAAACACACGCTAATATGGAAGATATGTCACTTAAATTAACTACAAAATATACTGAACAGAGTTAGATCCACCCTTCAGTGGAATAGATGGTGGCTGCAATCAGTTGGTAACAAGGACCAAGTAAAGACAAACCATAGCTTTAGCTGATGAATCATTTCATCAAGTTATCATTCGAGTTCGAGAACTTTGGACAGATTGAGCCAGGGATTTACCTTTGATGGAGACGTCTAATTACCATACACAGAAGGGAGTCGATATGGGGTGCGAAGAAGGCTCTGGAGCTAGCATGGGAACAGAGAAGATTCAACTAGAGACGCTAACGGGTTTGCTGATGCAAATGCGAAACTGAGTCTTGAGATGCTGGGTTCGCTGCAGATACGGAGAGAGATTCCGTTGTAATTGAGGCGGGTGTCGGAGGAAGACAGAGTACGAGGATGTGAGTATGTTGACGGCGGAGGCTATGTTTGGGAACGGGAAGTTTCAAACCAGATAGGGTTTGGAAGAAGGTTATTGTCTTTCCCTTTGAGTCGGACCTCCGGGTGGATAGCCCACACTTGACAGTTGGGCTGCGTTCCAACTCTGAACTATGAATAAATTTCGAGACAAAATTCTAGAAAAATATCTTCAGAATTTAAAAATCTCAAATAAGTATTTCTTATTAAAATAGGTTATAAATTTTCAGTCAATTGCAGTCAATACCTAAATTATTCTAGGAAACAAAATGGATTTTGTTATGAATATTAAATATGTGGATGTCCATTGACTCATATTAATCTTCCAGTCAACTTGACATAAAGAAGAAAAGAAGACATGACACAAAGCAAAAGCAAAAGAAGACAAGGACATAAAGAAGATATAAAGTAACCATAGTCATGTAACCAGAGTTAAATATAACCATGGTCAAGCAACCAGGGTTAGATTTCTGACTCTATATAAAGGGCTGTAATCGATTGTTTCAGTTGAACTGAATGAGAACTTCTCTCTAACTTCTCTCTAGAAATTCTATAATCCTTTCTCTGGATTCTATCAATCTTCTCTCTTATCACATATACTTTTATAACACGTTATCAGCACGAAGCTCTAAAAGAAGGTATGATCTTCTTATGGTTTCTTTAATGATTATATATCTCTTGTTTTATTTTATAGATCTGGGATAATCTGAGCCACTATATGGAATTAGAAAGATACTTTTACCGATTGTTATATAACATCGGGTTCCATGGCTAAGATTGGAGATCGTTATTGTTTTTATATATTATTTACAAGTTCTTTTATATTATTATTATTGTTATTATGGCCAGAAGCCATACACATCTGATTCTTAAAATTATGACCAGAAGTCATAATGTTTTAATTTCTTATAATATAGCCAGAAGCCATATCCATTCTTATTATATAGCCAGAAGCTATATACATTTTTTATCTTATTATATGGCCAGAAGCTATATATATTTTTATCTTTTATCTTATTGTACGGCCAGAAGTCATGTACAACTTTTATCCTGAAGATAATAGTTAATTCCTCATCTTGAGATTAAATGGCCCGAAGCCATACATGGCCTGAAGTCATGAGATTAAATGGCCCGAAGCCATACATGTTTTAATTTTCTTATCTTGTCTTATGAATTATTTATTATCTTTATGAATTTACAGTTATTATATTGCATATTTTCATTTCATATTTTAATTATTTTCATTTATTTCTTTAATTAGTTTGAACAATGGCAAACCTGGCAAAACTTGAAATTGTGGCTCTTGATATTACCGGAAAAAATTATTTATCTTGGAAGTTGGATGCGGAAATTCACTTGAATGCCAAAAGTCTAAAAGACACGATTAAAGAAGGGAATAAGGCATCCGACTAAGATAAAGCCAAATCCATGATTTTTCTTCGCCACCACTTACATGAAGATTTAAAAACTGAATATTTGACAATGATGGACCCACTTGTCCTTTGGAACAATTTGAAAGAAAGATATGATCACCAGAAGCTGGTCATTCTTCCAAAAGCTCATTTTGATTGGATGCATTTACGCTTGCAAGATTTTAAATCTATAAGCGAATATAACTCAGCTATGTTTAGAATTACTTTTAAATTGAAATTATGTGGAGAAAATGTTACTGATGATGATATGTTAGAAAAGACATTCTCCACATTTCATACATCCAATTTGCTCCTACAGCAGCAATATCGTGAAAAAGGTTTCAAGAAATATTCTGAGTTAATTTCTTGTCTCCTTATGGCTGAACAAAATAATGAGCTTTTGTTAAAAAATCATGAATCCCGTCCAACAGGCTTAACTCCATTCCCTGAAGTGAATGTAGTAACTAATGAATTTTATTGTGGCCGTGGCCGTGGACGTGGACAAGGACGTGGACGTGGGCGTGGCTACAGCCGTGGGCGTGGCCGTGGTCGATATCATGGAGGTTCAAATTCCTACCAGAAGTGGGAAAAGACTGATAAGAACCAAAAAGGGGAAAACATTAGGCATAACAAATATGCTGATAATCCATGCTATCGATGTGGTGACAAGGGCCATTGATCTCGTACCTGTCGTACACCAAGGCACCTAGTTGATCTTTACCAAGAATCAATTAAAAATACTGGTAAAAGATAAAATGTTGAAGTTAATCATGTTGATCAGGGCGAGAATTCTGAGTATGGCGATATAGATAATAACTATTTGGATGTTGCAGATTTCTTAATATAATTTGAAATGTTATATTTATTTAAAGTTGTTTCTATCATATGTATTAATTTTATTTATGTTTTTATGAAGAATGAATCCTATTGGCATCAATCCTGAAGATTTATGTCTCGTTGATAGTGCAACAACCCACACCATACTCAGACATGATAAATATTTTTCTTCCTTGGTAATACGAGAAGCCAATGTTCAGACTATATCTGGTAGTATAAATTTAATTGAAGGCTCCGGAAGAGCTAGTATTTTGTTACCTGAAGGAACAAAATTATGCATTGATAATGCATTTTATTCTACCAAGTCTAAAAGAAATTTACTGAGTTTCAAAGATATCCGCAGAAATGGATATCATTTAGAAACAACAACTAAAAATAATAAGGAATATCTTGTCATTACAAATATAGTTGCTGGTAGAAAGTGCATATTAGAAAGTTTTCCTATTTTTTCTTCTGGTTTGTATTACACATGTATAAGTACAATTGAAACACATACTATTGAGAACCAGAAGTTCAATAATGCAAATCAGAAGTTTGCCAATTCAAACCAGCAGTTTGATAATGCAGACCAGAAGTTTACCAATTCAAACCAGCAGTTTGATAATGTAAACCAGAAGTTTACTAATGAATTTAATGTTTGGCATAACCGGTTAGGCCATCCTGGTTCAATCATGATGCGACAAATAATTGGGAATTCATGTGGACATACCCTGAAGTGTAAACAAATACCACAATCCCATGATTTTTCATGTGCTGCATGTTCCAAGGGAAAGTTAATTATTCGCCCCTCACCAAGCAAAGTAGAAAGTGAGTCTCTCACATTTCTAGAACGGATACAGGGAGATATTTGTGGGCCAATACACCCACCATGTGGACCATTTAGGTACTATATGGTTTTAATTGATGCATCAACTAAATGGTCGCATGTTTGCTTATTATCTTCTCGCAACCTGGCGTTTGCGAGATTACTTGCTCAATTGATTAGATTAAGAGCACATTACCCTGATTATCCTATCAAGAAAATACGTCTTGATAATGCCGGTGAATTTACATCACAAGCTTTTAATGAATATTGTATGTCCCTTGGAATTGATGTTGAACATCCTGTAGCTCATGTTCATACGCAAAATGGACTTGCAGAATCATTGGTTAAAAGGTTACAATTAATTGCAAGACCTTTACTTATGAAATCTAATTTACCAATTTCTGCTTGGGGCCATGCCATTTTGCATGCAGCAATGTTAATTCCCATTAGGCCAACAAGTTATTTAAAGGTTTCCCCCTTACAAATAGTTTTTGGTCAGGAACCTAATATTTCCCATATAAGAATTTTTGGGTGTGCGGTATATGTGCCTGTAGCACTACCACAACGCACCAAGATGGGCCCTCAAAGAAAGATGGGAATATATGTTGGGTATGAATCTCCATCAATTATAAAATGGTTAGAACCATCAACAGGAGATTTATTTACGGCACGATTTACCGATTGTCATTTTAATGAATCATTTTTTCCAACATTAGGGGGAGAAAACAAGCAGCTGGGTAAAGAAATTAGTTGGAATGAATTATCATTGGCTCATTTTGATCCTCGTTGCTGCTGGCATTTGATTGGCTAAATTCTGTAAATGAATTATCTTTTGAACTTCCAGTTCACACTGTTTTGTACGAAAAAGAAATGAAAAGGGCAAAATAACTAGATATAAGGCACGTCTAGTAGCCCAAGGTTTTACACAAAGACCTGGCATTGATTTTGAAGAAACATATTCACTAGTAGTGGATGCGACTACTTTTCGTTATTTAATCAGTCTAGCAGTAGATGCAGGACTTGATTTACATCTAATGGATGTTGTGACTGCCTATTTATATGGATCACTTGATAATGATATTTATATGAAAGTCCCTGAAGGACTTAAGATGTCAGAAGCATCCAATTCAAGTTCTCAAGAACAATACTCAGTTAAGTTAAATAAGTCCCTGTATGGCCTGAAGCAATCAGGGCGCATGTGGTATAATCGCCTTAATGAATATTTGTTGAAAGAAGGATATAAAAATGATCCGATATGCCCATGCATCTTTATGAAAAGATCTAATAGTGAGTTTGCTATAATTGCTGTTTATGTTGATGATATCAACATCATTGGAACTCCTGAAGAGCTCCAAAAGGCAATTAATTGTTTGAAGAAAGAATTTGAGATGAAGGACTTGGGAAGAACAAAATTCTGTTTTGGATTACAAATCGAGTACTTCAAGAAAGGGATCTTTGTATATCAAGAAACTTATACAAAGAAGGTCCTAGAGCGATTTTACATGGATAAATCTCATCCATTATGTACCCCAATGATTGTAAGATCTTTGAAAGTAGATAAAGACCCATTCCGACCCCGAGAAATCAGTGAAGAAGGTGATGAAGAACTACTTGGTCCAGAAGTACCATATCTTAGTGCTATTGGAGCACTAATGTATCTTGCTAATCACACACGTCCTGATATATCATTTGCTGTTAATTTATTAGCAAGATATAGTTCTTCACCAACACGAAGGCATTGGAATGGAATAAAGCATATTCTTCGTTATCTCAGAGGTACTACAGACATGGGGTTATACTACTCAAATATATCCAAGCATGAACTGGTTGGTTATGCAGATGCCGGATTTTTGTCTGATCCACATAATGGTAAATCACAAACGGGCTATCTATTTACATGTGGAGGTGCAGCTATTTCATGACGATCTATGAAACAGACTATATCAGCCACATCATCTAATCATGTAGAAATTCTAGCAATACATGAAGCAAGTCGAGAATGTATGTGGTTGAGGTCAGTGATACATCATATACGTACAACTTGTCATTTATCTTCCGACAAAATGATCCCAACAATCCTATATGAGGATAATACTGCATGTATCGCTCAACTTAAAGAAGGCTATATCAAGGTCGATAGAACAAAGCATATTTCACCAAAATTCTTCTTTACTCGTGACCTTCAAAAGGATGGTGAAATAGATATCCAGCAAATCAGTTCAAGTGAAAATCTAGTAGATTTATTCACCAAGTCACTCCCAGGTACAATCTTTGAAAAACTTGTTCATGATATTGGTCTTCGGATATTCAAAGATTTCAACTGATATTATCAAGAGGGGGAGTCGATACACGCTGTACTCTTTTTCCCTTATCCAGGTTTTGTCCTACTGGGTTTTCCTAGAAAGGTTTTTAATGAGGCAGCACTCGACGGTGTATCAATGAATGATGTACTCTTTTCTTTGGCTAGGTTTTTATCCCACTGGGTTTTTCCTAGTTAAAGTTTTTAATGAGGCACATTCATAATGGACATTCAAGGGGGAGTGTTATGAATATTAAATATGTGGATGTCCATTGACTCATATTAATCTTCCAGTCAACTTGACATAAAGAAGAAAAGAAGACATGACACAAAGCAAAAGCAAAAGAAGACAAGGACATAAAGAAGATATAAAGTAACCATAGTCATGTAACCAGAGTTAAATATAACCATGGTCAAGCAACCAGGGTTAGATTTCTGACTCTATATAAAGGGCTGTAATCGATTGTTTCAGTTGAACTGAATGAGAACTTCTCTCTAACTTCTCTCTAGAAATTCTATAATCCTTTCTCTGGATTCTATCAATCTTCTCTCTTATCACATATACTTTTATAACAGATTTGGGATTTTAATATTTTGAATGTATTTTTCCTAGAATTTTTCTTTATTTTTATTGTCCAGAAAAATATTATAGATGCCCAGAATAGTAGAATACCTTTGTTCATGAAAAATTTATTTTTAAATTACATTAAAAAAATAAGTTATATTTATGTTCTGACAAATAAATATAACTTATAATAATATTTATTTGTCTCAACTGTTAAAATAATAAATATATATAACGGTTATTTGGTTCAATACTTCAATTTACTGAATCACTTCAAAAACTCAATTCACAAAAAGTATCTTTTTTCTGGAAATTTAATAGTTTTTAAGAAGCATGCTTTTTTCATGCATATGGTGCAGGTGTAATATAATTAAATCTATTGTAGTATAATATTCTCTAAGTTAAGTTTCGAGCAGAAAACCCTTAATCATTTCAAAATATATTGTAGTATGGACTATCTATTTGTTTTTTTCCTCAATTTCTCTCAGTTTCTTATTTTCCGTAAGATTGACACTATTCTGTCACCATGTAAAAAAACTCTAATCATCAGCCTCTCTGGTTATGATTATTTAATTATTGTGTTTTATATGTTTTCTGAGATTATTTTCAATAACCAATTGAGGTGGAAAGCAATATCACCTTATAAGAAGGAAAATATAAGTTTAAATCCTAAAAACATATTTATTGGATGAGATTAAAACTATGAAATATTTTTGTTAGGTATAATCAATATTCTAAAGTATTTTATAGTTTAATTTACCTTTAAAATATTTTTTAGGAACAGTTTTCAACACCACTATTAGCTTCTTAAAAAACCTATTAAGTAAAGGTGCGTTAAATGTCCCAAAGTTTTTTTCAGCCGCACTCAACATTTTACGGTCAATTTTTCCTTCAACTTTGCTCAATATTTTCTAAGTTAATTTTTTAATCATTCTTTTTTCATATTTTTAGTATTTATCTTTCACATTTTTCGTATGTAATCTAAGAAGTTTTTCAATTTTTCCAATAATCATGTTATAATATTCCAAGACGCTAGAGTAGAAATAATTGGATATTCAGGCCACCATAGCAAAGAAGAATTTAAGCACTAGAATTGCTGGGCCAACCGAACCGACCCAAAAATTCATGCCCTCAACTCATTGAGCAATGGTTAGCGTAAAGTGATCAAATTTGAATTGGATTAGAGATTGACTTTGTAATCCTATATTTAATCTTAAATATAGCAATCATTTGATTTTTTTTTGAGAGATTAAGAAAGTTAATTAAATTATATTAAAATATTTATATTCATTTTTTTAAAATTAATTTATTTAATTTATAAATTGATATATAATGTAACGAACTAGTGATATAAAAAGATTAAGCAGCAACTACCTTAATCACTTCTAAACAAATCAATTGACTCTTGCATCAATAATTTGAAGTAATGTTAGTATTCGTTTGTGATAGTTTATTTTTGACTTATAAATACTTATAATTCATAATTTATAATATATGAGATAATTATATATATAAAATTTTATCTCAATTTACATAATAAATATTTATTTCTTAAAAATAAAATATTCAAAAAACATAACTTTAATTTTGCCATCGAAGTCAAACTTCAGTGGTCGTATTCAATGCATCTTTCTCAAGACTTAGGCACTGTTTGGTATGAGGTATTTAGGGGTAGAGATTGGGATTGGATCAGGGATTGAGCCAGAATACATCGTTTGGTTTGAGAGACTACAGATGCCTCGGGATTAGGAGTACCACGAAAGTGGGATTGCTACAAAGCCACTTCCCCCTGGTATTGTGTTTTGAATCCTGGGATTTCAAATTTTAGGGATAAAAATATCCTTACTTATAATATTCTTTTGACAAAAATACCCCTATCAATTTTACTCCATTTTGCCCTAGATTATAACTCATTAGTCTGTTTCATCTTTCATCGTTGTTGTTGTTCATCGCTCTCACGGTGTTCTTCTGGCTCTCACGGTGTACATCCACCATCGTTGGATCTTGTCCTTCAAAATTCTCGGAAAGATAAAACAAGTAGGGAGACCATTGAAGCTAAATGTTTTTACACAACAAGCACCAAAAGAAGAAATAAAAAACGCGAGGATGAGAATTTATTGTCGTTAGATCCATGGGAATGTGCATAAAACTCTTGCATTCCATCATTGATTATCTCCACCTTATAATCACTCATTGTCCTTAAAAAAGCAAAAAATACAAGTCTAAAATCAGAAAGCAAGCCAATAAACTAGAATTGAAATTGAAGATCGAATCAGAAAATTTAAAAAAACAAATTAAGAAAAATGAGGATCAACAGTTTCATCAAGTTCATATATCGCCGCTTGATAGGAGAAGACATCTTTATTCTACGATTACATCTGTGACGGAGGTAGAATTGCAGAAATCATCTGTGATGGATGGTGAAGGCGGAGTTTGCGATTAAGTTTGGTATAAGGTTAATTTGAAGGCAGAGTCTGTGATTCTGGGATTTAGGGTATGGGTATTTGGGTATTTTTATAATTAGTGACTATTTATTAAATAAGGTTAATGAAATTATTTCCTCCAACTATTACTTCGTACCAAACATATTTTTAAAGTATCAATCCCGATCTCAATCCCAACCCCAATCCCAATCTCAATCCCAATCCATCAAAATTCAGTATCTCATGTCAAACAGGACCTTAAAGTTGCACAAGAAGCCTTCCTATCCAATCCTCCTTAAACTTGGCAAGCAGGCCTCGCCTAATTTCTCCGAGTATAAAAAGGAAGAATCTCTCTACCAAATGCTAGCCGGCCCTCGCCTCGTTCCACTTCAACCCACTCCCAGACTAATTTACAGTCCAGCTCTAACCTCTCCCAATTCGACAATGGCGATCTCTGCAAGTATATCTCAGAACCTTGCCCGCTTTTTTTCTCCCAAACTCTCAATTTCAAATTCATTTTCGTCTAATCTTCGGTTTATTAGATTACCCGCCACTTCGATTGTAGCGAAGCAACTTACTAGCCACACCCAAGGGCTCGCTCCACGAACTGCTTCGTTGGTCTCACGTGCAAGCGCTTCTCCTTCTCCTACCACTTCCTCTGCCGCCAATTCCACAACCTTTCATGGCCTCTGCTACGTCGTCGGTGACAATATCGACACTGACCAGATAATCCCCGCTGAGTATTTAACCCTAGTCCCTTCTAAACCCGAGGAGTATGAACAACTTGGATCATATGCTCTCGTTGGGCTACCCGCATCTTACACCACTCGATTTATAGAGCCCAACCAAAGGAAAACCAAGTATTCAATTGTCATTGCCGGATCCAACTTTGGTTGCGGTTCTTCTCGCGAGCATGCTCCGGTGGCGCTGGGCGCTTCTGGTGTAGCTGCTGTGGTGGCCGAGTCTTACGCGCGAATATTTTTCAGAAATTCAGTGGCCACCGGCGAAGTTTACCCGTTGGAATCGGAGGTGAGAATATGCGAGGAGTGTAAAACAGGAGATGTTATAACAGTAGAGCTCGGCGAGAGCCGATTGATCAATCACTCTACTGGAAAGGAGTACAAGTTGAAGCCCATCGGCGATGCTGGACCTGTCATTGAGGCTGGTGGAATTTTCGCATATGCAAGAAAGACTGGGATGATTCCTTCTCATTCGGCTTGAAGCGATGGTACTGGGCTCGTCTTAGTTTTATCAAATTTTACTACGAGGGACATGATGGGGAAAAAAAATGTTAGTGGGCTGCTTCTGGATGTTTGCTTGTATTTGTGTTTGTTTCTAGCAATGGCGGGGGTTTTACTAGGAAGATTTGATAATGCTGCATTGACTTCCATAAGCCATCTAAATTATGGAACTTGAAGGATTAAAACTAGGCCATGTTTGAGTGCTGATATATTTCTCAGGATTTCTTCTAGTGCTGAAAGATAATAAAAATTTGTACTATTCCTCTGTAGCTTTTACGTAGGAAATAACCATCATGTTGTGGTTGAGATTATGAAAGACTATGCTGCAGGTAGCATAATGAAAAGCATTGTTCGAAAGATATATTTTCAACATTTAATAGATCTCTTGCTTTATTCACTTTAAGAATCTATAATATATATTATTGTTGGTTCCGTATGTCATGTACGCTTATTACCTGGCTCTGCCGCTCTGGGACAGAGAAAGAGCGCCATCAACATAAGAAATGAGCTGTGCCAAAACCTTCCTAAATTATGTTCGTAGAGAACCAAAACACTGGTTGGAATATCAGTATGCTGTATAAAACTAAATAAATAATTAGTATTGCCACAAGTACAAGCATTTGTCCATAGCTATCCATTTGAATTGATCTTTTTGTAGCTGGCTACTTCTGTTAGATGTGATTGATTGTGGCATCTTTTAGCTGTAAGGGAGTTTTTACCGATTCCATCTGAGTACTTAGTTCAGTTGTGTCAATTAGTCAAGATGAACCTCTGTTATGAATTTAAGTGGCTACCTGTTGGTTCTATTCCTCAATTATTCTGCTCTGGTTTATGTTGATCTTAAGCTATCATTGTTGAGTATGGGTCTGTTTGGCAAAGCGGTGAGGGAGGTGAACCGCACATTTGAACTGAAAAAAGCTCAGTGGGCTGGGAGAGACCGTTTGGCAACACGTTGGCTTCCACTGCGCTTTAATGAAAAACGTGGCTTATATTAGAAGCCCATTTTGGTAGCTTCTCAGTGCTCGTTTGGAAGAGCTTATTTTTGGGCAATAAGTGCTTATAATTCGTGATTCACGGTATACGAGGTAAGTACGTGAGATGAGTTTTTTCTCGGCTTGCGTAAATTGGGCTTATTTTCTTAAAATAAGCTCTCCCAAACATGCCTTGACTTCTCTCTTCATCATGGTCACGGAAGATTCAATTAATTGCAAAGCAGAGAGGACCGTTGCACTTGCACGGCATTTATTTGCTTACCAAACTTTGCTCTGCTCTGGTTTTGCAGTGGATAAGGCAAGGCACCGTGTTCTGATTTCTGCTGGATGTAAGGCCATGGGATGATTTCTGCTACTGCTCCAAGCCTCCAACAGTGATAGCAGAACGCAGAAAACTCAAAGGTTGCCGTCGTCTCTTCACGACCATCACTCATGAATGAAGATGGGATGAAGAAAGGAATATGTGGTAGATGATGATATGAGTATAGATGGCATATTTTGATTGAATAAATGGTGGACTGATGTAAGTCTTTCTCTTTTCCATTTCTACTCATACTTCTGCAGGAAAAATGTCGTGAAGAAGAATAATGGGGTGAAATTTAGAATTTTAACATAAACATTTCACTTTTTTATTTCTACTCGGGCTTTTATTTGGTTGGGACACTAATGTTATTAGTACTCTCAATATATACAAATAATATATATATATATATATATATATGTAGTATTCAATAACATCCATGTCCTTTTCAGTTATTTTACATCTAAACAGGTTTTCCAAACTCTAATTCAAATAGGTTAAGGTTAGAAAAAAAGTCATTTCTGTCACCGCTAATACAAACACAAATCATATTTACAAATTCACTTTTAATCCTACCTTACTTTTCCAAAAGTCAGATGGTAAAAAAAGTTACTCCTCGACCGCTAATCCAAACGGGCACTATCTCATTGAAAGTGATTAGACTCGTGTGTTTGGTTTAAAGTGGGAATGAGAATAAATATGAAAAGAGGGCTTTCTTGAAAACCCACTATAATTTTCTTGATCGCTTTATAACAAACACTTTTAACTTTGTTTCCCATTTCTAGAAAGGACTCTTCCATGTACCAAACGTAGCAAGGTACTTGCATGTACTTTGATGCTGGAAACATGGTTCTATACGTGTTGATACTGTGATTGTGGTGGTTCCAATGCCCCTTGCTGCTCGGATTGGATAGAAGTTGTGAATTTACCCATTATCTGGTTATATCTTCATAGGCTGTGTTCTGCTTTGTGCTGAGCATCTTAGAAGCTGGCAGATACAATAATAACAGATGATATAGCTGAGATGAATTGATGATTAGCTCTTGTTTGCTTGCTTGATGGTTTGAGTTAAGAGTTTCTTATTGATGATGAGAAGGACGGAACTTTTCCTTTATTTAATCTCTCACACAAACACATCTTGGTGTTTGTAGTCATGCGTGAGTAGGTACTTCCTTTCTTTTCTTTCCTTTATTTATGTATTGTCTTCTTTGATACTTCTCTCCATGATATGTTGACGAAATACGTATACCTGACTTTTCTGTCCAGGTATTTTTATAGATATTCCATTAGTACGTTTCACCCTTTTATTTTGTGGTTTTATATATTGTAGCCCTTCATCAGTACATCAAACATGTATATTTTTCTTATTTAATTATTTGTTTCCTGTTTTTTGATAGTGGAAAAAACTAACAATTTTGGGGATTAAACTTTGAAGACCAGCTTTTGAAGAACATAAGATATATTTAAACACTAAAAATTAAATCAACTGAGATTACATCCCAATGCCCCCTTGTATTTATCCGGCCTCCTATTTGCTCTTCGTCCGGCTTTCAAAATCCAAATAGGATTATTCGTTTCAGATTCAGTACGAGTCACAGTATTTCCGCTTCCAAGAGCAAACACGATTGATCCCTACCAGTTTGTAGAATATACACAAAATCCTTTGACCACAAGGGAAAAAAATAAATACATTATGATTGCAGGATATACACAAAATCCTTGAAGGAAAACATTCTCCCCAAATTTTCTACACTTCTCTATACACCCACTGTATATGCAATATGGCATGATCCCTACCAGTTTTAAAACGCTCGGACAAGTTTCTTTAAGATGCTAAAAACAGCGTATAGTATCAAAACCATCATGACCTTCTTTGAGGCCAAAATCCTGAGGTTTACCCTTAGACCGTATTTTCTCATTAGTCCAAGAGAGGCGCCCCCAAGGAAAAGAAGCCAGGAACCAACGGCACATAAAAACACCTTCAGAGCCTCTGAAGGTCCACATTCATGGGCGACATCAGGTGATACCTCCACATATGACCATTCAGAGTCCACTTGACTGCTCTCTGCTTGATTCAGTCCAAGACTATCATTCAGCAATGCAGACAACCGAACAAGCAGTTTTGCAAGCCATGCAATCTCATCGTTCGATATCGGACGTTTCATCCAGTCACCCTTGTATTGAAAATCGGTAAATGCATGTCTGCCAGCTCTCCTTGGCTTGAATATCTCATCATGAGATAGCTGATACTGCCTTGGTTCTGGCGCAGTTGAAGATGACTTCATAATCTGCCCATCAAATATGAACCCCAGCCTTGCCTTTAAGGAGTCTATGCATTGGAGGCTGGGCACAAGATTATCACCAGACATTGATTGCAACTCAGCTTCTGCACGCAATATAAACAACTGCCATCGCATACACAAAAATGAGAACCCTAAGCCGTGTATATATCGATATAAATTTATATGGCACAGGAAAATAATGAACCTGAAGCAGCCGTTGTCCACCATCCTCTCCATCAGCAAATAGTCGCAAATCTTTGTTCCAATTTTCATGCAAGAATGAGCCATCAGCATCAGTCTCACATAAGCCATCCTCCCAATCCTAAAAATAACCAGTATCACAGTTCAAGCCTCATACTTATTGATAACAATAGAGTAAACCTAAAGAGTGGAGAACACAATTGGAGATGCTCAAAACAATAAACATTAGATTGAAAGATAAATGCTACTAAAACACTTGAGCAAGATAAAAAACAACTTGCCTGCAGCTGTTCGCATATAAGGGGAATATATCTGTACAAATTATTCAGCATTGATTTGCTTGATCCAGACTGTCTGGAATGGAAAAGGGTATCCACGTTCTTTAAAAGGTCAATAAGCTCTTTTGATGATGTCAAGGTGTCTAACACCTGATAAAACATATTAAAAAGTTAATTTTTCTCTACAAGAATGAAAAATCAAAACTAAAAAGAACGATAATAGAATAACTTAAGAAATAATCAAGCCTCAAGCTTCACAATGACAAGAACTTTAGACATAATAGCAAGTCCCAACAGATAAAAAAACGACACATCATAAAGTGTCAAACATAATTTTGATACAATTTCTTTTCACTAAAATTCTACAGGCTGGTTTTCCAGTTGTATAAGAACAGCTCTAATAGGAACAGCACCACCCGAGAGGAACATGAATGATGAGAGAACTTGAGAGCTCATACTCAAGTGTCCTTAGTAGGATGAATGACCCTTCATCACAGGGCTTGCTTTCCCTATTCATGTTCAATCCATGCCAATGCAAAATCAAAAAAATAAAAAATAAAAAATCATCACACTCAATAGACACTATAAAGCTTACGGCATTCCTCATTTTCCCCCAACACTCTTCATCCTTAGAAAATCATGGGCTAATGAAGCAATGCCAAAGGATTCATTTTAAAGCCAAAACACAGGTCTTGAAAATTTCTAAAACGAATTGAAGAACATTCAGATGGTAAATTCTAAAACTTAAGGAAGAAATCCAAGGGTAGAACCCATAAAACGATGTAGATTTTGAGAAATAGTTGACCGCTGACACTGACTCATGCAAGACAAAAACCAGTCTATGACAAGCATTAGGATAGATCATATAATAAATCACAAAAACCTTAAATATAAAATCTAAACCCGGCAAAGGGGCAGGGGGAGAAAACAGAAAAAAAATAGCAAATGCTCTAGTTCCCAATGATTGGAAATAATATGACTATAGAGAAAAATATCGTGATTATGTGATAAAGAAGCACACCTTAAGCACCATCTGGACTATTATCTCCACATCACTGTGAAGAAACCTGTGAGCAAATCCAATAAAATGCATAACCAAGGAACTATAGTATAAGTAGTTTGATAGAACATAATCCTGCCACTGAGGTGTGTAAACACCAGCTCTAGACAGAGAGTTCTCCTTCCTTTCATTCGTAGCAGATCCAGCAGTAATTGCATCAAGTTCAGAAAAATCATCCGAGTTTATTGCCCAAGGTTCCATGTAATTAATCCAAACATGAAACACCTGAGAAGCATTCTTAATGGAAGTTGCCACTGGGCAAAACAAGAAAGTCCTCAATGAAAACCGGTACAGAGGTCTCTGCATCCATGGGTTCCAATATCCAAGTGAACGAACAGAAGGGAACTTCGATTTTACATCCTTTGACTTCAAGGTATCCAATGAACCGATAGTCCCCAGTCTAGGACTCCCACAATATTCGCCACTCTCATGACCTTCAAGGGCTGCAAAAATACTACAATTCAAGTACCTCACAAACAATTTAACCACCTCCCCCAGCCCCGGGGTTGGAGGTGTATCTCCTAAGACTGAACGAAATGGAAATGATACCCCAAAAGACTTGCACACATTGACAGGCAAGGGAGAAAAATCATTATCCACCAACCAAAAATGTATGAAAGTATCCACCAAAAACTCCGCTCGCGTCATAACTGTACCATCACAACCAGAAGGATAATGAAGAAGTGAACTACGATATGGTTGGTGTGCATTTAGATCATACGTAGGCACAAATGCACGAATATAAGCATAGAGAAGCCGTGAGTACAGATTACACTCCGTTTTTTGTTCTACCCCGCGCTTAGGGTTTGAAAAACCCGGAATAGACGAAGTCCAGTTCTCTAACCTAAACCTTCGAGCTCTCTTGACCGAAACATGATCCGAAACCTCACTATTTCCCTTACAGACCGGGTAATAAGCAAACCACAAGAAGTAATACTCGAACACATTGAGCTGGATTTGATGCGAAGAGCCCTTGACGGAGTCTTGTTTTACTTTACCTCTAAACAAGGGACACAAATCCGACAAGACACTGGAATCCTTGTAGCTGGACAGCAGGAAACGGGACCACTCCGGCAACCGTTCTGCGGGGAAGACGTATTTAACGAGGGAGAGGCGATCGATGGCGAAGATAGAGTTGAGGAGAGTGCCATCGGGGGAGAGAAGAGAGAAAATCCGATTAGCTAAATCGGAATCGTTGGAAGCAGTGACGGTATCAATCCAACCATTGGATGAATTAGGAGGTCTAGGGCAGGTATTGGAGTCCTCAAAGCCGAAGAGCTTGCAAATTAGGGTCGGGAAGGTGATAGAGAAAAAATGGCGAGATTGGTCAGGTGAATGAGATTGGAGGAAGCTATCGATGGAGGCGCAGGTGGAGAGGATTTGAGAAGGAGAGGAGGCAGCGGTAATGGCGGAAGCAATGTCCTGGGATTTGGAGAGAGAATCGACAGCATAAGAGTGAGGAAGCATGGTGAGGATGAGGTGGGAGGTTCAAAGTTCAGATGAATTTAGGGTTTTAAGGTGGAAATGGTGGGGATAAGAAGTATGGAAAGGGTTTTAGCCGGACTGCAAAAGTTTTTCAAACGAGTGAAGAGGCAAATGGCGCCCTTTTATGGGAGAAAGAAGGAAGCAGGATACGTGGCGACACGCTAGAGCTCCGCTGGGAAGGTGGAGCCCACAGAAAGCGCCTTGTTTCGCTCGGGAAAGCTCGAAAGGGACCCGAACGATTCCGTGTGCATTCCGAAGGAAAGGTCGAGACGTAAATATATTTTAAATTTTAAATTTTAAATTTTAGTGACGCGTATTGGATTGACCATTGTTCTGAACATTCATTTTGGGGTAACATTAAGAGAGTTTTTATCTATTCTATTCATATTTTATTTTATCCTCATGCGAACGAGGCCAACAGAAAATAGAAATGGTGGGTACGCCTATACGTCATCCAGAAGCTAAAACCGGAATTTTGCCGTGAAACCCCCATGGATACGTCCCAAATTGGTACTCCTCCTATCCTAATTATAAGATAAAGTTGACTTTTTTGAAAAAATTAAGGAAGCCAATTAAATCATTTTAGAATATTTATATTTATATTTATATTTTTTTCTTTAATTTGATTAATAAACTAATATATAATCCAAAGATACTAAAAATATAAATACTCTAAAGTGATTTAATTGACTTCCTTAATTTCTCCAAAAAAATCAACTTTATCTTATAATTAGGACCGGAAGGAGTACTATTTTTATTAACAAACATTAACTAACGTTTGGTTAACTAACGTTTGGTACGTGGGAGATGATTTTTGTAGGAATTTTACGGCATCCCTTGTTTTCTTATGGGAGTATTTAGATATTTTATATGTTCGTTTAGGATAGCTTATTTTTAGATAATAAGTATTTATAAATCGTGATTCACGGTATACGAAGTAAGTATGTGAGAGGAGTTTTATCTCAACTTACATAATAAGTGCTTATTTCCTATAAATAAGCTATTCCAAACACTAACTATTTCGTTAAGGTTTTGTGATGGTAAGTGGAAAGGAATGAATGCTAAAAGTGAAGTGAATGCCCACTGCACACACAATCAGGGGCTTTCAAAGAGATGACATTAATGTTCTTTCGAGGCTAAAAATGTCAGAAGAACATTGGGGTGATTAGCGTTTTCATAGTTTCACAACAAGAGCCTCTCGTTAAGTTCTGTATGCTTGCAATATAGCATCCATACCTCTTCCATCCATAGTGAATTTACTACCACCTTTCTTATTACAACTACCACATGGTGTTTTGAGACACCTCTCAGGGTATTTGACCGTTATGGTCTACCGAATACAGCCGAATTCAAATTTCTTCATTAGAGTCGAGCATTCCGGAGTTGTTGCTTCAGCATTGGTCGAACATATTCCTGATAACCGTCTGGCACAACTGATTCGTTCAGAGGATCCTTCCACGCCTCCTCGTACAGCGTCGGATACACATTTCCATCATAACGACCCAGAGCCGAACCAAGGTAGTGATCGGTGTAATTGAAAGCATCCACAAGTGCAATTGCATTAGGGCGAACCTGAAAAGACATTATATAATCAAGTTAGCAGTCATATAATCAATTCTAGACCTTGTGGAATGTGCCATCCGCGAAGAAGTAAAACAGGGTTGAGGTTGTTGAGGACGCACCTGGGAATACAAGGACCTCAGCTGCTCGTTGGCAAGTGAACCCTGTTTGGCAGTGATGCAACCAGTGGAGAGAAAATCGCCCAGATGCTTATGAACAAGAAACAAAGCATATATGCTACAGAGAATTTGTAATTGTTGTTTCACTCCCTTTCCAAGAATATCTTGCTGCAACTTCTCCAAAAATCTGAAATCAAGGGTTGGTCGAATAATATGTTAAATATTCAAGTATACAACTCAAATATCCTAAATTACCAATTCAACAACATCATACTAAACTCTTACAGACATTACAGGGAAACTCACTTGGAAACAACAATCAACTGGCAGTGAGCAACTGCTGCCTCAACTAAATCAGCTGACAGTTGTTGAAAACCTGCACCCAGTAAACACTCAGCATAAATCATCATAATGTTTAATCTCGCGATTCTCCCTTGGTGTATATATTCAAATGTAATCTATCATTCAGAAAAGAGAAAAAAGAAAAAAATTTCCCATAGATTCAACATACCTTCTTCTGGATTGGTAAACTTGCTGAGAGCTTGAGCGCAGGCAACAGACATCCTAGCAGCCCTAGCTTCAAATGCTTCCAGCACTACATTAGGCTTCAACCAATCCTCAGCTGTAATCAAGCAGAAGTTAAGAACCAAATTTATCACAGCAACTGATACAGTCTGGGTCAATCAAATTTTAATATAGAATTATACCTATCTGAACATCAGAACGACATTGCATCAGCTGTTCCACTCGACCCATATAAGCAGTGGTACCAACAGGCTTTTTCCCGGAGCCCAGCTGAGAGATAGTCTTCATGAGATGCCTTGCTACCTGCATGATATTTTCTAAAAGAACGTCAAACATTGACAGACCAACCTTTAGTGAATTTAATCCAATAACACACCAAAATCAGAATGCATCAGCGTAAAAAATGGCCACAGAAATGAGAGGGGGCATATGAGAAATCATAGAATGAAGACAAGACCAAATAGGAGTGTATAAGGATTAAAAAAAAAGAGGTTTCTTTTAAATGCTTTTATGACTTTTAAATGTTGTAAAATAAAATAGATATGATGTATCCTACAAAAACTAAAAGTACCACATCTGTATAACAGATGTCATTGCCAATTTGCCACACCCAATTTAAGAAAATAACAATTACAATCCACAAAGTGTCATACTGCAGCTTAAATCATTGTAAACTGAAGATGTGCTTGATCCCTAGTGTATTAGCTAATGGGACACAATATGATAGTACAATGTAAATTAAGAAACCTGTAAAAGCAGCACAACATTGTCTCCTTCATAAGTGCAGGAAGGAACATATACTGCAAATAACTCAGGAAGGCCACTGGCTTAAATCATTGTAAACTGAAGATGTGCTTGATCCCTAGTGTATTAGCTAATGGGACACAATATGATAGTACAATGTAAATTAAGAAACCTGTAAAAGCAGCACAACATTGTCTCCTTCATAAGTGCAGGAAGGAACATATACTGCAAATAACTCAGGAAGGCCACTGCTACAAAGGTAACCATGGCCACCACATAGTTTCCGGCATTCTTCAATCCCATCCTGCAAAGGAGAACTGGGTTTTACCTTATTTGAACAAGAATGAATCGAACAAAGTTGCAAAGTGTTCAACACTACCAAAGACAAAGCGTGAAGATAATACCAGATAGGAATGGACCTTCTTAAATGAAGATTAGTAATCCAGTTAATTATTCCACAAATAACAAGATAGATATAGATTAATGATACTAAGTACTGTATCACAGCAAACTTTAAACAACATAGTAAATCATAATAAGAAAACCAGACAGTAAAAAAATTGCATGAAGCACCCCCTCCAGGAGGGGATGTGCAACAACTCATTGAGGAGGCCTAAATATGATGAGAAGATGGAAAAAAACAGAAAATTATCTATCAGCATCACTAATGAAAATTTCATTGTAGGATTGTATAACATTAAACATGTACGCGCACACATATAAAGATACTTCCAGGGGGTATATCAATATTCATATTTCACATGCCATGTAAAAAAGCAGAATCATTAAACTAAGCAACTAAAATCATTTGATAGTGCGGTGAACAATGATAAATGATTACATACTGCAGTAGCTGATGTAGTCATGGACTTCAGTCCTGCAGTGCATGCATGAGCCTCAGGCAATGTTGAGAAGTCATTGGCCTGCAATCTTCCGGTCACATCCATATATAGCCATTTCAACCATTCACCAATGAATCTGAAAGCATAAGCAGAAGCTAGCAAGGGGAAGAGCCTAGCTTGCTGAGTTTTGTAGTCAATCACCTACAAGAGAACAAGTAGCAAAGAGTAAGATCCACAAATAATAAAGAAACAGAAGTGAAAAAAAAAAAACCATTGGCACAAAAACAAAGGCATTACCTACCGAACCGGTCAATCTTAAAAAACCAGAACACCCAATGTTTATATAACATGCATTCCTTTGTTTAAAAGATCAGTGGGAACTACATCAGCCTTCCTGTTATGATTATTAATTATTGCTTACATAAAATTAGAATAGAATACATTAGTGGAAAGCAAGATTTCCTGGAACCTGAGCAATGAGATATTAAAATACATAGCCAGTGAAGAGCAACTTCATAGAAAAATAAATCAGGTCATTTTATAATTCGATCCAGTGAAACTAGGTTCAGCATCCTTATTGTTGCTTAAAAGAATTATGATGAAACTAAAATAAAAAGATTTAACTATACTCATATGATGTGAATACCCCAACAACCTCACACAATCGGAAAGTTCCAAATCTGACCTGTGTTTCAGGACCTCCATTGTGTGAGCCAAACTGTCTACGAACAGCACTATATCTTGTAGCAATGCAAACCGCTCGTGACAAAGCACACGATGCATCAGACACAATTGTTTGCCTCACATATACCATGGTACCATAAACTAATTGCCGTGGAACATTAGATTGGACACATTTTCCTTCTCTTGTTACCTGTAAAACCCTGTTGGATTCAAAAAGTATTAAATTGTAGTCAACAAAATATATAACTATTAAAAATTAAGCTTATTCTGGAGTTGAATACTCAGGTATTTTACAATCTCCAGGCAATCTACTTATAATGGAAACATACTGTAAGATCAGACACCAGAGAAATGCTCTCAAAAAACATATACTTTTAGATGAGGTATTTTCACCTATCTGTCTACCAGGAGTCGATTCACAGACAATAATGACAGATCTGAAAAGTACTAACCTCATCAACATTTGATTCCTTGGAATTCTTACATTATCAAATCTTAGAACCCCATTATCCATCGAGTTGTATGCCCCATTTCCAAATTTCATTCCAATATCACCAATAGTTATGCCTGGAAGAGGAGAGTGATCATCCAAGCTCCGCAGCTGGACAATGAAACCTTCACATTGCATGCTCAGTTAATTATTAGAAATATAAATCTAACACCAAATACTTATCATTCAAATACGTTGGCTACCATGCACTCCTTGGTCTTGACCATCAGTGATTAGACGGGCATAGACAACAGCATGTGTGGAAACTTTACCCAATCCACCAGGCCACCACTGCATAAAAATCAAAAGGAGTGATGAGAAAATCCTATAACTGTCCAAAATATAACATGTTAGACAAATAGCCTTAATAGCCAGAGCACATAGTGAGTGAACGAAAATTGGTATGATATCTTTTCCTTATAGTACTTTTGAATGCATCCGGTAACATTACAAGATTATAGAATCTCAAATCATAACACTTCCTAAATGACCGGTAAAGCCCTCCTCAGTCATATCCTGTTTACTCACTTTGCTGGAAGTCAGAGTGGGGCTATTAATCACAAACTCGTTTGTTTGAGGATCAAAGGTTGCAGTTGTTTCGAGTCCTTGAACATTGGATCCATGACCAAGTTCAGTCTGGGCATAGCAACCAATTATTTGCATCTTATAAGCCAAAGGCAACCATTTCTGCTGCTGCTCCTCAGTTCCTTGTCCCTTTATAGCTGGGATAAACATTCCCTGCAAGATAATATAAATAACCCAAAATTTAGTAGAAGCAGTTGAAGTGACCTGAAATGCACATCTTAGTGAAAAAGAGGTCAATATATTTATGTGAAATCCTTAAACTAGTACAAAATACAACCTCACATTCTCCCTTCGACCCACATATTCCTTTAACAGATGGAGTACGGAAAAAAAGAATCCCAACAGGAAAATAACTTGAAGTATACCCAATGAAGATCCGTAAAAGCAGGTTCATCCACATAGAATCTAAGTCTATAAGCTTCCTCTTCTGCAAGAATACAACTTACATGGTAATAAGGCATGATAAATAGAAATTGCAATAGGCAACAAATTGCCTTCCTTAGCAGAAAATAGCAAGCTTGGAAATCAAATGCAAAGGACAAAAAGATCAACAGGCTCACCATTGAGGCGAAGCTCAATTATCCTTTTCCATGCGTGAGCTGCTTTCCTCAAAGTGTTCTTAAATAATTCTTTTCTGCCAAGCATGGGCCTATTATCCTTTCTGAATACCTAGAGACAACAGACAAGTAATCAAGGTTACAGGTGCTTGCAGAAGTCATAATGATGTCCTATTACCATGCCTATTCAAAGAAGAAAACAAGAATCAGTATCAAACTACTCTACATATTGGTGCTGTACAGTAGTTTGTGAATCCTTAACTAACTAGTGATTTTTCACAATGCTTACAGCCAATAATTTAGTTCTTATTGGGAGACAGAGACATATCCTGCAGAAAGAAAGGCTAAATAAAACAGGCTGATTTTTTAAGGCACATTGAGTTTAATAGTTCAAAATCTTCAATTTAAACTTCTAGGAACCAGAAGTAGCGAAAGCACCGAACATCGAAAGACAATTTCAAATCGAGAATCACATTTTCGTCTTTTAATGGAGCAAAAAAAAAAATTTAAAAAAAACCACAATTTGTGCAAGCATGGACACGACGGATACGCATTATGTTGCGCCAAAATCACCAGCCACGATAGATCAATCATTGAAAAAGAACAGTCGTCCATTAAATCGCGAAAGGAGGAAAATGTGATGCAAATTATTCTCAGAAAGTTTTTCAGAAGTAAATTAACAATTAACAACGTAAAGGGATATTCACCGGATCGCTGGCAACAAGGCGAGACATTCGATCAGAAACTTCAAAAACTTCACGAGAACCAGCCCAGACGATCTTCATCTCTTCGACATCGAATTGAGCTCTGTTTCTCTCGTGGGCCAAGTGATCAACAGCTTCCATTTTCTGGAAACAAAACTAACACAATCTCTAACGCTGGCTTCTTACAACCAAAACCCAAGGTTTTTATGCAGCTTCGTTGAAGACCGACCGCAGATCTATTCGGCCTAATTTAATGACAATATAGAAATTATATAATAATAATCCCTTTTTTATATTGCAAAATGTAAATTGTACTAATTTATTGATATTAATTTTTGGGTGAAAATGAAAGTAAATATCCGTCCTGAAACTCTGCAAAAAGGACGGGGCGTTCTTGTGATACATTGATTGATTAATAATAACAAGTCGAGGAACAGGGTTTTGGTGGGAAAGCCCGAGTCTTAATCTCTAACAACTAAAAATGCTGCATTGGAATTTGTCCAAAAAAAAAAATGCTGCATTGGCAGGCGCTTCGCAGATCCGAGCTTTTGTCCGAACTAATAATGATAGAGA
Source organism: Inga oerstediana (assembly GCA_963210345.1). Classification (NCBI taxonomy): domain Eukaryota; kingdom Viridiplantae; phylum Streptophyta; class Magnoliopsida; order Fabales; family Fabaceae; genus Inga; species Inga oerstediana. Next base: position 58,904,408 of record OY723409.1, read on the forward strand.
AATAGGAATGGATTTTTTCATTTTGTTTCTTGTCTACTTTCTTAAAGCGACAACCTACAACTTTACTTCCTTTATCAGCTTTTGTCGTGATTCCGCGGATTTGGTTGTCGCTTTTGATTACAAGGAGTTCAAATTATAATCTTTCTGGCCTTAGAAGCTTATTAATCTTTGGTATGAAGTGAAGAGAAGCTACATGCCTTACAGTTACCCACCTTATTGCGGCCATAGTTTGGACTTTGGAGCACGAGATGCGACAAAGGGAAACAATTAGTTTGCAATTTGTTAAGGAATATAATTGATTTTTTACTTATCTAACAGAGACTCTTGTCGATTAAGTCCCTATATTGCTTTTTTTTTTTTCATTTCCCTCTCTGTTACTTGGTTGATCCTAATTATAAAATAAAATTGATTTTTTTAGAAAAATTAAGGAAGCCAATTAAATTATTTTATAGTATTTATATTTTTATTTTTTCTCTAAACTAATTAATTTGACTAATAAATTAATATATAATCTAAGGATACTAAAAATATAAACACTCTAAAGTAATTTAATTGGTTTCTTTAATTTTTTTTTAAAAAAATCAATTTTACCTTATAATTAAAACCGAATATTATATACTATCGTTTCTACGGAGTCCACAAAAATCTTCAAGACGTCACATCAGAACCAAGACAAGCCAAGTCAGGGTTGATGATGAGCTCTAGGCCGGTACCGAAGATCGCGCTATAGAGACCAGGCCAGTGTCACAAAAGTGACAAAACCCATTCCCAAGATCGATGATTTGCATGCTTTAATGGTAGCGTTTATTGTTTGATGGTTGGAATTATTTATTGAAGGTTAATAAATATTTATTATATAAATTGAGATAAAATTTTTCTCACATATTTATCTTATATACTATAAATTATGATTTATAAATATTTATTATTTAAAAATAAACTATCTAAAACAAACACATTCTCTCAAAAACTTATTAGCCAAAAGAATATTCTATCAAAAAAGCTCACCTTCATAACTTTCATTCAGTTTATTGATTTTTCCTGCAATACAGTTTATTAGTAATCTTTAGGCCAAGCAGCCTCCGTAAGCCAAACTTTAAAAGAGTTAACTTGGATTTTAGGAGAACAACTTGGCGCGCGGCTTCCCTTCCTTGTGGTTCCCGTCAAGGTTGTCAAACTCGCGAGTTTAAACAAACTCGTAACAGTGATTTAAACTCGTATCGTGAACTCGAATCGTAAACTCGTAAGATTTTATGTTTATCATTAAATAGGTATTAATGGTGTATAATTAAATAATTAAAATATAAAAAATGACAACAATTTGATTTAAATATATTTTAAATCCATCAACATTCATAATTTATTATATTTAACAAAGAAATTTCTATAAAATTTATATATAAAGCCGCTGAACATAATCAAATCGAAGAAGTTAACATAAGTTTAAAGGTGAGTTACTACGGTTTTATAAGTTAGAAACGTAAAAACGATAAATTCAGTATATAAACTCGTGAGCTTAATCGAGTTTACAATGGTCACGAGTTTATCAGTGACTCGACTCGATTTTGTAAGCTAGAAACGTAAAAACGGTAAACTCGAAAAGTCAACTCGCGAGTTTGACAACAATGGTTCCCGTCCTTTTCCCTTCCTTTACAACAAACTTCAACGTTTTGGGTGTTAAAAAGTGCGGTTGGCCTTTTTTTTCTCTTTTTTTAAATAATAATGAATACCCGAAAAAGTTTTTTTTAACGTTACCTAATATCCTAAAATAATTTTTAATATACTAATCACTTTGAAATATTTTTTCAGTAGTAACAATTGTCTATCAAGCTGTACTTAAAAATATCTTTTTTAGTAACACCTAGTATCTATTATCTAACAAATTATATTTTAAAGTATTTTTAGGAACGCCCATTATCATAAATTAATTTTGAGCTCACCCAACACCTTAAATAATTTTTTCAATAACACCCAGTTTCCTGAAATAATTTTTTTATATCTAATCCCTTGAAATATTTTTTTATCAACACTCTGTATCTTAAGTTTAGACTGTTTGTTGTAATTAAAAAAATATTTTACGATACTAGACGCACATAAAATTATTTTAACATACTCAATGATACTGAAAAATACTTCAGAGTGTTGAATCTTATTTTTGAAGAAGAAAAAAAAAAAAGCCCAACCCTCCCGTTTCAACACCCAAAAACGGTGTAGTTTTTGGGTAAGGAGAGGAAAATGACAGGAACGCAAGGGAGAGAAGACGCGTTCAACAACTTGTTAGTATCTCCTGTGAAGATAAAAGGAAGGAAGGAAGAAGAGAAAAAAGAAACAACCACAAGTGCAGCACCATACTGCAGAATCAACTTTATGACTCCAATGCTATATGGAACAAATAATAAGTAGACTGCTAACTTGACAAATAACAAATAATAATCACTGTGAAAAAGGAAGAGAAAACTATACGCCTATCCGACTACCAGATACATGTGGCTAACATAAGAGCTAAGTTGTGAATCCTGCATTTGTAGATAAAGTTAACTCAGGCAAAAGATTCCCTTAAACTGCAGGGATTGCATTGTCATTCACGTCTGAATTACCATATGAGGGAGTTGCATGAAAAGCCGACTGCCGAGAGGGTCCCTCGAGGAGTTTTAGCGAAAGAGAGGAAGGGCCAGAGTCAGAAATAGAGTCCCCTAAACTGAGTTTTGACATGCCAACCAGTTCATCAACATTGATGGGACTTTTAGAATGTACTGCAGTAGGCTTCAGCACTTCATGTACTGTCTCCTTCTTGGTGGGCTCTGGACTGTATCCAGGCCAAAACGGCAGAGTAACTGGGAAGAAAGGAGAAAAGTAAGCAGGATATAGCACTGGGAACTGTGAGTGTTGCTGTGAGCTATCTGGCTTTAAAGGGGCTGAGGCAGAGTCTCCATCGTTCGAATAAGCGGAATCCATGGATTCATACTCTTCATCAATGGCTGGGGGAGCTGGCAAAGGGTCATTGCCTTCTGTTTCAGCCTCTGGCTGACTCGCTGACAAGAGGTCCTGTTCTTCCATTGGCGTATCAGCACTCTGCAACAAAAACATGGCAAAAAAATGTAAATGAAATAAAGAAGAGAAGACACCAAGGATTGAGGGTGAAACTTGATTATTTTAATTATGGATACGAAAATGCAATGTTTATCTCCAAATTAACCAAAAATGTGTGACTATATTAATAACAGAAGCATGCATGATGAGGAAAGTGAGTCGATCTAAAGATATTATCAACCCCTCTGCACAAAAAGATTGGAAATGAAAATTTTTCAAATGTGACAATGGACCATCTATGTGCAGCATATGCTTATCTTCTTCATCATAGAAGGTAGAATAGGTTCAGATTTTCTTATGAATGGCCATCAAATAGGTTATATGACATCATTTTCATCATGCATAATCTTGGGGTTAAACATGGATACTAACTTCATCAGCAACAATGTCAAACAAACTTGAGCGTCTTTTCCTCCTGGACACGTTGCTTTGCCTGATGAAATATTTCTGAGCATGGCTTGCTACTTGAGTAGGTGTCCTTGATGTAACATAATTCCGTGCAATTCCACGCCAATCACCTTTGCCAAGCTTCTGCAACCCAATTAAGAACAATCTATGTTCCTCCTCAGTCCACGGAACACCTGCATTTAAAAAAATGGCAAATCAATGAAACAAAAATTCAATATGCACAGCAAATAAATGGATCCCTGTCCTTTGCCTTTAGCATATAAAAAATTGACAGGTCTACAGAACATCATTAAGAACAATGCAAGAGGATGGAGTTAAAAGAACCTTATATACACACACACATTAATTTTACAATTTTTTTGGGGGAAGAAGGGGGGGCATCTTGAGAAACGTGAGCATATTAACGGTGAAAATTGAAACCACGCTTTCTGCCTAGTATTTATGTGGGTATCAGACGCCGTTCATTAATTTCCAGTCTACGTTTCCTTATGAGTAAAGAATTATTTTAAATCATCTTAGCATCCAAAGTGACCAATGGAAAAAAACAGAAATATAGATGCATGGAGTTTTTGTTTACATGCTACATAAGAAATTGCACTCTCGTTCTCGCCCATCCTGGAAGGGCTCTGTAATTCAGTGAGAACTTAGCCTCCTCATTGATAATGATAATCGAAACCTTTAATAAGAAATAGGAGCTGCTGCCAGTCTAACATCCAATGTTGTTATATTTTAGAAAATAAGCAGCTAAGGATGATATGCTAGCATTCTATGGATTCAATCATCAGAAGACAGTACCCTTGGAAACTTGATCAATCTATAACTTTGCGGTCCAAAAAGATTTTCAATATTACTACAGCAGGAAGAAATCCCAAATCTCACATTGATATACTATCAATCGACAGAGCAAGCAAAACTAAACATGTATCTTGAATGTAAATGCAGATAGAACTATAAACACAAGAATATTAATTGAAGAATCCCAATCCCATTACTTGATTGATGAGTTCAGAAGAAGCTAAGGACTTTGAAAGAATACTTCCAAACCAGAGTCCATCAACAAGACCCAAAGAAAATGAAACAAATTGAATGGACAAAAAAATTTTAAAAAAAAATGTTGAGAGATTCGAATTCGAACCCTTCTTCCTCTCCCGGGAAACTGAAGATGAACCAGGAACAAAATCCTCGGAGGCGTAACCGTCGGCTGCAGCACCATGATCAGGAGTCTCACCGGGCGAACCCGAATTGACGGACCCCGCATGATGAGCTCCGGAGCTCGACCCGGCATAGTGGCTGAGACTACTCATACTAGCACTCTTCCTGATCGAGCCATCAGTCAATCGAACTCCAAAGAGCTTAACACCGCGGTTCGGGCAAGTCCTTGAGTTATGGCCATTGTGGCTGCAATGAGAACATCGCCGAGTCATATCGACGGATTCCGATTCAGCTAAAATCAGATCAAACAGACTAATAAACAAGGCTTGAGCTTCAGAGTATTAGGTAACAAGGTGATCCGAAACACATGATCCGATACAGGAATGGAGAATGGGTTAGGCGCAGACAGAAAATGTGTTGTCGTTTTGCTGTAAATTAATTGTTCGTTTCTCGCTCTCTCTCGGTTTTGGCAGAGAGAAACAGAGGCGGCGTGTGATGAAACACTATCCATATATCGGTTCCTTTGTACACGTAGAAATGGGGAAATTATCATATACTTTGCGGCCGTACAGCCCCATATTCCTCGGAAACATTGACCATTCATTGACTGGGGCGTGTCGACGTGGCCAATGCTTCATGACTCCCCAAGACGCGTCACCACTATGCTCTTTCTGTAGCCCTACTTGATGCCTGTTTTAGATTACCAGTAGAAATTATTTTTTTAAAAAAATTTGTGATATATAAAATAAATCTATAAGAAGGGTTTCATCTTAATTTACATGGATATATTTTTTTATCATTTTCTCAAACAAACCCTTAACCGTTTTATTCACATTCCTTCCCCTTTTAGAAACACTCGGAGGTAGGACGAAATTTCTTTTTCCTATTTTTGTGACACGTAATTTTTTTTTCTAGACATATATTTTTTTATTACAGTTAATCTTATTTGTGACGACACAAAATGTGAACACTCATCATTTTATAAGTTTTAGCCACAATAACCTTGCGCTTGCTAATATCTTTAGTTTCACGTTAAAAGTTATTAAATATATATTATTTGAAACTTTGTTTCATTGATCAAGCCAACCAACAGTGAAAATATCATTTGTGATAAGATAAGGTGTATAATTAATAAATGTAAAGTTAAAGAAAAATCCTTTTTGAAAGTGAAGTTGATTTTAGTACCCAATTCATACACGTTTTGAACTGGACAATTGGTTCTGGTCAACTTTGAACAGCTCGTTTCTTCTGAAGACGGTGACCATATCTGCTCACATGGGTACGCTATTAAGAACTTTTCATAAATTACAAGACATCTCCTTTGACTATCAAACTCACCAATTTAGGTTTCTCTCTGAATTTAAATTTTGTTTCTATATTTTTTTAAACCAGAAATAGAAAAATCATCAAACTCACTAATATAATGTCCAATGGGAAAAAAAATATAGAATCCAACTAACAAGTAGGAAAATCGGGGGAATTATGAGCTTATCTTGTCGGTAAAGTGAAATTATTTCGGGGCCATTATAATATCATTAGAGGCAAATTCAAAGTTTTTTTTGTTTCTTTCTTACTGTATTATTTTATTCCTTTTTGCTATCCCTTTGGGATAATAAAAAGTGGATCTCCCCTAACCACAAGAGTCACTGTAGTTTATCAAAATAAAATGTGTAAATGTTGCCGAATTCAGAATTTTAATCAAATTATTCAATATAAAATCTAAAATTTATGATAAGTTATATTTTTATAAGTCATAAATAATACAATATATTATTAATTTTCATACCTATCTTATAGGGATAATATTGTTATTTTTTAAGGAGCAGTTCGGTAGTCAATGAAATGAAGGACAAAAGATTAATGACCTTTTCTCCCACCAAATAGAAAGCCAAGAAAAATAAAAGAAGGGAGGGAGACAAGTAGCCAAGAAAAGGGGACCGATGAAGACGCCACCATCAAAAGCAGAAGAAAATAATAATAAAAAATATAGATAAAAAGTTTAAGGACAAAGTTTCGGTTAATTTACCTATGTCTATTAGATAAGATTAAAAGTGAATTTATAAATGTATATACAAATTTTAACAATTAACAATACCAAAATAATAATAACCTATATACATATATGCATACAAGCGTTCATATGAAATTTATTAATCATAATTTACATTATAATAGCTAATACAAAAATTTACAAGTGTTCCAATAATGAATTCATAAGTGCACATACACATTTTGACTACTAATAATGAAAAATAACAACTGTTATTAGAAAACTTGACTTAAGTTTTAACCAAATTTAAACGCATGAAGTCAAATTTTGACTATGTCTAAATAGAAAAAATAATTTTTTTTCCGTTTTTATCAAAAAATTGTGGATAATATTATATACAATTCTCTCTTCTTTTTTAATCTTTAAGACTTTTCACAGTCAAAGCAACATTGAGCTTGGATTGAACAATTATTATCATTATTTTTTTTTTATGGTCCAAGACTCCAAGGAGACGCGGTTGGGATAAAAAGGTATTTTCCCGGATAGAGTGGCATGGTGAAGAGTATCCAACTTACCCTTGCTCCCCATTCAACACGTCATTATGTCAGTGTTTAAAATTTAAATTGAGTTATTTGGAAAGAGCGTTGCAATCCCTCTCCTTTCATGAAAGCTATGTTTGGAATAGTTTATTTTTGGGATATAAGTGTTTTTCACATAAGTCGAGACAAAACTCTTATCACTTATTTACCTCGTATACCATAAATCACGATTTAAAAACACTTATCCCAAACAAGCAAGAAGTATTCTTCACTGCCCAATGAAATAAGCAAAATTCAGCAATTAAATAATAAATTTTACATATCATATTTAATGAAACACAGAAATTAGATGGAAGTTTTGATTTTGGGAATGAATCATAAGGTTTGGCATGGCCTCCAAAGTGAAGAAGATGCATTGGCTGCCCAAGTGGAATATTCAAGCTTGTGTAATGTTTAGTATTAATTCCCACAAATTAGTTCACCAAACAAATAAAATTCTCACCAGTTAGTTCAGTTTTTACATAAATACTCAGCTTATGACATGTTCAAACTATTCTCCATTACACGACATCATGTCAGCGGTCGAAAATTCTCCATTCCCTCCCCTTCCTACCCAACGGCCCTAGCGAACCACCTTCACCATCAATGGTCAATTGCATATAAGTCCTACAGATTATTGAAAGGGGAAAGCCACCAAAAATTGGATTTAGTTAATGTTATTCGTTATTTGGCATTGCACATCAGTAAGATTAACAGAAATAAATATACAAGTGACTACAATAGTGACATCTAGAATCCAACAGGAGAGCAATGGTACACAATAGATGCCCAACCAGCATATTTTTGGGCCATTGCCCATTTAGACAATTGACGGAGTAAAACTTGCCACTCCAATACTGAATACCCCCGCTTTGAATTTGCTCAAAATATTATTATCAGTCAATCTACATTACTCTGATGAACAATATTGGAAAAGGGAAGGAAATGGACCTTCAAAATTAATATTCCCTTCTCTGAATATTAGGCACACAACTATGACCACTGTAGTCGTAAACTTGAAAACTTCGATCTTCCAAAAAGGTGCAACTCTCATCCTGAAACAGCTCTTTCAACAAGAATGTTATCTATTCGTTTCCAGATAATTCCCACGCTCGTACCAAACAAGAGTCGTTGTTTCATCTCTTGCTAAATCTGCTACGTCTGGTTTTCCTAGTTGAAGCAGCATGGTAAGCTATCCCCATAGCTCTTTCTAGAATATTCTCTTCTTCCTCATCACCATTTTCTTCATCCGACCTCCACCTTAGTCCACCATTGGTGTTGCTTTTTTCAATAGATAAGTTGCCTTCCATTTGGCTGAAAGAACAAAATACACAAAACAATGCAGTCACTACATTTACTAACCTTGTACGGGCAAATCTTACAAAGAAGTAGAATAAAATAATACCCACAAGCATATTAAAAAAATTCTGGATCTCAACTCATCTAAACTATTGTTTCTCGAGAAATAAGAAAAGAAAAGAAAAAATAAGTGAACAGAAGAAGCATAACGTAACTAGATCCTTACCTCCAAGAAACATCCATTGGATCATCAGAGGGAGCCATGTTCCAGTTTCTATCATCTCTATGTGATTGAACTTTTCTGCTGGACATATTTCGCAGGCCATCTATAAATTCTGTAGAATCATTGGCAGAAGATCTAGTAACTGGAGGACTGCCATTTGAATTAAAACCAAGAAATTGATTCCACCCATCTCCGGTTGAGATTTTATCCCGCATGTTGTCTTGGGAATGACTTGGTGATGTTCTGCCAAATCCCCTCGTAGGTGAATCATTCATGGAATGGGTCACATGATTTCGTTGAGTTAAGGTATCATGTCTAAGACTTTTGCCCAGGTTACTTTGATACTTTGGCCTCCTCTCACCATTGGTAAATAACCATTCATGTGATGGAGAACCAAATCTACCAAACTCAGAGCTGACACCAGAGAAGGCCTGGTCAACTTTTGTTGGAGTTTCATAAGTTGATGATGACCGCAACAAACCAGTTGTATTGTCCACACCCTGCACATGGCTAGAATTAGCTGATAATGGGACCAATAAACTAGTCAGCCTGGGGTCCTGTATCTGAGGAATATCAGATTTAGATGGACTTTCAACTTCAATGTCAGAGGTAGCAGCACCTTCAGTGAAATCTCCACTCCTCAGTTGTCGCCGCTTAACTTCAGGCAACAACTCCAAGCATCTATCCTGTTCATCCAAGCATCTAAATATTTCATAAATCTGTGTCATACGAGCGCCCAAAAAAAAGAAATTGAAATATATTACAGCACAAATGTGCAGCATCTGACACTCTGCATGCTTTGTTGGCTTCAGCAAATCTAGGAGTGCCTAATGCAAAACAACACATATCATGACATCTATTAATTTGCTTTGATTAATCTTGACAAAGCTACCTCTATTTTCTCTAATTCTTTCATGTATAAACAAATTTATTAAAAGGGGAAAAAGCTTTAAAAAGGGAACAAAAGTAGAGATCATAGATGACAAGGAGCATATACAGGAAAGTAGGTCCACCACTAATTCCGGCTGACTCTTGCATTTGTGTATTTAAGCCATATTTGGGTGATGTCCTAAGCTTTCCTTTCAAATATTCAAAAAGTAAAATAAGATTTAGTAATCAATAATATATCCAGTGTGACACACACTCCTATTTATTTTGGGCAATCAAATTTCGTTTATATGTAGATTTCTGTCAATTAAGGTATGAACTTCAAAATATTGTTTCCCCTCAAAATTCTCATAAGTTAGCATTCATTTTTTATGCAATGTTGATCAAGGAATTTGTGAGTCTGAGTAAGTAAAAATTAACTGACGTTTGCCATGATCCAAAGGCCAATTACTACAAAACAAAATATGTAAAATAAAATACCACGTAAATCACTTACAACCAAATTAGCTCTCCATTGGCTGATTGACCTTATTCTAGATAGAGCTTCTTCCCCAACAGAAACTTCAGAAATAGACTTTTGCTCCACCTTTTCAAGTTTAAGATGAACTTGGTATGCTTCAGCATATCTGTAGCGCTGTGGAGAGAACAAAGACATTTTTTAATCTTTCATACTTTTTCTCAAATCCCCAGACACATTTTAAGAAGATTAGAGCAGTTTGTTTTCTTTTGCAACAAGAATGCTAATTCAAAAGGGAAGATAAAACCAAGTTCTTGGACATTAGTGATGCACACATGATATGCACAACTTAACTAAGATAGACAAGAGCAGACTTGCAAAGGCACAACAATCACAAGATCTCAAGACAGCTAAACATAAATCAGCAGCATCAATCCTGGTTGCAGAAACAGCTATTTGAATGGCTTACTTGAATATAGAACACAACAAGAAGACTTCCAGTGGTCTTAAGGGGGTCATCAACAGCATAATCCAGGAGGCATTTGTGTATATATTTCTCTTCATCAGAATTCCATGGCAACTCTATCATTCGGTCCACCCAGTTCCTCCTGATACAGAGCCAACAAATCTCAGTCACCAAGGCCTCAACCCACTCCAGCCAACTGCTATATTGACCTTTTAATTTGTCCGAAGTATCCCCAGCTTCTCCACGCATCAATTTTTTTTCCTTCACTCTGGTATAGAGCAGTCTCTGATGCATATATGCTTCAGTCAGAAGCCCACACTCAACCCTCACCCTCACTGCAGTCACAGCGTCTCTAAGCGAAATCAACTGTGATCCACCATCACGGCCAGCCCACCTTAAAACCATAAGAGCTGTATCAGGACTATTCCTTTCCAACAGAACTTCAGCTATTTTAGGATGTGATGCTGGGCCAGAAATTTCAGGAAGAAGGCGACAAGCTTCCTAACAGGATAACAAAGTATATTACTCTTAAAGGCAAAGAAGAGACCACATTGACCTCCATAAAACATGCATCAAAATGTAAAAACCCTTCTTCCATTTATTTGGGAGGGGGATTATCTGTACTTTGACTAAATACTTTTTTAAGAATATGAAGCATCCCAGATATTGGACCATTAATCAAAAAGAAAAGGACTCAAAACATTAGGTATGTAGTTATAATGTTGTACAACTTGAAACCAAACAATTCTTCTAACCGCTCTTGATTCTGGGTCAAATGGGAAGTCTTTATATAAAACATGGATCACTCAGGTCAAAGGAAACCGGTGGACCAACTTAATATAAGAATTTATCTGAAGCCAAGACAAAACCATCAGCCAGACTCAATGAGCATAGTAATATGTGCAAGATACCTGTAAAGCCTCCTCTGTGTGATCATCCAGAAGATAAAATATTAGAGACTCCAATAATGAGTGCCTACTAATTCTAAAGGTAGCTGCAAAGTCCTCCACTATTTCTCTCCATTCTTCATCTGGAATTGTCCAGTGGCGATCATACAAATAATACAGAAACTATAGGAATTAAGGAAACAAATAAAGCAATGCTCTAAATAATGACAACCATTGAGAACTCATAACCACAATAAAAGGTAAAAGGAAAAGGATACAATGGCTTGTTTTGCAATCACCATGTCAGAACTACCACATAAAAAGAGTAAGTCAGCAGCAACCCGAAGATTTTTAAAGGGATAGCAACCCAGGACCCCATCAATGTTAGCCCCGAAAATTGATGTACCATCCTTCTGCAAGGAAGCAACAGTCAAACCCTCTCCGATGTCCTTCATCAAACCCTCCTCTAATTCAAGATTATTTAATGCATCTTCAATAAACAAAGAACCATCCTGCCATGTTGACTCCGCAGGTTGGCTTATTGCACTGGGCCAAGCACGCTTAACTGCTGCTGATTTCCGCTCACGTACAACTGAAGCCCATGATGAACTATCAGTATAACGAGATCTCACAAGCTCCAAAAATTCATGTCTTGTACACCAAATAATAATCTCCAGATGCTGGAAGGAACAACACAGTAGGAATAAGTCACTTGAATCTAGATAGCAATGAGGTAATTTACATGACCTCTTTAGAACTTCCATAATTCTGGGTTGGGTAGACAGATAGAGGTAGAGTATGGCCACTACATACTTAATAGGCAATCACGATCCTTAAAATAGCAAGATTAAAGGCAAATATTGACCGCTCAAGTCCATCTTATATATGCCACACTGCTTCATTAAAATTATCCAGCAATAATAGCTTTTAGATAGTTAATCCACTCATTCCGTGATTTGGGATACAACCGGAGCCGCCTTAAGTTGAATATACAATTGTAAACTTTTCAAGACTGAGGATAAAATCTCGTTGAAAACATAGGTTAGAAACAACATTAACAATATTACATCAACCAACTTCTTGATTTTATGTGTCATAGGGAAGGGGGGAAACATTTAATAAAGCAATCTCATAAATAGTTATGCAATCACTCCATTGACTACAAAATTTTGCAAGAAACTAGACCTGCTTTGCCTTTGATACACTCTCCTGTAGAACGTGCAAATCATTAAGCTGTGCTGAAAGAGTGCCCTTGAAAGATGAATCCAAAACTTCTAGCACAGTAGATATTCCAGCCAAGTGTAATTTAAATTTAGGAAGTGAACTCAGTCTATTTTTCATTCCTCCAATGTCAAGACTATCTGGTAAAAATCGTTAAGAAACATATAGATTTAGGGGATACAATAAAAAGCACAGAATAGAATTAGCTTATATCAACAACTGAAAAGGCTTCAGGATACAGATTTCCTGTAATTCGGATATGACGTTTTTGAATGTCCTCTTGCACCAATCCTTCACAACCACTTCATCCAACAAAAATGCGATGACAGGATCACTGGAAACAGCAGTTTCATCCATACATACATCTGTCACGTCTGTTGAATTTCTGTTAAGGTGAATGTGCAGTCTCGACACAGGAAGGGAAGCAAAATATTGATGATACTTTCAGGTGATAGTACTAATAACAAAAGTAGAGAAGTTTCATTAATTATTTAAAGATGCTTCTAGAAAATATATCTAATTAAAATTAAATTACCCTCTATACCTAAACAGATAGCGGACATAACAAAGGATACAATGACAGATTAGAGAAACTAAGTTATTCTCAAGTGCAACATCAAACAAAGAATAAAGTCGTTGGACATCGGCAGTTGGTTGTTTCTCCTTGTCTTCAATTTCTTGAAATCTCTCGTCACGTCTTTTAGATATAAGACCAGCTTCAATGCACTGATAATAAAGACGTTGACAGAGTCTAGTGCTAGTCTTGGGTACTGGGATCCTACAAATTGGACAGATATCACACCGTTGACTACATTCTGCACATAGAGAGGCATGCCCACATGAATTCAACAAATGGTGGACATAGCGGCCACAGCTTCTCAAGTCTCTAGTTGCACGGCAGCGCTCGATTTTGGCTTCCTTGCACAAGTCAATTAAATCAATGGATGCCAAGATCTCCAATGCTTCCTGGAATTAGATATTAAAAGCATATGTATTTTTTTGATAGTTAGTATATTGCAAAACTTTTCATGGATAAAATTAAAATAAAAAATTATCTACATGATGGTTCACGTTTAAACAGTAAGATGCTATGATCAGGCTTCAGATTGAAATGACAGCCCAGTAAAACTTTTTTTCCAGGTGGCACATTGCATTTATTCACTTGCTAGGTACTATCCAAATACGACTATCACTTCTTAGATCATTGTTTTCTTAGCTCAACAAGTTCTACCAAGACAAATTCAGACACTTTAAGGACCGAAAACTTCATGAAGTTACGAATAACTCAGTACTTGTTATGTACTCTAGTTTTGTAGGTTATGGCAATTAACCAACGAAGACACTGGAATAACTAAGGCAACTTCCGCAGCAAACAGTTTTGAACTACTAGTTCATCCAACTACCCAACTCAAATCGTCTGACCTGTGCATCTGAGAGTGATTCAGACAAACGTCAGTCCACTCTAGCACCAAAACCAATGTCCATAGAAAACATACAAGTCCGCTACTCCTATCAGTATTTTGGAATATCAGGCTTTAACGCTCTGATCATGCTCCATGCATTATAAATTGACTTCAACAAGCGATATGAACTAAGCTACCCGATGAAGAGTTTAAGTAACTGGAGAATATAGAAGCTAGTTATCATATCAAAAGCACGCAGCTCTCTCAAGATGTAACTCTCCTTGGACAGAATGACACTTGAGATACTGCAAGCTGCCCGCCATCTTGGTCGACAGGAAAATAAGGAAAAGTTAAGAAAACCAATTAGCGGTTCGAAAGGTGGCAGTTAGGGTTTGCGCAGTAGCTCCAAAAGCGGCATACATGAAATTGAGTAGATAGGTACCTGAACTGATTGGTTGCTGTAGTTTGGTTGCAAAGTCGTCGGAGAAGATCTAGTGCTGGCGGCGCCACCGTTGGGTCCGTTGAGTCTCCTATCCATTTTCAGGACAAAGTCCAAACAGTGTAAGGGAAGACTTCGTCGAAAAACCCAAGCAGGATGAGGCGATTATATCCGCGACAGCCAAACAATGCGTATTAGAGTTCAGTGAACCCCATTGTCCATTGATGCTCAATCAAAGTTCCCTCGAGAGGGAAATGCAGACAGATCAGAGTGCCTTTGAAACACCTCGCGAACGTTGCTACTTGCCACCGCTAGTTTTTTTTTTTTTTTTTTGTCGTGCAAAACAACCCCTCACAACGTGTCGGGTCGGGTCAATGATATCCATAGATTAGTTATTGTGTCATCAAATGGGCCTTTTGGGAAAAAAATTTAAACGAAGAGGATTAGCGAGGTACTATATGGGCCTGAGCCCATAAGGGAAATAGAAATTGCCGGAGTCAGGCCACGGGGATTGAGAGTTTGAGACAGGGAATGAAAAGTCAAATACGGGACAAAAAAATAAGGCATTTAATTCGATTTATATAATTACCAGAAGTATC
Source organism: Inga oerstediana (assembly GCA_963210345.1). Taxonomy (NCBI): domain Eukaryota; kingdom Viridiplantae; phylum Streptophyta; class Magnoliopsida; order Fabales; family Fabaceae; genus Inga; species Inga oerstediana. Next base: position 58,919,508 of record OY723409.1, read on the forward strand.
GACGGCTTCTGCACGTTTTTGGTTTTGCCTTATATTTAAAAAAAAAAAAGTATATACGTGTGGCAATCATAATTGGACGTGATCCTAATTTTCACGTGTAATCCACCGCGTAGGTCACCCCTTATCATGCTTATTTATATTTGTGTACTGACTACTGAGTATAGTTTTTTTCATTCACAAAATTTAAATCCACAAATTTCTTTGAAAGCAGAAGAAAAAGATAGAGAGCGCACTGGTTTAAGCCAACCATAATTACTACTCCTATCATTAATATAAAACATATTTATAAAGTTGATTTTAATTCTAATTATAAGAAATAATTTTTATATTTTTAATATTTTCTAAGTTTGCCCTTGTTGATATTCTCTCAACAATAATTAAGAAGATGGAGAATGAATGAGGAAATTAAGGAAGATGACTATGGTATTTTAAAAAATACATGTGATGTTAACTAACTTAATTAATTCCTTAATCTAATCAAAGTAGGTATATATGTCGTATATTAAGAACTAAAAAGAGTATCATTATTTTGTTGATAAGATAAAGGCAATCTTGTTCAAAGGCATTGTCATATACTCCCTCCGGTCCTAATTATAAGACAAAGTTGACTTTTTTTGGAGAAATTAAGGAAGCCAATTAAATTACTTTAGAGTATTTATATTTTTATTTTTTCTCCGAACTAATTAATTTGATTAATAAACTAATATATAATCTAAATATACTAAAAATATAAACACTCTAACGTAATTTAATTGGCTTCCTTAATTTCTCCAAAAAAGTCAACTTTGTTTTATAATTATGACCGGAGGGAGTACTAAATATGAGTGTCTGTCTTAGGTGATTCAAACATTAGTTGTTTCATCAAAAGATATGTGAAGCATTTTTTGAAAAAAAAAAAATTGCCGAAAAAATCTTATGCTTGATTTATCATCTAAAGGTATATAAGGATGTAGGTCCTTAAGCAGGTGTGATTCATCTTCAGTGGGTATAAATCCTTTTCAGTTGTGGCTACTATGCCCATCATATCTTTAATTGTGTGTATATGGTTTCAGTCCTTGACATATAATAAAAGATATATTACATGTGACTGAATAAGAGACGCACCCACCAGAGATAGGTTGTGCGTATGTCGTTAAACAAATTTCAGTAGTTTTATGCAATAGATTTTGTAATGAGGTTTTTTTTTTTTTTTTGCAATGTCCCCTCATTTTTTAAACTCTGCGAGAGTCTTAGATGCAGTTAATTCACAAGTGTTAGCCAAGTTTATTTTATGGGCCAAAAGAGGGCACAAATGAAGACTTGAAACGCAGGCGAGTAGAAGAAAATTTGAATGCAACTTGAGTTTTGTACTTGCCATGGACATGGAACGATGGTCATGGATAACAAAAAAGAAGCGAAAAGGTCAATGCATTGGTGTTTTGGGATCTGATGACTAGCAGGATTTGAGTGTTCCAATGAAACGTTTCAATCGGAATCAAGGTAATGAAAATTGGATTAGATAGTGAAACGGTTAAGGTATTAGGTTGAGGATCAGTGGTTCAGACCGAGGTTAATTCGAGATCAGACCGGAATCAATTAAAAAAATATGTGTTTAATTTAAATATTTATACATACCATTTAAAAAATTATATAAAAGATTTTTTCTAACCAATAGTCCAATGTAACCTCCTAAATATAATACCCACAAAAATATCATTAAATATATAGGGATTTTTCTCTCACCAATGCCAAAAGTATTTCATGATATTTTTAAGGCTCCTTACAAATAAAAAAAAGTAGGAAAATAATTTTCTTTTTTAAAAAAACTCAAAATGACATAGTTTGGAGCATCAAAAAGTAAAAATAAAAAATGGGGCAACCCGTGTCACACTGGTTTGACTGGGTCAACCAGGTCAGTTGAACTAGTTCTCTAACCCTCAACCAGATCGGTCCGGAAATCGGTTCACCGATTTCCGGTTTGAACCGTCCGGTCCGGTTTTGCATATCATGATTGGAATAATTATTACTCTATTAGGTCTTAAATATAAGATAAACTTGATTTTTTATTGAGATTAAATGAGTTAATTAAATTACTTTAGAATATTTTTATTTTTTCCTACAAACTAATTAATTTGATTGATAAACTAATATATAATTTAAAAATATATAACATATAATATGATGCAGTAACTTATTTAGCTTCTTTATATCTTTTAAAAAAAATCAACTCCAGCTTGTATTTAAAACATGAGGGGTATATTAATCCACCCCTATCAATTTTAAACTTAACGGACCCCACTTCAATCATAAATACGATGGATATTATAATAAATACTGTTATTCAGTTTACACCTGATTTGCTTTGGCAAAAAAAAAAAAAGTTTACACCTGATTTGCCCTTGGCAGGCAATTCAAACCCTGCCCTTATTAGACGTTATTCTTTTCTTTTTTTTGGCATGAAAACTGGATACTATGACACTAATTTTTTTATTATTATTTTGATTTGAAGTCAAAATTCTTATCACAATTACGTGAGTGCGAAGAGTGTTCGCTTTTCACCGTGTGGAAGGGTTTCATAGACCATGAAATTTGGACGCCAATGAGAATAAACCGAATATTATGAAAATAAATTACGGGATCTTTAATTTCTTGCCCCTCAATCAACGGGCTAATATATTTGAGAGAGGATTTGGATTTTATCTTTCTAATCTTATTTAAAGGTTTTGATATAATTATATGTAGGTTGAATTCCGTGTACGAGTAAATATATTGTTTGATATTAATAATATTGATCAAGATTAATAAGGATAAAAATATATAAAGTAATCAAGTTTATTTTATCAGTTAAAATATAATTTTTGATATCCCTTGATAATGTTTTTAAGTGAGATAATGTTTAAACTTCACGAGTCTTTTTTATTTTTCAAATCTTACCGTATACAATGATTTGTTTATCAAAAAAATAATTAAAAATAAACCATATATTAAATTAGATGTTCAACAAAAGAGAGGGAGAGATCAGCTCCGACGAAAGATATTCTCCATCTCTGTTCAATATCAGAGTTAATTTAGGTTCCGTATTTAACTATTTTAACGGGACTCGCTTTGATCAATTCCACCATTATTGAAATCAGTTTTATTTAAAAAACTTTGACGTATGTTGCATATATTAATTGCTATAAAAACATCTTTGCCCATCATGGTCTTTTCCTCTGGTTCTGGTGTGATTTTATGTGTTTTTAATTGATTTAGACCTGGTCCGATGCGTATAAGATGGGTGGAATGAAAAATAAATGGGATAAAAAAGACTTTTATGTGAGGGACGTCTTGTCATTTTTGCTCCTATATAAAAACAACTGAAGTATAAATATGATTTTGTATTTACATCAGTTCAAACTCAATATACGCAAAGAGTCTCTCACCAAGACCAACATTTGTTGATAATAGAATCGTTTTTATCATTTCCTTTAACATCACCAAAGGCAAAACAGAGCTAGTTGATGAAAAGAATGCGAATCAAGTGACCACAAAGATTGAAACAATTGTTCAAGAATTAATACTTGAATCACGGGTCAACCCAAGATCAAGTTGACAATAATTAAAATAAAATCTAAATAAAAATTAGTAGTCTATAGGTGTATGAAACATTCATGTATAAACCGTGCATGTTTTAATAAATTATAGTTTTTTTTGTGAAATACAAAATATAGTTACTGAATCATAAATTTGATGGACTACTACTATAGCCAACTTGAGCTGAATTTTATTACTGTGTGGTGATTAATTTGACCTAGTTAACTAGATTCATTAGTTTGATTGGCAAATTGGACCTTTAAAAATTATTTTTGCTTTTTACAATACAAAACTCATTTCATGTGTGTATCTTGTGAGGCATAAAATTTATTTAAATAAACTAGGGTTAAGGTGCAATTTTACTAATAAAGTTTTTCCCTATGAGTATATGGCACAAATAAGTTTTGGAAGGAGCAGTAAAACTAATAAACAATTTAAAACTGTGTAGATTTACCAAAGCCGTTAAATTTTATCAAAAGATTGTTAGGTTTTACTTCAAATTGGCCTTAGTGAATTTAACCGAGACCAGGATCACACCTTGTGATCCCGGGAATTCCCGGTCCCGGTTTTTTTTCCCTTAAAAAATAAGTTATTCTTTTATATTTATATTTTTTACCCCATAAATTAAGTTATCATTTGATAAAATGTATATCACATATTTAGTTAGAGTTAAATCATATATATCGTGATACTAATCCTAACTATATAATATATAAAGATAATAATAAAAATGATGAATGTGATGATAATAATAATATATTATTCTTCAATTATAGCTCCATTTGTGTGATTTTTATGACCTTATTATGTGTTAAATAATCACTTTAAATACTAGATTATAAAAAATTTAACTAATATAATTATATTATTGAAACCGGGAATTCCTGATCTCGGTCCTGGGAATTCCCAGTCCCGGGACTTCCCGGTCCTGATTATACCGGGAATTTCCTGGGACCGGGAATGAATTCCCATTCCCGACTACCCCTAAGATGGGAATTGGGAATGGGTGATCCCAGCCCCGTTCCGGGATTTAAACACCCCTACATTTGACACCCGTTTTCCATTGAAGCTGATGTTTAATTAAATTTTATAATAGTAATTCAAGATTATGGATCATTTATGGGAGACCACCATAATTTTGATACTGTGTCTGGCCAAAAAAAAAAAAAGGAGAGAGAGAGAGAGAATTAGGGAGAAGGGTTAAGGAAATAAAATATTTATTAATAAGGATCTCAAAAATTATAATTTTTTTCAAGGACTAAAAATTAAAATATAAATTTTTAATTATGAAACTAACCTTCCCCACTATTTAATAGTTAGTTATCAAATTTGAAGATATCTCCAATACATATTTTGAAAAACAAAAACTCTATATATAACTTAGTTTTTTTATAATATTTTATCTCGTATGCATCAAAATATCTTAAAAGTTACCTGTATGAAAATTCATAAATAATTAGAAATCTACCACTTTCTATATTTTGATTATTTTTAAAAGCATAAAAATCAGAAAAAATCTTATAATACATTTATTTTAAAAATAAGTGATTTTTCATGAAAAATGCTTAAACAAACAGGAAGAGCCTAAAAACTATGTTTTAAAAATAAAAAAAAATACTAAAATTTAAAATTCTTAGGCAGTAAATTTCTAAATAAACTCTCAATATCACAGTCACATGAATCTCAACATCTAAATAAAAGTCAAATCAATTTAAGGACATATTTAAAGAGGGAATATCAATTGATAACTAACTATCAAATGGTTGAGATGGGATTAGAGAAAATATAGGAAATTTGGTCGGAGTTAATTTTGTAATTGAAGATTTATATTTTAATTTTTTATCCTTTATAATAATTACAATTTTTAAGGTTTTTATTAATAAATATTTCTTTTCTTTGCTTCTTCTTTCTAATTTTCCAAAAAAAAAAAATTACTGGGATTGGTTATCTCCACATTAGCATATCGCTGAGTTTTTTTATATTACCTGCCTTTCTTGACCCTCGTCCAAACAATTGGCGCAATAACAAGCATATCCCTCCTCCCCCTTTTTTTTTTTTTTTTGCCAACAAGAAATGCATTAATCACGAAACATAAATACAAAAGTCCATGTTAAGAAACAGAAACTAAAGTGAGCAAATAGAAAACAACAAATTAGAACAACAAGAACTAAAACATAAGCTAAAACAGGCACAAATACAAATAAAGCAACCAACTAAAACAAAATAGTAACAATATAAGTCCAAGAAACAAAGCTAGAAGAGCATCTTCCAAACATACATCAACAACAATATCTACACCTGAAGCGAGGGTTGTAACACCCAAACTGAAGAGTAAGACCCATTCGTTGAAGTTTTTAACAGCACTCAAGGCTACTAAATCTGCTTTTATGGGAATCCACTCACAAGAAGGGTTCCTGATAAATTTCCCTGGGATGAAACATTTATCAAAGAGAGAATCATAGCTTTGGCCAGATAAAACTAACTGTTGATTTGCATTTATGAACAAATACTTGTCTATCCAAATCGAGATGTAAGTTCCCTAGATGACGATATGAGAACCAACCAATGGAATCCCGAATAAATAGACTAATATTTCTCCCGCCAATCAAAACATAGGCATAACAAGATATGATTTTTCTAAAAGCAATCTGACTATGCTCAAATCCAACCAGATAAACCCATAGATCCTCCCATAATTCCCATATTAACCAAGCCACGAAACTATCAGCAACTTATGTTCACAAATAGCATGACTCAACATATTTAAATGATCTCCAATCAGAGCCAAATTAACATCCGCTAGTTTCAATCCTGAATCAACATAATTAGAGAGGCTAAAGAGATCAAAAGTTCCACAAACCTTAGAACCCATATTGCGCAACGAAGGCTTCAGATGCTTTTAATCCAAATACCTCTTCTCCTCCATCGTCAGCGCCGCATCCTCTGTCTGGGAGTGCTTTTGCACCGTTGCCTCTGGCTTCCTCAGAACAGCTAAGAAGCCTTGAAAACCACTTCTTACTTGATCCGTCCTCGCCTTATAGTCACCAGGAATTCTCATTGGCACCGTTGAACTCGAATGTCTTAGACGCCGCTCCTCCACCCCAGATCTCGCCGTCAAAGGCCATGGGGGCACCCATCGGAGGTCGTGATCAGAGGCGTCTTAAGAGAATGATGCCGGAACACCTCCTTGCCTACGCCGTCGCCATTGGATGCTATCCCAGTCAGTACAGCCACCGACCACAACAGGATCAACCATCCAAGACACTCCACTGGAAGGAGAGAAGAAGCCCTACACAAAGAAGGGACTGACCGCTGCCCTTGCATCGCTGCTTCTGGATGATGGACGGACACTAATCGGAGGGAAAATAAACCCTATCAGAGGGAAAAGTTTCGCACACGGCGAACTAGTTGATGGCCAATTAATACAAAGAGTTTCGTAAAGAAAATCCAATAACAAGCATATCCAAATCCTTATTGTTCACTATCTGGTGGTTTGTTTACCGTTAATAAAAAAATACTCCCACTTGCTTGAAAAATCCTTAAAATCCAGCACTATGCTATTAAGAAATTTAAATGTAAGGTTCATGAATCCGAACTGAGCACTAAACAAGCCAAAGTATTGGGTTAAGGGTCAGTGGGTCTGACCGGGGCTAAACCGTAGTTGACCCAGGACCAAATCGGTGAGAAATTGAAAATTTCAGGGTTTTTAAGCTACAATCCTAAAGAATTTTTTTTTAAAAAAAATAATGAACCAGACCGGATGCCCGACCGATTTACTGGCCGGCTTACCGGTTTTCAGGCTAGACTGGCCAATCTAATCCAAACTCATGAACAATGTTTAAATGAGAATATAACTTGGCTCGAGTGCATTGATCAGAAGTTGAGATTGGGTCAACTTTAATTTTTTGTCACATTTGATCAGACAAAACTCTGTTTTTTACCATCCGAAACCAAGGTCCGGATGGTAAGAAGCAACATCTAATAGCTTGGGAGAAAATCAAGAGGGGAAAAAAGGATGGGGGTCTCGGAATCAAAGATCTAGCCAGCCAAAACAAAGCTCTCATCATGAAACTATGCTGGAATCTGATCGCTAGACCGGATGCTTTATGGGTGAAAGTTCTCAGATCGAAATACGACTGTGGTGCTGGTAAGCTTCCAAGAGTTGAGAGAAAAAGGAACCAATCTGCTGTCTGGAACGCAATTACAACAGTATGGGACTCATTCAGGTCAGCTGTGGGCAGAAAGCTTCGAAGCGGGCAGTCAACAAATGCTTGGTGGGATTTATGGACAAGTCTGGACCAGCCTCTTATTTACTATGTCGACCGAAATCATAACTCTATAAATCCAGAAGAAGCGGTCAGTTTTTTTGTTCGTCCGAATGGGGAGTGGGATCTTCACAGATGGGGTTTGTACTTACCATGGTGGGTTGTTGAACGAATCAGAAAAGTTCCCCCTCCATCCCAATCAGGTGATGACACATTCTGGTGGAGGAAATCTCTTGATGGAAATTTCAGCGTCAAATCTGCTTATTCCATGATCTACTCGTCGCTTGAGGAATCCTCCGATCCTTTCTGGCAGCGTATCTGGAGATGGCCTATTCCAGAGAAAGTTAAATTCTTTATGTGGCAATTGTTCCAGGAAAGAGTTCCTACGAACTCTATTCGTGCTAAGAGGGATGCGAGAATAAACACTAAGTGTCCTTTTGAGTGTAACTGCGAGGAAACAGCAATTCATACTTTGAGAGATTGCGAATTTGCAAATTCTGTGTGGCTTTCCTGTATTAACCCCATTTATTACTCTGCATTTTTTTCTGGCAATTTACAGGTGTGGATAAACTGGAATATGCAGCACTCACCGGGAAATCGCAAGATGTCAAATTGGCCCTGGCTTAGGGTCTTTGGTTCAATATGCTGGCTCATTTGGAAGAACAGATGCAGAAGAGCCTTTGAAGGGACTAGTGAGCAGCCAAAACAGCTAATTCACCGAGGTCTACATTTCCTTCATGAAGGTATAGAAGATGGGCGGCTCAGACACAAGATATTCAGAGTACCAGACAGAGACACAGCAAGATGGAATGCTCCACCGGTGGGGTTCACGCGGGTCGACGTCGATGCTGCGGTTGACGTGAACAGGAATTCGGCAGTTGGAGGAGTGATTCGTGATAGCTCAGGACTTTGGATTTGCGGATTTCAATAGAATCTAGGATTCACGTTTGGATCGACAGCTTCTGAAGTTCAAGCAATCAGAACAGGTCTCCAGACCTGCCAGACCATGAATCTCAGGAAGATTAAGCTTCACACTGACTCGCTTGAAGCCATTCAATTACTTCTTCAGCCAGGGGGTCAATACCATCCCCTCCAGAACGAGCTAGAGGAAGTAAGGGAATTAATTTATAGGGATTGGGATTTAGAGATTGTCCATAGTCATCGAGAAGCAATTATGTGTGCTGATATTCTGGCTAGGAGGGCCCTCGATTTGAACTATAACCTGTCTATTTTGGACCACCCGCCTGACTTTTATTCGATCCAAATGTTGGCTGACCTCAGCTAATCATTGGGTCTTCATAGTTACCTTACTGTACTTAGGACTACTGTAATGGCCACCATGGCCCCAAGAGCTTTTCCCGCTCTTGTCATTTCAATTCAAAAAAAAAAAAACTCTGTTTTTTTTAAAATGTAAGAAACAAAAATTTTTTAAATACCTAAAATCACGTAAAATAAATTAATTCAAACAAACATTATAGGAGTATTTAACATGATAAACAAACAAGTCATTACAAATTTTTTATCTGCCATCCAAGTCATCACAACTTCCAATAATACTATTTTTATCCACACACGTGTTATAAAATTTGGGATTTCTCGCGTATGGGTGATGCGTTTTCCCCTCTTAGAATTTTTTTTTTTTTTTTTTGACAGGGAGCATACCAAAACAGTCAACTGTATTCAAATTTGTAAGTTAAATGTGACTTGAATCAGTCAAATTTGAGATTAAAATGGGGTGAAAAATGAAATATGGTAGTCCGTCCCTCACTAAATATAAATTTTAAATTTATGAATAGATTTGTCTTAAAATGTAAGTTTTATTTTTAAAAAATCAAAATATTTATTGCGTTTTTTTAACTTCATACATTGATTGTAGTTGTTGTATTTATTATCTCTTTTATTTATCATCTTTACAAATAAAGGTATAGTTGGAAAAAAATACATCTTTATTACTCTTAACTAATTTTAACTGATTTCTTGATAAGCGCAGGAGAGTATTCATGAGTGAAAAATATAAGTGTTATTAAATTATGAAGCACATGTTTATTATACCTATAACAAATTATTACTTGTTAATCATATAACATGTAATTAGATATAAATTTCATGTATGGTTTTAGCGTTAAATAACTCGGTTTAATATATGTTATTTATTATTTTATATACTTCTTTCTGGAGTTCTATATATCAATGAATAATGCTAATACGTCACTGTGGGTTGAGCGAAGGCGATGCCGTTAACGTCAACGTCACCGTCACCGTTAATTGGTCCCCATAAGGGGAGGAAAGCGATACAAATGGGAAAAAAGAAAAAGGCAAGGGCAGAAAGCGTACATAAACGTAGGAGAACGAACTCCCGGCTCGTTTTGTGTATGTGAGAGCGCTGTGCCTAATATATACTATAACCACACAGCGCCTTGTTCTCCTTAAAAACTTCATCATCAAACCACCCTCTCTTCTCCTTCCTGCCTTCCAATCTTCCATACATCCCTCTCTTTTCATATCTAGGGTTTCCTGAAATTCCCCATTGTCTTCTGCTTTCGTGATTCGATACAGTTTCCTTTTTGCTGCTTAGGAAGAGGTTTGTGGTGGTTCTCAATGGCCACCTCAACTATGAAGTCTCAGCCTCTCCACAACTTCTCGCTCCCTTTCTTGAAATGGGGGGGCAAGAATCAGACCAATACCAGCCATCGTTGCCGCCGTCAGACATCCGGCGACTCCTCCCAACCAATCGCCGACCAAAACTCTGAGCCGGAGTCGGAATCCGAAACCCGAGCTCACAAGGTCGGATCGAGAACTGCCAGAAACCGATTTGTGTTCTCTTCGGGCTATTCTGGAGAGAAATCTCTGAAGCAACGACAGCAGCATGAGCCTTTAGAGACAGTGAGTAACAATGAAACTGATGATGAAGCTGGAGTGAGGAGGAGGGAGACAGAGGACGGTGAGGAAGCTGAAGCTGAAGATTCAGTGCAGAAGCCATGGAATTTGAGGCCCAGGAAACCAATATTCTCGAAAGGCGCGGCGGAGATCGGAGTAGGGCCTTCGAGGCACGGAGATTTGGCGGAAACGGCTCCGGCGGTTGCCGCTGTTCATTTGGTTCAGCAAGAAGATAACCATCCGCAGCCGAAATCACGTCGCCTGAGGGGTTCCACGGAGACGCAAAATACGGAGACAAATAAGAAGAGGAGATTCTGGATCGCTTTGTCAAAGGACGAGATTGAAGAGGACATATTCGTGATGACTGGGTCGAGGCCGGCTCGAAGACCTAAGAAAAGACAAAAGAACGTGCAGAAACAACTTGATGTATGGGTTCTTTTCTTCTTCATTTTTGTTGTTCATATGGATTATCTACTTGCGTGAATTTTGATCATGCTATGTCTTAAATAACCTTTCTTGTTAAAATTCAGACTGTTTTCCCTGGCTTATGGTTGGTGGGACTCTCTGCGGATACTTACAAGGGCTTAAGTACTCCAGCAAAGGTACTTTTCCGACTCTCCGCTCTGATATTGAATGATTGATCATAGTTGTTACATAATTGAAGCTATAAATATAATGCAATCCGCAAACTGGCCGATAACTCTATGCTATATCTGTTTTTAAGACGGGTATTGGGGATCAGGTCTCTGGCTCTTGGGATATATATTTAACGAGAAAGCTGATCATTTGAAGTTGCGTCTTGCAGAGGTAGAGATAAGCCGCAGCGAGTTGCAGCTTGCAAAATGGCTTGAGAACCTTCTGGCTTCAGTAAATCGAGAATCTTGAATGGAGGTACTAATGCGCTGAATTTCGTGTAGATCAAATGAATTACAAGATGAATCCTGGAAGTGAAAGTCGTTAATTCCTTCCGTTATGTTTTATAGCAATAGGCTTAAGATGCAGGTGTTCAGTTTAAGTGTCGTACTTATCTATTCAGCTGTAACCGAAGGAGAAATATATAGGTGGTTAATAGCGTGAATTTAGTGACAACTTTAAGCGTGTGACTTCGAAAGTTTTCTGTTCTGGGCTTTCTTTCATTGAATAAATTTTGATTCTTCAATTGTTCACAATGTTTGACAGGCTTCCCTACGTTGTTGGGGGGCAGATTAGCAAGTATACAGTTGTTTCGCGAACCCTCAATTCAATTCTGGATTTGTTATCGGAGGCACCTCGTGCCTCCTAGCTCTGGTTGAGCCATTTTGGAAGAAGAACCTTGACGAGGTTGAAAGTTACTAACCATGGCTGCATGCTTTGTGAGTGTGCCCTCAACATGTGGATGTTTCATGTTTTCAATTTCATGAATCCGCTTTTTTGAACTCTGCATTGATAATTTGACATTGAAGAGTCATCTTTGGCGTCGTATGAAGAGTAGCAAGATCATTTACAAAACTGGAGAGCAACTAAAGGGCTCTTTAGAATGTGTCTTGTTCTTCTACTTCTTGCCTTTTTTTTTTTTTTGTGGCAAGTGCGGTTTAAAAGAAAGTAATATGGCGAGAGATCTTGTCAGTTTGTGCCGTTTTGTGCTTTGACATGCTGGCAAGTTCTCGTTTGTTCTGAGCATTTTATTTGCTATGCAGTTATAGCAAGTAATTTGAGGGCAGCTAAGGTTAATACTACTGCCATCAGGAACCAAATGGTTTCCAGCAACTCAAAATGCATTGAGTTGTGCTATTGATCCTCACTGACAGAGAATCAGGTACTTTTAAGTTTTTATTTTTTTTGCCAATCAGGTACTTTAGTTTTTTAGGGTGCATATAATCAAGTGGAAAACACAAAACACAGGCCTAAGCCATTGGTGGATTTTATAATTTGTGAGATTCTATTTGAGAGCTGTATGTTTTGAGCAATCCTCAGGCCTTGTACACTTTCTTTGCTATAAGAGTTCCCTGCAACAAACTGTGGTCTGAACCTCTTCAGGCCCATATTTTCCCTCCAACTAGTATTCTTGTCAAACTGGCATGTTGAGCCATGTATTCTTCTTCCTCCATTCTTTTAATCAAACCATATATGCAGTGTTATTTTCATGATAATCAGAATGAGATGATTGGTAAAGTTTTTCTACCAACATTTTTTCAATGGTCGGAGGCATATGTTTTTGTTGGTCAACTATATCCTTCTCCATTCTCACTGTCTTTCTCAGGGTTCAACTAATGCTGCCTCGAGGAAAAATATAAAAATTATTTTCCTTGACGAATATAATCAAAGTAATTTAGGGTGGGTCCATGAATGGAATTTAATAAATTGTAGGGCTATGTTATGCGTTGAAATTTTTTTTTCAGTGTTTTAAATTTACCAATAACTTATTAATGTTATGAGTTTTTTTAGTTATAAATTCTATATTTTATATTAATATATTGATTCTTATTCTATTGCTCGGGCAAATAAAATATGTATATATTATAAAACAAAGATATATATATTTTCTTTGTTCTAAATGTCTTATTATGAATAATATTTTTTTCATAAATTTTTCCAATTTCCTTTATATTTCTTCTTCTGACTTATTCAATTTTTTCCTTTAATTTGTAGACAATTTCATCAAAATAATGTAAGTTTTAAACCTAAGTAAAAAAGCAGAGGCATTCCGGACAAAGCCCAGCTGTGGATTTTAGTTCATGAGAAAACGAAAGCCCAAATAGAAAAGAAGGCGATAATGGAAATTTAAGATGATTATACGAGCTTGTATATTCGAATGGTATAGAGTACATACATGGGGTGGTAACGGAAATAGATGGGTCCCATAAGTGAACCATTTTCTTGAAAAAATTTGCCATTATAAATGAGACGTGTATTTGAGAAAAACTAGTAGGTTTGTTAAAATGGGCATGGGCAAGAAATGAAGTGGAGGTGTTATACTAAATTACTAAACACAATATTGTGATTAGTAGATAAAGATGCAAGCTTGATAAAGTAGATAGGAAAAATTGTGACGAGAGGCGACAGCCGCCAACAGCCAACAGAATCATTCCCCCTGCTAACTGCTATAAACCTTGCGATTTTACTAACGACAAAAATGATTGACCCTGCTTTTGTAGACTATGTGCCCCAGACACGAATGTTGGAATTATACCTCCATAAATTAACTCCACTCCGATAATAGCTAAACGATCACGTCTTTGTTATTTCATGGGTGTGAATTCAAGTTAAGTCCAGGAAGCATCTTTCTGCTGATGTGGCATTTTCAAATGAAATGTTGCATTCCGAGAAGAGGCAGCTTTCCTGAGAAGAAGATGGATGAAAGTTAATTCTAAATATGACGCCCCAATTTCTTTTGTCTCCTGAATTTATATTGTCTCCTGAATTTATAATCTTTTTCTAAAGTATCTTAGTACACACTAAGGACTTTCTATATAATAATAGTCACGGTGAAATATGGTTTTTTAGACAAAACAATCTATATTTGTTATTAAATAATCTACCCATATTAGTCAAATATCATGGACTGGAGTCTAGAGGTAGTATTCTTGATGGGAAAGAGTGCTTGAATAATAGATGAATTCATGCCTATATATACGCAGCACACCATAACTAACTATGGTCACCCGTATATAATACTCTCTTAGTCCTAAGTATAAAACCCAGTTAATTTTTTTTGAAGTGATTAAGAGAACTAAATAAACTACTTAATCATATATTGTGTATCATTAGATTATATATAAGTTTATAAGTCAGACAAATTAGTTTGAAGAAAAAAATGTAAATACTTTAGGTTTAAAGTAATTTAATTATATTCCTTAATCTCTTAAAAAAAATAAATTAAGTCTTATATTTATAAAAATAACACTAAAAAAAAAACATAATTTGGGAAGCCATCAAAATCCTTTCGCCGAGATGGAACTTCATCAACCGAAAGTTTTTTTGAGGATTGGCAAGCGGATTACAAGATGGGCAAAATATAAATTTTGTCACCCTATTTTCCGATGGCCTGGAATTCACAAGCCCAGCCCACATAACCAATCATGATCAAAAGCAACGATGCAAACAATATTACTTCGTCTTATTTATAAACAATTTTCTTTTTAATTGAGCAAAAAAATTGATAATTAAAAGTAATAAATGTGTCAAAAATGTTATGTTTTTCCCATATATGCCCCTATTTATGACAAGAGTATAGGAGAGAGAATAGATAAAAAATATGAGAGATAATGAGTATAAAATAAAGGTAAAATAAGAAAAAAAAACCTTATACTTTCAGACAAAAAGTGAAAGTTGCTTATAAAATGGACAAGCCCTATGAGAGATAAAGTTATTTATAAATAGAGCCGAAGGAAGTAGTACCTAAAGTTTTATTATGTCCGCTAAATCTTTACAACAGTGAACATATTAAAATGTACTTCGAAGTTAAAATCAGTGTTCATTAACCCGGACCGGATCGGCCGATCCGGCCCGAAAACCCGCGAACCGGCCGGTAGACCGGTCCGGGTTACTAATTTAAAAAAAAAAATTATTTTTCCTTTAGAATTTTATATTATAAGCCTAAAATCTTCAATTTCTCACCGGTTTGGCCCCGGTCTGACCCACTGACCCTTAACCCAATACCCCGACCGGTTCAATACCCGGTCCGGGTTTTAATACCTTGGTTAAAATTCAAATTGCAACAATTAAAATCCATCTTCCTTATCAATAACAATATTTGGGCCTTACTTGGACAAGATATTTATGCTTGTTTAGTACCCAGAATTAGTTTCGATAGAAATGTAAATGAACATGAAAATTGATATAGAGATGGATATGAAAATAAGATTTAAAAATATGTTTGATATGTTATGAAAATGAGACTTAATTTTTATATGAAAAGATCAAAGTGTCCTTATAATTAAAAGATTAAAAAATCTTCTCAAAATAGCAGCAATGAAACCAAATCTAGATAACAATTGTCAACCACCAAGATTGCATCCACCTTGCAGAAAAAATCAAACAGATCCAGGGGACCACCCCCTCCATCTATCTAGGGCTAAGCAAGAAGCCCGCAACCCACTAGCCCGCCCGCAACCCGGTGTAATTAGGCCACTTTGATCCCGCCCAAAAGGGACCCATAATGGGGCTGGTTGAAGCCCGCCCATTTAAGCCTTAAATGGGCGGGCTATGGGCACATCATTGAGCTACCCATGTCCACCCATTTAAGCTATGTTTAGGATAGCTTTTATTTGGGATATAAATACTTATTACATAAGTCGAGATAAAACTCATCTCATATACTTACCTCATATACCGTAAATCACGATTTATAAGCACTTATAAGTAAAAAATAAGTTATCCCAAATTACCACATAATTGTTTTTTTTAAGTAACCTCGGCCCATTCCAGACCCTGCCCCTCACTCCCCAGCTATTCCTTACTCACCACTCACTTACCAGTTAGTCACTCAGTTTTAGGCTTTGTTTGGTTGGAGGTTATATTAGGTTGGGGGAGGGTTGGGGATTAAAAATAGGTGTTTGGTTGGAATGAGGTTAGGTTAGGTGAGGTTTGTTTTTTGGTCATTTAGTGGAAACCTCACCTACTTTAGTAAACCTCCAAAATTGGGGTTTTTCTTAGGTTAGAGAATTTTTGTGTGCAATTGTGACTAAATTCCCCGTGGTAATTTTTTAAAACTCCAAAATTGCCCTTCCTCCCAAAAATCGCATGTCCGTCCCGCGCTGTGCGTATTCTTTCATTCCAGAACTGTGTATTCTTTTATATTACCGCACATTCTCACCTCCCTGCCTTTTCCTTCCTCACCACCTCATTTATTCCCTTTTATTCATATCTTTCTAAAATACAAGATACCAAACCTAATCTAATCTAACCTCTGTTTGAACCAAACAACATTATAACCTTATCTAACCTAACTTAAATAAATCCCACTTAACCTAACCTCCGTTGAACAAAACACACCCTTAGACTCAGAGTCTAATCCCTAATTTCCTTTTTCTTTCCCCGACCACGCCCGACCCTGAGATTGAGAGCTGAGAGGCCGAGATGTGAAACCCCTGTCGGACCTCTGACCCTGGCACCATCGACCATCTTTGTCATTCTTTGATCTCTCACTCTCTTTTCTCTGTGTATACTTACACCACCGACCCACCTAGTAGCAGGTTGAGCTGTCGAGGTAGCAACCGCAAGTGATAAACTTTTGAGCCATTGAGGCAGCAGCAGAGCAAAGTTCTTCTTCTTCTTGTTCGAATATTCGTGGGTCATGAGTTTATCTCCTCCCCTTGTTGTCTGTAGGGTGATGCCGTCCTTCTTGTAGGTCGTGAGTTGATCTCTATTATCTTTACTTGTGGTTTTCATTCTGATTCTATTTCTGAAATTAAGTAGTTGTCATTTTGATTCTATTTTTAAAATTAAATAGTTTTTGGGAGTTTGTCTTTGCAATATAAATTATACTACTATGGAAATGAAATTGCCAGTACTAATTCTTGCTATTGATAATGATTATAAGCAATTGTATTCGATGGTTGATAATTGATTGAGATGCAATAAATGCTAAAACTATGGCAGGGTGAGGTAAAGTGGTTGGGTGTAGGCACGGAGAAAATGCTTCACCTTTGGTTTTATAGTGTAAATTCTTAATTATTGATGCTTGAATTTAATTACAGCAGAACCTTTGAAAGTTCAGCGTCTTCAACGTTTTTCTTTGTAATTGTCATGTCCTTTATATTTAATGCATATAGGGCACGATGGAATTAACACGAGTAATATTGGTCCAATTTATGAGGAGGCCAAAATTAGAGCTGTTTGTTTTGGCTTGTTTTTTAGGATGGAAAAAGGATTAAGGATCACATGGCTTTGTGTTCTCTTAGCAGTGGTTTGGTGCATTTGGCTGGAACAACATACCTACATTTGTAAGGCTGCTCTGTTGCCTTTAGCTTATATGATTAGTTTATGTTTGTTATCTCTCTCTAGAGTTCAACTTATAGTTTCTTTAAGGGCTTTCCTGGCGTTTATGCAAAAGGATTGGGTGGCATTTACATGTTGAAGACTCTAATTCTCTATCTTAATTTCATTTTCTTTGGGAGTTTCTCTCTCATATGCTTCTCTTTTGATACATTTTATTTTATCCAAAAATATTTGTTCATAGAAATTATTACCAAAGGAGGAGGCTATGATTTTTGTGGTTTCAACCTCACATATTTTTGTGATTTCATAGAATTTATTCATTGTACAATTATGAGCGATTTGTTATAAGACTTGTGCTTAATTTCATTTTCTTTGTCAATTGTTGATGTCAAAACTTGTGCTTTACCATTGAATTTCTTTATATTATTGTTAAGTACTTAAGTTTGATGTCAAATGCGTTCCCCATAACCCGGTTAGCCCGTTTAACGTGGGTTTATATGGGTTGAGGTATGGGTATCGGCTAGCCCATACCTATGTAAAGTTAAATGGGCAGGCTATGGGTTTGGGCATGGGCTATCTAACTTGTCCATTGCTCTCCCTTACATCTATTGACTCAAAAGTGCAGTGATGAAACGAAGAAGGGCAGCGACCCCTATCCCCCTCCCCTCTGTCGGTTCATAAGATCCAACTTCAGATATGCAAAATCGGCCTTCCTTCTTCTGTTTTGGGCATGGTTCAAAAAATCGGACCGGACCGGCCGGTTCGACCGGTTGAACCGGGAACCGGTCCCTGGTCCGGTCCGGTTTGATCAAAAACCGGTCAGAACCGGTAAAAACCGGTGGTCCGACCAGTTGACCCGGTTTCTTCCTTTTTTTAAAAAAAAAAAATTCAAATTTTTATTTTGTGTTTTTTGAGGGCAAAATGGAAAGTTGAAGACTAAAATGAAGAGAAAAATAGATAAAGAAAGAACAAATCTAAAAAAATGAAGAAAATAATGAAAAAATTAATTAAAAAGATATAATAATTATAAGAAATGAGATATCTTTGTATAAGTATAGGTATTATAACTAATACTAATAGATTTTAAATATTTTTTTTTCTAAAAATCTTTATTTTTATCTATAGAAGTTTAAAAATATATTAATATATATTATCACTAATAAATTATAATATTTTAATATGACCGGTTATGACCGGTTCAACTACCGGTTAGACCCCGGTTAACCCATTAACCCTTGAACCTGTGCTGTGACCGGTTCATTGCCCGGTCCGATTTTTCGTTCCTTGGTTTTGGGGCAACGACAACCATGGCAGGCGTTTGGGTGCTTCGGAGGTTGGGTAGTTGAAGCTCTGCAAATGTACTTCAGAGATCTGCAGAGGTACTTTGGAGGTTGGGTAGTCTAGGTCGCACATCATTGAGGATTGTCGTTGCCTCAAGCCATCGAACTCTTCAACATCGGGACCATGGGTTGCGTCTTTGGGTTGCCATTTTCTATTCTCTAATCAATGAGTTTGTCTGAAGATCAACGCCAATGGAGGAAGATCGCCACACGGTGGTAGGGGACGGTGCCAATGGTGAGGAGTTCGAAGCTAAAGATGAAAGGGGAAGGGCAAATGTAGAATTTCATGGAATTTTTTAGAGGTCTATAGTTATGTGATGGAAGTCAGTCCCAAGAAAAACTCTTTGTACCAAACAAGTTTTATCATGAAAATAAATTTCATTTTTATATCCACCCGGCCCAATTCCAACGTATGAAACGGGCCATTAATTATATACTTTTCATGATGAGTTCCAAGTCATGAGTTATCAATCCCTATCCACAAAAACAATGAATTATTTTTGCCGAAAACAACCAAAAGCGCTAACTCCGTGTTTAGTGGGTCAAGTTTGAATGGCCTCAATTCCAAATGGGGTCACAGTAGATTCAATCCAGCCCATATGAGTGGGTCAACCCATTGGTTTAGTCTTATATTCAAGATCCATGTAGTTAGAGCCCAACTATGAACCCTTAATTTGATGGATCTAGGAAAACCCAAAAAAAAAAAAACTACGACAACTATGTTTTTTATACTTAAGAGAGAGCACAGCCCAAAATCAACCGCAGATTACATAATTAGGTATGCAAATCTCAGAATGTCTTGCTACACTAGGTTCCTCGCAGAATGTCAGGCTTTATCAATAAAACTGTGTCTGCTACTAAAGCAGTCTCATGCAAGTTTGTTTGCTACCATATTCCAAGTAATGTTAGCCGCAGGAGTGTTGCTTCTGTCATTGAGCATATTCGAATCAAAATTGAATATGACTTTGCAAAATCCAAGTTCTCATACCATATTCATGCCTATCTGAATTGCCCATTGAATATGACTTTGTAATTCATATAAATATTCTTAAATATCAGGGTCCATATAATCTCATTCTTGTGAGGGAGTAATAGTTTAGAACAATTCATTGCCCTTTCAATAACTTCGACCACTCAACCGATTCTGACACCAAATTTTTTTAAGAACAAGAAGAAGTAATTCAACAAGTTGTCTTGCCATGCAATAGACCCCTTTTTATGTTTCTGCAGTCCTTATTGTATTATTGCCTCGAGTTCTTAATATAAGATCCCGTTTGATTAATTTGAGGGAGATCAAAGAATCTAGACTTAATTATCACATATGTTATATAATCTATTTGAAATACTTATGTACACGAGTATTAGATAAATTGGTATGGGGAAAATTTATATATATAAATATCTTAAAATAATTTATTTAACTTTCATAATATTTTCAAATCTATTAATTGAATATTATATTAAGGATCGGAGAAAGTGATCTGTTTTCTTTCCTTCTGATTAATGGAAAATGAATCTTTCTGATAATTGTTCATTCATACATATGGTTGGAAGCTACACATTAAAAAAGAAAATTATGGACAACAGATTCTTCTGGTGATGTTCCTTCGTATATACCAGGATGTTTTCTGTCATACCTAAATAATCATCGCCATTCATGGTTATGCAGCTGTACAGCCAATGGTCGCCATTATTTCTTACATATACTCAAGCTTTTATATATCTTGCTGTGTAACAATTATACATATATATATTTTTTTTTTTTGGCCAACAACAATTATACATATTCGAAGTCGATGAAAAACCAAAATAATCAAATCTAATGCTCCATAAAGGATCTAAATCAGTGAGAGGCAATAAATTAAGAGAGTGTTGAGAGCAAGAAAATCTGAGATTTTGAATGAGTAATAATTAAGTTGGCATACGGCTCGAAACTTCGTGTGGTGTTCCAAAGACCACATAGTTAAGCTAGCTAGCTTGCCCTCGTAACAATCAAAACTAATTAGAATACTCTCACATTGAGACTGGGTTTGGTACTCCCTCCGGTTTTAATTATAAGATAAAGTTGACTTTTTTAGAGAAATTAAGGAAGTCAATTAAATTACTTTAGATTATTTTTATTTTTCATTTTTTCTCCAAACTAATTAATTTGACTACTAAACTAATATATAATCTAAGAATACTAAAAATATAAACACTCTAAAGTAATTTAATTGGCTTCCTTAATTTCTCCAAAAAAGTCAACTTTGTCTTATAATTAGGACCGTAGGGAGTATCACTTAATTTTAGACAATAAGTCTTTATTACGCAAGTTAGGATAAAACTTCTCTCACATACTTACCTCATATACCGTGAATTACGATTTACAAACACTTATTACCTAAAAATAAACTATTTCAAACTAACTGTAAATGTTGTGATCGATTCCAATTTGGGAGCGACATGGAATGATGATTTAATATTTGAATATTAGTGTGCTAGTAGGCCGCGTTTTTGGATAGCAGGGGACACACATGCAAACGCAGCTTTAAGGTCCTTTCATTCTTTAATCCAACATGGCCCCTCCCCCTCCCTCTCTCCTCCCATCATTTCCTAATCTTAACTTATTTTGGGTGGGGCCCCCATTAATTAATCCAGCTTCTAGTTCACCTAATACAAATCAAAACTCAATATTATAAAAATTTTAGTCTTAATCATTGTCCGTCCCATGCCCCTCCTATTATTATCACTCCTAACTCTTGCATCATTTCACGAATCCGAATGATTGCTTCCGTGTTAGCCAACGATCTCCCTATATCTTTTTTCCAAAAAAAACACTATTAAGTAGGCACTTCAAATTACAATAATGATATCTGTCTTGGTCATTTTAGTCAAATCCTGCGTTAACCCTTGAAAAGATTACACATGAGAATATATCGTATAACATGTGCACTGATTAATTTTCCAATAAATCATCACAAACTGAGTCATATTGTTAAGAGCTTTGACAGTCAAATCATGCTCCCAACCAATATTATTGAGCAGATCTAGACACTGGAATATATAATTAATAAACAATCAGGGGCATATTATAACTTTATAGTAATACTATATGAAGCCAGGGAAAAGCCGGTCCAGCAAGCGCACGTGCGAACCAACAAGAACATAGTCATCGACTAACGATATAAACCGATCCAAGTAAAGGATTCGTTTAACCGCTAATCACATGGTGGCCAGATCAGCGCGTCACGTGGCCAGATATTGCGGGACCCACCCCGAATAATGACGGAGCCAACTTGGCCTTCAACGACCCAGGGGGACGCACGTTTGGGAAATCCGGGAATCCCACAGTGCCGAATTGTTTAATGGTGGTGGATCAGACGGCCAGGAGGATGGTGACCGACTTAGCCGGTGACGAAGTAGAGAGGAATTAAGGCGATATTCCTTCCGGTCTTAATTATAAGACAAAATTAATTTTTTTGGAAAAATTAAGGAAGCCAATTAAATTATTTTAAAGTATTTTTATTTTTATTTTTTTCTCTAAATTAATTAATTTAATTAATAAACTAATATATAATTTAAGGATAACAAAAATATAAACACTCTAAAGTTATTTAATTGGCTTCCTTAATTTCTCCAAAAAAATAAACTTTATCTTATAATTAGGATCGGGAGTAAAATGAAACTGAATTTGACCGTTGACCGGATAAAAAGAAAAGAAAAGTGGGGTTTGACCGAGAAAGTGGTGGTGGAATAGACATTCTACACGTGTGCTTTGCTGTCCGTCGGCATGATAGAGAATGGTGAGCCAGGTAGGATCCACGTGGGGTGGCCACACAACCCAATACCTTTTCTTTGCAACTTGCTGGTCTTTTATGTATTTCTTCATTTCACAAAACCATTTAATTTATTATATTTAATATTTACTCACAACTTGTTGGTTTCTTTATTTTGTCTCCGTTGTTTTTTTCCTCCGAACATGACAGTTACGAGTACCAATGAACTGGAACCACAATATGCGCATCATGTTCTTTCAAGTCATTATGAACAACAGGACTGCTGTTTATTCTATATCATTGATTTTTTTTAAAATTTTTTGGCGAAAAAGAAAATATTGAATGCTTGGTTTCTAAGAATTATCCGGGGATCTCGGACCTTCCGTCGTTTCTATTAATTGAATTCTTATCACCACAAGCATCTATATATTTTGTTAGATAATAAAAGGAAGAAAAAAGAATACTGTTGTGATATAATGATTGTATAGCCATATATTCTCCCAAACTTTAAATATAAGATATAGTTGATATTTTTTTAGAGAGATTAAACAAGTTAAATAAATTAATTAATCATATCATATGTTTTGTATCATTGAATTATATATTAGTTTATAAGTAATGTAAACGATTTGGAAAAAAAATGATAAATATAAGTATTTAAAAATAATTTAATTAGCTTTTTTAATATTTTCAAAAAAATCAATTATGTCTAATATTTAAGACCGAATGGAGTAATGGACAGGTTAAGTGGGTTTGAAAAGGAAGATAAATATAGGGTGTATTTGGATTAACGATTGAATAAGTGACTTATTTTTACTTAGCGTGTGTTTGTTTCGACTTTTATGAGGTGCTTAACTTAAATAAGTCACACTTTGACTTAAAGAAAAAAGTTTTCATGTTTGGTTGAGCGATGGATGAATGGTATTTTGGTTGCTTTTAAGCAACTTTTAAATAAGCCTAGTATTGTTGCTTTTTTTTGACTTGTAAGTGAAGAGTGTGTAAATAACTGTAATCTAGATGGATTAGCTGCACCAAACTTTTGAGTATGTGCCTTGTGGTAACACTGTCGCCATTGGATGGTTTGGATCAATTTATCACCAAGAATGTTACTTTAACAAATGCAACTTCCCAGGTCCCATTTGGTAATTAAGTTGTCAATGAATTCATTTTCCATAGTTATTCCTTCATTTTTTCATTTTTCATATTTTTTCCAAAATTTTTCTCTTAAATCAAACAAAAGCTACTTATACAAAA
The DNA here is from genome assembly GCA_963210345.1 of Inga oerstediana. Lineage (NCBI taxonomy): Eukaryota > Viridiplantae > Streptophyta > Magnoliopsida > Fabales > Fabaceae > Inga > Inga oerstediana. The sequence goes on from OY723409.1 coordinate 58,943,469, forward strand.
GCCAAACCAAACATCTTTCACTTTTACATAAGTTACTTTAAGTTACTTATCCAATCGCTCAACCAAACACTCATCATTTTACCCAATCTTATTTTTTTCCAATTTTCAGATTCCATAAGTCTAAGCAAAAATAAGTCACTTATCCAATCGTTCAACCAAACATACCCTTAGACTTATGGAATTTTAAAATTGAAAAAAAGTTAGATTAGGTAAAATGATGAGTGTTAGGATTGACGATTGGATAAGTAACTTATGTAAAAGTGAATAATGTTTAGTTTGGCTTTTGCATAAGTGGCTTTTATATTATTTAAGAGAAAAAATTGTAAAAATTATAAAAAATAAAAAAATGAAGAGATAATTGTGAAAAAAGCCCTCATAAGCAACTTAATTGCCAAATAAGACCAGAGAAGATATCTACACACGAAGGGATTTTTTCATAATTTTCTCAAAAATTAAATTTGAAAATTTGGCAATGGTAAAATTTTAAATAAGATTATATCAAACTCTAATTTAAATTGGTACACTTCAAAAGTCTTTTCTATTGTGCATCTCAAGCTTAAATTTTATAAATTATATCAAACTCTAATTTAAATATTAAATTCTAATTCATATTTTCACATAGCTCAAAATATAACAAAATAAACCGATTAAAACCTCAATAATACTTCCAATAATCCAAATAAATTATTTAAACTAAATTTAATAGGTAAAAACATCGTATAGAAACTAATTTATGACATGTTTATAAAAGAAATTGATTATAAAATCATAAAACAACTAAACAATAAATCTAAACTGATTAAAATTATTTATTAATTATTCTCTATATTTCTATAGTCATATATTGACAAAACTTAAAACTTACCTAAACTCTTATCCCAAAGTATTCTCTAATTAGCAGAAGGTTACTATCTAAAGAAAGAGAAAATTATTTAGAACATTTTTCATAGAAGAAGTTTTGTGATTAGAAGTGATTTTGAGTACTTCATTAATCTCCAAATATATGAAAATACTCCTATCAATATTATTTTATATATACACACACATAAGCTCTAATAAGCTTCATTTTGAGGCTTATTACTTTTTCCAACTTATGACATTTTTTACCTTAAACCCCATCCTTAAAATAAACACTCATTTTAAATTTTTTACTATTTAAATCCGTTTTTACTATGTTCAAGTCCGATGAACTGATGCAAACGCCAAAACAAATATAGTGGTTAAGTAAACCAAATTAGTGAAAAAAGACAGTTATTGATGTTTGCATGGAGTGGGCGCTGAAGGCGACCAGATTAATTAGGAGATTTGTCATAATTGTGGGGCGGATAATTCTAAAAATGATTTGTTAATTGTTCCTAGTTAAAAAAAAAAAACTATTTATTTTAATTACATCCTATTCTATACAAGGTATTAAAACTCGGACCGGGCATTGAACCGGTCGGGGTACTGGGTTAAGGGTCAGTAGGTCAAACCGGGACTAAACCGAAGCTAAACCAGGACCAAACCGGTGAGAAATTGAAAATTTTAGACTTATAGTATGAAATTCTAAAGGAAAAATTTAATTTTTTTTTTTATAAATACCAACCCGGACCGGACCGGGAACCGAACCGATTTACCGGCCGGTCCGGTCTGGGTTCAACATCCTTAATTCTATATACTATCTCCTATTTTTTTTATAAGAGACCAAAATTTGAATTGCTTTAATCTTTTTTATTAAAATTTGATAAGAGTTGTGTGAACATTTAATTGATTTTTTTTTTATTTCTACCTCTCATTCATCATATGTATTACATTAATTAATAATAGGATTGCAGAGTGTACAAGTTACAATCGTTAGGATGGAATTGGACGGGTGGTCTCAAATTTGCTTCTTTTATTCGGATTTTTAGTATTTTCTTATTTTTATCCCAAAATAATTTTACCTCTTTCATGCACTTTCTTTTGCTTATTTTCAATCATGTTTTCTCCTCCCATCTTCCTCACCCACCTCCTCACTAAATCAAGATATATTCAAAATATTATACTCCATATTTATATATTAGATTTAACTAATTTTAATCAATAAATACTAATCCAGGGCTTGTCTGAATTGTGTTTAAAAATATATTTACGTAGATTAAAATAAAACTTTTCTTGTATATTTCTTCCTTTATTCATCATAAATCATGTGAGAAAATCCTTTTTATCCCAATCTAGGCACTAATAATCATGGAAAGGTGGTTGGATAAATCCGGGAAAGGTGGGAGAGAAGTATCCTCTAAAACAGAGAGAGGAAGGGGCGGACAAAAGAAATCAAAAGGAGATTGGTGATGATGAGGACATGACTAAGTCAGGTGTGAAGTCTAATCAATCTGGGGGTGGAGGTATGGGTCCCACTTGGGTTGGAGAAACTGAAATGGGAGCACCTAATACGCCCTACCTCCAATCATTGAACACCAAAACCGAGCCATCCAAATCCAGGGCAGGGGTAACATGGTCATTCGCATCCGCCAATGAACTCCCAGGGTCCGCTCTTCACGTGACTTTCACATGCTGGCCACCACTGTACGGAGCCACCTCTCACCCCAGGGGCCCACCTTTCCATTGTCTTCTCCCTCTCTTTTTCATATTAGTACTATTAATTAAATCAACCATTTATTCCTTCCAATTACTCCCAATATCTAATTTGCACGCCTATACTGTAAATTAGATGCAACATTTAGGGAGAGGGGCGTCTCCATTTCCCTTACCATCCATTTCCCTCCACTTCTTTATTCTCACCGTCAGATTAACTCTGAATGGTTGAGATTTAATATTCTATAAAAATATTATTATAATATTAAATAACAAAAATGTATATAAATAAATTTAAATCATTAAAATTTGATATAACTGTTCGTATCTTTATACTTTTATTAAAGTATTCTATGTATAATTTTTAATTTGTATAGGATATTAAATCTCAACCGTTTAGAGTTGATCTAATGGTGAGAATAAAGAAGTGGAGGGAAGTGGACGATAAGGGAAGTGGAGATGCCTCTCTCCCCAACATTTAAGACACGAAGTAGAACCCTCTCCCTCCCATGATAAACACTCGAGTTAGTATAGAACTAATTTATAGATGTTAAAAGAATGAATTAAGTTGGTTATAAGATAAAAATGTACTATTTTTTAACAAACATATTAAATCTGCCATAAATTTAAGTAATTTGCTATTATCCTCACTACTTAAATTAAATTTCAATAATATATTAATTTCTACTAGTTTCTCACAACTCTTATTAAATGTTGGCATATATAAAAAAAATATTGGGTTAAGGGGGTAAAAATGCTCATAAATTTCTTTTAAAAGTATATCAATGACTATAAAATTTTTTTTAGAGTAAAAGTAATTATGAAATTTCAAAAGGGGGATAAAAGTGAAACTTTCATTAAAACAAACTAACATCTGTTAACTCTAGTGTAAAAATATCAAAATACCTCATAAAAAAAAAAAGGTTATGGGGCAAAAATACTCGTACTTTTTTTTTTTTAAAAGTGCATTCACCATCGTAACATGTTTTAGATAGAGGTATTTTAATACTTTTGCGTTGGAGTTAACCAATGTTCCTGAACCCAGACCGGACCGGTCGGTCCGGCCCGGAAAACCGGCAGGTAAACCGGTCCGGTCCGGGTTCACATTTTTAAAATTTATTTTTTAATTTTTTCTTTAAAATTTTATACTATAAGTGTAAAATTTTCAATTTCTCACCGGTTTGGTCCTGGTTTAGCTCCAGTTTGACCCACTGACCCTTAACCCAGTACCCCGACCGGTTCAATGTTTGGTTCGAGTTTTAATACCTTAGAGTTAATAAGCGTTAGTTGATTTTAACTGAAGTGTCACTTTTGCCTCATTTTTGAAAGTTCATAGCTACTTTTGAGCTAAAAAAAGTTTATGATAATGGATGCATTTTTAAAAAATTTATGAGTATTTTTACCCTTTAACCCAAAAAAATTTAATACTCTTTGAAACTGTCAAATATCTTATGAATCAATAATACTCATACTTTTTAACAAACAACCAGCTTTTTTTGAGGTGTGAGTATATAAGAAATAATGAATAATTAACACATCCTTGTAATAGTTTGATATTAAAAGTGATGAAAAGATCTTTATCACTGAGATCCAAGTGAATATGGGCGTCATACTAGAAGCAAGAGGGAAAGTTTGTGGAGCACTTAATTTAGGAATGAGGAATGGTTTTAGGGGAAAGGGGGATGTGGGGGTGGGGGGGCCTGGTTTCACGTGCAGGTCACGTGGGGGCGGGGGAGCCTCGTACGGGGTCCCGGGGAGGGAAGAGATGGGTGGATTTGTCGGGTAGTGGGTCAGAGGCAAATGAGTGAGGATGATGATTTGAATAAGTGAGATCCATTTTTGTCCAAAAAAAATTAGTGAGATCCATTATTGGGCTCTGTGGAATGACCTCTGGGAACACGTGGGACAGCTATCACGCACTCGTGGGGACACTCTTAATCATCACCCGACATCTTGTCTCGCATTCTCCCTTTTTCTGTTCCCCCACCTTCTCTTTTTTTTTATTTTATATTTTCTCCACCTCTAATTAATTATTAATCCCCTTCCTAATCCAATTCAAACCTTATTATACTCAAATCATGGTTTCTCCTCCTTTATTATTATCTTCACACCAATCGGAGTCAGCTTTGACCGCCCCATTTTTATTCTTTCCAAAGAGAACCTCATGACCATCCCATGAAATTTAGCTGCTTTTGTCCCACAATGATAATAATCTCCTTATGACCCTGTTTTTTCAGAAGAAAAAAGAATGCTAAATAAATATCACTGTCTCCCCAATATATCTTGCCTTCTTTTTTGAGAGAGTTCTGAAGATGGGAAAATTGCAAAGGGATGTATATATGCAATCATTAGGTTTTAACATCCATGGAGGTGGAGTGGCTTGCTTGGAAATTAGGTGAAACAAGTGAGGGCAAAGGAGGAAAAGCGGATATTATGGGTTTTGTATAGGCCATAGGGACAAATATAAAGATAAGAATGAAATGAAAAAGTCCCAGTGCATCAATGTCAATATTCTAATACTTTATCCGGTACTAATTATAAGATAAAGTTAATTTTTTTAGAGAAATTAAAGAAACTAATTAAATTACTTTAGAGTGTTTATATTTTTAACATCCTTAGATTATATATTAGTTTATTAGTCAAATTAATTAGTTTAAAGAAAAAAATAAAAATAAAAAAACTTTAAAGTAATTTAATTGGCTTCTTTAATTTCTCCAAAAAAATCAAATTTGTCTTATAATATGACCGGATAGAGTAGTATACTCCTTCGATTTTATCTATAAGTAACTTTTTTTTTATTGTATGAAATAAATTAATAGTTAAAAGTAATAAGTGTTTCAAAAATGTCTTATTGTTTTTCATATATGCCCTTATTTATAAAAGGGTATAGGTAAGAGAATAGATAAAAAGTATGAAAAATAATAAGTATAAGATATGAAAGAGAATTAATATTTAATAAGGATAAAATAAAAAAAAATTTATATTTTCAGACAAAACATAAAATTGTTTACAAAAGAGATTAACCCTATAAAAAAATTACTTATAAATAAATATAACCAGAGAATAAAATTTCTGATGTAAATAGTAGGCAGTGGATCTAATACCATTTGTAATTTGCCGTAAGTGTATATCCTTATAATTTTAAAAGAAAAGAGAGAGTGATGAAGCCGGGGTGCGTGGGAGGACTTGGGAGGGGGAGAATGTGAGGGAGGGGCGGGATTGGGTGCGGTGGAATGCACGCGGAGAAGGGGAGAGTGAGAGGAGGGAGGGGAGTGGGGGCAGGGGAGTTCCAATGATTGTGAGGAGGAAGATGTCGGAGAGGCGCGGGACAAGATGACACAGAGGAGTTTGTTGGGGAAGGGGGAGGGTGGGGCCCGTGGGGGGGTCTATATATAGGGAGGGTGAGGGAACACGTGTCGAGGAGGCAGGCATGTTGGTCCACGTGAGGGAGGGACAGATTTTTCTTCCACGCTTCCCTCAAATGCGCAGCCCCCTCCTCTGCCCACGTGAACCCCACTCGTCCTTGTCCCTCCCTTTGCTAGCCTATTTCTCCAAACACAGAAATCTGGTTTCAGCATGCACACTATCTTCAATAATGATGACCTCCTCTCCCCCTCTTTTCATGTCATTTTATAACCAAATATTTTATATTAACAACTTATTATGCCTCGTTTATATTCTTATTGGCCGTTCAAAAAAAAAAATCCTTATTCAATAAATAATAAATATACTTTTAAAAATACTTTATAGTTGTAATTTTAGATGAACATAACATATTATTTATCCAAAAAAATTTTCATTTTATTAATTACTTTAAAATTATAATTTATCAATTATAAACAATATATTTTCAAATTATCTTTATTATAAGTCAAATGTGAAGAAATTTTTTGTCTTAAATATAAATTCACCGATACCCATATTTAATTTTTGTTGGAAAGGAGAAAAGTGAGATAAAGACCGAAATGAATTGTAAATGTGAAGAAAAAATTTAATAAGGATAAAATTAAAAAGATTATCAATTTAAAACATATTTAATTATTTGACTTTCATTTCAACTAAAAAAATTAGTTGGCGTATATAACTTATGTGCGCGGGTCATTTTAAATCAACTTACGATAAGAATTAAAACACCAGTACTCCCTTTGGTCCATACACCATAGTCCATAGTATAAAGTTTTCTAAAAGAAAATTTTAGTCTAAAATATAAGTGGTTGACAAAGTGATTAATAATTATTTTTCACTTTTACCCCTTAAAAAAAACGGTGATACTCCTAGATAATAAATACATGTTTGAAAATCATATTTTTAATAATGATAAAATAGGTAAATTTTATTAATTTTGGACAAAAAAAATACTACCTCCGATCCTAAATATAAAGCTCAGTTAACTATTTTTTTGGAGAGATCAAATAAATTAATTAAATTACTTTAAATTATTTATATTTATATTTTTTTAAAACTAATTTTTCTGAGTCTTAGACTGATATATAATTTAATGATATACTACTATATATGATATGATTAAATAACTTATTTAGCTTCTTTAATCTCTTTAAAAAAATTAAATGGGTCATTTAAAACAAAGGAAGTAAATTACCTAACTTTTTTTATTTATGTTAATTATTTAACATCTTATATTATGGAAAGGGAGCACATATTCCTTTTGGTTTCTATTATAAAGCATCAACTGATAAATATTTTTGATTTTTAATATAAGTCACTTGCAAGTTTCAAATGAACATTCAATTTTTTATTTCATGTCTGTCTTTATTTAATAAGGATAGTGAGAGAATAATAATTAATATGATATTTGAGTTTAATATACTTAATTAATAAAGGTAATACAGAAAATTACTTAAATTTTAAATAAACTTTAATGTTTTTTATTATATTGTTGGTACGGTGAGAATTGATAGTTAATCACTTTTCAATAAGGAAAAGTAGTACTACTGGCGAAGTCAATGATCGTTTAGTTTATTTTATATTAATTTTTTTGGAAGAGAATTTAAACTGGGAGTGATTGGCTGTTAGAAAGGAGGGGGTGAGGGAGAAATACTGGGGACTTGGGGCACAGAGGGTGTTGATTTTACGCAAGTGAGGATACAATTATTAGGGACCAGAATTAGGGAGCACGCCCTTTATTGGGAGAGTGAAGACACGCGCAGGGAAGCGGAGGCATTAGGCATTTAGGCCGGAGGATGGGCTAAACGACGCGCGAGAATGCGGAGGAGATTGAGGCAGGGAGATGGGGGGTGCAGAAAAGGTGGAGAAAGCGACGTAGGACAAAAGAAGTGTGATGCCCCTCCCGTGGTCATCGCACGAGGAAAGATTTCAGTGTCTTATGGGATAAGGATATGAGCGGGGCCCACGAAAGAGACAATCGTGACCATCCGTTGGGAGATTGACGGGAGCCGTTGATAGAGGGAATTGATTCTTGCCATTGGAGATTGGTTCAGGTGGGCAAATGCCACCTGTCCCCGCTGGAATATAAATGCCCCCAGGATTTCTTGCGATTTGCAAGTCGCTCTCCCTAGTCTCCCTGCCCAAACCAAAAGCTACCTGCATTTATTTTGGGCCTTTCCTTGTTCCCTTTTTTTGGGACTCTCATTATTACTCGTCTTTTTTCCCCTTTTAATGTATTTTGCTATAAAAAAAAAAATCAAATTTCTATAAATTTCTGCTATTTAATCTAATCAATCATTTGCAGGGTTTCCCTTTGCTTCATATAATGATATAGATTTGTCCAAAAAAAAATATAATGATATAGATTTTTCATTTGATTAACGAGATAATATATTACAGTAAATTATTTTTTTGCACATAAATTCAATTATTTTAAAAAAGATGTTACTTAGTGCTAATATTTAACCTCAGGTGAAAGTGTGTCGAAAAATTGAAGGAATAGTAAAACTGCATGATTTCCAAGAAAATATGCTACTTGTACGATTTTTTTTTTGAAAAATAAAATTGGTGAAATGTTCATGCTTTTACATTTTATTGAGCAGGATGATCTAAATTCCAATATTAATATTTTCTATTTTTAAAATTTTGCAAAATAAAAGTGCTTTAGGTGCACAAAAATATATCGTGCCTTTTATTATATTATGCATGAGTTTATAGGTATATTTAATTATTTTGTCTATAAAAAATAAATATAAATATTTTAATATACTCCCTTCCGGTTCTAGTTATAAGAGTTTGATAATCGAATTATACGGTTTAAAAAAATAGTAAAAATTTGTTAAAAATAATAAATATGTTTAAAATAAACCCCCCAATATGCCCATAGTTACAAGGTGTAAGTAAAACTGAGAAACAAAACAAATATAAGTGTTTGTCAATATTTTAATTAATGCAATACATATAATTAATAAGGGCAAAAGAGAAAAAAACTCATTAAATATTCAGACAACTCTTGTCAAGTTCTTATAAAAAAGACCGTTACTCCCTCCGGTTTATAATATAGTGCATTTTAAGTAATTAATGAAAAATAAGAATTGATAGTTAATTCATTAAATATGTCCTAAATTGAATTTTTTTTTCACTTCTACCCTTATTAAAAAATGTGTTTGAAATAATAACGAGTGAGAAAAATTTGAAATGAGCATTAGTTATAACTAAAAAACAAACATTAATTATTATACAAGTAACTTATATTTTGAATCGAGTTATTATTTTGAAAACCCCTTTGTATTATGGATTGAGTAAAGTATTAAATTTTCTTAATTTCCACAACAAAAGTCAACTGGTTCTTGTACACATTGTGGATCAGAGGCAGTATACTAGTATTATAAATAAACACTACTAGTACACAAATTGATAACATTATTTTTCAAAATCACTGTGAAGTAGGAGTAAATGACTAACATTTACCAATGTTTGGATGAAAAAAAAATCAGGGAGGAAAGAATATTAGGAGGAAAAACTTCTAAAAATAATAAAATTTCCCCCTATTTTGGGAAGGTTTTCTTCTCAATGTTCCCTCTTTTAATTTCTCCTCACTTTTTCTTCCATCCAAATACGCCCTTAGTGAGAGGAGATAAAATTATTCTCATATATTTATTTCATGTACTGCAAATAAATCAGGTTGAAAAAACAACTCCTCCAGTCAAACTACTGTCACATTGGCCGCTGTGAATGTGATTTATGTATTAGTTCGCAGGAGAATGTGAAAGTGGAAGAGGGAGAGAGTGAAAATGGGGTAGGCACCAACTGCATGAGGGTGTGGAAGAAGGGAAGTTTAGACACTTGATCTTCCAGACGCCGAATAGAGAGGCTACTCGATGGGCTCCACCCCCGGAACAGTATGTTCGTGTAGATGTAGATGCCTCTATTGATCAATCCCAGCAAGCTGCTTGTGGAGGTATAATTTGTGATTGTTCGGGGTGTTGGATATGCTAGTTTCAACAGAAACTAGGCTCTGGTCTATCATCAACGGCTGCGGAACTCGTGGCTATCAAAGCAGGCTTGGAGGTGTGCAAGAACCAAGGTTTTAGGAAGATAAAATTGTTCTCTGATTCATCGGAAGGCTTACAATTATTGTTAATGGGTTGTGGTAGTTATCATCCCTTAGTTGATGTGATTGCAGAGATTAGAGCACTGATATACTCAAGTTGGAATCTTCAAGTGACTCATTCATATAGGGAAACATTGCATTGTGCAGATTTTTTTTTTTTTGATGGTTTATGCAATGGACCATTTTTGGCCTTCGGTGCACCCACCTTCCAGGTATTCGGCGTTAACTTGAAGGCCAATGCCGGATTTACCGACATGGGCCCCCGACAACCGACTAGTCCTGGCGCCCCCAATCTGATAGGCCCGACAGAAATTCACCTCTTTGAGGCGCCCCAGGGGAGAGAGCTCTCAATGAAAATTCTTTACACCTTCCGTTTCCTGGGATCGAACCCAGGAACGGATTGGTGTGGCGCAGATGCCTACCCATCTGCGCCAACTTCCATTGGTATTGTGCAGATTTATTAGCAAAAGGAGCTCATGACATGAAAAATGAGTTGATGGTATTAGAGGTTCCTCCAGCTTTTTGCTTGAAGCAGATATTAGTGGATCTAGGCTGACATTTGTGTTTGATATCTCTTGTTTAAGGTTGGATTAGCCTTTCATTTTTGTATCAAGTTTTAGCTTGTCCTTGTTATGTTAAAAAAAGAGAGTGAAAACGGGAAAAGAGGATAAAGAAGAGAAATTACCCAATGGTCAAAGGAGGAAGAGAGAGAGAAGGGAGAGAGACAAAAGAGTTTGTATTATTTGGGGGGCAAAAGCCATGATTGAGGAAATTGGGCTTCCTGACATTAACCCTTCATCATTGCACTTCCTTCCCCCTCCTCTTTTTCTCCCTCCTCTCCCTTTTCCCTTCTTTCTATATAATCCCCCCCACCCCCGCACCTTCCCCTCGCAGCTCTCTCACACCCGCCTCCCAACTCTCCTCCCACTTCAATCCTATTTCTGTTCCTAACGCCACAAGCTTGGGTTTTTATCTGCTACTGGTAACACCATGGTTGAAAAGGAGGATCTTGGTTTGAGTCTAAGCTTGAGCTTCCCTCACAATACTTCTCCTAATCCTCTCCACCTCAATCTCCTCCCTTCTTCTTCCTCCCATACTGCCTCCAGTAATCTTCCCAAACCCTCTTGGAACGATGCCTTCACCTCCTCAGGTGCTTCTTCTTTCTCCGCATGCTTTTTTTTTTTTGCCTTCAGATCTGTTCTCCTTTCTCACTTTTTTTTTTAAAATTATTTTATCTTTTCTTTTTATGGGTTTCCCTCCTACTTTTGAGCTTGGCTCTTTTCCGAGATACCAAAGCACTCTCAGATAGAATAATTTACGCCCCTTTGTTACTTTTTTTTGGGCTTCTGCTTTTCACCGTGTTTTTTGCAATTGAACAATCGTTTTCCTTCTCCTTTTTCGTTATGCTCTTCTTCAATCCTCTGTTTTCGTTGATTAATAATAATCTGACTTGTGTTGTTATGGCTTGCAGATCGAGATTCTGAAACATGCAGATGCGAAGGTCGATCCTTCCTTCGAGGAATCGACGTGAATCGGTTGCCTTCCGGCGGCGACTGCGAAGAGGAGGCCGGTGTTTCCTCTCCGAACAGCACGATCTCCAGCGTGAGTGGGAAGAGAAGTGAGAGAGAACCAAACGGAGAAGACCCCGACGCCGACAGAGACTGTTCTCGAGGAATCAGTGATGAAGAAGACGGCGACACCTCCCGCAAAAAACTCAGGCTCTCAAAAGATCAATCCGCTATTCTCGAAGAAAGCTTCAAAGAGCACAATACCCTCAATCCCGTAAGATTCGTCACCCTCTTAATCTGTTTCAGGAAAAAAAAAAAATCTTATGGTTAGCTTTTCGTTGACAAAGAATTTGTTACTTTTCTGCAGAAGCAAAAGATGGCACTTGCAAAGCAGCTAGGCCTTCGACCAAGACAAGTAGAGGTCTGGTTTCAGAACAGAAGGGCAAGGTAAGATATTTTCAGAGATCTTTGCTGCGTTAATGATAGTTTTTTTTTACGAGAAATTTACGGAATCTCAACTGAAATTATTTCAGGACTAAGCTGAAGCAAACAGAGGTAGATTGTGAGTTCTTGAAGAGATGCTGCGAGAATCTAACGGAAGAGAACAGGCGGTTGCAGAAGGAAGTTCAGGAGCTTAGAGCACTGAAACTTTCCCCACAACTGTACATGCAAATGACCCCACCCACAACCCTCACCATGTGCCCCTCCTGTGAGCGCGTCGCCGTGCCGCCCTATGCCGCCGTCGGAGGCAACCGACCCCACCCAATGGCCCAGCCTCACGCCCGGCCCATCCCAGTCGGCCATTGGGCCGCTGCAGCCGCTCCCATAGCCCACCGGGCCTTCGATGTCCTCCACCCAAGGTCGTGATCGTCCGACGTGGGCGATTTGGTCATTTTCGGCCCTTCTAGAACGTGCCCGGCCTCGAAAAATTTGGGGCACATGGATGTAATTTAATTGGGAACACGGGAGTTAATTGTATGTTTAAAACGTTGGGTGTCTAAGATATGGTTGGTGGAAGAAATGATTTGGTGGGTCTCGATTGTTTTGTACCGTTTTGACCCACCAATGTTGGTTTTTTAGCTGTGGTGCTGTACCTTGCTCCTTAAGATTAGGTTTAGTTTCTACTAATACTTTTCATTTTCCCATTCCTGAAGAGTAAAGGGGGACTTTTGTGTATATTTCAACGATCTAATATAAATTCTCCGTTGTTAGCGGAATTTGCTCTGTAATATCAGTCAAATTTTTAATTCATTTATCAACCCAAAAAAAGGAGAAGAAGTCAGATTTCAATTTACGAAAGAAATTAGTAATGCGGAATTTCTGGGGCACTAAATAATTGGAAATAGGATTGTCAACAGGGAGGGGCCCAAGTGTTGGTTTCATACTGTGAAAGGGTGATCTGATTTTCAGGGAGTATGAAGTCCCCAGGTTTGACCATGAATTACGCTTCTTTAATAAGATCATGATGATAACTCTTTCGACATTTAATAAAATTATATATGTTTCCACATATAAAACTTAAACCGTTGCATTTCTCAGTTGATGTCTACCTATTCTAGATTCGTCAATTTATAAATTTAAAAGCAAAATCTTTCTTCTTTGATGAGACTAAATTAAGCCCTTTGCCAAAACTTGGAGATTTGCCCATATGGCAAATGCTGACTTCATTTCTTGATCCATATTTTTTCTGGGTGCTCGTTTGAAATAGTTTATTTTTAGGTAATAAGTGTTTATAAATCGTGATTCACGGTATACGAGGTAAGTATGTGAGAGGAGTTTTATCTCGACCTGCGTAATAAGCTCTTATATTCAAAAAATAAGTGTTCCTAAACATACACTAAGTCTTGTTCTTTGTTCTCAAAATTTACTACCGATTCTTAGTGTGTGTTTGGAAAAGCTTATTAGCATGTTTGGAAACACTTAAGGCATGTTTGGGAGAGCTTATTCAATTTACGCAAGCCGAGAAAAAACTCCTCTCACATACTTACCTCGTATACCGTGAATCACGATTTATAAGCACTTATTACCCAAAAATAAGCTATTCCAAACGAGAATATCTGGGAAATAAGTCCTTATTACGCAAGCCGAGATAAAACTCCTCTCACATACTTACCTCGTATACCGTAAATCACGAATTATAAGCACTTATTGCCCAAAAATAAGCTATTCCAAACGAGCACTTAATAAAAATCTCATTTATATAGTGGAAAAACTGATGCATGAATATGTTTGGTGAGCTACAGAAACATGGTGGAAGGTTAAAGTGAGAGTGAGGGAAGCAGAAGCAGCAACACTCAATCTCAGAATTTTGCCGACAACTTAAATGATGCACAAACAAGGCCTCACTGTCGTTATCTTGTTAGTGAAATCATAGGAATGGGGAGGCGACAAGTGGGGTATTTGAAGGTTACAAATTAGCGGGACAAAGCGTTGGTTGTACTAAAATCAAAGATATAATAAGATCAGACACAATGGGGTCTCCTTGCATGAATTCGCACATGGAGGCTGGTCCAAAGCCCATTCTTTGACACTGAAACAAATACCAGCCCATAGATTTAAGCATTTACTGGCCGGAAGTATCCTGTAAATAGGGTTTTATCTATGTATAATATAATACACATCTCTCTCCTGTTTAACGGCCATCTTTGCTGGAAGATTCGTTTCTGGTTTTTATCGCCCACTTTCTTTGTACCTTCAATCTCATATACATACCTCACCGGTGGATATAATATAATTATACCCCATCACATCTGATGTTAATATTAAGAATAAACTTAATAAATTAAACCACAACATGATTGGCGACTACAGATCGTTCTTATTGTAGCTTTTTACACTCGATATAGTTTCAGCACAGCAAAATGCATATTCTAAATATACAGCTATGTTCTGAAAACGGGACCGGACCGGTAAGTTTGGGTTGGAAACTGGCCAACCGATGATCCGATCAGTTTGGTCTTTTAGATAATCCCAGTTTGACCTGTTTTTTCGCGGTTTGACTGTTTTTTTTTGCACGTTTTGACTGGTGTTTTTTATTTTTTTAATATTTTATTTAAAATTTCATATAAATAACCCTAAAATCCTTACTTTCTTCCAGGTTTAGCCTCATTTGACTTCGATTTGACCTACTGACCCTTGATCTAATACCCCGGTCAGTTTAGTGACCGGTCCGAATTTCAGAACCTATAGTGATGCCACTACACATATAGCTCTGTTAAACTCTTTTTATACTCTGTCAAAACCAACAGTACAGGGCTAGCTAGGGCTATTATATAAAACCACAGACAACAGAAGAAAGAGTAAACAGACAAGACGGAGGCCTTTCTTTTATGTTCCTCCCCAACAAAAATGATGTCTCATTAAGGATTATAAGTTCTTGGGGAGAGTCACACCCCAAATTCATGTAACAAGCATAGCTAATTGGAAAACTCACAGCCCAAAAGCTAACAGTTTGAAATGAAAATGTCAATACTTTATAAGGCCCCATAACTTATTACAGGTTGATTCAAGTTTTCAAATGCAGGGCACATCAGTTAATCCAAATTGAATGCTGAATCGTCAACATGGACATCACCATCCTCAGTTTCTGTGTCTTCAACTTCATTGGATTCCCCTATTATTTTGTTTGCTTCCTCTTCCTCTTCAAATTCTAACCTAACCAGTGGTTCTGATTCAGGAGGGACACTTCACTGACCCATCAATTTGTCGGTTCTTAATCGTATAACATTCAAATGCATCCGTCTTCTTCGCTGCCTCTTTCCATAAAATCATCATCAAACTTCTGCCTTCAATTGATCCTTTTCTCTCTTCAACTCGTCTCATCACTCAAATCTGTCTACATCCATCTACGGCCCTACCTGCCTGCTTCTCATGATGCAAAATAATATCAATACGTTGATCCCGAATCTATAATAACTCACAACATTCTTAAATTATGAAAAATATTCACGGGTTATTTTTCATATCATATGGTTGGATGTTTAGTTGTTATCGAAGTAATTTCAATGAGGTCCTAAAAAAATGTTATTATCAAAAAATCCCAATAACAAATGAAATATTATCATTTTTTGGTTTGCTCTTGAGCTTATCATTGCATTCATTAGTTGTCATTAGGATTTTTTGATAATCAAAACCATACTTAAATGGCGAGAAAAACGGGGAAAATAAAGGAGAAAATACTAGAAAACTTCCATAAATGACAAAAAAAATTATTATTTTTGAGAGTTTTCCTTCGTAATATTTTTGCTCCCATAATTTTTGCTTAATCTAAACATCGGGTTAACCTTTTCTTGTTGATTCTTGACTTAAATCCATTTGATCGCTTCACTGAGAAAATAGATACTCATAAAAGCGGATTTCATGAAACTAGGAGATCCAATGACGCACTCCGCTCAATGAGCAAACATACCTTCTAATCAAACACGGGACAAATATTTTTTTTTTGGGTACATAATTCCAATATTTACACAGAAAAGAACATTGGCATTGTGGCTTATTAAAAAAACACGAGAGTGCCAGACACCGAATGAAATGAAAAAAAAAAAATAATGAGACAACTTAATTAAAAGGCACAAACGAGCAGGCCAAATTAATCATAAAATCTCTTATTTAGAAAGCTCTACTAAGTACTAACGTTTTTATGGCAATTGTTGCCGCATTATCTGCAGTTGTCTTTCCCTGACAAGTTACCAAAATTAAAGTGTGACTTGTTAGTTGCTATATACTAATATACGTGTTCATGTGATGAGGCATATATGGATAGGCTTCCAGAGATAATTAGAATTCATAATGAGGAGGAAGTTACTTGCTTGGCTTAATTTGGTGGGACACCTCTAAACAAAACTTCCTCGATTGGAAGCGAAGAGGAAGGGTAGATGGTGGAAGATAAAAGAAGAAAGACAAAGGAGGAGGCGAATCACCAAATGTTTGTAACAGTCTTCACATTGAGATAAAGAAGCTTTTATCTTTGAAAGAGAGAGAGAGAAAGACGATCGAGTGGGATTGAGAGAAACTTGAAATTAGAGGACGCTTTTGAAAAGTTAAATAATTGCCCCTCCGGTTAGAGCCGGGAAATCGGGCCGAGCCCGTCGGGCCGGCCCGTTTAAGCCCTGTTAAGTCTCGGGCCGGGCTTGTAAATTAGATCCTTCAAAGGAAGTCGGGCCTAAAAGGGCCAGCCCTGTAGGGTCGAGGGCCTTGTAGGGCCGGCCCTGGAGGGCCAAGGGCCGGCCCGTTAGGCCCTTTTAATATTTTTTTTTGCCCCTACCCCCTCCTTGCCCCTTGTCCAGAAATTCTTGATATTTTTACTCCTCAAGTAGAGCCTACTACACAAAGTGAAGTACAATCAAATGTCCTTAAAATTGATGATAGTGGTGAAGAAAATGAAAATGATAGTCGTCATACTAATGTTGTGTAGAGGTTAGAGTGTTTAATTTCTTGCCTTCTTATGCTTTGGTCTTTATGTGAGTTATTATGGGCATAATTTTACTTTTGATTATGCATTAGTAACTGTATTTGTTTCTTTTGTGAGACATGTTTTAAACTTTAATGTTGACAACATTTATATGTTAAATTAGAACTTTGTATATCTCTCTAAAAGAAAATATGCAGGAAAAATAGTTAAATATTGTGAAAATGACTTCCGGGCCCTGCGGGCCGGCCCTGGCCCTGATGCTTTCGGGCCGGGCTTTGAAAAACTGCAATTTTCCTTACCCCGAGCCCTTTAGGGCCAGCCCTTTTAGGCCCTGGCCCGTCAAGGGCCGGCCCTGATTCCCAGCTCTACCTCCGGTTCTAAATATAAGATAAAATTGATTTTTTAGAGAGATTCAGAAAGCTAAATAAGTTACTTAATCATATCATATATTGTATATCCTTAGATTATGGGAGTATAATAGTTTATTAATCAAACTAATTAGTTTGTAGAAAAAAATAAAAAATAAAAATACTTTAAAGTAATTTAATTAGCTCCCTTAATTTTTCCAAAAAAATCAACTTTATCTTATATATTTAGGACCGGAGAGAATATTAGAACGTCTTACAAATAGAAATCCTGCGTTCTTCTACAATATAAAAATAGTACTATCTCCGGTCCTAAATTTAAGATAAAGTTGATTTTTTTGGAGAGATTATAGAAACTAAATAAGCTACTTAATCATATAATATGTTATATATCATTTGATTATATATTAATTTATGAGTTAAACTAATTAATTTGAAGAAAAAAATATAAAGTAATTTAATTATCTTCTTTAATTTCTCTAAAAAAATTAACTTTGTCTTATAATTAGGACTAGATGGAGTAATATTTAGCACTACCTTCAACCCTTAATATAATACTGCTTCCGGTCCTAAATATAAGACAGATTTGATTTTTTTTAGAGGGATTAGGGAAGCTAAATAAGTTACTTAATCATATCATATGTTGTGTATTTTTAGATTATATATCAGTTTATTTATCAAACTAATTAATTTGGAGAAAAAAATAAAAATAAAAATATTCTAAAATAATTTAATTAGCTTCATTAATCTCTCTAAAAAATTAACTTTATCTTATATTTAAGAACGGAGGGAGGATTATTACATCTATTATACTTCTCAACACTCCATCCTGTTCTTTAGGGAACACCGGAACATCCACATATCTAGCCGTTTTGGCTGATAAGGGGGCTTTATCTCTTATGTGCAGAGATTTCTTGTTGGACTAATTGCATGTTTGATTTTAAATTAGAGTTATTTATTTTAGCAGGAGCAGGCACTTGATTTTACTGGTTTTTTGACATGAAATTACACACATTTTGAATCTCGTTTGCTTTAATGAAGTTAAATGGGTCAAACAGTCCAGAATTAAATTGGGCCGTCTCTCCATATTTTGGGCTAAATGATTAATATTGATAATTTATCAAATCTACTTTTGGTTAATTTTTGAAATACATTTTTCTGTTCCCACTATTTTTCTAACAATTTAACCCTTCCCCTCCCCCTCACTCCACCATGTTTTTGCCACTTTTGAGGATATGACACAACCACAATCATAAGAGGAGGCGTGGATGCGATTGAACAAAGATAATTGACAATAATTGATAAAAGATAAATATGAGATCCAAATATGCGTATCCCACACAACACATCTAAATAGTTTCCACGGAAAAATTAAATTTTTATACGTTGATGCAACGTGATAGACGGATAGTTGATACATTGTGGTATTTAATAGATAATAGACTTTTTTTATATTTAAAAACTAAAATATACATGCAAATAATAAGTTTATTTGAATCTAAAATCCTTATAACAAATAAAGAGATTTTAAAATATATTTTCATTATCTCTTTATTTTTAATATATTATTTTAAAAAAATATTTTATTTTATATCTATAAATTTCAAAATATTTTGTAATTTGTAACTATCTCCCCGATTATTATTTTTTTTAAAATTTTTGAACATATTTTATTTTTCATATTCAGTATTTTAATTGTTACGATATTTTTACATTTGAGATGGTAGGATAAGGCCATGCCAGGAGAGACTATCAACGCTCCTCCAATTACATAATTAAGGGAAAATTTTAGAAAAATATAATGAAAAATGAGAAAAAATAAATTGATACTGCGAATTTATTAAATCTCAAGTTAGAATTGAAGTAAAAATCTTGGATTTCTAATTCTGTCAAAATAATCAAAATGCCCTTAGTTCAATTCACAAGTTTCAGAGGTCAATAACAACATCTGTATCTATATTAACAACATCAAACTTTACATTAACGACTTTATTTTCATATTTTACAACTTTAAATCCTAAAAACTGTTGATAATTTTGAAGGCACAAATTTCAGGGGTCAATAACAACATCTGTATCTATACGAACAATATCATATTTTACATTAACGACTTAACTTCATGTTTCACAACTTCATATCCCAAAAATAAGGGATAATTTTGAGAACACAAGTTTTAGGGGTCAATAATAACATTTGCATTTATATTAACAAAATCAGATTTTAAATCAAAGACTTAACTTTCATATTTTATAACTGAACTAAGGGTAATTTGGTTATTTGATCAGAATTGAAAATCCCATATTCCTATTTCAGTTCTGACCTGAGATTTTATAAATTTGCGGCACCAATTTATCTTTTCCCATTTTTAATTCTGTTTTTCTGGAATTTTTTCAATAATCAATAATAGGTTTTTGAACAAAAAAAAAAATTAATAGGTCAATATATTAAAATAAATACTTCAATGTAACCCACATATGATCATTTTTATTGCGGGAAAAATGAATGTTTGATCATCTTACTTTATATGAAGTTTTATTTTGATCCCACGAGTTTATGCCGTTTATCAATATGTCTTTTATTTCTTTAATCACCAATGCTATTGACAAAAGAGGTAGATGTTTAAATTTTAAGCATCGAGAAAACATTTACAAATATTAACATATTAATTTTAATTTTTAAAATGATAATGGTTAACACCAAAATATCACTTAAAACGTTTTTTCTTAAATGAGAAGGATGAAAAGATATTTGGGGAAACAAAAAAAAAATACCGCTTAAACTTCAAAATCTCAAATTAGATTTGTTGTTAATAAAAATTATGGGTTTGACAAAAAGAGTATAACAATTAATAACTCAAATTTTTAAAAAATCATTGATTTAAGATTTTAAAGTTTAATTAATATTTATTTATCTATTTTTCAAGATATTTTATAAAATTTTTAAGGTTTAATATAACTTTTGGTCCCTGAAATTTGATCCAATTTTTGTTTGGTCCCTCAAGTTTGAAATCGGTGGTTTTGATCCATGAAGTTTCACCTCAATTTTGGTTTTAATCCTTGAAGTTTCACTCGATTTTGGTTTAGGTCCCTCAAGTTTAAAAATGACTTAGTGACCCAGTTATGAAACTCGACCGACCCAAAAAAAAATCAAGTTCTTTTCAAACTTGAGGAACTAAAACCAAAATCGGGTGAAACTTTAGGGACAAAAACCACCGATTTCAAACTTGAGGGACTAAAACTAAAATTGGGTGAAATTTTAGGAATCAAAACCACCAATTTTAAACTTGAGTGATCAAAACCAAAATTTAATCAAATTTTATAAACCAAAAGTTATATTAACCTAAATTTTAAATAAAAGTGCACCGTGCACCTTTATTTTTTATTATTACTCGAACATTGTCTAAGCTGTCGGCAATGAATATGAATCCCAAAAAATATAAAAACAAAGCCACATCATATGATCATTTTCTCTACGTGGCATCATCCATGACCTTCTCAGGACTATATCTCACCGTGAGGTGAGTTTAGATTCTCCCCTTTCATCCCTATTCCCGATTTCTTTCTTCCTCCTTTGCTTTTCATTGCAGAATGCAGATATCGTTCAGCAAAAGGTGGAGTAGAACCTAGGCGATTCTCTAAGCCAAGCAAATTTAGGCTTACGGATTTCATGTTCGGTTTTCAAATTTTCATTTTCTCTTCCTCTTCCTTTTTCCTGACCTAGATTTGATTTCATGCATGATCCCATCATATCGCCCCGTTTTCAGCGTCCGATCAATTCTTAAGTGATATGCTGTTATTTTCTCTGGAAAATTTTGTCTTCTCTTTCATCCGTTCCAAGTCTTGTTCCATTCTTCGTCGTTCCTCCTGTTCCGAAATTAGCATAATTTCTGTAGGGATTTTCTGATCTGCCTGGTACGATTGGCTAATTTACTTTAGTTGTGCTCTGCCCTCCTTATCAATATACTCTTTTGGCGGTTGTGATCATGGTGACAGAAGGGTGTAATTAAAGTTTCCATGTGTTGATATCTCTGTATAGAATTTTGTTGATTAGGTTTTTGTAAAGCTTCGCGTATTGCTTTGATTGTTTTCTGATCGCAAAGAGAGTTATGCATCTTGAAGAATTGAAGGGAGAAGACGTGGGAGGTGGAGAGGAAGGGAAAGTATATCTCGGAAATAGTGTTATTGGCGGGACAAGTTATGTCACGTCTGATGCGAAAAGGGCTCTGGTTGGGGCGGGGGCTCGTGCTCTCTTCTATCCCACTTTGCTTTATAATGTCGTTAGGAATAAGATGCAGGCCGAGTTTCGGTGGTGGGATAAGGTTGATGAGGTATAGTTTTGTAACCTCCTGATTTTCTCTTCATATACAGTGATATCAGACTTCTATGACTGGGTGAAATTCTTTTCCTTGATTGAGCATAGTGTTTCATTTGTTGCCATCCGGTGATAGTTATAATTAGATTATTTCTAGGTCCTGTTTGATCTGGTATTTGGTTGGCATGATATACCTCTATTTGGTATTTGGTTGCATAATGTTCTTATGTTCTTTTGGAATGT
Organism: Inga oerstediana; assembly: GCA_963210345.1. Classification (NCBI taxonomy): domain Eukaryota; kingdom Viridiplantae; phylum Streptophyta; class Magnoliopsida; order Fabales; family Fabaceae; genus Inga; species Inga oerstediana. The sequence continues at coordinate 58,965,378 of OY723409.1, forward strand.
AGGCTTCTCTTTTAGTCTGATTCGATATACATGTATTATTCAGTTGTCAGATATGTCTATATTCCATAGGCGTTATTCTTTTTGCTGGGAGGATGCACATAATGGTCTTTGTTCTTTGGGAAAGTGAGCTTCTCCTATATTCTGATGCACTTATTTTTCAGTCCATATTATTAGGTGCTGTTCCCTTCCCTATTGATGTTCCCCGCTTAAAGGAGCTTGGTGTTCGAGGAGTCATCACATTGAACGAGTCATATGAGACTTTGGTTCCTACATCACTTTATCACGTGAGTGTTCTTTATATAGGTTTTTTTGTGCTGCCCGTGCACTTCACACTGAATAGAAACACTACCTACTTATTCTGCTAATCGATAGATTGGGTTCTTGTAATTTTTTATGAATGTTTAGAAACTGTAACTAAGTCTGGTGGTGTTTCAATGATTTTATATTTACTGTATTTTCATCATGTTGGTTTGCGGTTTAATTCATCCTTAAACTTGGCAGGCTCATGGAATTGACCATCTTGTGATTCCTACCAGAGATTACTGTTTCGCACCTTCACTGCATGACATATGCTCTGCTGTAGACTTCATTCATGGTAAACATTTGTTTGACGATATATAGGACATTGAAATATTCAATGGTTAGATTTAATTTAAGTCCCTTACTTACCCATATGGAAAAACTCAAACTGATGAGTTAAATTTCAAACAATTTAAGTCTGTTGTTTCCCTCTTGTTTTGCCCGTATTTCTCTTCACTGTTAATACTGTCTTCTTTTGAGTACCGATGAAAGAGGCAAATAAAAGTTGAGCGATAATGATAACAATGATAAGTTTAAAGAAGGTATTGGCGATCATCAGTAGAAGGCTTGTAATGGATAAGGTTTTAATTCACTGTTATTTATAGCATACAGTTAGACATGGTATTTTCCAATTGGTTTCAATTCGTTTTTATTTTAACAATTGGTCTTTTCATTAAGAAAATGCATTGGCTGGATGGGTTACATATGTCCATTGCAAAGCTGGGCGGGGTCGCAGCACAACCGTTGTTATCTGTTACCTGGTTGGTGCCTCACCCTTACAAGCAGAGAAGTATAAAAACTGATTGTGTTGTGATTTACTGGCAACTCTCACAATTTAAGCTCTTTCTTTATAGGTGCACCACAAGCATATGACACCCAGTGCTGCATATGATTATGTAAAGTCAATTCGACCAAGGGTTCTTCTGGCTTCCTCTCAGTGGCAAGTAAGTATGAATTTTCATTACGTGGATGAGAAAATTTCTCATGATGTGGATTGTGTTGAGAATTCATTATAGTAGTGGATGTGAGTTACTTTTTTTACCTAATTTTAATGTTGAAATTTCAGGCTGTTCAGGAATACTACCACCTTAGGGTAAGGAATGCTATGGCCTATGTTCTGTCAGCCAACCTGCTAATGAAGGCACCTGCAGCAGCAGCTTCACTAGACCTTGTAACATTTGACGATGGTTCAGTCGTCGTGGTAACAGAATCAGATCTGGAAGGTTATGACCCCACTTCGGGAAGGGAGATTTGGGCAAATGTGAGTTTGGTCTACCGGGTGCGGGTTGTTGGACAGGCATCATTGGCAAGAATATCTTGCCTTTGGCTGAGATATGGTAGCCACCCGGAGGTTTCCAAGGATAATCGTTTGGGAGGCATTAGTGTTGATATCCATGTCTACTGAGAGGGATATGGGTAGGCAGGAAATCAATAATCATTCCCCTTCCCGCAGGGCCGAACCTCATACTCATGTTTCCCTCGTGTTTGTATATATTATATTTTGCTAGTTTGCCGTCATGAGTCCAAATGAAGTTTCGTTCAAGGTCATTCCAAGTGTTATTTGACTATTTGTACTGCATCGTCATTATATAAGGAAGAATAACCATTGTTATGTATAGAATGTTAAGATTTTTTTTATTGCTTTAAGCAAGAGAGTTTAAGATACATAATCAATGCGTATAACAGATCTGCTGATGATATATCGTGGAATTCCCCCCCTAATATTCTTGACCGTCTTTATAATCAAGTATGCCCTGGAGACTCTTGTACAAATTGCTCCAAGTTTAGGATCCCAACTTTCTGGAGACCACGGCCTTGACGTCTCCAGATTTGGTTGGGGCATGCCCCTTCAAGTAAGGCACAACATACATCTGCATATCTGTGTCTGATATTTTCAGATGGTCTCCCCCAACACTTATGAATTTAACCTTACCAGCTTCATCCATGCTCCTTAACCCTATCCAGTCCTCACTGTACAGCTTTGTCTGCAATTCAAATCAAGCCACGACCAAGTTTCAGGATAACTTTCAGGTTGTGACGTGTAAATATTGAATTGAGAAGAGCCTACCTGTTTTGGAGATAAAACTGTTTTGAAGCTACCATCGGCATAATATCCAAACCAGGAGGTTTCCTTTGGTATTAATACTGTCTCATTCTTGAACTTGGGTAGCGTATAAAATAAGACACACAAATAAATCAGCCTTCTCAAATAGTCAATTCCCAATATTCATAGAATATCAAAGAAAAATTACCTCACAAGTTCAACTTACCATGATAAGCACCAAGTTGTCCAGGCTACTCAGTCTTTCCTTGTAAGTTGAATTCTTTCTATCCGGCTGTTCATTGTTAAGCACAGGAAGAAAACTACATTTCTTCAAGTAATCACGGGTTGCCTACAATCAAATTTGGGCTCAGCAGTTCCCTTCACAGGGGTAAAAAGGATTTTTGATTTGGAAAATATCAGACAACAGCAAAAGCTAAGCAGCTTTCCATGTCTGTCTAAGATTTCTTCACATGAAAAGTAATACTCACATCTGGTATTTTAAGATAATTGCTAGGAGCCAAGTTTTTCTGCAGGTTTGAGCTATGCATGTCAGTAATGGAAGTGTGAACTGTGAACATTAGAATAATCCTGATATGATGCCATAAATAAACAGACTAGATAGAATAGTTAGTGTGTTTCTAGAGAGAAAAAGGGCAACTTTGTGAAGTTAAAGACAAGGTGAGGTGATTACTTGAACAAAGTCACTGTAAACCGCTGATTTGATTATTTGGTCTACAATAATGCAGCAGGGACCTGACTGTGGAAGCCAAACAAAGAGCATTCCAAGTCAGAAACAAAAAGAAGAAGAAGAAATTATAAAAGAATTAGAAGGGCGGGAAAGCCACAGTGATACTCACGCCACATTTTGGAACAGAGGCAACACCAGCGTGAGGGCCTGCCAAAGAGACATAATTCTTAACCTGTTTCAATACAAAACCCTTTTCAAAATTTAATGAAACATTTGATTAAAAAACTCTTATAAAAAGAACTGAAGGGAGTATTTTTTGCTATGTAGGGTACCTACCGGAGGCTTTTTCGGACACCAGTATCTAGTTTTTATATTGTACAAAAAGCACTTACAGAGATTATGGATACTTACCGGAGGACCCCCCTCACAAAGTTCTATAACACCGCGAGCAATTATATTCCCCTGTCGAACAAAACAATAGTGTAGGAATGATACCCAAAAACCCAAGCTTGAAACTTTGAAAACCAAAAATTTTAATTGAACATCAGCATGATACACGCGGCTTGTTGAAACATTAGAAACAAAATAAGTCAAATGCCATTAATATCTTAACTAGTTGATTGGCTGACTTTCCATTTCCAACTGAAGTCAAGTATAGAATTAATGTGATCCAATTTAGTACTAACTTGGCTTTTAACCGGAAATCAACATGGAATCATTTAGCAACAAAACAGACAGAAAGTTAAACAGGGAAAACGCAGTTGTCATGTTTCACCTGGGATAGCCCAACAATGTTGTACCCCTCACTCAATATGTTCATTTCCTTAACCTACACGTTTTGAGGTGAAAAAAGAGTCAAAAGTCAAAATTCAACTCGAAAATTCAGGTCCAGATACGTTACACAATGGTCCGTGAATCTTTATCACCTTCTGGCAGACCAACTCGACCTGCAATTTACAAGTAGAAATAATCAAAACCATCAGAACTAGCATGCCCTGTTTTTAATTTCACCAAACTCAGTTCTGTAGATTTAATATTGTTATTGATTAGCATTCGATTCTTTTGATAACAGTATATTACTACCTGTTTGTGTATTGGCATCAACCACGAGTCAGAAACTCCATTGCCTACCTCTCTGGAGCAAGAAGACACAGCCTCATTAAACATTTTGAAAATATAATATAACCTGTTCTAAATCTAATAGTACTGGATTGGCTTATATATGAAACAGATTTAGTTGCTGTATACTGTGAGCAAACAGAGTTAGGGAAACATTACAAGCAATGTCCTTCAACACCAGAGAAGTTGGTCAATTTCTCAACGAATTTTGGAACTCCATGGCCGGAGCAGTCATTATTTATTCCTACCATTGAAAAAAGACGATGAGGATTTGTTTTACATTAAACAGTGTACGGTTAGAAATGAAAAGGACATTGTATTGAGTAGTAATAATGATACAAATGCGATAAATTCTCTTCCTTTTACACAAACTAAATGGATGGTGATTAGGGTTATGGATAGAGGAAAATTTCTAACAAGAGATACATTCAGTCATCAAGCACGTCCGCCCAATGTTGGGGACAAAGAAAACCAATATGAATAGTTAAAAAAGATACGTAAACAGAGAGAGAAGAATCCAAATTGTTAATGTGAAAAACAAATAAAGAAGAAGGAATGAAACAAATACCGTGGAGTACAATAAAAGGTAGTGGATGAGAAAATGGGATGAAGAAGGCGGCCACGGAGAAGACGAAGAGCAGAGACAGTGAACAAAGAGCCATTGATAGTTTTGTAGATATGAACAAATGGACACAAGTGGGCATTTAATACTTCATACATAAACATGTATATATAGTGTGGGTGTGGGTGTGGGTGTGGGTGTCGATGGGAAGCGGCTTCCCTCCTTTTGCTCATGATCCGCTGCCCTCTTTTTCCACAAGACTGCGTCATTTTCACGTAAAAAAATCAAGCTTCTTCTTCTTTTTTTAAAAAAAACAGTATTTACTACCCTAAAATATTTTTTTTTAAAACTGATCAGTATTCTATAATATTTTTTTAATATTATTTAATATCATAAACTAATTTTTAATGCATTTAACACCATAAAATATTGCATTAAAAATATTTTAGAGTACTGACTGACATTAAAAAAAAACTTTAGGATACTGAATAATACTAAAAAATTATTTGAGGATCTTGAAAAAATATTGTAGACATCATGAAGCATTTTTTAAGTACTAGTCAGTACTCTATAATATTTTTTCAGTATTATCTCGTATCTTGAACTAATTTTTAGTGAATCAAACATCCTAAAAGATTGCACAAAAAATGTTTCAGAGTACTGACTGACACTAAAAAAATATTTTAGGATACTGTATAATACTGAAAAATTATTTTAGGATCTTAAAAAAATATTTTAGATAATTGACTGATACTGAAAAAATATTTCAGCATGATGAATACTGTTTTTTTAATAAAAAAAAAAAAATGAGGAGTTTGAGTTTTTAACGTCAAAACGACGTATTTTTTGTAGAAAAGGAGGGCAATGGACCGTAAGAGAAAAGGAGGGCAACGGAGCGTAAGGGACAATGAGAGAAGCCGGTTCTGTTTCCATGATGTGAGGAATTCTTGCGGGCACTGGATGCACCACGCAATCTGTGGTCTGCCCAATAAGAAAAAAGCAGCTCATTCAATTATTTTCTTGTAGACTTCCTTTCCTTTGAAGAGCTAGATGAATATTGAATGAGCTGTTTTTTTCTTACTGGGCATGCGTGGTGCCCCCAGGGCACGCAAGGATTCTTCCAGTGAACTTATAGAAGGTTGAGAACAGAATTCACCGAAATAAATGCAGTTAAAGAAGCAATGACGGGGAAATGATGAGTTGTTATTTTTGTGAGACTTCTGAGGCGGAGAAGTGAAGAACAGTAAATTTAATTATTTCTCTTTGACTTTGTTGAACTGAATTTCTATTTCGCCCGGGTCATAAGGTAATGTGAATATTTTAAACATGATGACGGCGAAATCGGATGTACGTACCATTCTCCATTTTTCCAGAACGAAAGGTTGTGATAAACTAATATAATGTTATGCGTCTTTCGTTTTTTTTTTGGTTAATCTTGTCTTATTTTTCTGTATTAATAATTGGGAAAATTATTAAAAAAGATTTTATTGATAACTTAATTACTAAATGGAACCTAGGAAAATATCTGCATACGGAGGAAAAATTTTTACATACGGAAGAAAGATTTTTGCACAAGTATAGAAAATAATATTGCACATAAAGAAGATATTCTATGCACAGGGAAAGATATTTTACACGCCAAGGTCTCATTTAATAAATAAATTTCCAACGAGTTATTTTTTCACAATTTTCCCTTAATAATTCATTACATTTTTATATTTTATAATGATAAGGATGTTAATCTTTAGTCGCCATGATCAATCATCAAGGTGTCGGCGTGAGAGCAATTCCTCTTCAAATTTTTCATGAGGTTTAGGGACTTTTTTTTTTTTTTTATAAGGGAAGAATTAAAAAAGGGAAACTAAGTCAGTTCTATGTTGTTACTTTCCCTTCCAAGATAAAGGATTTGTAGAGAGAATCACAATCCATGAGGGGCCACATTGTTTTTTCCTTTTCAATAATCAATGTAAGAAAATTTTCAATAAATTGATACCTAACTGCTCATCCTATCTAGAGCATATCCTATCTTTGTCATGCTTGTGGGTGTCATAATTCTATTAAGTACTCTTTGGATATCTATAAATATAATGCTTCTTTCGTCATTATTTGCTTGTTTTAATTTGAATTTTTATTTTGTCTCTAAATATAAATCTCATTTCAAATTGTAATGAATATGTATTACTTATTTTTAATAATATTCTTGTTGAAGATATTTAAAATTTTAAATAGTATCATAACACTAGAGGTTGGCTGAACAGAGGGAGTAATCCAAAAAAGCATAGAAATTTATTACTCCAATTGTTTCACAGTATAGATCATTTTAACTAATTTATAAAAATTAAGAAATGATAATTAACTCATTATTTTTCAAACTTCACTCATAGTAAATAAGGTTTTACCAACATAAAATTGATTTAGTAGTGTAAGATTTTGCTATATCCCTTTAGTTTGAGTTTGAATCTTAGAGAAAATACATGTGTTAAAGACACTAGAAGGACTAGCCATAAGCTTTGAAACTAAAGTAGTCTTTGATACCTAATAATAAAATCTCAAAAAGGTGCCAGATACTAATTGATAGTTTAAAAAAAGAAGGCTTTGAAGAAGGGGAAAAAATATAAAAATGTTAAATTAAATAATAAATTATAAGGACAAAATTAATATTTGACTCTTAATTTTACAAGTTACTTATATTGTATATCAATTTTTTTCCCCAAAAGTGACTTCTACCACCTCCCATATTTATTATACTGCATATTAAATTTTATATTAGCTAATATTATTGATAGGAGTGAGTAGTAATAATGATTTGCGAAAGCAGGAGCCCGTGGATTTTGTACAGCCTAGGACCAGGAAACTGAATTGGGGATGCAAATAACATATTCTTCCGGTCCTATTTCTATTTACAGAGTAGAGATCAAAAATTTTTTTGATCCTATTTATAAGAGAAGCATTTTTTTTTATATAAATGTACAATCTTACTATTTATTTAGTTTTGTATTGACTTTTTTTTGGTACAATGTACCCCCTCTGGTCTATAATATAAATCACATTAACTAATTCATCATAACTAAAAAATGGTAGTTAACTTATTAAATTCATCTTAAATTGAAAGGAATTTCCAACTTTACTCATATTAAAGGAGGTATTAAAGAAAAGGGAAAAATACAAAGAGTGATATTTAAACATTAATTGCAAGGGCAAATTTAATAAATAAGCATTAATTTCTTTACAAATGACTTATATTATGGGCCAAATCATTTTTCTATAGGCAACTTATATTGTGGATCAGATCACCAGAGGGAATATATCAAATACGAGTAAAGTTGGAAGGTTGTTGAATTTTAAAGAAAAAGTAGCACATAATAAAGTTTAAGATTTTTATTAATTTATATTCCTTCCTGTTCTTTTTATAAGATACCAAAATTTGAATTGTATTAATCCTTTTTATAAAAACCTCACAAGAGTTGTTTGGACATTTAATGAGTTTTTTCATTTTTGCCCCCATTAATTATATATATTGCATTAATTAAAAAATTGATAATACTTATATTTACTTTATTTCTCTCTCTAACTTGACCCTTATAAATAAGAACATATTTAAAAAATAAAGTTTATTTCATTCATAACTTATCATTCTTAACTAATTTTAACTATATCCTTAAACTGTATAATTTTATTATTAAATTTTTATAAATAGAACAAGTGGGAGGGAGTATAAAACATTATGAAAGTGATTTATAACTAACAACATGATCATTTTCCCAAATTGAACGCTTGGATGGGGCTGTGTGTTGCGAGCACTATAAAATGTTGCTTTAACTCAGAGTTGACTAACAAGTAACAACAACTGTCCATTATGTGCATTTATGGGTTCAACAAATTCTGCCAACCTCTCCAATAAATGCAGTTCCTCATCCTAATCCTAATCCTATGTTTGGATTGAAAAAAAAAATATTAAAAAAGAAAACTCTAAAAAATAATACTCCTAGTATTCCCCTCTCTCCTATTTACCATTTTAAGAAGTTTTTTTTTTTGTTTAGTATTCCCTTCTCTCCTATTTTCCCTTCACGTGTTTCTTTATCCAAACATACCCTAACAGTCTTAACGTAATTTTGTCGTCCCATTAATCCTTATGATGATCACCGTCCTTACTTCAAATAGACTCAAGAGGCCTCTGCTTAATGCAACTCCAACAACCATAATACTCCTCAAGTCCTTGATATAAAACATATCTGAGTAGTTGATATGGATCCTAAATATCAGATAAAGCTTTTATTTATTTCAATCCTTTCCTAATCTAGATGTTTCCTTAACAATAATTAAGGAGGGGATGGAATTGAGAAATTGAGGAAGATAACTAGGGTATCTTAAAAAATACATGTTATATTAACTAAATTAACTAACTTTTTTAATCTAATTAGATTAGATAAATATGTCTTATATTAAGAATCAAATAGAGTATTCTTCAATAGGACATTGGGTTACTCTCTCCTCCTGTCTTTCATTTTATAAGATTCAAATAATCAAATTGTATAGTTTAAAAAATATATTAAAATTAGTTTAAAATAATAAATATGTAAAAAATATTGTACTTATTTTTTAAAAATATATATGTAATTATGATAGGGTAATTGAGAGGCAGAAAATAGTGAGAAAAAAGATAGAAGGGAATGTATGGAAATAAGAGAATGAAAGAGAATATGACTAGGGGACCGACAAATTCTGGCAAGTCCAAGGTAAATCCAAGACATACAGAGTGTTGCTTGAGAAATAAAGATTGTATTCAAAAGGAACTACGTACAGCAGTTTAATTTTCACAGCCTCACATGAGTTTGGGACTGACAATGAAGGGTCAACCGTGTGAAACCATGAACAGAGGTAATCAGAGAAATATAGTTGGGTAAACGAAGAATCTTGTTTTAATCACGTAAGAGTAACATGTTCATATAAATTATAATTTATTTGAGTTTAATAATGATCATCTCTCACTTGAGAGTGATTAAAAACTAACCCTAACTTTAAGGATTTAGAAAAAACTTTCTTCTCTAGAAAGAGACTTACATTAATCTCTCTTTTAATATGGCGTAGATCTCACTATCATACACGCCTAATACACTAACCATGATCTTTTATATAGACTAGTGTCTCAGCCAATTAATTGTTTATTTAATTTCACTTTAATATTTCCAATAGAAACCATGCATGTGAGACACCTGTCGAGCATAAGAGGTTATGAAATTAAGGGTCTATTTGGTTTGACAGAGGGGAGGGGATAAAAGGGATTTTAATATTACCTTTTTGGATTGATCAGAAGGAAAGAGAGGGGAGGGATTTAATGTTATCTTGTTTGATTTAAGAGGGGAGAAGAGGGAAATTATTTTAACATGGACAACTTTACCTTATATTATAAGTGATTTTTTTACCAACTTCATTAGATGTATAATAAAGTTTAATTATAAATAATATTTTTATGTCCTAAATTATAAATAGCATTTAATATAATTATATGTTTACATTTAAAATTATATTTTATAATTATAGTTATATATATATATATTAGTCAAAAAATGGTAAAAGCTACTTTTGGGTTAATGGCAAAATTTCATAGGTAATTTAATTCATACACAAACTATTTTCAACCTTCCCTCTAAATCCCCCAATTTGAGGGGAGGGAGAGGAAAATTTCAAAATATTTCCCCACCCCTCTAAAATTTCTAATAGTGCCAATTAAGTGGAAGGGAGCACAATCCCCCCTCCCCCACTCCCCTCAAACCAAATAGAGCCTAAGAAAGACAACCCCATGTTCACAATTTTTGGGTTCAAAAGGACTTTTTTTTTGAGGTCATTCAACGTGCTCTAAGTGTTTTTTTTTTTTGTTTTATTTTGCTTTATCGTCATGTCATTCGGGAAACAGAAATTAAAAATAACGAAGAATAACCATTGTTAAATAATCATATGAGAATAAAAATAAACGTAAGATTCTTTTTTAGTCCTTAAAGCAAGAGAGTCCAACATACATATATAGTCCACACTTAAAACAGAATAGTACTATCTGTTAATAATATATATCTTGTAACTTTTCCAGCTTTATAATATAATAAAGATTGCTCCAAGTTAGGATCCCAACTTGGAATTTTCAGATTTGGTTGATGAGGCAGTCCCCGTCAAGTAAGGCACTACATAAGTCTTTATATCCATGTCTGATATTTCCACATGATCTCCCTCAACACTTATGAATTGTACCTTACCCTCCTCATCCATCCTCCTTAACCCAATCCAGTCCTCAATATATAATTTTGTCTGCAATTCAAATCAAATCACGACCAATCCAAGTTTAAGGATAATTTTCAGGCTGTGACGTACGTGTGAATATTGAATTGACAAGAGCCTACCTGGTTAGGAGATAAAACTGTCTTGAAGCCACCATCGGCATAATATCCAAACCAGGAAGTTTCCTTGGGTATTAATATTGACTCACTCTTGAACTTAGTAGCGCATAAAATAGGATTATAGACAAACAAATTAGCCTTCTCAAAAAATCAAATTCCCAATATTCATAGAATATCAAAGAAAAACTAAGCTAGCTTACAAGTTCAACTTACCATGATAAGAACCAAGCTCTCCAAGCTACTCAGTCTTTCCTTGTAAGTTGAATTCTTTCTATCCGGCTGTTCATTGTTAAGCAGAGGAAGAAAACTACAATTCTTCAAGTAATCTTGGATATCCTGCAAACAAATTTGAACTCATGAAGCAGTTGCCTCGACAGGGGAAAAAAGTTATCTTGATTTGGAAAATATGAGACAACAACTAATAAAAGCTAATAAGCAGCTTTCCATGTCAGTCTAAGGGTCTGTTTGGGAATCCGTTTGGGTCTAAAAAAGCCCATCTGGGGACTAAAAGCTCCAAAAGCTCATTTGATGTGTTTGGGAAAGCTTTTAGATGGCTGAGCTTATGAAGCAAATGGAATTTTTATGAGAAGCTCATCCAAGTTACTTCTCTCAACTTTTATGAAAAAAAAAGTCACTTCTGATACCGCTTATCCAAACATAAATCACATCTATAAAGCTCCTTTTTTTCTATATGACTTTTTCAAAAACCCATATTAAAAAAAGCTCCCTCTCCACCAGCAAACAGGGACTAAGATTTCTTCATATTATCTGATGCTGATACTGATATTGCAGACTGATTATCTGATGCTGCCAGGTGTTCTTTGTTAGCAGGGGAAATATTAGTTATATAATAAGTAAGAATAGTCAGAGCTAGTTACGCGTCAGGTGGCCAAGTTGCTATTACAAGTTGTCAGGTTGCTATTACACGTGTCACACAGTTATGCATTCTATTATGAGAGTTTTAGCTTATATAAGCTCAGTTATCAATTGTAATTGGCAGATTGAAAATACAAACCCGATATTTCTCTCTCGTTCATATCTCTGTATTTAGTACATATGAAAAGTAATACTCACATCTGGTATTTTGATATAATTGCTAGGAGCCAAGCTTTTCTGCAGGTATGAGCTATGTTTGTCAGTAATAGAAGTGGTAACTGCGAATGGATAATCATGATATGATGCCATAAACAAACAAACTAGACATACCACTCTCGTTCTTGTTATAAGTTCACACTTTTAGAAGAAACTTTTGGTCCTAAATGTAAGTCCATTTACATGTCATTAATGAATATTTTTTAATTTAATTTAATTTTTTTAATTATTGTTGGAAAGAGAGAAAGAAGAGAGAGATGTGAGAATGGTTTGTAAATGCAGAGAGAGGGAAAAAATTTAACAAGGTTAAACTTGAAAAACATTAACCATATTTAATGATTGAACTAACAATCCTTAATATGTAAGAACTAATTATAATGAAGAACAGAGTGGTAGAATAGTTAGTGTGTTTCTATAGAGAAATGTGAAATTAAAGATAAGGTGAAGTGATTACTTGAACAAAGTCACTGTAAACCGATGATTTGATTATTTCGGCTACTCGAATGCACAAGGGACTTGACTGTGGAAGCCAAACAAAGAGCATGTCCAAGTCAGAAACAAAAAGAAAACATTATGTGAAGGGCTTGAAAGCCACTGTGATACTCACGTGACATGCAGGAATAGAGGCAACACCAGCATGAGGACCTGCCAAAGATATATAATTCTTAACCTGTTTCAACACTCACAAAGAGAACAATCAGTATTGTTTGTCATAAAATATATATACTCCCTCCGGTTACTTGCTTGTCCTTAATACAGCACCCCTTCTTAAATTTAATGAAATATTTTATACTCACTTTTTTTTTTAAAAAAAAATAATGTCCTCTTAAACAATGAGTTTTCCACCACCTCTCTCCTCCAATGAATCATACTAATCCAAGGGTAATTTTGAAAAGGATTAATTTTTTTTTGTTAATTTAGGTCATTTTAACTAATTTCTCTGATGAAAACGAGAGGAGTAAGTATTTAGCATTCTATTAAAGCTTTTGCGGCACTACTTAGTGCATGTTTGTTTAAGCTTTTTGCACAGTAAATAAGCCCTTATTACGCAAGCCGAGAAAAAACTCCTCTCACATACTTACCTCGTATACTGTGAATCACGAATTATAAGCACTTATTGCCCAAAAATAAGCTATTCCAAACGCACACTTAGCATTTTGGTTAAAGTTTATTAATTAGTCACTTCCAACCTAATGAAATCATGAAAAATTTTAAATCTCATTAATTCTGTTTTAAAATTTACTCCTTCATGTACCATAATTCTTCTAAGAGTATAAAGCCTGAACAATAACAAATTATAGATAAAATTGTACATTTTTTTGAAAATTTTAATTAACAATGTGACGTATGACAACAAAATTCTCTCCCAGCTTTATATATAAAGAGGACAGAGGAATAAATTATACAAATACTTATTCGATATTTTTTATAAGGAACAACTATCAAAATCATACTGTTTAAAATATTATTTTAAAACAATAAAGGTGTAATGTATATATATTTTCAATTATATCTTATTTATAAAGAGAGTATATGAGAGATAACTAGGAAAAGTTTATTACAAAAAGATAATAAATGATATATATTTAATAAGAATAAAAATAAAAAAACTAATTAAAAATTCTAGACCAAAGAAGAGTTGTTGCTTACATTTATAAGTACAGATGGTTAGTATACAAAGTACATGAGGCTATAAGAGAGTACTCCCTCTTGTTTAAAATATAAAAGCTAAACTAGTGAGGGATGTAGTTTATTTTATAAGACCCATTTTGTTTTTGTCTCTATATTTAATTTTTTTCCTCCAAATTTGCCACACACTCTCTCATCATCATTCTTCTCCCCTATATTCTGTTTCTTCCTTTTTCTCATTTATTATCTCTCTTATTTATTTCCTTAATAAATAAGGATATATTAGAAAAAGAAAATGTATATCTTATATATTTATTGTTTTTAAATATATACTTTTAACCAAGGTATTAAAACTTGGACCGGGTATTAAACCGGTCGGGTACTGGGTTAAGGGTCAGTGGGTCAAACCGGAGCTCAACCTGAGCTAAACTGGTGAGAAATTGGAGATTTTAAACTTATTAATATGAAATTTTAAAGAAAAAAATTAAAAAAAAATTGATTTTTAAAAAATAAAAATAAAAAACTCGGACCGGACCGGACCAGTCTAATGCCTGGTTCGGCGGTTCCCGGGCTGCACTGACCGGTCCAATCCAGGTTTGAGAACATTGCTTTTAACTAACTTTTTGATAAATATAAAGTAAGTATTTGACTCTTACAATTTCAACCGGTAACATTTACAGAGATAATGCGATCTTACCGGAGGACCCCCATCACAAAGTTCTATAACACCACGCGCAATTATATTGCCCTGTCCAACAAAAACATTATTAGCGTAGGAATCAAAACCAAAATCCATGCTTGAAACTTTGAAAGCCATAAATTTCGAGAATAGAATATCACCATGATACATGTGGCAGCTTGTTGAAACATTATAAAGATAAGTTAAATAATGCCATTAATATCCTAACTTCCAAACTAAAGGACAAATAATGTGATCAAATTTAGTTATTTGCCATTATTTAACGTACGCGAAATCAACATGGAAGGCATTTTTTAATAAAACAGAAACCGCAGTTTTCATATTTCACCTGGGATATCCCAATAATGTTGTACCCATCACGCAACATTTCAATTTCCTTAACCTACACAGCATTGTGAGGTGAAAAAGGAGTCAAAAGGCAAATTTAACTGGAAAGTGCAGGTTTAATTTTGATATGTTACACAATGGTTCATGAATCTTTATCACCTTCTGGCAGATCTCCTCGACCTGCAATTTACAAGTAGAAATACTCAAAACCATCAGAACTTGCATGCCTGGTTTTTAATCTCACCACACTCATTTTCTTTCTTATGGAGTCTGAAAAAAATAAGTATTATTCATAACTTGTAAATAGTTCCACGACTTATATATATATATATATATATATGTATGTTACCTGTTTGTGTATGGGCATGAACCACGAATCAGAAAGTCCATCGCCAACCTCTCTGGAGCAAGAAAAGACAGCCCCATTAAATTAAACATGCTGAAAACATAAACGTAGTCTATATATATCTAATATTAAATTGGCCTAGATATTAAAAAAGTTAGTGTCTGTTTACTGTAATGAAACTGATAGACAAGTTAGGGAAGCATTACATGCAATGTCCTACAATACCAGAGAGGAAGGCCAATCTCAAGAGCATTGCTGTATTTTCAGGGCTGGAACACCCACTACCGAGGCCTACCATAGAAAAAAGACCATGAGGATTTATCTACCTTACTTTAAACAGTGTACTTTTAGAAATGAATAGGCTTACCCAAGGTATAATATATAAGAGTATTGAGTAGTAATAATACAAATTAAATGTGATAGAAGCTATATATATAATTATCTTCCTTTTACACAAACTAACAAGAGATACCAATATGAATAGTTAAAAAGCTAGTGAAATAGACTGAAAATAGAGAGAAAATAATCCAATCCAAATGTTTACTCCATCCACTCCACTTCTAGAAGAATGTTTTAATCCATAATATAAGTCACTTTGAGAGTAATTGATGCTTCTTTCTCATATTTGCCCACGTAATTAATACTTAAATGTGATTTTTTGTATTTTTTTCTCTCCTTGGAAACCTAATTTAATATAGATGATGTTGAAAAAAAAAATCTATTCAATGCATATTTAATGGGTTAATTATTACTCCCTTTGGTCCTACTTATAACCAACTTTCCTCTTAATTGATTGTGCAAAACAAATAGGTAGTTAAAAGCAATAAGTGTATTAAAAATGCCATGGTTTTTCCATATATGTCCTTATTTATAAAAAGAGTATAGGAGAGAAAATAGATAAAAAGTATGAGAGATCGATAATGAGTATAAAATATGAGAAAGAATGAGTATTTAATAAGGATAAAATAAGAAAAAGAAGCTTACATTTTCAGACAAAAAGTGAAAATTGCTTATAAAAAGGATTAGCCCTGTAAAAAAGAAAATTGCATATAAATAGAACTAGAAAAAGTGTTTCTTAATTTTGACCAATTAGTTGAAGTGATGACTTACTTTATGAACTATGGAAGCGAGTGAAAAACAAAAAAGAAGAGAGAAAGAAACAAATACCATGGAGTACTATATAGGGTAATGGATGTGAAGATGGGATGAAGGAGAAGGCTATGGAGAAGACGAAGAGGAGAGACAGTGAACGAAGAGCCATTGTTTGATATATAGTAGTTTTGTTGATGTGAACAATTTGGCATTTGATATGTATAATGTGTGCGTCTATGAACATAATCCATTGAAATAAATGGAATTAAACAGGGGGGAAAAAGTAACTGCAATTAGGCAGAAGAAATAAAAGGGAAACAAATTAGTTGTAATTTTGTGAGGCTTTTGAGAAGAACAGTTATCTATATGCTCGTTTTTATCATTTTTATAAGAGCCCTAAATTTAAATTATCTTAATCCTTTTTATAAGAGTTCGATGAGAGTTGTCTGAACATTTAATGATTATTTTATTTTATTTTTGCTTTTCATTAATTATATGTATTGCATTGATTAAAATATTAATTATACTTATATTTACTTTATTTCTCTTTCTTACTTACCTCTCGTAAGTAAAGACATACTTGGGGGCAAAAATTTATTTTAGATACATTTATTATTTTTAATCATTTTCTTAAAATACATAATTTAGTTATAAATAGGGCACAAGGGAGCATCCTTTGTGTTTGACTTTTTTATTTGGCCTGAACATTTGTCTTTGACTTCAGTTGAATTTGAGTTTCTATTTTGCTTTAACAGTCGTTGACTAACAACAATCGTTCTTATGCATTAATGAACACCACAAATTCTGCCAAATATTCCTCAACAGGCCTATGCTCAATGCAACTGCACAGACAGTCAGTCTTTAGGTTACATGAACACCAATCGCCAATAACCATAATACTCCTCAACAGGACTTCGAGTTATAATCCCTCCTATCATTTTTATATTACTCATCTCGTCTTATTTATTAGGCATTTTCAGCATATTTCACACAAATAAAAAAATCTTAAGATTCATTAACTTTATCATAAAATTCAACACATTTTCAATTTTATCCCTATTTAATATACATTATACTCTTTTCGGTTCTTTTTATAACAATTTTCTCTCTCTTGGATTAGTTCTTTTTATAAGCAACTTCTCATTGTGTCTCAAAATTTAAATTACTTTTTTTCTTTTCTTTTCTTATTAAATACACATCTTTATACTAATTATCCCCCACTCACTACTAATTTTCTTTCATTTACTTATTTATTACACATTCTCTCTCATATTTTATACTCGTTCTCTCTCCTATGCTCTTTTTACAAATAGAGGCATATTTGGAAGAAATATGAAATTTTTAACATATTTATTGTTTTTAACTAATTCTAAATGTATGCTAGTTCGTTTTACGCAATAAGAATAAAATTGCTTATGAAAAGGATCGAAGGGGGGACTTCATGAGAACAAAGTCAATATAATAATAAACGAAGAGGAAAATTGTATACATTCACATGAAAAATTTAATGAGGTACTCCCTCATGTCCTTTTTATAAGAGTCTAACAACCGAATTATGAGGTTTAAAAAAATGGTTAAAATTAGTTAAAAATAATAAGTATATATGAAATAAACATTCATTTCCAAGTATGCCCTTATTTATAAAGGGCAAGTAAGAGAGAAAAATAGAGTAAATATAGGTATCACTAACCTTTTAATTAATGCAATTTATATAATTAATGAGGGGCAAAAATGAAAGAAACTCATTAAATGCTGAGACAACTCTTGTCGGCCGAGTTCTTATAAAAAAGATCAAGACAATTCAAATTTAGGGTTCTTATAAAAAGGATCAGAGGGAATACCTTATAAATATGACCATATAATGTATTATCTCGCAACCTTATAAATAAAATTAGAGAAATAAGATTCAAATAACTGAATTGGGTGGCTTAAGAAACATGTTAAAATTAGTTAAAAGTAATAAATATTTAAAAAATGTATTTTACTTTCCAAAATATACCCATAATTATGATGGGTTAATTGAGAGACAAAAATAGTGAGAGAAAAAATAAAAGAGAATATATGAAAAAAAATAAAATTAATTAGGAATAAAATTGGTAAAATTACGAATCTCTCCTCTGCTTTTGTTCTATTCTATGTTTAGATTAACTTCTGAAAAATAATTTTTATAATTTATCTTGCCTTGCGAAAAAAAGTTTTTGAAACCACTGTTTTATGGTTTCCCAAACATGCAAGTGCCATGGCTAATCCAAAAGGAATAGCAGTTTTTTTCACAGCCTCACATGAGTTGGGGACTGCCGATGAAACATGGAACCCCTCCATGAAACCATGTGAGACGCTGGCGGAGCAGCTAAGGTAAGTGTAGTTTTTCAGAACATAATAATGGTCGTGGAATGGAGTGTTACGTTGGAGAGATTAAGGTTCAGAAAGACCTCATATTCACAATTTTTGGAGTCAAAAATATGCACCGTCATTCGTGAAACAGAAATTAATAAAAATAACGAGAAGAATAACCATAATGAAATAATCATGAGAATATAATAAATATAGGATCCTTTTTTATTCCTTGAAGCAAGAGAGTCCAAGACACACACACACACACATATATATATAGTCGACGCTTATAAACACACTATCTGTTAATAATATATGGGGGTGTTTGTGATAGCGTTTTGAACAGTCAAAACGCACTTATTACGCAAGTCGAGAAAAAACTCTTCTCACATACTTACCTCGTATACCGTGAATCACGAATTATAAGCACATTTTGGACAAAAATAAGCTCTTCCAAACGAGCACTATATCTTATAACTTCTCCAACTTTATAACACACTTGAAGAGATTGCTCCAGCCTCCAAGTTAGGATCCCAACTTGGAGTTTCCAGCATTGCCCTTCAAGTAAGGCACTACACAAGTCTTTATATCTTTGTCTGATATTTGCAGATGATCTCCCTCAACACTTATGAATTTAGCTTTACCCCCCTCATCCATGCTCTTTAACCCAATCCAGTCCTCAATATATAATTTTGTCTGCAATTCAATTCGAATCATCAAATCACGAGCAATCCAGGTTTAAGGATAACTTTCAGGTTGTGACGTGTGAATATGAATATTATTGAGAAGCCTACCTGTTTTGGGGATAAAACGGTGTCGAAGCTACCATCTTGATAGTATCCAAACCAGGAAGTTTCCTTGGGTATTAACACTGTCTCATTCTCGAACTTGGTAGCGTATAAAACAAGACAGACAAATCAATCAGCCTTCGCAAATTAAAAAGTCAAATTGCCAATATATATTCATGGAATATCAAAGAAAAACTACCTTACTACAAGTTAAACTTACCATGATAAGCACCAAGTTGTCCAATCTACTGAGTCTTTCCTAGTAAGTTGAATTCTTTCTATCCGGGTATTCATTATTAAGCGCAAGAAGGAATCTACAATTCTTCAAATAATCAGGGATTGCCTACAAACAAATTTGAACTCATGAGCAGTTCCCTTCACAGGGGAAAAATGATATATTGATTTGGAAAATATCAGACAATTAACAACTAAAGCTAAGCAGCTTTCCATGTATGTCAGTCTAAGATTTCTTCAAATGAAAAGTAATTACTCACATCTGGTATTTTAAGATAATTGCTAGGAGCCAAGTTTTCCTGCAGGTTTGAGTTATGTTTGTCAGTAATATGGAAGTGTGAACTGTGAACATTAATTAATGGATAATCCTGATAGATATGATGCAATAAACAAACAAACTAGATATAGAATAGTCAGTTTGTTTCTAGAGAGAAATGTGAAATTAAATATAAGGTGAAGCGATTACTTGAACGAGGTCGCTGTAAGCAAATGGTTTGATTAGTTCGGCTAGACGAATGCAATTGTCATCTGACTGGAATCCAAGCAAACAGCATTATTCCAAGTCAGAAACAAGGAGAAATTATAAAAGAATTAATTAAAAGGGCTGGAAAGCCACAGTGATATACTCACGCCACATCCAGGAATAGAGGCAGCACCAGCATGAGGGCCTGCCAAAGAGAAATAATTCTTAACCTGTTTCAAAACTCACAAGGAGAAGAATCATTACTTTTTGTCATAAAATATAATGACAAACACTAACATTTTAGGACATTTAAATAATTTTAACTATTTTCTTCAATCTTATAAAAGTAGATCAAAGTAGTCAACAGTATCCAATAAGAAAGACTGGAGGGAGTATTTAGCATTATACTGTATTAAATTATAAGATCACTTCCAGCATATTTCACTTGAATAAAAAAGAAAAAATTCTTAAATCTCATTACCTCTATTTTAAAATTTATTCACGATACTACTCTAGTCCTTTTTTTTTTTTTGCCCATACTCTAGTCCTTATTATAAGTGTACTTATAGAAGAAATTTTTTGTCCTAAGTATAAGTCCATTTCCAGAAAAATTAAGTGGTCTATAATATAAGTCACCTGAAGAGTAATTTATGCTTATTTATCAATTTTACAATGTAATTAATGTGTAAATGCAATTCTTTATATTTTTTTCTTTGGTTCAAATTAAAATTTCATTTAATATAGGTAAAATTAGAAAAAATTTCAATGTAAGATAAATATAATGAGTCAATTATTATTTCTTAGTCCTAATGAATTAGTTGAAGCAACTTATATTGTAAATCAGAGAGAGTACATTCTACTCCGATACTAATAAATAAAGGAGAAAATTATACATCTATATATATGAAAATTTTAATGATGTAATTTATGGAGGAAAAAAATATTCGCTCAGCCTTGTAGACAAGCCGGGCTGAAGAGTAAATTGTACAAATAGCATTTCTTGATACAATGGGTTCTTACATTGGCAAAAAAAAAGATACAATGGGTTCTTACCGGAGGACCCCCATCACAAAGTTCTATAAGACCACGCTCAGTCATATTCATGCTTATTGAACCCGGACCGGACCGGCCGGTCCGGGTTGGTATTTTTAAAATTTTTTTTTTTAATTTTTCCTTTAGAATTTCATACTATGGGTATGTTTGTTTGGGCGTTATGATTGCTTATAAGTTGTTTTTTACGTAAATCGAGACACAACTCCTCTCACATACTTACTTCGTATACCGTAAATCACTATTTAAAAGCTACTTATAAGCAATTGAATCGCTAAAACAAACATGCCCTATAAGTCTAAAATTTTCAATTTCTCACCGGTTTGGTCCCAGTTTGACCCACTAACCCTTAACCTAGTACCCTGACCGGTTCAATACCGATCTTTTAATACCTTGGTCATATTGCCCTGTCCAACAAAAACATTATTAGCGTAGGAATGGAACAGACAGAAAGTCAAACCGAGAAATGGCAGTTCTCATATTTGACCTGGGAGAGCCCAACAATGTTGTACCCCTCACGTAACATGTCCATTTCCTTAACCTACACATTTTGAGGTGAAGAAAATTCAACTGGAAAATTCAGGTTTAGATGCATTACATAATGGTTCATGAGTCTTTATCACCTTCTGGCAGACCAGCTCGACCTGCAATTTACGTAGAAATAGTCAAAACCATCAGAACTTGCACGCCTCGTGTTTAATTTCACCACACTCATCATTTCTTTCTTATGGAGTCAGAAAATAAGATGTACGGAGATTTAATTATCCGTAACTTGAACTCTAGTAAATAGTACGGCTTTTGTTGGGAAAAATAGTACGGCTTTTATGTTACCTGTTTGTGTATGGGTATGACCAACGAATCTGTAACTCCATTGCCTACCTCTCTGGAGGAAGATGAGATAGCCTCATCAAACAAACATGTTGAAAACATAACCTATTCTATATCTAATATTTCCTCCTTTCCTTATTATAAATAATTTTCTCTCTTTTAAAGCTTATTTTTAATATAAATAATTTTTTTTATTTCAAAATTTAAACTATTTTTATTTTTTCTACCCTTATTAAATACATATCTTTGTATTATTCATCACACACCCACTACTTACTCTTTTTCATTTAATCATTTATTACCCATTCTCTCTTATATTTTCTACCCATCCACTCATATATTTTTTATTTATTTCTCTCCTATACTTTTTTCATAAATAGAGGCACTACAAAAAAACACTGAATTTCTGACAGAATTTGCCACAAAATTCAAAGTTTTTTACGGAATGGATTCCATCGCTAATAATAGCATGACAAACCAATTTCCGACGGAATTCAGATTCCGTCGCAAATTTCGGACTAAAGACAGAAATTCCATTGGAAATTTGAGACCGAATTGAATTTCATCTGAAATTTCCAACAGAATTCAATTCGGTCAGAAATTCCCTTGTAAAATTATTTTTTATTTTAAAATTTTAAAAAGTCACGTGGCAAATTCGGCGACTGCCGCCTCATCGCTGGCGTTGGTGTGTGACAGCTCTGGCAGCCTCCACCTATGTGTCGCAACCTCATTTTTCCTAAAAATGCAACTTAACTTGCCCTCCTTTAGTTCAAACCCACGACCTCGTCCGTATGCGCGCGATACTTTATTGGATGGGCTTGATTACTTTGGCGTTTTATTTTTACACAATTATATATATATAATCAATTATTTATAAATATATATTTTTCTCTTATATATAAATGTAATAATAATATAAAATAATTTTATATATTCTTATAATTTTTAATATATATTAACTTCAAATTAAAAAAATTTACATCTTAAATAAATTTTATATGACTATATTTTTGTCTAATTTCTAAAATTAATTTTTTTATTAAAATTAATTAATAACTAATAAATAATTACTAACTAATAATTTTTCATTAATATTAATTTATAACTAATAAATTTTATTTTTTATAAATAAATTTTTATATGATTATTTTGCCCCTACATGGACCAAAACCCATTGTTGGAAACTTGAGGAGCCAAAACCAAAATGAGGAAAAACTTTAGGGATGAAAGATGGTATTAACCCAAATTTTTAAATATTTATATGGCTAATAATATCATAATTTTAATTTTTATAACGATATTTTAAAAAAAAATTAAATTTAATTAAAAAAATAAAAAGTAATTAAATAATAATTTTTAAATTTTTTTGACCGAATTAACCACGGAATTTTTTCGTCGTCGGAAATTCTGTCGGAAACTTTTCTGACGGAATTTCCATGGCAAAATTAGCCACGAAATTATTCCATCGGAAATTCTGTGACAAAATTATATTCCGTGGCACAGAAAAAATTTCGTCAAAAATTTAATGTTTTTTTTGTAGTGATATTTGGAAAAGATATCAGATTTTTGACAGATTAATTTTTTTTATCTCATCTTAACGCTGGTTCGTTTTACACAATCAGAGTAGTTGTTGCTTATAAAAAGGACTAGAGGGAGTGCTAAATTAGCTTAGATATATAATCCCTCCGGTCCTATTTATAAGAGTCGGATAACTGAACTGTGTGGTTTAATAAAATGATTAAAATTAGTCAAAATGATTAAAATTAGTCAAAAATAAAAAGTACCATTGAGTACCCATATATAAGTCACTTCTAACCCATTTTCGGAAACCGAGAAAAGCATTAAATGGATAAAAGTTTTCATGCGAATCCACATTCCCTGCTCATCCCAAAGATGAGCATGTAATGCTCATCCCCTAATTTTGGGGGTTTTTTATTTTTTCAAAAAATACTCCATGTATAAAAAGTTAGTTAGCTTAAAATATCAGGTGTCAAAAAAATATTTCATATATTGGGTGTTATTAAAAAAATATTTCAGGTTACTGGTGTTGCAGGAAAAATATTTTTGAATGCAGAATTAGAAATTAATTAATTTGAGATACCAAATGGTAAAAATATTTCAGAGTGCAGTATACAATTTAATTCAAATAAATAAGAATACATCAAAAAATAAAAAAAAATGACCCTCACCTCAAAATTGAAGGGATGAGCATGTCGTGCTCATCTTTTGGATGAGCATAGGATGAGGACCCCTCATGTGAGGCTGTGAAAACTGATACAATTCGGGTCCTCATACTATGCTCATCCAAAAGATGAGCACGACATGCTCATCCCTTCAATTTTGAGGTGAGGGTCATTTTTTTTTATTTTTTGATGTATTCTTATTTATTTGAATTAAATTGTATACTGCACTCTAAAATATTTTTACCATTCGGTATCTCAAATTAATTAATTTCTAATTCTGCATTCAAAAATATTTTTCCTGCAACACCAGTAACCTGAAATATTTTTTTAATAACACCCAATATATGAAATATTTTTTTGACTCCTGATATTTTAAGCTAACTAACTTTTTGTACATGGAGTATTTTTTGAAAAATAAAAATAAAAATAAAAAACCCCCCAAAATTAGGGGATGAGCATTCCATGCTCATCTTTGGGATGAGCATGGAATGTGGATTCCTCACCATGAGTTGGGGACTGACAGTGAAGGGTCAACTTTGTAAACATGGTGATTTTGCCCACTTATTCATGGAACCTTCATGAAACGATGAGACACTGGTGAAGCAGTTAAGGTAAGCGTAGTTTTTCAGAACATAATAGTAGTGGAATGGAGTGTGAGAGAGATTAAGGTTCAGAAAGACTTCATGGACACCAAAAAGCCTTTTGTTTCTTTTCTTTTTCTTTTTCTGTTTTTTTTTTTTTTTTTTGAGGTCATAGTCAATTGACTCAGCTACCAAGTTTCCATGAGAAGGAAAGTAAATAATTGTGAGGGATGTCCTTGCTAAACAGCTGAAAATAAAAGGGTGTTTGGTGAATATGAGGACCCTCATGCACTCAGTTGCAGGGGAATTTGCATCCAGCTCCTTGATTGAGCGTTGCAATATGGAAAACCAGAGGAGAATGAGGAAGCTTCTGAATACATTCATCTCTAGAGAATCCCAAAAATGATGCAAGATCAGGACTAGAAGCAATAATAGACATGTGAATCACTCTTCTTTCGTTTTGCTTTCATGGTCCAGTCCCTTGCAAAGTAGCTTCGGCAGACACCTAGAATCACTTTTCATAGCCTTGGGTTTCTTGTATGCCTAAGCAATATAGGGCTTTAGACTTTTTTAACGTTGGGTGATTAAAGTCTAACCTGCATTTTCACCTATAAAGCACCCTATAAACCATGTGAAGGAAAGGAAAAAGTAACAAATTATAAGGGTACAATCAGAAACTCAGAATCCAGTAGCAGTGAAATTCCTTAATTAACCTTTGCTAGCTTGTTAAGATGAATGATATTTTGCTCATTTCCCATCACACACAAGTTTTTACAACCGTCTCTAAAAATTACGAGAACTTGTAAATTCAAATGATAACTTCAACGAAAAAAGTGGTCTTATTGGCCAAAGGAGTCGCTTCGCTTCTACATAAAGTACAGTACAGAGTACAGACATATTGAACAGAACAAAAATTTACAAGAGAGTATATTGATAGCACTAAAATTACAAACATCCTTTTGTGGGTATACAACGAAGAAACTAGAGAGATTTGTTCAACTGTGAATGCAATGTTAATTAACCAAACGAGAATCATAAAAGCTCACGTGCCAGGCGCATATGATTTTCCTTTACATAGGCAACTTCACCAGGATTAGGTGAAGTCAACAGATTTTGATCAGCATCCTCATTTTCACTCTCCTCAGATGAAGTTAACCCCCCATAGTCTGATCTCTCATCATCTACAATGGCACACAGTGAGAGCCCCCCAGGGAAGATGAATATCAAGATGGAGAATACATTAGAGGCAAAATAAAACTCCATTATCCTAAGGTTCAGAGGGTTATGCCACGTAAACCCATGATAAAGTATCACTGTTATCACAATGCAAGGTAACCGAAACTTTACGTTGTAAAAATCAAACTTGAGATCTCTCTCACATAGAAGTAGTTCTATAATTCACAAAGGTGTTTTGATGTAAAATACGCGTTGTGTTTGTGTTTATTGTGTGGCCTCAGAGAACACGTTAGAATATCTACAATGTTCAACAGGGCAAAAGAAAGCAAGTTCAGGCCTTGCCTACTTTTCTTCTTTCACCACAAAATGAATTTTTTTTAAAGGCTTTCTTCTGCATTTTCCTTAATAAGTATTAAAATGAAAAAAATATATAAAGATCATGATAAATATGTATTGCGGATAGATAATTAAAAATTATACAAGATTGTTGCGTAGTCTTACCAGAATATGCCAAACGTTCTGGAATATGTGCAACTGCAGCAACCTGAAGGCTTTCTGGCAGGAGACAGTTGCAGAAAGAACCTGAAACTTTTAATAAAATTTGATCATATTCATGCTATCCTTATAGCATACACCATAGAAAAAG
Organism: Inga oerstediana; assembly: GCA_963210345.1. Lineage (NCBI taxonomy): Eukaryota > Viridiplantae > Streptophyta > Magnoliopsida > Fabales > Fabaceae > Inga > Inga oerstediana. The sequence continues at coordinate 58,991,949 of OY723409.1, forward strand.
ATGAAAAGGGCAAATCTTTATGCAGAGAGATTCCTCACCTACTCGAGCCAACCGATTTACCCATGCAGGTATAGGCTTTCCAGTTAGTTGTTGGCAGACTTCATCTGTAAAGTGGTTGCAATTCTTGGCAATGAGATGGTAAGTGTCTCCTTGATATTTACTGGCGAGGCTTTCCATGAAACAACGGAATTCTGAAATAGACATATCTGTGGTACCCAAGAATACTGATCGCCTGAAGATGAAGCCAGGGCAGCTTCTAGGTTCCACCTCAAAGACACCACTTGTTGGGTACTCATGAGCTCCAAACCCATATTCCATACCATGCACTGTCCATAAACAAGATAAGCTATAACTTGTTGCAACATTGTATTGAAAAAATAAAGCAGTGTAAGCAAGCGCCTAGTCAGTATTTGTTCAAGACACATAATTCAACAACTTTATCATTATAGTATGGTTGCTTTTGTTATTTACTTGTTCACATTGTCTCCTTGTCAGTTAGTGTAACATAGCATGACCCAAACTTGTTCAAACAAATAGAAGTTATGCATAGTCACGAACTAAATGTTGAGTTACAAGGTCATAATACTAGGTTTAAGTGGAAAATCCCCTTTGTTATATTAACACAATTATTAAATGACCATCCAAGTTTGACCTACCGATGATATTTCAAGAAAGTCCTTGGTGTCTGATAAATCATAAATCCCTTGGCTAATCCTATACCTTCCCCAGAATAAACCTTTTGGCTAATCTTAATCCAAGAATGAATCAATTCTTTAGTTGAAAACTAAAGAAACCACAACCCACAGTACCCACCCAGTTTGCTGCAATTAAATCTTGAGTGCATAAGGGGGAACAGTGGCAATGAAGGAAGCAAGTTATTGCATCAAACTCTCGAAAATTAGTAAAATCAGATAAGGTCCGGCCGTTCCTGCCAACAATTGCCACTATGGGCACTATTGGACAAGAAACGAAGACCACTATGTAATGATGCAATTTCCATGTGTCGGTAATAGACAATAAAGATCTACGTGATAAATCAATTAAGAAATTGACAGTATTTTTAATCATAATTAATAGTGAAAGATTTGAATGAGAATAAAAAGCCCCTGTAAGGTAGGTATGACCAGGAAGCACTGCACAAAATTTTGACGGCATTCACAAGAATGAGGCCAGAGAGACAGGACGAGACCAGAGAATATAAATTACTAGAGATAATATTTAGATGGAGCAAGTTAGTTGAAATAGCATCGTCTTTATGTCGAGCTAAAGCAGGAAATGATATTATTTTATAATTAGTATTTCAGCTTTAAATAGCAGCATGATCTTGATGGCTCAACCAAGAAACTATGAAGCATGTTCCAACTGCAAACCCCAACCCTCAACTCTATCTAATGACCGAATCTAAATTTCTTCTTAAAATACAGAACATGATGGTAAACCAAGTTAAGACCTCAGGATAACCATTTGAACTGTTATTTCCTATTTTCATCGCTATCCAGTACGTTCCTCTATATACTTATTTCAAAAACTTGATTATAAAATAATGCAACAAACAGCAAGATTAAGATAGCTCTTCTATTTGAGGATGTGAATATTGGAATCTCCTTTTCCTCTTCATTTCAATGTTAAAAATTGAACATAATACTCCCTCCGGTCCTAAATATAGGACATAGTTTGTAGTAGGATAGGAGGGAGGTAGTATCATTTAATAATGATGCAAATTAATTCTATTATAACCAGACCAATATCCAAGGCAGTATAAGAATTTCCTAAAGCGCTGAAAACGCAAAATTTTAAAAAATTTGCAGCAAAGAAAGCATGAGGGAAGATTATACCGCCAGCCAGTATTAATAAAACCTCTTACCTTCAATTCCTGAATGATAGATTCCAATTCCAAACATGTAAAAATAATTGTTCACAGGTGTGAGGTCATATACATTGAGATACACATTTTCCTTTCCACAATCCTGCTCGCTTTCTGGATTCGGGTTTAACGGCCACAAACCCATTTGGTGAAATTTCCTTCTACCCTTATCCAAAATTCTGCGATGATAACTCCGTAATCACAAGCCTATCTTGTGTGTGAACAATCGCCTATAAAAACTTCAATATAAATGCGTTGGCGAATCAGCTACGATTTTCAAACATATAGATACCATGAAAGGTGGAAAATCATAGCTTTTAAACGGGTGGCACAAAAACAGACCAGGATAAGAGCAGAAAAAAGTAATGGGGGAAATCCTGAAATCGCTGTCTTTAATATGGGGCTGATTTGAAGAAAGTAGACATGAACTAAGAAAGATCAGGTGGGGTTCAAAGCTTCTCAGGTTCTATTAGCTGTTTTCCTGCGAGAAATGAACAAACTTAATGAATAAGGTGTCTCAAATTGAAAAGGTTGGGAAGAAGAAGCATCTCGCAAGAAAATCCCCAGAAAGCAAAATGAAGAGAGGGATAAAAAATTAAGCAATCATATTAGGCAAAAGGAAGCGCCAAACAGAGAGGAAGTCACGGAAGGGCAGGGCTTATGGCTTTATCGCGTTCGCGGCACAGGCCGCCATAATCCTTGAAATATGATGTGAATTGTAAAGGTGGGTGAGGCATCATTTCATTACTCTTTCCGTTTTTTTTTCTTTCTTTTTTATTTATTTGACATTACCCTTTCCTTTAATTTTTACTATAAAACACTACTATCCCTAATTCTTATCCTAATTGTATGACTCAATTAATTTTTTTTGACATGTTAAGAAAAATAATTAATTAATTTGTTTTGACATGTTAAGAAAAATAATTAAATTATTTTAAATTTTTTATTTTTTACTAAACTATTTTATTTATCTTATAAACTGATATATAATCTAATAATGTATAACATTTAATATGAATGAATAATTTATTTAGTTTATTTAATTTTTTTATATTTAGCACCAAAAGAATATTTTGTATGTGTTTGGGATAACTTATTTTTTACTTGTAAATACTTTTAAATCGTAATTTACGATATACGAAATAAGTATGTGAGAGGAATTTTGTCCCGACTTATGTGAAAAACACTTATTTCCCAAGATGTGTATTTGGTATTGCTTATTGGGGGTCAATAAGCACTTATTACATAAGTCGAGATAAAACCCCTCTCACATACTTATCTCGAATACCATAAATCACAATTTATAAACATTTATTATTAAAAAAATAAACTATTTCAAACGAATTAAGTTAATCCAAACATTTGTCTTTTGTCAAAGCGTCCATTTCTTAAGGTCAATAAAAAGCGTCCTTTTCATTTTTAATATATAGGATTATAAGGTAAGATAAGGCGTGTTAGTTTTATCCAAAAAAGTTTATTTACGATGACTTATTAGTGACTTAACTCCAAATAAATATGCTATGACTCAAACAATATTTGGGTAAGCTAATTTAGAAAATGCCATATGCGGGGCTCTGTTTCATTCACTTACTAGTGTATGTCTGGCATCCAAACTATAATTTTATAAGTTTTTTTTCGTAAACTGAGATAAAATTCCGCTTATAATCGTAAAAATTATTTTCTAAAAGTTAATCAAAACATAATACACTAATACCACTTATTCACGAGCTGCTCATTTGAAAGATGAAAATTTTAGAAGGGTAAAATTCAAGTTGGAGAGAGAATCAAGATGATGGAGTGAAGTCAGGTCATAATCTGGGGTGGTTGCAGAACTGATAAGACCAAGGTGCGTAAATTGTGAAGGGGGCATATGGATAGACTAATATCATAACAACAATAATCAAAATTCACAATGAAAGCTATGCGTGGAAGAAGGTACACGCAATTTAAATATAGGCAATAAAATGGTCCATTCGAATTAAATGGTGTCGAAAGTCGAAAATGATTGAATCTGCATTTGTTGGGTTTTGAAATGCACATCTTTAACCTCACGTGCCATTGTCTTCCCTGTTTTTAGACATAGGCCGATGATCCTTCCTTTCGATTTGACCCCTTCAACGACGCTGCCTGTTTTTAGATTCTCATTTGATATATATATTAATTATGTAGTCGTGAGAGTTACGCCTAAAATACTGTGTTTCAATCCCCCCACGACGTCTCTTCTGTTCTGTTCTTTTTCTTCTTTTGAATTATTCGTTTTCTGCTCACATGAATGGCAATACTCTGTTCGAGTCCATGAGATGCGTCTTCACAAGCGTTACAATATGTCCTTTTATTCTCATCTTATTACGTTGATTTCAAATTTCAAATGTTTAAGGCTATATTTGGCATCACGCTGAGAAGAAAAATCAGTAAGAAGATCTTTGAAGCCCCAAGATTTTGTTTGGGTTAGCTTTTGGACAAAATGACTTCTAAGACTAAAAACCATGTTAAAGTTAAAGCAATTTTCTAACTTTAGTTTTTTCTTCATGTTTGAAGTTTTTAAAAATGATTTATATCTATTAGAAGGTTGAATTAGTTAGGATGATTGATATCACCTAATTATTAAATAACCCTACAAACTCTATATAAAGGGTTATTGAGAGTGTGTGGGATGTGAAATCATCACCAGTGTAGAAGGGAGAGACCTAAAGAGAGAAGTCTCTCTCATGCACTTCCCTAGGTGATTCATCATTCTCAAATAAGGAATGATCATTGTTAAATTCAAGTGGGTTGATTTATCTCTTATAAACAATCATTTGTTATCAATAAAGATTCTTATTGATTTATTTAACAATATCACCCAAACAACTTCAGTATATAAAAGTTAGTTAAGATAAAAGTCGTTTTTTCCAACGTCCATCAATAAGCCCCAAATGTGCTGAACACCTGTATGTGGCTTCAATCAGAAGCCTGCTGTTTTACAACACATAATAGAATCTCTCTCAACCTTTTCTCATTCCCTATAATGAACTCCCCCCTTGACTTCTTACACGTTGATTTCAATTTATGGAGCACGCCAGATGTTCTACTGGAGAAGGGAATCAAGATTCTTCTTTTATTATCATCATCATCAAATATGTACAGTACACTGAACATGTCAGCTAATTCAACTGACTAGAATCAAATCCTGGCAGGACGACAAGAGTTGTTAACAGAGGAAGTTTTTGGGGTGAGGCCAGGTCTGAACTTGTTACTGATATATTTATAGGTGTGGGGGTTTATACATATATAAAGGAAGCAGTTAAGAGGTTTAGTTGCCTATACAATTGACATCTAGGCGGGTATCGGTGACATTATAATACAAGGAAGATGACTGGCCATCAAACTTAGAAACCATGTGATGAGGTGCTAGTCCACAGTAACGCTCTCCCATGCGAGCAATGCATATATCTATTATCTTCTTGAACATTAAATCCTCCTGTATCTGTGGTTGCTCTACAAACTCCACTAGCGGCATCCACTGCATGATTTTCAATCATTTTCTTCATACTTTTAAGCCATCAAAAAGTTCTGATATCTCTATGTGTGTTTATTTGTGTTTGTGTTTTGAGTCTCACCTTAGCTGCTTCAATTTCAAGACCATCAACAATGATGTTACTTGAGAGGGGTCTTAGCATGCAGATGAAGAACAAATCTGACTTCTGGAATGCCACATTGTGTGCATGTCTGCAGTTCATGTTATCAAGTTCATTAGATTTAACGGTCAACACAAAATACAAGAGAAGTGATAAGTTCTATAATGTTAGGATCAAAATTTAAACTTCTTTTGTATTCTTTGTCAGCAAAGCCATGATTTGTGTTTCAGTTCTAACCTGAATGCTATGACTTCAATGAACTCAGTATCAACCTGTAACATAAGGCGACAAGTGTTAGAAGGAAGCCCTGACTAAAAACCAGTGACTGTATCATATCATACGACCTTATCCATAACAAATTCAATAGAGAGCTACATCATAGGAGTATATTGTCCAAATCATTTATTCTTACCCCGGTTTCTTCCTTCACTTCTCTAACAGCTCCAGCATATATCTCCTCCGCCTGGCAAAAGCTCAGTCATACAATCTTCGATTAGAGTCGGAAATTGGAATACAAATATAAAATAACAAAAATCTAAATTCTACTCTTCTACAAAACGGTTTAAAAAGACAAGGGAGAATCTGCAGAAGTACAGACCTCAAGAATAAATCCGGTTGGAATCTTCCAAAGACCTAAAGTTGAAGGAGAACAATGTTTCTCTTGAACTACAAGTACCTATGAAAATTCATAGCAGGAAATTACAGTCAAATACAGAGCTTGCCTTGCATAATCAAATTAGCCAAGAACAGCTTTTGAGATTACTGATAAGTAGAGTAACATAAAAAGGTTCCTTGCAAACTATTTTAAGTACAGTAGCAGCAAGCAGACCTCATTGTTGTCATTGATGACAAATCCCCCAACTCCTACTTGATGGGATGCATTAGCAGGAAGCATGCAAGGTTCTTCAGGAATCCAGTATGTCAACATCAAATATCCAGGCTCCGCATGGTGGTACTGAAAGCCTTCCTGAGACCAAAATGAGTTACCTCATAAATTCAACAACACTTGATTGAGTAAAACCAAGAGGCAGCTATAGATCTATAAAGACCAATGGGTGATTGTACAGGTCTTTTCGTGTGTGTCTATTGAATTACTCTTTGTAGATAGGGCGCATGGCACATTCTGAGATTTTTCATATTAACGTGCATAAAAGGATAGATTTTCCCTTCCCCCAAATGGTTTGTCAATCATATTACAAGCAAGAGTAAAAAAAACCACCTTCACAGCGATGGGAACAAGGTCAGATTTTTCCAAGGGCAACTTAAGCCAAATCCCCTTCTTTCCCTGCAATTATCAGATAGCTCTATGTAAGTTAGTCTTCAAGAAGATGACTTTATATCCTACAACATGATAGAATCCTTGATCTAACACGAGCAAAGGAAATAATATCAGACACTTTCATATCATGGTTGTGTTCAGTAAAGTGTTAATATATGTGTTCCTAAGTATATTTCTAACCCTTTTACTGCTTAAGTGTACATAATTCGAAAATATATGAGATTGGTTAGAGGAGTTACCATCTTTTTCCAATGAGAAAGAGAGAGACGTAGAATAGGTGCAAAGGCAGACGGGTTATCCGGCAACCCATCTTGATTAACGAGAACTCCTCCATACTGGTCATCCAAAGCATCAAGTATTCTTATATTTCTGAAATACAGATTGAAAGCTGCCCCATTTAAATTTGTTCCGTTTATGTTATGGGAACTGGTTTTTGCTGCAACATTATCTGTCAAATACTTATGATCTGAAGTGCCCGACCACTGAGCCCTTGTAATCAACCCTGTATTCCAACACAAGACACCAAATAAAGCTTCAAAAACACAACATTCTTCTCTTCCTTTTGCCAGTATTGGATTTGAACTAGCTTATAATTGATCAGTATCAAGTTACCAAATCATGCATGAGATTTCAATTTCACCGACAAAAGACAGAGGAAATGCCTTTGAGAATCTACAGGATGTTCTTTCTTACCTCTGCGACAGTTGAAGTGTAAAGAAAATGGAAGAGGAGCTTGACGCCCGACATTGGAGAGCAGAGCAGAGTAAGATGTTCCTAAATGAGCAATCTCAGAAGTAGACGCAGACATAGAATCAAAAAATTTCAGCCCCATCTATGTGAAAACCCAGATCTCACCGAAAACCGCAAACCTGATGCCACGAACTAAGAAGAATCCGAATATTACTTAATATGCTTGGAGGTTGTTGATATAAGTGAGAATCAGAATCTTCACGAATATCAAGAGAACCATAGCAGATATCGCTCTATGAGAAAAGGGGTGCCATGGGATTCATCGTCATTCGGAGATCACTAAAGTTCTCATGATTAATGAGTAGGAAGTTTGGTATTGATAATCAAATGGAGACAGTATTAGGACAGAAACTCGCAGGCACTAGTAGCTTGGCTTGTAGCTTGTGTGGGAAATGATGGATTTTGCATTTTACGATCTTTTTGAAGTGGCGGTGCAGATAACGAGTGGTTTGTGTTGTGGCATTAATATTAATCAATGAGAAATCGAACAAAAATCTGAAGCGAGTATTCATGAGGTTGGCAAAAAAAATGCATAAAAGAGACATGAGGAACATGACATGACTTAACCCCATAACATGAGGCCAAGAAAGTACGGATCGGACAACACCACCGCCTTCCCAAGAGCGCGTGATATCCAATCAGAAAAGTTATCATCAGGCGCATAATATAAAACATAATTATCTAATATAATTAGATCAGGAAAATTGAGTAAGCTAGTTAATATAACATGTATTTTCTAAAACACCTTGGTGATATTCCTTAATTCCCTTATTTTCTTTCCTCCTTGAATATTATTCAGGGAGCATCAATAGGGATAAATTAAAAAAAAATTGACATCATATTAAAATTTTATCTTACATTTTGGATTAAGATCAACTCCTCAAATATATTTTATATTAAGGACAAGAGGGAATAATTCCCTTGAAACAAAACCCAATTTATAATTTATAATTAGGCATGTGTTTAGTGTTTATGTTAGGGAAAATTAAAAAAAGGCATATGTTTATGTATTTCTCAATCAGTTATATTATAATCCCTGTAATCCTACAGTGGTAATGACGAACCAAGTGAAAATGCGTAGAGAGAGAGAGAGAGAGAGAGAATATACCAATCAAGTTAAATCAACATTTCACACATGGTAAGCAATCCATTCTTTAGGTAGGATGTGCATGCAACCAAATGAGCAAAGCAAAGAACATGCATTGGTATGTATGCTTCAACGTCTTAAAGATATAATTCAGAGGAGTAGCATGCATGTGAGAGTAATGAAAAGTATAAAGAGGGCTTTACTAATTAATGGAAAATTGAAGACAAGCATGAGACGTGAAAGTTAACTTTGCCCAAAAAGACATTATCCCACTGCCAAAGCTCATGACACGATAGAGAAGGCTATGGAAATTGCGCAATGGGCATAGTCAGCAACCATTTTACATCAATTAAACAACAAGGACACGTAACCCATATTAAGCTTCAACTTTTTATTAATTACAAATTAGGGATCATGGGGTTGTTGGTTGTACATGAAGGTATATATACCCACTTTTGGGTGAATCCTCACCTTTCATAAGTATTACCTCTTGTCTTTTTTATAAGAAATATTTTTTTATATAGGAGTGGTTTTTAGTATAAGGAATAAATCTTATTTACTTGCAATTTTAATACAATCATTTTATTTGTATCTCTATTAAATGCATCTCACTCATTATCTCTCTGTAATAAATAAAGGTACAATTAGAAAGAAAGGTATGAATATTACATATTTATTATTTTTAATTAATATTTTAGACTATATAATTTTAATAATTGGTCCTTATAAAAAGAAAGATTTAGTAACGGTGCTGGTGCAAGGTTCCGCTTGTTTTTGGGTATCGTCCCTAACCATGAACCAAGCACACACGGAATGTTCACAATGGGAATATCCCGGTTCATGGCGAGTGGCAAGGCGCGTGGTGAAATCCTTGTAAGCCTTAAAAATTGGGTAATGCAGAAATTACGTGGACAGCATTAGTAAACCGGCCATTATCCACACGTGATTCCGGATCCCTTTATCGATCCTCCCTTCCTCATATCTTTATCCTTTACGGTGAGGGTTTGATAATTATCTATACGTAGGTTTATGTAAATTGAGATAAAATTTTTTACACATATTTATTTTATAAATTATAAAAATTATTTTTAAAAGTTAATCTAAACATACACCAAATACTACGAGTACTGTACAATTCCCCCCACCTCGTGTTTTTTTATACTCCCTCTGTTTTTAAATATAAGATAAAAGTGATTATTTTAGAGAGATTAAAAAAATTAATTAAATTATTTTAGAATATTTTTTTTTTTTGATTGAATTGATTGAAGGAATATTTTTATTTTTATTTTTTTCTCAAAACTAATTAGTTTGACTAATAAACTAGTATATAATCTAAAGATACACAACATATGATATAACTAAGTATCTTATTTAGCTTCCTTAATCTCTCCAAAAAAAAGTCAACTCTATCTTATACCACTCTGGTCCTATTTATAAGTCCTTTTTGACCAAAAAATTTGGTTATGTTTATAAGTCCAGTTTCAGGGTACTAAATGCATTTTGTATTTTTTTACCCCTATTAATTGCAATTAACAAAAGAAATTTATTCATATTGGTTTTTGAAACCAATAATAGATAAAGGCAAAATTGAAAATTTAGCTCATAGTTAATGAGTTAACTAACTCCCCTTCGTATATGAGAATTAATTAAAAAAAACTTATAAATAGAATCAGAGTGGTATTTAAGATTGGAGGAAGTAGTTCTTGTCAAATAAACAAATTTTGATAGAGACTATTGTCTTTGGCTCTGTTTGGAAAAGTATTCAGACTCGAAAAAAGCCCAATGGGAGGGGGGAAAGCCCAATGGGAGAGGAGAAGTTATTTTGATGGTGTTTCAGTTCACATCTAGTTAACTGGACTTTTCTATAAAAAGTAGCTTATTGGGATAAGCCAAAAATCTTGGCTTCTGAAGGTGCTTTTACGGTGGGTAAGCGTTGCCTGACCGTTATAAGCATTTAATGGGATTTAAATTTCCCTACCTGTCCTTGCTTCTTCTCCCATACGCATGCTCAGCACAAAAGTAAAATGTTGAAAGCCGGTGTGTTGCATGCGCTCGAGTCACCATTGGTTAATCTTTTGTGAGCTTGAAACTCGTCGCCATCCATCGGTGGTTCGCTTGAGGGAGGTGATTGTTGTCTGATCTGTGGCTTCTTGAGTTGTGTGGTGTCGGGTGTAGTGTTGATCGTTGTCGTTTGGTGGCCAGATCCATTCGTGGATGCCTGGATTTGTGGTGGCAGGAACACTTTGAGGTCGTCCGATCTTTGGTGTTCGCCTCCTCTCGGACGGTTTGTCATCAGTCCCTACGTTAGAACCCAGCCACCGTTGGAAGGATAAGGTTTTTCTCTCTTCATCATCACTGTCGCCGATTTTCACTTTGGGTCATATGGGTCTTTGTTTTGAAAAATTTTCACGCTGCTTCGGTGTTTCACTCTGCTTCCTAAAATGGCATACCAGTGGTGTGATTGTCATAATCTGAAACAAAGCTTTTCAGAATTTTTTTTTTCTTTTTCCTCTAGTGTGTGTTTGGTAAAGCTTTTTTTAATAGCTTCTGGGGGAAAAGTGAAGAATAGCTTTTAGAGAATAGATTATGAGCAGAATAGATTATGAGAAAAAAGTGATTTTGATAAAGTAAGAGTGTTTGGATGTTATAGTCAGAATAGCTTTTTTCATTGTCAAATTACTAAAAAGGACATTAGTTTTTTGAATAATTACATGTAAGGGATAAATTTATATTATATGCATTATTAAACATTAAATGTTTAATAAATTCAAAAAAATTCGAAATAAATTTTAAAAAAATTATAATAATAAAATTAGTCAAATATACAATATCAAAAAATATATAAAATTATTTTATATATTATATTATTAGTCTATAATGTGGTTTAATATAGTAATAACATGTGTGGGTGAACATATGTGGTTTAAAATTAGTCAAATATATATACATATGTGTGTGTACATGTATAGTAATAACTTCTGTAACAAAAAATTAATTATAAGTAGTTAGGATATAAAATAATATACTACAAAATATCAAAGTACAAGTTCAGAGTATAGATACGCATACATTTCACTGATTGGCAAAAATAGAATACGTCAAAATGTAAATACAATAACATTTAACAGATTGTCAATAAAAGCGTACGTAATGAGAATGAAACTATATATGACTAAGCTTCGTGCATATAATAAACGATTTGATCTCTTATAGAATCACGAAGAGAAGCCATGTCAGATGAAGATGCAATTGATGAATGTAGTGTTGAAGGTTCTATATCGTCATCTGCATCGACATCACACAAAATACCCTCTCGATCATGGCGTCGGAAGTCAGGATCAGAAATAGACGTTCTTCTAATGAAGTTGTGTATAGCCATTGTAGCACACACAATTTTAACCTGTGTGGGGAAGCTATAGCTACGCATATTCTGTAATATTTCAAACTTATTCTTCCAAACGCCAAACGTTCTTTCTATTGTGCACCTAAGACTGGAATGTAAGTAATTGAAGGTCTCATTGTGGTTTTGAAACGTAGATGACCTCTGAAAGTCCGGGAGATGATAACGCTCGGATCTGTATGGACCAAGGTATCCAGTCGGGGTGGGATAGCCAGAATCCACCAAATAATATTTATCTTTACAAAATAAATAGGTTAAAGTCAATAACTATATATATATATAATTAATAATAATTAAAGTGTTGGAGTTATAAGCATACCTTTGGGGGGATGTGGAAAATTCATCGACGGTGTTGTCAGAGCATGATCAAATACACGCGCATCATGGGCTGTTCCTTCCCATCCAGCCAACACGAAGGTAAAACACATGTCCCAATCACAAACTGCCATTACATTTTGCGATGTATATCCTTTTCTACCAATATATTTTGTTCTTTCATTTGCTCTGACCTTGCATGGAATGTGGGTGCCATCAATTGCTCCAATAGCATTTTTAAAGAAAGGCCAGTATCTATTGCTGAGTCGTATCTTTGAGTGAATGTTCTCAAACGTACGATCCTGTGGTTTTATGTTAGTCATTGCAAGACGACAACATGCATCTAAGACAAGATGTAGAGCCCTATGAATTGTCTCTCCTGAGCGCTGAAACCTTTCCTGTTGTAGCCTACTCGATGCCGCAAACCCAACTGTGTTCAAAAATATTGCAACCATTTCATAAACACCCACATTTCGAGTCTCCGTCAAGCCAAGTCGTTGCAGTTCAAAGCAAAGCTCGTGAAAGACATGAAGTTGCATTCTAAACATGTCGTAACAACGGTTCGAATTACCGCTTAAGACTTCACGCACCCATTTAGCACCTGTGAAGTCACTTGTGTGCCGCGGTTCTTTACATAAATATAGCTGAGCATATGCACCAACATATGCGGCCACTTTTCGTACTCTTTGTTTGCGCCGTTCCCTATGGTTTGCCATAATTTTCAATGTGTTGTCCATATCTAACCCAACTGTTGACATATATATTAAATGTTATAAACGGTAATGACAACAATTATATAGTGATAATATGCACACAGATAACATTCAACTATAAAACAACACTGATAACAGACAGTAGACATAACCAATATTTTGTAAATTCACAACGTTAAGAGACAATTGAGCAATGTCATCATTAAACATAGTTCCAACTGAAAAGGTAAATATAACAATACATTTCACACACTTCCATAACATTCATGCTTAAGGAAAACGAGAAGTTGGTGTGGCATATCCTTCATTGTTGCATACACCTCCCTTGCAGATGGATTGCTCATAAGGAGGTGTACACAGCGTGCATAAAAGTCATCATTGTTGACAACTTCAGGAACGTATCTAAGGTGGTTCATTACGCCCGGAATTGAGATCTCGTAAGCACGTGTCTCCGCTGCCATTCTTTCTGCACGTGCCTCTGCAGCCATCCTCTCAGCCCGGGCCTCTGCCGCCATTCTTTCTGCACGTGCCTCTCCAGCCATCCTCTCAGCCCGGGCCTCTGCTGCAATCCTTTCTACTCGTGCAGCTTCAGCATCAACGTCATTTGCATCAGCAATCCTGTATAGGGCATCGGCTATTTTAGCTGAGGCCGGCCCCTTCTTTTTCATCCCCGCACCCCTCTTCCTGACCCCCAACGAGCTACCTCCTCTGCCACCGCTGCTTGTTCTCTCCCCACCACTGATTCCCTTCCCTTTGTCATTGTTGGCAGCACTACCTCCACTGCTTTCGTTGACATTGAATGAATGCATCTCCCCGCTCAACCCAGTAGGTGTCCCTAACACCTCATCGCTGTCTCCTGATCCCTCTTGCATCTGAAATTCTGGGATTGCATCTTCTGGGATTGCCTCAGTAGACGGAGGGACAGGAAGAGACATGGATGTAGGAGCCCAAGTGTGTGGTCCCGTGGCCGCGACACTTGCAAACAATTGGGTCAATTCTTCTTGAAACTGAAGTCCTTTTGTCCTGAATTTATCATATCCTGAAACTTCCTGTACATTCATCATGAAAGTTTGTTACACAAGTTCGTACAAGCACGATGTCAAGGAAATAAATATGTTCGCTCACTGAAATGAATTACTAACCGAAATTTTCTTGTCCCACCAATCGTCGTCGGCAACAACAGTGTTCTTCTCACTATCCCATCCTACACCCATCTCGTGTAACAACCTATCCCATAGCTGCCAATCCTTTCTAAGAGCATCATATTTGTTTTTAAATTGACCCTTATCATATATTCTGCCCGTCTTTGCGGTGAAGGATTCTGAGATCTCTTTCCACCCAAATTTGTTAAAGCTAGTGCATTTGCGTGTTCCCTTCTCAACTTGGTCTATGCATAGGTCAATAAAGACTTTTGTGCTCTTCACATCCCATGATGCTTTTTCCTTACCCTTACTCATTATGGTTTCACCTTAAACAAACAGAAATCTAGATTTCACGAGCATTCACAGTCCAATCATTGCGTTCTAACCAAACAGAATTCTAAAGCAAATGATGACAGACATTGCATTATAACCAAACAGAATTATATTACAAGGATTTCCAGTCATTGCATTTTAACCAAACATAAATCTATGCTTGACGATGATCAATAACTGATGAGCAATAAAAAGGACGGAAAGAAGAGATTGCCCACGTTTGATGTGTTATGGAAAATGAGATGAATTAATAAATTGAATACATATATATATATAATCCCCAATTAATACAACTAGAAATTGAAATGAATGGAACTTGTTTCTTTCCAGCTGTAGGTGATAGATATTTTTTATTTTTAAATTTAAACATAGACAGCAATGCTTGGTCTAATCAACAAGCATGCCCTTGTCTCTGGTTTTGCTTGGCTCAAATACATATTTAGTCCCACTAGCCATTGTCCTTCAAATTTTAAATCCTAGCCAATGCAGTCCTTGCAATCAAATAAGCACAAATAAGCTATTAAAAAAGTAAAAAATGAGCTTAAAATTATCTTATGTTTAGTGTAAATGTGTAATCCTCTGTGTACACTATCAGGTAACCAAGAGAGTACAATATGACCGGAGTAATTAAGGTGTTTCACTAGAAATTTTGAAAAGATTCTTTAAATATTCAGCATCTTAAGGTTCAATGGAAATGTCAAACTCTTTAGGATAACAACAATTCCAAAACTAAGTCCATCGAGAATATGGGGACTGAAATGAAGGTGTGGTGAAGTTATAAGGATTTAATTATAATTAAGCCATCTAACTAACGCAATCTAGATTAGCTTGGACGTTTACTAGATCAAGATTGATTGCATTAATTTAGCTCGAACACAATTGATACTCCTAGAAACCTATACTGCAAAAATATGACAATATGGCAAAAGGAAAGATAATCCAATGATCAAAATGTCCAGCTGCTTGCCCGGGGGGTGTTTTGGAGCCAATTAATTTACAGAGTTTACTCAAGGAAACCTATTAATCAAAAGAGCATGGAGATTTGGCTGGGGATTGTCATCATACTAATATCTGCAAATGCGTATCACCTCACTGATCTAATTGACAATGTCATGCATGTACCCATTACACCTTACGAAGAAAAGAATCAGATAGCCAAAATATATGGACCATATGCGACGGATCATTATAATAAAGCACTAAAAGAGAAGAAACGATATTTCATGATGTCGGGAATTCAAACAGAGAAATTTAAGCTAATCCATCTAATTGATTCTCGCCATTTATGGAGATGAAATTTTTTTCGTCGTATCTCGAGGATTATATGCATTTATACGTCAGAGTAGGAAAAATGAGAAAGCATACAGAGGGAACACAGATAATGAAAGTTACAACAGAAAGCTTGGTAACCAATATCAATGTCTAACCAAACTGAAATCTATCAATGTCACCAGATTGTCTCCCTCGACAGAACAAGCAAAACGGGAAAAAAAAAATACCTGAACAGTGCATTTCGAAACACTCACCGGACACACAGGGACTTCAGAGATTTTGAACACTTATGAGTGTCACCGGCACCGACCGCAATCCGTTCTTCCTGCACCGACCGCCGACAAAGGTCCGACAGCCACCAACGCCTCAGATCGATCGGACCAGAGATTGAGCAGAAAAATGGGGAGCAAAGGGGGACCGAACCCACCCCAAACACTGCCTAAGTCTACCACCAGCCACCGACGGACTTGAGGAAGCAAAAAACAGTGACCGAGAACGCCGATTATGGTGATCTTCGACGGGATCTGGAAGAGAGGGAGAGGGCCGAAGCTCGACGGGATCTGGGAAGGAAGACGATGGAAGAACAAGGGAAGGAGCCACGGTGAGAGGGAACTTGCCACGCGAATGAGGGGAGGAGCGACGGTAGGAGATGACGAGAAATCGAAGCTCGGACCAGAGAAATGGAGGCCACCAGCGACGGAAGAGAAAAGGGAAAGATAAGAGAGAGAGAGAGAGAGAGAGAGATAATAAAGAATGCTCAACGGTCAAAAAATCTGGGTGAGGAGCAGAAAAAATTGGATTCTGGTGAAACCAAGGTTTTGCAATCCAAAACCTTGGTTTCGGGCGAAACGGGATTATCCAGAAAATTTGAGTGTTTGGATACTTTTAGATGAAACCATGGTTTGGGTCCAGAAGCAATTAAAAAAATTGAACCCAAACACCCTCTTAGTCAATTAAGCACTTTAGTGTATTTTTCTTTTTTTTTCAATAATAATTGAACTTTTTTTATTTTATCAACTTTTAATTTTTCACTTCAATTATCACAATATATACAAATAATATGTATGTGTAGTATTCAATAAGACTTATGCCCTTTTCAATCATTTTTCATCTAAATTGACTTTTCAAATAATAATTCAAACAGGTTTAAGGTTTAAAAAAAGTCACTTCTGTCGCCGTTAATCCAAATACAAATCACATTTATAATCTGACTTTTATCCTATATGACTTTTGCAAAAGTTAGATTGTAAAAGAGTCACTTCTGTTACCGCTAATCCAAACAGACACTTCTTCTCCTATTTCCCAAATATCGCCATGTCCTCATGCAAAAACCATCCCCACACTCCAACAAAGATCTCTTCTTTCCATTCCTTGTTTGCTTATATATATATATCCGTGTTACACACACTAGTATAAATCTTATCTTGTCGTCCAAACTTTATTTTTTTTTATCAAGTTCTGTTTGCCCTATACCTAATACTGTGAATGCAAATTCTTTGTGGCTGCAAACAAAACAGCTCCATGGGTTTCACTCTCATGTTGCTGATTCTGGGCCATCACATGCCGAAACCAAACGCAAGGCCCAAATTGTGATGAATAGAAAGCCTTCTTAAAGCCCAATAGAGTATTCCGAATATAGGAATGCAGTGTCGGCTGCCTGCAGGTGGCGGGGCGGGCAACGTTATGGTTGGGCCATACCTTACCTATAAGTAACTTATCTCATAAATATAAGATTTAGTTATCTTTTTTAAAAGGCTAAAGTATACATTTAGTCCTTTATGTTTACTCTAAGGTTCAATTTGATCCCTTAAGTTTATAAAGTATACTTTTAGTCCCCTAACTCTAACACCGTTAGTTTCATCTAATGAAAAATGCTGACTATACAATTAAATAAAGTATGCTTAAATTTAAATAATATAAAAAAAATTATTGTATGTTCTAACTGACCAATTAAAAAATATTAATAATTTAATAACCAGAATAATCACTACAACTTCCCACTAATATATACCCTTCACTCTCCTCCATTAATCTATTAATGGCTTCTCTGTTCCAATATTCCTTCCATTTTCTTACTCTTCTCCTGCCAGTCCACACTCCTTCCACATCTAAGGCATTAATGGAGGAGAGTGATGAGTGTATATTGATGAGAAGAAGATAGAGGTAATTGTTCTGATTATTAAATTATTAATATTTTTTAATTGGTCAATTGGAACATATAATAATTTCTTTTTTATATATTTAAATTTAAGTATACTTTATTTAATTGCACAGTCAGCATTTTCCGTAAGATAAAACTAACAGTGTTAGAGTTGAGGGACTAAAAGTATACTTTATAAACTTAAGGGATCAAATTGAATTTTAGAGTAAATATAAAGGACCAAATGTATACTTTAGCCTTTTTAAAAAAATTAAGGGAGTTGATTAAATTATTTTAAATTATTTTTATTTTTTTTAAAATTAATTTATATGACTTATAACTGATATATAATTTAATGATACATAACATATGATATGATTAAATAATTTATATAGTTTTCTTACTCTAAAAAAAACCTAACAAGAGTCAAATGATAGAAATAGAGGAGTGACAGAAGTGTCTTCTGATTAATTTTTTTAGTTGGGGGACAGTGGGGGGTGGAATTTCAAACAAATTGGTCAAAATTCAAATCCCATAACTTTTCTAATTTCCATATTAAAATCTCCTTGGACTTATCCACCCTCAGTCATTCAAATTGGTCGTCCATCTATATCCTCAGCCATGTCACCATTTTATAACAAACACGGGACTTTTAAATTAAGGGCTTATTGTTTTTTTTTTTTTGCCACAATTCTAAATTTTTTAGGGCTGGTTTAAATTAACGTTCACCAAATTTAATTTTTGATGGATAGGCGCTCAAAAGTTAATTTTATCTCAACTGAATTTACAGATTAAAAAGTCAGTCTAATGTGATTTATCATTTACGTTCGAATATACTTTTATCAAAAAGAATCAATTAGACAAATTGAAGTTTGTTTGGGTGATATAAGCTTCAAATTTTTAAAGGGGTCTAATCTATTTTATCATTTAATGCATTTTTCATTTTAATTTCACCCCTAAAATTTTCACTTTCATTCTGTTCCCCACTTTTTGTCTCTTGCTTTCTATCTCATGTAGATTAAAATTACACGTTTATGATTGCTTTTCGTCTTTAATTATATACTTTCTAAATGCACCAAATTTGTTGAATTAACAATTGAGTTAATTTATTTGTTCATGCGATAGAAAGTTTTTCGGCGGTCAAGACTAGTGTGCGTTTGGAATAGCTTAGTGCATGTTTGGGAAAGCGTTTTGTACAGGAAATAAGCTCTTATTACGCAAGCCGAGAAAAAACTCCTCTCACATACTTACTTCGTATACCGTGAATCACGAATTATAAGCACTTATTGCCCAAAAATAAGCTATTCCAAACACGCACTTATTTTTGGGCAATAAGTGCTTATAATTCGTGATTCACAGTATACGAGGTAAGTATGTGAGAGGAGTTTTTTCTCGGCTTGCGTAATAAGGGCTTATTTACTGTGCAAAAAGCTTAAACAAACATGCACTACATACTTTAGGGTGGCCTTTGACATTCGCTGTTTATGATGAATCCACGCGAGGTGTTTCTTACCTATTTATTTTAGGATAAAAGGCAATGCTGTACTAATTTTAATAAGCCTCCAAATTTAGTAGCAAATTAGTCTAAAAAATTTATGTTTATCGCAACACATAGTACTTATTCAGTAATTATAATAATATAAAATGTTTACTTGGCTTGATACTTATGCTATAGCTGATTTATTTTATTACTTTCATGCTTCTTCTTGTCTTTATTCTTTATTACTCATATATATATATATATATATGTATATATATATATTGATTTAAACTCATAACTATACCACCAACAAGCTAACCTGATAGGCGGCTTCACATCGTAAGAAGAAAAATATAAACTTAAATTATTGAAAACGTATTTATTGAAAAAGGTGAAATCTTTTGTGCTCTAATTTTAAAGAAAGAAAACTCTTGTTCAGATAAAAGAAAGTCATAATTGTGCTTCATGATTAAAAAAAAAAGTTACCGTATACTATATGGCCTAGAGATTTTTAAAAAAGATTTAAATTCCTATTTAATCATCATTGATATAGAGCAAAGATATGGTAATTAAATTTTGTTTCAAATATTACTCCTCTTTAGCTGGATTAAGTTGTGGGCAAATATGCTCTTAATTGCAAGCACATGGTCATAATTTTATAGTGTGTTTAGATAGAGAAAAAAATTAGGGAAGACGAAAAGTAAGGGTGAAAATGGAGAGAGAAATGGATTTTCTCCTGTTTAATTAGATTGGATGAGAAAATAGGAGAAAGAGAAAAGTGGAATGAAAAAAAGGTGTGGGTCTCATATGTTTTCTCCCCAAAATTTTCTCTGCAAAGATGAAGAGATTTTGCGGGGAGTCAACTTTCTGAAATAAGCTTTCACCCGCGCCATCACCATTGTCCATCTCCCCTGTTATGAGTGAACTGGCCACTTTCAAATGTAATTTCTTTTTAGATGATACAGAAGACAAATTTTTATCACGATAGAGGACACATAGGAGAAAAATATATATATATATATAGAGAGAGAGAGAGAGAGCTAGCTGACAATTTATATACTGTACTTTTTATAAACAATTTTTATTCTTATTACATAAAATGAATTATTGGTTAAGAATAGTTAAAAATAATAAATGTGTAAAAAATATCATATTTCTTTTAAATATATCCATATTTATGAAAAAGAGTATAGAAGAGAGAATGGGTAACAAATATGAAAGAATATGAGTATAAAATATGAGAAAGAATGTGTAATAAATCAGTAAATGAAAGAGAATTAGTGGTGAGTGGGGATAATTAATATAAATATTTGTATTTAATAGGAATATAAAAGGAAAAAGTAGTTTAAATTTTGAAAAGTAAGAAGAAAGCTGTTTATAAAAAAAACCAACCTCAAGAAAAAAAAAAATTGCTTACAAAAATAACAGGAAGAAGCATATTGATATTTCTACACTGTTTTTTTTTTATTTTCTTAATTTCTTTTCTATACGTGATATATCATAACATAGATCATATTATTATTTAGTAATAATATGGTATTTTTATATTATATATACTCATTCTTGTTAAATTTACCTTTTTTATTGTTATTAAATTTAAATGAAATAAAAGCATATTGAGTTTTTTAAAAAAATTAATTTTAATTTTATTAATAAATCTGGATACAAAGATGTTATTATTATTGGGACATGTTTTTTTTAATTTTAAAATTTTCTTATTATTGTATTTGTTAGTAAATATATTTGGCTTAATATTTTGACTTTAAAAGAAAGTATAAAAATAATTTTATTTTAAGTTGAATTTAATATTGGTGTTAATTTTTATTTGAATTTATTTTTCATAGCATTACTTTAAAAAGTGGGTTAAAAATTAAATAAGGATATTATCATAATTATAAAGGTCATGTATTTTCTCTTCCCCTTCACTTCTCCCCCTCTATCCAAACACAATGAGGGAATCTCCCCACATGTCTCGCCTTCTATATTTTCCTCTCCTTTAGTTTTTCTCTCCATCCAAACGCATTGTTGGTGAAGGACAGGTCATACCCTCTTATTCGGTTTTACTGCATCCTGCAAACAAGGAATTTGAAAGTCAAAGGATATGGAGCAGCTATCAAGACAACGCCTGTTACATTATTATTATTATTATTTTGATACAATTACATTATTATTGACCAAGCATTAAAATTCAGAACAACGTTGAAGTCAAAGATGATTAACACACGTGACAATATCAGTTAATAAATGATTACTCTTTTTTTTTTGCCGACAGTTGATAAATGATCCTACTAACTATTTAAGGTTGAAAATGATGACCGGATGTATCAATATGAGTATTTTTCTAAAATTATCATGATTAAACGGTCTGCCTTCTACCCCAATCTTATTTATTAATCTAAATTATTTAATTCAAATTAATTATAAAAAAATTAGTTAACTCGTTAAATATAGATTAAATTGATAAAAATTTTTAATTCTATCATGATTAAATGGTCTACCTTCTATTCCTATCCTATATAAATCTAAATTACTTAATCTGTACTACATGCTAAAAATATTTAATTAATTCATTAAATATGAACTAAATTAATAAAAATTTTAATTTTGTTATTATTTATAAATGAGTGCTCTCTACCTCTCTTTTCCCTCTTGACCTTTAATAGAGGTAAGATTATAATATTTTTATTTATTATTCTGAAAATAAACTTATAATAAAAACTAAATATAATCTAACTAAACTTATAAATAGGTGCTAACAATAATTTAATTTACATTTACTTCAAAACTCGTGCATGCCTAAGTCTCGCTTTGACTTTTCAACCACTTCCGAACTGCAAGCCCTAGCTCCCCTCCTCGTCCAGTCAAAGTAATCGTCTGACATATAAAAATTTTTGACTCTTGCATCCTTATATTCGTCATCCATATACTTCCAAGCGAGAGCATACATATATGAAGCAATGTATATACGAGGTTGAACTTTGAAGAACCGTAAGGTTAATTAATCAAGACGGGCAATATCCAAAAAAAAAAACAACAATTTTAGCAACGTGAGTCGTTTATTTATAATATAAAGCACAGTTCAGATATGAATGAGGGATTATGTGAAATCAGCAAGGCGTTTACTTGTAAATTCCAAATTATGCACGTGAAGCAATCCCGCACACGACAATTAACATAGATTCAGTCAATGCATGCCAAGACAGTGAAGTAGAATTGAGCTAATTCTTATGGCAAAAAAGAATTGAGCTAATTCAAAATGACAGCTTCGGTCCTCAACAAAGAATAAAAATTTCTTATTAGCGTTGAGTTTGTCAGTATGGCTTTCAGAAACCTTCTTGGATTTTAAGGCACATGTTCTTGTTTTTTTTAAAAAAAAAAAACTTAAACTTGTGATCGTCCGAAAAAATGTCAACCTTGTGGCTTGTTGCACTTCACCATATTTTAGTGATTTACTATGATACTCCCTCCAGTTCTAATTATAGAATAATATTTGGGAGTTGATTTTGATTCTAATTATAAGACAAAGTTTTAATTTTTGTCAATTTATTCCCAAAATACCCCCTATTGATACTTTCTCAATAATAATGAAACACAATAATAATTTTATAATACACCTATGTATTCTATAAAGTGAGTAATACTTACAACTCATTAATATTACATACACATCAATTCCACTATTTCTTTTATTTTATAAGAATAAAGGGTAAGAAAGTCAATTTAACACTATCAACGTCATCATCTCTATTTTTAAAAATTGTAACTTTTCTTTTCTTTAATTCCACTCAAACTAAACCGATATAACTCCATTTTAGTGATAGACGTCAAAAACATGGCGCTCATCTGGGAACTTTTTTGTTTATAGCCACTGAATAGGTATTTTAAACATTCAAAAATTAAAATATATACGTGGGAAGGCGCTACACCCAGCAGCATTAATTAATTTCTCCTGTAAACGTTACCGTAAACAAAAACTAGCTAGTAGCAATATACTCACAGGATTATGGTAGACCCATGTAGTTTTCTTAAATCATCCTTATTAAATAAGGGTATTTTAGGAAAATAAATAAGATTAACTAATTTAATTACTATTCTTAATTTTTTTAAAATTAGGTAAATATATTTTATAATTAGGACCGAAAGGAGTATAATATTATGGGTGCAATATTCTCTCGTCACCTTTCTTTTCTTTTTTAATTTTAGAGACATAAGGCTTTTTTTTTTTTTTTTTGGACAGAGACATGAGGCTTTACCCGGCGTGGTTTTATGAAATTTAAAGTATGGTTGATTAAAATGATACATTAGTCTTTGGAAAAATTCTAAATAAATACCGTTTAAACTTAAAAAATCTAAAAAATTCTGTTAACACATAAAAATGATAAATAGGTCTCAATAGACTAATATGAGATTTTAGAATATTATCCTTTTACTAAAATGCCCCTCAAGTTTTTAAAAAAAAACATAGAAAAAACCCTCTCCCACGTCAGAGCTTTGGTGACAACTTGAATAATGAGATTGACTACTTGAGCTCCCTATACCCCATCAAGCGTCGTTGATAAGTTGAATAAAGGTAATGACAATTTAAGTATTGGTAATGACAACTTGAGTGTAGCCATTAATAACCTCAGAAGCGCAATTTGTTAATCGTTATACTCAAGTTATCATTGCATTTATTCAACTTACTAACGACATTGGATAGTGTTTATGGAACTCAAGTAGTCAATCCCCATATTAAAGTAGTCAATTTCATTACTTAAGTTGTCATCGGAGCTTCGGTAGCTGGCCTCCGAAGTCCCACCATCGGTGGATCTCCGGTCCTAGTTAGGATTCTTTCTTTAAAAAAAAAAAACTTGAGGGGTGTTTAGGTAAAAGCACAATATTTTAAAATTTTAAAATAGTCTTTTGAAACCTATTTATCATTTCCGTGTGTTAAAAAATATTTTAAGATTTTCTAAATTCAAATGATATTTATTTAAAATTTTTCCTTAATCCTTTTATAATATGGGTACGAATCCCTTAATATTTATTCCTAGCTAATTCTTATGACTTATTTGATATAACATTGTTTTTCTTATCTGATAGAGAATTTATTTGTAACTTGTGACATTTTTTGGTGCAATTTTTTTTATTGCACCATTGGATAGTTTGGATATTCATTGTGTCAGAGCAAATAATTCAAGGGCAAAAAATCATTTAATCTTTAAACATACTAATAAAAATGTTATCAGTGTAATTACCAGACAAAATGTTAACAATGCAAGAAGTATTCCTTACTTGTATCTTCTTTGGCTTACTATCCCTGCTTCTGATTTCGATCGGGAGTCCTATGTACAATCGATATATCAATATATACACATATACATAATAAAATGGATTAATTATAAATCAACGACTCTCATTTATCAGACCTCAAATAATGTACCAAAAAAACAAGGGCAGTTAACTAACTCACAAAGACGATGACGCCAGAAAATAACTCAAGTATATTTCCTCAAATCTTACCCTCTAAAAATTATATATTTGCAAGTGCATATAAATTAACATTTAGATAGTTAATAAGGTTGATATAATTAGTAAGAATGTGATTTACATATCATATTGTGATAGGTTCATATTTTCTTAGCAATGTAAGAATGTGACTTTTCACTTTGATGAGCTTGTGACTTAATTTATCTTAATTTGCATGTATATAAAAAAAATATCACTTAGATAATTTAACCCAAGAATTTTATAAAAAAAAATTCAATTCAATTTAATCATATCCACTTTTGGAAAAATATTACAAAAAAAAAAAACAAAAGATATGAACTGTGTTCATCTCCAAAACGGGATGCGATTACAACGGAGAGATAAACCACGGTGGATTTCCACATCACACAACCATAAGCTGGGGACAACCAAAGGGAGGGATAGGAGATAACGGCGATAACGGCGGGACACTGAAAATCCCGCTTGAATCGTTGTCCCAGAACCCCTTCCAATTAGACGGCGTTAACGGAGTGTCCTTAGTATAGTTCTGCTGAGACGCCGATTCCGTCGTCGTTTTCGCCTGCTTCACTACCGGCTTTACCTCCACTTCCGCCACCTCCTCTTCGTCTTGACGGCGGCGTTTTCCCTCGCCGGAGCTAACCACCGAGCTCGATGTTTCAACTTCCAAAGGGAAGTTCAGGATGGCTTTGGAGCCGCGAAGCTTAAAGGCAGCTCGATCGTAGGCTTTGGCGGCTTCGATAGCCGTGTCGAATGTTCCCAACCACACCCTGGATCCGCGCTTGTTCGGATCTCGGATCTCCGCCGCATACTTGCCCCATGGCCTCTGTCGGACTCCTCTGTAGTGCTTTTTCACGACTTCCTTCGGATTTATCTGCTCCAACATCTCTGCCACCTCCTCTTTCTGCTCCGGATTCCCAAACTGGATCCACTCGGTCTTCCTGGGAAGCGAGATTTGCAACGACGGTTTCCTACTCGACGGTAATTTCTTCTGCGATTCATCAGGTCTTGGATCGAAGTCTAACACGCAACTGTATGACGGAGGGCTTTCCAGTGTGTTAGATTCGAGTTTGAGAAACCTATTTTCGAATTGCGAGGGTTGGATTTGGGAATTTGGCGGTTTGAGGTCAATTATTTGGGGTTTCGACTCGAATTCAAACGGATTTGTTTGATCTTGTGATGAAAGTACGGGATTGGCGGGGAAATCGTGGATATCAGGAAAGCAATCAGACATGATGGAATTAGCATCAGAAATTGAAGATCGGGAACAGAGAGATTGAGAACTTGAAATAGAAGAGTTCACTTCCTCAAACCAAAGGGCGTCAGAAGCGGACCTTACCACCCCCGGAGAGAGTTCACCTAGAAGATGTAATTTTATGCTTTCAAGAGCTGAAACCTCAACTCGATTGGACATCATAGGGTTTGATCGAATTCTGCAGTGGATCTTCTAAAGAAGAAGAAGAAGAAGCAGAGGAACTTGATTTGAAAATTTGAGAATTCGGAATATGGAAGAAAATTAGATTGTGTGTTATCTAAGTTGAGTAGATAGGAGAGTGGAAAAGGGATATATATATAGGCGTGAATCTTTGAACATCTCCCAGTTCAACCGCCTACAACCCCAGCGCTACGAAGGAACCAGGAAGCATCGTCTTCCCTTATCAATTGTTCTCTGTCTTCGAGCTTCTATTTCCCGCGGTAAGCATCACGTTAGTTATCCTGCTCTACTGCTTCTGAACCGTTGGATCTCATATCTGTCAAGATCAACGGCTACGCCTTTGAGATAATTGTTCATACTTCATGGCGCTCGCCTTTTCTCTGTCCTCTTGTTCTTCGGTCTTTTCACCTTTTTAAAGCTCTGTTTGGCACATTCTGAGCAGCTTCCTAAAAAGTAGATTGTGGTGGGAGTAAGTTCAACACTGTTGAAAATTTCTATCTGGTAGAGAGATATATTCAACAATCAACAGTGTAATTATAACAAGTAAACTCTGATGACTTGGTTTGATGCGTGTGCATTGCATGCAATAATATTTTATATTTATCCAATTATTTTTACCACGTGAATTATTCATAACTAATTAGGTGTCTTTGAGTGAAAGACGATGAAACAAAAGTCTTGAAGAAACTTCAATTCACTCGGGAAAAAAAAAAAGGTCTTGAAAAATCTTGTCATCTGGTTAGCAAGGCGGGAACCTTACGATTAGGTCCTCATCTCGTAGCTTTGATAAGGCTTCTAGAATCCTATTAAACGTTTTAACGTGCAAGTAAAGAAAAACTGGGCCTTGACATTTTTGTCTGTTAGTTTTGCATGTAAAGAAGTGAATTGTCGGTTACTTTAAATTTAGGTAATTAAACATGAGAAATTACAACGCTAATGGGTAAACTATATTAGATCAGACAATAATCAACTTGGACTAATAAGGTTCCTTGGAATGGTGGTCATGAAGCTAAGGACTCTATATTCTAGTTTTGGCTTCACATTGTAGTATGAAAGCTTCAAGAAAAGGTCTAAAACCATTGTTTATTCGGCCAAAAACAAAAAAGATGGATTCTATTCTAAGAAAGAAAAGGGAGGTTCTGTACTTTAGTTGTTGGGTGCGTGGGGATTTATATATATATATAATTGAAAGGGTCTTACAGAAATTAATAAGAGAAAATGACACTAACATCTTAATAAAAAGAAATAATATTAGAAAAGTCTTATAGATTGTTAGTAAGAAGTGAAAGAGTAACTATTGACAAGCAGAATGAGCTATCATTAACAAATTATGAGACTTTTTTATACTTCCTCCGGTCCTAATTATAAGACAAAGTCGACTTTTTTGTAGAAATTAAGAAAGTCAATTAAATTACTTTAGAGTATTTATATTTTTATCTTTTTCTCTAAACTAATTAATTTGACTAATAAAATAATATATAATCTAAGGATACTAAAAATATAAACACTCTAAAGTAATTTAATTTGCTTCCTTAATTTCTCCAAAAAAGTCAACTTTATCTTATAATTAAGACCAGAGGGAGTATTATTTTTCTTAATCAAGCCCTTAATGTCATTTTCTCAATTAGGGAGATTAGCATAAGTAGAACAGAACCAAAAGAGAAGAGCCATTAAAGCCTGCAATATAATATGCTCGGTTCCACCGCCCTATGATTAGTGGGTTAATTAAAACTGATGATATGGCCGTCCAAATTAAATTTTTGTCTACTTGCATCTGCCCTCTTCTTTGCGATGAAATAATTAGCTTTAGACCCCAGGTCTCGTGATTTGCCGGCTATTTTACCTTAATTTCTTAGAAGTATTTGTAAGCTTGCTAATTTACTAGGACTTTGACATTGATATTACGTACTAATTTACCTTTTATTTGGAAGTAAATTTTAAATAATTTCGATGAATGAAATTAAGTATATAGGAGTATATGAAGTAGTCAATGGTCGCAGGTGCATTTAATATTCATAACCCAAAGTCTCTTACATGCACGTTTCCTCCACGGAATTAAACAACTTCATATTTTATTCATCAGTTATTAAATATGGACCCACCACAGGGGGACCCTATCTTGCTCACATATTATTATTTATTCGTTTGGAAATTCTCTTCATGTGAGAAGCCAAAGGGGAGTGGAATTTTTGTGTGTGTCTGTATGTATTTAACCAGGTCTTAAGTTGTACCAAGTCCCTGAGCCTGGTTATAGCTAGCCATGTCAAAGGAACATACATACTATAATTAAGCCTTCACATAATAAATGTTTTGATGTATGGACTATGTCTTCTTCGTAATAGTAAAACGAGATCTTTAAAATTTGTAGTTGATCAAGCTAAGCTTAAGAAAATTTGCGAAAAGTTCAACTGCTCAACAGCTCAAGATTGAAGACATTCCCGAATTTCTATAAATAAATAGTGCTATATGTAAAGTTTTTACTTATAAAAGATTTTTCCAGGCAACAAAATTATAAAGGATTTATCTTTAGCGAGCAATGTGATGCTATAAAGACTAAAGAGCTTGACCCCTTGATAAACTCAACTCCACCTCTCAGCACCTCTAATTTCAATTTTATTCTGACTTTCGAAATGGAATACTTTTTTTGTGTCTAATTTCATCTATGGGTTCTTGAAAATAATATTTATTTAACATTGAATCAAAGACTCTTCTAAGAGGGAAATTGAGATGGCCGGGAGTAGATTGTCAATAATTTCTATTTAGTCTTTAATTCTGGTAAAAAAGAAATTAGTTTTTAATTATTACTACTTCCTTCAATTCTAAATATAAGACATCTTTACTAAATTAACACGGTTCAAAAACAGAAGATGAGTTAGCCTTTATTTTGTAATTAGCGTATCAATAATTTATGATAGTTTCTTGCAATACCCCTCTCATTTATTGGATTATTGACTTTCATCCGGTTAAAGTTAAAAAATTTGTTGTATACTACTGTTAAATAAGAATATTTTCTTAAAAAATGGATACAAAATCTTATTTTATTAATAACCAAACTAGAGTAGTTCTCAATAAGATTTTATAATAAGGATTAAAAATACTAATTTTCTGAATAGTGAACTTAACACTTTTGCACTACAAAAAAACATGCTATTATAGACGGAATTACCTACGGAATTATTTCCGTAAGTAATTTCCGACGGATTTTCCGTTGGAAAAATTACCGACGGATTTTCGACGAAATTTTTTTTTTCTGTGAATTCTGTCAGAAAATTCCGACAGAAAATAAATTTTCCGATGGAATTATAGACGGAAAAAAATTTCTTCTCTAATTACCGACAAATTAAAGACGGAAAAAATTCCATCGGTAAATACTGATGGATTATCTATAGAATTTTTTCTGTTATCCACGAAATTTTGTGGGTAATTTGTAGCTAATTACTGACACATTAAAGACAAAAAAAATTCCGTCGGTAAATAATGATGGATTACCCACAGAATTTTTTCTATTGATAATTATTGACGATTTACCCATAGAATTCCGTGGATAATTTTAACGAGAAATCACCGACGGAATTTCATGAGTAATCTGTAGGTAAAATTAATAACTTTTTTATTATCTTTGAATAATTTATATAAAATAATAAAAATGAAAATAATCGATAACAAATAAAAAATTTAAATATCATAAAATTAATATTTAATATGATATATTAAATATATATAATATTAATAATAAAAATTTTAAATGAGAAAAGAAATTAAAAATTTTAAAATTTATATCATAAAAAAAAATAATTATATATAAATATATATTTAATATTATATATATTTATATTAATATAAAATATTAGAATGAAATAACAAATTAAAATTTTTTAAATTTTATATCATAAAAAAACGAAATATGTAATTATATATAAATATATATGTAATATTATATATATTTATATTAATATTAAATATTTAAACGAAATAAGAAATTTAAAAATTTTATATTTTATATTATAAAAAGAAATATATAATTATATATAAATATATATGTAATATTATATATATTTATATTAATATTAAATTTTTAAACGAAATAAGAAATTAGAAAATTTTATATTTTATATTATAAAAACGAAATATATAATTATATATAAATATATATAGTTGATATTGTATATATTTATCTTAATATTATATTTGTTTTTTAATTATTACATTATATATATTATTACGTGAATAAATAACGCAAGGTTAAAGTAGCTCAACTTGTAAAGGCATTAGAACACATATTAAAGATCCAGGGTTTGAATGCCACCTTTGTCACAAAAGGCAACAATTATCTCACAGAGACATGTGGCACAAGGTTAGAGGGACACATGGCCCCTGCTCGGGGGCCACCGGGGCTAGATGCGGGGGTGGGCGATAAGGGGGCCTCCGGTAATGTCCACGTGGCCTCTTTTAAGGTCACCACATGGATTTTTTTTTTGTTTTTAAAAATAATATCAAATTATTGATGGATTACCCACGAAAAAATTCCGTCCGTAATTACCAACGGAATTGTTCCGTCGGTAATGACCCACGAAAAAGTTTTTGTCGGAAATCAGTCAATAATTTCTGACGGAAAATTCCATCTGTAAGTTTCTGTTAATTCGTCGGTAATTTCCGACGGAATAAAAATTCCATCAATAAATCAATTTACCACATACTTTTTAGAGATGAAACTTATTATGTCGGTAATTGCGTTTCCGTCCCTAATCCTTTGGTAATTTCCGTCTGCAATGATTTTAGCGACGAAATTCCGTGGGTAATGCACTGTTTTTTTTTTGTAGTGTTGTAGGTTTATATCAAAATCAAAGTGTGCCAGTTTCAGGACTTGGTTTCAGTGCTTAACATTGAAATCAACACAGATCGGATGGTTTGATAGACATACGCACAATGCTTAGCATTGAAATCAAATCCGCTAGTCTCATGGTGCCCACACTCTCTAAGAAATGACATTATTGGATTTTCGAGTTCTAAGGTTTACATCAATTACGCAGTGACACACCGCAAAAACTAAAGCAAATACTTGAATGGCACGCAATATGACTTTATAGAAAGGATTTCAATGATTTCTTAGATATGGTTGACATGGACAACGATGATGCTAAACCTGCTACGCGTGGATGCCTTCCTAGCTAACTGCATTATATTTGCTCTCAAGGTCAACCAACCGAATGAGGTTGACCTGCTCTTGAATGGATTTAGAATATTTCCACCGTGGAAGAAAATATTTAAGATAAATTAGATAAAAAATATATATATATACATATACTTGTACCTAATGAAAAGTGACTCATCATGAACCCATCTATGTGTATATCACAATCCATACAACTTTTGCATGACATATATTATCCCATACTAGTGGCTGTCATTCTCTCCAACGTAACGCTCCCTCTCACATTTTTTTCACAAAAAGAAGAGACAAAAGTATTAAACAGTGGCCACTAATTTTATTGATGATCAACTCGCAGGCCCCTAAAAAAAAGTATCAATAAAATAAAGGAAAAGGTGTATCCAGCATCCTGATTTATTTTTAGAGGTGCAATCAGCATATTGAAGTATTTAAAGATGTAATCATCACCCTAAAGTATTTAAAAGTGCAATCAATACCCTAATGTATTAAAAATGGAGCAATTACATTCCTTTACTAACATAATACTAACTTTGTTTGCTGACACACTCTTTCCTTTCCTCTTTCATCGATCTTAAACCCTAAATAATCTTGAGTTAGTATTTTGTTAGTGAATGGGGTGAAATTGTTCTATTTTTAATAAATTAGGGGCAAAATTGCACCCTTAAATAATAAAAGAAGGGATGAATATGTTGAAAATCGATGAACATTAAGGACAATTGCTCTACTTTTATCTTGAGTTAGTATTCTATTAGTGAAGAGGTATAATTACTCCATTTTTTATATATTAGGATGCTGATTTCACCTCTAAAAATACTTTAAGGTGTTGATTACACTTCTAAAAATAAATCGGGGTGCTAGATGTATCTTTACCTATAAAAGAAGGTGTTCGTCACATATTTGCATAAAAAAGAAAAGGAAAAAAAATCTTTCTATCACGTGAGTTGATAGAATTTGTTGAAGTCGAAAATGCGAAGATCTTGCAAGATAGAAGGCACTTTTATGTACTATAAAAAAAAAGAAAAAGAAGGCACTTTTATGTGCTAGTCTCTCTCTCTATATCAAGCGTGGGCATTTTTTATTTTCTCGAAATATTGTAATATCATCTGTCGTAAATGCTGCAAATTAAGTTTTGCGTGAATTTATTTTGGTGCTCTTCTTTTACTGCCCACGAGAAAAACAAATTTAAATTTGGTCCATAATCCGTCAATGGGTGCGTAAGAATGCTTTATATGGGTAATTAATTAGTACTGTATTTAAAAACGTTATTGAAAATTTATTAGACTGACGAATTTGAAATGTTTTTATGTATAGAAAACACCAGTATGATATAGAATTTCAGGCATGAGTTATCAGTATTCAAATTCAAACCATCCTCATAAGACAAAGTTTTTTAATTGGAATTTTTTCACCAATTGTTTTCTAATTATCTGAATGTTCACAAACATAATAGAGGCACACATAACGAACGGCCCGCGAGGCTTAACTGGTAAGCAAGAGAGAAGCATATAGAAGCTTGTAGAGGAATGAATTACTTCTCAGCTTCTAAATATAAAATAAAGTTAATTTTTTTAGATATATTAAAAAAACTAATTAAATTATATTAAAATATTTATATTTATCATTTTTTCTCCAAACTATTTTGTCTAACTTATAAACTCATATATAATCTAAAGATACATGACATATGATATGATGAAATAATTTTACTTAACTTCATTAATCTCTCTAAAGAAGTCAACTATATTATATTTAAAAACAGAGAGAGTAACATGTTTGGGTTTGACTTTTCTATATCTGGAAATTGAAAGTCAAATGGTGAGAACGGGAGCACGTGCGTGCATGGTGCATGGTGCATTTTGCATGGTGCATGTATGATGTACCCAACGGCAATGCCTTGGTATTTCTCCTCCCTTTTCGCTACTTCCAAAATTGCCTTCAACAGTCAACACTGCCCCGCACTCCGTACCCATTAGTGGGCCCACCCTTGGTCTCTTATCTCATCTTTGAATTATCCATTTTCCCACGTGCACGATCTTCTTATTCGAATCTGCCCCGAACCTTCCTCTTTTTAAGTGTGTTTGGAGCTCCAATTGGAGGGGTCAATTGGGCTTATTTTAGCCTTAAGCTCAATAGACAGCTGAGAAAAAAAAAGTGTATGTTTGGTTGATAAAATGAGCAATTGGGCTTTTGGAAAATTGAGCACTATTCACATAAGATTGGGTAAAGTTTAATGTTGGAGCTTTTATCAAAAGCTCAATTGAAATATATCCCATGGCCCCACGTTTTTTTTCTTTTCTCTCTCTCTCTCCTGTAATTACAATTAAGGGTGAATATTCTCTCTCTCTCTTGCCTGCAATCAAAATATTTTTTCAGTTGTGTCTAGTGTGTTATCAGACTGATTACAATTTTATCTTTAATATATTTTTTCAGCTACAAAAATTAATTTAAAATATTTTTCAGTGCTTTTAACCCCTTAAAATATTTTTCCAACTGTACCCAGTGTGTTATAATACTGATTGTAATTTTATCATTAATATATTTTTTCAGCTCCAAAAATTACTTTAAAATATTTTTTTGTGCTTTTAACCCTTTAAAATATTTTTTCAGTTATACCCAGTCTTAGGAAACCGACTAAAATTTTACCTTTAATGTATTTTTTTTAGTAGTAAAGAGCACTCAAAACTTAGAATACTGATTTATTGATTTCCATCAACTCTAAAATATTTTTCCAATAGCACCTAATATTTTAAAGTAATTACTTGGTTTTTTAAATATTTTTCCAACCACTCTCTCTTACCATTATAACAAAAGCCCTTATGCTTAAGCCAATCAAACAAGTTTTATTTTTACAAAAGCCCAATTGACAATCGCCAGTCCAAACATAAATCACATTACAAAATTTAGCTTTTACCAAAAGTAATATTACAACAAGCCCAATTACCGATCGTTGTTCCAAACACACCAACTCTACCTGCAATTCTTCCTCTCCTTCCTTGTCCTCTCCATCTCGCCTTTTAAATTCTTATTTTGTGGCTGTTTAAAATAATGATTGCAAGAATCGTTTTTTTTTTCAATCTGATTTTTTGTAATCTTATTTTAAATAAAAATTAGATTGTGTAATATGATTTATATTTAGATTGACGGTTGTATGAGTGACTTACAAAAATAAAATTTATTTAGATTGGCTTTAGCATATTTTGGTAGTGCATAATTTCTTTTAACTTTTTCGGTTTTATACCCTCCCTCCAATTCTAAACACAAGTCATACAATTTTTTTTTTTAAAGTTGTAAATATAATACTTTAATTTCTAAAACTTATAATTTTTTCCTAAACCCTTTTAGTTGATCCGCACATATTAAGAGAGTTTTTTTTTATTAAGGAAGTAATCATTTTTAATGCAAATGATTAAAAATGATATTAAGAAACAAGCACACATTTTTTAATGAATAATTAAATTAATTTCTTAATAAATTGAAATTAGCTAGTTATCCAGCCGCTGCATTAATTTATAAATGGTAGTAATACTCATTTAAACAAATCCATCCGATGATAAATATAAGAGTTAATCAATGAGTTTTCCTTAGTATTAAATTGATAATACGTAAGATCTAGTCAAGCAAAAAATGAAAGATCTAAATTCATTTTGTTTTAAAAATGTATAATTTTTTTCCCAACTTATCCTTTTTTTTACGAGTCTAAACCATTTTTATTGATTACACACACATATTAAGAGATTTTTTATAAAGATATAGTTTAATTTCCATTGTAAATAATTAAAATGGGTAGTTTAGAGATACCAACATATATTTTTTTATAAAAATTAACTCAACTAATTTTTTTTTTAACTTTTATCAATTAGTTATTTAACTTATATTCCTTTCTAATCTTATTTATAAGGTAGACAAAATGTTTAGTTTACTCCTATTTATAAGTCACAATTATTTATTGAATGTTTAATATGAATCACTACTACAAAAAAAATAAAGTTGTGGCGCTTATAATTACATTAGCTGTGGCGCTAGAGAAGTGCCACATATCTGGACGTCACTAAAAGAAGCTGTGGCGCTTGGAAGCGCCACAACATTTAATTTTTTTTTAAAAAAATACCCTCATGAGGGAGGTCTCCTGTGGCGCTTGCTTCTCCAACAAGCGCCACAGGAGGGTATTTGTTTTTAAAAAAATTTCTATAAAAAAAATATTTACTTCCACAGGATCGTCTTTCCCGACTCTTTCAGCTAAACTTGGAGAATAAAATTCAGTCCATGTCACTGAACATACACCACAGTTTGGTTAGTAACTCCATTCATTTATTTAATATTCACAAACCTAATCCGTTTTCAAAAATGGCAGGCCATTTTGTTAGCTTATAGTGAGATAACTTTACTTTTTTTTCTTATAATGTAACTTTACTTTTAAATTCATTATGTATTATGGTTAGAACATAAATATCAATTTGAAATAAAAAATTACAGAAATTATATGACAATTAAAAAAAAGGAAGAAGAAGAAGCATGTTGAACTTATAAGCTTAATTGATCAGTGCAGTGGAGTGGGAGACCACGTTGCCCATTGGTGACGCAATCTTGAGTGAGGAGGAGGAGGAAATTTGAGCGGTTGGGACTAAAAGTGAAAGACAGTACAAAGAAAAGGGAACAATTGAGACAGGAGTGGGGATGACAGTTGGAACAAAACAAAGAAGTAGATTCGATGATGAAGACGTGTGCATGTGTGAGTATGTTTTTAAGTGTGAAGATGAAAGGAAATGGAGGGAGAGGGGCGACGGTCATCCACTGCAAGAAGTTGTAGTGTAGATGAAAAGGGAAAGTGAGAGAGGAGGGAATAATTAAAGTGGGATGAGTCAAAATAAAAGAGAAGGAGGGAGGCTACTGCGCGGGAAGGGAAAAAAAGATAAGGGTGGGGGTGGGGGGAATTGTGATTAGTGGGAAGTGGATAGCGTAATCCACTAAAATGGTCAAAATTTTTTTATTTTAATATATAACCAGCTATGGCGCCTGGGCAACTGATGGTAAATTTTTTTTTTTAATATACAACTTACTTTGGGATTAATTTTTGGTCAAAAAAATTTTTTTTTTAAATATATAACCTATTGTGGCGCCTGGTTTCTTAGGCGCCACAATGGGTTATAATTTTTTTTTTAATATATACATAACCAGCTGGTCACGTGGTGGCCAGCTGGTAAAATTTTTTTTTAATTATAAACACCAGCTGTGGCGCCTGGTAATCCCAGGCGCCACAGCTGGTCAGGCAGGCGCCACATTTGGTCTAATCAGCTATGGCGCCTGGTCTATTAGGCGCCACAGTTGATACCTAAAATTAAAATAAAATAAAAAATGAAAAAGAAAAAAGGCAGCTGTGGCACTTCTTAAAGAAGGGCCACAAAATGTGCGCTACCTTTTGATCTTTTTGTAGTAGTGAATGTATAGTTATATATATTTCATTTATTATTGTGTTGACTTTATTTTGATATAATATATTTTTATAATATAGATAAAGATGAAAAGTTGTTAAGTTCTATGACAGAATCACTAAGCGAGATTTAAGATTTGTTTAATATACTGACTTGTAAATCTGAAATGAAGTAACATTAATAAATTATTGCAACGAAGGTGTTGAATGGAACTTTGAGAAAGTCCACTAGTGGAAAAAGGGTTTTTTAGACCGGTTAGAATTGACTTTTTAGATCGGTTCTGGATCCGATCTTGATACAACCGGTCTAAAAAGTATGTCACTTTTGAGACCGGTTTGGTAACCGGTCTTCAAAGTCAAGCTTTTAAGACCGGTTCTATTTATAACTTGTCTAAAATCAACAATTTTAAGACCGGTTTTCATGAGCTCCGATTTTAAAAGAACTCTTTTGTAAGGAGATTTATGTAACGTTTTTAAGACCGGTTATAATTATAACCGGTCTTAAAAGTTATTTTAAGGCCGGTTTTACATACAATCGGTCTTAAAAATGTTAATTGTAAGACTGATTTTACATACAATCAGTCTTAAAGTTTTAATTTTAAGACCTGTTATAAATATAACCGATCTTAAAATAACTTTTAAGACCGGTTATCATTATAACCGGTCTTAAAAGTGTCATGTTTTTTTTATTTGTTTGTGATTAGGTTAGTTACGAGAACGCATCCTTAAATTGTTACCTCCAATGTCATACTTATTAAGTGCTATATGGTGTTCAGTTTGCTTCCACTTACCATTTCCTTTTGCTTTAACCTTCTCATTGAATTGGAAACTTGTAACATGTCATATATCTTCATGTATAATGTTTTGTTTAAAACCATCATATATATATATATATGCATAAATGGATTCAACCATGACATATCGAGCAACCAACAAGTCAATTCATCAAAATATACAAAAACCATTTTAAAACCAACAAACATGTCAAATCATGCAACCAACAATATAAATGAATTCAACCAACCAACATGTCAATTCATAAATGAATATATACAAAAAAATTCCTCAGCTTTATATACAAGAATTCACTGTTATAAAAGTTCATAAATGAATTCAGCACAATAATTACGAATGTGCTCAATATCTTCTTCTAGAAAGGGGTCAGCAAGTTCAAACACCTGAAACACTAAAGCCAGGTAAAACATTAAATTCACTTAAAAAAATAAAAGTAATATAAATTTTTTGAAATATATATACATTTACCTCTTCAGTAAGTCCTATCATACCTAAGGTAATAATATTATACATGTGCCTCAGAATATATAACCCACACAAGTTGGACCCCGGTTGTTGCCTACGGGTCTAAAAAATAACATGATATCGTTAAAACAAGTATAAAATTAAAGCATGGCTTATTATTGAATACATTCTTAAAACAATTCAATATGTAACTAACCTTTGGTAAGATCCATGTAAGGTCTTTTACCTCACGCATAGGCCTACCAAGAGCAGTGTGTTGGAATCACTACTACAGAATATAGATTTTGCTATCTTAAAAGACGTCCCTTTTTTAAATAGGGACGCCTAAAACATAGGCAGTGGCATTTTTATAATTATGCATGTGAACTGGGTAGTTTTAAACGTCCCAAATTGAATTTGGGACTTCTAAAGTGATGTCTAAAGTAAGAAATTTTTTTTTTTACTTTAGGCGTTCCAAATTCAATTTGGAACGTCTAAAGTAAAAACATTTTTTTTTACACTTTAGATGTCCCAAATGGAATTTCGGACATCTAAAGTGTAAAAAAAAAATTAAATATTTTTTTTTACACTTTAGACGTCCCAAATTCCATTTGGGACGTCTAAATAAAGTGGGGACTTTAGACGTCCCAAATGGAATTTGGGACGTCTAAAGTAATTTAAAAATTTTCTTGTGACCTGTATTGAATATAAGGGACGCTCATGCCTTATATTAAATAAAGGGACGCTTTCCTTCCTCTCTCTCTCTCTCTCTCTCGCTCCCACAACATTTTTCAATTTCTTTGATAGGAGTTGCAGAGAGAGACCCACATTCTATAGATTCAAATAGCTTTTTCCTTCGGTGTTTTCACCATTATCCCCCCTCTCATCATGCCCTTCGGTGCCCCTATTTGCGACGATAACTCTCTCTTTATCACTTCTCAAATCTTACATGCTTGTCTGATTATTAATATTAATATTATTATATAAGTTCCTCTCTTTTTTCACAATCAGATCTGGTACAGTGCATCTGGGTAAAAAATAGATTTTTTCAATTTTAAAGTTTGACTAAAAGAAGTTTGAACAAAACTATTGCAGAGGATTCTGGAACCAAAAAAAGATATTCTGGAGCCAAAAAGAGAATGGAGAAAGCTAGTATTTATGTTCAACAAAACTATTGCATAGGATTCTCGTCTGGAACTTGTGTTTGCTTTCGTAATTGATGACCTCAGCATCTACAGGAAATTTGAAATTCAAATGACTTTAGGCTTCCATTTTTAAAAAAAAAGGGACATGTAAAGTGGAGACTTTAGATGTCCCAATTTTGAAATTGGGACGTTTAAAGTCCTCCCTTTAGATGTCCCATTTTTTTCGGACGTCTTTTCTTAAAACATACTACGCCCCCCACATAGACGTCCCCCAGTTTTTGAACGTTAAAAGTTCCAAAATAGGGACATTAAAACCCTTTTTGTAGTAGTGAATATCCGCATAGCCTTATATCATTAAAATGACAAAGGTTACTTATTTTACACAAATTTCATAAATTGTGCACACGGAAAGTAATTAATAATGCAAGAAAACTTACGAGTTCAAGCTCTTCTTCAATTCACTAGTTGGCTTGCTGAGGTGGAGGGAGCATAAGAGGATGACAGAATAGCTCTTCTTGCACAAAATAGCGAATTGCCAATGGTAACTGAAAAAAGTGAAAATTTTTAAGCAAATATAAAATATTACGTATAGTATGAAATATAAATTTGTGCCTTACCCGTGTAAATATGGAACCAAGAAACACTCAATTAAGGTTTCACTAAGCCTGTGCGATAAGTATGTGTGTCTGATAGCAGTAGTGGTCCCTTTGTCGTAGAGTTGAACTGGGCATAGGAGTCCAAATTTATCGGTTTTGTCAGAGTTAACAACCTACGATGCATGCACCTACAATAATTCAAGCAGGGACATTAAATCAAAGTTTAACGGTGTAATTTGTAAAATATTAACTTCCAATTTGAGAAGATACTTACATCAAAAAGAGCTGGGCAATCGAAATCGTAAGCTATTGTAGAGGAGCTACCAGGGTCATTAAATCAATCTTCTCAAGACAGCTTTGTGCCCCTGACTTGCCAATAGCTGACTCAGTAGACCAATCTTTTGTTCGAAAGGACGTATCATATGCCATGAGAATCACTTGCTGCATGACATTCAATGAAGGCCGTGAAACATCTTGAGTGGAGGGAGGTGAAGTTAGAGGTGGAGGGGAGGTGGAGGTGGCGGGGATTCTTCGGATCGATCAGAAACAAGGTTCTTTGGCCACAAGATAAAAGAGTTGATGACATCGCGCCACAACCTTGAATTCATCAACAAGGATAGGGAGAGGTGCATCTGCAATGATCACATCTTCAACTGCCACTTTGATTTGATCATCCTTTATTTCTTGGTGGTGGACAGTTGATCCCAAGTTGTGCATGCGTCCCTGTGCAACCAATCGTCTCAGAGGATCCTCCACAAATAAGTCACAAGGCTCACCAATTTCTTTTCCAGGACCCTCTGATGACTGACCAATGCAACTTCCTTTAGTGCTATGTTTAGGGTTTATGGAATGAGCCTGGGGAGCACTGATATCCGCTTGTCTTGTGCTCGTCATGATCATCCATTCCTCCTTCATCTTGCTGAACCTTTCTTCAAATCGTGCATTAAATGATGCTTCTGCCTCGGCCCTAGCTTTCGCCCTCACAATAGCCAATATACGCTCCATCTCCTCTCTAGTCACCATACCACTTGAGGAACGACGTGAGGTTGCTCCAAAGTAATCCATTATGCCTACCCCTTCTCTAATCCCCCTGACACGGCCAGGATGCTCATGTTTTCCTATAGCTACGGTCAGGATGTCATTCCTCCCATTCGACCTAAACGATCCCTTAGCTTGTTTTTTTTAAGCTCCTCCTATAAGACACAGATGAAAAATGTTAGTAATGAAATTTGTTTACTAAATAATTAATAACAACAAGTCAACAATAATACTTACAATTTTCTCACCGACTATACGAGATTGTTCACTCGTATAAGACCCGTTCCTCTTTTGGTGAGTGAACAACCACTTCTGTTCGCGACGTATCGGAGATGGTGGGGAAAGAAGAACAGAAGGATCGGATTGAGCTGCTTGTTCCAATCTCTTCTGTTTGCCCACTAACAAGTCTTTTTTGCCCTTTGCATACCCCATACGAGACATTGTAGGGGGGCAATCATTCTTTCTACCACTCTCTTGGGCCTTTTTACTTTTTTCTTGCGAGTAAGAAATCAAAAGTAAGTCATTTTAAATCAATAAAGACAATTCATAATTCATAAGCAAATCAATTGCAAAATAAGTCAACTCACTAATGCTTCTGAAGTAGTCCGAAACCGTCTAAATTCTTGCCAAGTCTGTTCATCAATGAAAGAATATTGATCGTACGGATTAGGAAGAGGCTGACCTTCTTCCACCTCGATATGCACGTAATTGTTGGCAAGATTTGTCTTAAACTTCCTCCAGCGTTCATCACAATACGTCATTGTATTGTCATACAAGACTTCAATCTCAGGAATGTCGTAAGTGAGCTGGATAGTTTCCTAAATATGTCACTTTACACCTTTATCGACATTTCTCTACTGCTCTATTAAGATGCTAGGCTTGTTGTGTACTAGGAGGCTGACAAAACTCCTATACCGTTGGGCATTATGCCCGATTGGTTTTCAATATCTATCAAACTCAATCGGAATCTTTTCCCTAGTATTCCGATTGAGAGGAATGTCTGTCAATCGAGTGTCTCTCCTACCCCTTCGTCTAGGCCAGTTACGTGGCTCATTGTGTTCCTGGCTCGGAGCATTGCTAGGCTCGCTCTGATTTGGATTAGCTGGATCGGGAGTACCCTCACTAGGACGACTCATTGTCTAAAAATACTTTAATGACACTATTTAAGGAAATTTTGCTACACTGTGCTTATTGTTATAACAGGGCACTATCTACAAAGGCATCGTTCAAAAGAAATTCCCAAGTTATGCAAACATGAACAAATAATTAATTGCAATGCACAAGTTGATAACCAATATCAACTAAAGCAATAATTAAGATGAAGGAGGAATGATTAATTGCAATTGTAAAAGCAATTCCCTAAAGCAAGTTTTCATATTGGTAAAGATTTTAAATTCAAATCGCATGGCCGAATCAAAAGAAGGAAACCAGAAGTTACAAAATCAATATAACAGAAGCAACAAGCTTAAACCAAACAAAACATAGCCCAGTTTTACAAAATCAACTAGGAACTACACCACTATAGTCTTCAACTACGATCAAAATCAAACAAAACAAAACCAAACAAGCTTAAACAAAACAAAACCAAACAAGCTTAAACAAAACAAAACAATATAACAGAAGCTACATCACGACTCTCAAAATCATCAGTTTCAAATGGAATAATTAACCTAGGTCCACTAGAAGCAACAAGCTTAAACTATAGTATGTAATGCAAATGGAAAACCACCAAAATAAACCCAGGTCCACAATTTCAGAATAATTAAACGATACCTTAAACCTTTGCTTGAGGATCCTCTTCTTCCTCTGGACTTGAACATACATTGGCCACTTGCTGTAGGAATCGAACAAAGAAAATGGAGGCCAAGTCATCTCACATTTTCAATAAAAAACGCAAAAACGAAATGGAAACACAAACCTAACAATAAA
Organism: Inga oerstediana; assembly: GCA_963210345.1. Classification (NCBI taxonomy): domain Eukaryota; kingdom Viridiplantae; phylum Streptophyta; class Magnoliopsida; order Fabales; family Fabaceae; genus Inga; species Inga oerstediana. The sequence continues at coordinate 59,034,808 of OY723409.1, forward strand.
AACAAGGTTGAGAACGAAACCAATCGGAGGGAACAAACGACGATAGCCTTCCGATAATGTATTCAACAGTAAATCTCTGTTGACGACGACAAAGTTAAGGACGGAGGAGATTAGGGGAAAGGAGGAGCTGCCGCGAGACGATGCAAGGGTTTTGCTGATGTGCTTGAGTTTTAGATTTCAAAGTCAAATTTAGGCGCCTTTTGAAATCCAGGTTATTTTTAAGACCGGTTGTCAATTATAACCAGTCTTGAAAGTAATATTTAAGACCGGTTTTATTTCAAAACCGGTCTTAAAATATAGATTTAAGACGGGTTATTAATAAATAACTGGTCTTAAAAATTGAAACTTTTTAAGACCGGTTATTAATTAATAACCGGTCTTAAATATTTAAGACCGGTTTTCATTTACAACCGGTCTTAAAAATAATAAACATTGTATTTTTATAGTTGTTTTTAATTCAGATAATATTTTCTAAACCGGTGTAAAAAATATATTACATATATTTATATTTTTTAATTGTATATATTTTAAGACCGGTTTTTGTTATAACTGGTCTTAAAATTATTTTCAAAACTGGTTTTTACTATAACCGGTCTTAAAAGTATTTTTAAGACCGGTTTTTACATAAACGGTCTTAATATTTCATCATAATTATAAAAATATCATCGGTCATATTTTTAAGACCTTATCCGATATAACCGATCTGAATGTTCCGATCTAAAAATTCTTTTCTGTACTGGTGGTCTGACCGAACCTTTCTCACCTTGGAAGGTCCAGTTACGTGTTCGTAAATCTCTCCATCGACTCAACCAAGTTGAAATTATATCTCATTAATTATAAAAATTATGCCGCTTTGCCTTCAAGTTGTTCGTTGTTAAATATTACGATTTATCAGTCCTATTATCAGGTTTCAGGTGGGCCCTGGATGAAACCTCAAAAGATGGGAATTTTATTCGTTTAATTTGTCAAACATCACTTTCATTCAATCTTTGTAGTTTTTGCTTCATATCGGTCAAATAAAACCATCTTATTTTATTGGCAAAAAAAGAAAAAACCATCTTACTTTTTTTGGTGAATAAAACCATCTTATTTTATCTAATTGCTGGTCAAACAACTCTTTATTGACTCCACAATTATCCATAAAAAATTGGATTAGTTCATGGGGAGAATCCCAGTTAGTCTTAAGGATGTGATATAATTTTAGTCAACACCAAAATTTTTTAAAACTTCATTGCACCCACTTAAATCAAATTGAAATTAAGTTTTGGAGATGAAAAGATAATTATGTCTTACTTTATTTATCTTATAAATACCTATATTTATCTTGTGAATTTCCCTATTTATCTCATAAATGGTCAAAGTGTTTTTAATTCTTTAATTTCTTTTACATCCTTTCATTTATCTTATAAAAATCCTTATTTATCTTATATATGTATTATTTATCTTTTGAATTTTCGTATGTGTCTTGTAAAAATCTCTGTCCTCTTGTTCTTCGGTCTTTTCACCTTTTTAAAGCTCTGTTTGGCACATTAGGAGCAGCTTCCTGAAAAGTAGATTGTGGTGGGAGTAAGTTCACAACTGTTGAAAATTTCTAACATGCATTTGGTAGAGAGACATAGTGTGTGTTTGAGGTGGGGTTTTGGACCCCCAATTGAACGTTTGAGCTAATAAGCTCAATAGCCCAATTGAAAAAAAAAAATGTAGTGTTTGGTTTTACCGGTAGCAATCGAGCTTAATTCTATCTTAATAGCTTTTGCCATAAGCTCCATTTCTTAGCTTTTACTGATTTAGATTTTGGGGAGAGTGATGATGGTTAAAATATTTTTTCAGTTATGTCCAGTGTACTATCAGACTTATTGCAATTTTACCCTTAATGTACTTTTTTGCTACAATAATTAATTTCAACTATTATTTGGTGCTTTTAACCCTTAAAATATTTTTTCAACTATACCCAATGTGTTATCAGACTGATTGCAATTTTATCTTTAATGTACTTTTTCAGTTCCAAAAATTATTTTAAACTATTTTTTGATATTTTTAACCCTTTAAAATATTTTTCCACCCACTCTCTCTTACTATTATCACAAAAGTTATTTGTGCTTAAGTCAATCCAAACAAGTTTTATTTTTACAAAAGTCATTTATACAATCGCTGTTCCAAATATAAATCACATTACACAATCGAACTTTTACCAAAACTAAAATTACCAAACGCTAAATTGAGAAACTCTATTTTTCTCATAGCTTCTCCAAACACACTCATATTCAACAATCAACAGTGTAATTATAACAAGTAAACTCTGATGGCTTGGTTTGATGAGTGTGCATTGCATGCAATAATATTTTATATTTATCCAATTATTTTTACCACTTGAATTATTCATAACTAATTAGGTGTCTTTGAGTGAAAAACGATGAAACAAAAGTCTTGAAGAAACTTCAATTCACGCGGGAAAAAACAAAAAGTCTTGAAAAATCTTGTCATTTGGTTAACAAGACGGGACCTTACTATTACTACTATAGAATATATATTTTACGTCCTTAAATGACGTCCCTTTTTAAAAAAGGGAGGTAAAAAATAAAGGTGGTGGCATTTTTATAATTATGGATAAGAACTGAATAGCTTTAGACATCCACAATTTTAATAGGGACGTCTAAAATGTGACTTTACAAATTTTAAACGTCCCTATTTAAATTAGGGACACCTAAAGTAAAAAAAAAAAATTCTTTTATTTTAGACGTCCCCAATTCAGATTAGGGACGTCTAAAGTCTGACTTTAGACGTCCCCATATATATTGGGGAGGTCTAAAGTTTTTTAATTTTTTTTTACGCCCTTTGACGTCCCTCATATATATATATATAGGGACGCCAAAGGGCATCCCTGATGTATCATCAGGGACGCCATTTTGGCGTCCCTATATATAAATATATATATATATATATATATATGAGGGACGCCAAAGGGCGTCCCTCATTCAAAAAAAAAATTTTAAAAACTTTAGACGTCCCCAATGTATATGGGGACGTCTAAAGTATGAATTTTAGACGCCCCTAATTTGAATTGGGGACGTCCAAAGTAAAAGAAAATTAAAAAAAAACTGAACAACTTTAGATATCCCTAAATTAAATTGGGGACGTCAAATTTTTACTATCAATCTTTCTTTTCCCATCGCCGCAAACATAAGAAAAGTCATTGCCACCACGTGTTTTAACTCTTGCTTCTACTTTTTTATATGCTCATTTTACTCTTGCTTCTTTCTTTCTCTCTCTTTTTTTCACCTCCAGATCTGTTATGCTTTCTTACTATTGTTTATTATTTTATCATCTTTCTCTTTTTTCTTTGGGTTTTCCTTCTATTTTATTTTCTAACTCGTGTTATTATGGTTTGTAGATCAGGACTTTGAAACATGCCTCATGGCTACGTTCCGCTGAGAAAACGAGGTTCATCTCTCCCTGTCGCTCTTCTCTATTCATTATTACGATAAAATGAATTTCAATAATAGAAGGAGATAAGTTTTTTGCAACTGATTCCTCTTATTGTTTTCATCTTCTCCCTATGAGATTTCAGCTTTGGAGTTATTATTGTGTAGATTTGGATTTCAGACACTAGATTTGTAATTTTATTGACGATAATCTGTAATTTCTAATTTTAAATACTGTTCAGTTCAGATCTGTAATATAAACGATTTTTTTTTTTTTTTAGAAAAAGCACTTTAGACGTCCCCATTTTAAATTGGGGACGTCTAAAGTCCCCAATTTAAACGTCCCTTCTTAAATTGGGGACGTCTAAAGTGTCACTGTCGCACTTTAGACGTCCCCATCTTAAAATGAGGACGTCTAACATCTACACTTTAGACGTCCTTTTATCTACGGACGTTATTGCCATTTTTTACTACGTCGCTCATATAGATGTCCCCTTATTTTCAGATGTTAAAAGGCCTAAGAAAAGGATGTTAAAAACGTTTTTTTTTGTAGTAGTATGAGGTCCTCATCTCGTAGCTTTGATAAGGCTTCTAGAATCCTAATAAACGTTTTAACGTGAAAGTAAAGAAAAACTGGGCCATGACATTTTTGTCTGATAGTTTTGCATGTAACGAAGTGAATTGTCCGTTACTTTAAATTAGGTAATTAAACATGAGAAATTACAACGCTAATGGGTAAACTATATTAGTGTGTATTTGGATGAGAAACAAAACCATGGTTTAAAGATAAAACCATAGTTTTGTAAAAAATCATCCAAACACCTAACTTTTTGCTAAATTATGGTTTTGATATCAGACCATGGTTTTACAAAAATCATCCAAACACCTCATAGATAAGACAATAATCAACTTGGAGTAATAAGGTTAAGAAGGCAGAAGGAACTTCTAGAAAGGCTTCCTTGGAATGGTGGTCATGAAGCTAAGGACTCTATATTCTAGTTGTGGCTTCACATACATTGTAGAATGAAAGCTTCAAGAAAAGGTCTAAAACCATTGTTTATTCGGCCAAAAACAAAAAGGAAGGATTCTATTCTAAGAAAGAAAAGGGAGGTTCTGTACTTTATTTGTTAGGTGCGTGGGGATTTATACATATATAATTGAAAGGGTCTTACAGAAATTAATAAGGGAAAATGACACTAACATCTTAATAAAAGGAAATAATATTAGAAAAGTTTCATAGATTATCAATAACAAGTGAAAAAGTAATTATTAATGAATGGAGGAGCTACCATTAATAAATTATGGGACTTTTTTTATATTATTTTTCTTATTAATCGTGACCTTAATGTCATTTTCTCAATTAATAATGCTTAATATACATAAATTAAAGTAGTACACACTTAAATCTAGATTAGGGAGATAAGCATAAGTAGAACAGAACTGAAAGAGAGGAGCCATTAAAGCCTGCAATATAATATGCTCGGTTCCACCGCCCAATGATTAGTGGGTTAATTAAAACTGATGATGTGGTCGTCCAAATTAAATTTTTGTCTACTTGCATTTGCCCTCTTCTTTGCGATGAAATAATTAGCTATAGATCCCAGGTCTCGTGATTTGCCGGCTATAGGAGTATATGAAGTTGTCAATGGTGGCAGGTGCATTTAATATTCATAACCCAAAGTCTCTTACTGGGTATCCACGGATGTTTCCTCCACAGAATTAAACCACTTCATATTTTATTCATCGGTTATTAAATATGGACCCACCACAGTGTGACCCTATCTTGCTCACATATTATTCTTTATTCGTTTGGAAATTCTCTTCATGCGAGAAGCCAAAGGGGAGTGGAATTTTTGTGTGTGTCTGTATGTATATAACCAAGTCTTAAGTCTTAAGCTAGCCATGTCAAATGACCAAACATACTAATTAAGCCTTCACATCAGAAATGTTTTGATGTATGGACTATGTCTTCTTCGTAATAGTAAAACGATATCTCTAAAATTTGTAGTTGATAAAGCTAAGGTCAAGAAAATTTGCGAAAAGTTCAACTGCTCGACGGCTCAAGATTGAAGATATTCCCGAATTTCATATAAGTAAATAGCGAGATGTAAAGTTTTTAATTATAAAATATTTTTCCGGGCAACAAAATTATAAAGGATTTATCTTTAGCGAGCAATGTGATGCTATAAAGACTAAAGAGCTTGACCCCTTGGTAAACTCAACGCCACCTCTCAGCACCCCTAATTTCAATTTTATTCTGACTTTCGAAATGGAATACTTTTTTTGTGTCTAATTTCATCTATGGGTTCTTGAAAATAATATTTATTTAACATTGAATTAAAGACTCTTCAAAGAGGGAAATTGAGATGGCCGGGAGTAGATTGTCTATAATTTCTATTTAGTCTTTAATTCAGGTAAAAAAAATTAGTTTTTAATTATTACTACTTCCTTCAATTCTAAATATAAGACATCTTTACTAAATTCACAAGGTTTAAAAACAGAAGATGAGTTAGGCTTTTGTAATTAGCGTATCAATAATTTATGATAGTTTCTTGCAATACCCCTCTCATCATTTATTGGATTTTTGACTTTCATCCAGTTAAAGTTAAAAAATTTGTTGTATACTACTGTTAAATAAGGATATTTTCTTAAAAAATGGATACAAAATCTTATTTTATTAAGAACCAAACTAGAGTAGTTCTCAAAAAGATTTTATAATAAGGATTAAAAATAAAAATTTTCTCAATAGTGAACTTAACACTTTTGCACTATAAAAAAACATGTTATTACCAACGGAATTATTTTCGTCAGTAATTTCCGACGGATTTTTTACGAAAATTTTTTTTTCGGTGAATTCTGTCAGAAAATTCTGACACAAAATAAATTTTTCGACGAAATTAACAAAGGTAAAAAATTATGTCTCTAATTACGGACAAATTAAAGACAGAAAAAATTCCATCGGTAAATACTGACGAATTACCTAAGGAATTTTTTCTGTTAGTAATTACCCACGGAATTCTGTGGGTAATTTGTAGCTAATTACCGACACATTAAAGACAAAAAAAATTCCATCGGTAAATAATGAAGGATTACTCAAAAAAATTTTTCTATTGATAATCACCGACGATTTACTCACAGAATTTTGTGGATAATTTTAATGAGAAATTACCGACGGAATTTTGTGAGTAATCCATAGGTAAAGTTAATAATTTTTTTTATTATCTTTGAATAATTTATATAAAATAATAAAAATAAAAATAATAGATAACAAATAAAAATTTAAATATCATAAAATTAATATTTAATATGATATATTAAATATATATAATATTAATAATAAAAATTTTAAATTAAAATTTTAAACTTTATATCATAAAAACAAAATATATAATTATATATAAATATATATTTAATATTATATATATTTATATTAATATAAAATATTTAAATGAAATAATAAATTAAAATTTTTTAAATTTTATATCATAAAAAACGAAATATATAATTACATATAAATATTTATGTAATATTATATATACATAAATAATATTAAAAATAATATTATTTATGTAATATTTATGGTCGCCACATGGATTTTTTTTGTTTTTAAAAATAATATTAAATTACTGACGGATTACCCACAGAAAAATTCCGTTCGTAATTACTGACGGAATTGTTCCGTCAGAAATCCATCGGTAGTGACCGACGAAAAAGTTTCCGTCGGAAATCAGTCAAAAATTTCTGACAAAAAATTCCATCCATAATTTTTCGTTAATTCGTCGTTAATTTTCGACGGAATAAAAACTCCATCAATAAATCAATTTGCCACATACTTTTTAGAGATGGAACTTATTCTGTCGGTAATTGCGTTTCTGTCCCTAATCCGTTAGTAATTTCCGTCTGCAATGATTTTAGCGACGGAATTCCCTGAGTAATTTTCGTGGGTCATGCACTGTTTTTTTGTAGTGTTGTAGATTTATATCAAATTCGAATTGTGCTAGTCTCGGGACTTGGTTTTAGTGCTAAGCATGGTGCTTAACTCTCCCAACTCATCAGATCTAGACCATTAGATCTGATTTGGACGGTTCATATCTGAGTTTTTAAAAGCCTATAGTTTTTAATAAAAAATGCTTTAATAGGTATAAAATTTAAAATAAAGATAATTCTTTAATAACTATTCTTTTCAAAAATAATTTTTTACTTAAAAAAACATCATTTTAAAAAAAAATTCAAATATGGACAACCGAGATCGGATGGTTTGATAGACCTACGCACAATGTTTAACATTGAAATCAAGTGCGCTAGTCTCATGGTGCCCACACTCTCTAAGAAATGCCATTATTGGATTTTCGATCGAGTTCTAAGGTTTACATCAATGACGCAGTGACACACCGCAAAAACTAAAGCAAATACTTGAATGGCACGCAATATGACTTTATAGAAAGGATTTCAATGATCTCTTAGATATGGTTGACATGGACAACGATGATGCTAAACCTGCTACGCGTGGATGCCTTCCTAGCTAACTGCATTATATTTGCTCTCAAGGTCAACCAACCGAATGAGGTTGACCTGCTCTTGAATGGATTTAGAATATTTCCACGTTGGAAGAAAATATTTAAGATAAAAAATATATATATACTTGTACCTAATGAAAAGTGACTCATCATGAACCCATCTATGTGTATATCACAATCCATACAACTTTTGCATGACATATATTATCCCATACTAGTGGCTGTCTTTCTCTCCAACGTAACGCTCCCTCTCACATTTTTTTCACAAAAAAGAAGAGACAAAAGTATTAAACAGTGGCCACTAATTTTATTGATGATCAACTCGCAGGCCCCTAAAAAAAGTATCAATAAAATAAAGGAAAAGGTGTATCCAGCATCCTGATTTATTTTTGGAGGTGCAATCAGCATATTGAAGTATTTAAAGATGCAATCATCACCCTAAACTATTTAAATGTGCAATCAGCACCCTAAACTATTTTTAAAGGTGCAATCAGTACCCTAATATATTAAAAATGGAGCAATTACACTCCTTTACTAACATAATACTAACTTTGTTTGTTGACACACTATTTCCTTTCCTCTTTCATCGATATTAAACTCTAAATAATCTTGAGTTAGTATTCTGTTAGTGAAGGGGTGAAATTGTTCTATTTTTAATACATTAGGGGCAAAATTGCACCCTTAAATACTAAAAGAACGGATGGATATGTTGAAAATCGATGAACATTAAGGGCAATTGCTCTACTTTTATCTTGAGTTAGTATTCTATTAGTGAAGAGGTGTAATTACTCCATTTTTTATACATTAGGATGCTGATTTCACCTCCAAAAATACTTTAAGGTGTTGATTACATTTCTAAAAATAGATTGGGGTGCTAGATGTATCTTTTCCTATAAAAGAAGGTGTTCGTCACATATTTGCATAAAAAAGAAAAGGAAAAAAAAAAATCTTTCTATCACGTGAGTTGATAGAATTTGTTGAAGTCGAAAATGCGAAGATCTTGCAAGATAGAAGGCACTTTTATGTGCTAGTCTCTCTCTCTATATCAAGCATGGGCATTTTTTATTTTCTCGAAATATTGTAATATCATCTGTCGTAAATGCTGCAAATTAAGTTTTGCATGAATTTATTTTGGTGCTCTTCTTTTAATGCCCACGAGAAAAAGAAATTTAAATTGGGTCCATAATCCATCGATGGGTGCGTAAGAATGCTTTATATGGGTAATTAATTAGTACTGTATTTAAAAACGTTATTGAAAATTTATAGACTGAAGAATTTGAAATGTTTTTATGTATAGAAAACACCAGTATGATATAGAATTTCAGGCCTAAGTTATCAGTATTCAAATTCAAACCATCCTCATAAGAAAAAGTTTTTTAATTGGAATTTTTTCACCAATTGTTTTCTAATTATCTGAATGTTCACAAACATAATAGAGGCATAACGAACAGCCCGCGAGGCTTAACTGGTAAGCAAGAGAGAAGCATATAGAAGCTTGTAGAGGAATGAATTACTTCTCCGCTTCTAAATATAAAATAAAGTTAATTTTTTTAGATATATTAAGAAAACTAATTAAATTATATTAAAATATTTATATTTATCATTTTTTCTCCAAACTATTTTATCTAACTTATAAACTCATATATAATTTAAAGATACATGACATATGATATGATGAAATAATTTTATTTAATTTCATTAATCTCTCTAAAGAAATCAACTATATTATATTTAAAAACAGAGGGAGTAACATGTTTGGGTTTGACTTTTCTGTATCTGGAATTTGAAAGTCAAACGGTGAGAACGGGAGCACGTGCGTGCATGGTGCATGGTGCATGGTGCATGTATGATGTACCCAACGGCAATGCCTTGGTATTTCTCCTCCCTTTTCGCTACTTCCAAAATTGCCTTCAACAGTCAACACTGCCCCTCACTCCGTACCCATTAGTGGGCCCCACCCTTGGTCTCTTATCTCATCTTTGAATTATCCATTTTCCCACGTGCACGATCTTCTTCTTCGAATCTGCCCCGAACCTTCCTCTTTTTAACTCTTACCCGCAATTCTTCCTCTCCCTCCTTGTCCTCTCCATCTCGGCTTTTTTTTTTTTTTATAGATAAAGAAAACTATAAACACCTCAGAAGCTATCCTCCTGAGTCAACTTGCGATCTCGACCTATTTTGATCAGTAAGTAATAAGTTCGTAATAACTGCTGGAGGCGATTCAGTGATATGGAGATCCAATGCCATCTTCCAAGCTTCCTTTGCCATGGCGTCTGCAACTGTGTTAACATCTCGTTTACCATGTAACATTTCGAGTTCCCAGTCACGATCCATCAACGTGTGAATCTCTAAGATAAGTTGAAAATCTGGGTGTTCTTGAGACACCATTACTTGAATAAGATCCATGACTTCACTACAATCACTCTCAATTAGGATTTGTCTGTATCCTCTATCCCAGGCAGTTTTAAGACCCCACAATACACCCCAAGCTTCAGCAGAGACCACCGTCCCTTGGCCAATTCGATACATGTACCCCATAAAAAACTCACCATTGTGATCTCATAGTACACCACCACAAGTGCATATCCCTAAGTTGTCACTCCTGGATCCATCAGTATTAATCTTCACCCACACAGGCGGAGGTGGTTTCCAATGTGTACAACTTTCTTTCTCATTATGGTTACTACACAGCCACAGGCTTGTATTACCCCATGCTAAGCATGCACGAGCACGGGCTAAAATGACATTTCTACTCCAAGAGTTGTTGTTAAAACATTGGTCATTTCGAGCCAACCAGATATATCGGCATAAGACGGTAAACCAAAGACGAAACTCAAAACCCTGTACAACATCCCTTCTCTCCATACACCATGCAAGCCAGTCATTTCTATCCAAGATGCCAAAAAATAGATCCCTCAAACCCGGCGGTAAGAAAATATTCCAAAATTCAGAAATGGTCGGGCAATCTCGTAGAACGTGGAGTATTGACTCACGTGCATTAAGGCATACTTCACAAGTACCCGTAGGATGACAACCACGATGGAACCGTTCCACGTTCGTCATTAAACAACCATGAAAACACAGCCACAAGAAAGTACGATACCTTTGAGGGACCTTCATTTTCCAAACACGTTTCCATCGGTATTTAGTGTGAGCCTGTGGGTTATCCACAATATATTTGTAAGCAGAGCTAATGGAGAAATTTTCATCAGAAGACCATCTCCATGCTGGAAAATCCTCCATATTTAGCTGACGGTTGTTAACCCGTCTGATAGCGGTACATACATGGCCTGGGAGTAAGTGATAAAAATTGCTCATATCCCATTGTCCGGAGGGAGTGATGCAGTCAGCTACTCTCCATTCAGTAACATCTCTAGGCAACGCTTGTGTCACTAAACTCTGAAGCCTATCCAAATGTGGCACCTACACATTGTTCTAGAAAGAAATATTCTCTCAATTTGCTACTCTCCATGTTATACTATCATTGACCTTCTCCCAATTGTTACGAATACCCCTCCATGTACTTGACTCCGACCGACGCTTTTCAATTTTAGGAATAATATCATTGCCTGCTTTATACTTCTCACGCAAAAACTTGACCCAGAGCGAGTCTTGTCTATTAATCATATTCCATCCAAGCTTCATCATGAAAGCCTGGTTCTGATAACGAGCCTTCCTGAGACCAAGGCCTCCATTTTCTTTACGAGCACACACCAAATCCCAGGAGACTAGATGCGGTTTCCTACTATCTGAGCTACTACCCCAGAGGAAGTTACGACATCGTTTGTCAATTTCATCACACGTTCGCAAACTGCAATAGCTGTGGGGACGTAGAGGCCAGGTTGAAACTATTGAGATAGGATCCGGGTATTTTCTGGTTCGTATGAGCAATAAGGAAGATTATAATTTTGCATTAACAGGAGGCCCTTGGTTATATATGGATCACTACCTAGCAGTGCAACCATGGAAGTCAGAGTTTGATCCTGATTCTAGTGAGGTTTCCAAAATAGCAGTGTGGGTGAGAATTCCTAAATTCCAAGTTGATTTCTATGATAAGGGTATTTTATATGTCGTGGGTAACCAAATTGGAAGGGTTCTAAAAATGGATACAAACATCCTTCGGAAAACCAAAGGTCGTTTTGCCCGTATATGTGTTGAGGTCGATCTGAGTGCGCCTTTACTTCCGTCATTGATGATTAATGGGAAAGAGAAGAAGATTGTTTATGAGGGTTTGCATTTGATTTGCTTCTCATGTGGACGGTACGGCCACGACACGGCGCATTGCCCTAATAATCAAGCGATAAGCACGTTAAAGTCGCCATGCATGTCGAACCCGTCGGCTTCCACAGATACTACACAAGAGGCTACATGCTCTGAGACCGCTTCCAGGATGTATGGGGAGTGGATGGTCGCACCGAGTCGTAGAAGGGGACAATGGATCTCGAACACAGAGAATGGTAATCATGGTCGTGAGTCTAGGAGTGATTTACGTTCTCGAAATACGGAAGGAGGATCACTTTATATTCTTATTTTGTGGCTGTTTAAAATAATGATGGCAAGAATCGTTTTTTTTTCAATCTAATTTTTTATAATCTTATTTTTAAATAAAAATTAGATTGTATAATATAATTTATATTTAGATTGACGGTTGTATGAGTGACTTATAAAAATAAAATTTATTTATATTAGCTTTAGCATATTTCGGTAGTGCATAATTTCTTTTAACTTTTTCGGTTTTATACCCGCCCTCTAATTCTAAACACAAGTCATCCAATTTTTTTTTAAATTTGTAAATATAATACTTTAATTTCTAAAACTTATAATTTTTTCCTAAACCCTTTTAGTTGATCGCGCACATATTAAGAGAGTTTTTTTTTATTAAGGAAGTAATCATTTTTAATGCAAATGATTAAAAATGATATTAAGAAACAAACACACATTTTTTAATGAATAATTAAATTAATTTCTTAATAAATTGAAATTAGCTAGTTATCCAGCCGCTGCATTAATTTATAAATGGTAGTAATACTCATTTAAACAAATCCATCCGATGATAAATATAAGAGTTAATCAATGAGTTTTCCTTAGTATTAAATTGATAATACGTAAGATCTAGTCAAGCAAAAAATGAAAGATCTAAATTCATTTTGTTTTAAAAATGTATAATTTTTTTCCTAACTTATCCTTTTTTTTTTTACGAGTCTAAACTATTTTTATTGATTACACACACATATTAAGAGGATTTTTATAAAGATATAGTTTAATTTCCATTGTAAATAATTAAATGGGTAGTTTAGAGATACCAAAATATATTTTTTTATAAAAATTAATTCAACTAATTTTTTAAAATTTTTATCAATTAGTTATTTAACTTATATTCCTTTCTAATCTTATTTATAAGGTAGACAAAATGTTTAGTTTACTCCTATTTATAAGTCACAATTATTTATTGAATGTTTAATATGAATGTATAGTTATATATATTTCATTTATTATTGTGTTGATTTTATTTTGATATGATATATTTTTATAATATAGATAAAGATGAAAAGTTGTTAAGTTCTATGACAGAATCACTAAGCGAGATTTAAGATTTTTTTAATATACTGACTTGTAAATCTGAAATGAAGTAACATTAATAAATTATTGCAACTAAGGTGTTGAATGGAACTTTGAGAAAGTCCACTAGTGGAAAAAGGGTTTTTTAGACCGGTTAGAATTGAATTTTTAGATCGATTCTGGATCCGATTTTGATATAACTGGTCTAAAAAGTATGTCACTTTTGAGACCGGTTACCAAACCGGTCTTAAAAGTCTAGCTTTTAAGACCAGTTCTATTTATAGCCGGTCTAAAATCAACAATTTTAAGACCGGTTTTCATAAGCTCCGGTCTTAAAAGAACTCTTTTGTAAGGAGATTTATGTAACGTTTTTAAGACCGGTTATAATTATAACCGGTCTTAAAAGTTATTTTAAGGCCGGTTTTACATACAACCAGTCTTAAAGTTTTAATTTTAAGACTGGTTATAAATATAACCGATATAACCGATCTTAAAATAACTTTTAAGACCGGTTATCATTATAACCGGTCTTAAAAGTGTCATATTGTTTTTATTTGTTTGTGATTAGGTTAGTTACTAGAATGCATCCTTAAATTGCTACCTCCAATGTCATACTTATTAAGTGCTATATGGTGTTCAATTTGCTTCCACTTACCATTTCCTTTTGCTTTAACCTTCTCATTGAATTGGGAACTTGTAACTTGTCATATATCTTCATGTATAATGTTTTGTTTAAAACCATCATATATATATATATATATATATATGCATAAATGGATTCAACCATGACATATCAAGCAACCAACAAGTCAATTCATCAAAATATACAAAAACCATTTTAAAATCAACCAATATGTCAAATCATGCAACCAATAATATAAATGAATTCAACCAACCAACATGTCAATTCATAAATGAATATATACAAAAAAATTCCTCAGCTTTACATACAAGAATTCACTGTTGTAAAAGTTCATAAATGAATTCAGCACAACAATTACGAATGTGCTTAATATCTTCTTCTAAAAAGGGGTCAGCAAGTTCAAACATCTAAAACACCAAAGCTAGGCAAAACATTAAATTCACTTAAAAAAAATAAAAGTAATACAAAATTTTGAAATATATATACATTTACCTCTTCAGTAAGTCCTATCATACATAAGGTAATAATATTATACATGTGCCTCAGAATATATAACCCACACAAGTTGGACCCCGGTTGTTGCCTACGGGTCTAAAAAATAACATGATATCGTTAAAACAAGTATAAAATTAAAGCATGGCTTATTATTGAATACATTCTTAAAACAAACCAATATGTAACTAACATTTGGCAAGATCCATGTAGGGTCTTTTACCTCACGCATAGGCCTACCAAGAGCAGTGTATTGGAATCACTACTACAGAATATAGATTTTGCTATCCTAAAAGACGTCCCTTTTTAAAATAGGGACGCCTAAAACATAGGCGGTGATATTTTTGTAATTTTGTGTGGGAACTGGGTAGTTTTAAACGTCCCAAATTCAAAGTTTAAAAAAAAAATTTAATTTTTTTTACACTTTAGACATCCCAAATTCCATTTTGGACGTCTAAAGTGATGTCTAAAGTAAGAAATTTTTTTTTTTACTTTAGGCGTCCCAAATTGAATTTGGGACGTCTAAAGTAAATTTTTTTTTTTTTTTTACATTTTAGATGTCTCAAATGGAATTTCGGACATCTAAAGTGTAAAACAAAAATTAAATATTTTTTTTTACACTTTAGACGTCCCAAATTTCATTTGGGACGTCTAAAGTAATTTAAAAATTTTCTTGCGACCTGTATTGAATATAAGGGACGTTCGTGCCTTATATTAAATAAATGGATGCTTTCCTTCCTCTCTCTCTCTCTCTCTCTCGCTCCTACAACATTTTTCAATTTCTTTGATAGGAGTTGCAGAGAGAGACCCATATTCTATAGATTCAAATAGTTTTTTCCTTCGGTGTTTTCACCATCGTCCCCCCTCTTATCATGCCCTTCGGTGCCCCTATTTGCGATGATAACTCTCTCTTTATCATTTCTCAAATCTTACATGCTTGTCTGTTTATTATTATTATTATTATTATTATATAAGTTCCTCTCTTTTTTCACAATTAGATCTGGTACAGTGCATCTGGGTAAAAAATGAATTTTTTGAATTTTAAAGTTTGACTAAAAGAAGTTTGAACAAAGCTAGCAAAGTGGTGGAAGTGTGGTGATGCCAAAAAAGGATATTCTGGAGCCAAAAAGAGAATGGAGAAAGCTAGCATTTATGTTTAACAAAACTATTGCAGAGGATTCTCGTTTGAAATTTGTGTTTGCTTTCGTAATTGATGACTTCAGCATCTACAGGAAATTTGAAATTCAAATGACTTTAGACGTCCATTTTTAAAAAAAGGGACATATAAAGTGGAGACTTTAGACGTCCCAATTTTGAAATTGGGACGTCTAAAGTCCCCCTGTGTAGGACTTTAGACGTCCCAAATCTTCTCAAGATAGCATTGTGCCCCTAACTTGCCAATAGCTGACTCAGTAGGCCAATCTTTTGTTCGAAAGGACATATCATATGCCATCAGAATCACTTGCTGCATGACATTCAATGAAGGCCGTGAAACATCTTGAGTGAAGGGAGGTGGAGGTAGAGGTGGAGGGGAGGTGGAGGTAGAGGTGGCGGGGATTCCTTAGCTCAATCAGAAACAAGGTTCTGTGGCCACAAGATAAAAGAGTTGATGACATCGCGCCACAACCTTGAATTCATCAACAGGGATAAGGAGAGGTGCATCTGCAATGATCACATCTTCAACTGCCACTTTGATTTGATCATCCTTTATTTCTTGGTGGTGGACAGTTGATCCCAAGTTGTGCACGCTCCCCTGTGCAACCAATCATCTCAGAGGATCCTCCACAAATAAGTCACAAGGCTCATCAATTTCTTTTCCAGGACCCTCTGATGACTGACCAATGGAACTTCCTTTAGTGCTCTGTTTAGGGTTTATGGAATGAGCCTGAGGAGCACTGATATCTGCTTGTCTTGTACTCGTCATGATCATCCATTCCTCCTCAATCTTGCTAAACCTTTCTTCAAATCGTGCATCAAATGATGCTTCAGCCTCGGCCCTAGCTTTCGCCCTCGCAGTAGCCAATATACGCTCCATCTCCTCCCTAGTCACCATACCACTTGAGGAACGACGTGAGGGTGCTCCAAAGTAATCCGTTATGCCTACCCCTCCTCTAATCCCCCTGACATGGCCAGGATGCTCATGTTTTCCTATAGCTACAGTCAGGATGTCATTCCTCCCATCTGACCTAAACAATCCCTTAGCTTGTTTTTTTTGAAGCTCCTCCTATAAGACACAGATGACAAATGTTAGTAATGAAATTTGTTTACTAAATAATTAATAACAACAAGTCAACAATAATACTTATAATTTTCTCACCGACTATACGAGATTGTTTACTCGTATAAGACCTGTTCCTCTTTTGGTGAGCGAACAACCACTTCTGTTCACGACGTATTGGAGATGGTGGGGAAAGAAAAACAGAAGGATCGGATTGAGCTGCTTCTTCCAATCTCTTCCGTTTGCCAGCCAACAAGTCTTTTTTGCCTTTCGCATACCCCCTACGAGACATTGTATGGGGGCAATCATTCTTTCTACCACTCTCTTAGGCCTTTTTCCTTTTTCTTGCGAATAAAAAATCAAAAGTAAATCATTGTAAATCAATAAAGACAATTCATAATTCATAAGCAAATCAATTGTAAAATAAGTCAACTCACCAATGCTTTTGAAGTAGTCCGAAACCGTCTAAATTCTTGCCAAGTCTGTTCATTAATAAAAGAATACTGATCGTACGGATTAGGAAGAGGCTGACCTTCTTCCACCTCGATATGCACGTAATTGTTAGCAAGATTTGTCTTAAACTTCCTCCAGCGTTCATCACAATACGTCATTGTCTTGTCATACAAGACTTCACTCTCAGTAATGTCGTAAGTGAGCTGGATAGTTTCCTAAATATGTCACTTTACACTTTTATCGACATTTCTCTACTGCTCTATCAAGATGCTAGGCTTGTTGTGTACTAGGAGGCTGACAAAACTCCTTTACCGTTGGGCATTAGGCCTGATTGGTTTTCAATATATATCAAACTCAATCGGAATCTTTTCCCCAGTATTCCGATTGAGAGGAATGTCTGTCAATTGAGTGTCTCTCCTACCCCTTTATCTAGGCCGGTTACGTGGCTCATTGTGTTCTTGGCTCGGAGCATTGCTAGGCTCGCTCTGATTTGGATTAGTTGGATCGGGAGTACCCTCACTAGGACGACTCATTGTCTAAAAACACTTTAAGGAAATTTTGCTACACGGTGCTTATTGTTATAACAGGGCACTATCTACAAAGGCATCGTTCAAAAGAAATTCCCAAGTTATGCAAACATGAACAAATAATTAATTGCAATGCATAAGTTGATAACCAATATCAACTAAAGCAATAATTAAGATGAAGGAGGAATGATTAATTGCAATTGTAAAAGCAATTCCCTAAAGCAAGTTTTCATATTGGTAAAGATTTTAAATTCAAATCGCATGGCTGAATCAAAAGAAGGAAACCAGAAGCTACAAAATCAATATAACAGAAGCAACAAGCTTAAATCAAACAAAACATAACCCAGTTTAGCAAAATCAACTAGGAGCTACACCACTATAGTCTTCAACTGTGATCAAAATCAAACAAAACAAAACCAAACAAGCTTAAACCAAACAAAACAATATAACAGAAGCTACATCACGACTCTCAAAATCATCAGTTTCAAATGGAATAATTAACCCAGGTCCTCTAGAAGCAACAAGCTTAAACTATAGTATGTAATGCAAATGGATAACCACTAAAATAAACCCAGGTCCACAATTTCAAAATAATTAAACGGTACCTTAAACCTTTGCTTGAGGATCCTCTTCTTCCTCTGGACTTGAACAGACATTGGCCACTTGCTGTAGGAATCGAACAAAGAAAATGGAGGCCAAGTCATCTCACATTTTCAATAAAAAACCCAAAAACGAAATGGAAACACAAACCTGACAATAAAAACAAGGTTGAGAACGAAACCAATCGGAGGGAACAAACGACGATTGCCTTCCGACAATGTATTCAACAGTAAATCTCCGTTGACGGCGGCAAAGTTAAGGACGGAGGAGAGAAGGGGAAAGGAGGAGCTGCCGCGAGACGATGCAAGGGTTTTGCTGATGTGCTTAAGTTTTAGATTTCAAAGTCAAATTTAGGTGCATTTTGAAATCAGGTTATTTTTAAAACCGGTTGTCAATTACAACCGGTCTTGAAAGTAATATTTAAGACCGGTTTTATTTCAAAACCGGTTTTAAAATATAGATTTAAGACGGGTTATTAATAAATAACTGGTCTTAAAAATTGAAACTTTTTAAGACCGGTTATTAATTAATAATCGGTCTTAAATATTTAAGACCGGTTTTCATTTACAACCGGTCTTAAAAATAATAAACATTGTATTTTTATAATTATCTTTAATTCAGATAATATTTTTTAAACCGATTATTTTTAGTACCAGTGTAAAAAATAGATTACATATATTATATTTTTTAATTGTATATATTTTAAGACCGGTTTTTGTTATAACCGGTCTTAAAATTATTTTTAAAATTGGTTTTTACTATAATCGGTCTTAAAAGTATTTTTAAGACCGGTTTTTACATAAACGGTCTTAATATTTCATCATAATTATAAAAATGCCACCGGTCATATTTTTAAGACCTTATCCGATATAACCGGTCTAAATGTTCCGATCTAAAAATCCTTTTCTGTAGTGATGGTCTGACCGAACCTTTCTCACCTTGGAAGGTCCAGTTACGTGTTCGTAAATCTCTCCATCGACTCAACCAAGTTGAAATTATATCTCATTAATTATAAAAATTATGCCTCTTTGCCTTCAAGTTGTTCGTTGTTAAATATTACGATTTATCAGTCCTATTATCACATTTCAGGTGGGCCCTGGATGAAACCTCCAAAGATGGGGAATTTGATTCGTTTAATTTGTCAAACATCACTTTCATTCAATCTTTGTAGTTTTTGCTTCATATCGGTCAAATAAAACCATCTTATTTTTTTTGGTGAATAAAACCATCTTATTTTATCTAATTGCTGGCCAAACAACTCTTTATTGACTCCACAATTGTCCATAAAAAATTGGATTAGTTCATGGGGAGAATCTCAGTTAGTCCTAAGGATGTGATATAATTTCAGTTAACCCTAAAATTTTTTGAAACTTCATTGCACCCACTTAAATCAAATTGAAATTAAGTTTTGGGGTGAAAAGATAATTATGTCTTACTTTATTTATCTTATAAATACTTATATTTATCTTGTGAATTTCCCTATTTATCTCATAAATGGTCAAAGTGTTTTTAATTCTTTAGTTTCTTTTACATCCCTTTATTTATCTTGTAAAAATCTTTATTTATCTTATACATGTATTATTTATCTTTTGAATTTTCGTATGTGTCTTGTAAAAATCTCTGTCCTCTTGTTCTTCGGTCTTTTCACCTTTTTAAAGCTCTGTTTGCCACATTAGGAGCAGCTTCCTGAAAAGTAGATTGTGGTGGGAGTAAGTTCCCTACTGTTGAAAATTTCTAACATGCATTTGGTAGAGAGATATATTCAACAATCAACAGTGTAATTATAACAAGCAAACTCTGATGACTTGGTTTGATGCGTGTGCATTGCATGCAATAATATTTTATATTTATCCAATTATTTTTACCACTTGAATTATTCATAACTAATTAGGTGTCTTTGAGTGAAAGACGATGAAACAAAAGTCTTGAAGAAACTTCAATTCACCCGGAAAAAAAAAAAAGTCTTGAAAAATCTTGTCATCTGGTTAGCAAGGCGGGAACCTTACGATTGGTCCTCATCTCGTAGCTTTCTGCTTTGACATTTTTGTCTGTTAGTTTTGCATGTAAAGAAGTGAATTGTCCGTTACTTTAAATTTAGGTAATTAAACATGAGAAATTACAACGCTAATGGGTAAACTAGATTAGATCAGACAATAATCAACTTGGACTAATAAGGTTCCTTGAAATGGTGGTCATGAAGCTAAGGACTCTATATTCTAGTTTTGGCTTCACATTGTAGTATGAAAGCTTCAAGAAAAGGTCTAAAACCATTGTTTATTCGGCCAAAAACAAAAAAGATGGATTCTATTCTAAGAAAGAAAAGGGAGGTTCTGTACTTTAGTTGTTGGGTGCGTGGGGATTTATATATATATATAATTGAAAGGGTCTTACAGAAATTAATAAGAGAAAATGACACTAACATCTTAATAAAAAGAAATAATATTAGAAAAGTCTTATAGATTGTTAGTAAGAAGTGAAAGAGTAACTATTGACAAGCAGATGAGTTATCATTAACAAATTATGAGACTTTTTTATATTATTTTTCTTAATCTGGACCTTAATGTCATTTTCTCAATTAGGGAGATAAGCATAAGTAGAACAGAACCGAAAGAGAAGAGCCATTAAAGCCTGCAATATAATATGCTCGGTTCCACCGCCCTATGATTAGTGGGTTAATTAAAACTGATGATCTGGCCGTCCAAATTAAATTTTTGTCTACTTGCATCTGCCCTCTTCTTTGCGATGAAATAATTAGCTATAGATCCCAGGTCTCGTGATTTGCCGGCTATTTTACCTTAATTTCTTAGACGTGTTTGTGGGCTTGCTAATTCACATGACTTTGATATTGATATTACGTACAAATTTAACTGTTATTTGGAAATAAAATTTAAATAATTTCGATGAATGAAATTAAGGATATAGGAGTACGTATATGAAGTTGTCAATGGTAGCAAGTGCATTTAATATTCATAACCCAAAGTCTCTTACTGGGTATCCATGGATGCTTCCTCCATCCACCGAATTAAACCACTTCATATTTTATTCATCAGTTATTAAATATGGACCCGCCGCAGTCTGACCCTATCTTGCTCACATATTATTATTTATTCGTTTGGAAATTCTCTTCATGCGAGAAGCCAAAGGGGAGTGGAATTTTTGTGTGTGTCTGTATGTATATAACCAAGTCTTAAGTTGTACCAAGTCCCTGAGCCTGGTTATAGCTAGCCATGTCAAATGACGATAAATACTAATTAAGCCTTCACATCGTAAATTATTTGATATATGGACAATGTCTTCTTCGCAATAGTAAAACGAGATCTTTAAAATTTGTAGTTGATCAAGCTAAGGTCAAGAAAATTTGCGAAAAGTTCAACTGCTTGACGGCTCAAGATTGAAGATATTCCCGAATTTCATATAAGTAAATAGCGAGATGTAAAGTTTTTAATTATAAAAGATTTTTCCGGGCAACAAAATTATAAAGGATTTATCTTTAGCGAGCAATGTGATGCTATAAAGAGCTTGACCCCTTGATAAACTCAACTCCACCTCTCAGCACCTCTAATTTCAATTTTATTCTGACTTTCGAAATGGAATACTTTTTTTGTGTCTAATTTCATCTATGGGTTCTTGAAAATAATATTTATTTAACATTGAATTAATGACTCTTCTAAGAGGGAAATTGAGATGGCCGGGAGTAGATTGTCTATAATTTCTATTTAGTCTTTAATTCAGGTAAAAAAAATTAGTTTTTAATTATTACTACTTCCTTCAATTCTAAATATAAGACATCTTTACTAAGTTCACACGGTTTAAAAACAGAAGATGAGTTAGCCTTTTGTAATTAGCGTATCAATAATTTATGATAGTTTCTTGCAGTACCCCTCTCATTTATTGGATTTTTGACTTTCATCAAGTTAAAGTTAAAAAATTTGTTGTATGCTACTGTTAAATAAGGATATTTTCTTAAAAAATGGATACAAAATCTTATTTTATTAAGAACCAAACTAGAGTAGTTCTCAAAAAGATTTTATAATAAGGATTAAAAATACAAATTTTCTCAATAGTGAACTTAACACTTTTGCACTATAAAAAAACATGTTATTACCGACGGAATTACCTATGGAATTATTTCCGTCAATAATTTCCGACGGATTTTTGACGAAAATTTTTTTTCCATGAATTCTGTCAAAAAATTCTGACACAAAATAAATTTTCTAACGGAATTAACAAAGGAAAAAAATTTTGTCTCTAATTACCAATAAATTAAAGACAGAAAAAATTCCATCGGTAAATACTGTCGGATTACCTAAGGAATTTTTTCTGTTAGTAATTACCCACGGAATTCTGTGGGTAATTTGTAGCTAATTACCGACACATTAAAGACAAAAAAAAATTCCATCGGTAAATAATGACGAATTACCCACGAAATTTTTTCTATTGATAATTACCGACGATTTACCCACAGAATTTTGTGGGTAATTTTTTTTTTCGATACATATTTCGTGGGTAATTTTAATGAGAAATTACCGATAGAATTTCGTGAGTAATCCGTAGGTAAAATTAATAATTTTTTTATTATCTTTGAATAATTTATATAAAATAATAAAAATAAAAATAATAGATAACAAATAAAAATTTAAATATCATAAAATTAATATTTAATATGATATATTAAATATATATAATATTAATAATAAAAATTTTAAATTAAAAATTTTAAAATTTATATCATAAAAACAAAATATATAATTATATATAAATATATATTTAATATTATATATATTTATATTAATATAAAATATTTAAATGAAATAATAAATTAAAAATTTTTAAATTTTATATCATAAAAAACGAAATATATAATTACATATAAATATTGATGTAATATTATATATATAAATATATTAATATTAATATTAAATATTTAAACGAAATAAGAAATTAAAAAATTTTATATTTTATATTATAAAAAATAAATTTATAATTATATATGTAATATTATATATATTTATATTAATATTAAATATTTAAACGAAATAAGAAATTAAAAAATTTTATATTTTATATTATAAAAACGAAATATATACTTATATATAAATATATATTTGATATGTGATGTTGTTTCGAAGCAGGTGGAGTTTGAAGGAAAGTTGATTTTCCCAGTACAAGGTGCAGAAGGGGAAACAAAAGAAGACTTTTCTGTAGCAGATATATATTTATTTTAATATTATATTTGCTTTTTAATTATTAGATTATATATATTATTACGTGAATAAATAACGCAAGGTTAAAGCAACTCAACTTGCAAAGGCATTAGAACAAAGGTATTAAAACCCGGACCGGGTAGTGAACCGGTCGGGGTACTGGGTTAAGGGTCAGTGGGTCAGACCGGGACCAAACCGAAGCTAAACCGGGACCAAACCGGTGAGAAATTGAAAATTTTAGACTTATAGTATGAAATTCTAAAGGAAAAAGTAAAAAAAAAAAAAAAAAAAAAAATTTTTTTTTTAAAAATGGAAACCGGACCGGCCAACCTGCCGTTTCGCCGGTTACCGGGCCGGACCGGCCGGTCCGGTCCGGTTTCCAGAACACTGATTAGAACACATACTAAAGGTCCAGGGTTCGAATCCCACCTGTGTCACAAAAAGCAACAATTATCTCACAGAGACACATGGCGCAAGGTTAGAGGGACACGTGGTCCCTACTCGGGTGCCACCGGGGCTAGATGAGGGGGTGGGGGATGAGGGGGCCTCCGGTAATGTCCACGTGGCCTCTTTTAAGGTCGCCACATGAATTTTTTTGTTTTTAAAAATAATATTAAATTACTGATAGATTACCTACAGAAAAATTCCGTCCGTAATTACCGACGGAATTGTTCCGTTGGAAATCCGTCGGTAGTGACCGACGAAAAAGTTTCTGTCGGAAATCATCAAAAATTTTTGACGGAAAATTCCATCCGTAATTTTTCGTTAATTCGTCGTTAATTTCCGACGGAATAAAAACTCCATCAATAAATCAATTTGCCACATACTTTTTAGAGATGGAACTTATTTTGTCGGTAATTGCGTTTCCGTCCTTAATCCGTTGGTAATTTCCGTCTGCAA
Organism: Inga oerstediana; assembly: GCA_963210345.1. Classification (NCBI taxonomy): domain Eukaryota; kingdom Viridiplantae; phylum Streptophyta; class Magnoliopsida; order Fabales; family Fabaceae; genus Inga; species Inga oerstediana. The sequence continues at coordinate 59,059,343 of OY723409.1, forward strand.
TGATTTTAGCGACGGAATTCCCTGAGTAATTTTCGTGGGTCATGCATTGTTTTTTTGTAGTGTTGTAGATTTATATCAAATTCGAAGTGTGCTAGTCTCGGGACTTGGTTTTAGTGCTAAGCATTGTGCTTAACTCTCCCAACTCATCAGATCTAGACCATTAGATCTGATTTGGACGGTCCATATCTGAGTTTTTAAAAGTCTATAGTTTTTAATAAAAAATGCTTTAATAGGTATAAAATTTAAAATAAAGATAATTCTTTAATAACTATTCTTTTCAAAAATAATTTTTTACTTAAAAAAACATCATTTTAAAAAAAAATTCAAATATGGACAACCGAGATCGGATGGTTTGATAGACCTACGCACAATGTTTAACATTGAAATCAAGTGCGCTAGTTTCATGGTGCCCACACTCTCTAAGAAATGCCATTATTGGATTTTCGATCGAGTTCTAAGGTTTACATCAATTACGCAGTGACACACCGCAAAAACTAAAGCAAATACTTGAATGGCACGCAATATGACTTTATAGAAAGGATTTCAATGATCTCTTAGATATGGTTGACATGGACAACGATGATGCTAAACCTGCTACGCGTGGATGCCTTCCTAGCTAACTGCATTATATTTGCTCTCAAGGTCAACCAACCGAATGAGGTTGACCTGCTCTTGAATGGATTTAGAATATTTCCACGTTGGAAGAAAATATTTAAGATAAAAAATATATATATACTTGTACCTAATGAAAAGTGACTCATCATGAACCCATCTATGTGTATATCACAATCCATACAACTTTTGCATGACATATATTATCCCATACTAGTGGCTGTCTTTCTCTCCAACGTAACGCTCCCTCTCACATTTTTTTCACAAAAAAGAAGAGACAAAAGTATTAAACAGTGGCCACTAATTTTATTGATGATCAACTCGCAGGCCCCTAAAAAAAGTATCAATAAAATAAAGGAAAAGGTGTATCCAGCATCCTGATTTATTTTTGGAGGTGCAATCAGCATATTGAAGTATTTAAAGATGCAATCATCACCCTAAACTATTTAAATGTGCAATCAGCACCCTAAACTATTTTTAAAGGTGCAATCAGTACCCTAATATATTAAAAATGGAGCAATTACACTCCTTTACTAACATAATACTAACTTTGTTTGTTGACACACTATTTCCTTTCCTCTTTCATCGATCTTAAACCCTAAATAATCTTGAGTAAGTATTCTGTTAGTGAAGGGGTGCAATTGCTCTATTTTTAATACATTAGGAGCAAAATTACATTGCACCCTTAAATACTAAAAGAAGGGATGAATATGTTGAAAATCGATGAACATTAGGGGCAATTGCTCTACTTTTATCTTGAGTTAATATTCTATTAGTGAAGAAATGTAATTGCTTCATTTTTAATACATTAGGATGCTGATTTCACCAGCTCTAAAAATATTTTAAGGTGTTGATTACACTTTTAAAAATAGATCAGGGTGTTAGATGTATCTTTGCCTATAAAAGAAGGTGCTCGTCACATATTTGCATAAAAAAGAAAAGGAAAAAAAAAAAATCTTTCTATCACGTGAGTTGATAGAATTTGTTGAAGTCGAAAATGCGAAGATCTTGCAAGATAGAAGGCACTTTTATGTGCTAGTGTCTATATATCAAGCGTGGACAATTTGTTTTTTTTGAAATATTGTAACATCATCTGTCGGAAAAGCTGCAAATTAAGTTTTGCGCGAATTTATTTTGGTGCTCTTCTTCTAATGCCCACGAGAAAAACAAATTCCCATAATCCGTCAATGTGTGTGTATGAATGCTTTCTAAGGGTAATTAATTAGTACTGTATTTTGAAAATTTATTAGATAGAAGAATTTAAAATGTTTTTATTTATGGAAAACATCAGTACGTATGATATAGAATTTCATGCATAAGCATCAGTATTCAAATTCAAACCATCCTCATAAAAAAAAAGTTTTTTAATTAATAGGAATTTTTTCACCAATTGTGTCCGAGTTATTTGAATGTTCACAAATATAATAGAGGCACACATAACGAACGGCCGCGAGGCTTAACTGGTAAGCAAGAGAGAAGCTTGTAGAGGAATGAATAACTTCTTCTTCTTATGGTTTTAAATATAAGATAGAATTGATTTTTTTAGAGATATTAAGAAAGTTAATTAAAATATTTTAAAATATTTATATTTATCATTTTTTCTCCAAACTATTTTATCTAACTTATAAACTGATAATAATTCAAGGATACACAATACATGATATTATTAAATAACTTATTTAATTTTATTAAACTCTCTAAAAAATTAACTACTCCCTCCGGTCCTAATTATAAGATAAAGTTGACTTTTTAAAAAAAAATTAAGGAATCCAATTAAATTACTTTAGAGTGTTTATATTTTTAGTATCTTTAGATTATATATTAGCTTATTAGTCGAATTAATTAGTTTGGAGAAAAAAATAAAAATACTCTAAAGTAATTTAATTGGTTTCTTTAATTACTCTAAAAAAATCAATTTTATCTTATAATTAGGATTGGAGGGAGTATGTCTTACGTTTGAAAGGAGAGGAAGTAATATGTTTGGGTTTGACTTTTCTATATTTGGAAATTGAAAGTCAAACGGTGAGAACGGGAGCACGTGCGTGCATGGTGCCTTTTCGCGGCTTCAAAGTTCAAACATTGCATTCAACACTGAGCCTCACTCCGTACCCATTAGTGGGCCCCACCCTTGGTCTCTCATCTCATCTTTGAATTATCCATTTTCCCACGTGCTCGATCTTCTTATTCGAAGCTGCCCCGAACCTTCCTCTTTTTAGCTCTACCCGCAATTCTTCCTCTCCCTCCTAGGCCTCTCCGTCTCGCTTTTTCAATTCTTACTTTGTTGAATTATCACATAGGGCATAATTTCTTTCAACTTTTTCGGTTTTATACCCTCCCTCCAATTCTAAACACAAGTAGTCATCGAAAACTTTTGTTTTAATTGTAAATATAATACTTTAATTTCTAAAACTTATAATTTTTTTCTAAACCCTTTTAGTTGATTACACAAGTATTAAGAGAGTTTTTTTTATTAAGGAAGTAATCGTTCCTAATGAAAATGATATTAAGAAACAAACACACAATTTTTAATGAATAATTAAATTAATTTCTTAATATATTGAAATTAGTTATCCAGCCGCTGCATTAATTTATAAATGGGAGTAATACTCATTTAAACAAATCCATCCGATGATAAATATAAGAGTTAATTTTTCACCCAAAAAAAAATATAGGAGTTAATTAATGAGTTTTCCTTAGTATTAAATTGATAATTTGTAAGATCTAGTCCAGGAAAAAATGAAAGATCTAAGTTGATTTTGTTTTACAAATTTATAATTTTTTTCCTCAGTTGTCCTTTTTTTTTTTATGGGTCTAAACTATTTTTATTGATTACACACATATTAATAAGAGATTTTTCATGAAGATATAGTTTCCACTGCAAATAACTAAATGGGTAGTTTAGAGATACCAACATATATTTTTTTTATAAAATTAACTCAACTAATTTTTTTAATTTTTATCAATTAGTTATTTAACTTATATTCCTCTCTAATCTTATCTATAGGATAGATAAAATGTTTAGTTTACTTCTATTTATAAGTCACAATTATTTATTGAATTTTTTTAGGGAGAATTACACTGTAGTCCCATGGAAGCTAAAATACGAAGAAACGGTCCCGGGAAATTCTGAAATTACGGTCAAGTCCCATGGGACCATTTTGTAATAAATTAAAGTTGGGAAAAGACATAAACACCCTTAAGAAGAATTGGGCAAAAAACAAAGTGTGTCCGTGTCCGTGTCTCGTGTCTTCCTCAGTTCGAAATTGAACCCTTCCCACCGAACCCTAGCCCTTACCTCTTCGTCTTCCTCAGTTCGTCTCGTGTGGTGCGTGTCTCGTCTCCTCTGCTCAGTGCCTCAGTGGAGCTTCAATCGCGACTCGTGAGTGGCGAATCAGCGGCCCGGGCGTCCGGCGACTGGCGTGGTGGCGGTGCCCATCTGAAACCGAAGTACCGAATCCTAACCCTCGTCATCCTCTTCATCTTCCTCTCGTCTCCTCTGCTCTCAACACAGTTGAGCTTCATTGTGGTGGTCGCTTCATTGTGGTGGTCGACTGCCCTTTGGTCGTGAAGCACTGAAGTCTGAAGCTCAACGGCGATTTCCGATTGTCCTCTTCGATTTTCCCTTCTTCGTGCGGTGTCAGAGATAGTGTAAGAGGTATTTTTGAAGCCCTTTCCTTTCTGGTTTGCGGTGAATAACTAATGTAGAAGAACTAGTATTGGGCGATCTGTAATTTAAGTTGTTTCCTCTATCTATAATTTCGATTGTTAGCCGTGTAATTTCTTGTAAATCCAGCTTGAAGTAGTTGAAATATCCCATTGACTGAGTTCGCCATTGGTATATTTACTGATGCAAGTATTGCATTACACATTTGGATATTAATAATTGCTTCTATCATGACATATGTTTGTTCGTTAATGCAAATTTCTGATTAGGCATGTCTCATTTTTCTGAGATTTGATTTTATAATAGTTTCATTTCACTCAGACTAGGTGTCCTTCATTTTGTGAAATCCCTACATTTCACTCTGTTTGTATATTTTTGTCCATGTTATCCTTATATTGGCAAGAACTCCTGCTGCTGCCTCTTTGCCTATTTTGTTAGATATGACACCCAGTTATTATTTCTGTCTGTTCCCTGTATGAGAATACAAAGTTCTTATTGTTTACAATCATAAATGATATGGCAAAATTACTGAATATATATGTGTTATTACTGGTAGCTTCATTATGCCTCTATTTAACAGAACCATGCAAAAGTTTTTTTATGTTTTCATATTTAAATTGACTTCATGGGTCTGGAGTAGGCCTTAAAAGGGCGTTTTAGCTGTAACTTGGTGTTTAAAATCTAAGAAATTAAGTTTGAGTTCGGCTGCCCAAAAAGATTACAGATTTTAGTATACAGCCAAACTTTGTTGAGTTATTCAGAGAAGGGATGTTAGATACTTAGTTTGGCCTTTCTTCACTATCATTTACAATCCCCCCCCCCGGCAGAAAAAAAAAATGTCCACCATCTGAAAGTGGGATCCATAAAGCTAAGAACAGATTCTTTTACATACTCTATAATTTATAAATGTTGAGTATTATTTTTTTTTAATCATGTGACTTGAACCTTTTAGTTTTGAACAATTTCTAGGATGTCTGTTTTTTTTTTGTGCTTGTTGTCTTCTAACGACTATTTTCTATCCATGGAAAGGACTGCCATACTGCAGCCTTTCATGCTGGTTAAATGCATGTAATTTTTATATGGACGATCATGCTGATGTATATATATCCTGTTGTGTATATTTTAAACTACTTTGTCAGTTTCTTAATATAATCTTAAAATAAGATTCAATTTATGATGTGAAAATAGGTCTTCTAAAAATTAGTGATGGTGTCGAGATTGGAATGTAGAACTTCATAGCTAAAGCAACTATAAATAGTCTGGTTTTTGAAAAGTAAGCTTTCTTCAGATGGTAGAAGTTGATTCATTTAGCTGGAGCTAGCTAAAGATTAAATTTCTATCATAAGTACCCTTAGCAAAAATCCTATTGAAAATTTCAGGGTAGAATTGTGGAAATTTATGGACGAGAAGCAGCTGGCAAGACAACACTTGCACTTCAAGTTATAAAAGAAGCCCAGAAGCTTGGAGGTACCTGTTGGCCATTCCTAACGTTATTTTCTCTAGATCCTTTTCATATAGATAATTGACTAGGTCCCCCCCCGGGTATGAATTAAGCAGCTAAATTGTTCTTTAAGTCATAACTTCAATTATCATCAGTATGAAACTACTCTGTTACAGTGACTTGAATACTGAGCATCGAATGCCATTTTTCTACTGAGGAACTGTAAACTTGTGTTAAAATCCTACACTAGTAAGAAAACTAAATGGAGTATAAATTTTCAGGTCGTCAACGGACACATGAGATGGTCAATTCTCTTCTTTTCTTGTATCTATTGCAATCGTGTTGCTGTGTGATATGTTAGAAGTACTCAATTGGTCTATATTAGCTTCTTCATTAGTGATCATGTATTGTATGTTTTCAATTTGCTTCTCTTTGCGCCTCAATATTCTGTCAATCTCATTTGACATGTTATCCCTTTCGTTGAGAATTATTTGAATCTCTGCTACCATCTCCTCTCCCTCATGTAATTTCTTTTCCCATCCTTGTAAGTCCTCTGTATGCTTAGAGAATGTTGTGTCATGCATTCTTTTAGATGGTCTATTTTGTTAATATTATTATCATGTTGCCAGGTTTTATCTAATTGTTTGTTCTCAGGATATTTTGTTTATATATCAAGTTTTCTTACTTGTGAACTACCACTCAACTATTACTTGGCCCAAAAAAACCTCCTACCCTCATCTAAAGTTGGGAGGTTGTCATTATAAGGAGGCTACAGAGGCTGCTGCTGAACGTTCACAAGGAATATTTGAAGCTACTTAAGTTGTCTCTAACTTTGAGGTTTGCTTTATTGAATTATAAATTTTCATATCACACAGGTAAAAAGTTTCAGCAGTTGAATCTTTATGACATTATTTGCACCAATGTTCTTGTTTTGCCTGCATTTTTTAATCATTAGTAATCAGCAATTATAAGGCATGGTTTGTGTTTCCAAGTAGTTAATTCCTCTCTACTTTGGCATTATTTTGCACGAATGTTGTGTTCTTCGTCTTATATTTCAAAGTTTGAGTGGTCGTTGTTTTCGGACATGGATTGATTAAATTCTGCATTTAAATATTAGGGTCTGCCATGTTTGGTCTTATAAATAAAGTTTTGCTTATATGATAAGATTTGGGGAAAATCCGGAAATTTTCTTTGGCTATGTGTGTGGTTTATGAAAAATTCTGAATCTGATGGGCCTTTCTTTGCTGCATATGTTAAATTTCTTAGTAGATCCATCTTAAATGTATAGCAGCATATAATTTAATAGTGAAGTGCAGTAGGTCTTTGTATAAAAGTATGACATATTTTTCATTAACCATGTCCAGGCAAGGAAGATGGAAACACTTGGTTCTCGCAAAACCAAACAACCAACAAACAGCCCTACAGGAACAAGGCCAGCCAGCTTTTCTGGGTATACTCTATTCACGGAAGAGTTTTTCAGCCAGAAGGAGAAGAAGCAGAAGGGAAAGGTAAAGGACAAAGAGAAGAAAAAGGTGAATAAGGTCCACAATTTTCAAAAGTCAAACCTAGAGGTGAGGGAGGCTTGGAATGGATTAAGTGAAGAGCAGAGAAAAGAATATGGTAAACGGGCTGAAAAGTTAAGAGGCCCTAGCAAAGGGAAGAAGTATGTCGTTCCATTTTTGACCCGATGCGCACCAAAACAGTTTATGGCTGTGTGCAAAAACCTGAAGTCCAGACCCGACGCCATGAAAAGGCTGAAGAATATTGGGTTTGACAAACTGGTGCATATTTGTTGCCCACAAATAAACCGGCACATCTGCGCGGAGTTCATGCGATGTTTTGATCCTCCGACCAACCAAATATCATTTCGAGGGCAGACGCGTGAGTTAAAGCCTAAAGATGTGCACCAATTGCTTGGGCTGCCTAATGGTGGGGTAGATATTCAAGTACATGTGAACGAGGAAGATAGAATATTCAAGGACCTTAGGAGCGTATATAGAAACCTAAAATACCAACAAATAGGGGATTTGTTGACGGGTGCTTTAGATGAAAATTTTGAGTTCCTCTTTGTCATTTTCGCCTTAGGAACCTTATTGTCTCCAAGTGCGAGCATTTATGTTAGTGACCGTGTCTTAAAGTTGATGACACTAACAAAAGATGCACTTGGTGACTTCAATTGGTCATCCTTCATTCTCAATGAACTTTGTGGTGCAATTGGGGATTTCCAAAAGGAGTTGAGGAAAGGGAACACTACATGTAGAAAAACTGTTGGAGGTTGTATATACTTCCTCATGGTACGTGTCTATGTTGTCTATTTTTTCTGCAGTTGGAAACGTCAATGTATAATTGCTAATTGTGATGCATATGTGTTGCAGATGTTTTGCCTCCAACATTTTCCTCTGGCCAATCTGAAAGCAAGTAAAGATGAAGATGCCATCCTTTACTGGAATGAGGAAAGGGTGAGGAGCAGAGTTCAACTAGAGAAATCTAGTAAAAAAGGCCTTCTTTATGGTGCCGGGCAGGGGGATGGCCCTTCATCTACATTATCTCATCCTGAAACAATGCTAACCCACCCGGTAATTATGCCTATTTAAATATGTACACTGTTGTAGAGTGCATTTCAGTTAACTTGCTAATGCCTTAATTACAAAATGTGATGAGTATGTTAATGTTACAGGAATTGAAGCGGACATACACTAGGTTGGTTAGCATTATTGGCAATGAGCTGCTTGCGCTTCAAAATAGGTTGTTGCATGCAAACAACAACGAAGTCGACGACGAGAACGACGATGAAGATGAAGAAGAAGATGCAACAATCCACAAGCCATCAAGTTCAACTTTTTTTGACAAGGATAATGACAAGCCAGCTGAAGAGGAAGAAAATGAAGATGATAAGGAGGAGGAGGCATACACAGAAGGAGAGGAGGATGAATCAGAATGTGAAGACAAAGGTCCTGATGATAAGGACGATGACGAAGACGATGAACATCATGAGGCCATCATTGAAATTGACGCACATGATGGAGGTTCACCATCAAAAGAGGAATTCCAGCAGCATGAGCTTGGAGAAAACCAGCAAGAAGGGAGTTATGTGGAAGTGAGAAAGTCTAAAAGGATCATAACTCCTAGTTGGGTTGTGAAATCTCCATGGATAGATGCAACTAAAAAGTCTAAGGGGAAGAGAAAAGTAGACGAGAAGGATAGTTTATTTCAGTTATGCACAACGCGGTGTAGTGACAAAGAGGGCGACGAGTAAGGACGTAGTAATACGTTGCAATTGTATTACATTGCTGTTATAGTAATAATTACATATTTTTCTGTTTCTTTTATTTCAGGGAGTTTGTGGCAATGCATGATGACTTCCTGACAAGGAGGGAACTGCAGTGTCTAAGACCAAGAGCATGGATAAATGATAGAGTATGCAACAGAAAAATAATTACATATTTTTCTGTTATCGCTTTGCTGTCATATTTCGGTTGCGTAACTTTTTCACGTCATTTCTGCAGTTAATGACGATGGTCGCAAAGACATTTATTGCTGATCAACAACAAAAGGAGGGTAGAGTAACAAGACATGTATTTACTACCGATTTCACGAGAAAACTTGTTGCTAACCCATTTAAATGGTCTTTGCCTGAGCATAAAACACAAATCCTCCCCAAGTACGTGGGATATAACATTGGGGATTGTGATTTCATATTTGCCCCATGTGTCTTGCATGATCACTGGTTCTGTTATGTTGTTGACACCAAAGCCATGCGCTGCTATGCCCTTGACTCGTTGGTTGACATCCGGACATATGCTAGGAGGCAGCGGGAATTGGAAGAGGGGTGTAAACCAATTGAGCCAAAGAAGAAGAGGGGGAAGCGTAAAGGAGAGATTGACGGAAAGGAACACATGGCACAAGCAGTTGTATGGAATTTTGTCCCATGACACCTCACACTCTGTTTACATTCATATGTGGTACTGATGTTGTATTTCTTGTTTCAGCGGAATTGCTTATTCCAAATGCTGCGAACAGTGAAGCCAGAACTATTTGCTGATGAGAACAAAGTTGAGCCTGGATTCACTTGGGCCAAAGTACAAGTACAACATGACACGTGAGTTCCCTCTGTGGTTTTGGTTCATAGTTTTACAATATATGAAAAATGACTGCGATGGTTTGTTACCTGTTAATGTGTTTGTGCAGGGATTCATGTGGTGTGCATGTACTATCATGGCTACAGATGTGGGATGGCAATGAGCAAGGGGAAGACGGCTACACCATGCCCTACTATACCGACGAGGAGCTCCACGAAATGAAGGTCGGCTTCTTGTGGTGGCTCGTTACCCACCCGCTCAACAAACACGTAGACAAGGTTTTGTCTTTGGTTCAAGGCATGCATAAGAGGACCAGACCCAATTAGGTATTCATTGAACCTCTTTGTCAGCTCCGATCCATGTTAATGTTCTTATAATGTATGCACAAATTCCATTTCGAGGTTATGTTTATTATTTGTTTGTGGAAGATTATTTTTTACTTGATTCGTTCATGGTTTTGAAATCTGGATGTGAACATATTAAATTATGTTCATTCCCTTCCATTCTGATCTATGATGATTTTACATAGTGCCTACTGCCAAATTATTTTAGTCCTGGAGTTTTCATTCCCTTTGTACGTTTTATTTTTCATGTTGAGGTCATTATTTTGGTGTGATTTTTTGGCTGGTGCATTGCCAATTCAAATACACTTCAATTATAATGGGTCTGAGAGTTATGTGAACCTAGGAGATTAAGAAATTTATGATGGCTGAAATGTATTCAGCTTCTTCTTTCGGATCATTACAGCCCCCTGTATGTTTTAAGCTCTTGGTTTCAGAATCTCTGATGATGTTTCTAAAGCACATTTCTTTTTGAATAACAGAAAATCAGCATTTAATTGACTATTTATATTTCTGGTTTTGAAGGTCATTCCTGATTCTTTGACAACTTTGTCGCAGTACGTGGGTCATCTAAGGCATGAATATGAAGCCATTGGTGAGGTTTTGTTGTGCCCCATTTGACTTGTCTGTGTGTGTGTTTTTGTTTTCATTATGCAAAGGTGGTGCCAAGCTGAAAGTGAGTGCACCTTGGCATGACTTGTTGTTACTGTAATTCCCTCCTGCACCTCCATTTTAAGTGTTGTCCATAGACCTTATTTCAGCATCTAGCAGAAAGATGAATGAGATTGTTTTACTTAAAGTGCAGTTTGAAAAGGATGGGGCTTATCTTTTTAACTTAAGGGACTTCATGCTGCTCAAAGAATCCGTATTAGAACACTATTATTGTTATTAGGCAGAAAAGCATATGTAATTACTCATAGGCACGTGGTTTAAATTTTATTCTGTTCTGTCTATTAGGGGAATTGTTGTTGATGTGGTTGGCGTAGACCACAAGGATTCTATGTTACCCACTTTGTTTGTATTTGCGCACACATAAAAAATCTTTTACTCTGGTTGTATCAAGGTTTCCTTTCCCAAGTTTCTGTTTGTGAGGTATAGTTGTTGTTTAGCTGTACTGTGCATAATTGAAAAATGAACCTTCATTGTTTAATTTTACAGCAACTTGCAACACAGCTCGAGAATGAAGCAAATGTAACGGATCCATTACAATTACTGACAACTGATATAGCAAAGAAAGCTCCATTTCAAGTGCTAAGTCTCCCCTGTCCATTGTACATCACCTGTAAATTTGAAGGCAAATAAAGCTGGAATATGTGACTTCATTGCTGGCCTTCCCTTGTGCAGAAGTTAGCAGTCACCTGTCTCAAGAACATGCCTTGTTATCTGAAGCTACAATCATTAACATTAACCTTTATAGTCATGTTCATTCTGCCATTTATGCACTGAAGAAGAAGCTCTATATTGTTTTTCTCTGTAATGGTAGCCTCCTAGTATGTTGTAGAAACTTGGTAGCCTTATTTGAATTGGCAATTTATGTACACAAAGAAGCTACTTGTTTATTTAGTGAAACGAAAAAACAGCTTTGTAATGTTTTTCTCTGTAATGGTCGTGTCCTAGTATGTTGTTCAAACTTTGTAGCCTTGTTGAATTTCTAGTTTATGAAATGAAGGTGATACTTGATTCATTCAATTACAACATATGGTTCTAGTTTATTCATATAAGCATGCCCTGGTGGCATTTGTGGTTTTATACTAAAATTGTGTATAAACTTTATACATATGAAGAACTAACTTGTGATGTGTTGAAGATACTTGAAAAAGTGCAAATTTTCAGCTAGATGTATAGGGTTTTAGGTAGAATTGAAGAAAATTTGGAAAGCTTATAAAATAGGCCATTCTGAATTAATGTACGCTGTGGGGACGCTATAGCAAAGCAAAAGCGAAAACACATAAAAAATAGGCCCTTCTGACCGCGGACGCTGTGGGGACGCTATAGCGAAGCTAAAGCGAAAACACATAAAATATAGGCCATTCTGACCGCGGACGCTGTGGTGACGCTATAGCGAAGCTGAAGCGAAAACACATCAAAAATAGGCCCTTCTGACCGCGGACGCTGTGGGGACGCTATAGCGAAGCTAAAGCGAAAACACATAAAATATAGGCCATTCTGACCGCGGACGCTGTGGTGACGCTATAGCGAAGCTGAAGCAAAAACACATCAAAAATAGGCCCTTCTGACCGCGGACGCTGTGGTGACGCTATAGCGAAGCTGAAGCGAAAACACATCAAAAATAGGCCCTTCTGACCGCGGACGCTGTGGGGACGCTATAGCGAAGCTCAAGCGAAAACACATAAAATATAGGCCATTCTGACCGCGGACGCTGTGGTGACGCTATAGCGAAGCTGAAGCGAAAACACATCAAAAATAGGCCCTTCTGACCGCGTACGCTGTGGGTTCGCTATAGCGCAGCCAAAGCAAAGTTGCGATACTGTGCCAACACTAGGTTTCACCTCGTAAGTCATAAAGGTAAACCAATCACACACTGACACTCACTTGACAATTCATAACAGCATAAGTGTGTTAACAACTCGAAGGGCACTACTGACAACTAAAGGGGCCTTCATTAACAACTCTAGGGGCATTCATTAACAACTCAAGGGGCCTTCACTGACAACTCTAGGGGCCTTCATTAACAACTCCATGGGCATACACTGACAACTCCATGGGCCTACATTGACAACTACACGTGCCTTTGTTGACAACAAAATTTACATCAGCTTCAAAAATTCAGAACATGACAGTGGTTTACACAAATGTCAACATTACTGCATAAATATATATTAACAACTAAATGGGCATACACTGACAACTCTAGGGGCCTTCATTAACAACTCAAGGGGCCTTCACTGACAACTCTTGGGGCCTTCATTAACAACTCAAGGGGCCTTCACTGACAACTCTAGGGGCCTTCATTAACAACTCTAGGGGCCTTCACTGACAACTCAAGGGGCCTTCATTAACAACTCAAGGGGCCTTCACTGACAACTAAAGGGGCGTTCATTAACAACTCTAGGGGCCTTCACTGACAACTAAAGGGGCCTTAATTAACAACTCTAGGGGCCTTCACTGACAACTCTTGGGGCCTTCATTAACAACTCTAGGGGCCTTCACTGACAACTCAATGGGCCTTCATTAACAACTCTAGGGCATTTAGTTGATTAACTAAAGGGGCGTTCATTGACAACTCAAGGGGCCTTCACTGACAACTAAAGGGGCGTTCACTAACAACTCTAGGGGCCTTCACTGACAACTCCAGGGGCCTACATTGACAACTTGACGTCCCTTCGTTGACAACAAAATTTACATCAGCTTCAAACATTCAGAACATGACAGTGGTTTACACAAATGTCAACATTTCTGCATAAATATATATTAACAACTCCATGGGCATACACCGACAACTCTATGGGCCTATATTGACAACTTGACGTGCCTTTGTTGACAACAAAATTTACATCAGCTTCAAACATTCAGAACATGACAGTGGTTTACATAAATGTCAACATTACTGCGTAAATATATATTAACAACTACATGGGCATACACTGACAACTCCATGGGCCTACATTGACAACCTGACGTGCCTTTGTTGACAACAAAATTTACATCAGCTTCAAACATTCAGAACATGACAGTGGTTTACACAAATGTCAACATTACTGCATAAATATATATTAACAACTCCATGGGCATACACTGACAACTCCATGGGCCTACATTGACAACATAATTGACAACTCATTACAACCTTCCATAAATGAAAGTGGGATACCAAGCCATATTATATCCAACCTTCATATCCAACCTTCATTTACAGCTGAAAATGCATGCACAAGTAACACAAAAGTGACATACCATTGCTATATAACTAGTATGGACTTGTAGCTATTCATATTTACACAAATACTATGACATGCACTTTCCAAAAATTATAAGAACCAAAAGGATCATGATTTATCAGCTGGGATTAGGATTCTTGCAGGTCTTTACAGTGTGGCCAGCTTCATTACACCTGCCACAATGATAAACCCTTTTGTCTTGAAACTGAGATTCAATCCTTTTTCGTTTTGGCCTTCCCGGGGGCCTTCTAGTAAGTGGTGGTCGCAATAAATTCTCAGTCATCAGCTGTGTCACTGTAAGGCCTTCAGCACGTGGGCAATCATGTGTTGCTACAGGCCTCATGGCCGTTGCATATATTTTTTCTTGGGTACACACTTTGTAGCATTCATCGACGTACGAGTAGACACTACGATGAACTAACTTGATTGCTGCACATGCATGTAGACAAGGGATTCCGCTCATCTGCCATGCAAGGCAAGTGCATGTGTGCCCTATGAGGTCAACACTCAGATGGATGACTCGGCTGTCACACACTGTTGCAACTGAAATCATATCATCACCATAATATTCACATTGCAGATTTTCAGCGCCCTTGACTTGTTCCATCAACTTAGACTCTATATTCGGCCCAATCCCATTCCTCCAATTTCTCATTGCTGCTTTGCACGCAACCATCTTCTTGGCTAATTTTTCTCTATGCTCATGAATGAAAACATCAACATTGTGCTTCCTCTCTTTCAATACCCATGCGTTAAATGACTCCGCAACATTTGATGTTAATTTATCCCATCTTTTGTGAGGAAACTTGCTTTGCGCCCATCTTTCAACGTCTCCTTCAGTCTCAACCCACATACCTAACTCCAGAGAAAACAATTTCAGCCTACCTAATGCAACATTATATTCATGTTCATGTCGTGCATATGCAATAGCATCAAGCATTTTAAGTGCATCTTCTTTGCTGTTCGAAGAAGTCCTATCCTTTACTCTTCTAAACTTGACAAACTGTGAACTAAAGTTTTCCTTCACGTGCCGGTAACAAAATGCGTGTCTCTGAGATCCAAATATACAACAAACAGCACTTATGATGGCAAGATTCCTATCTGACACTATTGTGATCTCCCTTGTGCCAATGATATCCTTCACAATCTTAAGAAACCAACTCCAATCATCATGTGTTTCTCCACTGACTATGCCATATGCCAAGGGAAACAATTGATCATCAGCATCATACGCATTAGCTGAAACCAGTGTTCCCTTGTAAGGGCCACTGAGGTGACATCCATCTATACACAGTATGCCTCGACACCCTTGTAAGAAGCCTTTAATCGAGCATCCATAAGCAATGAATAGCCTCTCAAATCTGTCACCCTCAGAGAATTCACACCGGGCAACCGTGTCTGGATCGGTCTCTATAAGCCTATCACATATCCAAGGAAGAGTCATGTATGAATCTTCGACGCGGCCATGTATTTCTATCAATGCTCTTTCTTTTCCCCTGTACGCTTGACTATAATTTAGACGCACCCCGTAATCTCTATACATATCTCTCATAACCTCATTTGCATTCTTGTCTATGTTACACCTCAAACTGTCTGTGATTATTGATGAGGTTAATTTGGATCTCTTCAAGTGAGGTACAAGTAGATTATCCTGTGCGTCATGTTTGTGGTCAGCTTTGAAAGTCCTTATAGTGAGGAATTCTGTATCTTGTCGTTCACCCATTGAATATGCTCCCAAGTACCATGGACATCCATCAACCATGCATTTGGCGATGATCTTTTCCTTGTTGTTTTTTACATATTTATATGCAAACTTGTGGCCAATGGCATACTTGTATAATGTTTGTCGAAGGCCATCCGCATTGACAAAAACTTGTCCCTCCCCGATTATAAGATCCTTCCACTTTGTAGAGTTCATTTCAGGTGTTCCTATTGGCACCATTTGGACAGCGCATTGCAATGCAGGAGAATCTTTAATAGACATAGTGGCTGATCCTCCATCCCAACCTTCTGACAAGTTATCAAACCTGCACCACATTGCAAAGTAAAACATGTTACTAACGACAAGCTCATTTGCATTCGTTCACAAGCTTTTTCTTATAACGATTTTACACTTACACATATTGCTCATCACTTCGATCATCCCTTATTGCCGTTGTATTATCATCTTCATTTTGTCCTTCATCTACATAGACATGCCCACTTTCTCCGCTATAATTGATTAAATGTTCAATTGCTTCATCATCTACTATGTCCACAAATGTTGTTCTATCACACGGCAATGTGAACTTCATGACAAGTCCTCCACTCTCTTTTCCCACAATGGAGGATATCATTATTTTAAACTCTTCTAAACTTGTTCCTTCTTTAATGGTTCTAGATCTGACGCTTCCACCAACATATGTTAAATCACCATCTCTACTGACTTCAAACCTTCCCCTTATATGAAGGAAACATAGTAGAATCTTGCCGGACGTCGTAGCCATCTCCGCTGTCTACTGCACAAAAAAGTTGTCATTAACAATGTCAGCAGCCTTAGTAACAAATGCCACAGCCCCTATTAACAACACTTTCTTACTACATAATCAACACCGCCAACCACACATATTTCACACCTTGTTCATTAAATCCCACTTATAATGACTGAAAACGGCACAAAATACTGAAAAACATTCCAAACTTTTCAGCCCCATTACACCACAAGGAAAGAACATTTCAATATGATCTTAGTTGTTATTAACAAGTTATGGAGCCTCCATTGACAACTATCGCTGCTGCCATTAACAACTCTTTTTTCCCTACGCAAATAAGGTTATGTAGCCCCTAACTTTTGACCCTCATCTTCATTCCTTACCTCTTCTATTGCAGAACCACACCAGCATACACCAGAAAACAGAGCATAATGACTAAAAAAACAGAGCACACAAAATCATAGCAAAACACATTGAAAACTTAGCCATAACATATTCATTGCATTTACAAGACCTTCCTTTATAGCTTGCAAACATATGGAGGACAATTCCCACAAAAATCTTGACCAAAACAAATATCAATAAAAAAAACCTTTAGTTGTCACAAAAATCATTTAAATATGACCTCTAGTTGTCATTAACAACTTAAGGCGCCTCCATTGACAACTATCGCTGCTTGCATTAACAACTCTTTTTTCCCTACGCAAATCATGTCATATAGCCCCAAACCTTTGATCCACATCTTCATTCCTTACTTCTTATATTGCAGAAACACATCACCATACACCAGAAAACAGAGCTAATAACACCAAAAACAGAGCATACAAAATCATACCCAAACCCAATGCAAACTTTGTCAAACTATATCCATTGCATTTAATAGATCTTCCTTGTTAATTTGCAAGCATATACAGGACAATACCCATCAAAAGTACATAACTTTTTCCATTTTTATGATCAAAACGAAAATGACTCAACAAAACCTAAACCTATGTTTACCAACTAAACAGAATATGTGAGTCATGTGGAGCTTAATCAAGACAAGAGAATGGATGCCATGAAATCCCTACCTTAATCTTCATCCATAGATGCTGATCTTCGCTGCGTTTTTTCCCGCCTTCTCCGGACGTAACGTGCGTCATTCACAGAGCATTTAATCACATTTGTTGTTGTTTGTATGACAGGGGCAATTGTGACATTTCTCACATGGATTTTATTACAAAATGGTCCCTTGGGACTTGAGGGTAATTTCAGATTTTCCCGGGACCGTTTCTTCGTATTTTCGCTTCCATGGGACTACAGTGTAAATCTCCCATTTTTTTATATAAATATACAGTGTACTTCATTTATTATTGTGTTGATTTTGTTTTGATATGATATATTTTTATAATATAGATAAAAATGAAAAGTTGTTAAGTTCTATGACAGAATCACCGAGCGAGATTTAAGATTTTTTTTAATATGCTGAGTTGTAAATCTGAAATGAAGTAACATTAATAAGTTATATGCAACTAATTGAAGGTGTTGAATGGAACTTTCAGAAAGTCTGACTGAACCTTTCTCACCTTGGAAGGTCCAGTTACGTGTTCATAAATCTCTCCATCGACTCAACCAAGTTGAAATTATATCTCATTGATTATAAAAATTATACCGCTTTGCCTTCAAGTTGTTCGTTGTTAAATATTACGATTTACGAGTCCTATTATCCCACTATCAGGTGGGCCCTGGATGAAACCTCCAAGGATGGGGAATTTTATTCGTTCAATTTGTCAAACATCAATTTCATTCAATCTTTGTAGTTTTTGCCTCATATCGGTCAAATAAAACCATCTTATTTTATCTAATTGCTGGCCAAACAACTCTTTATTGAGTCTACAATTATCCATAAAAAATTGGATTAGTTCATAGGGAGAATCTCATTTGCCTTAAAGATGTGATATAATTTCAGTTAACCCCAAAAATTTTTGAAACTTCATTGCACCTTTTTAAATCAAATTGAAATTAAGTCTTGGAGTGAAAAGATGATGATATCTTTTTTTATTTATCTTGTAAATGTCCATATTTATCTTGTGAATTTCCCTATTTATCTTGTATATGTCTAAAGTGTTTTTAATTCTTTAATTTCTTTTAAATCACTTTACTTATCTTATAAAAGTTTTTATTTATCTTGTATATACATTATTTATCTTATGAATTTTCGTATTAGTCTTATAAACGCTCTCCTGAAAAAAAAATAAAAGAAAGATATCGTTGTTTTTTTACTCACAAAACTTAATTTCACTGTCACCCTTAGGATGTAGTGAAGTTTCAGAAAATTTTGGAGGTTAACTCAAATTATGTCACATCTCCTTAAGGTTGAATGAAATTTTTCCTAGTTTATCCTTACGGAGAATGATGACGTCCTATTATTTTGTCCCGAAGCCATTTGTCCAGGTCTTTCATGATGCTATTGGCAAAAGAAATTAAGGGAAAAAAAAAGTCTTGCATAATGCCAATCATATACTTCCTCGGATTATAAATATATGACCCAATTGTTTTTTAAATATTAAAAAAATTAATTAAATTATATTAAAATATTTATATTTATAGTTTTTTCTTCAAACTAATTTATTGGACTCATAAACTGATATATAATTTAATCATACATAACATATGATATGATTAAATAATTTATTTAACTTCTTTAATCTCTCCGAAAAAATCAATCAGAGAAGTATATTTACTACAAGAGATAGTAGTATATAATTATAACTATCCTCGTATTCAAGTAACCATTTGCAAAAAGTTATTTACGTATTACTTGGGAATCCTGTAGTACATTTTGGGGGTGAAAGATTCTTAATTTATTTGTTCAAGAATTAGACCTTAATATTAATTAAATATATCACCGCGCTTAATTTTTTATACACAAAGGAAATAGTTTGTTTAGAATATTTGGCAAGATGAGTGTCAAATTTAAATATCTTTTGAAGCAGTCTTTTTGAATTGCAAGTTATTGAATTGTACTGTGGAAAAAGACACATGAAGAAGATTGAAGCATATCTTCATTTCATTTCATTTCACACAGGCACGTACAGGTGTGTAAAGCTAGAATGAACGAATCATGTTAGGTGGGATTAAATGTTTACTACTTTTCTCGTTCACCACCAAAGGTAAAATACAAGATGATCGTAAAAACTTGATCTTTTAATTTTCCTAGAAACTGGAAGTTTCAGCCTTTTCACGTCTTCAACCTAATCATAGACCTATGTTTGGTAATTTAAATTTGTTCCATAAGAAATCATTTTGGAAGGATATGACTACTTGACTAGTTTTGAATTTGTGTAATTAATCTGCGGGAGTGATACAAATAGACACTTGTTAATTTAAAATTGCTGGTATTTTCCCCCACTTCCATGGATGTGATGATCATCACATATGCTATTTGATTATCTGATTCTATATGTAGGACATAGTTTGATAGAAAATTTTGGTTCTGAATGTAAAATTTTTTATCGTTGTATCTGATACATCATTTTTTTTCAACCTAATCTGACTAATTTATGAATTAATATATAATCTAATGTTACATATACTTATTTTAAAGAGATTATGTCACATATGTTATAATTAAATGATTTATTTATTTTTTTATTCTATCAAAATTAAATAAATATGTCTTACATTAAAAATAAGAGAGATGACTAATAAAGCCCTATATAAAATACTTTTATAACAGGGCATCCGCTATATAATTAATAGCTCTGTTTGATGTTAAATTTCAACATTTTTCATTGATTTATTAGTTCTTATAATTTAATATTTGAATGATAGCTTACAAATATTAAATGTAAACCATTTAAATTTAATCAAATTATTACATGAAGCGAACGTGAAAGAAAGTATAGAGAATAATATATCTTTCTCCAAGTATGCAATACAAAAATGAAAAGAAAAATTATGATTAGGGACCTTGTAGCAAGATATAAATTATATTTCTTCCCAAAATGGAAAGCACCAGTTAAGGATATCAATATGATTTTCTAATCTAAACAAAATGCCTTTCTACTTAAAATCTTTGAAAAATCCAAAGCTCAACTGCAAAGACTAGTTTTCATTTATTGATATAGTTAACTTAAATACAATTATTAATCATGAGTTTCTTTTTTTGGTTTTTTGCCCAATCATGAGTTGCAAAGTACTATATTCTCTCCATCCTAAATTTATAAGCCAGTTGAGGAATTTATTTTAATAATAAATGTAATACCTCAATTCATTATCTCTCTCAAATTCATAATTTGTTTTCTATTAATTGCACTCATTCATGAAATTTTCATTAAGAACGTACTCCATTTAATCTTTAATATAAGATCTAGTTTAAAGTGTGATAAACTATATCAACTAGATTAACGATTAGAGGTTTTACAATGCAGTTAATTTAAAAATAATTTAAAAAAGTCAATACATATCTCAGCAAATAGTTTGAAATCTAAGATAGACCAGAGTATCATCTTCTTTTCCATATAATTTTCCTCTAAGGATTAATCTTTCACAAACTAAAATGTTGGTGACGGGCGCCGCAAAGCATAATTGATGAAGGCAAGGACACAAATGATGTTGAGGATTGTAACACCCTCAAATAAATAAATTATTATTTATATATAATTTTTTATTTAGGAAACATAAATATAAAAACATTTTATTTTAGTGTATATATATATATATATATATATGCGCTTCAAGAGGGAAATGGCAATAAAGCCAAATGAAGAAAGAGATCAATACAAAAGGGGTCGGGGTTTAATTACTTTATTGAATAAAGTGTCAAGAGAAGAGATCACGTGAAGAACAAAAAGGGAAGAGAGAATTTATATTGTCAATAATTACTTAATAAATAATTAATCTGTTTTTGGGTTTTGCAAGGATTGGATTTATGGGGTGCCCCAGATGGATAATACTAATCAATATATAGATGCCTCAATCATTTCCACACGTGAGGCTAAGAAGCTTCCCGGAAATTGAACTCCTTATAATAATCTTCAACGACGTCGTCAGCCAGTTTGGGAAATTCAACGCAATGTCCAAAAGCAAAAGCCTCCAAAAACATCATTCAATTCAAACCCCACTAGCTTCTTCTCCTATATATATACCCATTTATATCCCAACCCTCATCGATCGCATCTTCAATTCTATTCGCTTACTAACTTCCATCTTCATAATATACCATTCATTACTCTCAATCTAAATGCAAATCCAAAACGCCATGTCCGGGCTCACCAGCTACGACTCCAATTTAGCCTTTTTGGATTCCATTAGCCGTCAATTGCTCGGTGAATCCGACGCCACTCCGGCTGATACATGCAGTAAAACCCCTCTTTACTCTCGGAGCCCCGGTTTCAATGGATTGGATCATTGGGGAGAATTGCCTCTCACACAGCATGACCCCGAAGACATGCTGCTCTGCGGTATATTACGGGATACACTTCAAGTCGGATGGGCCCCAACCGAGAACTTCACGTCACCGGAGACCGTCTGCTCGGCTTTGCCGTCCACCATAACGGTGAAACCGGAGCCGTATGTAGGACAGTCGGCGGCTGCACCGCAGGAGAAGGAGAAGGCAAGGCATTACCGAGGAGTGCGTCAACGGCCGTGGGGGAAGTTCGCGGCGGAGATCCGGGACCCGGCTAAGAATGGGGCTCGGGTATGGCTGGGTACATTTGAGACGGCGGAGGACGCGGCTCTGGCATACGACCGAGCCGCCTACAGGATGCGGGGCTCGCGAGCTCTTGTTAATTTTCCGCTGAGGGTGAACTCGGGTGAACCGGAGCCAGTGAGAGTGAGGGCGAAGCGGTCGTCGTCGGAAACTGGGAAGAGAAAGGAGAAGGTGGCGAGAAGGGAAGTGGCGTCTTGTACAAATGGACAGCACCTATTGGTCAGCTAATGTGATTAATTAATGCCCACGTGGTCCTGCTTTCTCCTTCTGTGAATTATGTTAGATGCTAGGGAATGGTAGGATTTTCTGCATCATGCAGTTATACGATGTGTGTGTATTCAATTCAATTTCGGAAAAAAAGTTTGGCCAAAAAAAAAATTTCGGAAAAAAAAAAATTCAATTCAATTCAAGAATGACAATTCTTTTTCCCCCCTTCAGTTTTGTAGTGCAAAGGCAAGAATAGAATCTGAATGAATAAATTTTGAAGGCAAATGTCGTAAAGATTGTGAGGCGGTACCAATTAATTGGTGAAACGAGCAATCAATCTAAACCTTACTATTATTGGGAAGGTTATGTTAATATATCTAAGTAAGTGTTTGGGAAATCGTGAAACCATTATTTTAAAAGTTCATTTCTATAAGATAAGACAAAACGCCTTATACACACTTACATTATAAATCGCAAAAACTATTTTATAAAAACTAATCTAAATATACAATAAGTCGATTTACTTGAATTTTTTCTGGATTGAATTTTTTTTTGGATTAGAAGAATAACCAATTGATCATCATGACGGCACGAAGAAGTTTAAATTTAGCTTGTCTGCTATACTCTTGTTAGATGCCCTTTTGCCAAAACTTTATTATCAGATTTGCACCTTAGCCCATATACTTATTTCATGCGTGCAAATTTTTTACAAGAATCATTTACTTATAATCAATGCTCTGCGTAAAACTTATACAGTGATTACATTTTAAATAAAAAATGGCATAGCTGAACCAAGTCAACCAACCGCCTAACATGGCAACACTAAGCATTGAGGCCTTGCCGCTGAACTCATGGGCTCAACTTTCTGGGCCCCGAAGTATTTCCTAGAGCATTGAGGCCCAACAATTTGAGCATTCCTCAGATGTTTAAAACCAACTAATGGCAGGTCTGTTGACCAAAGACAAAAAGATCATCATAGACAAAAAGTCACCCGAGTAGTTTCGCAGATACGACCAAGTCAAACATGGGCAAGGTTAATAGCTGGAGTCTAGAGATTGGAGGGCGTAATTGTAGCTATTATTAGTATATTGTAGCAGATGCGTTAACGTATGCCATCAAATGATCTTAGTGGTTCAGTCAATGGAACTTTTGTCATCTTTTACCCATCCATAAATTAATTGACTGGTAATTAGCACATAAGTCAATTACTTGTATTTACGTTAAACTTGGTTGTTCAGCAGACCTAACAATTTACAGTATTAATAATTCATAATTTGACTCACGTGGCTCCCGAAGGATCCATGAATTGGCGTGTCAAACTACAAAATATAGGTACTCTGAAATTGTTCCTAGGCGCTATCAAAACCCAACCTTAATTTCCTCATGATTCCTAGGTCTTTTGGTCTTCATTTGTATCTTGCCGCCAGCCAGGTGTTATAAAGCAGTTCATTCAAGAAATGGGGGAAAAAAAAATTCCCAAAGACTGTCAACCACGATGAGCTCAAATTGACTTATATGAATCCTTTTCCAACTTTTTAAATACAGGTGTTTTTTGTGGGGAGTCTTGCCTTGTCTGTCATGGAGGTCTTTATCATCTGTTTGTTTTTTCTCAACAACGCACACCTTATATCTTTTATATAGAGGTGTAGTCGCCAACGCAACATATCTAACACGAAAGCTCACTTGCTTTCATGGCTACGCCCAACATCTTCTTCTTCTTCATCCTCCTCCTCTTAGCTCCACTTGATTTGGCTCTGGGAAACGTGACTCTGGGCTCAACACTCTCCACCAATGATCAAACTAATCCTTCATGGCTCTCACCTTCAGGCGAATTCGCTTTTGGATTTCGCCAAATCAACAACACAAACCTATTTTTGCTTGCCATCTGGTTCAACAACATACCTGACAAAACCATTGTCTGGTATGCAAACATGCCAAATCCAGAAGTACCGTCAGGGTCGCGAGTTCAGCTCACACCGATAGGTCTCAGTCTCACTAATCCTCAAGGCGAAGCCATATGGACTGCTATATCACAGGAAAATGTGTCCTCTGGATCTATGTTGAACACTGGAAATTTTGTTCTGGCATCCTCCAATTCTTCTTATTTGTGGCAAAGTTTCAACTATCCCACTGATACTCTGTTGCCAAACCAAACTCTGCCTCTCAACGTTAAGTTGTCTTCTCGCTTGACACAAACGAATTACTCAAAGGGAAGGTTTGAGCTTTATTTCGATAACGGCAATCTGTTGTTAAGTCAGATAGGATGGCCAACTGAATCTCGTTACACTAATTACTTTAGTGTCAACAAGAGTTCATCAGCCACCAATGATAATGACTCTGCTTTACAGCTAGGCTTTGATACATCAAATCTTTATTTAGAGACAAGGGGTGGAGATCATAAACCCCTTGGGTCTGGATGGTCCGTTCCAAATCTTGATGTTAATAGCACTTATTATAGGGCTACACTTGATTATTATGGAGTTTTTACGTTATATTCTCATCCAAAAAGGGAATCTATCAATCAAGTTTGGTCAGTCGTGACCAATGTCCCTTCAGACATTTGCCAAGCACCACCTAGTGATAAGGGTAGTGGTTCTTGTGGCTACAATAGCTATTGCTCCTGGGATGACTACAACAAGAGGCCGACATGTAAGTGTCCAGGAGGATATTCTTTGGTTGATCCAAACGATGGATTTGGAGGATGCAATCCTGATTCTCCCCTTGGTTGTGGAGCTCATGAGGTATATGATGTGGAGCCTTTGCCAAATGTGAATTGGCCTTCTGGAGATTATGAAAAGTTGGTCAATTATAGCGAGGAAGAATGTAAAAATTCTTCCTTGCATGATTGTAATTGTGCAGTAGTTATCTCTAACACACTAAGGGAATGTTGGAAGAAAAGATTGCCCCTTTCTAATGGAAGATATGGTGATGAAAAGCAGGGTTTCACAACAGGATTCTTCAAAAAAAGAATTGATCAACCAGGGGGCAATAATCCCAATCCTTCTAATCAAGACCGGGTCCAACTTGCCCTATTAGGGTCGCTAATTGGCTCCCTTGTTATTATTACTCTATTGGTAGCTACAATTGTGTCAATTATTCTCTTGAAGCCCAAAAAGGTTGTTAAAAAAGTTTCAAGCTTTGTTGAAACAAATATGCACTCTTTCACATATGAAGAACTGAAGGAGGCAACACATGGGTTCAGTGAAGAAGTAGGAAGGGGTTCATTTGGCATTGTGTACAAAGGCACCCTCAAGTCAATAACCAATGCTGTTATTGCAGTGAAGAGATTGGACAGAATAGCTCGAGAACGTGAGACGGAATTTAGGAATGAGTTGAGTGCTATTGGCACTACAAAAAAAACGTGATTTAGTAGCGGTTAAAAATAGGTATTCGTAGCGGTTCTAACCGCTACAAACTATGTTAGTAGCGGTTATAAAAACCGCTACTAAATCGTACGTTGCAAGCGGCTTTGTAGCGGTTCTATAAAACCGCTACTCAATCAAACATAACCGCTACAAACTTTGTAGCGGTTAATAGTAACCGCTACAAAATCAAGAGATATTTGTAGCGGTTATATAACCGCTACAAATATAAAAAATTTTATTTACAGCTTTAAAAAGAATTTTTTTTTTGTAGCGGTTAAAAAACCGCTACAAATATATAAAAATGAAAATTTGTTAAAAATGACTTTTTTTATTTGTAGCGGTTAAGAAACCGCTACCAAATTTGAATTTCATGAAATTAGTAGCGGTTCTTAGAACCGCTACTAATTTCATGAAATTCAAATTTGCCGCCAAAAAATTTAAATTTACCTTTAAAAAGGCGCGTTATTTAGTAGCGGTTTAATAACCGCTACAAATATTTAAATTTTTTTTTAAATATATACGTTGATTTTTTTCTTTTTTTCAATATTATATTAAATAGTTTAATTTGTTATTATTTTATCTATTTCAATTAGTTTATTATTTAATAGTTTAACTTATTAATAAATTAAAAAGAAAAAATGTAATTGAATGTAATTAGTATAAAATTATATTAATAATATTATTAACGATAGTTAGGTAATAAGGAATTATTATGTTTTACAATATAATGTAATTGTATATGAAAAATAGATGAAAATGAGATAGAGTTAAGATATATCTAGAAAAAAAGATGTTTAGAATAAATTTTATAGAAAGGAAAGAAGTATTCTAAAAGAAATTGAAAATCTTGTTACCATATTTGATCGTATTATTCAGCTCCTCTATTCATACGAAAGAAGTTGTAAATGAGAGGAAATGAAAGAAGGGTAAGGTGAAAAGAAATTGGGGAGTGTTTGAAATGAATTGTGATAAGGGTATTTATAGGGATTTACGTATTATTTGTAGCGGTTAATGTAGCGGTTACTAATTAGTAGCTGTTATTTATATTTTTGTAGCGGTTTAATTATTTGTAGCGGTTAATGTAGCGGTTAATGTAGCGGTTATTATTTAGTAGCGGTTATTTATTTTTTTGTAGCGGTTTAATAACCGCTACAAATATTATATTAATTTTTTTTTTAAAATTTTATTTTACATTTTATTTTAACACAAATTTTTTGCATTTTTTGTAAAGAAAAATTTTTTACACTTGAATTCTACAAATATTATTTTAATTTTTTTTTACATTTTATTTTAACACAAATTTTTTGCATTTTTTTAAAGACAAATTTTTTACAATTGAATTTGATCACTCATCGTCGCCATCCCTACAGAAATTTTGTAGAAAAATTATTGTTATTGATGTATTATTAAATTTAAAAAATTTAATTGAAATGACGTGGACTTAAAAAAACTCACCGCAGTAGAGGTAAATTGTCATCGCTTTCAGGGAAGTAGTTTTCAAAATCAGCTGGCTGAAATGGCTCACTCTCGTAGGCGATGTTATCGCCTTCACCCATGTCATAAAGGTCTCTTGGCTTTAAATGAACGACCATGTGCCAATCCCTATGCCGCTCGTCCTCGACATAATAAACCTGATGTGCCTCTGAAGCTAGAATATAAGGCTCATCATCTTGAGAAATACCAGTATGAATCGGGCGTGAGAAATTGACTGATGTGATCCCTAGGTCGTCAGTTGTCAGTCCCCGAGAAGTCGTGGTATTTGCCCACAAACACTTGAACAGCGTCACGGTGAAACGGCCTTGATAATTAAGCTCGACCACATCAAGAAGCTTGCCATAGTAAGGGACGCCTCCGAACTGCATGTTTGCGTCACTGCTGCTCGCATAACTCCTTATCCCAAATGTGCCATAAACACCCGAATTCTGTGTTTGCAATCCCTGATCCCGTGAAACCGTGCAAAACTTAAAACCATTGACATTGTATGCTGTAAACCGTTTTGCATGATCAAGAGGGCCGATTGCGAGAGCTCTGAAATCCGGTGAGTGTGGGTTGTGGTCATTTAGTATTCTGCGAGCAAACCAGCCCGGGAATTCTCTGTGGACCCTCCTATCAACTTCCGAGGATGTCTGTGTACGGATCCTGAGCTGACGCTTGACATGACTTCTGAATTCCCTGCAATTAATAATGGAAAGGCGTTAGTAAAATGAAAGTGAGAAATGTTACGAAAGATATAGATCGAATAACATACATGTGAGTGTACAATTCTTACCGTATGAAAGGCTCAACTTGAGTGCAATTAATCAAGACATGTCTATGTGCTTGGAACTTCTCAGTTGCCGTTAGTTTGAAGTTCTCAGTTGCTCCAACTGGTTTACCAACACGAGGGATAAATTCTCCTGATGTCGGCGCAGGTTCAGGACAATCGTCAACACGAGGCGGGCGGTTGAAAGCCGTCTCAAGATCATCAAAGTACCTTGAGCAAAAATATAGCACCTCATCCCCTATATAGCCTTCAGCTATAGAACCTTCTGGCCACGCCTTATTCCTCACGTAAGATTTTAATTTCCCAAGGAACCTACGAAGTACATAAGAGAAAATTGATATAAAATGATGAAAAGGACGACGAGCAAACATTAAAATACGGACAATAAATGAAAGCACATATTTAAAATGAGTACCTCTCAATCGGATACATCCAACGATATTGTACTGGTCCAGCGAGCTTTGTTTCATGAACGAGGTGGACTGTGAGGTGAACCATCACAGTAAAAAAGGACGGAGGAAAGATCATCTCCAAGTGACAAAGCGTAAGAATGATTTTCGACTGCAGCTGATCGAGCTCCTCAACGATCAAAACCTTAGAACACAACTTCCGAAAGAAAGAACAAAGTTCCACCAAAACGATGGAAACATCGGGAGGAAGTGTATTCTTTATAGCCAGAGGGAGTAACTGCTGCATAAGAACATGTGAGTCGTGACTCTTCAGGCCAGCAACCTTTCGAGCCTGCAAGTCGACACATCGAGAAATGTTGCTTGAATACCCATAAGGAACTTTTAATTTCTTCAACGTCGCGAGGAACACATCCTTGTTCGGTTTTGCGAGGGTAAACTTTGCCGGTGTAAATCTGTCATTCTCATCTGGCCAAGCGTCTTCACGAACTCCCATGTCGCGTAAATCTTTCCTAGCTTGAAGGTGATCTTTTGTCTTGCCGGGTTCGTTAAGCAGCGTATACAGCACATTGTCGCAAACATTCTTTTCAATGTGCATTACATCAAGACTGTGGCGAAGTAAATTAGATCTCCAATACGGAAGCATGAAGAAGATACTTATCTTCTTCCACTGCTGAGGCGCCGAAGTCCTGCGCGTCTTTTGACGAGTTTGTGCTGAACCGTCGCTTTTTCCAAACTCGAAGTCAACATGCTCAAGCTGCTGTAAGATATCTGTACCGGACAAAGTCTGAGGTGGTCCTCTTTTCTCTGGTTTCCCATTGAAGCGATTCCGTTGCAATATGAACTTATGCGTTCCATCGAGAAACCTCCAATGCCCCATAAAGCACCACTTTCGGCTGTGGGGAAGGCGCAATGCGTCAGAGTCGAAATTGCAAGCCGGACACGCCGACCCAGTGTGCACGTTCCAACCAGATAATGTGCCAAGGCCAGAAAAGTCACTGATCGTCCACATCAAGGCTGCACGCATGTTGAATAAAGTCTTGCTGTGAGCGTCGTACGTCTCCAAGCCGACATTCCACAGGTCAAGCAATTCCGCAAAAAGCGGTTGGAGATACACATCGATGTCATTGCCCGGTGCCTTTTTGCCTGGAATGATCATAGACATAATGAAAGAGCTTTGTTTCATACACATCCAGGGGGTAAGTTGTAGGGAACTAAGACTACCGGCCCTAAGATTCCCGAAAGGATTGAAACCGTCGGTCGCCAACGCAAGCCGGACATTTCTGGGGTCAGTCGCAAAATCTGGAAAGTCGTTGTCAACGGCATGCCACCTCATGTGCTTCGCAGTTTTAGACGACATAAATAATCTTTGTAGACGAGGTTTCAAAGGGAAATACCTGAGAATCTTTGCAGGTTTCTTCTTCTGCTTTTTCCCCTTCCGAATTGTCTTGTACCTCGATGTGTGACATCTCTTGCACGTCTCCCTGCTGCAATCGTCTCCCCAATACAGCATACAATCATTTGGGCACGCATCAATCTTTTGATAATTCAACCCCAACCTGTTGATGATCTTCTTGGCCTCGTAGAAGGTTGTGGGAATCTCGGCGTCGGGGAATGCATCTTGTAATAAGTCGAGCAACATGGACATTCCCTTATCCGTGATCCCACACAAGCACTTGATATGATACAATTTTATCAAGAAAGATAATTTAGAATATTTGCGACAACCTTGATATAAAGGACGATCTGCCTCATCCATCAAGCTGAAAAAATCCCGAGCTGCTTCATTCCCCATAAAAGCCGGCTCAGAGCCGTGCACTTCTTCGTTGAAGTTGTCGCCTTGAAATCCAAACGCATCACGCACAGCATCATTCACAGGATCATCTTCATCTACTTGAACGCCTACTTGAGAACTTCGAGGAAGAGCCTCGTCATATCTAACGCCGGCCTTCTCACCATGAACTGCCCAGAACGTATAGTCGTCAGGGAAAGGCTTCACAAGCAAATGTTCCATCACAACATTTCGTGCATGCCACTTCTTGAACTTGCATTTCTGACACGGACAGACGATCTTGCCGTTACAGCTGGCGTGAGTGAATGCGAAATCTAAGAAACTGTTTAATCCGTACAAATATTCAGGAGAATTGCCCGGCAACCTTATCCATGATTTATCCATAGCTACAAGTGAGAGAGAAGAAAGTATAGAGAAGAAGATGAGTGAGAAGATAATGACGAATGCCTAGAACCTTATATTCTGAAAATCCAACGTTTATAATTTTGTAGCGGTTATTAAACCGCTACACAAACCGCTACAGAAATTATAACGTTTATAATTTAGTAGCGGTTATATATATATATAACCGCTACTACTATTCAAGCCGTTAATTGGTGGGAAATTTAAAATGTATTTGTTGAGTATTAGTAGCGGTTTTATATCTATAACCGCTACTAACGTTCAACGTATTAGTAGCGGTTATCTATATAAAACCGCTACTAATATTAAAGCCGTTGGACATTAAATATAAAAATAATTTTCTAATTTGTAGCGGTTATACATAATATAACCGCTACAAATGTGCACAAAAGCGGCAAATTTCAAAATTCAAATGATTTGAGTGTTTGTAGCGGTTATTAGTGTGTAACCGCTACAAAAATATATATTTGTAGCGGTTTCTCAAGGGAAACCGCTACAAATATATAAGTAATTTTGTAGCGGTTATGAGTTTAAAACCGCTACAAATATACATTTATAAATTATTTATAAATGTATATATAATTTATTTATTTTTTAAATATATTTAAAAAATTAAATTATATATATATTTAATTTATAAAATTATTATATATTTGTAGCGGTTATGTACTAATAACCGCTACAAATATATACATTTGTAGCGGTTTTAGGTTAAAACCGCTACAAATATATATATAATTTTTTTTTTAATTTAGATTTAAATCATTTATAAATTATTTCAATGCGATATAATAATATAAATATAATTATATAAAACACAATAAGAAAATTCTGAAATAAAATCTCAAATATTTACAAATGTTTAAAAGAAAAGAAAATGTCCTAAATTAAGGAGCTGGGGGCTGATCCTCTGGTGCTCCCTCAGATGCCGCTGGATCGGGCCGCTGCGCAGACTGAACCGCACCATCGTCATCAGCAGGAGGAGGAGCAGTAGGAGGAGGAGTAGTACTCGGGACGACGTAGCGAGGGACAGGGGGAACCGCTGGATGCTGCTCGTTCGGGAACAGGCGACTCCATGCTCCCTCGAGCATGTTGTTCGCGATCTCACGCCACTGCGTCTGCTGAGCGTACATCGTATCTGCGTGCACCTGCAGCATCTGCTGCATCTGCTGTTGCTGCTGCGCCATCTGCAGCTGCGTTTGCTCCAAATCTGACCGCAGCTGGTCAATTGACTCGTCCCTCCGACGTCTGACCCCTCTAGAGTTGCCAGCCTCAGAGGCGGCGCTCCTGCCGTAGATCATGCTGGGTCTGGCGCCTATCCCCATCCCCCGCACTCGTCCGGGGTGCTCAGGCTGAGCCAAACCCGCCTTCAGAGGAGCCGTCGGGTCCACTGACCCCTGTGACTCCTCAGGCTGGGTCTGTCGCAGCTCAGCCTGCGACAGCTGCATCCGCTCCTGCCATTTTATGAAACAATTAATAATTACCATTTTTCATTATTAACTTGGTTTTATAAAAAATATAATAATAAATTAACTTACAATCGCCGCCTCTGCCTGCTGAGAGGTCGCAGTCCCGTCACGGTGTCTGTGTGTGATGGCGTACAGCTCCGCATAGTCCGTCTGACGGTTCTCCTGCTGTGCTTTCGTCTCCTGAAACAATTACAAAACAATTAGTATTAATTATGAAATAATCAGCTAAAAGTAAGTGAAGCACTTGAAAAGTTACCAGCTCGCTGTAGGTCACAGCAAAGGTCTTCGATCCTGCTGTGTGGTGGATCGCCTGCTGCGCCCGGATCGCGGCGTTCCTCCGAGCAAGCTCCTGGAAAAAAAAATTAAATGTATTATAATTTAAAATTAAATACAAAATAAATTGATATTATAATTTAATATTTAACAATTACAAAATTATATATCAAAAATCTAATAAATACATTACCTGCGCCTCAGGGCTCCTCCTGAACTGGACAAAACGCGCCCAGTCGTTCGGCGGCACGCCGTCCGGGACGCTCTCCTGCAGCTGCTCCAGAGGCATCGTCCCGTCCCGATCCACGCTGTGGAAGAGACGGTTCCTCCTGTTCCTCCAGGCGTCGCCCATCTTCACGAGGGCGTACCTCTTCCGGTTGGCCCGGACGGCAAACCGCAGCTGAAAAAAATACATTTAAATATCAATAATTATAAAAACCATAATTTAAAAAAAATAATTAAATAGAATTAATTAAAAAAATATTAATTAAATAGTTTTAATTACCTGAACCGCCTCCTCCCAAGCCTGGTCCTTCGGCCCCTTCGGAATGTGCCTCCACGTCGGGAAGTGAAGGGGGAACCGCATCCAATTCGATCCCAGGTCGCTCAGGAAGCGGTTGAGCAGGTGACCCCCATTGTGGATCGGCTGGTCAGTGCCCTCGTTCCACGGCACTACAACTCGTAGGGACCGGTCCATGCTGTTCAGACCGGTCACATCCAGCCTCCTCGTCGACACGTTCCCCTGCTCATCTGCACAGTTGACCGCACGTTAGATAAATTATAATTCAAAGTTAAAAAGTTAAAAAATTAAAAAATTAAATAATTTACCTTCGACCTGCACCTCAAACCCAGTGGACCGCGAAGACGACCCGCGTGGGTTGTTCTGCTCCCGAGCCTCTTCCTCATCGAGGAACTGCTCCATCTCCCTGAACCCACTAATCGGGATCTCGAACTCCTCCTCGTTGAGGAAGTCCTCAACGCTAATCTCTGGCACCTCCACCTCAGGCACCTCAGCTGCGGTCGTCGCCTGTGGGATCGTCTGCGGTTCCTGTGGGGGGATGGGCTGAGATGCCTCGGTAGCCCTGCCTGCGCGCTGCCCCCTCCCTCTGCCCCCTGCCCGGCTGCTGCCACCCCGTAAATTCGGTCTGGGGACCTCAGGGGCCTTCCCCTTCCCCTTATCCTGTCCTGAAGCCATATCAACTGTACAAATTAAAAAAAGAAATTAGTCCATTATTATTCAAAAATATAATAAAAATAAAAATATAAATAAAAATACGTGTTATATACGTACCTCAAGTGTAAATACTGCGGAATACTGACGAAAAACTCCTATAGACTCGTCTGAACGCTCAAATATCGAATAAACCACTCAGAGGAACCTCAGGAAACAAAATGAGCAAACGGAGAAATGAAGGAGGTGGGGCGTTTAAATAGACCAGTAATTAGTAGCGGTTATTCAAAATAACCGCTACTCTAACCGCTACAAATAATTAAATTTGTAGCGGTTCTACAATAACCGCTACAAATATTCACAACGTTTGAAATTCTGTAGCGGTTATTGCCCAGAACCGCTACAAATTTGGAGTCTCTTGAAATTCTGTAGCGGTTTTCAGTAAAAACCGCTACAAAATTCTGACCTTTGGTATTTTGTAGCGGTTTATGTGCATTAACCGCTACAAAATAACCGCTACAAGTTTTGGCGGGAATTTCGCGCCAAATTTGTAGCGGTTTTTTGTAGGAAACCGCTACAAATATTCTTGCCGCTACAAATTTGTAGCGGTTTAGGTAAAAACCGCTACAAATACTATAATTTGTAGCGGTTTAATATAACCGCTACAAGTGCACCGCTACGAAATACCTTTTTTTTTGTAGTGTGGAAGAACATGCCATAGAAATTTGGTCAGGCTGATTGGGTTCTGTGATGAGGAGATTCATAGACTTCTGGTGTATGAGTTCATGAGCAATGGTTCACTTGCTGACATCCTTTTCAAGCAACCCAAACCTGTATGGAACTTAAGGGTGAGCTTAGCTTTAAGAATTGCAAGAGGGCTACTTTACTTACACGAGGAGTGTGAGACTCCCATCATTCACTGTGATATTAAACCTCAAAATATTCTCATAGATGAGCATTTCATGCCAAAAATCTCAGATTTTGGGTTGGCTAAGTTGTTATATTCTAACAAAAGCAGAACCCATACAATGATAAGAGGAACGAGAGGATATGTGGCACCGGAATGGTTCAAGAATGTTCCAATGACGGCTAAGGTGGATGTGTATAGCTATGGCGTGATGCTGCTGGAGATAATTTGTTGCAGGAGAAGCTTGGAGATGGATTTGGATGAAGTGGAGGAAGGTGAGGCAATACTAATAGATTGGGTTTATGATTGCTATATGGAGGGAAGAATAGAGAATCTGTTAGAGAATGATAAGGAGGCCATTGCTGACATAAAGAGATTAAAGAAGTGGGTGATGATAGCAATATGGTGCATTCAAGAGAATCCTGAAACAAGGCCAAGCATGAGGACAGTGATGCAAATGTTGGAAGGCCTTATTGAAGTTCCAAGTCCTCCAACACCTTCGTCCTTCTTCTCAACAGTTTGAGGGTCGCAGCTATGGAAATGGGAGTCCTATGGCAGACATTACAATTGATCATCATAGTAGTCATCAACTCATCATAGGTTTTTTTTCTTTCTTTCCGTGCTTTTCATAATGGTTGTCATCATTATTACAATTCATTGTTTGTTTTATTCACGAGCATGCATGGTTTGTTGTCAGTACGTAGTTATTACACTTTTCGTTGTTCGGCAATGTCTGCTTAAACTCAATGTGCGTGTAGTTATACTTTCCATGTATGATTTTTCAAGAGTTGATGTTAATTTAATTTTATTTGTTTTTGTGACACGCACACAATTCTATGTATGTATGTATGTGTTTCTGAAACTATGCGTTGAAGCCCTAACGTCCTCGCCACTTCCAATAATTCTTTCTTTCTTTCCCTTTTCCCTTTTGTTTTTTATATGACCACTTTCCTTAGTTCTTTCCTAATGACTTTCGTTAACTGGAGAACATTTACATCTGGTAAAAATGGTTTAGAAAAGATGAGTGAAAAGATTCAAAGAATATAACAATTCTCTTTAAAGTTTTTATCAACTGTGATTTCCGATGAGACCCAAAGATGAGACCGACGTTGAGTAAACAAATTGGATAAATTACACATGAAATATTTTGGCTTTGTTTGCCTTTTAATTAGTTAATTTTATTTTTGGTGGTAGGCTTTAGTTTAGTTTGATTTTGGGTTTGTTTTGTTTCTCTGTACCTCTTCTTCGTGGTTTTTTTTTTTTTGGGTTATCAATGGAAGAATACATTCAGCCTAATGAATTCGTTTACTGGGGAACGTCCTGTAATAATAGTCATCATTTGACATGTTTACCTAAAGTATTCTTGGTTCATTAATTAATTCCATTATTGATAATGAGGAGATGCATCTTTAATTGGGACCCACTATTCTTAAATTTAACCCCGTAATATATATATATATATATTTTGGACAGCTAGCAAGGCACTAATTCCGTTATGTTGAGAAAGCAGAAGTACAGTCCGATGGCAGCTATCACGGTTGAATGGGATTGTGGATGCAGATTGTGATAGATGCTCAATTGTGATAGATATCTTTCAATACAGGAACATCAAAGCAAGATGCATATTTGAGTCTATCATCCTGATCGAACCACTCTATATATGCTTTTCTATATAGTGAAAATTTTAAATGATTATTTCATGAATATGCAAAGTTATGTTCTGTCACCCCCATATAGACAGTCTACACTCATATACTTTAGCTTAGGTGATGCTGAAAAGCAAAATTTATATAGGTTTGAGTAGAAATCAGACCTTTACTATATATATGTTTTAGCCCAGGTTTAGGAACCCAGATCGGATCGGACTGGCCGGTTCGGCCCGGAAACCGGCGAACCGGTCCGGGTTCCAATTTAATTTTTTTTAATATATTTTTTCTTTAGAATTTCATATTATAAGCCTAAAATTTTTAATTTCTCATCGGTTTGGTCCCGGTTTAACTTTGGTTTGACCTCGATCTGACCCACTGACCCTTAATCCAGTACTTCGACCAATTCAATACCCGATCCGAGTTTTAATACCTTGGTTTTAGTAAGAGTAGAAGATAGAATTATCAATGATTTTCGCACAATGGTATCGTTATATATGGGCCACATGTAATGTATGAGCAACTTCATTTTCTACCCTTATAAAGAACTAGAAATCTGCAATATCATTTCCCAATCATGGTTTGTGCCAACCAAAATCAATGCAAGACTGACAGAGTGGATGTTTATAGCCACCGCGTGATGTTGGAAGAGATAATTTGAAAATATAAGAGCAAGCGTGGAGAGTGTGATGCAAATGTTGGAAGGGACTTCATGATTCTCAGGCATTTCAAACCCTAACAAATTGTCACTTTCATTCAACCCACATTAATATATAGTTTTTTATTCTTCACATGCTTAGCTGTTAATAATGAACAAGCATTGTTGCAGGAGAGAATAATTTTTTTGGTACAACTTTTTCTGATAGGACATGTTGTGATTATTTGAATCTCTCCATGATGAATGTAGATGCAATAATTTGCAAGAAGGAAGTTTTCTTAGGGAGGGTACCGATAAGGTAGAGATTAATGAATAAAACAATAAATTACTATGAGAACAAAGAGTAAGAAAATAAAGAGTAGTGATTGAATCATATTTATATATATTTTTTTAATTATTAATTTGGAAAAATTTGAGAAAAATATAATTAAAAATGGGAAAAAATAAATTGGTGTTGCGAATTTATTAAATCTTAAGTTAGAATTAAAGTAGAAATATGGGATTTCCAATTCTGAACAAATGACCAAATTACCCTGAGTTAAGTTGTGAAATATGAAAGTAAAATCGTTAATGTAAAATCTGATGTTGATAATATAGATACAGATGTTGTTATTGACCCCTAAAACTTATACCCTCAAAATTATTCTTGGTTTTTGGGATATGAAGTTGTGAAACATGAAAGTAAAGTCGTTAATGTAAAATATTATGTTGTTAATATATATATAGATGTTGTTATTGACCCTTGAAACTTGTGCCCTCAAATATGAAGTTGTCAAACATGAAAGTAAAGTCGTTAATGTAAAATCTGATATTGTTAATATAGATACATATGTTATTATTAACCCCTGAAACTTGTACCCTCAAGTCAAGGCATTTTGGCCATTTGATCAGAATTGGAAATCCCAGATTCCTACTTCAATTTTGAATTGGGATTTGATAAATTCACACCACCAACTTATCTTTTCCTATTTTTAATTGTATTTTTTCAGAATTTTTCCTATTAATTTGGGATTTTAAATGATTTGACATTATTACATGATAAAACACTAATTTGAGTTAGGGACATTTGTATTGAATTAAATATAATAATTATGGGTAAAATGATTATAATTTGTTAATTATTCATGCAAATAATTTCTTGGATTTTTTATGCTACATTGTGTTTAATCTTATATTGCAGGTGTTTAAGAAGAAAATTGGAGATTTTGGATTAATATTTTGAGGACTAGAGAAAATTATAGAAAAGGTCCCAAGAATTTTTGGAAATTGTAAATCAATAAAGAAAAGGGATCAGGGAAAATTACAAAAAAGGGCCCTATGTTTTAAAATTATAGTTATTCCCTACAAATCCCCTACAAATTTTTCAAAAATTTGTACGTTAGTCCTTCCACTAATTCTTCAAATTCATAGAATGGTCCCTGGTCAAAATAGGTTTTGACCGACTTTGCTTATTATTCCTGGATATATATTCAGAGACGCGAGAACACAGACTCGAGACAGAGAGCACTGCTAGAAACATCGGGAATCCTTCCCTCTTCCTCTCACCTCCACCTATGGCTTCTCTTCTTCCTTCAACCACCGGACCTTCCTTCCTCCGCCGTGCTTTGTCGTTCTTCACCATGGAGAGAGCACCACGAACTGACTGGTTTTTTGGGACAAGAGTTTTAGAGCGACGAAGGGGGCCGAGACCTTCCTCTTTTCTTCGGTCTCCACCTTTGCCGGAGTTGACATACACCAGAGAGGAGAACAAGTGTCATTTCAACACCGCCACCTTCTTCCTCTTCTCCGGTGAAGTTACACAGACCAAGTTCTCCGGTGAAGAGACAGATCCGAGAGCTCTGAGCATGGCCCCGTAAGTTGAAACCCATTGGACCTTCCCTTTTCTCCTCCGATGATGACTTTGAAGAGCGTAGTTTTTTCATTTCTCTGAACTTTCCGAACATTTCCAGTTTTCGGCAAAGTTTTCCAGATTCCGGGGGCTTATCTCAGTTTCATGGCCTTTCCACTATTCCTCAATAGATTGTTTGATTTTTGAAGAATCTTTGATCACTATTAAGCTAATGAGTAGTAAATCTCTTGAGTTTTGGTGGTAAAGAATGTGGCTAGAGCTTTAATATGTGTTAGCTGTAGCTTCTAGATTATCACGCAACTTGATGGATTTTCCAGCTCCTTCTAGTGCTATACAAATCCTGTTAGCGGCAGTGCTAGTACATGATAGAGTTGATTCAAGTCATGTCCAATGACACTGTCCTTAAAAGCTATTCTGCAACTACCGTTAGATAAGAAGCGGCACTCCCCAGGATTAAACGAATCCTTGCCGTAAAACAGGGTAAGCAGAACTACGGAAGATAATAGAACTTAGCAAGGTAGAAAATCAGAGGAGGAAATAAAAGTTGTTTGAAAGCTCAAGGCTGGGTTACTCAGACCTTCGGTCTCATACCCTTTTATAGGTTGCAGGTTACAAGAGAACATTGGGCACTTAAACACAATTAAACGTCGGTTACAAAAACATTAAAACGTTAGTTACAAAATCATTAACATGCTTAATGAATATTTATAGGGTGGTTACTAGCCATTAGGTCATTAAACACATTAATAGGTGTTTACGATCCATTAAGGTAGCAATAAATCATACAAATTAATCTTGTATTTTCATAGAAAAGTTTCCGGTAAAAGTGCCATGTACTGCATTTAACTTGCACACAAGGGAGGGGAAATTGCTGGATTTCAACTACGTTCCGGTGGCCCTTTGTCGTGCGAGTAAGCCTATATATTTCTCCTCTCGGTCTATTTACTAGCCCAAGATCACTTGTTATTACTTGACCCCACAATCCCAAAAAATGTGGGATTTGTTCTTTATGACACACCCACTCATTATTTCCAACAATCCCCCATATGTGTCGAAAGGAACACCTTAACTGAATTACACACATGAGTATATCCATTGTATCTTGTGGTCCTCTGGACTATGAATCAAACCTATACCGATAACACTTAATACACATAGATATCAGTGAACCATGCTTCTATGAACCAACAAATCTTGGGTGTGTACTAGAGGTGTTAAGAGTCAAATTATACCCCCACATTTCCGCTATTAACATCGATTTTGCACGTAAAAACGGCCATGCACCTACTTGGTGCATAACAAATGCTCTAGAGATTTCACCATGGTCTCATGAGAGTGGCCCCACGTAGAGGTGATTTCATAAAATGTACCTGCAATAAATACATCATCCCGTAGAATTTTGAAATTATTAAGAGCTTTCGCTCAGTCTTACCAAAATACATTCTAGCACTTTTCCGTACCATAGGAAGGGACTAGCAATTTTTTTTAGTACAAGCAGAACTAACGAATAACTTGTTTTTACCCATATAAATATTCTTCATGGGATCACCAATCATAAAGGTTGTGTTGACCATCGTTGTTAATTTCAGATTGGCTTTAATCCTATTCCATTCGGCTAATTTAATCTTCCCGGGATTTTGTTAACGGATTCGCAGGTCAACTTTTGACCTCACAAAATCTATTGATATAACTTCACAATTTTAAAACATGCTTATTCACATAATATCTCAAACGATTTTCACTTACACAATTGCTTTTTCTACAATAGTTATTGCTATTTAGCAATCATAACTCATTGACATAAAATGTTAGTTTTACACCCAAAATTTTTTGCTAAGAGGTTTTCAACAACTTAGCTTTCAATTGAAGCTAACTTCAAAGTAAAAAACTCTGACTCGCACAATATTTTAATTGTTGTTACTAGTGGATTTTCTCAAATAAAACTAAAATTCAGTAAGTATTTGTGTATCTCATACAACGGGAATCTACCGTATATGATACCAACATTTAAGGTATCTCTCAAATATTTCATTTTTCTCATAGGGCTGCATATTTATATATATGCTCAATCATCATGTAGCATAAGCTATATCACACAGATTAATATTAATGCAACAAATTCTCAACAATTTGTGCATATCTTGCATAAGCTGCAAAATTGCTTCAAAAAATGTGTTAATATCATAAGAAATATTCACATATATATCCTTACACCAAGATAATTATGAAAATTACATTTATCTATCATAGAGAAATGATTAAATTTTCATGCCACATAATGCTTGTTTCAAATAACACAAAAATTTGGTAATTCACAAAATTTGCTCTCTATAGCAAATAACAAAGCCTCCATATAATTAAATTACAACTTGGCTTTATCAAATGAGGCTAGAAATAGTTTGCAACTTTAAAAATTTATAAGGTACCCCACAAGTAAGGTACCCCCACACTTTCATATATCTCAATATTACAATAATTAGCAACTTGGCTTTAACAATTATAATTATAATCTCACCATATGATCCCCTTCCATTCTAATTAGGATTGGAATTTCTCAAATATTGTTTGAAAACCAAATTACCCATATCCAATAAAATTCACAAAACCAACTTCACGCCAAGAATTATAAAGCCAATGTATGCACATACACCTTTATACACATATATAATTGCTAAGGTAAATGAGTGCATTCTCAGAAGAATACAATTGGCCATATCATAATAAAGAGGTGGTTACAAACTATTAATAGACCTTCCAACGGAATGGAATTAAAATTTACCAATGGGCATCAAAGTAAATTACTCACATAAAAAATACAATAATGGCTCTAGCAACATAAAACCACTTATTTCACATTATAAGAGACCTCCTTATGCAATTTTGCAATTTAATGTATAGCTCCCTTAATGCTATATGAACGTTTTTTCCCACTGATATAACAAAATGCTTTAAGTAGTAATACAGTTTCAGTAATCTGAATTTTTTTGATAGACTCATAAAATCCCAACATTCAACTTTGATTCAATTAATTCAAACTTTAATTCATAAATGAATGTGATATCAAATCCTCCAACCTTGTTTCGGATTAATGATTCAATTCACAGTATGCCAATCAACTTAATCTCTATCACATTATCTAGAGAAATAAAAAACACAAAGGAATAAGAGAACCTGAAAGGAGTCGCTTTGATCTCCATGCCCAGACTCTCGCTAGCTCCTAATGGCGGCGGCAATGGTTTTACACTTGCCTCCAAGATGATAGAATTTGTTCAGTCCCTCTCTAGGCACTTCTACTATCATCACGGTATTCATAAAATACAATTGGCCTCAATGCCCCCAACACACTCTTTTATTGGGTTCACATCGATCACCAACTCAGATCACCATACTAAGTGGTCGTGATTAGGTATGTGAGTTAAAACTCAATATTCAAGTCATCCCTGGCCTCTACAATCATCAGAGGTTCATACCTTATTGTCTCAATCCTATCACAGAGATGAGGAGTAGCCTATTTTTGGCTAATTTCTCTATTATGAGGTCTCAATAAAAATCCTCCTTATCTAAGAACTTTGCAGTTGATGCATGCCACAACAAAAAAATTAGCAGATTATAGCTCTTAAGATTGTTGGTGGTAGCTCCTAGATTGTCACGCAACTTAGTAGATTATCCAGCTCTTCCTAGTGTTATGTAGATCCTGTTAGAGGCAACGCCTATAAATGATAAAGTTGATTCGAGTCGTGCCAGAGGACACTGTCCTTAAGAGCTATTCCGCAACTACCGTCAGATAAGAAGTGGCACTCCCCAAGATTAAACGAACCCTTCCCGTAAAACAGGGTGAACAGAACTACGTACAGAAGATAATAGAACTCAATAAGGTAGAAAACCAGAGGAGGAAAGAGAAGTTGCTTGAAAGCTCAAGGCCGGGTTACTCAGACCTTCGGTCTCGTACCCTTTTATTGGCTGTAGGTTATAAGAGAACATTGGGCACTTAAACACAATTAAACGTCGGTTACAAAAACATTAAAACGTCAGTTACAAAATCATTAACATGCTAAATGAATATTTATAGGGTGGTTACTAGTTGTTAGGTCATTAAACACATTAATAGTTGTTCATGATCCATTAAGGTAGCAATAAATCATACAAATTAATCTTATATTTTTGTAGAAATGTTTCCGGTAAAAGTACCCAGTACTGCATTTAACTCGCACACAAGGGAGGGAAAAATTGCCGGATTTCAACTATATTTCTGGTGGCCCTTTGTCGTGCGAGTAAGCCTATATTCCTCCTCTTGGTCTATTTACTAGCGCAAGATCACTTTTTATTACTTGGACCCCACAATCCCAAACCATGTGGGACTTGTTCCTTGTGACATACCCACTCATTATTTCCAACACGATGTGCTACAAAGCCATAAAAGAGAGTTTATTAGTTTTCTATTAATTTTTATCATGTATTTGGATCTGTTGATGATGATTTTGTGTTGATACATGAGTAAAAGACTTAGAAGAGTATTTATTTATTTATGACAGATTGTTCTTGTGTTGAATTTTGTCATTGAAGCACTTGGATTATTGTGTTGCATATATTCCCTTATGCTTTAATAATAAGATTATGCATTGTATGTAATTACTATGACGTATAGTTAAGTTGATTCATATTGAGTGTTGCAATTATACTTTCATTTAAGAGAAAGCAAGTGCTTTAAAATGATTTTCAAACATACATCAAGTGATTTTTAACAATTTATCTAAAAGATGATTATGAATGTGATTGTAAGATTAGTTATTAATTAGATAAATTGGACTCAATGCAATTACTTGAAGTTTTCCAATTTGACTTGATGAAAATTAATTCCCAAGTTATGTTTGAGAAACTAGGAAAACCACTATCTTTGCTATACCAAGACCCATTTCATCATATAATCCTTTTTAATCCAAAACATTTCTTCATTGTTTTCCAGAAATACCAAAAAGATTAGGAATAGCTTTATTTTCATGAATTTTAATTTTGAGAAAACCAATTTCAAAACCCATTTTCTAACCATGTTTTTAGCACTTAATTTAACATAAGGAATTCAAAATAAAAGGTTCATTGATAAGAGAATGATCTTGAGTTGTTTGCACTTTATTGCATTTTAATTCATGATAAATTTTGTGATTTGACGCTAAGGCGGCTAAGGTTCTTGTCAACTAAATGGTTCCTACTTAGCTCCCTATGTAATCCAATTTTCAAATTCACTTTTAACAAGAGGTTTCTCATGTGAAGCTTGTTAAGTTTGCATTTTTGTTTTTTCATTGCATATAGTTTAGGATTTGTGCATTTAGGTAGCTTGCATTGCATTCATTATAGTTTTCATTGTCTTGATTTGATAGCTTCTATGTGGTGTTGTTTGCATTACATTTGATATGTTTTTAAACTTATTTGTTTGGATTCACCATGTCTCCAAGTTAATTAATAGAATATTTAGACCCATGTTTTTGAACTTATATTTGTTTGAATTCACCATGTCTCTAAGTGCATTTAGGTAGCTTGCATTGCATTCATAGCATACTTGGACCCATTCACTTGTGGATGCATGATCCTCTAGGTAAGTTATCCAACTAGCATCTATATATCCTTGCAAAATTGAAGGATTACAGCTATAGGTTAAACTATAGTTAATTCCTTATTTCAAGTACTTCAACACTCTTTTTACAAGATGCTAATGTGTCATACTTGGATTACTTGTGTATCTACTTAATCTTCGCACAACATATGCTATGCCTGGTCTTGTACATGTTATAACATACATCAAGCATTCAATCACTTTTGAATATTCATGTTGTGTCACAAGACAACCGCTATTTAGCACTAAATATTTTTTATCATAACATTCTCCCCCTTTGTTTGTCCTCAAGCACTTAATAAAGGTTTCATATTAAAGTTCTACTTCATTTTTAAAGATCTTAAATTTATCTAAAACTTCATCCTTTGAATGCATTATATAAATATAACAAAATCTAGTGCAATCATCAATGAAAGTCACAAAATATTTTTTACCACCTAAAGTAGGCCAACCATACAATTCACAAATCACATAACAAATTAATTCTAATAATTTAGAACTTCTTTCTACTTTAGAAAAAGGATATCTTGTTATTTTAGTTAACATGCATGTAGTGCAGGACTCATGGTTACTAACAGTCTTTGGAATCAATTTTAGATTCATCATATTATTTAATTTACCAAAATTAACATGACCCAAACAATAATGCCATAAATACAAGAATAAAAAAAATATAAGAAGAATTGTAAATATTATTATTAACTTTAACAATGTTACACTTGAACATGTTCTCACAAAAATAACCCTAGC
Source organism: Inga oerstediana (assembly GCA_963210345.1). Lineage (NCBI taxonomy): Eukaryota > Viridiplantae > Streptophyta > Magnoliopsida > Fabales > Fabaceae > Inga > Inga oerstediana. Next base: position 59,104,309 of record OY723409.1, read on the forward strand.
CTACAATCATTCCACCCTTAGTAAGAACAAAGTTGTCTCCCTCAAATACAGATTTAAACCCAAACTTATTAAGGGTGCCAAAATTAAATTCTTTCTAACTTTTGATACATAATAGACATCTCTTGAAATAAGAGTTTTCCCTGGAGTGAATTCAATTTCCACAGTCCCTTTTCTTTTCACTTGAACAATTGAAGAATTTTCCATATAAAGCATGTTGCCTTCTTCGTGTCTTGAAGAAATTCTTGTTTCTGCAAACATGGCGAGTTGCACTAGAGTCCACCCACCATGACTCATCATTGTCAACTAGGTGGATCTCATAATTTACTGCCATAAGATTGTCACCTTTTGTTGACTTGTAAATATTATTATTAATTTTAACAATATTACACTTGAACATGTTCTCACAAAAATAACCCTAGCCTACAATCATTCCACCCTTAGTAAGAACAAAGTTGTCTCCCCAAATACAAACTTAAACCCAAACTTATTAAGGGTACCGAAATTAAATTCTTTCTAACTTCTGGTACATAATAGAATCTCTTAAACTAAGAGTGTTCCTTGAAGTGAATTCAATTTCCACAATCCCTTTTCCTTTTACTTGAACAATTGAAGAATTTCCCATGTAAAGCACGTCACCTTCTTCCTCCTTTAGTGTCTTGAAGAAATTCTTGTTTTTGCACACATGGCGAGTTGCACTAGAGTCCACCCACCATGACTCATCATTGTCAACTAGGTGGATCTTATAAATTACTACCATAAGATTGTCACCTTTTGTTGAAGAACTATAACAACAATCAAAATTATGAGCATTCAACAACAACAACTCATGACTCATTTTCTATTATTAAAATTACCATAGCCAAACATGTAAATAGAAGTTATAAGTCTATCCTTCCCTCTTTTCTTAGAGGTCTTCCTCCATGTACTTTCTCATGAGTATTGGTGCCTTTTGTATTATAGATCATGAACCATAATCCACTTCAAAGTGAAAATAATTCCCTAGTTGCTCAAGAGAGATTTACTTTTTATGTTCAATACTTTGCTAAGTCTTTCCATGAAAGAGGAAGTTTTATCTATGATTGATGAAACAAAATAAATTCATCCACATACATGTTAAAGTTTTTTGAAACTATTCAAACCATGTTCAATTTATACATTTATTCCATAATAAATTCCCATCAACAATTCGAATTAAAATTATAACACAACATGATAATTATCAACCAATTTAATTGACCATAAAATTTCACATGATAATTATGCATCTAGTAAATTCAAAATCTATTATGCTTCTTATCACTTTCTAACCATGATTAAGAATTTCATAATTCCACAAGCCAATGAACCATATAATTTAAGCAAAATAATTGCATCAAGGCAGATCATGAATAAACCTCATGAATCTAAAAAAACTATATTCAATAAAGAAAGACAAATAGACATTTATCTCTTTCCTATGCCATTGACCAAGTGAATTCAATATGACTCCTTTAAGAAGTTCAATGATCAAACCATCCATTTCTTCTAGCAAGCAAAAATGGTGTCTTCTTAGAAAGTTGCCGCCATCAAATATTTCTAATTTGACAAATTCATATAGTCTACTCCCTCAAAGATCAATGATTCTTTTATACATTATTACGTTGGAGGAACTGCTTCTTGTTGTCGACATAATATTAAGATTTTTTATTTCCATGTTTTACATAATGGTTGTCATTACAGTTGATCGTTTGTTTTTTTTTCACGTGCATGGTTTATTGTAAGCAGTGATTTTCATTTGGGCATATATTGGCCTTGTAGCTTGAGCCTGGGTTATTTTCTTGCCTCTCATTGTATTCAAATTCAAATATAATAATAATTCGGTCAATGTTTTGTCCCAACTGACCGTGGGCCCTTCTTTTGTAAGAGGAAACAAAGGCTCTCCGCTTGGTAAGTTGACTTTAAAATACCATTCATAGGTTCATCTTGCCCAATCAATAGGCACCGTACTAATCTAAAAGAGCGTGGTGATCCTGCAACGTCATGATGTATAAAACCATAAAATCAATAGGGTTAGTAAGCGCTTTTTGAGTTCGTGTCGTGGTCCAGGCAAGCCCGGAGCCCAACTTATATAAACTTTTCTTTCATAAAAATTAAACAGAAAGCTATTGCACCCACTTCCCCGAATATAAGACTTGGTCAAACGGAAAAGATCATATGGATTCTCAGACTAATTGGCATGTTTGGTTCATTCATTCCTTAACACATTCATTCCATTATTAATATTGATTATTGATTCTGTCTTCTTCAGTAGAGAAATTTCTTCTTGTTGTAAACTTCTAAAGAAAATAAAGATTGTTATTATAACTTTGCATGAAAATATATAAATAAATTTGAAACGTTAAAATTTGACCTAAAGTATCATTAAATTTTTCCCCCCGAGTCTATCAACAGTAAACTATTTAGATGAAATGTTAATGGTTTAAATTTATTTATATATTTTTATATAAAATTATTATAATGGTTTGATAAAATATTTAATCTGAGCAGTTGAAATTATAATCATTATAATGGTGATGAGAAGGGTAAAGGGAAGGAAAAGGAGGGAAAAAAAAGAAGGGAAAATCACTGTCAGGTCCCAAGTAAGCAAAATATTCACAGAAAAGTCCCTACGCAAATTGGAATATCAGAAAAGTCCCTAGGGACTTTTATGATATTATTTTCTAAAGTCAAATGACACACATGCCCCTCTTCCATTTTTCTCTCTCTCACGTTTTCAGCTCACTCTCTCTAACGTTTTCAGATCGCAAATCTGTTCTCAATATCTGCAGATTCAGTTTTTGCGATGGTGGAGGGTGAAGCTTTGAGGTGGTGAAAGATTTGTGGGATGAGAAGTAAGATAGAAGGAAGAAGAAGATGGAAGGAAGGTGGTGGGATTTTTTTGATCTCAAGCTTCCGCCATTTTTAAAGAAGGAAGGGACGAAGGTGATGATGATGATGAATAGTCCAACCTCATTGTGCTGTGAAAACGCTGAAATGGGAAAAAATTAAGTTGTTGTTAATTTCCGCAGTAGTAGTTGTTAATATAACTCTAGTAGTTGTTAATACGAAAAATGAGGTTTGGGCGCCATTTTGCTCTGTTTTTGGGAAAGAAAACAGAGGAAGTGGTGTGTTTTAAGTGGTGGAGTGCTATGAAAATGCTGATATGGAAAAAAATATAAGTTGTTGTTAATTCCCGCAGTAGTAGTTGTTAATATAACTCTAGTAGTTGTTAATACGGAAAATGAGGTTTGGACGCCATTTTGCTCTGTTTTTGGGAAAGAAAACAGAGGAAGTGGTGTGTTTTAAGTGGTGGGGTGCTATGAAAATGTTGATATGGAAAAAATATAAGTTGTTGTTAATTCCCGCAGTAGTAGTTGTTAATATAATTCTAGTAGTTGTTAATACGAAAAATGAGGTTTGGGCGCCATTTTGCTTTATTTACAACACGTCAAGCGTCCATTTACAAAATGTTGAGTCTTTTTAACAACTTCTACCTCACATTGGACAGAAATAAGGTTTTCTCACGTTACTTAAGCGAAGTGCTTTGTTTACAATCCATCAAGCGTCCATTAACAATATGTTGAGTCTATTTAACAACTTCTACCTCACATTGGACAGAAAACCTTATTTCTGTCCAATGTGAGGTAGAAGTTGTTAAAAAGACTCAAAGTGTTGTAAATGGACACTTGCCGGATTGTAAACAAAGCGCTTCGCTTAAGTAACGTGAGAAAACCTTATTTTTGTCCAATGTGAGGTAGAAGTTGTTAAAAAGACTTAACGTGTTATAAATTGACGCTTGACAGGTTGTAAACAAAGCGCTTCGCTTAAGTAACGTGACAAAACCTTATTTCTGTCCAATGTGAGGTAGAAGTTGTTAAAAAGACTCAACATTTTGTAAATGGACGCTTGACGTGTTGTAAATAAAGCAAAATGGCGCCCAAACCTCATTTTTCGTATTAACAACTACTAGAGTTATATTAACAACTACTACTGCGGGAATTAACAATAACTTATATTTTTTCCATATCAGCATTTTCATATAGCACCCCACCACTTAAAACACATCACTTCCTCTGTTTTCTTTCCCAAAAACAGAGCAAAATGGCGTCCAAACCTCATTTTCCGTATTAACAACTACTAGAGTTATATTAACAACTACTACTGCGGGAATTAACAACAACTTATATTTTTTCCATATCAGCATTTTCATAGCACTCCACCACTTAAAACACACCACTTCCTCTGTTTTCTTTCCCAAAAACAGAGCAAAATGGCGCCCAAACCTCATTTTTCGTATTAACAACTACTAGAGTTATATTAACAACTACTACTGCGGAAATTAACAACAACTTAATTTTTTCCCATTTCAGCGTTTTCACAGCACAATGAGGTTGGACTATTCATCATCATCATCACCTTTATCCCTTCCTTCTTTAAAAATGGCGGAAGCTTGAGATCAAAAAAATCCCACCACCTTCCTTCCATCTTCTTCTTCCTTCTATCTTACTTCTCATCCCACAAATCTTTCACCACCTCAAAGCTTCACCCTCCACCATCGCAAAAACTGAATCTGCAGATATTGAGAACATGATTTGCGATCTGAAAACGTTAGAGAGAGTGAGCTGAAAACATGAGAGAGAGAAAAATAGAAGAGGGGCATGTGTGTCATTTGACTTTAGAAAATAATATCAGAAAAGTTCCTAGGGACTTTTCTGATATTTCAATTTGCGTAGGGACTTTTCTGTGAATATTTTGCTTGCTTGGGACCTGACAGTGATTTTCCCAAAAAAAAAAGTAGAGGAGAGCCAAATGCAATTAAAATTTTTCCCGTTAATACCGAGAATTGTACAAGGTTTTCTAGTCAATGGAGTAATTAATTCGAATTTTTACATGTTCTGATATTTTTCGAAACCCATTTTTTCAGTTTTGAATCCCTAGTTCTTGAGAAATTGGATAGATAGAGACAAATGACAATTCAAATGCAAAAGCAAGGAAAAAAAGAATGAATCTCAAATGAAAGAAGAAGGATATAAAAATATGAACTAAAACAATAAGATCCATATCCTTTAAGTGATTTTTCATATAAACTTGTTTTTCAATATATAATCATCCAAACAAGTTTTTAAAAGTTAAATTAAAAAAAAGTCACTTCTATTATCACCATCAATTTAAACAAAAATTATATTATATAATCTGATTTTTTTCCTATTTTAAATTTATAAAAGTTAGGTCGAAGAAAAAGTACTTTTTGGCACCGTTATTATAATACAATTAGCGGGTACAATATTAATACTTGTACTGAGTTCAATGTGCAGTACTTTATTCAAATGATGGCTTTTAACACATTCATTCTATTACCTGTGGTGATGGTTATTCCATTAAAGATTTAACAAGACTTCACCAATACTATTTTTGTCCTAGTGAAAAACCACTATTCCTTCATCTGTTTTCTCAAGAAATTCTAAAGCTCTCTCGCATTCATGGCTTCACGTACTCAACACAATGTTCATCATCGTCCTTGTAACCTTGGCTTCATCTTCATTTGGCTTTTGGAAACATCACTTTGGGCTCTCATCTTCTAGAGATTTTGCTTTTGGTTCAATTGCCCACAAACCTATTCTTGCTTGCCATCTGGTTCGACAAGCAATTGTGTCCTACGCAGCAATGCTTGACCATGGAAATTTTGTTATACCATCCTCTAATTCTTATTTGTGGCAAAGTTTCAACAATGCGACTGATACACTCTTAACTATGATAAGTAAAATATTTGTATATTAATTTTTCCTTATATGATGATTTTATGGATGATATTTAAGCTCAATTTAATAAATTTGGGTGTAATTAATAAATAAATAATGATTTTGACATAAAATAGAATTCTTGAAAAATACTAAATCAGACCCTCTTTTAGTTTTCAAGTAATATTTGGAACTCTAAATGTCGGATTGATATATTCTTTATATGGATAAAAAGCTAAGAAAGAGCTCTACAACTTTTATGTTGAGACCAAAATCCAGTTCTATCTCCAAGGGTTTCGAATTTTGCTTGGAAGTTGAGAGCAGGAATCATCTATCATTTTATCTACCCCTTCATCTTCCTTTGCACCTATTACTTTATTTACCATATTTCATCTACCATATTCTATCTACTACTTCATTTACCACATTTCATCTACCTCTTCATCTACCCTACTCCATTCTTCCCTATATATAGTCATCCTTTCCTTCACATTTTACACACTAATTCATATCCATTACTTTCCTATCTTCTTCACTTACAACCATTTTCATATCCATTACTTTTCTCTCTTCTCCACTTACAACCATTTTCATATCAATTACTTTTCCCTCTTCTCCACCTACACCATCATCTTAGAATTAATTTCATGCATTGTATTTGTTTCTTGTATGCCTCATACATAGAAGGTTTTACTTTCTATATGGAAGACTGGATTTTTCTATTTTCATGCATCTTGTGGTTCTATTTTTATTGAATAATTAGTTTTATTGTAATGTTTATGAAGTTTTCAATTTATTTTATTATTGTTTTTAATTTCATCATGAGCTAAATTTTCATTTTCCTAAGGTGATGACGTAGTTTACTAATGATGGATTAAATCTTAATTTATTAAGTCTAGTTTGAATTTCTTCTTCATGATTGAGTTTTAATTATTATTCTTAATGCTTTTGATTGACTGACCATCTTTTAAATGATTTCAATATACATGTTGAGACTGGAAGGAGATGCATGTGTATAGATCCTATAATTAAAACCATGACTTGCATATGAAATAGGAATATATTCATATGAGTTGTGTAGTCTTACCGAGTTCCATAAATCTTAATGCATAATTAATTGCTTAAATTGATATAGGAATATATTGGATTAGCAATTAATTATAGAATCGCTTGACCTTGGAAGAGGTTGGTAATTAAATTAGGGAAACTCGACTGTCAATCATCATGTGGAATAAATTGGGCTATATATAATAGATAAGTGATTCAATCTGAAATTTGTTAAGAGAAATCTGACCCCTAAGAATTTTTCTCATAGTTGTTTCATATCATTTGCATTTATATTTAATCATATTTTATTTCATACTCTCAATCATCAACTAATCAACCGACTAAATAGAGTTAAAATTACCCATTTTGGTACTTAGTGATCAATCCTCATAGGAACGATACTCTACTTATTTCTATATTACTTGATTACGATAGAGTACATTTGCACTATTTACTAGACCATTTACACTCGTAATAAACCACACAAACTTTGGATTCGAACAGTAAGTCATTTTCTAGATTGTCACCAACCAATTACACTAGGGGACGCGGTTTGAGCTTTATTTTGATAATGTCAATCTCCACTTAACTCAGATTGGATGGCTAACGGAGTTTGGTTACAACAATTATTTTGATGTTAGCACAAGTTCTGATGACTCTGCTTCACAACTAATCTTTGATTCATCCGGAAAGATTTACGCAGAGAAAGATTTAAGCATTTACAAATAATGTCAGCCACACTAGTGCATTAAATTTCTCACACCCGCATCCAATTAGTTAAATTTTTTCAAGTGCAGAACTTGTCAAAAGTGATAATAAATGAAGTTATTTAAATGATAAATCTTTTTATAAATGGTGTCATTCACAAGTATAGTAAATTATTTAATACATTATCCTCTTAATTGGGTTATATATTAATGAAGATGTTCCTTCCTTCACCACCTTGACTTAAAAAATTCCACTCTCTAGTGCTTGAGCTTCGGTGGCCTACCAGTAGTGGAGTTACCCCACTTAGTAGAATAAGATTTTGTTGATGGTGATGGTGATTGAATACTGATTTGGAATTTTGAAAACTGGGATAACTTTTTTAGAATTGTGAAATTTAAGTAGTATTTTATAGATATTTCCTCCAAAAAGTTTCTAACTTTACCTTTATCAAAAAAAGGTTTTGAAACAAAGAGAAAAATATTATAGGTCACATTAAATATTAAATACACGGTGAAATAACTTGATAGAAAAGAGGCAACATTTAGCACGCAACATAATGGTATTACTATGGTCCACATACATTAATCGAAGAGTGAAGCCCAATAATGAATCAACAGGAAGTCAACAACTTTGTTAACAAGTAGCATAACTCAACAAAACAACAATACATTTGAATCTTAGAAAATTACCAGATTCGGATATGAAGCATGGATATTAGATCACGACGTTTGCTCATCTTATATCAACGATAATGAATGAGCAACTTTAATTTTCGTTTTATTTTTTCTATCTAAAGAACCAGAAAACAGAATAATTTCCCGATCAATTGGGTTGTGTGCCAACAAAAATCCATGCAAGACTTTGTCAAACAGGGAATATTAAGCTGGCAGTCAAGTCATCGATAATACTCCTTCCCGTCCTTAATATAATATATGTTTAGGGAGTTAATATTGATTATAAATATAAGATAAAATTTTTATATTTATCAATTTTTTCCTATTTTAACTCTATTGATGTTCCCCCAACAATAATCAAGGAGGAAAGAGAACGAGGGAATTAATTAATTAAAGAAGATAAATAGGGTATTTTAGAAAATACATGTCATATTAACTAATTTCTTTAATCTAATCAAATTAGATAAATACATCTTATATTAAGAACAAGGAGCATCCATTATACAACCTGAATCTCAAAATGTTACTCTTCGTCAGTTTTTTTTTTATTTGAAAAACTTTCCAATTAATTAACACCTTGCATTGCACAGGGGTTTTCTAGTCAATGGAGTAATTAATTAATTTGAATTCCTACTTGTTCTGACGTTGTCTTCCAAACCCATTTTTCCATATTTGAATTCTCCTAGTTCATGAGAAATGGGATGGAGACAAATTGCAATTCAAATGCAAAACGCAAGGAAAAAAGAATGAATATCTAATTAAAGAAGAATGATAAAAAAAAATTAACACAATAAAAAGAAGAGTAAAATACTCTAACTACCCCTCTGTTTTGCCTTAATTACATAGACATCCCCTCTATTTTGAAAACCCATATAAACCTCCCTTAAAATTAAAATGTTTGTTACACAAATCTCCCTTATATTTTTAGATTCTATTTCCATCCACCCAAACCGTTAGTTGACCATTAAATTTGACTTTTGAAAATGTTTTTGACCAAAATATCCCTTTTCAATATTAGAATCATATATATATATATATATATATATGGGCCAATAAAAATTTATACATAACAGATTTTATAACTTTCTAATATAGTAAAAAATTTATTAATTTTGAGATTATAAATTTTATAATTTTAATTTTTCATAATCAGTGACTAAAAATATATATTTCTTCTATATATAAAAAAACAAGATAAATGGCTTTTTCATGTGACCCTTACAGTGAACAATTGTATATTTATATATCACGCACAATGCTTTGTTTTATGAGGAATAAAAGACTATGAGATATGCGATACATATTGTTGAATAGATTTAAATGAAAACTTCATAAACTTCATATCTTTTTGTTTTTATGATCCGTTGCAGTTGTCTTCTTCATGGCCGTTCTTGCAGGTTGTGTTTTTTATCCCTTGAAATCTACAAACTGTCAAGTACAATTAGGGATATACTATTAAGGGTAAAATAGTAAATAAATTTTATTTTTATATAACTTTAATTAAAAAAATATATTTTTAGAATATTCTTAACAGAGTTAACGGTTTGGACCTAAGTGCATGTTTTCAAAATAGATGGGAGGTTTGTGTAATTAAGGCAAAATAGGAGGGTGGTTAGAGTATTTTACTCTAAAAAAATGATAGAAAATGGTTGTTTTAAGTATTTATTCTAATAAATTTTAGTATATGTTAATTTATAGTTTTTCCAGAAATATACTTAATTTATTTCAAAGTTTTTATGAATATTCCTAAAACTTATAAAATTATATTGAATTAACTTAATATATGTAAATATTAATTAATAGCAATGAATAATATAATTCATTATTTTAACCATGACATCTATTGAATCATTATGAATACATCGTCATCATTTTCTATACATAGATAAATTTTACATTTTGGCATCATCACTTGCGCAAGTTCAATTTTTGTAGCAAGGAAGATCACATATTGAACAAATGGTACGTAAAATATACCTACGTTAGGGTCATCTTACGTACGTAGCTATAATAGTGCACATACCGTATACAAAACATGAACTGAGATGATCAATGTTCAGTACTCGTATGAATGCACACATGTGCCTATTTCTCTCCATATCCTAGAGATTATTCTAGTGGTGACATTTCTATGTTGAAAAGATGACGAAGACCACGTAAACCAATCCTAGTGTGGTCTTGGACAAGCACATGCATATTCCTTGTATCTTCGTCTTCATCGGTCCCTTCTCTCTCACGTTTCTCTCCCCATAAAGCCACCATTAGCTTCCTCCCTCTGTTTTCTAAATATCTCATTCTGAAGCTCACTCGCTTTCATCATCAAGGCTATTCCCAATATCTTCTTCTTCTGGGCCCTTTTCTTATTGCTTCACTTTCATTTGGCTTTTGCAAACGTTCCTTTGAACACAACACACTCCACCAACGATCAAAATGCTTCATGGAACTCCTCTTCTGGTGAATTCGCTTTCGGATTCCGGGAAATGAACAACAGCACAAACCTCTTCTTGCTTGCCATCTGGTTTGGCCAAATACCAAATCGAACCATCGTCTGGCATGCAGGCATCCCAGCTCCAATACCACTAGGATCAACGGTTCAAATCACGCCGAAGGGTCTCTCACTCAGTAACCCCCAAGGTCAATCTATGTTGCTAACTGATGAAGTAAAAGGAGATGTGTTCTATGCTGAAATGCGTGACGATGGAAATTTTGTTCTGGCGTCCTCCAGTTCTTCTTATTTATGGCAAAGTTTCAACAATCCCACTGATACTCTGTTGCCAAACCAAACTCTGCCTTTCAACGGCATGTTGTCTTCTCGCTTGACACAAACCAATTACACAAAGGGAAGGTTTGAGCTTTATTTCAATAATGGGAATCTCTTTTTAAGTCAGATTGGATGGCCAACAGAAAATCGTTACCAACTATATTATGAATTTGATGCAAATTTAAATGACTTTGTTTCAGGACTAGTCTTTAATTCGTCGGGAAATATTTATGTAGGTCGAAGTCCTGTATGGGACGGCATAAATCCTGATTCGGGTAGATTTTATTACCGGGCTACACTTGATTATTATGGAGTTTTTTCGTTGTATTCCTATCCAAGGAAATCCAATGATGACAACAATCAATTTTGGTCATTCGTGAGGTATGTCCCTGGCAACATTTGCACAGTATCATTTGGTGATTATGGTAGTGGTTGTTGTGGCTACAACAGACTGTGTTTGGAATGACGGTAGGCCGCCAAATTGTGAATGCCCTGATGGGTGTTCCCGAGTTGATCTGAGCGATAAATTTGGAGGATGCGAACCTAATTTCTCCTTTGGTTGTTGGGATGATGATGTGGAATCTAAAAACAATCCAGAAGAGGTGTATGAGATGAAGACGTTGCCAGATAATGTGAATTGGCCTCTCGGAGACTATGAAAAGTTGAGCAATTACACAGAGGATGAATGTAGAAGATCTTTCTTGATTGATTGTAACTATGCTGTTGCTATATTTAGCAATCAAGGTAATTGTTGGAAGAAAAGATTACCACTTTCTAATGGAAGATATCTTAGTAATGCCGATGGAACAACAGTCTTGATGAAAATTAGGATTCGACCATTGAGTAACAATAATCCTCCCGCTATGCAAAAGGAAGTTCGGGTCAATAATGCTCTGATAGGATCGTTTATTGGCTCCCTTGTCATTAATACTTTCTCTGCAGCTACAATTGTTTCGATTCTTATTCTCTTAAAGTCAAAAAAGGGTGCTCATCAAGTTTCAAGTCTTGTTGAAACAAATATGCACTCATTCACATTTGAAGCATTGAAGGAAGCAACGCATGGGTTCAATGAAGAAGTAGGGCGGGGTTCATTTGTCATTGTGTACAAAGGCACCCTCAACTCAGTAACCAATACTGTTGTTGTGGGGAAGAGAATGGACATACACTATAAAAAAAATGTGATTTAGTAGCGGTTAAAAATAGGTATTAGTAGTGGTTTTAACCGCTACAAACAACATTAGTAGCGGTTAGGAAAACCGCTACTAAATCGTATGTTGCAAGCGGTTTTGTAGCGGTTATACAAAACCGCTACTCAAGGAACATAACCGCTACATACTTTGTAGCGGTTACAAAAAACCGCTACAACATCCCCATGAACGATTTTTTTTTTCAGAGATAACCGCTACAAATATAAAAAATTGAAATTTTGAAGGCGGGAAAAGAAAAATGACATTCTTTCAATTTCGTAGCGGTTAAGAAACCGCTACTAATTTTGAATTTTTAATAAATTTGTAGCGGTTATCAAGGTAATTAAACCCGGACCGGTCAGTGAACTGGTCCGGGTACTGGGTCAAGGGTCAGTGGGTCAGACCAGAGTCAAACCGGAGCTAAACCGGGACCAAACCGGTGAGAAATGAAATATTTTAGACTTATAGTATGAAATTCTAAAGGAAAATTTTTTTTAAAAAAATTATTAAAAAAAAATTAAAAATCTGACCCTGACCGGGTCACCGAACCGGACCGGTTTAGAGGCCAGGTCGCCGGTTTCCGGTCTGGTTCGGCCGGGCTGGTCCGGGTTAGATAACCCTGGCGGTTATAAAACCGCTACTAATTTCATGAAATTCAAATTTAGAGCAAAAAAATTTAATTTGAGTTTAAAAAGGCGCGTTTGTTAGTAGCGGTTTAATAACCGTTACAAATATTTAAATTTTTTTTAAAAAATATACAATCATTTGTTTCTGTTCTTTTAATATTAAATTAATTAGTTTCTTTTTTTTATTAGTTTATCTAATTTAATTAGCTTATTAATAAATTAAAAGGATAAATTTAATTTAATTGGATTAGTATAAAAATTATATTAATAATATTATTAAGGATACGTAGGTAATAAGGAATTATTATGTTGTCTAATATAATGTAATTGTGTATGAAAAATAGATGAAAATGAGATACAGTTCTAATATATCTGAAAAAAATGGTGAGAATAAATTTTATATAAAGGAAAGAAGTATTGTAAAAAAAATAAAAAAACTTGTTATCATATGTGATCGTATTATTCAGCTCCTCTACTCATACAAAAGAAGTTGTAAATGAGAGAAAATGAAAGAAAGGTAAGGTGAAAAGAAATTGGAGAGTGTTTGAAATGAGTTGTGGTAAGGGTATTTATAGGGATCCACGTACTATTTGTAGCGGTTAATGTGTCGATTTTGTAGCAGTTTTTATTTAGTAGCGGTTATTGTTACTTTTGTAGTGGTTTGATAACCGCTACAAATATTATTTTATTTTATTTTTTAAAATTTTGTTTTTAAAATTTTATTTTAAAATTTTTTTTCTAGTTTTTTTTAAAAAGAAAAGCATAATTTGAATTTGATCACTCATCGTCGCCATCCCTACAAAAATTATGTAGAAAAATTATTGTTATGGATGTTTTATTAAATTTAAAAAATTTAATTTAAATGACGTGAACTTAAAAAAACTCACCGCAGTAGAGGTAAATTGTCATCGCCTTCAGGAAAGTAGTTTTCAAAATCGGCTGGCTAAAATGGCTTACTCTCGTAGGCGATGTTATCGCCTTCACCCATGTCGTAAAGGTCTCGTGGCTTTAGATGAACGACCATGTGCCAATCCCTGTGCCTCTCATCCTCGACATAATAAACCTGATGTGCCTCTGAAGTTAGAATATACGGCTCATCATCTTGAGAAATATCAGTATGAATCGGCTGTGAGAAATTGACTGATGTGATCCCTAAGTCGTTAGTTGTCAGTCCCCGAGAAGTAGTGGTATTTGTCCACAAACACTTGAACAGCGTCACGATGAAACAGCCTTGATAATTAAGTTCGACCACATCAAGAAGCTTGCCATAGTAAGGGACGGCTCCGAACTGCATGTTGGCGTCACTGCTGCTTGCATAACTCCTTGTCCCAAATGTGCTATAAACACCCGAATTTTGAGTTTGCAATCTTTGATCCCGTGAAACCGTGCAAAACTTAAAACCATTGACATTATATGCTGTAAACCTTTTTGCATGATCAAGAGAGCCGATTGCGAGAGCTCTGAAATCTGGTGAGTGTGGGTTGTGGTCATTTAGTATTTTGTGCGCAAACTAGCTCGGGAATTCTCTGTGGACCCTCCTATAAACTTCCGAGGATGTCTGTGTACGGATCCTAAGTTGACGCTTCACATGACTTCTGAATTTCCTGCAATTAATAATGGAAAGACGATAGTGAAATGAAAGTAAGAAATGTTACGAAAGATATAGATTGAATAACATGTGAGTGTACAATTCTTACTGTATGAAAGGTTCAACTTGAGTGTAATTAATCAAGACATGTTTATGTGCTTGTAACTTTTCAGTTGTCGTTAGTTTGAAGTTCTCAGTTGCTCCAACTGGTTTACCAACATGAGGGATAAATTCTCCTGATGTCGGCGCAAGATCAGGACAATTGTCAACACGAGGTGGGCGGTTGAAAGCCGTCTCAAGATCATCAAAGTACCTTGAGCAAAAATATAGCACCTCATCCCTTATATAGCCTTCAATTATAGAACCTTCTAGCCACGCCTTATTCCTTACGTAAGATTTTAATTTCCCAAGGAACCTACGAAGTACAGATGAGAAAATTGATATAAAATACTAAAAAGGACGACTAGCAAACATTAAATACGGAGAATAAAGCACATATTTAAAATGAGTACCTCTCAATCGGATACATCCAACGATATTGTACTGGTCCAGTGAGCTTTGTTTCATGAACGAGGTGGACTGTAACGTGAACCATCACAATAAAAAAGGACGGAGGAAAGATCATCTCCAAATGACAAAACGTAAGAATAATTTTGGATTGCAGCTGATCGAGCTCCTCAACGATCAAAACCTTAGAACACAACTTCCGAAAGAAAGAACAAAGTTCCACCAAAACGATGGAAACATGGGGAGGAAGTGTATTTTTTATAGCCAGAGGGAGTAACTGCTGCATAAGAACATGTTGTTAGATATGATTAGTTTTGATGATGTCAAATATAGATGTGAAGTGATAAGAGCAAAAAGTTTAATAATGTATTTCTTTGACTAACTACTATATTTAATGTTACATATTTTGTAGATTAGTCAAGCAAAGAATGAAGAAGATTGAATTAATGAAAATGAACAAGAGGAAGAAGAAGAAAGAAATTGAAGATAATCAAAGAGATGCTTACTTTGGTTATGAAGAATTATTATCAAGAGGAAAACCAAGAAGAAAGATATTGAAGAATGAAGAACTTGGAAGATCTATCATGAATATCAAGATTCAAGTTGTTAAATGTGATTTTGGAGGTTTCTATAATGATTCCGGAGGTTTCTATGATCAAATGATGGTTGGAATATGTTAATATGAAGCTAAGATGACTTATATATGAGTTTTGGCACTTCTAGAGGAGTTATGCTCGAGCACAGGAAGAACATGCTCGAGCACAGGTCACTTCACTTGAGCACGGGGTGTATACTCTGTTCTACTCTGTTTTACGTTCAGCTTGAGCGAGGTCTGGTATTTTGATCATATCTCTCAAACCACACGTCGGATTGACTCGAAAACGGTGGCATATGAAAGAAGACTCCCAACACGTAAAATTGGCACCAGAATCACGTTGAAAGAGGATCAAATGTAGGAGATATGATTCGTCGAAAATGAAATTAAAATCACCGTCTTTTTCTGACACAGGTTCGGTATTTTGAGTATAACTCACAAACCACAGATCGGATTGAGACGAGACCAGTGCCAAATGAAAGTAGACTCAAAGAGATTTCCATGGATAGCTAATTTGCCTAATTTGAACGTATATTCTAGGAGCTATACCTTCTGGAAGTTGATGCTTGTGCAGACTAGCGAAATATACACTCTTTCGATCATAACTTGCAGAATACAAGGAGTTTGGAGCTGATTCTTGTTGCATTGGAATGCATATGATAAGAGCATTCTTATGATACATCATTTGAATCAAATGAATCAAATTTTTCTAAAGTGGCCCCACATCACCCGCGAGTGTAAAAACTAACTCTCTGAAAAATGTCGTGCGAGTGATGTCCAGAAGCATATGAAACGTGAAGAAAGTTGCAACACTCGAGCACTAGGATTCATGCTCGAGCATTGGATGATTTCTCACTCGAGCAGAAGGTGTGTGCTCGAGTGAAGGCTCATATCACCTGCGAGTGATAAATTCATCCCTCTGAGATCCTGAAGCGAGTGTTGATTTTGAGAGCATATTCCTTGAGAATATGCGTCTCACTCGAGCAGAGGTATGTGTGCTCGAGTGAGGGACCATATCACTCGCGAGCACAAAATCTCACTCTTGTAAAATGATGTGCGAGTGACAACCCGAGAAGAAGCATGTACGTGAAAACTGAAGACTCACTCGAGCAGGAAGTTTTGTGCTCGAGTGATGTTGAGAATTCACTCGAGCAGATACGAGAGAAGAGTTGCGAGTGCTTGCCCGAGAGGAAGTCAGAACGTGGAAATATGAACTGCACTCGAAGTGAGCCATATTGCACTCAAAGTGAAGTTCTGACAGAAGCAACGAAGAAACACAGAGCCTCACAACCATCAATCCAAACATGGTTAAACGTTATACAATTATTATGTTTTCACTTGTTATTGTTTCTAAACATTATCTAACATATATTTCAAGTGTAAAACAGGAGTTTACATATTTGGGTTGAATCTTCAAGAATGGAGGTCACGTATGAAAATTCTTCACTCAACGTGATGAGTCCCAGAAGCCAGAAATCCAGTTTCTGACCAATGATCCAACATACCCATGACTAATACTTCATCATATTAATGATTAAGTATTTTGCAGTGTGAAACAGGATATTGAACGTTCGGGTTTGCAGATTCAAATTACACACAGCAACTACCTACCACGACAAGCAACTGACACACCATGAAAAACTGTCGGAAACACAAAACGCTCCACAACGTGATGTACAGCTCAAAATGAATCTTCATGCTGTCCAACTAGACACTCCACCTTGCTCCACAACGGATAGTACCTTGATTTTTCAAGTATGCTCAAACGGTCAAATGAAGCAGTGGGACTCCAACGGACGAATGTTCACAACGGTCACCATCTTCATCAACTATAAATGAAATAGCATTCAACTTGGAAGGGGGACAGAAGAGCTAAGGAAGATAGAGGAAACAGAGAAAAATGGAGAAAAACTGAGATAGCATGCAATTACATAGAAATGTGAATCCTCTGCTTCTATCCATACACTCTCTATTTTCAGTTTCTGTATTACTTATCATTGAGAGAGTGATTATTTGTATTGTACTTCAGTGAGCATTATACCCACTCTGTGAGAGAGTCTGTAAACACTTTCATCTATATTTCTGAGTTGATCTCAAGGTAGAAGGACCTTGAGAGGATTGATTTTCTTACGGAGAAGCAGTAGAGAGAATTGCCGTAAGACATTCTGCTCGTAAGACTTACAAGGTGCAAGCAGTAGAGAACGTTGCTGCTCGTAAGACTTACAGGGGTGTAAGCAGGAGAGAACGTTGCTGCTCGTAAGATTTGCATAAGTAAGCAGGAGAGGAAGATCTTCGGAATTGCTCTGCTCGTAAGACTTGCCGTAAGGGGGAGTATTTCAGTGAGAGATTTGTAAAAGGTTTCACAAGTACCCGGCTAAACTTGTGGGATTGTAAAGGCTTTTCTTGTGCCCGGATTAAACAAGAAGATAGTGGATTTGAAAATCTCAGGAGGAGCCTGGGGACTGGACGTAGGCCATCACAGATTGGACCGAACCAGGATAAATCACAGTTTGCATATTCTCTTCCCTAAACTCTTATATTTCCAGCATATATTATTTAATCTAACTGTTGATTTATAAACCTTCATACTTACTGTTTTCGTTAAGATATGAAAAGATTTCTAAAGTTCTTAAGTTTTTATTATACACCCAATTCACTCCCCCCTCTTGGGTAATAGCCGGTTCTAACACATGTGAGTCATGACTCTTCAGGCCAGCAACTTTTCGAGCCTGCAAGTCAACACATCGAGAAATGTTGCTTGAATACCCATCAGAAACTTTTAATTTCTTCAACGTCGTGAGGAAGACTTCCTTGTTCGGTTTTGTGAGGATAAACTTTGCCGATTGAAATCTGTCATGCTCATTTGGCCAAGCGTCTTCACGAACTCCCATGTCGCGTAAATCTTTCCTCGCTTGAAGGTGATCTTTTGTCTTGCCGGGTTCATTAAGCAGCATATACAGCACATTGTCGCAAACATTCTTTTCAATGTGCATTACATCAAGACTGTGGCGAAGTAAATTAGATCTCCAATATGGAAGATTAAATAAAATACTTATCTTCTTCCACTGCTGAGGCGCCGAAGTCCTGCGCGTCTTTTGGCGAGTTTGTGCTGAATCGTCACTTTTTCCAAACTCAAAGTCAACATGCTCAAGCTACTGTAAGATATCTGTACCGGACAAAGTCTGAGGAGGTCCTCTTTTTTCTGGTTTCCCATTGAAGCGATTCCGTTACAATATGAACTTATACGTTCCATCGAGAAACCTTCGATGCCCCATAAAGCACCACTTTCGGCTGTGGGTAAGGCGCACTGCGTCAGAGTCAAAATTACAAGTTGGACACGCCGACCCAGTATGCATATTCCAACCAGATAATGTGCCAAGGCTAGGAAAGTCATTAATCGTCCACATCAAGGCTGCACGCAATCTTTTGATAATTCAACCCCAACCTGTGATAATCTTCTTGGCCTCGTAGAACGTTGTGGGAATTTCAGCGTCGGGGAATACATCTTGTAATAAGTCGAGCAACATCGACATTCTCTTATCTGTGATCCCACACAAGCACTTGATATGATACAATTTGATCAAGAAAGATAATTTAGAATATTTGCGACAAACTTGATATAAAGGACGATCTGCTTCATCCATCAAGCTGAAAAAATCTCGAGCTTCTTCATTCCTCATAAAAACTGGCTCAGAACCGTGCACTTCTTCGTTGAAGTTGTCGCCTTGAAATCCAAACGCATCATGCACAACATCATTCACAGGATCATCTTCATCTACTTGAACGCCTACTTGAGAACTTCGAGGAAGAGCATCGTCATATCTAATGCCGGCCTTCTCACCATGAACTGCCCAGAACGTATAGTCCTCAGGGAAAGGCTTTATAAGCAAATGTTCCTTCACAACATTTTGTGCATGCCACTTCTTGAACTTGCATCTCCGACATGGACAGACGATCTTGCCGTTACAGCTGGCGTGAGTGAATGCGAAATCCAAGAAACTGTTTAATCCGTACAAATATTTAGGAGAATTGCGCGGCAACCTGATCCATGATTTATCCATAGCTACTAGTGAGAGAGAAGAAAGTATAGAGAAGAAGATGAGTGAGAAGAGAATGACGAATGCCAAGAACCTTATATTCTGAAATTCCAACGTTTACAATTTTGTAGCCGTTCTTAAACCGCTACACTAACTGCTATAGTTCTAAAATATTTGTAGCGGTTATATATATAAAACCGCTACTAATTTTCAAGCCGTTGGAATTTACACACATTGGTGGGAAATTCAAAATATAAATGTTGAGTATTTGTAGCGGTTATATGTATACAACCGCTACTAATATTAAAGCCGTTGGACACCAAATTTAAAAATTATTTTTAATTTATAGCGGTTAACATAACATAACCGCTACAAATGTGCATAAAGAAAGCAAATTTCAAAATTCAAATGATGAGTATTTGTAGCGGTTTTTATTGTAAAACCGCTACAACCATATATATATTTGTAGCGGTTTCTATTGTAGAACCGCTACAAAAATATATATTATTGTAGCGGTTTTTCTTGTAGAAACGCTACAACTATATATATTTGTAGCGGTTTTTATTTAAAACCGCTATAAATATATATATGCTTTATTTTTTTAAATTTAGAAATATAAATAATATTGTTGCAATTAATTCATAAATTCAACAACGCGGTCTAATAATATAAATATAATTATATTAAACACAATAAGAATTTAAGTTCTGAAATACAAACTCATATATATATATATTTACAAATGTTTCAACAACAAATAAAACAAAGATGTCCTAAACTAAGTAGCTGGGGGCTGATCATCTGGTGCTCCCTCAGGTGCTGCTGGATCGGGCCGCTGCGCAGAGTGAACCGCACCATTATCATCAGCAGGAGCAGGAGCAGGAGGAGGAGGAGTATTCGCGACGACGTACCGAGGGACAGGGGGAACCTGTGGATGCAGCTCATCCGGGAACAGGCGACTCCATGACCGCTCGAGTATGTTGTTCGCGATATCACGCCACTGCGTCTGCTGAGCGTAGATCATATTAGCTTGCAGCTGCATTTGCTGCAAATGCTGCTGTGCCATCTACTGCTCCAAATCTAACCGCAGCTGATCAATAGACTCGTCCCTTGGACGTCTGATCCCTCTAGAGCTGCCAGCCTCAGAGGCGGCGCCCTGCCGTAGACTATGCTAGGTCTGGCGCCTATCCCCATCCCCCGCACACGTCCGGGGTGCTCAGCTTGACCCAGACCCGCCTTCAAAGGAGTCGTCGGGTCCACTGACCCCTGTGACTCCTCGCCCTGGGTCTGTCGCAGCTCAGCCTGTGACTGCTGCATCCGCTCCTGCTATTTTATGAAACAATTACTAATTAGCATTTTTCATTATTAAGTTGGTTTTATAAAAATTATAATAATAAAATTACTTACAATGGCCGCCTCTGCCTGCTGAGAGGTCGTAGTCCCATCACGGTGTCTGTGTGTGATGGCGTACAACTCCCCATAGTCCGTCTGACGTTTCTCCAGTTGTGCCTTCTTCTCCTAAAACAATTACAAAATTCAATTAATTAGTATTATGAAATAACCAACTAAAAGTCAGTGATATTTTGAAAAGTTACCAGCTCGCTGTAGGTGACAGCAAAGGTCTTCGATCCTGCTGTGTGGTGGATCGTCTGCTGCGCACGGATCCTGGTGTTCCTCTGAGAAAGCTCCTGGAAAAAAAACAATTTTAAATATATTAAAACAATAAAAACATTTAAAATTAATAAATTTCAAATTAAAAATAATTAAATTGAAATTATAATTTAATAATTAACAATTAAAAAAAGTATATAAATAATCTAATAAATACATTACCTGCCCCTCAGCGCTCCTCCTGAACTGGATGAAACCCGCCCAGTCGTTTGGCGGCACGCTGTCCGGGACGCTCTCGATCAGCTGCTCCAGAGGCATCGTCCCGTCCTTATCCATCCTGAGGAAGAGACAGTTCCTTCTGTTCCTCCAACCGTCACCCATCTTCACGAGGGTGTACCTCTTCCGGTTGGCTCAGACGGCAAACCGCAGCTGCAAAAAAATCATTTAAATATCATTAATTACAAAAATCCTATTAAAAAATATTAATTAAATAGAATTAATTACAAAAAATATTAATTAAATACTATTAATTACCTGAACCACCTCCTCCCAAGCCTGGTCCTTCGGCCCCTTCGGAACGTGCCTCCACGTCCTGAAGTGAAGGGGGAACCGCATCTAATTCGGGCCTAGGTCGTTAAGGAAGCGGTTGAACAGGTGACCCTCATTGTCGATGGGCTGGTCAGTGCCCTCATTCCACGGCACTATAACTCGCAGGGTCCGGTCCATGTTGTTCACACCGACCACGTCTAGCCTCCTCGTCGAAACGTTCCCCTGCTCATCTGCACAGTTTACCGCACGTTAACATTTCGAATTTAAATAAATAATTTATTAAATTAAAAAATTTATTTACCTTGGACCTGCACCTCAAACCCAATGGACTGCGAAGACGACCCTCGTGGGTTGTTCTGCTCCCAAGCCTCCTCCTCATCGAGGAACTGCTCCATCTCCTTGATCCTAATCAGGATCTCAAAGTCCTCCTCGTCGTAGTCCTCGACGCTGATATCTGCCCCCCCAAACTCAGGCACTTCTGGTGCGGGTCTTCTCCTGTGGGATCGTCTGCGGTGCCTGTGGTAGGGCCGACTCCTGTGGGGGGGGATGGGCTAAAATGCCGCGGTCGCCCTGCCTCCGCACTGCCCCTTCCCTTTGCCCCCTGCTCGGCTGCTGCCACCCCGCAAAATTGGTCTGGACACCTCAGGGGCCTTCCCCTTATCCTCTTTTGAAGCCATATCAACTGTAAAAATCCAAAAAAAAAAAATTTTAGTCACATTATTGTGCAAAAATCTAATAAAAATACAAATACAAATAAAATACGTGTTATATACGTACCTCAAGTGCAAATACTGAGAAATACTGTAGCAAAAACTCCTTCACAGACGTCTGAACACTCAAATATTGAAGAAACCACTCAGAGAAACCCCAGGAAATAAAATGAGCAAACGGAAAAATGAGGGAGGCACCTACTTAAATAGGCTAGACATTTGTAGCGGTTATTCCAATAACCGCTACCATAACCGCTACAAAGCACCCAAGGAGCATTAAATTTGTAGCGGTTTTATAATAACCGCTACAAATTACAAGAACCTTTGAAATTTTGTAATGGTTATGGCCCAGAACCGCTACAAACTTGGAGACTCCTGAAATTCTGTAGCGGTTATATCCCTATAACCGCTACAAATACCTGACGTTTGGCATTTTGTAGCGGTTTTGTTGCTATAACCGCTACACTGTTGGCGGGTCTTGGTCGCTCCAAGTGGCGGGAATATTGTAGCGATTTTTGTTTATTAACCGCTACAACTGAACCGCTACAAGTTTTGGCGGGAATTTCGCGCCATTTTTGTAGTGGTTTGTTCTACCTAACCGTTACAAAAAACGTTGCTAATCTGTGTTGCCACTTGGCGCGTAGCTTGCCGCTACAATTTTGTAGCGGTTTAGATTAAAACCACTACAAATATTATAATTTGTAGCTGTTTGATATAACCACTACAATACCACTGCTACAGAATACCATTTTTTTTATAGTGAGAATAGCTCTAGAGCGCAAGAAGGAATTTAGGAATGAGTTGAGTGCTATTGGAAGAACATGCCACAAAAATTTGGTTAGGCTGATTGGGCTATGTGACGAAGGAGTTCAGAAACTTCAGGTGTACGAGTTCATGAGCAATGGTACTCTCGCAGATATTCTCTTTGCAAAATTCAAACCCCGTGGAATTCAAGGATTAACCTTGCTTTGCGAATTGCAAGGGGGCTGCTTTTTATTTTTATTTTTATTTTTGGAGGCAGGCTTTAATATAATACGAGTATGATTTTGGGTTTGTTTTGTTTCAGTGCTTCGTGGACTTTGTTAATTTTTGGAATGTCAATGGAAGAACGTAATGAATTCGTTCAATCCACCGGAGACGGCCTGCAAAAATAGTCAATACCAGCATTTGAAAATTTTACCCAAAGCAAGTAACAACAAATCAATGTAATTATACCCCTAATTAACACTAATTCCATGTAATCACACTTGGTCAAAATTAAAGTAACAACAAATCAATGTAATTATAGCTTGAATATATGTTAATTACCTCCAAAATGGCATAGAAAATGTATATAAATATCAGGATTCGTCATTCCTCATCAAAAACAATAGTCATCAGTTGAGAAAAGCAGTACAACACTTGATCAAAACCAAAGCGGGCTTCATTTGTAATTAATATCGCCCCCACCTCCACGAATACAAGACTTGGTCAAACGGGGCATATATACAATAGATAATTAACATGACCTTAAATTATATTTTACATTATACTAGCTTAAACAGTAGCACAAGGTGTATTCCACATTTTACCATATTTTCAATATGTAGAAAAAGTGTTACTCTATTGTTTTTGTCAATTTTTTTAGCATTGTGCATAGCACAGAGCCGGGTCTCCTGGTCAATGCAATGGAATGGAGTAATTGATTTGAATTCTTACTTGTTCAGATATATTTTTTTCCAACCCCATTTTTCCAGCTTTGAATATTCCTAGTTTTTTTTTGTTGGAAGAATATTCCTACTTTATGACATAATGGAAGCAAGAAAAAAAAAGCTGAATATCTAACGAAAGAAGGATATAAAAATAAATTAAAACAATAAAAAAAGAGAGAATGACAGAAAAAGAATTTTGAAATTGCAAAATCCCAAAGATGATATTTCCTATAAAATGAGTCATGAATTGTTTATCAAGTCTCATCATTATTTTATCAATTCTTAGTAACAAACCTGATTTGAGATTTTGTAATTTTAAAGTTACTTTTCTATCATTTTCCCAAAAAAGGAGGAGAGTAAATAGTTGTTTTAAAATATTTATTGTCATAAATTTTATTCTTCTGAAATTTTTTTAGACATTCACCAAATTTTTTCTTAATATCTCTAAAATTCATAAAATTATATTGACTTACTTAATATATGAAATTATTAATTAAATAAAGATCGATAACAATTTATTGTTTTAAGTATAGCATACATCTATTAAATTAATATATACGCACTCTATGGATACAATGTCATTATTTCCTATGTATATAAGGATATATTTTTTTTTCCATAAACACATGCATGGATAAATTTTACGTTTTGGCATCACTTGCATGAATTAATTTTTGTAACTAGGAAGATCATATAATGAAAAAAGTGGAATGAGTCTATGAGCATCCAAAATTTAGGCTGTCCAGATTTAATTTGAATGATCGAGATTTATTTTTTTTCTGTTTTTATATTTTTTTTAAACAATTTATTTTAATATTTACAAAATCTACAATAAAGATATCATCTTTATTATTAGTTTTTTTTGAAAAAAATAATTTTCATATAATCTTACCGTAGTGATTTTATCATTGTGATGAGAACCCAAAGTGGAGAAATTCTTAGCCTGCACCCAGTGCATCGCCTCGTCCATTGTCTCTCCAATTAAATGGCACCAGCTCAGTCTTACATGACCCTTGTGTGTGGATAAAAGAGAAAGGGCATTGGGAGTGAAGATAGGAGGAAGATAGAGAAATGGTCAAAGATAAAACTCATGGGACCCACGGTTTCTTATTTGTCCGACAGAAATGCCAAGCAAGACTGAGATGGTGCAGGGCACCTAAGAATGTCTCCCCACAGTGTGTGGAAGGGCCTATGCTTGCGTTTAGCTTAGTAGAATAATAAATCATCTTACTCGGCCATTATAGTACACACACTGTATACAATATCTAAACTGAGATCAATGTGAAATTGTGAATGAAGGACTTAATTAAGTGCATGACTTTTCAATGCTGAAAAATGGACGAAGACCAGGTCAACCTATCATAGTGTGGCACTGTGGCCTTTTGACATGCACATTTTCCTTGCATGTTCGTCTTCTTTGCTTCTCTCGCGTTTCTATCCCCTTAAAGCCACCCTTCCCCGCTCTCTGCTCTCAACAAATCTAATTCTCACCACTCGCTTTCATCATGGCTATTCCCAATATCTTCTTCTTCTTCTCCCTTTTCTTGCTTCAGCTTCATTTGGCTTTTGGAAACGTTGCTTTGAACGCAATACTCTCCACCTACGATCAAAATCCTCCATGGCTCTCCCCTTCAGACGGATTCGCTTTCGGATTTCACCAAATCGAGAACACAAATCTCTTTCTGCTTGCCATATGGTTCAACAATATACCTAGCAAAACCATTGTCTGGTATGCAAACATGCCAAATCCAGCAGTACCAGCTGGATCGCGTGTTCAGCTCACACCAACAGGTCTCAATCTCACTAACCCCCAAGGTCAAGCTATCTGGACAACTGGTGAACTCCAAGGAGATGTGTCCTATGCTGAAATGCGTGACAATGGAAATTTTGTTCTGGTATCCTCAGATTCTTCTTATTTATGGCAAAGCTTCGACAATCCCACTGATACCCTGTTGCCAAACCAAACTCTGCCTCTCAACGGCAAGTTGTCTTCTCGCTTGACACAAACGAATTACACAAAGGGAAGGTTTGAGATTTATTTCAATGATGTGCCCAATCTCTTGTTAAGTCAGATTGCATGGCCAACTGAATTTCGTTACTCTAGTTACTTTAGTGTCGACACAATTTCAGCAACCAATGATAATGACTCTGCTTTACGGCTAGTCTTTGATGCATCAAATGTTTATGTACAGACAAAGGGTGGAAGTCGTAAAGACCTTGGGTCTGGATGGTCCGCCTCAAATCTTGATCTTGACAGATTGTATTACAGGGCTACACTTGATTATTATGGAGTTTTTACGTTATATTCCCATCCAAAGGAACCTTTCTATCAAGTTTGGTCAGTCGTGACCAATGTCCCTCCAGACATATGCCAAGCACCAGCTAGTGATAAGGGTAGTGGTTCTTGTGGCTACAATAGCTACTGCTCCTGGGATGATTACAACAAGAGGCCGACATGTAAGTGTCCAGGAGGATATTCTTTGGTAGATCCAAACGATGAATTTGGAGGGTGCGAACCTGATTCTCCCCTTGGTTGTGGAGCTCATGAGGTATATGATGCGGAGCCTTTGCCAAACGTGAATTGGCCTTTTGGAGATTATGAAAAGTTGGTCAATTATAGCGAGGAAGAATGTAAAAATTCTTGCTTTCATGATTGTAATTGTGCAGTAGTTATCTCTAACACACAAAGGGAATGTTGGAAGAAAAGATTTCCCCTTTCTAATGGAAGATATGGTGATGAAAAGCAGGGTATCACAACAGCATTCTTCAAAAAAAGAATTGATCAACCAGGGGGCAATAATCCTGATCCTGCTAATCATGACCGGGTCCAACTTGCCCTATTAGGGTCGCTAATTGGCTCCCTTGTTATTATTACTCTATTGGTAGCCACAGTTGTGTCAATTATTCTGTTGAAGCCTAAAAAGGTTGTTGAAAAAGTTTCAAGCTTTGTTGAAACAAATATGCACTCTTTCACATATGAAACACTGAAGGAGGCAACACATGGGTTCAGTGAAGAAGTAGGAAGGGGTTCATTTGGCATTGTGTACAAAGGCACCCTCAACTCAATAACCAATGCTGTTATTGCAGTGAAGAGATTGGACAGAATAGCTCGAGAACGTGAGACGGAATTTAGGAATGAGTTGAGTGCTATTGGAAGAACATGCCATAGAAATTTGGTCAGGTTGATTGGGTTCTGTGACGAGGAAATTCATAGACTTCTGGTGTATGAGTTCATGAGCAATGGTTCACTTGCTGACATCCTTTTCAAGCAACCCAAACCTGTATGGAACTTAAGGGTGATCTTAGCTTTAGGAATTGCAAGAGGGCTACTTTACTTACATGAGGAGTGTGAGACTCCCGTCATTCATTGTGATATCAAACCCCAAAACATTCTCATAGATGAGAATTTCATGCCAAAAATCTCAGATTTTGGGTTGGCTAAATTGTTATATTCTAATAAGAGCAAAACCCATACAATGATAAGAGGAACAAGAGGATATGTGGCACCGGAATGGTTCAAGAATGTTCCAGTGACGGCTAAGGTGGATGTGTATAGCTATGGCGTGATGCTGCTGGAGATAATTTGTTGCAGGAGAAGCTTGGAGATGGATTTGGATGAAGTGGAGGAAGGTGAGGCAATACTAATAGATTGGGTTTATGATTGCTATATGGAGGGAAGAATAGAGAATCTGGTAGAGAATGATAAGGAGGCCATTGCTGACATGAAGAGATTGAAGAAGTGGGTGATGATAGCAATATGGTGCATTCAAGAGTATCCTGAAACAAGGCCAAGCATGAGGACAGTGATGCAAATGTTGGAAGGCCTTATTGAAGTTCCCAGTCCTCCAACACCTTTGTCCTTCTTCTCAACAGTTTGAGGGTCGCAGCTATGGAAATAGGAGTCCTATGGCAGACATAACAATTGATCATCATAGTAGTCATCAACTCATCATCATAGGTTTTCTTTCTTTCTTTCCGTGTTTTTCATAATGGTCGTCATCATTATTACAATTCATCGTTTGTTTTATTTACGAGCATGCATGGTTTGTTGTCAGTACGTAGTTATTATACTTTTCGTTGTTCGGCAATGCCTGCTTAAACTCTGTGTGTGTAGTTATACTTTACACGTATGATTTGTCAAGAGTTGGTGTTAATTTAATATTATTTGTTTTTGGGGCACGCACACACAATTCTATGTATGTATGTTTGTGTTTCTGAAACTATGCGTTGAAGCCCTCGCGTCCTCGCCACTTCCACCAATTCTTTCTTTCTTAGTAAAATTGTGAAAAAATCTCTCATTAGCAATTAATTTGCTAAATGGGATCTTCGCGTGCAGATTACCTTTCACATGTGCAGAATATCTTTCCTGATGTGCAGATGATCTTCTGTGTGCAAAATTCTTTCCTATACGTGTGCAGAAATTTTCCCTCCATGTGTAAGATATCTTCCCAAGTCCCATTTAATAAATAAGTTGTCAATAAAATCCTTTTTAGCAATTCTCCCTTCTTTTCTTTCCCTTTTTTATTTTGTTTTTTATTTGAGCACTTTCCTTAGTTCTATCCTAATGACTTTCGTGAACTGGAGAACATTTATATCTAGTAAAAATGGTTTAGAAAAGATGAGTCAAAAGATTCAAAGAATATAACAATTCTCTTTAAAGATTTTATCAACTGTGATTTCCTATGAGACTCAAAGATTAGACCGACGTTGAGTAACAAATTGGACAAATTACACATGAAATATTTTGGCTTTGTTTGCCTTTTAATTAGTTAATTTTATTTTTAGTGGTAAGCTTTAGTTTAGTTTGATTTTGGGTTTGTTTTGTTTCTCTGTACTTTGTCATGGACTTTTTTTTTTTTTGGGTTATCAATGGAAGAATACATTCAGCCTAATGAATTCGTTTACCGAGGAACGCCAACTAAGGTCTGAAGGATGTCTCTGATTTACTTTAGTTCGTCATTTCTTAGTCCATTTATATCAGATGAGATAGATCTGGGTCGTAATTTCTTTGTTGGTATTTGAGCCCGAGATTTCCTGGCTTTCAAATCCAAGACACCACGCATGCATTAGGACCAGGGTACACTAAGGACCAAGGTAGTATATATATAAAAGAATTACCACTTGTGCATTTATCCTATGATTGGAAGGATGGAGAAAGGGTGGGAGGAAAATAGCTAGGGAAAGAATATGAAAAAAAAACTTTCAAATTTGTCATATGAGAGAGTTTTCTTCCTCCTAGTATTATTTCCTCTTTAATTTTCTTTTCATCCAAACATAATATTAGGTTAAAAATAGTAACTTCAGAAATATTTGTGTTTAAAAGTGAATATTTAAAATGAACTCAAGATTGACGGATCATATTGATCAATGTCTACCTCCAACTTTAACTTCAGCAGCTCGGCTTTAGGAAAATTATTAGTTGCGGATATATATGAAGCATGGATCTCAAATCACTGTGTAACTCAAATATGTCGCATCGTTAACTCTGTTAATAAATTATCTATATATCAATGTCATTAATTACCTGATTACCAATCATCTTCTATCTATTTTTTTTCCCTATACAAGTCCGGAAAACAATTGAATGAGCATATACTTTTTTTTATCAATTGTGAGAGATGTCTATTCAATACAGGAACATCAAAGCAAGATGCATATTTGATGTCTATCATCCAGATCGAACCTCTCTATATATGCTTTTCTATATAGTGAAAATTTTAAATGATTATTTCATGAATCTGCAAAGTTATGTTCTGTCACCCCCATATAGACAGTCTACACTCATATACTTTTTGGATTCTATTAGCCGTCACTTGCTCGATGAATCCGATGCTACTCTGGCTGATACATTCAGTAAAACCCCTCTTTACTCTCGGAGCTCCGGTTTCAACAGATTGGATCATTGGGGAGAATTGCCTCTCACACAGCATGACCCCGAAGACATGCTACTCTGCTGTGTATTACGGGATACGCTCCAAGTCAGATGGGCCCCAACTGTGAACTTCACGTCATCACCGGAGACTGCCTGCTTGGCTTTGTCGTCCACCGTTACGGTGAAACCGGAGCCGGATGTAGTACAGGCGGCAACTGCACTGCAGGAGAAGGTGAAGGAGAAGGCAAGGCATTACCTAGGAGTGCGTCAACGGCCGTGGGGGAAGTTCGAGGCGAAGATCTAGGATGCGGCTAAGAATGGGGCTTGGGTACGGCTGGGGATATATGAGACGGCGGAGGAAGCGGCTCTAACGTACGACCGAGCCGCCTACAGGATGCGGGGCTCGCGGGCTCTTTTTAATTTTCCGTTGAGGGTGAACTCGGGTGAATCGGAGACAGTGAGAGTGAGGGCGAAGCGGTCTTCGTCGAAGACCGGGAAGCGAAAGGAGGGATCCGGCTTGTCTCCTCTACCTTTCCCATTCACTGCCATTTTTTTCTTTAAAACGATGTCGTTCTATTAAAATGTGAAATCTGGGCCGTTTATTTGTTACAAGTGCAACAATGGTGATGATAAGAAAATAATTTAAACGACGTCATTTTGAATATTACATCTGACCCGTCAAATTTCCATAGCAATCTCAGCCATCCATCTAATATCATGTTAAAGTGCCATATTTCCAAAGCAACACAGCATTTATTCACGCGCTTCGTCTTTTTCCATGCTCCAATGTCCATTTGCGCGGGAAAATAAAAGGACCTGGTGGGAAGATTGCTTTGAGAAGAGGAATCGCAAATTCGCAAGACGCAAGGGAGCTAAACAACTGTTCGAAGATTGATTAGTAAATAACTATCTAATACCCAAAATTTTGTTGATATTTCATATTTACTTTTTGTATTTATGATTTTTATAATCTATGTTCATAATCTTCAAAGTAAAGGATACTGAATATTATATTTTTGTTATGTATGTACATATACTTATTCCTATTTATAAATAAAACAAATTTATTTGTTTGGTTTATAACTATTTTTTAATGTCTTTGTGCAATCTATTTATCTATATATCTAAAAATACAAATCCACCAAGCCGACCGCTCGAATCCGGCTTCCATGTGGCTCTCCTCACAATTTACTGTAGCTAAGAGTTTCACGGTGAAAAAAAAACCATCGGCTCATCACAATTGTTTTCACCGACTTTAACGTTGTGTGGGGCTCCGTGCCCAGCCAATGTCTGCTAAACCTTTTACTATGCCTTCCTTACTCAAATTAGCACTTTTGCGCCTTTTCTCATATCTTGAATTCATTTTGAATCCTCCCGCCTTATGCTTCGTCTATGTATTCTCCTTCCTCATATTTCAAAATTTATTATCACAGTCCATCTCGGTTATATTACCTGTCTATGGTGAGAAATTCTCCAGCAGTTGCGAATCCCTCCATTGCTCTATTTCCCGTTCCCATTGCAGAGGTCAGATGATGATCGACTCTGTTATACCAGCGAGGTGGGTAGCAAAGGTATTTAAATTCATATTTTCCTATATTCGTTGTTCACTGTTAGGAATTTTAGTAAATTATGTGGGAAGTTGAGAATGTCATTATTACATTAACTAAGTAGGTGAGTGCATTAATAGTCACAGTTGTCTATTTATACAGGACAATAAACCCCCATTCATCTCTACATTTGCCGTCTCATACGTCAAAGATCATCTCCTCTGTTTTCGAATCCTCTTGATAGGTGCTTGTGGCCATGGAAGTTGATGGTGATGTTTTGAGTCTCCAACAACTATCTGAAGGTTTATGTACAAGCAACCTGACGGTGAGGTTGGACAGGATCATTTTCATGGAAGTTGATCGTTATCCGCTTGGACCTTCACGTCCCATGAAGGAGTGTGTTGGCCTGCAGCTGGTTGTTTTTTATGATTCGGTTAGTTGTCATATTGCTATTATATGATCCTTTGTTTCTCACATAATAGATGAAAACATGTATGGGTAACTTATTTTCATATATTCTGTTTGGTTGACCTCAAACTTTAGATGTATCGCATGGTTATTTCATTGGATGAGCTCCCTGTCATTCAGCGTTTTGCTTCCAAGCTTGGGGAAGGTCGCTGCTATAGGATTTCTAACTTCAAGGTTGTGAGAAACAGAGAGGGCCATATGAAGAAGTATCGCATCATACTTATTCCGACTAGCCAACTTGAACGCTGCGCTTCTGACTTGCCAGAACATTGTTTTAACCTCGTAACTATTGGTAACCTCTGCAATAGAGTGTCAAGGCCAGGGTGTTTAGTAGGTAACCTCAAAACTATTCATGAATGTGGTTTGCTTGACAATAAAAAATTGGTTGTAACTTGTATTTTGAGCTGTTTTGTGCCAATCTGTTCAGATGTATGTGGTTTGGTTAAAACTATGTACGAACCTGGTCTGAGTCCATCCATGGGCCATTTTGCTCAGGAGGTTGTTTTAGTGTTGTATGACAACCAAGGTGTTTTTGGCAGGTAATCACGAACTGTTATGAGCTATTGCAGACTGTGTTTTTTTCATTTTTCTTATTTTGTTGAAAGTGTACAACATTCTGTCGGCTATTCTCATTTCTTATAGTTCCAACAAGACTCTCACTTGTAGCCTGCATGGTATATGTGCTGAGACAACAATAAGATCTTATGAGGTTGTTAAGGTGGATTACCCTATCTTTATTATCATCCAGTATGCTCTGGAGACAGGGATAATTCATGGTAATCAATAAAATAGTTTTATACTTTCTTGGAGGAATAGTTTTTTCATCTCCAGGTTTACTTCAAAGTTTGCTTTGTAGGTGTTCCAATTCTGTCTTCATATCACAATGCAACAAAGGTTTTTTTCAATCCAACCTTCCCTGCCGTCCTGGAACAAAAGATGCAAATGGTTGCAGATCATAACCCTGAGTCCTCATGCAAAAGCATCTCCATTGTTTAGGATTTCGTCATTCAAGAAAATTTCTGTTACAGAATTTTGTTGGCTCATACTGAGTTTACTTGAAGTCCATTGTTGTTATCATGTGTCGTTTTTATTTCTTATGTTATCTGCTTGTGACAGACACTATCGTTGATCAACACTCTTACTATGTTCAATTCTTTTTAATTTACAAGTTTAATGCATGATATCTATGTTCCCTACCTTATGCAAAAACGTTGGGAACCAAGAATCTCAGGTTGCTTAAATATTTCAGTTGTAATTGGTCTCATTATTGAAATATGGGCTTGTATCAAATATGGGCTAAATACTATTGGGCTTTGTTTGGTCTATGAACTGAACATCCTGTTTTTTCTTCTTAGCTAAAATTAATGCGTACGCAAGGATGACTTCATTTCAGAAATTAATTGAGACATATAGATGTAGGAAATTGTAACACGTTGACTCGCCCATTACAGTATAACACCGACAAACATAAAGTGGTCACCAAAAGTAAATGCTTAGTTCATCGCTACATCCTCATCATTAACAAACCCTAAATCCACACCTAAGTCAACTGATGATGGTAAGGTTTGTATGCTATCTGATGTTGGAGTTTCAATTGAATCACACCGACGATACACAGTGGAACTCCTCGTGCGTCGTTGGCAATGATGGTTTGGTGTAATCCTCATATAGGCATGGCACCAAAAGTTCAGAATCTCGATCTCTCCATTTCTGTCCAAGTCTATTCTGATCTTCATGTAAGGCATATAACTTGCAATTATATCCATATAAAAACTATGGAGGCTCAAATCATGATCATCTGCAGCTTCCCATTCATAGTTGAAGAGGCCATGTGTCCTGATAACACCATAGATGCATCAAAAGATGATATATTTGGAGTTATAAAATCAGAAGGAGCCAGCCCTTACCTGCCCTCTCTCGTAGCAATGGACACTGGTTACAACGTCTTCCAAGTTGAATTCTTCAACAACATCAATGGGGCTACAAGTGACATGCAACGACCTCACTTCATTCTCACTCCATTGCCTGAGCAACCTATACATGGCGTAAAATATGCACTCATTGAGGTCACCCATATTTCAAAGCTCACCCCGATATTAGGCTAGAAGGGTTTATTGCTCTTTGTTGGTCTTCCTCTTTGTTTTGTTCCAGCAGCTACGTATTTAAGTAATGGTTGGAACTCTCTTTTGTCCAACGGTTTTAATCCATACTATGTTCATTATATTTTACCTAATGGTTAATATCAAGGACTGCCTGAAGTTTGTTACAGTTATCATATTTATGTAGCCTAGGAAATCGACTATCCTGATGTTTAATAGATTCTAGACTCAACTTTATGAAGATTCACTTTTTCTTTTCCTGTTGTATAAATTTCTCGGTTATGCAACATATATTTGGTCTTATTTTCATGGACTTTTTGCAGTCAACCCAACTTTTGTCAGTCCATTCCCTATGTCTACTACAAATTTGTCTTATTGGATGCTTGCTTCTATGCATCGCCGGGCACTGCAACCTAAAACACTGTGCTTCACCGAAGTGGTTGCTGCTCTGCTGTGAAAATAAAAAAGGAGTACCTCCTACTTCATGTTTTTGTGTTTCTTGTCTCTATATTATTAATGTTAGTTGCATGCTTATGGGTTCCGTGCTTACCTTCAATAGAAAGTTGTCTGCCCACACACTTATACAACCTATCAACTAAATGGTTCTATAATCCTTTTTTATTCTGTGGTTCCCAGAAGGCTATTAAGAATTACTCAAAACATGCCAATAGTTCACTCACATTATTATGATAGTTCTTCATATGCTTTTCCTTAGGTTTTCAACTCTTCTAAATCTAACTAAATTTACTATTTTATGCTTGGTTCCATGTGTAATGTAATATCCCAATTTTTGATTAAGGGAAAATCATGATTATTGTGGATAATTATGAATTTAAATTGAATTATTATGTGTTTTATGGCACTATTAACTAATATGTCATAATTATTGAAAAATTGGAAGAATGGAATTATTGGCCATGAGTTGGTAATTAAGGGAGAAATTAATTACTAACTAAGAGAAAATGGGATGTGTGATTAAAATGGCTAATGGAGAGATTAAAGTAGCTAATTGGTGTAAGCCAATAGCAAGTTGACATGTGGAAAAAGGTGTGTAAAAGTCAAAAGGGAATAAAGAAGCTTATTTTCTCTCTCTTCTTCCCTTGTATTCGGTTGGAGGTATGGGGGGAGTACTATTGTTTCTTCTTCCTCACACTCCATCTCACCATCTCTCTCTCATTCTTGCTCTCTCTCTCTCTCTCTCGTCAGCCATTTTTGTAGCAAAAGGAGGAAGAAGAAAGCTTGAAAAAGGTAAGGAAAATGGCTTCTATTGCTCAAACTTCCTTCTCTAATATTGATCCTTGAGTGATGAGCTTCATTTTGGTGGTTGTAGCTTGTCAATTGGTTGTGGTTTGTGATCACACAAAATTTTGGAAAGTAGTGAATCAAGAACTCTCTTTGGAGAAGTTGATAAGGTGAGTGAGACCAATCTATCTATCTAAGTTTCATACCATTTGAAATAGTTTGAATTTTCTGGAATTTTGGGCTCATTTTCGAAAATGAGGGCCATTGGGAGTTTGGTATGTGTTTGGTATGGAATTGGTATGTTTGAAATGCATTTTGGATAGATAGAATTGATTGGATTGGAAATTGTTAAGTTTGGAGATTTTGAGACTTTAGTGTTTAATGTTACCCAAAACCAAAGCATGATAATAGAATAGGATTTTAGTGATTTTGACATTCCCATTGGATTCCTTAAGTGATTTTGTGTGGGAATGAGCTTGGTTATTGATTTTGGGTTCATTTGGATCACTTGGGAAAAGTTGGAAATATGTCTTGTTTGAGCTCTGTTTTTCGCAGTCTGTTTGGGCGAGCGTTTTGAATGACCAAATGGTGTTGGAAAATTCTGAAACTTTCCAGTCTTAAATTTCACATCCCAAGCTTCAAAATGGACATATATTTTGTGTCATTTCGTTTAGTATTCTGTGAGATATGGTTGTCCAAAGTTTGGGATTGAAACAGAACTTTGTTTTGGAGTAGTGTTTAGTTTTTGGTGATTCTGTATTTTTGTAGTGATTTCCAGTGATGGGCCATATTTTTCCTTGAAAGAGGACTTATATACCTTTCATTTGGCTTTGGAATCACCCTGTTTCGATTTTTCTAGGATTAGTTATAAATTTTGGAAGTTCAGCCAAGAATCAGGGGATTTCTTGGCTGCGGCCCAAGGTTGATGGCCTCGGCCCAAACCTTTCTGGCCTGATTCTGGTCGCGACCAGTGGCCCTCTGACCATATTTTGGCCGCGGCCCAAGGAAGGGCTGGCCGCGGCCAACCCCTGTGTTCCGGCACTTTGAGTTTTCGAAAGGAGATCTCTAACCTATTGTTTCCCAACCTTTTAGGGCTTTTATTAGAGGCATTTGTGGCCTCTTAAGGGTCAATTATGATAACCAAATTTAAGTGTTTCAAGTTAAATAAGTCTTGGAATAGAATATAACTCTTCGTCCCTAATCATGATTCTAGGATACGACATTTACCCTAGGCGGGAGAGACCGGCGCCAGAGTACGCCCGAAAGGATCAAGGTAGTAACTCTTCTCTCATATTATGTATGATGTTTTGGTATGCATAACTTATCGTTGAATTTATGAAATGTGTACCATGGTCCATTACGGCGTAAGCAGGTCAGCGTGAGCCGTGTAGGGATTTATGGTGGTCATCTCTAGGTCGGTCGGTAAACTGCCGTCGTAATCGACATGGATATTGTGAATCCGACCCATGGGGCGGTGTTTGTGAATCCAGCTGTGGGCTGTGCGTATCTTGCCTGTATGGCTTGTATATGAAATGCATTATATGAATCCCAGTTGTGGTGAAATGTATTGTGTGGATTGTTGTGATGCAATGCAACGTGAGCAATTCAGCGTGAGCAATCGTAAGGGATGACATGTGTCATACTAACCATTGCCGTTGTAACTGCCGTTGTAGTTGCTTGTTGTGGTTAATGATTTGCTTACATGCATTATTATTGTACATTATATGATTGATTTGTTACTACGGGGATTCTTTAGAATCTCACTCTCCCAAAATTAAACATTTTAGACAGGGCAGAAGGATCAAAGGGAAAGCGGGTGACGAAGAGCGGATAAAGCTCTGATTTAGATGTATATTTTGGGTTATTGGTTATCATGTATATCTTTTGGATATTTTTGGGAAACAATTGTGTATATTGGGATTGGTAGTATAGATTTGTGTAATCCCCAAGTTAAGGGTAATGAATTGTGGGCTTTGTGCCTTTGTAAATCCCTTATTTAATGAATGGAACCCAAGTGTGTTGGGAATTTGCTTTATACTCTGATATTTGTGAATGAAATCAACTTGTACAGGCCATGTAGTATTAAAATGTGAATATGAGACCGTCATGAATAAATTTTGTAAAAGTTTTTGTAAGCCATGATTTTGGGAAGTTTGATTTTGTTTAAGTCCCAAAATCATCTAAGGTCTCTAATTCTACATCAATTACGTGTTTATGAACTAAATCTCGGCCTTAATCGTGAAGGGGGTTACATGTAAATAGGTGCAGGGACCTTAAACACTGTGCTTCACCGATGTGGTTGCTGCTCTGCTGTGAAAATAAAAAAGGAGTACCTCCTACTTCATGTTTTTGTGTTTCTTGTCTCCATATTATTAATGTTAGTTGCATGCTTATGGTTTCCGTGCTCACCTTCAATAGAAAGTTGTCTTCCCACACACTTATACAACCTGTCAACTAAATGGTTCTATAATCCTTTTTTATTCTGTGGTTCCCAGAAGGCTATTCAGAATTACTCAAAACATGCCAATAGTTCACATTAGTATGACAGTTCTTCATATGCTTTTCCTTAGGTTTTCAACTCTTCTAAATCTAACTAAATTTACTATATTGTATGCTTGGTTCCATATGTAAATAGGTGCAGGGACCTTAAACACTGTGCTTCATCGAAGTGGTTACTACTGTGCTCTGTAAATAAAAAAGGAGGACCTCCTACTTCATGTTTTTAGGTTTCTTGTCTCTATATTAGTTATGTTAGTTCCATGTTTATGGTTTGATTGATCACCTTCAATAGAAAGTTAACTTATCATAAACTTATTCAACCTGTCAACCAAATGGTTCTGTAATACATTTTTTTTCTGTGGTGCCAAGAAAAAGGCTATTGAGAAGTACTCAAAACTTGCCCATAGTTCATTCACATTATTGCCTTGGTTCTTCTTATGATTTTCCTTAGGCTTTTATATACATTCTATACTTTACTCTGAAGCAATTCTTATGTCTCTAATAAAGTTGTGACCACTCTATCGATGAACCTCATAACATTTTGATTTCAACCTTCGCCTACTTTAGATTGCATAATGTTTGGCCTGGTTATCATATTTACGGAGGCCCATATATTATTTGGTTGCTGCATCCTTAAACACTGTGCTTCACTGATTTGGTTGCTGATGTGCTCTATAAATAAAAAAGGATGACCTACTATTTCATGTTTTTATGTTTCTTGTCTATATATTATTTATGACAGTTGCATGCTTATGGTTTCTGTGATCACCTTCAATAGAAAGTTATCTGCCCATAAACTTATATTACCTGTCAACCAAATTCTTGCTTCTATGTGTAAATAGGTGCAGCGACCTTAAACACTGTGCTTCACTTATGTGGTTTCTGCTGTGCTCAGAAAAAAAAAAAGGAGGACGTCTTACTTTATTTTTTAATGTTTCTTGTCTCTATACTATGAAGTTTAGTTCCATGTTTTTCTTGGTTCTGCACCAGAGATTTGTGTACATTTTTACTTTATTCCTCCAGTCAAGCAAACTTTAATGCCTTTAACCTCTTTTCAATCACATTCACATGTTCCAACATTAAATAGACTGTAACCTGTGTCAACAAAACTTAATTGCAATATGTCTTATTTTATTCTTCCTTCCATGCCTTGCTAAGTGCTTCCATGCCAATAGTCTGTCTTCCCTACCTAAATTTCAAATTCAAACTTCATATCCAATTTCGCGCCAAATTCTACAAATCAATCTTTTCAGCTCCCTATAAATAAAATATGTTCCCTTCCAGTCTCTACATTGAACCAGCTTCATATATGAATCTTCTTCTTTATTCCATCTCTTTATTCCCTGCGACTTTTACCCAATTATGTCTCGTCGTGCTTTGCTGAAAGATGTTCATGATGGCACTGAGAGATGGTCAATTGTTATTCGTGTCTTACGGAAATGGAATGTATACCAAAAGTCTGCCCCTTCTGAATTATTTTGCACTACGATGATATTTGTTGATGAAGAGGTTTGTTCAGTGAAGAACTTTATGTCCATTCGCATTTTTCCTT
Organism: Inga oerstediana; assembly: GCA_963210345.1. Taxonomy (NCBI): domain Eukaryota; kingdom Viridiplantae; phylum Streptophyta; class Magnoliopsida; order Fabales; family Fabaceae; genus Inga; species Inga oerstediana. The sequence goes on from OY723409.1 coordinate 59,143,635, forward strand.
CAATTACCTTTATTGTAAATCAGAGTTCTGATCTTCTTACTTTCTTGTCCTTCACACAAGGAACTAAGATCCAGAGCAGCTTAATTGCTAAAAATCTGCATGTAAAATTCCGACAGTCTTTAATGAAGGCAATACTTACTTTGTGGCCAACTTCGTTGTGTCCTAGAATTCCAATCAATATAGAGGAACTACTCATCCTTTCAGGATCATCTTCACCCAGCAGACATATGTCCGACCGGAAGCTGCAAATATTCCACTCCATTCATACTCTTTTATGCCCATTCATGATATACTCAGGTCTGAAGAAAGGAACTTCGCAGATCACTTGATAGGTATTCACTACTGATCAAACTTATTTTCACCAATTGTATGTACATATTTACTCTTTCACTAACTGACTTAATTCTTGTCATGTAGATGTTATTGCCTTTGTCAATTCTATGGGTTCTCTTGAGGAATACTGGAGGGATAATGACACTAAGAATAAGCTCAGGATGGTTTTGACTGACATTAAGTATAAAATTTATATATTACCATCTACTTCAGTGCATCAATACTCTGACCATGCACTATCTTAACTATTCTTTTTTCTGGTGATAAGTTCATTTGGATGTATATTTAGTTAAATTGATCTTTTTTGCAGTGATAATGATATTGAATGTGTGTTGTTTGATGAGTATTCTACCAATGCTTACATGGCCCAGCTAGAAAATATGGAGACCCCTGTTGTTGTTCTCATTTATCTTGTAAGGATTGGTTTTTCAGATGATGGTCTGATTTATTTATTTAATACCACATATCCATTTCCACATTTTGACATATTGTTAAACACTTAACACATAATTAATAGGCTTCACTTTTCTATTCACTTTCAGGATGTCCCCAAGTATGTAGTTCATTCAATGCTACTAGGGTTTCTTTTAATCCCCCCATACAAGAAGTCAAAGACTTGATTGACAGGTCCCTACATTCCATAAATGAACTACATACTTATTACAATTTTTCCACTTCACTTGGTTTGAGATCAGCCAAAATTTCTCATTCTTATTATACTTTGGTTATTACAATACTCATTTTGTTGTATGCATACAGTGTAAAGGACCGGGCATCACCTATCATAACAAGCTTAAGCCAAGTTATGCCTTCTCAGTCAACCCAAAAATCATCATCTAGCATTCTTAGGAGTAATCCAAGGATTTCTGTATCATAAATCCCTGTCCAGAAGATTGTACAAACATTTTCCTTTATTATACGCCAATTTGCTACTTCTATTTGTTTAAGTGCTGTAATCTCTTCTGCTCATTTACAGGGTAAAAGCTTTGTTGTAAACTGTCTCATTCAAAAGTTGGAGACTCATCATGGCTGGACCTATGATGGTTGTGCCAAGTGTGCATCTAAGCCAAGAGATGAAGGCAATAATTTGGTCTGCCCAAGCTGTAAGAAGAAAAACAGACTCCATTGAGCCTAAGTATGTCCAATAACAGCACACTATCCATTAACTCCACTTTACTATAAGTATTATTTGGATACAACGGTCAAATTAATACTGCAAGTTCCTGTTATTTATAGGCTCAAAATTCACTACACTGTTGTGGATGAGACTGGCAGTGCATCTGTTATTTTTTTGGGACAAACTTGCTTCTGAATTACTTGCACATTCTGCTGCTGAGCTGAAGAATATCCTCATAAGTGTATAAAAAAACAGATAATTTTTTCCCCTACTTTGACCCTTCTATTTAACTCCTTTTAATATCATTGTGGGGTTCATATTTTTCAGAATGCACGTGAGTATGATTTCCCTGACCAGTGTGATTCAATTGTCAATAAGAAGATGTTACTCAAATTGAAGCGCAATGATTTCAATGTCAAGCATATCGGTTCTAGCATCAGTGTTCTGCAATATACATTATATGAAGACTTGACTGACCAATTTGATGAAGCTTCTGCACAATAGGTCTTACATTTGCTTTACCAAACACCTTATATTTTATTCATAATCACTCACTATTTATGCAGTTTTTTAATATTTCATTTTTTAATTGCCATTTACAGAAGGAAGCTCCAACTGTCAATCAGACTGATCAACTTGGAAAGGTTCATTTGCACAAAGTTGTGATCAATTTGTTTGCTTCATTTATCATATTCCCTTCTAACCAATTAAACTGTTATGCTCAGGAACCAATTCAGCTTAATGCACATTGTGACAGTCCGGTGATATCCACTCCTACCTCTGTAACCAACCTAAAAAATGCAGCTGTTGTAGAGAACTCAGAAATCCCACTCTCCCAGCTTTGTCCTAATGTCCCTGTTGCACCTACCAAAGGAAAACGAAAGGCACCCTTGAGGAGGAATTCTGTTGACCATGACATGCCAGTTGAATCCCAAGCAACATCAACCTCAGCAGCCAATGACAGATTGCTTAAAGCTGTGAAGCAAGAGAAGTAGCAGCAAGTTGTGTTATATGTAATATGTCGATGGTTACTTAGTGAATCTGTCCAATATCCCATTGGAAGTGCTTTCTTGAAATTCAAACCATCATTTTCTCTATCTTAACTACTTAGCTAGGATGTTTCTGTTGATGTTGCTGTACTGTCGACTTAGTTTTCCTTCCAGTTGTTATTTAGGTTCAATTGTTGTCTTCCCTCTTATTGTATCCCTTTCAACTTGAAATCTTAGTTTCAATGATATTTCATTTTTCTTCCATGATTATCCTCGCCATTTTGTTCACTCTTCAGTGTCTCTGTCAACAAGCAACATATGCTATAACTCAAGCTATCATATAATATGCAGCCAACTATAATCTATATCATCTACAACAATGACCACTCAAATGACAATATTTACTATATACAGTCTTCCTAACGCTAAAATCACGAGAAGATATTTACCTGAACTCCTAAGAGAGACATATGGATTATAATTACTTAGGATACATTTACAAGTACTGGTAAAGTGATTATACCATCTGATATCTTTCCGAGACTGCAATTAATTATGGAATAACATGTATCAGCCATTATGCATTTCTTCCTTATCTTAATTAAGCTGTTCATGACCCAGCTGCCTACACCATGAACACAGAACTGTAACTGAACATTAACCATGACTTGGATGTTGACTGATATGTTTCCATAGTAACTCAATTGGTTTTGCATTAGTTCATTCGTCAAATTATGAGCTGTCCTTATCAGCAGCTACTCTTTATACAATATGGCAGTTTTTTTGTCTACACATGCAAATCATTATATTATATTATATTGAAGGTATAATATAATATGAATTTTACATTTTGTCATAAAATATGTGCCTCCTACAGCCCTACAACTTTATTGTTGCATTGCTTCTGTATCTCACACTTAGGAACAAGTTCTTCACTGAATCTCAAACCTTTCATCATGAACAACTTCAGACCTGCATGCTTCAAACATTAGGTGTAGTTTTGTGCTTGCTTTTCCTATTATACTTAAATGTTATACATTTGTTTCCTGTGTTCCTAGCGGTAGCTTTTCCCATTCTACTTAAATCTTCTACATTTGCTTCTGTATTGCGCCAATATGTTCAGATGTATGTTCTATATTAGTTTTAGTCTATTACCTCCATTTGTTTCTGCAGACTAATGCAAAGCTTACAAAATTCAATACCTTCTCTCCATAAAATCGGGTCAATCGAAAGTATCTATTATGGAAGATGAAACCAGTGCAACAGCAAGTTTCACGCAACCTTCTGCTGTTTTAATTCCTCCTGAAGTCAGTACCACGTTGAAGCAACCAAGAAGGCCAAGGATCCTAAAAGATGTATCTAATCTTTCATCTAACTTGGCAAATAAATTTGGATTCAGCTCTTCGTCAGGTTACCATCATTTACATTGACATTGCTTACTGGGTAATAGCTTCCCCATCCCATATTATCTCATCATCATTCCTTGTATTTCTTTATAACTTGTCATTCAAACATCAACATTGCTTCGAAGGTTGCCACCAACGACTCATTCCCACCTATTGAACAAGTCTTCCAGAGGCAGAGTGCGAGATTGAAAAGCATTCTAAATAGCAATCAATCATCTTCTGCACCAACAAAATGAAAATGTAAGAATGTTGCAAAAACTAGGTACAACTCAGAACAAGAGAACACTGCACCAAACTTACCAGGTTTGAGCTAAATGCTTCCATTTTTACTCATTCATGAAGCAGGACATCCATTGAACATTATTCTTAGTTCACAAACATCTGCTTCCCCTTTTGTTTATTATGCCTTATTAACTACATACTTGATAGTTATTCTCAAAATCTTTATGCAATAGAAAACTTAGAAAGGCCAGACTATGTTAGTGTAACAAAGAGATTTAAGGAAAATGGTGGACGAACATCCAAAGTTAAAAGGCTGATTGGAAGATATCATCATGATTTCAAGAACCAGTCTGATTGTATTAAAATAGGTATAATAATGATTACCCATTTATACTTTCTCCTAGCAATTAACAAACACTACATGGATAGTGTTTTTTCCCTTTGAATTTATACATGTGTAACATTTGTTTAAGTAATATATTTATTTTCAGTTGAAGGAATCAACTACAAAGATGTAACTTTTAATTTAGAGTTTAATGAAAGAAATGGTGCTGATGATGCTATCACAAGTTCTGATGAAGAAGGTATTTATTTTGTTTTCTATGATTCAACAATTGCTTAATCTGGATTATTGTTTCCATTATGGGATAAGGGAACATGTATGTCTTGAACTAACTGAGTAACACTACAGACTTATTGCCATCTTCACTTGCTGTGCATGAAATTGTCAATGGTTCGCAGATGCATGAATCAACTCATAACAAGGCTGAAATTGATGGTAATATATGTGTAACAGTTATTTCGATTGTTTCATAGCATCAGTAGGTAGTATAACTGAATCATGCTATGTGTCATGTCTTTGACCAGAATATCTAGATGAAGAAGATCCCATACATACATGCAAATTCTGTGGTGCAATTTTTTGGTACAATGAAAGATCAAAAAAGGATTCTAAGAAGAGGATTGCTAATACATTCTCTATGTGCTGCCTCAAAGGGAAGGTTGAGTTACCAACAATGAAAACACCACCACATTGCTGTATAAACTATTCTTTGATAAGGGTTCATTGATTTCAAGGAATTTCCATGAAAATATAAGACAATACAACAACATGTTCTCTTTCACATCAATGGGTGGCAAAATTGAACACTCTATGAATTGTGGTGGAGGCCCATATTGCTTTGTTCTATCAGGAATGAACTACCATAACCTTGGGAGTCTATTACCACCTCAAGGTGCAAGGCCTGTTTATTCTCAACTGTATGTTTATGATACTGACAATGAAGTGAGAAATAGAATTGATGCAGTCAGGTATTCAATTCATACTTGCCATTCAAATTTTATACGGTTTTGTTTATTATATTGCTTGACGATGTGGATTTCTAATGTTTTCCTTCTTTGCAGCAAACATCAACAAAATTCAACTATTAACCCTGAAATAGTTGAAGCAATCAAGCAATTGTTGGATGAAGTTAATCCTTTTGTCAAACAATATCGTTTTGCATCATCACATCTAATCAACTGGGGAGAATGCGAAATGAAGCTATGCTTGCTAAGCACAAGGCAACATGATGGTCGTACGTTTAACATCCTAAGTGCTTCAGAAGTTGCAGCTTTAATTGTTGGTGACATAGACTTCAACTTCAATGTTCGAGACATAATTGTTGAAAAACAATCAGGCCATCCCCAATGAATCAATGAGTTACATGCTTCATATTTACCACTTCAATATCCCATTCTATTCCCTTTTGGCGAAGATGGTTATAGGGATGATATTGAGCATAGAGAAGAAACACTCTCTATAACAAAGACAAGGAAGAGATTAAGCATAAGAGAGTTCTTTGAATATAGGTTGATGACTAGAGATCATGAACTTTCACTATTGCTTCATGCAAATAGGCTGCTACAGCAATTCATAGTTGATGGTTACACAATGATGGAAGCACAAAGATTACACTGGATTCGAGTTGATTTGTACCAAGGGTTATCTGATGCTGTTATTATAGGAGAAACTGATGCTTGCTCAACCGATAAACGGATAATATTACCTGCAACATTTACTGGAGGAGCTAGGTATATGCTGCAAAATTACCAAGATGCTATGGCAATATGTCGTTGGGCAGGATATCCCGATATATTCCTTACATTCACATGCAATCCTGCTTGGCCAGAAATTGCCAGATATTGTAAACGTCACTCTGTCAATCCTTCAGATAGGCCTGACATTCTTTGTAGGGTTTTCAAGCTTAAATTGCAAAGACTTATGAAGACTCTTAGAGCAAAGAAGATCTTTGGAACCATACGTGCAGGTAATGCTTCAATTCTTATTCGTAAACTTAATTAGTCATTTTCCCTTTGTAATCTCTATTTAATTATTATCATCTTTGTTTCAGAAGTGTATACCATAGAATTCCAAAAGTGAGGTCTTCCACATGCTCACATACTACTCTTCCTTCAACCATACGACAAGATCACAACACCAGAAGCAATTGACAAGTTGATTACTGCAGAAATTCCAGATATTAATACTTCACCTGATTTGTATGAACTGGTCAAGAAATTTATGATTCATGGTCCTTGTGGTTCAAGCAATCCGAAATCACCATGTATGAAAGACAAAAGGTGTACCAAGCATTTCCCAAAGAAGACAACCAATCATACAACTATTGATGAAGATGGTTATCCTACATATCAAAGAAGGGACGACGGTAGAACAATTACGGTTAAGGGCATCCCATTAGACAACCGGTTTGTTGTTCCATACAATGCATCTCTTCTACGAATGTTCCAAGCTCATATTAATGTTGAGAAATGCAACCAATCAACTGCCTTTAAGTACTTATTCAAGTACATTAGCAAAGGCAATGATAGAGTAGTAGCTGGACTTTTTGACAATAGCAACAACAAAGATGGGCATAAGGTAATGGATGAGATCCAACATTATTATAACTTCAGATATATATCTGCTTGTGAGGCTGCTTGGCGAATCTTTGGATTTGAAATTCATCATAGATCGCCTGTAGTTGAAAGATTAAGTTTTCACCTGCCTAATCAACAATATGTCATATATAGTACCACTGATGATGTTTCAGATTTGCTTGGAAAGCCAAGGGTTTGTGAATCACAATTCTTAGCATGGATGAGTCAAAATGAAACAGATGAATTTGCTGCTACCCTTACATATGCTGAATTTCCTCAGCATTATGTCTATAAAAGGGATAAAAGGATATAGAAGAAGCGAACAAGAGGACTTGCTGTTGGCAGAATTGCAAATGTTGCCCCAACCTCTGGTGAATTATACTACCTACGAATCCTCCTTACAAAGGTTAGAGATCCTAAATCATTTGATGACATCAAGACAATTGATGGAGTTATCTATTATCCTTTTAGGGTTGCATGTGATGCCTTAGGGATCTTAGATAATGATAAGGAATACAAAATGCTATTAAGGAATCTTCATGTTGGGGTACTGGCGTTATGCTGCAGAAACTATTTGTCAGCATGCTTTTATCAAGCTGATTGCAACATCCTGATTTTGTTTGGAAGGAGTGTGCTAAGATACTATCAGAGGATTTATTATATATCCCACATGACCATCCTCATTTTGCAAGTAAGAATATATGATCCTCCTTCGCGTTCTATTTTTCACTTACACCATTAAATTAATTTCTCATAACTTGCCTTTTTCATATTTAGGTGCCTATATCTCTACTGTTGATAAGGAGCATGCAGCATTAAAAGCGATCGACCACTTGCTCAATCAAAATGGAAAGAGTTTGAAGGATTATCCAAGCCTGCCATTACCAACAACATCATCAACCCTCGATGTGACAAACAATCTAATCTTGTAAGAGATGAGCTATGACAGAGCAACCCTTCATCGAGAAGCCTCAACATTAATTAACTCTCTCAATGTTGAACAAAAAATGATTTTTGACAAGGTAATGTCTTCACTCAATTCAACGCACTCAGGCTTTTTCTTTGTACATGGTTATGGTGGCACAGGGAAGACATTCTTATGGAATGCATTAACTTCATTTTTTAGGGCTAAAGGAGAGATTATGTTAACTGTTGCATCAAGTGGTATTGCAGCCACTTTACTGCCTTCTAGAAGAACTGCTCATTCACGATTTGCAATACCAATCCAGATTAATGAGTATTCTATGTGTTCAATTAGACAGAATTCACCGCTTGCCAACTTAATCAAAAGCACAAAGTTGATTATCTGGGATGAAGCTCCAATGGTTCAACATCATTGCATTGAAGCATTTGATCGCACTCTAAAAGATATCATGCATTGTGATAAAATTTTTGGTGGGAAATGTATTCTTATGGGTGGTGACTTTCGTCAAATACTTCCAGTAGTTCCAAAAGGGACACGAGCAATAATTGTTAATACATGTATAAGCTCTTCTTGGATATGGGATTATTGCACCATATTTCATTTGACGAAAAATATGAGACTCACTGCAGGAACTTCACAAACAGAGATTGACAATTTGCAATGGTTTAGTCAATGGCTTCTAGATGTGGGTGATGGTAAATTAGGCCAACCTCATGATGGTGTGGCTGAAATCGACATCCCACAACAACTTTTGGTTGCTGAGTATACTAACCCAATACATGCAATTGTGTCAGCTACCTACAACAAATTGGAAGATAATTTGGGTAGCAATGAATACTTCAATGATAGAGCTATACTTGCACCAACAATAGAAATGGTGGCCCAAATCAATGATTACATGTGCTCCATGTTACCCGGTGAAGCTTATAATTTTCTAAGTTGTGATTCTGTTTGTAAGTTTACTGAGGATTGTGATAGCTTTGATAACCTTTACACAACAGAATTTCTCAACACAATCAGTTGCTCGGGATTGCCTCCGCATAAGCTTACCTTGAAGGTTGGAGCACCCATTATGTTGTTGAGGAACATTGACCAGTCTAGTGGGCTATGCAATGGGACACGATTGCAAGTATCTCAACTTGGGAAAAATGTTATTGAGGAAATCACATTGAATGGTTCAAATCCAAATAAGAAGGTTTTACTTCATAGAATTGACATGAATCCTTCTGAAAGTAGATGGCCTTTCCACATGCAAAGAAGACAATTCCCAATCAATCTTAGCTTTGCAATGACAATCAACAAAAGCCAACGGCAATCACTTCGTCATGTTGGGATCTATCTATCAAAGCCTGTTTTCACACATGGGCAATTATATGTTGCCCTATCTAGAGTGAAAAGCATGGATGGGTTGAAGATCTATGTTGCAAATGATGGCAATCAAGAAAAGAGGACAACTACAAATGTTGTGTACAAGGAAATATTTAGTAACTTGGGTAATTAACATTTCTGATTTGTTGTTACTGATTCCAGGGTGATTGATGGTCCCTGTTTCAGTGCAATTATGTTTTTAGAAACTTGTGAACTCAAAGTAGAAGTTGTTTGTTTCATTGTTTTCTACTGTTTGCATGTAATTTGTTCCTGTGGCTTCATTATTGTTCTTTATGATGTCAATGTTAATGTCAGTGGAGTTGTTGTTGTTGTGGATGTGAATTGTGTGTGAAATTAAGTGCTCCCCACGCAACGCGCGGGGGAGTATGTGCTAGTTTGTGTAAAAGTTAGTGTGCCTTGTATGCGTAAAAGTTTTTGTGTGTGTGTGTGCGCGTGCTCTCTCTCTCTCTCTCTCGTTAAGATATAGATGTGAGGGAGTAAATATATAAATGCTAGTGAATGTGAGGGAGTAGTATAATTTGTAATGGTGGGCTATTTGCCATGAGATCAGATTTTTTATATCTTAGCAGTTATGAGTTTGTGTTTATATGGGTATATATTTTTTGATTTTGCAGGAGGCATATATGATGGATATCAATTTAACTCCTAAGATTGATCTTGAATTTAATGATATAGAAGAAGCATATGAATTCTGGAAGTCATATAGTAGAAGAACTGGTTTTGGTGTTTGAAAATAGAGCTTCAATAAGAGTAAAAAAGATAAGTCAAAGTATCCCTCTTATCTATATGTTTGTTCTAAAGAAGGGATGAGAAAACTAGACATTGGAGATGTGAAAATGAAGAAGCCTAGAGATGAGACAAGAACATGATGCAAAGCTAGAATGAGAGTTAAATTAGTTAAGGGGAAATACAAAATAAGTGAAGTTTTCCTAGATCATAATCATCCTTTTCAGCCTCCTGAAGCTGTTCACTTGTTTGCATCATATTGAGAAGTAACACCGACTCAATGTTATGAATTAGAAAATACTGAAAAAGCTGGGATTAGTCAAAAATCAGCATTCAATTTACAGAGCCAATATACTGAGGTCGAACCAATTTGGAATATACAAGAGGTGATGTAAAAAATTATCTTAATTCAAGAAGGCAACTGGCCATGAAATATGATGAAGTTGGATGTATATTTCATTATTTGAGCAACAATTAGCAGAAAATCCATCTTTTTTTCATGCTCACCAAATGGACTCAGATGAGCAGGTGACAAATATATTCTGGGCTGATGCACGCATGTTGGTTGACTATGGTTGTTTTGGAGAAGTCATTTCACTTGATACGACTTATTGCACAAATCGTGATCATAGATTTTTCTGGCTTCAACCATTACAAAGAAGGGGTGATATTTGGAGTAGCATTGTTGTATGATGAGACTGTTGAGAGTTTCAAATGGCTCTTTGAGACTTTTTTGTGCTCACACAAAAATGTAAGGCCGCTAACCATTTTTATAGATCAAGATACTGCTATGTCACGAGCATTACAAGAAGTGATGCCAGGTGTAAAGCATGCCTTATGCACTTGGCATATTTCAAAAAATGCAATGAAGCATCTTCCAAACTCAATGGTTAGGGATTTTAATTACTACATGTATCATTGTTGGGATAAAGCCGAGTTTGAAGAAGCTTGGCAGGCATTATTGTCAAAGCAAGATATGATAGAAAATTACCTGTAGTTGCAAGAAGTTTGAAAGAGTGGGCATATTATGTTGTCATGCATTGAAAGTATTGAATGAACGTGATGTCAAATTACTCCTCGGTAAATATATATTAAAGAGGTGGACAAGTAAAGCACGATGTGGTGTGGTGTATGATATCAAGGGGAAACAAATTGAAGTTGATCCTAAACTACAAAGGTCAAATCGGTATAGACAATTATGCCCCTTGTTAAATTAGCTAATGATGCATCAGAAAGTTCAGAGGCATTCTCACTTATTCATGAAGCTGTTCTGGAACGAAGTAAAAAAGTGACTAAGCTTCACATAAAATACCCAACACATGATGGTAAGGGTGATGAGAATGGTGTGGGGAACCATGATGGTAGTAATGATGGAGGCAAAGTTGTTGGATTTAAAAAGAGATATGGTAGAAAGATAAGTAAATGAATAAAGAGTTGTGTTGAACTCAGTCCAAGAAGACAGAGAATGAAAACTTCTAAAAACCTTCCTCAAGCTTCACAGGAATACTTTTGATTGGTTTGATTTTGTTACATATGATTATTATATATTTAATTATGTCTTTCTAAATGTGTTTTAGGGGCACCATAATCTACTTTAACAATATGAGACATCAACTCAAGTACCACATAATAATATGATGTTGGGTGACTCTCAATCAAGTCAAATGACTTTTACAAATTTATTGATGGTATGTCATATAACATTCTCAACTACTTTGTTTATAGAATACATGTATATATTAAAATATTTTTTTATTTCTTGATCGTAGGCAACGCTTGATAGCGACATTACATCACTTGGATGAATGGAATTCAGCCAAACATGTAATGCTGGTAAGCAAGAAGAAAAATGATAATGGCAAGAAACAATTTAGTCACTTTTATTAAAATCACTTTTATTAAAATCTAAAACTTCTTACATAGAATTGTTTCATCTTAAGAGAGTGGAAACTTTCAAGACTCTTGCTATTATATTCATTAACATCACAAAGTTACACTCTGTTATAATTACAGGTTCAATGGTTGACCTAGATCATCCTACATGAAGCCTCCATTCCTCCTTATTTTGTCCAGCTCTTTACAGCTTATGATGTCCTTGTGATTGCTCTCTTTTTTGGTCAAGCAAGCTCACCATTTTGTTCTTCTACTTGCTCTCTTTCTTCTCAATTGATGTAATCTGAGTTGGCTCTATTTTTGGGTTAAGATTGCCCATTATTTATGTAATCTGTTATGAAACAAAACCCATAATTAGTCACATAACTAGTTTCAATCTTATTTTGTTCCTTCGAAAAAGTGAAAGATAAGAATTTGAATGTAACAAACTAAAGTTCTTCATGTATTAATCATTCTTGATAGCAAATAGAATGATTAAAATAGAACATTTGTGAATTAAGAATTTGCATGCACTATTAAAGTGGGGCACTACAACAATATATCAAAAAACATAAAAAAAAAAGGTGGCTATGAAATAGTATATCCTGAATTAAGAATCGGATCAACAACATGAAGTAGCACTATGCCATATTGAGAAAATATGCAACACAATGAAAACTTGTTTGATGCAATAAGTTATTTTCTACAAGGCTGGATGATTTCCAAAAACAATCTCAAGCTATTGCAGAAAATAAAACTTGGCATCTTCCCTAATAAGTTGTTCCCATCCATGAAACTATCAGAAAATTAGGAGTTATCTCAGTATAGGTCAAAGGCCAATCCAAATAGAAAACCAAAAAAAAAAAGTACTTCACTCACAAAAGTGTAAGGTTCTTCAGATTCCCAAAAGTTTCTGGAATTGTCCTGTAAAACTATTTACACAAAGAAACCTGCAGATAAACTTCATCACAGTTCTATTCCATAAAAAAAAAGTGTTTATTTTACAGTAGTGGCTTAACAAGTAAACTACATACTTAGTGGCCCCGTCCCCTATCAATAGAAGAAAGTTAAAACATCCAGTACCAACTGAAGTTTACAGATATGAGACAAATAGAATTATGGTCTATTCTTCTAGTCAAAGAAATTAAACATATGCATGTAATAGGAATTGAAACCACACAAAATTATAAATATTCAATGCAAGCATCCAATGGTATACGCACACAAGACTAAGTAATCAAAAGATGATTCACACACCTTTGCAATAGGAAAAGAAATTTACACATATCGATGTCATTCCTGGATGGTATCATAAATAAGCTCTGCCTGTATTCACATAAGTAGCCTACAATTAGTTACCATTTTTTTCTTCCTTCTTTTCCTTGTCCCTAACTAGTACTATATCCTATTTTAAAAAAGATATTATGTCGCTAATCAAAAAATTAAGTGATGAAGGCAAGGATTACCAATTCATAGACTACGACATTGGCCTTTGACATCACAGCTTTTATTGAATTTTCATCTCTTGGGTTATATTTCATCGGCACAATCTGGGTATACCAATCACACGAGAATTAGTAGAAACAACTCATGGAAATTTTGCATGCAAATATTTTGTGTTTGCAACCCCATTCAAATCAAATAAATAAAAATTGGAGACAGGTGTTAAAAACAAATGTTTGCTTGCATCGTACTGTGCTCCAGTCATGGACAAAGGGAGAGGAAGACACCGCGACAATGGGGAGCAAAGACTGGTGAGGGTGCACAATCCTCTTCGATCGGAAAGAAAGGATGCTTTCATCCTCTTTAATCGACAAGAGAGAGGAGGATTTCATGATAGATCGGAGCTCCTTCGGATGCCTAAGTTGTTCGACTAGAGAGAGGAGGATTTCAATTGTTCTCTGCAAATAGAGTAAAATGCCCGCACAGCCAGCCAACGGTTTCGATTAAAAAAGCTTGGACGGATGAGATCTATTTTTGGGTTACAAAACGGCGTCGTTTTAAGGTATAGGAGGGCAGCAAATGGGAAAGGTAAAGGAGACAAGCAAAGTCCCGAAAGGAGAAGGTGGCGAGAAGGGAAGTGGCGTCTTGTACAAATGGACAGCACCTATTGGTCAGCTAATGAGCCCAATTAATGCTCACGTGGTCCTGATTTCTGTAAATTATGGTAGATGCTAGGGAATTGTAGGATTTTCTGCATCATGCGGTTATACGATGTGAGTGTGTATTCAATTTAATTCAAGAATGACAGTTCTTTTTTATTTTATTTTTTCCAGTTTTGTAATGCAAACGGCAAGAATAGAATCTGAATGAATAAATTTTGAAGGCAAATGTCACAAAGATTGTGAACGTGATTGTGCGGCGGTACCAATTAATTGGTGAAACCAGCAATCAATCTAAACCACACTATTATTGAGCAGATTATGTCAACATATCTAAGTCGGTTTACTTGAAATTTTCCGGAACAAAACTAGATAATTTGATTGAAATTTTATATGGATTAGAAGGGTAACCAATTGATCATCATGACAGCAATGGAAATTACAAATACTTTGTTTAAAATTGCTCTATCTACTATACTTTTGATAGATGCCCTTTTGCCAAAACTTAGTTGCGAGATTTGCAACTTAGCCCATAAATTTATTTCATGCGTGTAAATTTTTTACAAGAATCATTTACTTATAATTAATGCTCTGTGTAAAACTTATATAGTGATTACCTTTTAAATTAAAAAAAAATGGCATAGCTGAACCAAGTCAACCAACTGCCTAACATGGCAACACTAAGCAGAATATTGCAGCTTTTTTTTTTTGGGGGGGGGGGGATGAGTTCAGGATTGCACGCCTTGCCGCTGAACTCATGGGCTCAACTATCTGGGCCCAGAAGTATTTACTGGAGCATTGAGGCCCAACAATTTGGGCCTCCTTAGATGTTTAAAACCAAGCAATTGCAGGCCTGTTGACCAAAGAAAAAAAGATCATCATAGGGCTCCTTAGTCACCCAAGCTAATTGCAGATACGACCAAGTCAAACAGGGGCAAGGTTAATACCTGGAGTCTGGAGATTTGAGGGCGTAATGGTAGTTATAATTAATATATTGTAGCAGATGCGTTAAGGCATGCCATCAAATGATCTTAATGGTTCTGTCAATGGAACTTTTGTCATCTTTACCCATCCATGAATTAATTTACTGGTAATCAGCACATAAGTCAATTACTTGTGTTGTACGTTAAACGTGGTTGGTCAGCACACCTAACAATTTACAGTATTAATAATTCATAATTTGACGCACGTGACTCTGAAATTGTTCCTTGGCTTTATCAAAAGACAACCTTATCATGATTCCTTGGTCTTTGGTATTCATTAGTATCTTGCTGCCTGCCAGCTGCCTTAAAGCAGTTCATTCAAGAAATGCGTGAAAATTTTTTTTCCAAAGGCTGTGAACCACCATGACGTCAAATTGACTTGTATGAATCCTTTTCCAAAATTTTAAATAGCGGTGTTTTTCGGGGGAATCTTGCACGTGTCTGTCATGGAGGTCTTTCTCATCTGTTTGTTTTTTCTCAACAAAACATACCTTATATCTTTTATATATAGGTGTAGTGGCCAACAAAACTTATCTAACACGAAAGCTCACTTGCTTTCATGGCTACGCCCAACATATTCTTTTTCTTGTGGAAGATAATCTGTACGCGAAGGTCCTATTTAGTAAATAAGTTGTCAATGAGGAATTTTTTTCACAATTTTTCCTTTAAGATTTTATAATTTTAAAGTTATTTTTCTATCGTTTTTCCAAAAAAGGAGGAGAGTAAATAGTTGTTTTAAAATATTTATTGTCATAAATTTTATTCTTCTGAAATTTTTTTAGACACTTAATTTCATCAAATTTTTTCTTAATATCCCTAAAATTCATAAAAATATATTGACTTACTTAATATATGAAAATAGTAATTAAATAAAGATCGATAACAATTTATTATTTTAAGTATAGCATACATCTATTAAATTAATATATACGCACTCTATGGATACAATGTCATTATTTTCTATGTATATAAGGATATATTTTTTTTTTCCATAAACACATGCATGGATAAATTTTACATTTTGGCATCACTTGCATGAATTAATTTTTGTAACTAGGAAGATCATATAATGAAAAAAGTGGAATGAGTCTATGAGCACCCAAAATTTAGGCCGTCCAGATTTAATTTGAACAATCGAGATTTATATTTTTTCTGTTTTTATATTTTTTTAAAAAAATTATTTTAATATTTACAAAATCTACAATAAAGATGATATCTTTATTATTAGTTTTTTTCTGAAAAAAATAATTTTCATGTAATCTTACCGGAGTGATTTTATCATTGTGATGAGAACCCAAAGTGAAGAAATTCTTAGCTGCACCCAGTGCATCGCCTCGTCCATTGTCTCTCCAATTAAATGGCACCAGCTCAGTCTTACATGACGCTTACATGACGCTTGTGTGTGGATAAAAGAGAAAGGGCGTTGGGAATGAAGATAGGAGGAAGATAGAGAAATGGTCAAAGATAAAACTCATGGGACCCACGGTTTATTATTTATCCGACAGAAATGCCAAGCAAGACTGAGATGGTGCAGTGCACCTAATAATGTCTCCGCACAGTGTGTGGAAGGGCCTATGCTTGAGTTTAGCTTAGTAGAATAATAAATCATCTTACTCGGCCATTATAGTACACACACTGTATACAATATCTAAACTGAGATCAATGTGAAATTGTGAATGAAGTACTTAATTATGTGCATGACTTTTCAATGCTGAAAAATGGACGAAGTCCAGGTCAACCTATCATAGTGTGGCACTGTGGCCTTTTGACATGCACATTTTCCTTGCATGTTCGTCTTCTTTGCTTCTCTCCCGTTTCTATCCCCTTAAAGCCACCCTTCCCCGCTCTCTTCTCTCAACAAATCTAATTCTCATCACTTGCTTTCATCATGGCTATTCCCAATATCTTCTTCTTCTTCTCCCTTTTCTTGCTTCAGCTTCATTTGGCTTTTGGAAACGTTGCTTTGAACGCAATACTCTCCACCTACGATCAAAATCCTCCATGGCTCTCCCCTTCAGACGGATTCGCTTTCGGATTTCACCAAATCGAGAACACAAATCTATTTCTGCTTGCCATATGGTTCAACAATATTCCTAGCAAAACCATTGTCTGGTATGCAAACATGCCAAATCCAGCAGTACCAGCTGGATCGCGTGTTCAGCTCACACCAACAGGTCTCAATCTCACTAACCCCCAAGGTCAAGCTATGTGGACAACTGGTGAACTCCAAGGAGATGTGTCCTATGCTGAAATGCTTGACAATGGAAATTTTGTTCTGGTATCCTCAGATTCTTCTTATTTATGGCAAAGCTTCGACAATCCCACTGATACCCTGTTGCCAAACCAAACTCTGCCTCTCAACAGCAAGTTGTCTTCTCGCTTGACACAAACGAATTACACAAAGGGAAGGTTTGAGCTTTATTTCAATGATGTGCCCAATCTCTTGTTAAGTCAGATTGCATGGCCAACTGAATTTCGTTACTCTAGTTACTTTAGTGTCGACACAATTTCAGCAACCAATGATAATGACTCTGCTTTACGGCTAGTCTTTGATGCATCAAATGTTTATGTACAGACAAAGGGTGGAAGTCGTCAAGACCTTGGGTCTGGATGGTCCGCCTCAAATCTTGATCTTGACAGATTGTATTACAGGGCTACACTTGATTATTATGGAGTTTTTACGTTATATTCCCATCCAAAAAGGGAATCTATCAATCAAGTTTGGTCAGTCGTGACCAATGTCCCTTCAGACATTTGCCAAGCACCACCTAGTGATAAGGGTAGTGGTTCTTGTGGCTACAATAGCTATTGCTCCTGGGATGACTACAACAAGAGGCCGACATGTAAGTGTCCAGGAGGATATTCTTTGGTAGATCCAAACGATGGATTTGGAGGATGCAATCCTGATTCTCCCCTTGGTTGTGGAGCTCATGAGGTATATGATGTGGAGCCTTTGCCAAATGTGAATTGGCCTTCTGGAGATTATGAAAAGTTGGTCAATTATAGCGAGGAAGAATGTAAAAATTCTTGCTTGCATGATTGTAATTGTGCAGTAGTTATCTCTAACACACTAAGGGAATGTTGGAAGAAAAGATTGCCCCTTTCTAATGGAAGATATGGTGATGAAAAGCAGGGTTTCACAACAGGATTCTTCAAAAAAAGAATTGATCAACCAGGGGGCAATAATCCTAATCCTTCTGATCAAGACCGGGTCCAACTTGCCCTATTAGGGTCGCTAATTGGCTCCCTTGTTATTATTACTCTATTGGTAGCCACAGTTGTGTCAATTATTCTCTTGAAGCCCAAAAAGGTTGTTAAAAAAGTTTCAAGCTTTGTTGAAACAAATATGCACTCTTTCACATATGAAGAACTGAAGGAGGCAACACATGGGTTCAGCGAAGAAGTAGGAAGGGGTTCATTTGGCATTGTGTACAAAGGCACCCTCAACTCAATAACCAATGCTGTTATTGCGGTGAAGAGATTGGACAGAATAGCTCGAGAACGTGAGACGGAATTTAGGAATGAGTTGAGTGCTATTGGAAGAACATGCCATAGAAATTTGGTCAGGCTGATTGGGTTCTGTGATGAGGAGATTCATAGACTTCTGGTGTATGAGTTCATGAGCAATGGTTCACTTGCTGACATCCTTTTCAAACAACCCAAACCTGTATGGAACTTAAGGGTGAGCTTAGCTTTAAGAATTGCAAGAGGGCTACTTTACTTACACGAGGAGTGTGAGACTCCCATCATTCACTGTGATATTAAACCTCAAAATATTCTCATAGATGAGCATTTCATGCCAAAAATCTCAGATTTTGGGTTGGCTAAGTTGTTATATTCTAACAAAAGCAGAACCCATACAATGATAAGAGGAACGAGAGGATATGTGGCACCGGAATGGTTCAAGAATGTTCCAGTGACGGCTAAGGTGGATGTGTATAGCTATGGCGTGATGCTGCTGGAGATAATTTGTTGCAGGAGAAGCTTGGAGATGGATTTGGATGAAGTGGAGGAAGGTGAGGCAATACTAATAGATTGGGTTTATGATTGCTATATGGAGGGAAGAATAGAGAATCTGTTAGAGAATGATAAGGAGGCCATTGCTGACATGAAGAGATTGAAGAAGTGGGTGATGATAGCAATATGGTGCATTCAAGAGAATCCTGAAACAAGGCCAAGCATGAGGACAGTGATGCAAATGTTGGAAGGCCTTGTTGAAGTTCCCAGTCCTCCAACACCTTCGTCCTTCTTCTCAACAGTTTGAGGATCGCAGCTATGGAAATAGGAGTCCTATGGAAGACATAACAATTGATCATCATAGTAGTCATCAACTCATCATAGGTTTTTTTTCTTTCTTTCCGTGTTTTTCATAATGGTCGTCATCATTATTACAATTCATCGTTTGTTTTATTCACGAGCATGCATGGTTTGTTGTCAGTACGTAGTTATTACTTTTCGTTGTTCGGCAATGCCTGCTTAAACTCTGTGTGTGTAGTTATACTTTACACGTATGATTTGTCAAGAGTTGGTGTTAATTTAATATTATTTGTTTTTGGGGCGCGCACACGCAATTCTATGTATGTATGTTTGTGTTTCTGAAACTATGCGTTGAAGCCCTCGCGTCCTCGCCAGTTCCACCAATTCTTTCTTTCTTTGTAAAATTGTGAAAAAATCCCTTATTAGCAATTTATTTATCAAATGGAACCTTCGCATGCAGATTACCTTTCACATTTGCAGAATATCTTTCCTGGTGTGTAGATGATATTCCCTGTGTGCAAAATTCTTCCCTATATTTGTGTAGAAATCTTCCCTACGTATGCAGAAATCTTCTCTACGTGTGCAGATATTTTCCCTCTATGTGCAAGATATCTTCTCAGGTCCCATTTAACAAATAAGTTGTCAATGAGGTCTTTTTTAGCAATTCTCCCTTCTTTTCTTTCCCTTTTTTCTTTTGGTTTTTTATTTGAGCACTTTTCTTAGTTCTATCCTAATGACTTTCGTGAACTGGAGAACATTTATATCTAGTAAAAATGGTTTAGAAAAAATGAGTCAAAAGATTCAAAGAATATAACAATTCTCTTTAAAGATTTTATCAACTGTGATTTCCTATGAGACTCAAAGATGAAACCGACGTTGAGTAACAAATTGGACAAATTACACATGAAATATTTTGGCTTTGTTTGCCTTTTAATTAGTTAATTTTATTTTTAGTGGTAGGCTTTAGTTTGGTTTGATTTTGGGTTTGTTTTGTTTCTCTGTACTTCGTCGTCGACTTTTTTTTGGGTTATCAATGGAAGAATACATTCAGCCTAATGAATTCGTTTACTGAGGAACGCCAACTAAGGTCTGAAGGATGTCTCTGATCTACGTCAATTCGTCGTTTCTCAGTTCATTTATATCAGATGAGATAGATCTTGGTCGTAATTTCTTTATTGGTATTTGAGCCCGAGATTTCCTGGCTTTCAAATCCAAGACACCACGCATGCATTAGGACCTGCAGGGTACACTAAGGACCAAGGTAGTATACATATAAAAGAATTACCACTTGTGCATTTATCCTATGATTGGAAGGATGGAGAAAGGGTGGGAGGAAAATAGCTAGGGAAAGAATATGAAAAAAAAAACTTTCAAATTTGTCATTTGAGAGTTTTCTTCCTCCTAGTATTATTTCCTCTTTAATTTTCTTTTCATCCAAACATAATATTAGGTTAAAAATAGTAACTTCAGAAATATTTGTGTTTAAAAGTGAATATTTAAAATGACCTCAAGATTGACGGATCATATTGATCAATGTCTACCTCCAATTTTAACTTCAGCAGCTCGGCTTTAGGAAAATTATTAGTTGCGGATATATATGAAGCATGAATCTCAAATCACTGTGTAACTCAAATATATCGCATCGTTAACTCTGTTAATAAATTATCTATATATCAATGTCATTAATTACCTGATTACCAATTATCTTCTATCTATTTTTTTTTCCCATACAAGTCCGGAAAACAATTGAATGAGCATATACTTTTTTTATCAATTGTGAGAGATGTCTATTCAATACTGGAACGTCAAAGCAAGATGCATATTTGATGTCTATCATCCTGATCCAACCTCTATATATGCTTTTCTATATAGTGAAAATTTTAAATGATTATTTCATGAATTTGCAAAGTATGTTCTGTCACCCCCATATAGACAGTCTACACTCATACTTTTTGGATTCCATTAGCCGTCACTTGCTCGGTGAATCCGATGCTACTCTGGCTGATACATCCAGTAAAAACCCTCTTTACTCTCGGAGCTCCGGTTTCAACAGATTGGATCACTGGGGAGAATTGCCTCACACACAGCATGACCCCGAAGACATGTTGCTCTGCTGTGTATTACGGGATACACTCCCAGTCGGATGGGCCCCAACCGTGAACTTCACGTCAGCGGAGACCGACTGCTCGGCTTTGCCGTCCACCAATACGGTGAAACCGGAGCCGGATGTAGTACAGGCGGCGGCTGCACCGCAGGAGAAGATGAAGGAAAAGGCAAGGCATTACCGAGGCGTGCGTCAACGGCCGTGGGGGAAGTTCGCGGCTGAGATCCGGGACCCGGCTAAGAATGGGGCTCGGGTATGGCTGGGGACATATGAGACGGCGGAGGAAGCGGCTCTCGCGTATGACCGAGCCGCCTCCAGGATGCGGGGCTCGCGGGCTCTTGTTAATTTTCCGCTGAGGGTGAACCCCGGTGAACCGGAGCCAGTGAGAGTGAGGGCGAAGCGGTCTTCGTCGGAGACTGGGAAGCGAAAGGAGAAGGTGGCGAGAAGGGAAGTGGCGTCTTGTGCAAATGGACAGCACCTACTGGTCCGCTAATGTGCCCAATTAACGCCCACGTTGTCCTGATTTCTGTAAATTATGTTAGATGCTAGGGAATGGTATGGTTTTCTGCATCATGCACTTATACGATGTGAGTGTGTATTCAATTCAATTCAAGAATGACAGTTCTTTTTTTTTTTCCTTCCAGTTTTCAGTTTTGTAGTGCAAACGGCAAGAATAGAATCTGATTGAACAAATTTCGAAGGCAAATGTCACAAAGATTGTGAACGTGATTGTGAGGCGGTACCAATTAATTGGTGAAACCAGCAATCAATCAATACCACACTATTATCGAAGAGATTATGTCAACATATCTAAGTGTCCGTTTGGATTAGTGCTGGAGAAGTGACTTTTTTTACCATCTGACTTTTAAAAAAGTAAGATAGGATTAAAAGTGAAATTGTAAATGTGATTTGTATTTGGATTAGTGGTGACAGAAGTGACTTTTTTTTTTTAACCTTAAACTTGTTTGGATTAGAGTTTGAAAAGCCCGTTTAGATGCAAAATGACTGAAAAGGGCATGGATGTTATTAAATACTACATATATATATATATATTATTTATATATATTGAGATACTTGAAGTGAAAAAACATAAATAAAATTTGATTAAAAAAACTTCAATTATTATTAAAAAAAATAGACATTAAAGTACTTCACTAAAAATGGATAAATTGATATTTATATTACAATGCATTCATGAAGTTGATCATTATTGAATCATCTACCTCTAACAAGTTGGTCTTTAATTATATCATGAATATGATTCATTTGTGTTGAAGATAATCTACGGATAGTTGATGTGGATACTACATTAACTGGATCATTGTTACCTTCACCATGCATATTTCCTCATTCAGTATCTTGAAAAGCAACATCTGTTTGGGAATTTCTTCACATAAAATTATGTATAGCCATTGTTGCACAAACTATGCAGACTTGTGTTTCAAAGCTATATGACTTCATTTCTCCCAATAGCTGAAACCTATTCTTCCATACTCCAAATGTCCTTTCTATAGTGGTCCTCAAACTTGAATGATAATAATTGAACATCTTGTTGGGATTTGCAAATCCCTCGCATCGCCTGAAGTCTGGAAGGTGATATCGCTCATGTCTATATGGATCAAGATATCCAACTGGTGTTGGATAGCCATCATCGACTAAATAATATTTCTCTAATAAATAGACGGAATTTAATTTAGATTGTAAAATTATAGCAAATGTGAGGAAAAAAATACAAAGACACTATGTAGGTGCAGGTGTTGAAGATATATCTTGAGGTGGATTGGGGAAATTCATAGATGGAGTAGAGATAGCCATTTGGAAGATACGAGCATCATGTGCAGTTCCCTTCCACCCTGCCAACACAAAAGCGAAGGACATATCCCAATTACATACTGCCATGATATTCTGTGTTGGATATCCCTTTCTCCCGATATATCTCTCTTGCTCTGATTGACTGACCACACACTTTATGTGAGTTCCATCAATTGCTCCTATTGCATGCTAAAAATATAGGTAATATCGCCGATCATTACATATTTTTGGATAACAATGACGGAACTCAGGATCAAGCGATTTGATAATTTCTGTCGATAGACTGACACATGCATTTAAAACTATATGGAAGATCCTACTGACAGTTTCTCTTAAATGTTGAAATTGTTCCTGTAGGATCCTATTTCCTTGTGCATGTCCAAGCATATGTAAGAACATGGTAACCATTTGTTTAATCCCAATATACCTAGTTTTCCTTAGCCCATGTTCTACCAATTTAGAGCACAAGAGAAAAAAGACATTTTTTTCCACTCGAAAATTTTCATGACAAATTCCATCTTGCCCTTCTAATACCTTTTGCACCCACTTTGCACATATTTCCTTACTAGTTCTACATGACACTTTACAAATATATAAGATATTGAGCCATCAAGGCACCTACGTGTTCATACTCTATCATCTCTTCATCTAAAAGAGATATGAGTTGGGACCTCCTATCTGCATAAGACGGTCATACTTCCTCCGTGCGCTCTAAAATATCGTCACTGCTTGAACTTGCATAGACGATGTAACCTGTGTTTTTTCCAAGATTGTACGAAATCAAATACAATTATAAAAAGTGCAAGTATGACTAAATAATATAGCAGAAGTTAGTAACATTCATAACTGGCATAAAACATAGGTGCGTCGTCTAACATAAATACTATCATAACATACATAAGGTCAGGATATCGATATAACTACACATGACCAAGTTTTCAAAAGTAACATAAAATGATAAAATAGAGTTAGGGCTTTGGGGAAATCTAAAGATGTGGGATGATGTAAACATGTTTCTGCAACCACTCCAGCAAGGCTTCTTTGTTTCCTTTCAATCCACTAAACATGTTGTGAGGCATTTGGTGCATCATCATATTACAACATCAGTGGCGAAATTCCCTATCATTAACAACTTCTGGAATTGTGAGTAACTCTGCTACGACGTCACTCTCTGGTGCATCACTCGTGGACATCTTTCTCATCTCCTGTAATCTATCCGTAGATGCATAAGCTATTCTACTAACCACGTCTGCTATTACTTTGAACGTTGGTGGTTTTTTCCTTTTTGGTTTCATGGACCCTTCATCCCTCTTTCTCTTCCTACTATTTCCCGAACCACTAGGTTCACTAGGAGTAGTGTTAGGTGTATTAGGTGTAGTGTTTATTGTCAACGTTATTCCTTCGAAATCACTAGTCACTCCCACGCTACCTTCTATAGCAAGACCGTCACGATCTTCCTCATTATCTCCCGATCCTTCTTCTAGGTCCATTGTGGGTTGGTGACATCATCTTCATCATCACCCATTGACATCTGCTGTGCAAAAGACGGTGTAAACATGTTGCTACCCGATGCCATAACATCCTTAAATATAATCTCCAATTATTTGGCATATTGGAGGCCTTTGTACCTATACTTTGCGTACTCTGCATTCTCCTGTATAGATATAATAATATGACAATACAACTAATAATAATAATAATAATCATATGACACAAAAATTTAGCCCTCTATTATAACAACAACAATAAATTTTCACCTGAATTTTCGTCTCCCACCACTCATCTTCTGCAATAACCATATCCCTCACTGAGTTAAAAGCTATACCAGTCTTTCTCGAAAATAACTTATCCCATGTTTTCCATTCTTTCCTCAGGCTATCAAACCTATTTTTAAGTTGCTTCTTGTCATATGATCGTCCTGATTTCTCATTAAATGCACACCTAATGTATTTCCACCCGTCCTTCGTGAATGAAGATCCTTGACGTTCTTTCTTGTAAATTTGATTAATGCATTCGTGGAAGAAAATCCCTGTGGTACTTACATCCCACGTTGCTTTACATTTGTCCTTATTCATACTTGTATGTGAACTATAAAGAAGTTAACACAAACATATATTCAATTATTTCATTGCTGATCATTTATAATTAGTGGCACAATTTTTAGTGTCTACATTTCATAAACCATGCATATATGTTGGACTTCTTTATTAAAGAATTATTCAAAAAAAGAGAAGGGTGTTTAATTTTTCCCATTGTCAATTTCAAACAATGAAAGTATCAAATTTGAACAACGTTGTGAATGATAAATATTTTTGTATATAAATTTTAAATACACCATTTCAGCATTAAAAAAAACACATTTACAAAGCCATCTAGTCTTGTGTTGGTAATCCAAATCAATTCAAAGAAGTGGATAATTGAATATCAAATGTAGATTCAGTACCAGCAAACTAGAAAAATGTATATGTTAAGGAATTCATGGTAAGAAATCACTAAACCATCAGACAGAAAAAGAACTAAAAAGGCTATCACCTTTGGTGCACCGTAAAAGTGAACATTCAACATCAAAATTTCAGCCGAGATAGAATTACAGTTGCAGTGAAACAGAAAATCAAATATTTATAAAATCAAACAAGAGAGATCAATTGAACCAGTATACATCAATGTGGAGCAACATATTTTAATATCAGTATCAATTTGTGGAATCTTAATCAAAATATCACCTCACAAATTCCAAACGAGCCAGGAAAAAATTATATTCAGGTCGTCAACCGAATTAGAAAACAGGGCAACCGGATACGAACCAATCAGGGGAAACAAAGAGTGCGATAGAGACTTGGGTCCTCAACTGAAAAAAAAAACAGAGCATTACACAAAATCCACATTCCGGCCATGACAAATCAACACACACACACACACAAAATCCACATAGTACTTTGAACAACAATGACTATATTTCAAGTGCACAATGACTATACTTCGAACACAATCCACAAAATCTCTCTCTCTCTTTTTTTTTTTGCCATCTTGGTCCATATCATCCCTTCATCTCGCCTTCTCCATCCCATCATCCCATCATCTTCTTCACTTCTCATCTTTCTAGCTCACGCAGGTCACAAGGTCAAAATTGAACAAGACTTGTACGTGCACTACAAAATTAATTTAATGCTTATCTTTTGTTAATCAATATTACTAGCATCCTCTCGGATTTTCAATCCTAATTACCCAGCCATTTGTCCCTAACAGCAAGTCACACTGCTCCTCTAGCATCATCTTGATTTGATTAAAACTAAAATCCAGACAAAGAAATGAAACTTGGCTGATTTTCAATTTCCTCAAAACAGGGCAGACAGTTAGAAACTATAAAAGTGGAATCTTACCAAAGGATTAATAGAAAATCTTCACTGAATCATCGCGAGTGCTTGCGAGCTTTGTAACAGAGACTAATCGCAAGGTAGAAAAATACTAATGTCTATGCTTTTTACCCAACACTGGTTGCTTATTCTGGACGAAGATATGACAAAGACATGGTGAGGAGATGAACAGACAAGAACTGGCCACCTCACATTATTCCGGCGATTTACAGAAGCTCCAACGACCTCTGCTCTCTGTCCCAAGTCAAGGATCTGGACCTCCTAAGTCCTGGTCACATAGATCACCACAAGACAAGCATAGTTGAGTAAAAAATTTCACCACAACCAAGTACCTTGGCCGACCACCGTGAGACGCCGATGAGACGCAACCTCAAATAAGGAGGAAACACTGAACCGCCGAAGGCAAGCCATGAGCTCAGTGATGAGTGTAATGAAAGCACACAGATCGCCACTGCACACACCTGAACGGCTTTTCACACACGAAGATCTGGACGGAGTGCTCAGACATGCACCTGCGGAAGCTCAGAGTCAAACGAAAACCACAGCTCAGAGATTGCCTTCTGCATGCGTGAACAACGGTCAAGGAGTTTGGTAAGCAAAAACTTCAATGCTTCCAATGGTCCTCTGCAGCATTGATGGAAGAGAGAGATATTAGAAGTGCAGTGGAGGGAAAAGCAACACAAATGTGCTTCACAAAAAAGCTGCGGTTATAATATAAGCACAGTGGATGTTAAATCTTTGCCAAACGGTGTAAAAGTGTCCAATGGGCTTTTTTTTTTAAGCAAAACGTGCGGTAATCTATGGAAACCGCTTTGCCAAACAGACCCTAAGTCGGTTTACTTGAATTTTTTCCCTATAAAAACTAGATCATTTGATTGAAATTTTATTTAGAATAGGAGGGTAACCAATTGATCATCATGACATAAATGGAAATTATAAATACTAAGTTTAAAATTGCTTTGTTTACTATACTTTTATTATATGCCCTTTTGTCAAAACTTGGTTGCGAGATTTGCACCTTAGCCCATAAACTTATTTCATGTGTGTAGATTTTTTACAAGAATCATTTACTTATAATTAATGCTCTGTGTAAAACTCATATAGCGATTACATTTTAAATAAAAAAATGGCATAGCTGAACCAAGTCAATCAACTACCTAACATGGCAACACTAAGTAGAGAATTGCTCCCTTGGGTAGTGCTAGGAAAACGGGCCTGCCCGTGATGGGCTCGGGCCTAAACGGGCCGGCCTGTTTAGACCCGAGTCCAAATCTGTACCCTTTTAGAGTGGCCGGGACCGTTTAAGGTAGGCCCACGGGCTTTTGGCTCGTTTAAGCTTTTTTTTTTTTTTTGCTTCTTATTGTCATAAAGACTAAAATACCTAATTTAAAATATAAATATCATCAACACTAATTTAAAACATAAATATTATCCAAATTTAATAGAACACAAACACTAAAACTTAAGTCCAAGCCATAATTAATGTTCATAACCAATTAAATAATTTCACAGCCACAATCAAATAAGCCTACAAGCTTCAAATGTCAGTAATAATATAACACTTAATTTGGATTTTGGCGTATGCATGCAAAAAAAGAAAAAAGAAAATCAAAGAAAAGAAGCTTCAAATGAGGTCTGAGTCGGTGTGAGAGCATTTCTGATATGAGGGTTAGGTTAGGTTAACTCTACCCTCTGACCAATGCTTGCTGCCCATTGCCTTGTGCCCATTTTTTTTTTTTTAAAAAAAAAAGTTAAACGGGCTTAAAAGGGCCGGCCCTACAGGACTATAGCTTTTAGGCCCGGTTCCATTTTCAGCCTCTAAATCATAGGCCCCGCCCTTGACGGGCTCGGGCCTAAACGAGCTCGGCTCGAATTCCCGACTCTACCCTTGGGAAGGGGATGAGTTCGGGATTGCAGGCCTGGCCGCTGAACTATGGGCTCAACTATCTGGGCCCCAAAGTGTTTCGTGGAGCATTGAGGCCCAACAATTTGAGCAGTCCTTAGATGTTTAAAACCCAGCAATGGCAGGCCTGTTGACCAAAGACAAAAAGATCATCATAGGCCTCCTTAGTCACCCAAGCTAGTTGCAGATACGACCAAGTCAAACATGGGCAAGGTTAATACCTGGAGTCTGGAGATTTGAGGGCGTAATGGTAGTTATTATTAATATATTGTAGCCGATGCGTTAAGGCATGCCATCCAATGATCTTAACGGTTCAGTCGATGGAACTTTTGTCATCTTTACCCATCCATGAATTAAGTTACTGGTAATCAGCACATAAGTCAATTACTTGTGTTGTACGTTGAACATGGTTGGTCAGCAGACCTAACAATTTACAGTATTAGTAATTCATAATTTGACTCACGTGACTAATTGTTCCTTGGCTTTATCAAAAGACAACCTTATCATGATTCCTAGGTCTTTTGGTATTCATTAGTATCTTGCTGCCTGCCAGGTGCCATAAAGCGGTTCATTCAAGAAATGCGTGAAAAAAAAAAATTCCCAAAGACTGAACCACGATGAGCTCAAATTGACTTATATGAATCCTTTTCCAAATTTTTAAATAGCAGTGTTTTTTATGGGGAATCTTGCACTTGTCTGTCATGGAGGTCTTTCTCATCTGTTTGTTTTTTCTCAACAACACATACCTTATATCTTTTATATATAGGTGTAGTCGCCAACGCAACATATCTAACACGAAAGCTCACTTACTTTCATGGCTACGCCCAACATCTTCTTCTTCATCATCCTCCTCTTAGCTCCACTTGATTTGGCTCTTGGAAACGTGACTCTGGGCTCAACACTCTCCACCAATGATCAAACTAATCCTTCATGGCTCTCACCTTCAGGCGAATTCGCTTTTGGATTTCGCCAAATCAACAACACAAACCTCTTTTTGCTTGCCATCTGGTTAAACAACATACCTGACAAAACCATTGTCTGGTATGCAAACATGTCAAATCCAGAAGTACCGTCAGGATCGCGAGTTCAGCTCACACAAACCGGTCTCAGTCTCACTAATCCTCAAGGTGAAGCCATATGGACTGCTACATCACAAGAAAATGTGTCCTCTGGATCTATGTTGAACACTGGAAATTTTGTTTTGGCATCCTCAAAGTCTTCCTACTTGTGGCAAAGTTTCGACAATCCCACTGATACTCTGTTGCCAAACCAGACTCTGCCTCTCAACGGTAAGTTGTCTTCTCGCTTGACACAAACGAATTACACAAAGGGAAATTTTGAGCTTTATTTCGATAACGGCAATCTCTTGTTAAGTCAGATAGGATGGCCAACTGAATCTCGTTACACTAATTACTTTAGTGTCAACAAGAGTTCATCAGCCACCAATGATAATGACTCTGCTTTACAGCTAGTCTTTGATACATCACATCTTTATGTAGAGACAAGGGGTGGAGACCATAAACCCCTTGGGTCTGGATTGTCAGACTCAACTCTTGATGCTAACAGATTTTATTACAAGGCTACACTTGATTATTATGGACTTTTTACATTATATTCTTTCCCAAAGGGATCTGTCAGCAACCAAGTTTGGTCAATTGTGGAGTATGTTCCAAATGACATTTGCAATGACGTATTCAGTGATTTGGGTAGTGGTTCTTGTGGGTATAATAGCTATTGTTTAATGGAAAATCAGAGACCAACATGCAAATGTTTAGATGGGTACTCTCTAGTTGATCCAAGCAACTTGTTTGGAGGATGCCAACCTGATGCCTCACTTGGTTGTGGGGCTGATGATGTAGAATCAAAAACCAATCCGAAAGAGGTGTACGAGTTTAAGATTATGCAAAATGTAGACTGGCCTTTAGGAGATTATGAAAGATTGTACAATTATACCCAAGATGAATGCCAAACAACTTGCTGGTATGATTGTAATTGTGCTGTTGCCATTTTTGACAATCATGGTACTTGTTGGAAGAAAAGACTACCACTTTCTAATGGAAGAGGAAATGCAGGTAGTGTTCAAACGGCATTCATCAAAATTAGAATTTTGCCAACAAGGAACAATCTTCACCATGTTGTGAAAAAACAACCAGCTCTTTTAGGTTCTCTTATTGGTTCCCTTGTCATCAACACTTTGCTTGTAGCCATTGTAGTTATGATTATCCTCTTTAGGCCAAAACGGACTGTCCAAGTTTCAAGTGCTCTGGATGTAAATTTGCACTCTTTCACTTATGAAGCATTAAAAGAGGCAACATTTGGATTCAATGAAGAGTTAGGAAGGGGTTCATTTGGTACTGTGTACAAAGGCAATCTTAAATCAGGAGTTAATAATGACAATGTTGTTGCAGTGAAGAGGTTGGATAGATTGGCTCAAGAACGAGAGAAGGAGTTCAGGACAGAGTTGAGTGCCATTGGAAAAACATGCCACAAAAATTTGGTGAGATTAATTGGTTTTTGTGATGAGGGAGTTCATAGACTTCTGGTGTATGAGTTCATGAGCAATGGAACTCTTGCAGATATCCTCTTTGGAGAACTCAAACCCATTTGGAATTTAAGGGTTAACTTTGCTTTAGGAATTGCAAGAGGATTGCTTTATTTACATGAAGAGTGTGATGCTCCCATAATTCATTGTGATATAAAGCCTCAGAATATATTGATAGATGGACATTGCATACCAAAAATCTCAGACTTTGGGTTGGCCAAGTTGTTATTTTTCAATCAAAGCCGAACTAATACAGTGATAAGAGGAACAAGAGGATATGTGGCACCAGAATGGTTCAAGACCGTTCCTGTGACTGCTAAAGTGGATGTTTATAGCTACGGGGTGATGCTGTTAGAGATAATTTGCTGCAGAAAAAATGTGATGATGAATATGGAAGAAGGGGAGGAAGAAAAGGCAGTGCTAATAGATTGGGCGTATGATTGCTATGTAGAAAGAAGAATAGATATTTTGATAGAGAAGGATAAGGAAGCCATGGCTGATATAGGGAGGTTGAAGAAGTGGCTGATGATAGCGATTTGGTGTATTCAAGAGAAGCAAGAAGCAAGGCCAAGCATGAAGACTGTAATGCAGATGTTGGAAGGACTTGTTGAAGTGCCAAATCCACCATCCCCTTCTTCCTTCAGCTCAATTATGATTTGACGATTCGCAGGCGTTTCAACTTCAAACAAATTGTCACCTTATTCAACCCACATTAATAGTCTTGTATTCAACACTTGGCTAGCTGTTTGTTGTTTTGTATTTCCTTTTCTTATTTTTTATAGGACAAAACATATGTCCATTTGTTTATATCCATTAGATCCAATTTTCCAAGCAAATTTTGTCAGGTGTGATTTTTATTATTAATGACAGTTTAACAGAATTTTGAAATTTTTTCCACATAATTTTTGTTATTAGAAAAAAAAAATCCATGAGCTAAATTTTGATTAGAAAATTAAACCTGATGGATTACCACTTGCATATTTAGAGCTTGCTATAACTTTTTCTTTTTGTGTTCTTTTCTGTATCTTCCTTTTTCCTTCAGTTTCAAATTTTATGCGTAATTAGATTTCAAGATTTTTTTATCAGACATACTACATATTACTAAATTTTAAATAATCATCTATTAATGTTGTAGAAAACTACGTTATTTATGAAAATATAGATTGTTTAATTTGGAGTTTCATGTAAATTCACAGCAACACTCTCATATAAATTTAAATAAGAAACAAAAAAAAAAAAGTTTTATTTTCATTCTGGAGGAACAGTTTAGCGTTGTCCCGTACTGAATGGAAATAAGGAGGTATGAATGAATTATTTTATATGTTCAATCACATGTAATGAAGACAAAAATCCCTGCAATTAACATTATCAGTTAAGGATATGATCATATGAAGCATGGATCTTACATTCTTTCCTATTCGATGTTTATTCTATCCATATATTATCTCTGTATCAACATCAGTAAATATATTTGGCCAAAAAAAAAAAACATCAGTATATGCATATATATGCTATAGAATCAGCAACTTCTATTTTTCTGTCTGTAAAAGTGAGAAAACAATGAATGAGTCAATGGGAATATAACAAATTCGTGATCAACGTGTTGGATATATAAGGGGGTGTCTGAGGGTTGAAACAGAACAACTGTGAGAATTAACGATGTCACATAAAAATGTAATGGATCCGTCCTTTCAGAACGAGAGAAGGAATGATGAAGAATGAGTTGAGTAGTTCTATTGGTAAAACATGCTACAGAAATTTGGTCAGGCTGATATGGAATTTTTACAAACCTCATATTCTTATACAACCCAAACTAATATGGAATTTAAGGGTTAGCTTTGCTTTAAGAATTCAGGGGGCTACTTTAGTTACTCCCATAACTCATTATGATATAAAACTTCAAAATATACTACCTCCGATCCTAATTATAAGATAAATAGTTGATTATTTTTTAAGAGATTAAGGAAGTTAAATAAGTTATTTAATTATATCATATATTATATATCCTTAGATTATATATTACTTTATTAGTCAAACTAATTAATTTGGAGAAAAAATTAAAAATAAAAATATTTTAAAATAATTTAATTATTTTCTTTAATTTCTTAAAAAAATCAACTTCATTTTATAATTATAACGGAAGGGAGGGGGTATTGAATTTTGAGCCGGCGAAGATATTGAATTTTAATCAGATCGAGTCTGAGATAAGAGGAATGAGGGGCTATGTGGCAACAGAATAGAGATTTTGGGAGAAAATGACAGATTTTCTTGTCAACGACGAATGTTGATCATGGATTTTTCTTTCTATGCTGTTCATAATGTATTGGTTGTCATTGTAGATTATCATTTTTGTCTGTTAGTCATTACGTGTGTCATGGTTTTGTTAGCTAGCTTGGGAAAAAAAATCGTAACTTTAAAAATATCCTTTGAGTCTTTGACCCATTAATCAATCAAGAAAGAAAGAAATCCGATAGTTTTGCTTTTAGGTATTTCCTCCGGTCCTAATTATAAGATAAAGTTGACTTTTTTGGAGAAATTAAGGAAGTCAATTAAATCACTTTAGAGTATTTATATTTTTAGTATATTTGGATTATATATTAGTTTATTAATCAAATTACTTAGTTTGAAGAAAAAAATATAAATATAAATATTCTAAAGTGATTTAATTGGCTTCCTTAATTTCTCCAAAAAAATCAACTTTATCTTATAATTAAGACCGGAGAGAGTATTAAATATGTGGGTCTTTGTCATTTCTTTGAATTTTGCATCTCGTTGTTGTTAGTCTATCTGCCGTTTGTTCTACCCAGCAATCTATTTTGTGTTCTCCCGTAGCTTTTTTGTCATATCGTGACTTGCATCTACAAGTTTCTGTCATGGACTCATGGTCTCCGGTTTGTAGTTTACACGTGGTTATGCTATGTTTGTTGGATTTATGTATCTATATATTTTAATTTATGCTATGAAATGTTCCGTTGACAAAAGCAGAAATTCTTTTTCCCCAATATATATATATATATATATATAACTATATATGTGACAAATTTTTAAATATTATAAGGAAAAAACGTAAATATCATATCAATTTATTAAAATACTCATCTTATTAATCAATAAAATAATTTTAAAATACAATAAAAAAAATACTTATTATATTAATGCAGATTTTGTCTTTTTTGTTCTAGTTATCTTTTCTATATTTGTTATTTTTTAAAATATTAATATCATTTCATATTATTTTCTATGTAATAATCTTTCTCTTATATTATAGAATATATTGACTAAAATATTAATAATAAGTATTTTGGAAAAATAAAAATAATCAACAAATTACACATAAAATTATGTCTAGCTTTTTATAAAAAGCATGGTTAACTGTATCATTCAAGAATTTAATAACATACTGGATATCCCCCCTCAGTATACATTTTTCCATTTAAACTCCTTCACCTTGAAGTTGAGGAAGTTTGGATAGAGAAAATTGTGAAAAAATCCCTCATTAGCAACTTATTTGTCAAATGAGACCTTCGTGTGCAGATTATCTTCCACGTGTGCAGAATATCTTCCCTGGTGTGCAGATGATCTTCCCTGTGTGCAAAACTCTTCCCTATACGTGTGCAAAATTCTTCCCTACGTGTGCAGAAGTCTTCCCTCCATGTGCAGATATCTTCCCTCCATGTGCAAGATATCTTCCCAGGTCCTATTTAGCAAATAAGTTGTCCATGAGGTCTTTTTAAGCAATTCTCCCGTTTGGATATCTCTCACTATAAGAAAATTAACTTTCAGCAACGACTTTCAATGGCGACATTTAGTGGCAACATTAATAGTCGACACTGAAAGTTACACCTTTTATCTCTATGTAATGCATATCATCCTATTATACACTATTATAAAAAGTACTTTTAACGTCACTAATTAACATTCGTTTTTAAAAAAACAGAAGTTAAAAAGGAGGCGGTGGCATTTTTAGAACTTTGGCTTACTTTAACAACTGTTTTTCGAAAACAATCGTTGAAATTCATTTTCAATGACTATTTTTTAAAAACAGTCGTTGAAAATCTACACTTTCAACGACCTAGATCAATTTTAATCCCAATTATATCTCCTTTCTTAGTTGCGCCTCTCCCTCTCAGATCCACCTCTGAGCCTTAGTCCAACCTCCAATCACATCATTTAGCCCCTCTATGACCCCAGACACGACCTCCAACCTATTCTTTGACCCAATCGCGACCTTCACCTTCCTTTCTGCCAGCGTTATCACAAACCCTCTCCTCCTCGGCTTCACTCCAATAATCAAGAACATGCTCAGTCCATGCGCAAGAGTATGATGTGCATAGATCTTTAGCACTTCCAGTCTTTGAGCAAAGTAACAACATTTGCTTGGGTGTTAATGAGGTTATAATAACATCCCAAAAAATTAAGTATTTCCCTGAGCTTAAGAGTGTTTGCAAAACACTTGAAGTTTTTTTCCTTGCCTTTTTATATTTAATTTTGTTTGGTTAACATTTTTAGAAATTGAATTGCAATTATATTTGGGGTTTACTTCCTTAAACGAAAAGTTTGAAATTTTATTTTAATGTTGCTTATTGAAAATTTCTTTCAAGAAATCAAGTTTTGGTCTAAAACTCGAGTTCTTCAACTATTGCAAGATTCTGAACAAGTCTTTGGATAAAACTCGCGGGAGTGCAAATACCAACTCAAGTTCATCTTAGGCCAAAACTCAAGTTCTATCTCAAAAATCGAGTTGTGTACAAGATTTTTTTTTTTAAAAAAAAAAGAGGGATGCAACGAATGTTTTTGTAAAAACAATCGTTATAAGTCAAAACATACAATGACTGTTTTGAAATAGTTGTTATTTTAAAACTTTCAACGACACTCACATACACTTCTCCCTGAAAATGGTTGTCTAAAAGGCATAAAAACATAAGTTAAAAGTCATTTCTGTAGTAATAATATAACCACACAAAAAAGTGTATCTGCTGCGGTTCAATACTTCAATGTGTAAGTTCTTGTCAGCAACTAATTCATGATATAATTAATAAATAATAGTTAACTCATTAAATCTATATTAAATTTAAAAATGTTTTCAATTTTATCTATATTAAATAAAGTATTGAAGAAGAGAGAAATATAATAAATCACATTTTTAAATATTAATTATAGAAGTAAAATTAGTAAATATCATAATAATTATTCTGTAAATGACTGATATTATAAATCAAAGAATTCTTTTTGAAGGCGACTCAGTAACTTACGCGGTATGATGGTATTACTATGGTTCCCACGCATTAAGCGAGGAGTAGTGAAGCCCAATAATTAATCGACAACAAGTCTTTTACCAAGTATCAATCGGGTCAAAAAATAAAAAATCAACTCAACAATAACAAATATGAATCTTAGAAAATTGCCAGGTTTGGACACGGATCTGAGATCACCACGTTGCTTATCTGTAGAAGTCACATCGTCTTGGTGTTGATTCTGTCAATAAGTGCAATGCGAGACTTTTTTTTTTTTTTTTTGATAGAAAAGGAGAAAAAATATAGCCCTATCAGCTCTATTCTACAAACTCATTACAAATATATTGGTTCGCAACATCTTCCATAATCAGACTTTTGACTTCATCAGGTTCTCTGTCAAGCACAAGAAAATCCACCGTCATATTCCATGCTCTTTTTGCCAAGTAATCCGCCACCGTATTCGCCTCCCTACAACAATGTAAGATCTCCACCTCCCAGTCACGTTCCAGCATCGATTGAATTTCTAAGATTAAAGTAGCATCATGATGTTCCTCAGGAATCATTCCTTGAATAAGATCCAGTACTTCGCTGCAGTCATTCTCAACAATAATATACCTAAATCCTCCTTCCCAAGCTAATTTCATACCCCACAAAATTCCCCAGGCCTCTGCTGTGATAACCGATCCGCTTCCAATCCTAAACATAAACCCTTGAATAAATCCATTTTTTTCATCCCTTATCACCCCACCACAGGTACAGTATCCCGTCGCTTCATTCCTGGAACCATCTGTATTAATTTTAACCATCCCAGCAGGTGGAGGCCGCCAACCCCTTTTTGTTCCGGTATAAGACTTAGGTTGCATGTGGGTAGACATACCCCAAGACAGCACTGAACCAGGAGATAAGCTGACAATCAAGTCATTATCCATCATCAATATATATATACACGCGCTTCAATTCTTAATATAAAATATATATTTAAAAAGTTAATCTTAATTTTAAATATAAAATATAATTTTTATAAGATAAATTAAGGGTACAAACTTAATTACGGTGGCATATTTTTTTTGTGCTATTCTCCTTTTAATTCATGCCATTTGTTTTCATTTTTCCAACACATCTCTCATTTCATCAAATAGTGGGGCCAACGTCTCACATTATTAAGTCTCCACTAATTTTTCTATTCACTTAATTTCTTTATTCTTGAATTGATTTTTAATTATTAAAATTTATTCTGTAAACATATCATTATTATTTAATATGTAATGTCACGATAAAATTTTTAATATAATAAAAAATTTTAACTATTAAAAATCAATCTAACTAAGGGTAGAGAAAATTAAATAAAAGGGTTAGGGGAGACACTTCTTATTATCATCATGAAGATCATAAAAACCAATCCCAATGTGGTCTCCAACTGACATACACACAGTACTATCTGTTTTTAGGGTGTGTTTGGTTTGAGGGAAGGGGAGAGATGAGAGGGAATATGAGGGTGGGTAAATTATCTTTTTAAGTTGAAAGAATTTAAATTTTGGGTGGGAATCCAAAATTTAAAAAGAATGAAAAAATAAATTTTGAAAAGGAACTCAAAATTAAAAAAAATGAAAGGATAAATTTTAAATTACTTTTATTCAAAATTATAATTTTCTCATCCGTACCTCCCGTCAAACCAAACATACCTTTAGTTTTAGTGAGTACGTCCTCCTCTCATGTTTATTGCCCTATGAACGCACGCTTCCTCCCTCTCTATTCTCAACTTCTGATTCTAAAGCTCACTCGCTTAGTTTCATGGCTATCCCCAATATCTTCACACTCCTTCTCTTGCTTCCGCTTCATTTGGTTTTTGGAAACGTCACTTTGAGTTCAACGCTCTATGCCAATGATCGGAACTCTTCATGGCTCTCGGCGTCCAAAGAATTTGCTTTTGGATTTCACCAGATCAATAACAAAAGCAAAAACCTCTTCTTGCTTGCCATCTGGTTCGACAAAATACCTGACAAGACCATTGTCTGGAACGCAGACATATCAGATCCAGTACCACAAGGGTCCAAGCTTCAGCTCACACCAACGGGTCTCTCACTCACGAACCCCCAAGGTCAAGTTTTGTGGGTAATCGAACCACAAGATGATGTGTCCTATGCAGCCATGCTTGACACCGGAAATTTCGTTCTGGTATCCTCCAATTCTCATTTGTGGCAGAGTTTCAACAATCCCACCGACACTCTCTTGCCCACTCAAACTTTGGATCTGAACAGTGAGTTATCTTGTCGGTTGTCATCACTCAATTACACGAAGGGAAGGTTTGAGCTTTATTTTGATAATGGAAATATCTCCTTAAGTCAAATTGGGTGGCCGGCTGAATTCCACTACGACAAGTATTTTAGTATTAGCACGAGTTCTAATGACTCCGCCACTCAACTAATCTTCAATTCGTCGGGATATGTTTATGTGAAGACAAAGAGTGGAGATCAAAAACGTCTTGGGTTGAGTGATTCAAGCCTTCCTGTTAGAAGATATTATTACAGGGCCACGCTTGATTCTTATGGAGTTTTCTCGTTGTACTCCCACCCCAAGGAATCCAACGAAGATCAAGTTTGGTCAATTGCGGGGCACGTTCCTGATAACATTTGTACTGCAATATTTAGTGATATGGGTAGTGGTTCGTGCGGCTACAATAGCTACTGCTCTTGGGATGACAACAACAAGAGGCCAACATGTACGTGTCCAAAAGGATATTTCTTGGTAGATCCAAACGACAATTTTGGAGGATGCCAACCTGATTTGCCCTTTGGTTGTGGAGTCGATGATGTGCCTTCACGAGAAAATCCACAAGACGTATATGACATAGAGCCTTTGCAAAGTGTGAACTGGCCTCTTGGAGACTATGACAGGTTGGTAAATTATTCCCAGGATGAATGTAAAATATCTTGCTTGAATGATTGCAATTGTGCTGTTGCTATCTCTAACACTGCAAATGATTGTTGGAAGAAAAGATTGCCCCTTTCTAACGGAAGATTCTCTGCAAGTGAGGGTGGAACAACAGCGCTCTTAAAGATTAGAATTCAACCTCTAGCTAATTTTAGTCATCCTTCTTGGAAAAACAAAGATCGGGTCCGACCCGCTTTGATCGGCTCGCTTATTGGGTCCCTTGTCATTATTATTCTATTGGTAGCCACTTTTGTTTCCATTATTCTCTTGAAGCCAAAAAAGACTTCTCGTCATGTGTCAAGTCTTGTCGAGACAAATATGCATTCTTTCTCATACGAAGCACTGAAGGAGGCAACAAATGAGTTTAATGAAGAAGTAGGAAGGGGTTCCTTTGGCATTGTGTACAAAGGCACCCTCAATTCAATGACCAATACCGTTATTGCAGTGAAAAGATTGGATAGGTTGCCTCAAGAACAAGAGAAGGAGTTTAGGAATGAGTTGAGCGCTATTGGGAACACATGCCACAAAAATTTGGTCCGGTTGATTGGGTTCTGTGATGAGGGAGTTCATAGACTTCTGGTGTACAAGTTCATGAGCAATGGTACACTCGCAGATATTCTCTTTGGAAAAGTCAAACCCCATTGGAATATAAGGGTCAACTTTGCTTTTGGAATTGCAAGGCGATTACTCTACTTACATGAAGAGTGTGACACTCCTATTATTCATTGTGATATAAAACCTCAAAACATACTGATAGATGAACATTTGAGGGTAAAAATCTCAGATTTTGGGCTGGCCAAGTTGTTGCATTTCAATCAGAATCGAACCCACACTACTACAAAAAGGTTGAAAGGTGGCGCACATATTGTGGCCCTTCCTTAATGAAGTGCCACAGCTGCTCATTTATTATTTTTTTAAAGTTTTATGTTTTTCTTTTTCTACCAGCTGTGGCGCCTGAAAGGATAGGCGCCACAGCTGGTATGGTTAAGTGTGGCGCCTGTCTGGCCAGGCGCCACACTTGACCTGCTAGAACCAGCTGTGGCGCCTGGAGGGCCAGGCGCCACACTAGGTCCTGGATCAGGGGTGGCGCCTGCCTGGTCAGGCGCCACCCCTGATGCTTTTTTAAAAAAAAAAAAAAAATGTTGTCCGGGAGCATGCCTATTCAATCTTTTAACATAAAAAAAAAAAAATTTGTTCAGGGGTGGCGCCTATCTGGTCAGGCGCCACCCCTGATCCTTTTTAAAAAAAAAAAAATTTGTTGTCACGGGTGCCTGAGCTTTTTTAACAAAAAAAAAAAAAAATTTGTCAGGGGTGGCGCCTGCCTGGTCAGGCGCCACCCCTGATGCTTTTTATAAAAAAAAAAAAAAAAAAATTTGTTCAGGGGTGGCGCCTATCTGGTCAGGCGCCACCCCTGATCCTTTTAAAAAAAAAAAATTTTTGTCACGGGTGCCTGACCTTTTTTAACAAAAAAAAAAAAAATTTGTTCAAGGGTGGCGCCTATCTGGTCAGGCGCCACCCCTGACCTGTTTTTTAAAAAAAATAAAATAAAATTTAAGATTTTCTATCCCTTCCCAGCCAATTAGAACCCACCCCGCCCCACCCCCTTATCCTTAATGTTTCCCGCCTCTCTCCCCCCATTCTCTTTTCATTTCCCGCGTGCCGACACCCATCTCCCTCTCTTTACATTTTTCTCATATCTTTAATCATTCACTCTCTCATTTTCACTTTCAGTATCTGCGTGCTCTCCCCTTCCTTCCATTTTCTTATCTTCACTTCTTAAAACGACATTCACACGAGCACACGTCTTTGTTTTATCCCAACTGTCAACCCCACTCCTGTCCCTTTTATTCCCTTTTCTTTGTATTGTCTACAAGTTTTTGGTCCCCACTTCATTTGGTAGCTCAAATTTCTTCCTTCCCTCACTGAAGATTGCGTCACCAACGGCAATTACGTGGTCCCCCACTCCACTGTACTGATCAACCTGTAAGTTCAACTTGCGTTTTGTTTTTATTAATTTTTTTTTCAAGTGAAACTGTGAAAGTTAATTTTCATGATTCCTCTAGCGTTAGACTTATTATGATGGAGATATATTAATAAAGTCATCGTAGAGTTATAAAAATGATTAGTACCATAACTTCTTTGTTTTTAATGAGCTGCGCTGAACCTAAAAGAGTTTGAATTAATGTTGATAATATTTTATTTTTAAAAAAAAAGTATAGTTCACCTCCATAGTAATTGCACTATGTGAGCTTTTAAATTTTACCCTTAAATAGTTAAATTTACTTTTGCACCGTATAGGAAATGTTGCTTTTGGTAAAGGATAAGTCATTTGTTGGCATATGCAAGAGAATAATTTTGCTTCTAAATTGTAGACAATAATTGAAAAGGTGATTTGCAGTACGTATAGGAAATGTTGCTTCTAAATTGGTTCAACTTTATGCAAGAGAATAACAACAAAATGTCACTTTCAACTTTAGCAATTATTGTCCTAAAAAAAAAAAGGAAAAATCGAAAAAGAAGCAAATGATTTCATTTAACACCTATATATATATATATATATATAATGTACAAATGTTTGTGTTGTTTGTAGGCGTGTGTGTATTGTAGGCGTGTGTGTACATATATATTCCCATTACTAGAGACTTATCCGATCCCTATTGTAGGCGTGTGTACTGTGTTTTAACTCTCACTAGTTCTAAAGAATTAATGCAACAAGTTACAAGCTCACTAGTTCTAAGAAATTAATGCAACAAGTTACAAGAATAATGAAAGAATTGAATTAAATGTTATATATAACCATAAATTTGAACGACAGTAATTAATATACAAGTGACTTGAAATTAGATAATCAAATTAACTTTTAATAATACTGTTATTTCTTTTAAAACTGCTTCAAATTATTTGTTTTCCAAAAATCAAAATCATTTATTTAACATTATTTCACGTATTTAATATATATTTGTGTTAGTGCTATATATTTTGTAGAGGTAAGAAAATAATTTTTTGTATTATTTTATTAAACTATAATAGAGAAAATCCCATTTAAACCCAATGAAAATAGGAAAAATTGAAATCAGGATAATAAATTGAATAATTCGTTAATTGAGTCATTAACTTATTTAATAATTTTAAAATATGGATAAAATGAGTTTAATATATCAATATATATCAACGTTAATATTTAATAAAATAAAATATAATTTGTCTATATTGTTTAACTTTAAATATATTAACTAAAACTGTAAGGGGAAAAACATATAATAAGGAGAAAATTAATATTGGGATTATGCTTTCTTTTTCATTTTATTTTATTTTCTTTATTTTTTTTTTCTGAATCATATTTTTTGATTTAAGCTAATCATATTTGATTTTATTATATTTTGATGTTTATTACACATATTATTATTTAAAAAAATAACTTAGAACCTCAAATATTTTATTGATTTGTTTATGTTTAATTTATGTTTGTAGTTTCAGTTCATCAGTCTATTGAAGCTTCTATTTACGGTATGTTTTTTAAATTTTGAGTTCACAAATGTGATTTTAGTTAAATTTAATAGTTATAATTTGTAGGTGTTCTAATGATTGTTATTGATTAATTGCATAAGCAAAATAATTATTTATATATTCTTAACACTTGTATTTTATTTAATTATTGACTTGTAATGTTTTCTAATTTAACTATGATATATTATTGTGGCAAATATGGTTTCTTTTGTTATGAGTTGTAAAATTTTATTATAATGCCTGGGAATAATTAATGAATTATTTGGCAATTTAAATATTCAGTTTAAGACTTAGAAAGCTTCAATTATGAAGATTCATGTGGTGTATGTTATTTTAAATTAAAATTGGTAAGAGAATATAAAAGTAATTAGTAAATGCAATAGTTATACAACTAACCACGTAATTTTTAAAAAAAATAGATTGAAGCCCATAGATGGATCGTAAATGGATGTCATCTAATCGATGTTCAAGGGAATATATAGATGGGGTGAAGGATTTTATTACATTTGCGACTGAGCACACAAACGATCCTGGCAAAATCTTATGTCCTTGCTTATCCTGTTGTTTTGGAAAGCGGATTAGTCAACTTGATTTGCTAGATCATCTAGTGTGTTATGGTATTGATCAAACATAATATACGATGGACAAGGCATGGTGAGACCAACGATTCATATAGTGATCGGGTGCATACCACGGGTGGTGCCTCGGATGAATTTGAGCAAAGCATGTTTGATGAAGATGATGGTCTTGAAGAAATGGTAAATATGGTTGAAGGGGTGCTTCATAACTGCCCTAACGAATATGAGAAGTTGAAAGGTGATGCAGAGAAACCATTATATGTCGGAAGTACTAAATACACAAGATTGCTAGCAGTGTTGAAGTTGTACAACTTTAAAGCTCGCTACGGATTGAGTGATTCGGGTTTTACCGCATTGCTTGAACTGTTGCAAGATATGCTTCCAGAAGAAAATGTACTTCCTACCAAGACATACGAGGCAAAACGAATTCTTTGCTCTACAACCGGTATGGGATATGAGAAGATACATGCATGTCCTAACGATTGCGTATTATTTCAAAATCGGTATGCAACGTTGGAGAAGTGCCCTAAATGCAACGCATCTCGATATAGGAAGAAGAAAGGAAAAAGTCCTTTGAAGGTGCTATGGTATTTTCCCATTGTTCCGAGATTCAGGCGACTGTATAGTAATGCAGAGATTGCTAAGCAGTTGACATGGCATACAGATGAAAGGATTAAAGACACGAAGCTTAGGCACCCTGCAGACGCTCCTCAATGGAAAAAAATTGATCATGAGTACCCTGACTTTGCTGATGAAGTCAGGAACCTTCGCCTTGCACTGTCAACTGATGGAATTAATCCGCACGGTGTTCAGAGTAGCACACATAGCACGTGGCCGGTGATATTGATGATTTATAACCTTCCTCCACACTTAATCATGAAACGTAAGTTTATGATGTTGTCCATGTTAATTTCTGGGCCAAGGCAACCTGGGAATGATATAGATGTATACTTGGCTCCTTTAATTGATGACTTGAAGCTGCTTTGGGATGAAGGCGTTAGTGTGTATGACGGGTACATGAAAGAAAGTTTCACTTTGAAAGCCATGTTGTTTGGCACAATTAATGATTTCCCTGCTTATGGAAATTTGTCAGGATACAGCGTCAAAGGATATGGTGCATGCCCTATATGTGAAGATGACACTCATTCAATGCGACTTCATCATTGTAAGAAAAATGTTTACATGGGGCATCGAAGATTCTTACCATCACAACATCGTTGGAGGAAGTGGAAAAAGCCTTTCAATGGTGATGCAGAAGAAGGTAGCCCGCCGAAGATGTTGACCGGTTCCCAGGTGTATTCCAAGGTAAAAGACTTGGAGAATAATTTTGGCAAACCTT
This sequence comes from Inga oerstediana, assembly GCA_963210345.1. NCBI lineage: Eukaryota > Viridiplantae > Streptophyta > Magnoliopsida > Fabales > Fabaceae > Inga > Inga oerstediana. The sequence continues at coordinate 59,188,199 of OY723409.1, forward strand.
TTGCAAAACAAATCGAGACAAGCGGTTGGAAGAAAAAGTCTATTTTCTTTGAACTTCCATATTGGAAGTCTTTATACGTGAGGCATTTTCTTGATGTGATGCACATAGAAAAAAATATCTGTGATAGTCTAATTGGCACGTTGCTTAATATCCAAGGGAAAAGCAAGGACAATGTCAATTCGAGGTTGGATTTAGTGAACTTGGGAATTAGAGAAGAGTTGGCACCGATTGAGCAAGGGTCTCGTACCTATCTACCGCCAGCGGCATACACTCTGTCGAGGAAAGAGAAGAAATTGTTTTGTGAGTTTCTGCAAGGAATTAAAGTTCCCGAGGGCTACTCTTCAAATATAAAGAACCTTGTATCGGTAAAAGAGTTGAAGTTAAAAAACCTTAAATCTCATGATTGTCATGTGCTAATGCAAAATTTCCTACCGGTTGGTATACGATCCATTCTACCCAAAAAATTAAGGAACACTATCACGAAACTTTGCATGTTTTTCAAGTTGATCTGCAGTAAAGTGGTTGATTCAACCAGGTTACAAGATTTGCAAAGGCTGATTGTGTGTACTCTGTGTGAACTTGAAATGTATTTTCCGCCTTCTTTTTTTGACATTATGGTACATCTAACTGTACACTTGGTCAAAGAAACTCAATTGTGCGGTCCAGTGTACTTGAGATGGATGTACCCAAATGAACGATTCATGAAAATATTAAAGGGGTATGTGAAAAATAGATACCGTCCAGAGGGTTGTATCGCTGAAAGTTACATGGTTGAAGAAGCAAGTGACTTCTGTGTAAGGGGATTTGTTTATTTTTCCCTATTACGTGTAATGTACGTATTTGTAAGTAACATTTATATATTTATATGAATCATTTTGATCTAACTAGGAGTTGAGCGAGAAGAATCGAGCTAACGCGACCAACATGCCATACCGATACACACAAGGACCTGTTTCATACGGAAATTTACAACAACAAATGGTACGAACTGATGATTATTTCATTCATAATAAAAATTGTATGAATATCATTTAACTTCGACTAACTTCGATGTGCAGATACAAGAATCAAGCTCAGATAGTACACAGGTTCCACGACATGAGGTGTGGATCAAGGGTGTCACAAATAAGAAAGGTGAAATTCGTAGTGAGGAAGCAAGAAGAGTAGCCGAATATTGTGTAAGTATTCAATTATATTATGCGTTCAATAAATAATTGGCTTTACTTAAATGAACTCCATTTATAATAACTAATTTTCATTGTAATTCTTTTTGGGAAAGCGACAAATGACACAGGAGGATCCTGCGTTGGCGACCTATGTTGGTCGGGACGATTTATTGAGCAGAGCGTTACCAGTACCCGAGTATGATGGTCGTGTTCGGGGTACTGGTTTTGCAGTCACCCCATCAGCATACTTCGGACGTCAGAAGCGCTAGAGTAGAAGTGATGTTTCCTACCTACGTGACGAGATGTCTAGCTTTAAGCATCAAATGCAAGAACTTCAACAACAAATGCGCTACAAGGAACAATGAGAAGAACAATTCACCGAACAAATGCGTTTGCTGCAAGACCAGAATGCGTTGTTAACAACGCAAATACAACAGTTGGTCCAGGGTAGGCCAACACCAAATGTTCCGTTCTGTGATAGCCCAAGTTTCAGAGATAGCTGCAATTCCATGCCTAAAGTTCCTTTTCCTTCGGTAATTTATTTCTTGTCTACTTAACTTTATGTTAAATTATAATTAAGCGAATTTAACATATTAACTCTCTTTTCCGTAGGGTGAATTTCAATGCAAGTTATATGTCGAGCAAGCATCCAAGCACGCGGTTGCAGTGGGTGTTGCCTACAACACTGGTGAGGACGTACTGCACAATTCACCGTTGCCTGATAACACACTCCGGGTTAGGGTTGACGTCTGCACGAACGAAGACGCCATCTTACCGATCCCGTCTCAGGATGAGCAAAATAAGGTGGCAGATGTTGTAGGTGGCTATGTTGCTTGGCCAATAGGTCTTATCGAGCCATGTGGAAAGGTCGTTCATTCAAAATTCCCTGCACTTTTCCTTCAAACTTTCATCTCGAACTGTGATTTAATTTTCTGATTTGCGCAGGGTAAGATTTCAAAGTCTTCAACAACACAACCCAAGTCAAAAGCATCGGCCAGCCATCAGAGCAGAAGAAGACATACCTCATATCTCGATCAATTAATATTGATTGCACCACAATTGATCGGTGAGGGAGTAGTGTCATTACGTATTCCAAGACATATCTACAATGTTGGTGGTCTAGTTGATTATATTACTGCCGAGGTCGTGCAGGAAATATGTGCTCGTGATTGGGTTAGTGCTTCGGCTATCAACATCTGGATAAGGTACTTCACTATTATCGTTTATCACTGTTATTAATATATCTCGTTCCATTTCTTTTGTTTCTCATGACACTGTATGTTTTATACCAGGCATTTAGACCAGGACGTTTTCATGGATACACACAGGGTCCAATTCGCATTTGTCAACCCTTTTCTCGTTGGTCATCATGAGGGTAAAATGGATGTGACTGCGCAGTCTAATGAGCTGAAAGATTACTTTAGCAAGAAAGCGACAGCAAATACATTATTTTTAGTGCCGTATAATGCGGGGTAAGTTATTATTGGTACAATTTTTCTTTTTATTGTTTAACTTCTATCATAACATGATTGTTCAAAAAATAATTTTAAAACATATTTTAGGCGCCATTGGATATTGATCGTTATCAATCCAGCGGAACCTTCAGGCCCTCGCATTTATTATGTGGATCCTCTGAAAAATGGTCTTCCACAAGACCGTTTTGATATGTTGCTATTGATCAGTAGGTAAGTATACGTGCCTATAAATAAATATTTGCGAACATGATTGAATAGCCAAAAGTAATAACTTTCTGTTTCTTTTATTAGCGCATTGACTGCGTATCGGTCGTCTGTCGGGTTAAACTATTCTAAAGCTACTGACCCCCGCCTTAGCTATCCTTGGAAGAAGATACAGGTATTGATATTTGACTTTAATTTACTTAGACTTTGTTATTAAACACTTTTTATTCAAGAACAGAGTTAAATATTGCATTATATTATTGCAGTGCCCTTTCCAACCTAATGACAATGATTGTGGGTACTATATCATGAAATTTATGAAGGATGTTATTATGCATGATCAACCATTTATTCCTCAAAAAGTAAGTCATTTAGTTGCACTTCATATTGTGTTGTAATGAAATTGAATTAGTGCCTGACAGTTATGTTTTACTGATTTTAATTCGTTCTAACTTGTGTCTGATTGTATTTATCTGTAGTATTATGAAGATCAACGTTGTGACGCTTTGACAGACCATCAGGTTAATGAAGTGATCGAGGAATGGTGTGAATATGTGTTTAAGCAAATCCCTAGGTAGCTATATTTACTATTAAATTCACTAGCTAGCTGGTTTTTTTTTTTTTGTTGTTTCTAATTGCCAATATAATTGTTGTGTCATGCATGTTTGTTCAAGTTGAATTTGTTGTATTATATTTCATTCAGCTAGGTTTACAGTATATTGTATAACAATTTTCATTACTACTTTAGCTAATCAATCATTTGTTGGTATCATTTTAAAGTTATCTATTATTGTTCTTATTAAACCTTGCAGACTATAATTATATATGCATGAGGAAAAAATATGCTAAAAAAAAAACCAATACGAAAAACCCAAAAATATACGAGGACAAAATATACTAAAAAAAATCAGAACGGAAATAAAATAAAAAAAAAACAATACCTACTGTGGCGCCTGACTGGCCAGGCGCCACAGGAGGTTTAATGATCCTGTGGCGCCTGGCCGGCCAGGCGCCACAGGAACTAAGCCTCCTGTGGCGCCTGGCCGGCCAGGCGCCACAGGAGCTAAGCCTTCTGTGGCGCCTGGCATCCCAGGCGCCACTGGAGGTAGGCTTCCTGTGGCGCCTGGCAGGTCAGGCGCCACAGGAAGTTATTTTTAATAAAAAAAAAAAAAAAAAAATCTGTGGCGCTTCCAAGCGCCACAGCTTTTTTTAGTAGCGTTAAGATAGGTGGCATTTCGGAAGCGCCACAGCTAATGCAATTATAAGCGCCACAGATTTGGTTTTTTGTAGTAGTGCCACACAACGATAAGAGGAACGAGAGGGTATGTAGCACCAGAATGGTTCAAGAATGTTCCAGTGACGGCTAAGGTGGATGTGTATAGCTATGGCGTGATGCTGCTAGAGATAATTAGTTGCAGAAGAAGTGTGGAAAAGGATATGGGTGAAGTGGTCGAAGAAGAAGCAATGCTGATAGATTGGGCTTATGATTGCTATATGGAGGGAAGAATAAACATTCTGGTAGAGAACGATGAGGAGGCCATGGCTGACATAGGGAGGTTGAAGAAGTGGGTGGTGATAGCAATGTTGTGCATTCAAGAGAATCCTGATGTGAGGCCAAGCATGAAGACTGTGATGCAAATGTTAGAAGGCCCCGTTGAAATTCCAAATCCACCACCGCCTTCCTTCTACACAAATGTTTGAGTGTCTCAAACTGTGGAGACGTATGTACGTACGTGCACTAGTTTTATGGTAGGTATTATCACCCTAAATAAAGTGCTTCTTACGTTGTTCAACTTGCAGGTGGGTTATCTTTATATGTATGCTGTTCATAACAATGGTTGTCATTTGCTTACTATTTTCTTTGGTAGTCGTCTCTGCAGTTCAGTATGACTTAGCTATGACGGTTTTATATGGTGTATAATATTCTGTAGCCACATGGTTGATGAGCTTCTTGAACCCAAGTCTTGGAAAGATAGGATTTCAAATGATTGAAATAAAGACTTGTGTGTGTACATGTGTATGTAACGTAAAGGGATAGTATGAAAAGTGATAGTATAAGGAATCAAGATCCTATTCCTTCATACATAATGTGCTAGAGAGTATATTAATTTAATAGATGTACCTCTTTGCCTTACATAAGATATGTATACTTTTTTTATGGAGACAATATATGTAGACTTAAAATAACAAAAATATTACTCACTGTAATTTAATATTTACGTGCCAATAAAATAATTTGAATCAATATAAGTCTATAACGTAATATTTGGGAAAATCATAATAAAACCAGTTAAAATGATCAAAATCAAAATCAGACCTATGCTTTCAAAAAATTCTTAATTAGGCTAGGAGGCCTAATTAGGAATTTTTGAAAGTTGTTAAAAGAATAGAATACCCTTATATTGTTTTAAAAAGAAAAAGAAAATTAAAGGTAGTTAAAAAAGGAAAAAAGGATTTTCAAATTAGGTCTCATCTAACTTAAATTAATTAACAATTATTTAATATAATCAGCATGCATTTGTTGTTCAAGCTTTTGACCTTTGACAGATTATTTTTTCACAAATATGATCTTGTATTTATATATTTATATCCATATATATATATATAATATGAAAATATTAACAAAACAGTTTTGATAAAAAAAAAATATTAACAATACAGTAACTTATAAATAATACCACTTAATTTTTTTAATATTTCATACAACACAAGATCCATTCACACTAATTTAAATAATAAAAATAAAATACTTGGCATAATTCTGAAATTTTTTACCTCATTATGTTAAGCTTTTTATAATATGAGTGGGTTCTGGTTCATCATCTTCACAAATCATCAATCTTTTTATTTCATATTTCTTCATGTTCTGTGTGTGTGTAGGTGGGGTGGGGCTACATGCCTCAAACAACTTAAGTAACGCCTCCAGCATTATTCATTTGTCAATTCCCAATATTTTACATACACATATATACTCCTTTCTCTCGTGCAATGAGGCAAAATATAATTAATATTGTATTATTTTCTATGAAGGAAACCGTAATTAAGTTTGGTTAAAGTAGAGAAGTTATGTTATGCTAAAAATTATGTGTGAAATCCTCCAATTTTTATTATATTTAAGTAATTTCTTTCCTTGATTGAAACATGAACATAATGTTATGATACACAAATACTTTAAGTACATCATCATCATTGATATAGATATAAATATATAAATACATGATCATCTTTTTTCTCAAAAAAAAAAAAATCTTTCAAACATCAAAAGTTGAAATTGATTATATTGAAGAATTAATAACTAATTTAAGTTAGATTATGCCTGATTTAGAAATCCCTTTTTTTCTTTTTAATTACCTCCGATTTTCCTTTTAAACAATAGAGGGGCATTATGGTGTTTTAATTGCATTCGGAAATCTCTAATTAGACGTCTTAGCCTTATGAAGAATTTGTTAAAAGTGTAGACTCAATTTTAGTTTTGATCATTTCAGTTAGATTTATTTGAGATCTTCCAATAATATTTCTTAGAACAATTAAAAAAAAACTTAAATTAAGACAATATCGTATTTATGAGTAGAGTAAAACAAAAACCGCCATTTTCTCTATCTTTTATGTTTTATTTTTATAATACGTTTTTAATGAAAAACAGACAACCAAGAAAAACAGATAGTTAACATTTCAATTTTTTTCAATATTAATTATTTGTCAGATACGAAATAAGTAAATTTGATATACCATCCTAAGGATGGTTTAGGTAAAAAAGTGATTGATTACTTTTAAAAGTCAATGAAATGCAGAACATAGGATTTTTATCGGAACCGATTTGGGCTGTCAAATCAAATCTGAATGGTTTATATATAAATTTTTAAGAGTTTATTTTTTAACTATCATTCTTTTTAAAAATAATTTTTTATTTAAAAAACATTATTTTTAAAAAAACTCAAATCCACCATTGCCTTCTTGTTGGAAGGACTTGTTGAAGTTCCAAATCCACCATTGCCTTCTTCCTTCACCTCAATTACGATCTGATGATTCTCAGGCATTTCAACCTCAAACAAAGTGTCACTTTTATACTATCAAAAAAAAAGTGTCACTTTTAGTGAACCCACATTAATAGTCTTTTATTCAACACATGGCTAGCTGTTTGTTGTTTTGCATTTCCTTTTCTTATATTTTATAGGACAAAACATATGTCCCTTTGTTTATATCCGTTAGATCCAATTTTCCAAGCAAATTTTGCCAGGTGTGATTTTTATTATTAACGACAGTTTAACAGAATTTTGAAATTTTTTCCACATAATGTTTTGTTATTAGAAAAAAAATCCATGAGCTAAATTTTGATTAGAAAATTACACCTGATGATGGGTTACCACTTGCATATTTAGAGCTTGAGCGTACTGCTATAACTTTTTTTTTTTTTTTTTGTGTTCTTTTATGTAACTTCTTTTTTTCCTTCAATTTCAAATTTTATGCGTAATTAGATTTCAAGATATTTTTATCAGACATAATACATATCACTAAATTTTAAATAATCACATGTTAATGTTGTAGAAAACTACGTTGTTTACGAGAATATAGATTGTTTAATTTGAAGTTTCATGTAAATCCACAGCGACCCTCTCATATAAATTTAAATAAGAAACAAAAAAACAGTTGGTTTTACTTTCATTCTGGAGGAACAGTTTAGCGTTGTCCCGTACTGAATGAAAATAATAAGGGGGTATGAATGAATTACTGTATGTTCAATCACATTTAATGAAGACAAAAATCCCTGCAATTAACATTATCAGTTAAGGATATATATGAAGCATGGATCTTACCTTATTTCCTATTCGATGTCAATTCTATCCATATATTATCTCTGTATCAACATCAGTATATATATTTGGCCAAAAAAAAACCATCAGTATATATATATATGCTATAGAATCAGCAACTTCTATTTTTCTGTCTGTAAAAGTGAGAAAACAATGAATGAGTCAACGGGAATATAACAAATTCGTGATCAACGTGTTGAATATATAAGGGAGTGTCTGAGGGTTGAAAAAGAAAACCTGTGAGAATTAACGATGTCACATAAAAATGTAATGGATCCGTCCTTTTTCATAAGAACGAGAGAAGGAATGATGAAGAATGAGTTGAGTAGTTCTATTGGTAAAACATGCTACAGAAATTTGGTCAGGCTGATATGGAAATTTTACAAACATCATTTCCATACAACCCAAACTAATATGGCATTTAAGGATCAGTTTTGCTTTAGGAATTGAAGGGGGCTAATTTAGTTACTCCCATAACTCATTATGATATAAAACCTCAAAACATATTGTATTTTGGGCCGGCCAAGATGTTGAATTTTAATCAGAGTTTGAGATAAGAGGAATGAGGGGCTATTTAGCACCAGAATATTGATCATGGATTTTTATTTGTATGCTGTATTCATAATGTATTGGTTGTCATTGTGGATGATCATTTTTGTCATTGTAGATGATCATTCTTGAATTTTAACTCTGTTTAGAATGTCCACTTCCAGAAGGCATAACGCTTCATATATAGTCCAAATATGACCCAGACCTATCCATAGAAAGCTCTTTAAATCTAGTTTCATATGCAACTGGTTTCATCCCAATCGGATATGTAGTTTGAGAGTTATGTCTAAAATATCAAACCTATATTTGGAATATGATGGTGATTTGTGTGTCATTTTCTAAAATTTATATCTCTTTCATTTGATCTCCTTTGAATTTGATCTTAGTGTTAAAATGACGCATTGGAAGTCTAGTTTTATATGAATCAATTTTCACCTCAATTGGAGTTGTGGTTTGAGAGATATGGCCAAAATACTAAAACTCTGTCATGTTGAATGAAAACAAAGACAAGTGATAAATCGATTTGGTTCTTGGTAAATCGTTTTATCTTTACTTTTTCAATGACATAAATCAATTTGCCTATGTTTTAAATCGATTTACCTTATTTTTTAACATTTAGATGCCATTGTAGATTAATTTGAACAATAGTAAATCAGTTTACTTGAGTTCTAGAAATCATATAACTTTCGGCCAGATTGTAAATCGATTTGCCACTGCCAAGTAAACTCCAACCTGTACCAATTTGGGAACAAAATAATGGACGTTTGTTTGGTTTAACACCGTCATTGCTTTTTCTCCTTCTTATGTTGTTTGTGGTTACTTTTGAACCAAAAAATAGTTTCTAATTACAGTTGCACTTTTCTTAAAAGTTCATAATCATTTTAGCACCTTAATCCTTTATTTATTTATTTATTTTATATGAACATGTCCTTAGTTCTATCCTAATGATTTACGTTAAAGGGATATCTGATAAAATTGTTTTAGAAAAGATCTGAGCCAAAAGATTCAAAGAATATAACAATTCTCTTGTGATGACATGCATACACATATAGAGACAGAACTAACTAAAATACGTTTCTCCATTTCCAGTATACGATTCAGAATCATATCACTCTGCCCAATGTTGGACCCAGGAAAAATATCACTATTAATTCCCAATTCCGTGAAAGGCTTACACCACAAAGGAACTTGAATCATGAAAATTAGATTACGTATCTAATGCATTTTAAGCTAGCCTTTTATCGGATAAAATAAAGATACAAGGCTATTTGCCTTTTAATTACACTACAAAAAAAAAAGGTATTTCGTAGCGGTGCACTTGTAGCGGTTTAATATAACCGCTACAAATTATAGTATTTGTAGCGGTTTTTACCTAAACCGCTACAAATTTGTAGCGGCAAGAATATTTGTAGCGGTTTCCTACAAAAAATCGCTACAAATTTGGCGCGAAAATCCCGCCAAAACTTGTAGCGGTTATTTTGTAGCGGTTAATGCACATAAACCGTTACAAAATACCAAAGGTCAGAATTTTGTAGCGGTTTTTACTGAAAACCGCTACAGAATTTCAAGAGACTCCAAATTTGTAGCGGTTCTGGGCAATAACCGCTACAGAATTTCAAACGTTGTGAAGATTTGTAGCGGTTATTGTAGAACCGCTACAAATTTAATTATTTGTAGCGGTTAGAGTAGCGGTTATTTTAAATAACCGCTACTAATATGTGGCCTATTTAAACCCCTCGCCTCCTCCATTTCTCATTTTGCTCATTTTGTTTCCTGAGGTTTCTCTGAGTGGTTTATTCGATATTTGAGCGTTCAGACGAGTCTATAGGAGTTTTTGGTCAGTATTCCGCAGTATTTACACTTGAGGTACGTATATAACACGTATTTTATTTATATTTGTATTTTTATTATATTTTTGCATAATAATGTGACTATTTTTTTTTTATTTGTACAGTTGATATGGCTTCAGGACAGGATAAGGGGAAGGGGAAGGTCCCTGAGGTCCCCAGACCGAATTTACGGGGCGGTAGCAGCCGGGCAGGGGGCAGAGGGAGGGGGCAGCGCGCAGGCAGGGCTACCGAGGCATCTCAGGCCATCCCTCCACAGGAACCGCAGACGATCCCACAGGCGACGACCGCAGCTGAGGTGCCTGAGTTGGACGTGCCAGAGATTAGCGTTGAGGACTTCCTCAACGAGGAGGAGTTCGAGATCCCGATTAGTGGGTTTAGGGAGATGGAGCAGTTCCTCGATGAGGAAGAGGCTCGGGAGCAGAACAACCCACGAGGGTCGTCTTCGCGGTCCACTGGGTTTGAGGTGCAGGTCGAAGGTAAATTATTTAATTTTTTAATTTTTTAACTTTTTAACTTTGAATTATAATTTATCTAACGTGCGGTCAACTGTGCAGATGAGCAGGGGAACGTGTCGACGAGGAGGCTGGATGTGACCGGTCTGAACAGCATGGACCGGTCCCTGCGAGTTGTAGTGCCGTGGAACGAGGGCACTGACCAGCCGATCCACAATGGGGGTCACCTGCTCAACCGCTTCCTGAGCGACCTGGGATCGAATTGGATGCGGTTCCCCCTTCACTTCCCGACGTGGAGGCACATTCCGAAGGGGCCGAAGGACCAGGCTTGGGAGGAGGCGGTTCAGGTAATTAAAACTATTTAATTAATATTTTTTTAATTAATTCTATTTAATTATTTTTTTTAAATTATGGTTTTTATAATTATTGATATTTAAATGTATTTTTTTCAGCTGCGGTTTGCCGTCCGGGCCAACCGGAAGAGGTACGCCCTCGTGAAGATGGGCGACGCCTGGAGGAACAGGAGGAACCGTCTCTTCCACAGCGTGGATCGAGACGGGACGATGCCTCTGGAGCAGCTGCAGGAGAGCGTCCCGGACGGCGTGCCGCCGAACGACTGGGCGCGTTTTGTCCAGTTCAGGAGGAGCCCTGAGGCGCAGGTAATGTATTTATTAGATTTTTGATATATAATTTTGTAATTGTTAAATATTAAATTATAATATCAATTTATTTTGTATTTAATTTTAAATTATAATACATTTAATTTTTTTTCCAGGAGCTTGCTCGGAGGAACGCCGCGATCCGGGCGCAGCAGACGATCCACCACACAGCAGGATCGAAGACCTTTGCTGTGACCTACAGCGAGCTGGTAACTTTTCAAGTGCTTCACTTACTTTTAGCTCATAATTTCATAATTAATACTAATTGTTTTGTAATTGTTTCAGGAGACGAAAGCACAGCAGGAGAACCGTCAGACGGACTATGCGGAGCTGTACGCCATCACACACAGACACCGTGACGGGACTGCGACCTCTCAGCAGGCAGAGGCGGCGATTGTAAGTTAATTTATTATTATATTTTTTATAAAACCAAGTTAATAATGAAAAATGGTAATTATTAATTGTTTCATAAAATGGCAGGAGCGGATGCAGCTGTCGCAGGCTGAGCTGCGACAGACCCAGCCTGAGGAGTCACAGGGGTCAGTGGACCCGACGGCTCCTCTGAAGGCGGGTTTGGCTCAGCCTGAGCACCCCGGACGAGTGCGGGGGATGGGGATAGGCGCCAGACCCAGCATGATCTACGGCAGGAGCGCCGCCTCTGAGGCTGGCAGCTCTAGAGGGGTCAGACGTCGGAGGGACGAGTCGATTGACCAGCTGTGGTCAGATTTGGAGCAGACGCAGCAGCAGATGGCGCAGCAGCAGCAGCAGATGCAGCAGATGCTGCAGGTGCACGCAGATACGATGTACGCTCAGCAGACGCAGTGGCGTGAGATCGCGAACAACATGCTCGAGGGAGCATGGAGTCGCCTGTTCCCGAACGAGCAGCATCCAGCGGTTCCCCCTGTCCCTCGCTACGTCGTCCCGAGTACTACTCCTCCTCCTACTGCTCCTCCTCCTGCTGATGACGATGGTGCGGTTCAGTCTGCGCAGCGGCCCGATCCAGCGGCATCTGAGGGAGCCCCACCTGAGGGAGCACCAGAGGATCAGCCCCCAGCTCCTTAGTTTAGGACTTTTTCTTTTCTTTTAAACATTTGTAAATATTTATGAGATTTTATTTCAGAATTTTCTTATTGTGTTTTATATAATTATATCGCATTGAAATAATTTATAAATGATTTAAATCTAAATTTAAAAAAAAAAATTATATATATATTTGTAGCGGTTTTAACCTAAAACCGCTACAAATGTAAAACTTTGTAGCGGTTTTAACCTAAAACCGCTACAAATGTATATATTTGTAGCGGTTATTAGTACATAACCGCTACAAATATATAATAATTTTATAAATAATTTATAAATTAAATATATATATATAATTTATTTTTTTAAATATATTTTTTAAAAAAATAAATTATATATACATTTCTAAATAATTTATAAATGTATATTTGTAGCGGTTTTGAACTCATAACCGCTACAAATTTACTTATATATTTGTAGCGGTTTCCCTTCAGAAACCGCTACAAATATATAAGTTTGTAGCGGTTACACACTAATAACCGCTACAAACACTCAAATCATTTGAATTTTGAAATTTACCGCCTTTGTGCACATTTGTAGCGGTTATCTTATGTATAACCGCTACAAATTAGAAAATTATTTTTATATTTAATGTCCAACGGCTTTAATATTAGTAGCGGTTTTATATAGATAACCGCTACTAATACGTTGAACATTAGTAGCGGTTATAGATATAAAACCGCTACTAATACCCAACAAGTACATTTTAAATTTCCCTCCAATTAACGGCTTGAATATTAGTAGCGGTTATATATATATATAACCGCTTCTAAATTATAAACGTTGGAAAATCTGTAGCGGTTGGTGTAGCGGTTTAATAACCGCTACAAAATTATAAACGTTGGATTTTCAGAATATAAGGTTCTACGCATTCGTCATTATCTTCTCACTCATCTTCTTCTCTATACTTTCTTCTCTCTCACTTGTAGCTATGGATAAATCATGGATAAGGTTGCCGCGCAATTCTCCTGAATATTTGTACGGATTAAACAGTTTCTTAGATTTCGCATTCACTCACGCCAGCTGTAACGGCAAGATCGTCTGTCCGTGTCGGAAATGCAAGTTCAAGAAGTGGCATGCACGAAATGTTGTGATGGAACATTTGCTTGTGAAGCCTTTCCCTGAGGACTATACGTTCTGGGCAGTTCATGGTGAGAAGGCCGGCGTTAGATATGACGAGGCTCTTCCTCGAAGTTCTCAAGTAGGCGTTCAAGTATATGAAGATGATCCTGTGAATGATGCTGTGCGTGATGCGTTTGGATTTCAAGGCGACAACTTCAACGAAGAAGTGCACGGCTCTGAGCCGGCTTTTATGGGGAATGAAGCAGCTCGGGATTTTTTCAGCTTGATGGATGAGGCAGATCGTCCTTTATATCAAGGTTGTCGCAAATATTCTAAATTATCTTTCTTGATCAAATTGTATCATATCAAGTGCTTGTGTGGGATCACGGATAAGGGAATGTCGATGTTGCTCGACTTATTACAAGATGCATTCCCCGACGCCGAGATTCCCACAACCTTCTACGAGGCCAAGAAGATCATCAACAGGTTGGGGTTGAATTATCAAAAGATTGATGCGTGCCCAAATGATTGTATGCTGTATTGGGGAGACGATTCCAGCAGGGAGACGTGCAAGAGATGTCACACATCGAGGTACAAGACAATTCGGAAGGGGAAAAAGCAGAAAAAGAAACCTGCAAAGATTCTCAGGTACTTCCCTTTGAAACCTCGTCTACAAAGATTATTTATGTCGTCTAAAACTGCTGAGCACATGCGGTGGCATGCCGTTGATAAAAACGAAGACGGTAAATTAAGACATCCGCGGGATGCAGCTGCTTGGAAAACATTTGACAACGACTTTCCAGATTTTGCGACTGACCCCAGAAATGTTCGGCTTGCGTTGGCGACCGACGGTTTCAATCCTTTCGGGAATCTTAGCACAAGTTACAGCATTTGGCCGGTAGTCTTAGTTCCCTACAACTTACCCCCCTGGATGTGTATGAAACAAAGCTCTTTCATTATGTCTATGATCATTCCAGGCAAAAAGGCACCGGGCAATGACATCGATGTGTATCTCCAACCGCTTTTTGCGGAATTGCTTGACCTGTGGAATGTCGGCTTGGAGACGTACGACGCTCACGGCAAGACTTTGTTCAACATGCGTGCAGCCTTGATGTGGACGATCAGTGACTTTCCTGGCCTTGGCACATTATCTGGTTGGAACGTGCACACTGGGTCGGCGTGTCCGGCTTGCAATTTCGACTCTGACGCATTGCGCCTTCCCCACAGCCGAAAGTGGTGCTTTATGGGGCATCGGAGGTTTCTTGATGGAACGCATAAGTTCAGATTGCAACGGAATCGCTTCAATGGGAAACCAGAGAAAAGAGGACCACCTCAGACTTTGTCCGGTACAGATATCTTACAGCAGCTTGAGCATGTTGACTTCGAGTTTGGAAAAAGCGACGGTTCAGCACAAACTCGCCAAAAGACGCGCAGGACTTCGGCGCCTCAGCAGTGGAAGAAGATAAGTATCTTCTTCACGCTTCCGTATTGGAGATCTAATTTACTTCGCCACAGTCTTGATGTAATGCACATTGAAAAGAATGTTTGCGACAATGTGCTGTATACGCTGCTTAACGAACCCGGCAAGACAAAAGATCACCTTCAAGCTAGGAAAGATTTACGTGACATGGGAGTTCGTGAAGACGCTTGGCCAGATGAGAATGACAGATTTACACCGGCAAAGTTTACCCTCACAAAACCGAACAAGGATGTGTTCCTCGCGACGTTGAAGAAATTAAAAGTTCCTGATGAGTATTCAAGCAACATTTCTCGATGTGTCGACTTGCAGGCTCGAAAGGTTGCTGGCCTGAAGAGTCACGACTCACATGTTCTTATGCAGCAGTTACTCCCTCTGGCTATAAAGAATACACTTCCTCCCGATGTTTCCATCGTTTTGGTGGAACTTTGTTCTTTCTTTCGGAAGTTGTGTTCTAAGGTTTTGATCGTTGAGGAGCTCGATCAGCTGCAGTCGAAAATCATTCTTACGCTTTATCACTTGGAGATGATCTTTCCTCCGTCCTTTTTTACTGTGATGGTTCACCTCACAGTCCACCTCGTTCATGAAACAAAGCTCGCTGGACCAGTACAATATCGTTGGATGTATCCGATTGAGAGGTACTCATTTTAAATATATGCTTTCATTTATTATCCGTATTTAATGTTTGCTCGTCGTCCTTTTCATCATTTTATATCAATTTTCTCTTATGTACTTCGTAGGTTCCTTGGGAAATTAAAATCTTACGTGAGGAATAAGGCGTGGCCAGAAGGTTCTATAGCTGAAGGCTATATAGGGGATGAGGTGCTATATTTTTGCTCAAGGTACTTTGATGATCTTGAGACGGCTTTCAACCGCCCGCCTCGTGTTGACGATTGTCCTGAACCTGCGCCGACATCAGGAGAATTTATCCCTCGTGTTGGTAAACCAGTTGGAGCAACTGAGAACTTCAAACTAACGACAACTGAGAAGTTCCAAGCACATAGACATGTCTTGATTAATTGCACTCAAGTTGAGCCTTTCATACGGTAAGAATTGTACACTCACATGTATGTTATTCGATCTATATCTTTCGTAACATTTCTCACTTTCTTTTCACTAACGCCTTTCCATTATTAATTGCAGGGAATTCAGAAGTCATGTCAAGCGTCAGCTCAGGATCCGTACACAGACATCCTCGGAAGTTGATAGGAGGGTCCACAGAGAATTCCCGGGCTGGTTTGCTCGCAGAATACTAAATGACCACAACCCACACTCACCGGATTTCAGAGCTCTCGCAATCGGCCCTCTTGATCATGCAAAACGGTTTACAGCATACAATGTCAATGGTTTTAAGTTTTGCACAGTTTCACGGGATCAGGGATTGCAAACACAGAATTCGGGTGTTTATGGCACATTTGGGACAAGGAGTTATGCGAGCAGCAGTGACGCCAACATGCAGTTCGGAGGCGTCCCTTACTATGGCAAGCTTCTTGATGTGGTCGAGCTTAATTATCAAGGCCGTTTCACCGTGACGCTGTTCAAGTGTTTGTGGGCAAATACCACGACTTCTCGGGGACTGACAACTGACGACCTAGGGATCACATCAGTCAATTTCTCACGCCCGATTCATACTGGTATTTCTCAAGATGATGAGCCGTATATTCTAGCTTCAGAGGCACATCAGGTTTATTATGTCGAGGACGAGCGGCATAGGGATTGGCACATGGTCGTTCATTTAAAGCCAAGAGACCTTTACGACATGGGTGAAGGCGATAACATCGCCTACGAGAGTGAGCCATTTCAGCCAGCTGATTTTGAAAACTACTTCCCTGAAGGCGATGACAATTTACCTTTACTGCGGTGAGTTTTTTTAAGTCCACGTCATTTCAATTAAATTTTTTAAATTTAATAATACATCAATAACAATAATTTTTCTACAAAATTTCTGTAGGGATGGCGACGATGAGTGATCAAATTCAATTGTAAAAAATTTGTCTTTAAAAAAAATGCAAAAAATTTGTGTTAAAATAAAATGTAAAAAAAAATTAAAATAATATTTGTAGAATTCAAGTGTAAAAAATTTTTCTTTACAAAAAATTTGTGTTAAAATAAAATGTAAAAAAAAAATTTAAAAAAAAAATTAATATAATATTTGTAGCGGTTATTAAACCGCTACAAAAAAATAAATAACCGTTACTAAATAATAACCGCTACATTAACCGCTACAAATAATTAAACCGCTACAAAAATATAAATAACCGATACTAATTAGTAACCGCTACATTAACCGCTACATTAACCGCTACAAATAATACGTAAATCCCTATAAATACCCTTATTACAACTCATTTCAAACACTCCCCAATTTCTTTTCACCTTACCCTTCTTTCATTTTCTCTCATTTACAACTTCTTTCGTATGAATAGAGGAGCTGAATAATACGATCAAATATGGTAACAAGATTTTCAATTTCTTTTAGAATACTTCTTTCCTTTCTATAAAATTTATTCTAAACATCTTTTTTTCTAGATATATCTTAACTCTATCTCATTTTCATCTATTTTTCATATACAATTACATTATATTATAAAACATAATAATTCCTTATTACCTAACTATCGTTAATAATATTATTAATATAATTTTATACTAATTATATTCAATTACATTTTTTCTTTTTAATTTATTAATAAGTTAAACTATTAAATAATAAACTAATTGAAATAGATAAAATAATAACAAATTAAACTATTTAATATAATATTGAAAAAAAAGAAAAAAATCAACGTATATATTTAAAAAAAAATTTAAATATTTGTAGCGGTTATTAAACCGCTACTAAATAACGCGCCTTTTTTAAAGGTAAATTTAAATTTTTTGGCGGCAAATTTGAATTTGATGAAATTAGTAGCGGTTCTAAGAACCGCTACTAATTTCATGAAATTCAAATTTGGTAGCGGTTTCTTAACCGCTACAAATAAAAAAAGTCATTTTTAACAAATTTTCATTTTTATATATTTGTAGCGGTTTTTTAACCACTACAAAAAAAAATTCTTTTTAAAGCTGTAAATAAAATTTTTTATATTTGTAGCGGTTATATAACCGCTACAAATATCTCTTGATTTTGTAGCGGTTACTATTAACCGCTACAAAGTTTGTAGCGGTTATGTTTGATTGAGTAGCGGTTTTATAGAACCGCTACAAAACCGCTTGCAACGTACGATTTAGTAGCGGTTTTTCTAACCGCTACTAACATAGTTTGTAGCGGTTAGAACCGCTACGAATACCTATTTTTAACCGCTACTAAATCACGTTTTTTTTTGTAGTGTTAGTTGATTTTCCTTTTGGTGGTAGGCTTTAGTTTAGTTTGAATTTGGGTTTGTTTTGTTCACTGTACTTCTTCGTGGACTTTGTTTTTTTTTTTTTTTTGGGATATCAATGTAAAAATATATTCATCCCAATGAATTCGTTTACTGAAGAACGTCCTGCAATAATATAGGTCATTATTTGAGAAAAAGTAGTACCCCAGCTTAGATCACCATGTAACTCATATATACCACTTGTTAAGAGCCTGTTTGGGAAAGTGGAAGACGGGTCCAAATGTGCAGCTACTCTCTCAAAAGCATAGTGGGTAAATTTTTGGTGTTTGGGAAAGCGTCTGAATCCATTATACTTTTTATCTAACCGTGGCTTATTCAAAAAGCTCAGAGTAGCTGCTTTTTGCTTTTCTCACCACAATTTAGAGCTCGTCAAAAATTGCTGGGAAAAGAAATCAGAAGAATCCAAAAGAGGAAATAATATAGAAAGGATACCTTAGCTTTATTATGGCAATGGCGACAATCAAAGATTTCATTGCAATAGGGTGCTCTGATATATTTTTCTCCTTCCCCGCGCGGTGAGACGGTAATGAGTAGAGAGATTTTTTTTTTCATCGAAAGGCAAAGAGATACAAGATGGAAGGGAAGAAGAAGAACAGTACAATTTGTCTTTTTTGTTTTTTTTGGATTTTTCTTTATCTTTGGAATATGGATAAGCGTGAGTAAGGTGAAAAAGATAATGATAGAGAGGAAACTTTTTGACTTTTTAGCGTGTATGTTTTCTTTTTTCCTTTTTTCATTAATATTTTAACTATTTTTATTTTATCAAATTTTAATGTTAATTTTTTACTTCAATTATCATAATAAAAAAAAATTTACTTCTGCCACCGCTAATGCAAACACAATGTTAGAAAAAAAAGACATTTCTGTCACTGCTAATCCAAACGAAAATCACATTTACATTCTGATTTTTATCCTATCTTACTTTTCCAAAATTCATATGATACAAAAAACCATTTCTTCACCGCTAATCCAAATGGGCACTAACTCTGTCAATAAATTATCTCTATTTCTGGCAAAAAAAAAAAAATCTCTATCAATGTCGTTATTTACCTGATTCCCAATCACACAACTTCTATCTATTCAATACAGGAAAATCAAAGCTAGATGTTAATTATTTTAATTTTGATATCTATTAATCCTGATCAAACTTCTATATATGCTTTGCTATAGTGAAAATTTTAAATGATTATTTCACTAATTTGCAAAAAGTTACGTTCTGTCACTCCCTTCATCATAGCCTGCACTTATACTCAGCTTAGGTGATACTTAATAGCAAAATTTATAGGTTTGTGTCAAAATCAGACATTTCCTCTCTCGCTATATATGTGTGTTTTTTTAAGACGATCATAAATACAACATACACGTATAATATTTGTCAATTGTATTTATTAGAACATTGCAATTATACCCTTTTTTTTTTATTCTAAACACAAGTATCCTCTTATTGAATGTAATCTTATTTAAGGTATTATTAGATACTGAATGTAAGTATCTTTTTCAATAAAAATTTAAATATTGATTCGTTATGTTATGAATTATACTTTTATTTTTAAGGGTAGAATATAGACCTTTCAATGGGTTTTTTCCGCACACATGCAATGCAATGGTATTATTATGGGCCACATGCAACGAATGAGCAACTTCATTTTTTTCTCCCCCTTCTAAAGAAGCAGAAACCAACCTGATTTGTGATTTCTACCCTACATTAGGATGTAAAGAAAATTAGGGGGAAAATATTAGGGGGGGAACTCTAAAAAATAATAAATTATTATTTTTTTTAAAAAAAATTTCTTCCTATATTCTTTCCGCCCTAGTTTTCTATCATTTTTCTGTTCATCTAAACATAAATTCAACGTGGTTTGTGTCAACCAAAACCAATGTAAGACCTTGTCAAACTGGGAAATGGGAATAATCTAGCAGTCAAGTGGTTATATATATATATATATATATATATAATATATATATTATAAAACCTAAATCTCATAATGTTACCCTACTTTTTTTTTTTTGGTTCAGTTTTCTTATCAAGCTTATTAAAACAGGACCACATTGCCCGGTTCAATATGGAAACCGACGAACCAGTTAAATAATTGGTTTAACCGGTCAAATTTGATATTTTTTTAAAAAAATTTAGAATTTTATATCAATAACCTTGAAATCTTCATTTTCTCACCGATTTGGCCTCAAGTTAGCTCCGGTTTAACCCCGATCTGACCCTTGACCTAATATTTCATCCGGTTTAGTGTCCGGTCCGAGTTTAATAATATTGTTTCTTATTTAAGAATTTTCCATTAGTACTGTAAGGGGATCTTCTAGTCAATGGAGTAACTAATTTGAATTCCTACTTCTTGTGATTTTTTTCCACACCCATTTTTCCAGCTTTGAATTTCTAATAGTTCATGAGATATTGGGTAGTTAGAGACAAAATGACAATTTAAATGCAAAAGAAAGAAAGTAAGAAAGGATGAAAATCTAATAAAAGAAGGATATAAAAATAAATTAGAACAATGAAAAAGAATAAGAAAAAGTAGTTGTTTTAAGTATTTACTCCTTCGGTCTTCAATATAAGATATATTTGGAGAGTTGATATTTGTCCTAAATATAAAATAAAGTTTTCATATTTATTAATATTTTTCTAATTTATCTCTATTTGGTGCTCCATCAACCATAATCAAGGAAGAGACGGAATAAAGGAATTAATAAATATGACTAGGGTATTTTAGAAAATATATATTATATTAATCAACTTAATTAACTTTATTAATCCAATCAAATTAGAGAAATATATCTTATATTGAAGACTGGAGAGGTATTGTGATAAATTTTAGTCTTCTAAAAATTTTTTAGGTACTTAATTTCTTCAAAGTTTTTATTAATATTCCTAAAATTTATAAAATTATATTGACTTACTTAATATATGTAAATATTAATTAAATAAGGATCAATAATAATTCATTATTTTTTATAACAATAATTCATTATTTTAAGTATGACATACATCTATGAAATTTATATATATGCACTCTAAAAATACAATATAATTATTTTCTATGCATATATAGATATTTTTCTTTATTACATGCCTAGATAAATTTGAGAAATACTTGCATACTCTTGTAGTGCCGCTTCATCTATACTTTGACTAATTAAAATATACCCACTCATCTAATCTTACATAGCTGATGAGTTATATGAAGAAATTCAAATTTTATGATTTTAAAAAAGAACAACTCATGGGAGGGAATTGCATTTTTTTATTTTTCTTAATTATAAATTTTATGTGTTTTAAAATCATATAATTTGAATTTCTTCATATGACTCATCTGCTATGTAAAATTAAAATAAGATGAGTTATTGTAATTTAATTAGTCGGAGTATAGATGGGGTAACGCTTTTGGAGTATCTAAGTATTTCTTGATAAATTTTACATTTAGGCATCACTTGCATGAGAGTTCAATTTTTGTTGGTAGGAAGATCACATAATGGAAAAAATGGAATGATTTGAGCGCCCAAATTTGGACTATCCAGGTTTAATTTAATTTTAGCAGTTCCGATTTATTATTGTTTCAAATTTTACTTTTTAAAAAAATAATTTTTACATGTACAAAATCTAAAATAAAGATAATAATTTAACTGTCAATTAAGGGGCAATTTTGCCCTGAAAGTTGTCACCTAAGGGCAATTTTACCTCAAAAGTATCAAAAAAGGAACAATTTTGTCCTTACAGTTATCCCAATTAATTTTGACTCATAATTGACCAAATATGCTGAGCTGAAAGTCCACATGTCATCCATGTCATTTTAACTAAGGTGCAAATTTATCTAAGAAGTTTTAAATCTAACTTTGAAACAAAATGAAGTAGATGATATATGAACTTTTGAGGGTAAATTTGTACCTTAACAAAAATAACGTGGATAACATGTGGATTGTCAGTTGAGCATATTTGATTAACTAATTGTCAAAATTAACTGGGATAACGGCCGAGGTAAAATTGCTCTCCCTTTTTATTTTTTTACACTTCCGGGGCAAAATTACCCCCTTAACCCTTTTAAAAATATTTTTTCCATTTAAAATGAAGTAGTTGAACAATTTAAATCTAAACCAATTGATAAAACTGTATATTTAGACCCGCAGCTCTCACGATGATGAGCACAGTAATTTTCATCATTGGACGCGCTCCCAAAGTGGGTGGAAGGACCTATGCTTGCGTTTAGCTTAATAGAATAATAAATCATCTTACTCAGACATTATAGTACACATACCGTATACAATATCTAAACTGATATCAAGGTGAAATTGTGAATGAAGTACTTAATTATGTGCATGACTTTTCAATGCTGAAAAGTGGACAAAGACCAGGTCAACCTATCATAGTGTGGCACTTTGGCCTTTCGACATCCACATATTCCTTGCATCTTCGTCTTCTTTGCTTCTCTCACGTTTCTATCCCCTTAAAGCCACCCTTCCCCACTCTCTTCTCTCCGCAAATCTGATTCTAAAGCTCACTCGCTTTCATCATCATGGCTGTTCCAAATATCTTCTTCTTCTTCGCCCTTTTCTTGCTTCAACTTCATTTGGCTTTTGGAATCGTTGCTTTGAACACAACACTCTCCACCAACGATCAAACTAATCCTTCATGGCTCTCACCTTCAGGCGAATTCGCTTTTGGATTTCGCCAAATCAACAACACAAACCTATTTTTGCTTGCCATCTGGTTCAACAACATACCTGACAAAACCATTGTATGGTATGCAAACATGCCAAATCCAGAAGTACCGTCAGGGTCGCGAGTTCAGCTCACACCGATAGGTCTCAGTCTCACTAATCCTCAAGGCGAAGCCATATGGACTGCTATATCACAGGAAAATGTGTCCTCTGGATCTATGTTGAACACTGGAAATTTTGTTCTGGCATCCTCCAATTCTTCTTATTTGTGGCAAAGTTTCAACTATCCCACTGATACTCTGTTGCCAAACCAAACTCTGCCTCTCAACGTTAAGTTGTCTTCTCGCTTGACACAAACGAATTACTCAAAGGGAAGGTTTGAGCTTTATTTCGATAACGGCAATCTGTTGTTAAGTCAGATAGGATGGCCAACTGAATCTCGTTACACTAATTACTTTAGTGTCAACAAGAGTTCATCAGCCACCAATGATAATGACTCTGCTTTACAGCTAGGCTTTGATACATCAAATCTTTATTTAGAGACAAGGGGTGGAGATCATAAACCCCTTGGGTCTGGATGGTCCGTTCCAAATCTTGATGTTAAGAGCACTTATTATAGGGCTACACTTGATTATTATGGAGTTTTTACGTTATATTCTCATCCAAAAAGGGAATCTATCAATCAAGTTTGGTCAGTCGTGACCAATGTCCCTTCAGACATTTGCCAAGCACCACCTAGTGATAAGGGTAGTGGTTCTTGTGGCTACAATAGCTATTGCTCCTGGGATGACTACAACAAGAGGCCGACATGTAAGTGTCCAGGAGGATATTCTTTGGTTGATCCAAACGATGGATTTGGAGGATGCAATCCTGATTCTCCCCTTGGTTGTGGAGCTCATGAGGTATATGATGTGGAGCCTTTGCCAAATGTGAATTGGCCTTCTGGAGATTATGAAAAGTTGGTCAATTATAGCGAGGAAGAATGTAAAAATTCTTGCTTGCATGATTGTAATTGTGCAGCAGTTATCTCTAACACACTAAGGGAATGTTGGAAGAAAAGATTGCCCCTTTCTAATGGAAGATATGGTGATGAAAAGCAGGGTTTCACAACAGGATTCTTCAAAAAAAGAATTGATCAACCAGGGGGCAATAATCCCAATCCTTCTAATCAAGACCGGGTCCAACTTGCCCTATTAGGGTCGCTAATTGGCTCCCTTGTTATTATTACTCTATTGGTAGCCACAGTTGTGTCAATTATTCTCTTAAAGCCCAAAAAGGTTGTTAAAAAAGTTTCAAGCTTTGTTGAAACAAATATGCACTCTTTCACATATGAAGAACTGAAGGAGGCAACACATGGGTTCAGTGAAGAAGTAGGAAGGGGTTCATTTGGCATTGTGTACAAAGGCACCCTCAACTCAATAACCAATGCTGTTATTGCGGTGAAGAGATTGGACAGAATAGCTCGAGAACGTGAGACGGAATTTAGGAATGAGTTGAGTGCTATTGGAAGAACATGCCATAGAAATTTGGTCAGGCTGATTGGGTTCTGTGATGAGGAAATTCATAGACTTCTGGTGTATGAGTTTATGAGCAATGGTTCACTTGCTGACATCCTTTTCAAGCAACCCAAACCTGTATGGAACTTAAGGGTGAGCTTAGCTTTAAGAATTGCAAGAGGGCTACTTTACTTACACGAGGAGTGTGAGACTCCCATCATTCACTGTGATATTAAACCTCAAAATATTCTCATAGATGAGCATTTCATGCCAAAAATCTCAGATTTTGGGTTGGCTAAGTTGTTATATTCTAACAAAAGCAGAACCCATACAATGATAAGAGGAACGAGAGGATATGTGGCACCGGAATGGTTCAAGAATGTTCCAGTGACGGCTAAGGTGGATGTGTATAGCTATGGCGTGATGCTGCTGGAGATAATTTGTTGCAGGAGAAGCTTGGAGATGGATTTGGATGAAGTGGAGGAAGGTGAGGCAATACTAATAGATTGGGTTTATGATTGCTATATGGAGGGAAGAATAGAGAATCTGTTAGAGAATGATAAGGAGGCCATTGCTGACATAAAGAGATTAAAGAAGTGGGTGATGATAGCAATATGGTGCATTCAAGAGAATCCTGAAACAAGGCCAAGCATGAGGACAGTGATGCAAATGTTGGAAGGCCTTATTGAAGTTCCAAGTCCTCCAACACCTTCGTCCTTCTTCTCAACAGTTTGAGGGTCGCAGCTATGGAAATGGGAGTCCTATGGCAGACATTACAATTGATCATCATAGTAGTCATCAACTCATCATAGGTTTTTTTTCTTTCTTTCCGTGCTTTTCATAATGGTTGTCATCATTATTACAATTCATCGTTTGTTTTATTCACGAGCATGCATGGTTTGTTGTCAGTACGTAGTTATTACACTTTTCGTTGTTCGGCAATGTCTGCTTAAACTCTGTGCGTGTAGTTATACTTTCCATGTATGATTTTTCAAGAGTTGATGTTAATTTAATTTTATTTGTTTTTGTGACACGCACACAATTCTATGTATGTATGTATGTGTTTCTGAAACTATGCGTTGAAGCCCTAACGTCCTCACCACTTCCAATAATTCTTTCTTTCTTTACCTTTTCCCTTTTGTTTTTTATATGACCATTTTCCTTAGTTCTTTCCTAATGACTTTCGTTAACTGGAGAACATTTACATCTGGTAAAAATGGTTTAGAAAAGATGAGTGAAAAGATTCAAAGAATATAACAATTCTCTTTAAAGTTTTTATCAACTGTGATTTCCGATGAGACCCAAAGATGAGACCGACGTTGAGTAAACAAATTGGATAAATTACACATGAAATATTTTGGCTTTGTTTGCCTTTTAATTAGTTAATTTTATTTTTGGTGGTAGGCTTTAGTTTAGTTTGATTTTGGGTTTGTTTTGTTTCTCTGTACTTCTTCTTCGTGGTTTTTTTTGGGTTATCAATGGAAGAATACATTCAGCCTAATGAATTCGTTTACTGGGGAACGTCCTGTAATAATAGTCATCATTTGACATGTTTACCTAAAGTATTCTTGGTTCATTAATTAATTCCATTATTGATAATGAGCAGATGCATCTTTAATTGGGACCCACAATTCTTGAATTTAACCCTGTAATATGTGTATATATATATATACTGGACAGCCAGCAAGGCACTAATTCCATTATGTTGAGAAAGCAAAGTACAGTCCGATGGGAACTATCACGGTTGAATGGGATTGTGGATGCAGATTGTGATAGATGCTCAATTGTGATAGATGTCTATTCAATACAGGAACATCAAAGCAAGATGCATATTTGAGTCTATCATCCTGATCGAACCTCTCTATATATGCTTTTCTATATAGTGAAAATTTTAAATGATTATTTCATGAATATGCAAAGTTATGTTCTGTCAACCCCATATAGACAGTCTACACTCATATACTTAGCTTAGGTGATGCTGAAAAGCAAAATTTATATAGGTTTGAGTAGAAATCAGACATTTACTATATATATGTTTTAGCCCAGGTTTAGGAACCGGACCGGACTGGCAGGTTCGGTCTGGAAACTGGCGAACCGGCCGGTGAACCGGTTCGGGTTTCAATTTAATTTTTTTTAAAAAAATATATTTTTCCTTTAGAATTTCATACTATAAGCCTAAAATTTTTAATTTCTCACCGGTTTGGTCCCGGTTTAACTCTGGTTTAACCTCGGTTTGACCCACTGACCCTTAACCCAATACCCCAACCGGTTCAATACTCGGTCCGAATTTTAATACCTTGGTTTTAGCAAGAGTAGAAGATAGAATTATCAATGATTTTCGCACACAATGGTATCGTTATATATGGGCCACATGTAATGTATGAGCAACTTCATTTTCTACCCTTATAAAGAACCAGAAATCTGCAATCTCATTTCCCAATCATGGTTTGTGCCAACCAAAATCAATGCAAGACTGACAGAGTGGATGTTTATAGCCACCGCGTGATGTTGGAAGAGATAATTTGAAAATATAAGAGCAAGCGTGAAGAGTGTGATGCAAATGTTGGAAGGGACTTCATGATTCTCAGGCATTTCAAACCCTAACAAATTGTCACTTTCATTCAACCCACATTAATATATAGTTTTTTATTCTTCACATGCTTAGCTGTTAAAAATGAACAAGCATTGTTGCAGGAGAGAATAATTTTCCCTGATAAGTTGTTCCCATCCATGAAACTGTCAGAAAATTAGGAGTTATCTCAGTATAGGAAAAAGGCCAATCCAAATAGAAAACCAAAAAAAAAAAGTACTTCACTCACAAAAGTGTAAGGTTCTTCAGATTCCCAAAAGTTTCTGGAATTGTCTTGTAAAACTGTTTGCACAAAGAAATCTGCAGATAAACTACATCACAGTTCTATTCCATAAAAAAAGTATTTATTTTACAGTAGTGGCTTGACAAGTAAACTACATACTTAGTAGCCCCGTCCCCTATCAATAGAAGAAAGTTAAAACATTCAGTACCAACTGAAGTTTACAGATGTGAGACAAATAGAATTATGGTCTATTCTTCCAGTCAAAGAAACTAAACATATGCATGTAATAGGAATTGAAACCACACAAAATTATAAATATTCAATGCAAACATCCAATGGTATACGCACACAAGACTAAGTAATCAAAAGATGAGTCACACACCTTTGCAATAGGAAAAGAAATTTACACATATCTATGCCATTCCTGGATGGTATCATAAATAAGCTCTGCCTGTATTCACATAAGTAGCCTACAATTAGTTACCATTTTTTTCTTCCTTCTTTTCCTTGTCCCTAACTAGTACTATATCCTATTTTAAAAAAGATATTATGTCGCTAATCAAAAAATTAAGTGATGAAGGCAAGGATTACCAATTCATAGACTACGACATTGGCCTTTGACATCACAGCTTTTATTGAATTTTCATCTCTTGGGTTATATTTCATCGGCACAATCTGGGTATACCAATCACACGAGAATTAGTACAAACAACTCATGGAAATTTTGCATGCAAATATTTTGTGTTTGCAACCCCATTCAAATCAAATAAATAAAAATTGGAGACAGGTGTTAAAAACAAATGTCTGCCTGCATCGTACTGTGCTCCAGTCATGGACAAAGGGAGAGGAAGACACCGCGACAATGGGGAGCAAAGACTGGTGAGGGTGCACGATCCTCTTCGATCGGAAAGAAAGGATGCTTTCATCCTCTTTAATCGACAAGAGAAAGGAGGATTTCATGATAGATCGGAGCTCCTTCGGATGCCTAAGTTGTTCGACTAGAGAGAGGAGGATTTCAATTGTTCTCTGCAAATAGAGTAAAATGCCCGCACAGCCAGCCAACGGTTTCGATTAAAAAAGCTTGGACGGATGAGATCTATTTTTGGGTTACAAAACGGCGTCGTTTTAAGGTATAGGAGGGCAGCAAATGGGAAAGGTAAAGGAGACAAGCAAAGTCCCAAAAGGAGAAGGTGGCGAGAAGGGAAGTGGCGTCTTGTACAAATGGACAGTGTAATATTATAAAAAAAAACTGTCGGTAGGGGAAAAGAAAAGAAAGAAAAAAAAATATGTGGGACCCGCTTGAGAAAAAATAAAAAAAATAATATAAAAACAAAACACATGGGGCCCGCTGGAAGGAAAAAACGTGAGGGAGGGTATTATTAATACCCTTTCCCTTCATCTTTTTCGTTACGCTTCACGAGCAGGCGAGCGGAGCGAACGCAGTTTAACAGGTAAGGTTCTGATTTTAGCAGATAATTTTGGTACTTAAAATCACGTTTTCTTAACAAACTTCCTTCATAAAAGTTGTTCTACGTATTTTGATCTTCGTATTGATAGTAATATTATATTGATTAACGAGAAATTTGGGGTTAGGATTTTGGGAGAATTTGAGTTTTTACAAAAGATGGTTATAGATATGTAGAGAATAATAAATAGTTGATTTTAATCGGTTTAGATTTATCATTTGGTTATTGTATGATTTTATAATTAATTTCTTCTTAAATAAATAATAAATTATGCTTTAGAAACATTTTTGACCGATTAAATTTGGATTAAACAATTTATTTGAGTTATTGGAAGTATTATTGAAATTTTAATCGGTTTAGTTTTGCAGATTTTGAATTATGTGAAATTATAATATATGATTTGATATTATAGTTAGAGAATTATGGTTATTAAATATTTTATTGTGAAATAGAGTTAAGAAATTTTGATTTTGTAATAGTTAACAATTATTATAAATTATATTAACATGTAAATATATATATTTATTGTAGAGTGAATTTGAGTTTGGCTTGTTGGAGTTAAATTCTCAAGTTTAGTTGTGTCAAGAATTTGAGGTAACCACTTTCCAATTTATCATGTATGCTTGTTGAAATGATTATATACGTATGTTGGTATTTTTAACTGCTATAAATATGTTATAGTAATTTATATATGAAAAATGTACAATGATAGTATTAATCATGTTTTTAGTAATTTTTAGTTAAGTGGGCATGATGATTTATTTGAATGATTGATGAGGTATAGTATTAAATAAAATATATGAATAAATTATTGATATTGAAGGTTGTGATGTTGAGATGTGGATGTGGTGTTGTGATTGAGGAGGTTTGATTCTTTTATACCACGTGGTATAGCCACCACCGTGTGCACAGTGGATGGCTTTGGCATTCAGGACCCTTGGTATCACCCTTTCCTTTGGCCGGGTTAAGGGTCAGCTCAAGGGTAGGTGACACCTTTCCATTTTGACGGAAAGGGAACCCATGATCCGATATGAGTTCTGTTGCCTTTGGCCGGGTTACACCTCATTATTGGAGAGCTTGGTGCAGTCTTGTCAAAGAGACTAATCCTATTATATGTTATAGCTCATGGGTTTTGTCAGCGGTTAAGGAGGTTATAAGGATGGTTGAGGGGGTTTTATGCATATTGAATGGTTTTCTTGAAATAATAATATTTTGGGAAGGTTGAACTTTATGTTATATGAATATATTTGCCCGCTTAATTATATTATAATCATTCCCTGCATATTTGTTAAAGTGGAATTGTGGTTACGGAGTCCGTATGACTCACCCTATCAATATTTTAAATTTTTCAGGCGAGAGTTCAGGTGGTGTTATCAAGGGGAAGGCAAACGAGACTTGATTTGATATCAATCGTATGTTTCATTTGGTTACATGAGCATAATGTATATTGCCAAACCTAAGGGCCTTTTTGGTTTTACGTTGCATATGTTGAATACTACGCTGCATACTGGGGTTTGTATTGTGGGCAGAACCCCATAATATGTTGTATTATGTGATATTTAATGTTTTACTTGGTTTGGAAATTAATTATATGGTAATTAAGAGGGGTCGTTACAGACAGCACCTATTGGTCAGCTAATGAGCCCAATTAATGCTCACGTGGTCCTGATTTCTGTAAATTGCGGTAGATGCTAGGGAATTGTAGGATTTCCTGCATCATGCGGTTATACGATGTGAGTGTGTATTCAATTTAATTCAAGAATGACAGTTCTTTTTTAATTTTTTTTTTTCCAGTTTTGTAATGCAAACTGCAAGAATAGAATCTGAATGAATAAATTTTGAAGGCAAATGTCACAAAGATTGTGAACGTGATTGTGCGGCGGTACCAATTAATTGGTGAAACCAGCAATCAATCTAAACCACACTATTATTGAGCAGATTATGTCAACATATCTAAGTCGGTTTACTTGAAATTTTCCGGAACAAAACTAGATAATTTGATTGAAATTTTATATGGATTAGAAGGGTAACCAATTGATCATCATGACAGCAATGGAAATTACAAATACTTTGTTTAAAATTGCTCTATCTACTATACTTTTGATAGAAGCCCTTTTGCCAAAACTTAGTTGCGAGATTTGCACCTTAGCCCATAAATTTATTTCATGCGTGTAAATTTTTTACAAGAATCATTTACTTATAATTAATGCTTAAAACCAAGCAATTGCAGGCCTGTTGACCAAAGAAAAAAAGATCATCATAGGGCTCCTTAGTCACCCAAGCTAGTTGCAGATACGACCAAGTCAAACAGGGGCAAGGTTAATACCTGGAGTCTGGAGATTTGAGGGCGTAATGGTAGTTATAATTAATATATTGTAGCAGATGCGTTAAGGCATGCCATCAAATGATCTTAATGGTTCTGTCAATGGAACTTTTGTCATCTTTACCCATCCATGAATTAATTTACTGGTAATCAGCACATAAGTCAATTACTTGTGTTGTACGTTAAACGTGGTTGGTCAGCACACCTAACAATTTACAGTATTAATAATTCATAATTTGACGCACGTGACTCTGAAATTGTTCCTTGGCTTTATCAAAAGACAACCTTATCATGATTCCTTGGTCTTTGGTATTCATTAGTATCTTGCTGCCTGCCAGGTGCCTTAAAGCAGTTCATTCAAGAAATGCGTGAAAAAATTTTTTCCAAAGGCTGTGAACCACGATGACGTCAAATTGACTTGTATGAATCCTTTTCCAAAATTTTAAATAGCGGTGTTTTTCGGGGGAATCTTGCACGTGTCTGTCATGGAGGTCTTTCTCATCTGTTTGTTTTTTCTCAACAAAACATACCTTATATCTTTTATATATAGGTGTAGTCGCCAACAAAACATATCTAACACGAAAGCTCACTTGCTTTCATGGCTACGCCCAACATATTCTTCTTCTCCATCATCCTCCTCTTAGCTCCACTTGATTTGGCTCTTGGAAACGTGACTTTGGGCTCAACACTCTCCACCAATGATCAAACTAATCCTTCATGGCTCTCACCTTCGGGCGAATTCGCTTTTGGATTTCGCCAAATCAACAACACAAACCTCTTTTTGCTTGCCATCTGGTTCAACAACATACCTGACAAAACCATTGTCTGGTATGCAAACATGTCAAATCCAGAAGTACCATCAGGATCGCGAGTTCAGCTCACACAAACCGGTCTCAGTCTCACTAATCCTCAAGGTCAAGCCATATGGACTGCTACATCTCAAGATAATGTGTCCTCTGGATCGATGTTGAGCACTGGAAATTTTGTTTTGGCATCCTCAAATTCTTCCTACTTGTGGCAAAGTTTCGACAATCCCACCGATACTCTGTTGTCAAGCCAGACTCTGCCTCTCAACGGTAAGTTGTCTTCTTGCTTGTCACAAACGAATTACACAAAGGGAAATTTTGAGCTTTATTTCGATAATGGCAATCTCTTGTTAAGTCAGATAGGATGGCCAACTGAATCTCGTTACACTAATTACTTTAGTGTCAACAAGAGTTCATCAGCAACCAATGATAATGACTCTGCTTTACAGCTAGTCTTCGATGCATCAAATCTTTATGTAGAGACAAGGGGTGGAGATCATAAACCCCTTGGGTCAGACTCAACTCTTGATGCTAACAGATTTTATTACAGGGCTACACTTGATTATTATGGACTTTTTACATTATATTCTGTCCCAAAGGGATCTGACAGCAACCAAGTTTGGTCAATTGTGGGTTATGTTCCAAGTGACATTTGCAATGACGTGTTCAGTGATTTGGGTAGTGGTTCTTGTGGGTATAATAGCTATTGTTTAATGGAAAATCAGAGACCAACATGCAAATGCTTAGATGGGTACTCTCTAGTTGATCCAAGCAACTTGTTTGGAGGATGCCAACCTGATGCCTCACTTGGTTGTGGGACTGATGACGTAGAATCAAAAACCAATCCGAAAGAGGTGTATGAGTTTAAGATTATGCAAAATGTAGACTGGCCTTTAGGAGATTATGAAAGATTGTACAATTACACCCAAGATGAATGCCAAACATCTTGCTGGTATGATTGTAATTGTGCTGTTGCCATTTTTGACAATCAAGGTACTTGTTGGAAGAAAAGACTACCACTTTCTAATGGGAGAGGAAATGCAGGTAGTGGTCAAACGGCACTCATCAAAATTAGAATTTTGCCAACAAGGAACAATCTTCACCGTGTTGTGAAAAAACAACCAGCTCTTTTAGGTTCTCTTATTGGTTCCCTTGTCATCAACACTTTGCTTATAGCCATTGTAGTTATGATTATTGTCTTTAGGCCAAAAAGGACTGTCCAAGTTTCAAGTGCTCTGGATGTAAATTTGCACTCTTTCACTTATGAAGCATTGAAAGAGGCAACACTTGGATTCAATGAAGAGTTAGGAAGGGGTTCATTTGGTACTGTGTACAAAGGCAACCTTAAATCAGGAGCTAATAATGATAATGTTGTTGCAGTGAAGAGGTTGGATAGATTGGCTCAAGAAAGAGAGGAGGAGTTTAGGACAGAGCTGAGTGCTATTGGAAAAACATGCCACAAAAATTTGGTGAGATTAATTGGTTTTTGTGATGAGGGAGTTCATAGACTTCTAGTGTATGAGTTCATGAGCAATGGAACTCTTGCAGACATCCTCTTTGGAGAACTTAAACCCATTTGGAATTTAAGGGTTAATTTTGCTTTAGGAATTGCAAGAGGATTGCTTTATTTACATGAAGAGTGAGATGCTCCCATAATTCATTGTGATATAAAGCCTCAGAATATGTTGATAGATGGACATTTCATACCAAAAATCTCAGACTTTGGGTTGGCCAAGTTGTTATATTCCAATCAAAGCCGAACTAATACAGTGATAAGAGGAACAAAAGGATATGTGGCTCCAGAATGGTTCAAGACCATTCCTGTGACTGCTAAAGTGGACGTTTATAGCTACGGGGTGATGCTGTTAGAGATAATTTGCTGCAGAAGAAATGTGATGATGGATATGGAAGAAGGGGAGGAAGAAAAGGCAGTGCTAATAGATTGGGCGTATGATTGCTATGTAGAAAGAAGAATAGATATTTTGATAGAGAAGGATAAGGAAGCCATGGCTGATATAGGGAGGTTGAAGAAGTGGGTGATGATAGCGATTTGGTGTATTCAAGAGAAGCAAGAAGCAAGGCCAAGCATGAAGACTGTGATGCAGATGTTGGAAGGACTTGTTGAAGTTCCAAATCCACCATTGCCTTCTTCCTTCACCTCAATTACGATCTGATGATTCTCAGGCATTTCAACCTCAAACAAAGTGTCACTTTTAGTCAACCCACATTAATAGTCTTTTTATTCAACACATGGCTAGCTGTTTGTTGTTTTGCATTTCCTTTTCTTATATTTTATAGGACAAAACATATGTCCCTTTGTTTATATCCGTTAGATCCAATTTTCCAAGCAAATTTTGCCAGGTGTGATTTTTATTATTAACGACAGTTTAACAGAATTTTGAAATTTTTTCCACATAATGTTTTGTTATTAGAAAAAAAATCCATGAGCTAAATTTTGATTAGAAAATTACACCTGATGATGGGTTACCACTTGCATATTTAGAGCTTGAGCGTACTGCTATAACTTTTTTTTTTTTTGTGTTCTTTTATGTAACTTCTTTTTTTCCTTCAATTTCAAATTTTATGCGTAATTAGATTTCAAGATATTTTTATCAGACATAATACATATCACTAAATTTTAAATAATCACATGTTAATGTTGTAGAAAACTACGTTGTTTACGAGAATATAGATTGTTTAATTTGAAGTTTCATGTAAATTCACAGCGACCTTCTCATATAAATTTAAATAAGAAACAAAAAAACAGTTGGTTTTACTTTCATTCTGGAGGAACAGTTTAGCGTTGTCCCGTACTGAATGAAAATAATAAAGGGGTATGAATGAATTACTGTATGTTCAATCACATTTAATGAAGACAAAAATCCCTGCAATTAACATTATCAGTTAAGGATATATATGAAGCATGGATCTTACCTTATTTCCTATTCGATGTCAATTCTATCCATATATTATCTCTGTATCAACATCAGTATATATATTTGGCCAAAAAAAAACCATCAGTATATATATATATGCTATAGAATCAGCAACTTCTATTTTTCTGTCTGTAAAAGTGAGAAAACAATGAATGAGTCAACGGGAATATAACAAATTCGTGATCAACGTGTTGAATATATAAGGGAGTGTCTGAGGGTTGAAAAAGAAAACCTGTGAGAATTAACGATGTCACATAAAAATGTAATGGATCCGTCCTTTTTCATAAGAACGAGAGAAGGAATGATGAAGAATGAGTTGAGTAGTTCTATTGGTAAAACATGCTACAGAAATTTGGTCAGGCTGATATGGAAATTTTACAAACATCATTTCCATACAACCCAAACTAATATGGCATTTAAGGATCAGTTTTGCTTTAGGAATTGAAGGGGGCTAATTTAGTTACTCCCATAACTCATTATGATATAAAACCTCAAAACATATTGTATTTTGGGCCGGCCAAGATGTTGAATTTTAATCAGAGTTTGAGATAAGAGGAATGAGGGGCTATTTAGCACCAGAATATTGATCATGGATTTTTATTTGTATGCTGTATTCATAATGTATTGGTTGTCATTGTGGATGATCATTTTTGTCATTGTAGATGATCATTCTTGAATTTTAACTCTGTTTAGAATGTCCACTTCCAGAAGGCATAACGCTTCATATATAGTCCAAATATGACCCAGACCTATCCATAGAAAGCTCTTTAAATCTAGTTTCATATGCAACTGGTTTCATCCCAATCGGATATGTAGTTTGAGAGTTATGTCTAAAATATCAAACCTATATTTGGAATATGATGGTGATTTGTGTGTCATTTTCTAAAATTTATATCTCTTTCATTTGATCTCCTTTGAATTTGATCTTAGTGTTAAAATGACGCATTGGAAGTCTAGTTTTATATGAATCAATTTTCACCTCAATTGGAGTTGTGGTTTGAGAGATATGGCCAAAATACTAAAACTCTGTCATGTTGAATGAAAACAAAGACAAGTGATAAATCGATTTGGTTCTTGGTAAATCGTTTTATCTTTACTTTTTCAATGACATAAATCAATTTGCCTATGTTTTAAATCGATTTACCTTATTTTTTAACATTTAGATGCCATTGTAGATTAATTTGAACAATAGTAAATCAGTTTACTTGAGTTCTAGAAATCATATAACTTTCGGCCAGATTGTAAATCGATTTGCCACTGCCAAGTAAACTCCAACCTGTACCAATTTGGGAACAAAATAATGGACGTTTGTTTGGTTTAACACCGTCATTGCTTTTTCTCCTTCTTATGTTATTTGTGGTTACTTTTGAACCAAAAAATAGTTTCTAATTACAGTTGCACTTTTCTTAAAAGTTCATAATCATTTTAGCACCTTAATCCTTTATTTATTTATTTATTTTATATGAACATGTCCTTAGTTCTATCCTAATGATTTACGTTAAAGGGATATCTGATAAAATTGTTTTAGAAAAGATCTGAGCCAAAAGATTCAAAGAATATAACAATTCTCTTGTGATGACATGCATACACATATAGAGACAGAACTAACTAAAATACGTTTCTCCATTTCCAGTATACGATTCAGAATCATATCACTCTGCCCAATGTTGGACCCAGGAAAAATATCACTATTAATTCCCAATTCCGTGAAAGGCTTACACCACAAAGGAACTTGAATCATGAAAATTAGATTACGTATCTAATGCATTTTAAGCTAGCCTTTTATCGGATAAAATAAAGATACAAGGCTATTTGCCTTTTAATTAGTTGATTTTCCTTTTGGTGGTAGGCTTTAGTTTAGTTTGAATTTGGGTTTGTTTTGTTCACTGTACTTCTTCGTGGACTTTTTTTTTTTTTTTTTTTTTTGGGATATCAATGTAAAAATATATTCATCCCAATGAATTCGTTTACTGAAGAACGTCCTGCAATAATGGGTATGTTTGTTTGAGCGATTCGATTGCTTATAAGTTGCTTTTTAATAGTGATTTACGGTATACGAAGTAAGTATGTGAGAGGAGTTGTGTCTCGATTTACGTAAAAAGCAACTTATAAGTTTTTATAAGCTCAAACAAACATGCTTAATATAGGTCATTATTTGAGAAAAAGTAGTACCCCAGCTTAGATCACCATGTAACTCATATATACCACTTGTTAAGAGCCTGTTTGGGAAAGTGGAAGACGGGTCCAAATGTGCAGCTACTCTCTCAAAAGCATAGTGGGCAAATTTTTGGTGTTTGGGAAAGCGTCTGAATCCATTATACTTTTTATCTAACCGTGGCTTATTCAAGAAGCTCAGAGTAGCTGCTTTTTGCTTTTCTCACCACAATTTGGAGCTCGTCAAAAATTGCTGGGAAAAGAAATGAGAAGAATCCAAAAGAGGAAATAATATAGAAAGGATACCTTAGCTTTATTATGGCAATGGCGACAATCAAAGATTTCATTGCAATAGGGTGCTCTGATATATTTTTCTCCTTCCCCGCGCGGTGAGGCGGTAATGAGTAGAGAGATTTTTTTTTTTCATCAAAAGGCAGAGAGATACAAGATGGAAGGGAAGAAGAAGAACAGTACAATTTGTCTTGTTTGTTTTTTTTTTGGATTTTTCTTTATCTTTGGAATGTGGATAAGAGTGAGTAAGGTGAAAAATATAATGATAGAGAGGAAACTTTTTGACTTTTTAGCGTGTATGTTTTCTTTTTTCCTTTTTTCATTAATATTTTAACTATTTTTATTTTATCAAATTTTAATGTTAATTTTTTACTTCAATTATCATAATAAAAAAAAATTTACTTCTGCCACCGCTAATGCAAACACAATGTTAGAAAAAAAAGCCATTTCTGTCACTGCTAATCCAAACGAAAATCACATTTACATTCTGATTTTTATCCTATCTTACTTTTCCAAAATTCATATGATACAAAAAACCATTTCTTCACCGCTAATCCAAATGGGCACTAACTCTGTCAATAAATTATCTCTATTTCTGGCAAAAAAAAAAAAAAAATCTCTATCAATGTCGTTATTTACCTGATTCCCAATCACACAACTTCTATCTATTCAATACAGGAAAATCAAAGCTAGATGTTAATTATTTTAATTTTGATATCTATTAATCCTGATCAAACTTCTATATATGCTTTGCTATAGTGAAAATTTTAAATGATTATTTCACTAATTTGCAAAAAGTTACGTTCTGTCACTCCCTTCATCATAGCCTGCACTTATACTCAACTTAGGTGATACTTAATAGCAAAATTTATAGGTTTGTGTCAAAATCAGACATTTCCTCTCTCGCTATATATGTGTGTTTTTTTAAGACGATCATAAATACAACATACACGTATAATATTTGTCAATTGTATTTATTAGAACATTGCAATTATACCCTTTTTTTTTTATTCTAAACACAAGTATCCTCTTATTGAATATAATCTTATTTAAGGTATTATTAGATACTAAATGTAAGTATCTTTTTCAATAAAAATTTAAATATTGATTCGTTATGTTATGAATAATACTTTTATTTTTAAGGGTAGAATATAGACCTTTCAATGGGTTTTTTCCGCACACATGCAATGCAATGGTATTATTATGGGCCACATGCAACGAATGAGCAACTTCATTTTTTTCTCCCCCTTCTAAAGAAGCAGAAACCAACCTGATTTGTGATTTCTACCCTACATTAGGATGTAAAGAAAATTAGGGGGAAAATATTAGGGGGGGAACTCTAAAAAATAATAAATTATTATTTTTTTAAAAAAAAAATTTCTTCCTATATTCTTTCCGCCCTAGTTTTCTATCATTTTTCTGTTCATCTAAACATAAATTCAACGTGGTTTGTGTCAACCAAAACCAATGTAAGACCTTGTCAAACTGGGAAATGGGAATAATCTAGCAGTCAAGTGGTTATATATCTATATATATATATATATATATAATATATATATTATAAAACCTAAATCTCATAATGTTACCCTACTTTTTTTTTTTTTTTTGGTTCAGTTTTCTTATCAAGCTTATTAAAACAGGACCACATTGCCCGGTTCAATATGGAAACCGACGAACCAGTTAAATAATCGGTTTAACCGGTCAAATTTGATATTTTTTTAAAAAAATTTAGAATTTTATATCAATAACCTTGAAATCTTCATTTTCTCACCGATTTGGCCTTAAGTTAGCTCCAGTTTAACCCCGATCTGACCCTTGACCCAATATTTCATCCGGTTTAGTGTCCGGTCCGAGTTTAATAATATTTTTTCTTATTTAAGAATTTTCCATTAGTACTATAAGGGGATCTTCTAGTCAATGGAGTAACTAATTTGAATTCCTACTTCTTGTGATTTTTTTCCACACCCATTTTTCCAGCTTTGAATTTCTAATAGTTCATGAGATATTGGGTAGTTAGAGACAAAATGACAATTTAAATGCAAAAGAAAGAAAGTAAGAAAGGATGAAAATCTAATAAAAGAAGGATATAAAAATAAATTAGAACAATGAAAAAGAATAAGAAAAAGTAGTTGTTTTAAGTATTTACTCCTTCGGTCTTCAATATAAGATATATTTGGAGAGTTGATATTTGTCCTAAATATAAAATAAAGTTTTCATATTTATTAATATTTTTCTAATTTATCTCTATTTGGTGCTCCATCAACCATAATCAAGGAAGAGACGGAATAAAGGAATTAATAAATATGACTAGGGTATTTTAGAAAATATATATTATATTAATCAACTTAATTAACTTTATTAATCCAATCAAATTAGAGAAATATATCTTATATTGAAGACTGGAGAAGTATTGTGATAAATTTTAGTCTTCTAAAATTTTTTTAGGTACTTAATTTCTTCAAAGTTTTTATTAATATTCCTAAAATTTATAAAATTATATTGACTTACTTAATATATGTAAATATTAATTAAATAAGGATCAATAATAATTCATTATTTTTTATAACAATAATTCATTATTTTAAGTATGACATACATCTATGAAATTTATATATATGCACTCTAAAAATACAATATAATTATTTTCTATGCATATATAGATATTTTTCTTTATTACATGCCTAGATAAATTTGAGAAATACTTGCATACTCTTGTAGTGCCG
The DNA here is from genome assembly GCA_963210345.1 of Inga oerstediana. Taxonomy (NCBI): domain Eukaryota; kingdom Viridiplantae; phylum Streptophyta; class Magnoliopsida; order Fabales; family Fabaceae; genus Inga; species Inga oerstediana. The sequence goes on from OY723409.1 coordinate 59,228,037, forward strand.
CTTCATCTATACTTTGACTAATTAAAATATACCCACTCATCTAATCTTACATAGCTGATGAGTTATATGAAGAAATTCAAATTTTATGATTTTAAAAAAGAACAACTCATGGGAGGGAATTGCATTTTTTTATTTTTCTTAATTATAAATTTTATGTGTTTTAAAATCATATAATTTGAATTTCTTCATATGACTCATCTGCTATGTAAAATTAAAATAAGATGAGTTATTGTAATTTAATTAGTCGGAGTATAAATGGGGTAACGCTTTTGGAGTATCTAAGTATTTCTTGATAAATTTTACATTTAGGCATCACTTGCATGAGAGTTCAATTTTTGTTGGTAGGAAGATCACATAATGGAAAAAATGGAATGATTTGAGCGCCCAAATTTGGACTATCCAGGTTTAATTTAATTTTAGCAGTTCCGATTTATTATTGTTTCAAATTTTACTTTTTTAAAAAATAATTTTTACATGTACAAAATCTAAAATAAAGATAATAATTTAACTGTCAATTAAGGGGCAATTTTGCCCTGAAAGTTGTCACCTAAGGGCAATTTTACCTCAAAAGTATCAAAAAAGGAACAATTTTGTCCTAACAGTTATCCCAATTAATTTTGACTCATAATTGACCAAATATGCTGAGCTGAAAGTCCACATGTCATCCATGTCATTTTAACTAAGGTGCAAATTTATCTAAGAAGTTTTAAATCTAACTTTGAAACAAAATGAAGTAGATGATATATGAACTTTTGAGGGTAAATTTGTACCTTAACAAAAATAACGTGGATAACATGTGGATTGTCAGTTGAGCATATTTGATTAACTAATTATCAAAATTAACTGGGATAACGGCCGAGGTAAAATTGCTCTCCCTTTTTGTTTTTTTACACTTCCGGGGCAAAATTACCCCTTAACCCTTTTAAAAATATTTTTTCCATTTAAAATGAAGTAGTTGAACAATTTAAATCTAAACCAATTGATAAAACTGTATATTTAGACCCGCAGCTCTCACGATGATGAGCACAGTAATTTTCATCATTGGACGCGCTCCCAAAGTGGGTGGAAGGACCTATGCTTGCGTTTAGCTTAATAGAATAATAAATCATCTTACTCAGACATTATAGTACACATACCGTATACAATATCTAAACTGATATCAAGGTGAAATTGTGAATGAAGTACTTAATTATGTGCATGACTTTTCAATGCTGAAAAGTGGACAAAGACCAGGTCAACCTATCATAGTGTGGCACTTTGGCCTTTCGACATCCACATATTCCTTGCATCTTCGTCTTCTTTGCTTCTCTCACGTTTCTATCCCCTTAAAGCCACCCTTCCCCACTCTCTTCTCTCCGCAAATCTGATTCTAAAGCTCACTCGCTTTCATCATCATGGCTGTTCCAAATATCTTCTTCTTCTTCGCCCTTTTCTTGCTTCAACTTCATTTGGCTTTTGGAATCGTTGCTTTGAACACAACACTCTCCACCAACGATCAAACTAATCCTTCATGGCTCTCACCTTCAGGCGACTTCGCTTTTGGATTTCGCCAAATCAACAACACAAATCTCTTTTTGCTTGCCATCTGGTTCAACAATATACCTAACAGAACCATTGTCTGGCATGCAAACATGTCAAATCCAGAAGTACCATCAGGATCGCGTGTTCAGCTCACACCAACAGGTCTCAATCTCACTAACCCTCAAGGTCAAGCTATGTGGACAACTGGTGAACTCCAAGGAGATGTGTCCAACGCTGAAATTCGTGACGATGGAAATTTTGTTCTGGCATCCTCCAATTCTTCCTATTTGTTGTGGCAAAGTTTCGACTGTCCCACTGATACCCTGTTGCCAAACCAAACTCTGCCTCTCGACAGCATGCTGTCTTCTCGCTTGTCACAGACAAATTATGAAAAGGGAAGGTTTGAGCTTTACTTCGATGGTAATGGCAATCTCTTGTTAAGTCAGACAGGATGGCCATCTGAATCTCGTTACACTAATTACTTTATTGTCAACATGAGTTCATCAGAAACCAATGCTAACGACTCTGCTTTACAGCTAGTCTTTGATACATCAAAAGTTTATATAGAGACAAAGGGTGGAGATCACACCCCCCTGGGGTCTGGATGGCCGGACTCAACTACTCTTGATGTTAAAAGATTTTATTACAGGGCTACGCTTGATTACTATGGAGTTTTTTCGTTGTATTCCTATCCGAGGGGATCAAACGATGATCAAGTTTGGTCAGTTGTGGGGTATGTTCCCAATAACATTTGCGAAGCAATATTTAGCGACATGGGTAGTGGTTCGTGTGGCTACAATAGCTACTGCTCTTGGGATGACAACAACAAGAGGCCAACATGCAAGTGTCCGGGAGGATATTCTTTGGTAGATCCAAACGACGAATTTGGAGGATGCCAACCTGAATTCTCCCTTGGTTGTGGAGCTGATGATGCACGATCACGAGAAAATCCAGAAGAGGTATATGAAATGAAGCCTTTGCGAAATGTGAATTGGCCTCTTGCAGATTATGAATTGTTGACCAATTATACCGAAGGGGAATGTAAGAAATCTTGCTTGGATGATTGTAATTGTGCAGCTGCTATCTCTAACACTGGAATGCAGTGTTGGAAGAAAAGATTACCCCTTTCTAACGGAAGAATAGATCCAAAGCAGGGTTTAACAACAGCACTCTTGAAAATAAGAATTCAACCGTTGGGTAGTCTTAATCCTGATCTGGAAAAGGAAGATTGGGTCCAACCTGCTCTATTAGGGTCACTAATTGGATCCCTTGTTATTAATACTCTATTGGTAGCCACAGTTGTATCAATTATTCTGTTCAAGACCAAAAAGGTTGTTCAAGTTTCAAGTTTTGTTGAAACAAATATGCACTCTTTCACGTATGAAGTACTGAAGGAGGCAACACATGGGTTCAACGAAGAAGTGGGAAGGGGTTCATTTGGCATTGTGTACAAAGGCACCCTCAAATCAGCAACCGATACAGTCGTTGCAGTTAAGAGATTAGAGAGGGTGGCTCAAGGACGAGAGAAGGAATTTAAGAATGAGTTGAGTGCTATTGGTAAAACATGCCATAGAAATTTGGTTCGGTTGATTGGGTTCTGTGACGAGGGAGCTCATAGACTTCTGGTGTATGAGTTCATGAGCAATGGTACTCTCGCAGATATTCTTTTCGGAGAATTCAAACCCCATTGGAATTTAAGGGTGAACTTTGCTTTGGGAATTACAAGAGGGCTGCTTTACTTACATGAAGAGTGTGATACTCCCATTATTCATTGTGATATAAAACCCCAAAATATTCTAATAGATGAGCAGTTCATGCCAAAAATCTCAGATTTTGGATTGGCCAAGATGTTGTACTTTAATAAGAGCAGAACTCATACAATGATAAGAGGAACGAGAGGATATGTAGCACCGGAATGGTTCAAGAATACTCCAGTGACAGCTAAGGTGGATGTTTATAGCTATGGCGTGATGCTGCTAGAGATAATTTGTTGTAGAAGAAGCATGGAGATGGATCTGGATGAAGTGGAGGAAAGCAAGGCGATATTGATAGACTGGGCTTATGATTGCTATATGGAAGGTAGGATAGAGATTCTGGCAGAGAATGATAATGAGGCCATTGCTGACATAAAGAGATTAAAGAAGTGGGTGATGATAGCAATATGGTGCATTCAAGAGAATCCTGAAACAAGGCCTCACATGAAGACTGTGATGCAAATGTTGGAAGGCCTTGTTGAAGTTCCAAGTCCTCCATCACTCTCTTCGTCCTGCATCTCAACAGTATGAGGGTCACAGCTATGGTAGACATATTTATGTTGGAGGACTTGCTTCTTTCAATTGATCGTTTGTTTTTTTTCACGTGCATGGTTTATTGTAAGCAGTGGTTTACATTTGGGCATATTGGCCTTGTAGCTTGAGCCTGGGTTCTTTTTCTTGCCTCTCATTGTATTCAAATATAATAATAATTCGGTGAATGTTTTGTCCCAACTGACTGCGGACCCTTCTTTTGTAAGAAGAAACACAAAGGCTCTTCGTTTGGTAAGTTGCCTTTTAAAATACCATTCATAGGTTCATCTTGCCCAATCAATAGGCATTGTACTAATTCTAAAGGAGCGTGGTGATCATGCAACATCATGATGTATAAAAACACAAAGTCAAGTGGGTTGGTAAGTACTCTTTAAGTTGGAGGCATGCCTTGATCCTAATAAGTCCTGAGATCCAACTCACATAAAATTTCTATCATAAAGACGTGTTCAAATTAAACTGAAAGCTATTGCACCCACCTGCCCGAAGACAAGACTTAGTCAAACAGAAAAGATCATATGAATTCTCAGACTAAATTGGCATGTTTGGTTCATTCATTCCTAAACACATTCGTTCCATTATTAATATTGACTATTGATTCTGTCTTCAGTAGAGGAATTCCTTCTTGTTGTAAACTTCTAAAGAAAAGAAAAAATTATTATTATAACTTTACATGAAAATATATAAATAAATTTGAATTGTTGAAATTTGACCTAAAATATCATTAAATTTTTTTTTCTGAATCTATCAGCCGTAAACTATTTAGATGAAATGTTAACGGTTTAAATTTATTTCCATATTTTTATATAAAATTATGAAAATAGTTTGATAAAATATTTAATCTGAACAGTTGAAATTATAATCAATATAATGCCGATGAGAAGAGTAAAGGGGAGGAGAAGGAGGAAAAAAGAAGTAGAGGAGAGCAAATCCAATCATATTATCAAATCCAATTAAAATTTTTCCCGTTAATATCGAGCATTGTAATTATAGTCAATAGAGTAATTAATTCGAATTCTTACATGTTCTGATATTTTCGAAACCCATTTTTTCAGCTTTGAATCCCTAGTTCTTGAGAAATTGGATAGATAGAGACAAATGACAATTCAAATGCAAAAACAAGAAAAAAAAGAATGAATATCAAATGAAAGAAGAAGGATATAAAAATATAAATTAAAACAATAAGATCCATGTCTTTAAGTGATTTTTTATATAAACTTACTTTTCAATATATAATCATCCAAATAAGTTTTTAAAAGTCATATTGAAAAAAAAAACACTTCTATCACTGTTAATTTAAACATAAATCATATTATACAATCTCACTTTTATCCAATTTTAAATTTATAAAAATTAAATTAAAGAAAAACTACTTTTACCCATAGTATTAAAAACCGGACCGGACCGGCCGGGTTGAACCGGAAACCGGTGACCCGGTCACTTGTCCGGTCCGGTTGATGTTGCTACTCGGGCGGAATGCAACTCGGAGCAACCCGGTATAAACCGGGTAAACCAGGCATGACTCGGGATAAACCGTCTGGTTGGTGGGTTACCCGGTTTAGTAATTTTATTTTCACGACGAGCGAAAACTCTGCATTTAAAGAAGGTGGTTTATCTCCAAGAAGAAGAAGACGATTTTTTCCAGAGAAAGAAGAAAAAGGAGCAATAATAGAAAGAAAATAGTGGAGGAGATGTAAGAGGAAGCTTACAGCAGAAAAATTTCTTGAAGGAGAACGCATGAAAGACAAAGAAAAAGAACGATTTCTGGGGATGGTGCACTTCAGTTGAGAGAAGATACAACGGAAAGGCGAAAAATAGAGGTCGAGCCACAGAGAGATTGTGATTGAAAAGAAGCCAGGAAAGGGAAGAAAAGGCTCTGCTATTGATAGCTGTCAAAACGTGTTGCAGGTGGTTGGGCTCAATAATTTACTAATTTTACTGTATTCTCGTTTTCCAAAGCTTTCCATTTACCAACATGAGCTCATTTTTTTTTTATAAATGATAAAATGCATTTATGTTGATAAATATTTAAACATAAAGTACAGAATTTAAAAAAAAGAGGCGAGCAGTAGAATTCTATTCACATAGTATATATATCAGCTGGGTCAAAAATATATATATACTATATATATCTGGCAAAAAATAATATATATATACATCAATTATTTTGGTTGTTCAATAGGATATTTTACTATTTTTATTAAAATATAATTTATAATCAAACATTAAATTTTTTTTGTAAATTTTAACTTATCTTTTATAAATCATCACCGGTCTGACCCCGGGTTGACCCCGATCTGACCCACTAACCCTTGACCCATTGCCTCAACCGGTTCAATGACCGGTCCGATTTTTAATACCTTGAAAAAAAAAATGAGCTCATGTTGGTAAATGGAAAGCTTTGGAAAACGAGAATACAGTAAAATTAGTAAATTATTGAGCCCAACCACCTGCAACACGTTTTGACAGCTATCAATAGCAGAGCCTTTTCTTCCCTTTCCTGGCTTCTTTTCAATCACAATCTCTCTGTGGCTCGACCTCTATTTTTCGCCTTTCCGTTGTATCTTCTCTCAACTGAAGTGCACCATCCCCAGAAATCGTTCTTTTTCTTTGTCTTTCATGCGTTCTCCTTCAAGAAATTTTTCTGCTGTAAGCTTCCTCTTACATCTCCTCCACTATTTTCTTTCTATTATTGCTCCTTTTTCTTCTTTCTCTGGAAAAAATCGTCTTCTTCTTCTTGGAGATAAACCACCTTCTTTAAATGCAGAGTTTTCGCTCGTCGTGAAAATAAAATTACTAAACCGGGTAACCCACCAACCAGACGGTTTATCCCGAGTCATGCCTGGTTTACCCGGTTTATACCGGGTTGCTCCGAGTTGCATTCCGCCCGAGTAGCAACATCAACCGGACCGGACAAGTGACCGGGTCACCGGTTTCCGGTTCAACCCGGCCGGTCCGGTCCGGTTTTTAATACTATGCTTAATAGAAAAGAAGCAACATGTAGCACTCAATATAATGGTATTACTTTAGTCCGCATACATTAATGGAAGAGTGAGGCCCAATAATGAATTAACAAGTCGACGACTTTGTCAACAAGTTGCAATCAACTCAACAGCAATACATTGAATCTTAGAAAATTACCAGGTTCGCACATGAAGCATGGATCTTAGATCACCACGTAGCTCATCTTGTATCAACAACATTAAGGAATGAGCACCTTTTCGTTTTATTTTTTCTATCTAAAGAACCAGAAAACAGTCTAATTTCCCGATCAATTGTGTCGTGTGCCAACAAAAAAAAAAAAACCATGCAAGACTTTGTCAAACAGGGGATATTAAACTGGCAGTCAAGTCATCAATAATATCCATCATACAACCTGAATCTCAAAATGTTGTTCTCGTCAGTTTTTTTTTTATTTGAAATGTTCCAATTAACACTGTGCATTGCGCAGGGGTCTTCTAGTCAATGGAGTAATTAATTTGAATTCCTACTTGTTGTGATATTGTTTTCCAAACCCATTTTTTCAGATTTGAATTCTCCTAGTTCATGAGACGGGATGGAGACAAATGGCAATTCAAATGCAAAACGCAAGGAAAAAAGAATGAATATCTAATTAAAGAAGAATGATATAAAAATAAATTAACACAATAAAAAGAATGATAGAAAATGGTTGTTTTAAGTATTTATTGTCATAAATTTTAGTATATGTTAATTTATAGTTTTTTAAGACATATACTTAATTTATTTCAAAGTTTTTATGTATATTCCTAAAACTTATAAAATTATATCGAATTAACTTAATAGATGTAAATATTAATTAAAAACAATGAATAATATAATTCATTATTTTAACCATGACATCTATTGAATCATTATGAATACATCATCATCATTTTCTATATATAGATAAATTTTACATTTTGGCATCATCACTTGCATAAGTTCAATTTTTGTAGCAAGGAAGATCACATATTGAAAAAATAGTAAGTAAAATATACCTACGTTAAGTACTACCATTGGTCTTAAATATAACAGTGCACATACCGTATACAAAACGTGAACTGAGATCGATGTTCAGTACTTATGAATATTCATAAACGTACCTATTTCTCTCCACATCCAAGGGTTCGATTATTCTAGTGATGACATTTCTATGTTGAAAAGACACCGAAGACCACGTAAACCAATCACAGTGTGGTCTCTTGGACATCGTCTTCATGCCTTCTCTCTCACGTTTCTCTCCCCATAAAGCCACCGTTAGCTTCCTCCCTCTCTTTTCTCGATATCTCATTCTGAATCTAACTCGCTTTCAACATCATGGCTATTCTCAATATCTTCTTCTTCTCGGCCCTTTTCTTATCGCTTCACTTTAATTTGGCTTTTGCAAACGTTCCTTTGAACACAACACTCTCCACCAACGATCAAAATGCTTCGTGGAACTCCTCTTCTGGAGAATTCGCTTTCGGATTCCGCCAAATCAACAACAGCACAAACTTCTTCTTGCTTTCCATCTGGTTTGCCCAAATACCAGATCGAGCCATCGTCTGGCATGCAGATATCCCAGCTCCAATACCACTTGGATCAACGGTTCAGATCACGCCAAAGTGTCTCTCACTCACTAACCCCCAAGGTCAATCTATGTTGCTAACTGACGAACTACAAGAAGATGTGTCCTATGCTGAAATGCGTGACGATGGAAATTTTGTTCTGGCATCCTCCAATTCTTCTTATTTGTGGCAAAGTTTCAACTATCCCACTGATACTCTGTTGCCAAACCAAACTCTGCCTCTCAACAGTAATTTGTCTTCTCACTTGAGACAAACGAATTACTCAAAGGGAAGGTTTGAGCTTTATTTCGATAATGGCAATCTCTTGTTAAGTCAGATAGGATGGCCAACTGAATCTCGTTACACTAATTACTTTAGTGTCAACAAGAGTTCATCAGCAACCAATGATAATGACTCTGCTTTACAGCTAGTCTTTGATACATCAAATCTTATGTACAGACAAGGGGTGGATATCATAAACCCCTTGGGTCTGGATGGACCACCTCAAATCTTGATGTTAATGGATATTATTACAGGGCTACACTTGACTATTATGGAGTTTTTACGTTATATTCCCATCCAAAGGAATCTTTCAATCAAGTTTGGTCAGTCGTGACCAATGTTGTTAACTTCAGGAAATTCTTACTAGAATTTCATATTTCATACTGTTTTACTTCACTTTGGGTGCATAAGGGGACATTAAAAAGGATTAAAGTGATGAATTGTGTTTCTCTCATGCTATGCACAGCAGAATGAAATTGGGGAGGACATTACTCCCTAATTGCTATGAATGTCTAACCATGTGTGCAAGTTCTTTGTGTGAACTGGTACAGATTAAGTCAGGGCTAACCCAGAGGAAGCTGCAGGCAGTGAAAAGGAGAGGAAGGAAGTTGAAGCTGACAACCAGTGAATGAAAGACCAGCTGGAAGATCAGAGCAGAATAGAAGGTGTGGGCTGCGGCCCACAACCTCTTGGGCCGCGGCCCAGAAGAGCAAAATGAGCCCAGAGAGTATTGGGCCGCGGCCCACCACATCTTGGGCCGCGGCCCAGGATGTTCACATCAGCACAGAAACTCTGGGGCCGCGGCCCACAACCTCATGGGCCACGACCCATGAAGGGAACAGGAGCACAGAAAGGCGTGGGCCGCGGCCCACAAACTCTTGGGCCACGGCCCACAAGCATCGACCTGAGGCCAGAGACTCTTGGGCCGCGGCCCACAGAGTGGAGGGCCGCGGCCCAAACCTGAAAATGAAGGTGTGCGTTTTGACAGCTGAGAAGATATAAAAGGCAAACCCTGAGTTTTGAGAGGAGGATCCCTATTTTGGGAAACACCAAGAAAAGCGGCTAGAGAGTGTGGAGAGCTGGAGAACTGCCAGAAGCAAGGGAGCTTGCAGATTGGAAGCGATTTCACTCCAAGTTCTTGTCCCTTCTGTATTCATTCCATTCTTCCCACTGTGATTCTGTTATGGCTACTTTTAGTCTTGTTAATTGTAATCCATTTTTGAACATGAGTAGTTAGTTTTCTTATTCTAGGATTGTTCAACGATTTTGTATGGATTAAACTCGAACTCTTCTTCTTCTTCTTTAGCTAAGGGTATATATATGTTAACTCTTCTCTGTTTTCACTGACATTCATGAAATGCTAGCACTATGAATAACATGTTCAACTAGATTAAGCTTGAGAGAGTTAATCTAATTGAAGAACGTGGGTAGAGTTATGCTAGACCTAAAGTTTAAAGAGTTAAATGGATGGTTTGTTAATAACATAGAGATATAGTTATTAACCTAGCATTGTCAAAGTAAGGAAGTTGTGTAATGTTTATTTTCCCTTAAATGCAGCAAGAGATTGTGTATCTAATTGGAAAATATAAGTTGGTTATGACTCGAGAGAGCTTAACCAATGGCTATCAAACCTTAGACTGACATATATATATTCCCATAAACAGTATTATCGAAGAGGAAGTAGATTGAGTTTATGATGTACAAAAGAAGTGAACAATCCTAGATACACTTTACTTGATTGAATCCACAAGAAGCATATTCTGTTCAGCGTTTTTCTTAGTCGTTATCAGCACATCTTTTGAATTTGTTTTTCTCACACTCAACATTTTGTCTGAGTCAACTTGATCAAACACATCAAGCCATTGTTCAACTAATTGTTATTCAAATCCTCGTGGGAACGATCTTTACTTATCACTCTATTACTTGGCGTGACCCGTGCACTTGCGGTGGTGAACAAGTTTTTGGCGCCGTTGCCGGGGATTGGTTTAACAAATATTTTAGTTGACCTTAGGCTTATGTTAGTAGATTTCGCTTGATTCTTTAGTTAGAGTTATAATTTTTCTGTCATTGTTTTCTGAATTCAATTTCACTTATTTTAGCTTGATACTTGCTGTTTTGTCCTTTTCGCAGGTATCAGTCCAGTTCATGCAACATTTGCAAGGAAACGAACTGATCGTGGTGCTGGACGGATTACAGCGCATTGAGGAAGAACCAGAATCAGCAGCAGAATCTGAGTCTGGAACTGAAACAGCAGCAGAATCTGAGTCTGGTACTGAAACTGAAGCTGAAACAATGGCGGATGAATATGACAGAGCCACTGTCAATGATTTTGCCAGCAGAAACATGCGAGGAACTCAATCATACATTCAAATGCCGGAGATGCAAGCCCACACTTTTGAGATCAAACCGGTGATGATAACGATGTTGCAAATGCACGGGTTGTACCATGGCCTTTATAATGAAGACGCCAACAAACATTTGATGTATTTCTTAGAGGTGTGTGACTCCTTCAAGCAGAATGGTGTTCCTCAAGATATACTGCGGTTGCGGCTATTCCCTCTCTCTCTTTAAGGGAAAGCTAGAGATTGGTTTAACAATCTCCCGGAAGGATCCATAACATCTTGGGCTGATCTTGAAGCTAAATTTAGAGCTCGATTTTTCTCCGATGATAAATCAGTGGAAGCAAGGGATGAGTTTCTAAGCTTTAGACAACAGCCGGATGAGCATTTGTATGTCGCATGGGAAAGGTACAAGATGCTAATGAAACAATGCCCCAATCATGGGGTGGACAAGTGGGTAGTAATCCAGATTTTCTGCACAAGATTGAATCCTCAATCTAAAGTCATGGTGGACTCTATGACTAATGGAGGTTACCGGAATGTTCCTGTCAATGAAGTTTTTAGACTTTTGGACCAATTATCTACAAATAACACCCAGGGGAATGATAGGAGAACTCCAACTACCCCAGCCCTACTCAACACAAAAGAAGACTCTTCATCACAAATTGCCACAATTTTGTCCGCTTTGAACAAACGTTTTGATGTCTTAGAGTCTCAAATAAACAAGGGCAATACCCGTGGTGTGCATTCTGTTCAATCCACTCCGATTGTATGTGAGCAATGCAATGATGTCCACATGCCGGACAATTGCCCTCTTTACATAGACACTGAATCTGTCAATTATATGGGCAAATTCCAACCTTCTCAAGGTAATCCATACTCACAAACTTACAATCGTGCTTAGAGAGCTCATCCCAACTTCTCTTGGAGTCAAGGTAACACCTTGAATCCTCCTCATGAGTCTACTTCTGGCACCAAGCCGGTCCCTCCACCGGGTTTTCCAATGCAAACAAGGCAAGCTCCTATGAAAGAAGAAGAATCCAAGACAGACAAAATGTTGTCCCGGATCTTAACCGAAGTGGAATCTTCAAGGGGTGAGAGTAAGGCCACTTTTTCTCTTCATGAATCTGCTATTAAGAACCTTGAAGTTCAAGTGGGGCAACTAGCTATACAAGTAAATGCCATGGCTCGAAACGGTCTCCCAAGTGATACCATCCCTAACCCAAAGAGGGGTGGAAAAGAAGAATGTAAGGCCATTCATTTGAGAAGTGGCAAGGTGCTTCTGAACATGCCTAGCTCAAGCGCAACGGAACCAAAGCAAGATGAGCAAGTGGACATTGAAGTTGATGAGGAGGAAGTCATAACTCCAGAAATTATGGTGGAAGATGAGGAGACTAAAAAGAGAAAGCACACTGAGGGTGGATTGGATGATGTTGGCAAGAGCAAGAAGAAGGAACAAGAACTAATTAACGAAAAGAAGAGCAAACCAAGCGCCTCCACTGTCATGCCTCCCTTACCATTTCCTCAAAGATTCAAAAAGAAGGAGGAAGACGCACAATTCAAGAAGTTTGTAAATATGTTTAAGCAATTACATGTCAACATTCCTTTTGCTGAAGAGTTAGAGGGGATGCCTAAATATGCCAAGTTCCTTAAGGATGTGTTGTCTAAGAAGAGGCGATTCAATGAATTTGAAACTTCGCTTTAACTGAAGAATGTAGTGCCGTGATCCAGAGGAAATTACCCACCAAGTTGAAAGATCCGGGCAGTTTCTATATTCCTTGCAACATTGGTACAAACTTCAACGGTAAAGCTCTATGTGACTTGGGTGCTAGCATAAATCTGATGCCCTTGGCTGTTTTTAACCAATTGGGGCTAGGAGAACCGAGGCCTACCACAGTTACCCTTCTATTTGCTGACCGGAGTATTTCTAAGCCTAGAGGAATTATTGAAGATGTTTTAGTTAAGGTAGACAAGTTCATCTTCCCAGCAGATTTTGTGGTGCTTGATTGTGAAGTTGATTGGAAGATCCCAATCATTTTAGGCCGTCCATTTTTAGCTACAGCAAGGACTCTTATTGATGTGGAAAAGGGCGAAATTACTTTAAGGGTAGACGACGAAAAAGTGGTCTTTAACATGCCAAAAGCCTTGAAGTTCCATGATGATTCAGCTCAATGCTCATTTGTGGATATATTGGACTCACTCATTCCTCAAGAGGCCTATGCTCCTATGATTAAAGACCCTTAAGAGGCATTTCTAATTGGGGAGAAAAGCTTGGATGAATTTGATGAAGAAGCTATTGAAAACCTTTTTTGTATGGAGGCATTCCCTCACTCAAGACAAAGGAATTTTGAGCCACTTGAGGTGGCTGAGGCATTAAGCACTCCTTTGAAGCCATCTATTGAAGTTCCACTATCTCTTGAGTTAAAACCCTTACCATCTTATCTTAAGTATGTCTACTTAGGAGAGGCCGACACATTATCGGTGATTGTCTCTTCCGATCTTTCGAATCTGCAAGAGGAAAAGCTCCTACGAGTTTTAAAGGACCACAAGCAAGCCATAGGTTGGACCATAGCTGACATTAAGGGAATCAGCCCTTCTATGTGTATGCACAAAATCTTGTTAGAAGATGATCATAAAACTTCTATTGAGCATCAAAGGCGATTGAATCCAATCATGAAGGAAGTGGTCAAGAAAGAAATACTTAAGTGGCTCTCCGCTGGAATTGTGTACCCTATCTTTGATAGTTCATGGGTGAGCCCAGTCCAATGTGTCCCTAAGAAGGGTGGCATGACTGTAGTGGCTAACACCCAAAATGAACTAATTCCTACTCGCACGGTGACTGGTTGGCGGGTGTGTATGGATTATCGGGAGCTCAACACAGCTATAAGAAAGGATCATTTTCCTTTGCCATTCATAGATAAAATGTTGGACAAGTTAGCTGGTCAGGAATTCTTTTGTTTCCTTGATGGATATTCCGGGTACAACCAAATTGCCATAGCCCCAGAAGATCAAGAGAAGACCACCTTCACTTGTCCATATGGCACTTTTGCATTTAGAAGAATGCCCTTTGGACTATGCAATGCACCAGCCACTTTTCAACGGTGTATGATGTCCATTTTTGCTGATATGATTGAGAAAACAATTGAGGTATTCATGGATGATTTTTCTGTCTTTGGTCCATCTTTTGACTCGTGTTTGGAGAATTTAGATGCTGTGCTTACAAGGTGTGAAGAGGCAAACCTAATTCTCAATTGGGAGAAATGCCACTTCATGGTGCAAGAAGGCATTGTACTTGGCCATAGAGTATCCAAGAACGGGTTGGAAGTAGATAGGGCTAAAATTGCGATTATTGAGCAATTACCACCACCTACTAATGTCAAGGGTATCCGAAGTTTTCTTGGACATGCCGGGTTCTATCGGCGGTTTATCAAGGATTTCTCAAAAATTGCCAAACCCCTTTCTAAGCTTTTGGAAAAAGATGTAGAATTCAAGTTTGATGATGAGTGCTTACATGCTTTTGAAGAATTAAAGAAGCGTCTCATTTCAGCTCCTATCTTAGTGGCTCCAGATTGGGTTTTACCTTTCATTATCATGGCTGATGCAAGTGATTATGCCGTTGGTGTTGTTCTTGGGCAAAAGGCAGAAAAACTCTTTCACCCTATATATTATGCGAGTAAAACTCTTAATGGTGCCCAACTCAATTACACCACCACTGAAAAAGAGTTACTTGCCATAGTGTATGCATGTGAGAAGTTTAGACCATATATTGTAGGTACCAAGGTTACAGTATACACCAATCATTCAGCTCTCAAGTACCTACTCACCAAGAAGGACTCTAAGGCTAGACTCATTCGCTGGGTGCTTCTACTTCAAGAGTTTGACCTGAACATAATTGACAGAAAAGGTATAGAGAATCAAGTGGCCGACCACCTATCAAGGCTGAGCACCGAACCTCAACTTGACGATTCTGACATGATCCAAGCATCATTTCTTGATGAACGGCTGTTCTTTGTTGATCACTCATCTACACCATGGTTTGCTGATTTTGTAAACTATTTGGTTTGTGGAGTGTTACCTCCGAAGTTCAATTCTCATCAAAAGCGCAAGTTTTTGCATGAGGTGAAGAAGTACTTTTGGGATGAACCTTACCTATTTAAGAGGTGCCCTGACCAACTCATTCGAAGATGTGTGCTAGAAAATGAACAAGAGTACATTCTGCATTGTTGTCATTCGTCTGAGTATGGTGGTCATTTTGGAGGAGAGAAAACTGCTGCGAAAGTGATTCAAAGTGGGTTTTATTGGCCTTCATTGTTCAAAGATGCTTATGCTTTTGCCCTCCAATGTGATCGGTGTCAAAGAGTGGGGAACATATCCAGAAGGAATGAGATGCCACTGAATAACATGTTAGAAGTTGAGCTCTTCGATGTCTGGGGGATTGATTTCATGGGCCCATTCACTAAGTCCTTCAACAATGAACACATTTTAGTGGGAGTGGACTATGTATCAAAATAGGTGGAAGCTATGGCATGTGTGACTAATGATGCCAAGACGATACTGAAGTTCCTCAAGAAGCACATTTTCACAAGGTTTGGCACACCAAGAGCAATTATCAGTGATGGTGGATCACATTTCTGCAATCATCAATTCCAAGCTCTGATAAAGAAATATGGTGTGAGGCACAAAGTAGCATTGCCTTACCATCTCCAAACAAATGGCCAAGCTGAGATTTCCAACCGGGAAATCAAGAATATTCTTGAGAAGATGGTGAACACTACTAGGAAAGATTGGTCTTCCAAGTTAGATGATGCGTTGTGGGCCTATCGAACAGCTTACAAAACACCTATTGGTATGTCTCCATATCAATTAGTGTTTGGAAAAGCCTGCCATCTGCCTGTGGAATTGGAACATGGAGCATATTGGGCCATCAAGAAGTTAAATTTTGATCTACAAGCTGTAGGAGAAAAGAGGCTACTCTAACTCAATGAGCTGGATGAAATCCGCTTAAATGCCTATGAAAGTTCACGGATTTACAAAGAGAAGACAAAGAGGGATCATGACAGAAAAATCAGTCCCAAGAGCTTTGAACCGGGACAAACTGTTCTTCTTTACAATTCCAAACTGAGGCTCTTCCCTGGAAAGCTTAAATCTCGATGGTCTGGGCCCTTCAAAGTGATTCAGGCATCACAATATGGTGATGTGGAGTTGGAGAATGATAAGGGTGAGAGATTCAAGGCTAATGGTCAACGGTTGAAGCATTATTGGGGAGGAGATGTGGATAGGCTGGTATCCACCATCTACTTATCAAATGAAGAGTGACCAAAGTGAAAAGTCAGGCTAAGGACTATAAACTAAGCGCTTCTTGGGAGGCAACCCAAGTTCTGAACTTAATCTCTTTCGTTTCTTTGAGTTTAGCGTAATTTAGTAGGTTTACGTTTGGTCTTTTAACTTTTGTAGGGAGAAAAGGATTTCAAATTGAAAGTTGGCGAGAACAAGAATATGGCCAGGCAGAGGGGTGGCATCTTGATGAACAGGCCTATTCCAGGGAAGTTCTTCAACTCTTATGCATGCTTGTGTATTCTGATGCCCGGGATATGATATGAGATTTGCAATGACTGTTAGAGAAGCATTATGCATTATTTTTGGCTTCAATCTGTCAAATGGTTGATCACACATAGAAAATCCTGCTTTAGGAGGACATTTTAATCATAGGAATGCGTGGTTTAGGGGTGTTGATTGTGAGAGTCACCATGTGAAAGTGTGGCATAGTTCTGATACTCTTAATTGAATAGCCAATGATTTTGTATGCTGTGTGTCAATGATGAGTACAGTGGATTATATGACTGTGTGAAAACTGATAGGCTGGAAAATGCACTCTGGCCGTGGTTCAGAAGATATTGGGCCGCGGCCCATACATGCCCAGAACTGGATGTCCCTGGTCAGAAAGTTTTGGGCCGCGGCCCAGCATGTCCATAAAGTGAAGACCAGGGCTCAGAGAGTTTTGGGCCGCGGCCCAAGGCTTCCACTGAGAGCCCAGAAGGTTCTGGGCCGCAGCCCAAGCGCGACAGCAGGGTTTTTAAAAACCCTGCTGCGGTTTATTCCTCTCATATCTTCCTCTCTCTGCCGCCGCCCCCCCCCCCAAAATTCCTCCTCCCTCATAGTCGACCCCCTTCCCCCATTTCCCCCCTTCAATTTCCTCTTCCTCTCTTGTTTCTCCTTCCTCCCCTCTTTATTTTTGCACTTTCTCTCCATCTACTGCTATCATTGGAAGCTGCTGCACAACCGTTGATCTCCCCTGCTGAGTAAGAAGCCCTAGGCACTACAAGTGGATCATTCCCCTTTGATTTCTCCTCTAATCTCTCAATTCTCTCCACATTTGAGGTAAGAAGTCTAAATCTTGCTCTGTTACTCGCATTTGGGGGTAGTTAGGTCGACTTTGATATGGAAATTTAGGCGTAGAAGTCGCAATTCTGTTGTAATTGTTGGTTTCAAGGGCAATGTACTTGAATTATTGAATCCTTTTGTCATAAGAATAGCAAATATGCCTTCAATTCATTCTGAATTCCCTAGTGTACCATTACCCTGTTTTGAGACCTGTGCCTCATTGCAAATGCTGTTACAAAGTCTCTGGAATTACACTGTTTAGTGTTGGCCTTGATAGTCTATCCAGTGATAGGCATTGCTGAGATTTAGGCTTGAAGTGATATAGGATGTTTTAGGCTATGAAGTGTAGAAGTATGAGTTTCATGATGTTTAATTTTGCTGCGCGTGCATTTTGCCCTCAAAATTATTGAAAATTGCTTTGCAATGCACTACACCCTGCACCTGTGGCTTGATTGTTGACTGCTTAAACTTCTTTTGTCTATCATGATTGGCACCAGATTTGCTTAAATTGTTGATTTCAGGGGACCTAATTATATTGCTCTGTTATGGTATGCACTGGTTTTGGCTGGGCTTGAATTCTCTGTTTTGGAATATCATGTATTAATTGCACTTCAAAGGTTTCCTAATTCATTTCAAACTTGAACGAGTGTGCTAAGTTGTGTATGTTCTCTTGATTGGCAAGTCTGTGATGAATGCATAAAAAAATTCTTCTGTTGATTCTATAAATGGAATTGTGCAATGTTGATATGTGCGAATGGTGTTTCATATGGTCACATCACACAACATGCTTGTATGGTTGCACAATTTGACTGAGTTTTGAAACTTCTAAGCAGTTGATAAAGGTCGACAAGTGTGTAGTTTTTCCTTTTGAATGATCATGTGAACCTGGAGGTGCATTTTGTGCTTTTGAAAACCATGTTTGGCTTAACCTCCACCATGGGCAAATTGCCTCATTTAATCTCAGAATTTCCACAGCTTCTCATACACTTTCAACTGTATTGAACCTGTGCTGTAATGGTTACATTGTGCTGCATGTTTTAGAT
The DNA here is from genome assembly GCA_963210345.1 of Inga oerstediana. Lineage (NCBI taxonomy): Eukaryota > Viridiplantae > Streptophyta > Magnoliopsida > Fabales > Fabaceae > Inga > Inga oerstediana. The sequence goes on from OY723409.1 coordinate 59,246,453, forward strand.
TGACTGTGTTATGAAATGAGATAGTACTGAACAGTTTTGCGACTATTAGGACATAAGTTTGGGGGGGTCATTATTGCATTGTCTGATTCTGGTGCCCATGTTTAGTGCCTGTTTGAGTCTTCATTGGTTTTGGCTGTCCATTGTCTTCTCTCGTAGCTACTATGCCAGCTAAGCGTGTTGCTGATCGCTCCGGTCCCAGGGCCGTTACTGAGGCCAAGACCAAGATTGTCACCCGACCTTTGTTGCAGGAACGGGAATTCCCGTTCAACGTCTCGTACGAGTTTTACTACCTCGCCACACGTACATATCACCTGCAGAGGCTTATGGAGCCCAAGGTTGACGGGAACCTGCAGATTGTCCAGGATTTTTACGCCAATGCCTCTGTGAAATCCATTTGGCGATTTCCTCTGCGCGGAGTCGAAGTGGACTTTACTCTTGAGAGCTTTAGGCAGTTTACAGCACTCCCCGCTGTTGAGGAGTGCAGGTACAAGTAACTATTGGACAGTGATGATGACATCCCTGAGGATGAGATTTCAGAGTTGCTAGTGTACAACCACCAAGTGGCATGGCAGACTCGAGGAGGGGCGCAAAAACATTTACCTCGGGCTCAGTTATCAGTTGAGGCTCGGGTGTGGCTGCATTTCGGCAAGGACTACTTCTGGCCGTTGTCGCAGAGGAGTCGCCTCTCTAGAGACCAGGCTCTCCTTATCTACCTGCTTATGAAGAAGGAGCCTGTTGATCTTGGCGCCTTGATTTATCAGACTCTTCACGACCATGCCCGAGATCATTCGGTAGGTCTGATACTACCGCACCTCATTTCCTCCTTCTGCACATCTGTGGGTGTAGCTGCTGTGGCTTCTGATGTTATGTTCAAGCCTCTTAAGAAGTTCAACTACTTGAGCATCAAGCCACGACCAGATGAGCAAGTTCTAGTCTCCCAGCGTACAGCGACCGACCCCTTCTTTCAGCAGGGAGGACCATCTCATCCGCCTCATGACCTTCCATTCCCCCAGGAGCAGGGCGAACCATCCGGTGCCCCTGCCTCTTCCGAGTCTACTGTCACGCTGGACGTGATCTTTGCGGCTATTCAACGCACAGAAGCTACTGCTGCCCAGTGCCTCACTTATCTACAGGATCACGGTGTTCGCCTGACCAGGTTAGAGGAGTTATTCGCTGCTCATATACCTACTGCAGCTCAGGCCGGTGACGATGATGATGGCGCGGAGGTTGGTGCTGCTGGTGGAGATGACGATGATGAGGGGGACAGCACTGATGCAACCGCCAGTGATGGTGATGGCGAGGACTAGTCTTAGTTGTGTTGACCATTTTTACTGCTGTTTTCCATTTTCCTTGGATATGTTTCAGACTTTGTTTCAGTACTGTGGTTACAGTTGCTCTTCCATTGCTTGACATCAGTGGTTTCAAATTTTATTGGATATTATGGTTTAGATATCTCTGGTGTTCACTGTTATACCTATGGCTGGCTGTATGCTCGTTTCTTTGCAGGTGCTATCTATGACACAGTGTGTCTTATGACAGTGGGGACACGTCTCCCTCAAGTTTGGGGGTGCTGATATATTTGCATGCATTTGTTTAAACCTGCTTTACGCCATATCTTTGAGCTAAATGTCTGGGAATTGTATTTGATAGCTGAGTTGAGTCAAATACTAGATATTCATGACTGCTTGGTTCTTATTTTACACATGACATGTATGAATTGTTTTCATTGTAAGACCTTTGAAATTGTAGTTGAATTCCTGGGAAGAGATGAGCGGTTCACACACTTCGAGAACAGAAATGACACTATTTTTGAGCTAAAAAATTTTTTTTTTACGGAACTGTATATGTTTTTGAGTAAATTGTATAGAAGTGGCTGTGGTTATGGCGCATAGTGTTAGCATATGGATCAGTTAAGTTAATGTATTCGAAATAAGTTAAGGTTGAATTAACCTTGGGGGTTGTGCACAAGAGAGGAGAAACCTCTGTTGGAAGGGTTTTGAGCCTGAACTTCATTCATTAGAGTGTTTGTGCCATTTATGCTAGTGTACCTCTAGAACTTGTTTAAATTCTTTTTCAAAATCACAGATGCATGTGGATTAGTGAAAATGATAGGGGCATTCATTTCTAAACCCATGAACCTAAACACAAACCTTTCACATTCATCCTTTGATCACCCCCTTTGAGCCATTCACCTTTTCTTTCTTTAAAAAAAAAAATCTGACATTTAACAAGTCATGCATGTTGTTGCTCTGTAATTGAATGATACTTAGAAAAGCAGTGAGTTAGCATTTGATTTAATATTTGTTTCAATAAGTGCTTAGTTACGCAATTTACAAAAGAAAAGAAGGAAGGAGTAAAAGAAAATCAATATGTACATGAAAAAAAAAAGAAAAAAAATAGAGAGAAGAAGAAGAAAAGAAAAGAAAGAGAGATGTCATTATCATTATATACACTTCAGCATGCATGGCACTTATTCCATTAGTCCTTCCCACTAGACCATTTCCAACATTACAACCCTGGTAAAAGGCCCCCTTGATTTATAAATCTAGGTGTACAAGTGGTGGAGAGAGTAGAATTTCTACAAGCCTATGGCAGGACCTGCTATAAGTGGTACTGAGCGAAATTAACCCTAAGTGTGAGGATTAAACACGTATAGCAGTGAGTGTTTTCTTGTGCACATAACTGTGGTTGATTGAGCTATAGCCTATTCCCTTTGCATTATCTAAAACTGAACTCTGTGTTAGCTTCAAGCGTCAACAATGAACAATTCCATGCAACCTTAAAGTTCCTGGAACACTGAAAGCGTGTGAATTGAATCCAAGTAAAAGGAAGGAGAATGCAATGGATTAGGTCTAGATAATGATTCCGAATCATACATGCTGAAATATTGTTCCTAGTCTTGATGAATGAAGGATGAGTGTTGGACAACTCTTGTTGAACATACACTCAGTTGAAAATGACTAGGGAATTAGTTTTTTTTTTATAAACCAAGCAGGCATGTATATTTGGTGACATGAGTAGCTTAAGAGAAGAGGGTCATGCATGAGCATTAGGCTGGTGAAGGAGTGAATTTACTCGAGGACGAGCAAAAGTTCAAGTTTGGGGGTGTGTTAACTTCAGGAAATTCTTACTAGAATTTCATATTTCATACTGTTTTACTTCACTTTGGGTGCATAAGGGGACATTAGAAAGGATTAAAGTGATGAATTGTGTTTCTCTCATGCTATGCACAGCAGAATGAAATTGGGGAGGACATTACTCCCTAATTGCTATGAATGTCTAACCATGTGTGCAAGTTCTTTGTGTGAACTGGTACAGATTAAGTCAGGGCTAATCCAGAGGAAGCTGTAGGCAGTGAAAAGGAGAGGAAGGAAGTTGAAGCTGACAACCAGTGAATGAAAGACCAGCTGGAAGATCAGAGCAGAACAGAAGGTGTAGGCCGCGGCCCAGAAGAGCAAAATGAGCCCAGAGAGTATTGGGCCGTGGCCCAGGATGTTCACATCAGCACAGAAACTCAGGGGCCGCGGCCCATGAAGGGAACAGGAGCACAGAAAGGCGTGGGCCGCGGCCCACAAACTCTTGGGCCGCGGCCTACAAGCATCAACCTGAGGCCAGAAACTCTTGGGCCGCGGCCCACAGAGTGGAGGGCCGCAGCCCAAACCCAAAAATGAAGGTGTGCGTTTTGACAGCTGAGAAGATATAAAAGGCAAACCCAAGGTTTTGAGAGGAGGATTCCCATTTTGGGAAACACCAAGAAAAGCGGCTAGAGAGTGTGGAGAGCTGGAGAACTGCCAGAAGCAAGGAGAAGCAAGGGAGCTTACAGATTGGAAGCGATTTCACTCCAAGTTCTTGTCCCTTCTGTATTCATTCCCTTCTTCCCACTGTGATTCTGTTATGGCTACTTTTAGTCTTGTTAATTGTAATCCATTTTTGAACATGAGTAGTTAGTTTTCTTATTCTAGGATTGTTCAATGATTTTGTATGGATTAAACTCGAACTCTTCTTCTTCTTCTTTAGCTAAGGGTATATATATGTTAACTCTTCTCTGTTTTCACTGACATTCATGAAATGCTAGCACTATGAATAACATGTTCAACTAGATTAAGCTTGAGAGAGTTAATCTAATTGAAGAACGTGGGTAGAGTTATACTAGACCTAAAGTTTAAAGAGTTAAATGAATGGTTTGTTAATAACATAGAGATATAGTTATTAACCTAGCATTGTCAAAGTAAGGAAGTTGTGTAATGTTTATTTTCCCTTAAATGCAGCAAGAGATTGTATATCTAATTGGAAAATATAAGTTGGTTATGACTCGAGAGAGCTTAACCAATGGCTATCAAACCTTAGACTGACATATATATATTCCCATAAACAGTATTATCGAAGAGGAAGTAGATTGAGTTTATGATGTACAAAAGAAGTGAACAATCCTAGATACACTTTACTTGATTGAATCCACAAGAAGCATATTCTGTTCAGCGTTTTTCTTAGTTGTTATCAGCACATCTTTTGAATTTGTTTTTCTCACACTCAACATTTTGTCTGAGTCAACTTGATCAAACACATCAAGCCATTGTTCGACTAATTGTTATTCAAATCCTCATGGGAACGATCTTTACTTATCACTCTATTACTTGGCGTGACCCGTGCACTTGCGGTGGTGAACAAATGTCCCTCTAAACATTTGTAAAGCACCATCTAGTAATATGAGTAGTGGTTCTTGTGGCTATAATAGCTATTGCTCCTGGGATGACTACGAGAGGAGGCCAACATGTAAGTGTCCAGGAGGATATTCTTGGGTAGATCCAAACGATGAATTTGGAGGATGCAAACCTGATGTACCCCTTTGTTGTGAAGTTGATGATCCGGAAAAGGTATATGATGTGGAGCCTTTGCCAAATGTGAATTGGCCTTCTGGAGATTATGAAAAGATGGAAAATTATAGGGAGGAAGAATGTAAAAATTCCTGCTTGCATGATTGTAATTGTGCAGTATTTGTCTATAACACACAAAGGATATGTTGGAAGAAAAGATTGCCCCTTTCTAACGGAAGACATGGTGATGACAAGCAGGGTATCACAACAGCATTCTTCAAAAAAAAGAATTGATCAACCAGGGGGCAATAATCCTAATCCTGCTAATCAAGACCGGGCCCAACTTGCCCTATTAGGGTCGCTAATTGGCTCCCTTGTTATTATTACTCTACTGGTGACCACAGTTGTCTCAATTATTCTGTTGAAGCCCAAAATGGTTGTTAAAAAAGTTTCAAGTTTTGTTGAAACAAATATGCACTCTTTCACATATGAAGCACTGAAGGAGGCAACAAATGGGTTCAGTGAAGAAGTCGGAAGGGGTTCATTTGGCATTGTGTACAAAGGCGCCCTCAATTCAATGACCAATACTATTATTGCTGTGAAGAGATTGGACAGAGTAGTTCGAGACCGTGAGAAGGAATTTAGGAATGAGTTGAGTGCTATTGGAAGAACATGCCACAGAAATTTGGTGAGGCTGATTGGATTTTGTGACGAGGAAATTCATAAACTTCTGGTATACGAGTTTATGAGCAATGGTACACTTGCTGACATTCTTTTCAAGCAACCCAAACCTACATGGCACTTAAGGGTGAGCTTAGCTTTAGGAATTGCAAGAGGGCTTCTTTACTTACACGAGGAGTGTGAGACTTCCATCATTCACTGTGATATAAAACCTCAAAATATTCTCATAGACGAGCATTTTGTGCCAAAAATCTCAAATTTTGGGTTAGCTAAGTTGTTATATTCTAATAAGAGCAGAACCCATACAATGATAAGAGGAACGAGATGATATGTGGCACCGAAATGGTTCAAGAATGTTCCAGTGACAGCTAAGGTGGATGTTTATAGCTATGGCGTGATGCTGCTAGAGATAATTTGTTGCAGGAGAAGCTTGGAGATGGATTTGGATGAAGGTAAGGAAGGTGAGGCAATACTTGTAGATTGGGCTTATGAATGCTATATGGAGGGTAGAATAGAGATACTGGTAGAGAATGATAAGGAGGCCATGGCTGACATCAAGAGATTGAATAAGTGGGTGATGATAGCAATATGGTGCATTCAAGAGAATCCTGAAACAAGGCCTTGCATGAAGACTGTGATGCAAATGTTGGAAGGCCTTGTTGAAGTTCCATGTCCTCCAACACCTTCGTCCTTCTTCTCAATAGTTTGAGAGTCGTAGCTATGGTAGACAAGTAGACATTATTGCGGTAGCTAGAGGAATTGCTTATTGTTGTCAACAACTATTAAGGTTTTTTCATTTCCAAGTTTTTCATAATGGTTGTCATTACAGTTTATTGTTTGGTTTCTTCATGTGCAAGGTTTGTTGTCTCGACAAAGTTATACTTTTCGTTGTTCAGCAAAATCTGCTAGAAAATAAACTTCTCTGATTTGTCAAGAGTTTTTGTTAATTTAATATTACTTGTTTCTGTGACACTAAACACCCCCCCCCCCCCAAAAAGAGTAATTTTTCCCAAAGCAAGAAAAAAAAGCCAGATGCAAATTTGTTGGAAAAACCTAATTCAAGAGATTCTTTCGTATGTGGGTACTCCACAAGAGTAGTAATCATTCGAGAGAAAAGCAGTACAAGACTTGATCAAACAGAAAGCTATTGCACCCACTTCCATGAATACAAGACTTGGTCAAGCGAAAATCTCAACCATTAAACGATAATCCGTGAAGAAATTAAGTGAAAAGAAATGTTAGTGGAAACACTTTTTTCCATAATTGGATATATTAGTTAATTCATTCCTTAACACATACATTCATTCCATTATTAATATTGACTATTGATTCAGTCTTCAGTAGAGAAATCCTTCTTCTTGTAAACTTCTAAAGATAAGAAAAATTATTATTATAATTTTATATGAAAATATATAAATAAATTTGAGTTGCCAAAATTGGGCCTAAACTATCATTGAAAAATTTTATTTTTTCCTATAAACTATTTAAATGAAATTTTAACAGTTTAAATTTATTTATTATATATTTTTATAAAAAATTATGATAATAGTTTGATAAAATATTTAACCAGAACAATAGAAATTATAATAATCAATATAATGGTGATGAGAAGGGTACGTAAAGGAGAAGAAAAGGTGGGGGGGGGGGAAGAGGAGAGCCAAATCCAATTATATCATCACCAAACACCAAATCTATAGTTATATACTATCAAACCTAAATCTCAAAATGTCGATCTACTTTTTTCGTCAGTTTTTATTTTCTTATTTAAAAATTTTTCCTCTAATACCGTGCACTGTGCCAGGTTCTTCTAGTCAATGGAGTAATTAATTCAAACTCCTACTTGTTCTGATATTTCTTGAAACCCATTTTTTCAGCTTTAATTTAAATCCCTAGTTCTTGATGTTAGCAGATATTATTACCGGGCTTCGCTAGATTACCATGGAGTTTTTTCATCCGAGGGAATCAAATGACGGTCATGTTTGGTCAATTGTGGGGTATGTTCCCGAAGACATTTGCCAAGGAACACCTAGTGATTTGGGTAGTGGTTCTTGTGGCTATGATAGTTACTGTTCCTGTGGGATGACAACATGTAAGTGTCCAGATGGATATTCTTGGGTCGATCCAAATGGCGAATTTGGAGGATGCCAACCTGGTTCATCGTTAGCTGAACAGCAGATGATGCGCCAATCGTGATTACGAGAAAACCCAGAAGAGGTATATGAAATGAGGCCTTTGCGAAATGTGAATTGGCCTCTTGGAGATTATGAAAGGTTGATCAATTATACCCTTGATGAATGTGCAAATTTTAATTGTGCAGCTATTGTCACTGGAAAGGAATGTTGGAAGAAAAGATCAGGGTTCTGGAAACCGGACCGGACCGGCCGGTCCGATCCGGTAACTGGCGAACCGGCCGGTTGGCCGGTCCGGTTTCCTTTTTTAAAAAAAAAAAATTTTTTTTTTTTTTTTACTTTTTCCTTTAGAATTTCATACTATAAATCTAAAATTTTCAATTTCTCACCGGTTTGGTCCCGGTTTAGCTCCGGTTTGGTCCCGGTCTGACCCACTGACCCTTAACCCAGTACTCCGACCGGTTCACTACCCGGTCCGGGTTTTAATACCTTGGAAAAGATCACCCCTTTCTAAGGTAAGATTATATGCAACCAGTAGGTAATCTTATAATCCTGCTCTGGAAAAGCAAGATAGGTCCAACCCAATCTATTAGGGTCGCTAATTGGCTCCCTTGTTCTTAATACTCTATTGGCAGCCCCAGTTGTATCAATCATTCAGTTAAAGCCCAAAAAGGTTCTTCAATGAAGAAGCAGCAGGAAGGGGTTCATTTGGAATAGTGTACAAGGGGACCCTCAACTCGATAACATGTTGCGGTGAAGAGATTGGATAGAGTAGCTCGAGATCGTGAGAAGAAATTGTTGAAATTTGAAGAATTATATAGATGCAGAGTTAAAACAAAAACCTCTAAAATACTATGGAGTCCTTGAATAAAAGATAATACATATTGGCCTTTATATAAGTAAGCCTTAGAATCTAATTTAATCTAATCAAATCAAACTTAAATAAAAATAACTAAGATATAATCTCAAGATACAATATCCTAATATATAATATCCATATCTAATCTTAAGATATAATACATATTAAATCATAAATCAAACCTAATATTAAAATAATAATTAATCTAAAAAATTTGAAACACCTTGAAACATTATTCAACACTCCCTGTTTTAAAGGGTATTAAAGTTGTCTTTTTTCTGAGACTTGAAACTTAATCTTCAAAATCTATCATGCCTCTTTAGAAGTCACCACATATGCAATTCTAAAGAAGAGATGGTCGTAGTTTATATGTGAAGCTCTTGATTGCTGTTGTTCATTAAATTGACCGCGGACTTTGTTGTTATCACGGCCTCAAGAAGACTCTGCAATGGTCTCTCTTGCTCAAATGGATATCGCGCACAGGGACACTATGATGTTGTCACCCACTATCACACAAATTGATATCCCTCACTCCTCATCGCGCTCAGGGACACTTTTGTGATATTTCTGATATAATGTTGAACTTTGAAAGATTATATAGATGCAGAGATAAAACAAGAACCTCTGAAATGTTATTGAATCCCTGAATAAAAAAGATTACATATAAGCCTTTATATAGTCAAAACTTATAATATAATTTAATCTAATCTAATCAAACGTAAATTAAAATAACTAAAATCCTATTTGGTTCATCCTTATTGCATGCCTGCAATAATAATCATGATTGCATTACTAAAAGAATAGTGTTTGGTTGCTCTTTAACATGGTAATAGGGTTTACCATGATAATGATGATTACCAAAAAATTGGTAATCCTCATTCATACCTCCTCACCTATGAATCTTCATTACCATCTCATTACATGATTTAAAAAATCTAATTTACCCTTTAGTTTCCCATTTCTTTGTTTCACTTATCTCATTTCACTTGTCACATCATGCCACAACTACCACCGCCACAACCTCCTCCTCCTCCTCCTCTACCGCCGTCAGCTCCACCCGTTGCTGCCACCACCACCCTTTGCCGCCACCTTCGCCCCCACCTTCGCCCACCGCCACCACCACTACCTCCGTCGTCGCTGCCAGCCACCTCCTCCACCCCCACCGCCGCCACTGCCATCACCCGCCCATCGCCACCACCATTATCTCCTCCTCCTCCGCCATCCCAGCCTGTGCCATCGGCCCATCGCCACCTCCTCCTCTACCGCCACACCCATCGTTGCCGCCTCCACTACCTCCTCCTCCTCCTCCATCCCCGCCGCCACCGACTATTAACTATTTTTTTTACAAAGATTATATTAAGGGTAAAATAAACTTTGTGCAATATATTAATTTTAAATAATTGTTAAAATAGTAACTCATTACACCTTACTTAAAAACCAAACCAAACACTATCCTTGTAATTAATATTGCATTGCATTAACACATCACATTGCACTGCACTGCAGAGTGTAATAGGATCGAACCAAACGGGCCTTAAGATATAATCTTAAGATATAATATCCTAATATATAATTTTTATATTTAATCCTAAGATATAATAAATATTAAATAATAAAATCAAACCTAATAAAAAAATAAGAATCAATCTAAATAATCTGAAATATCTTGAAACATTATCCAACAAAAATTTAAGAATATGAGTTCACTGCTATATATGGAAACAACATGCCACAAAACTTTGGTTAGGCTGATTGGATTCTGTGATGAGGGAGTTCATAGACTTTTGGTATATGAGTTTATGATCAATGGTACATTTGCAGACATCCTTTTCAGGCAACCCAAACCCATATGGTACATTTGCAGACATCCTTTGAGTGTCTCAAACTGTGGAAACGTACGTACGTACGTGCACTAGCTAGTTTTATGGTAGGTATTATCACCCTAAATAAACTGCTTCTTACGTTGTTCAACTTGCAGGTGGGTTATCTTTATATGTATGCTGTTCATAACAATGGTTGTCATTTGCTTACTATTTTCTTTGGTAGTCGTCTTTGCAGTTCAGTATGACTTAGCTATGATGGTTTTATTTGGTGTATAATATTCTGTAGCCATATGGTTGATGAGCTTCTTGAACCCAAGTCTTGGAAAGGTAGGCTTTCAAATGATTGAAATAAAAACTTGTGAGTATATATGTGTATGTAACGTAAAGGGATAGTATGAAAAGTGATAGTATAAGGAATCAAGATCCTATTCCCTCATACATAATGTGCTAGATAGTATATTAATTTAATAGATGTACCTCTTTGCCCCACATAAGATATGTATACTTTTTTTATGGAGACAATATATGTAGACATAAAATAATAAAAATATTACTCACAGTAATTTAATATTTACGTACCAATAGAATAATGTGAATCAATATAAGTCTATAATGTAATATTTGGGAAAATCATAATAAAAAACCAACTAAAATAATCAAAATCAAAATTAGACCTACGCTTTCGACAAATTTTTAATTTAGCTAAGAGGCCTAATTAGGAATTTTTGCAAATTGTTAAAAGAACAAGATACCCCTATATTGTTAAAAAAAGAAAATTACAGGTAGTTAAAAAGGGAAAAAAGGATTTCCAAATTAGGCCTCATCTAACTTAAATTAATTAATAATTATTTAATATAATCCGCATGCATTTGTTGTTCAAGCTTTTGATCTTTGACAGATTCTTTTTTCACAAATATGATCTTGTATTTATATATTTATATCCTCATATATATATAACATATGAAAATATTAGCAAAACGATTTTTATAAAAAAAATATTAACAAAACAGTAACTTATAAATAATAGGAAGAATCCCTAAAATTGAACTTGAAAATTGGGAAATAATATATCATTCATTTTGCAAGAAAAAAATTAGAACTTCTTTATCACGTTTTGATATTTTCTAATCAATTTTTGATTAAAAAAAAAAAACTCTTCTATCATTTTCTAATTTTCAGGTTTCTTTTCAGAGATTCTCTTTAAATAATACCACTTTTTTTTTTAATACTTCATACAACACAAGATCCATCCACACTAATTTAAATAATAAAAATAAAATACTTGGCATAATTCTAAAATTTTTTTACTTAGTTGTGTGAAGCTTTTTATAATATGAGTGGGTTCTGGTTCATCGTCTTGACAAATCATCAATCTTTTTATTTCATATTTCATTATGTTATATATGTATATATGTAGGTGGGGCTACATGCCTCAAACAACTTAAGTAACGCCTCCAGCATTATTCATTTGTCAATTCCCAATATTTTACATACACATATATACTCCTTTCTCTCATGCAATAAAGCAAAATATAATTAATATTGTATTCACTACTACAGAATATACATTTTACGTCCCTAAAAAACATCCCTTTTTAAAAAAGGGACGTAAAAAATAAAGACGATGGCATTTTTGTAATTATGGGTGAGAACTGAATAGCTTTTGACATCCCCAATTCAAATAGGGACGTCTAAAATAAATAAATAAATACTTCTTTTTTTTTTGCTTTAGACCTCCCCAAATCAATTAGAGACGTCTAAAGTATGTAAAGTTACACTTTAGACGTCCCTATATATATTGGGGACATCTAAAATTTTTTTAAAAAATTTTTTTTTTTTAAATGAGGGACACCCTTTGGCGTCCCTCGTATATATGGGGACGGCGTCCCTAACATATATATATATATATATATATGTATATGTATATGTATGTTAGGGACGCCATTCCTTAACATATATGTATGTTAGGGACGTCATTCCTTAACATATATATATCCCTAACATATATATATATATATATATATGTGTTAGGGATGTTAAAGGGTGTCTCTCATTAAAAAAGAAAAAAAAAACTTTAGATGTCCCCAATATATATAGGGACGTTTAAAGTGTAACTTTACATATTTTAGACGTCCCTAATTGAATTGGGGACGTCTAAAGTTAAAAAAAAAATGGACAACTTTAAGCGTCCCTAAATTAAATTGGGGACATAAAAAACAATTCAATTTTTTTCTGACAGTCTTTATTTATCAGCTTTATACTAGTTTTACATTCATCTTTCTCTTCCCATCGCCGTAAATATAAGAAGAGCCACTACCACTACGCATTTTAACTCTTGATTCTTCTTCTTTATATGCCATTTTTACTCTTACTTCTTCCTTTCTCTCTCTTTTTTTCACCGCCAGATCTACTATACTTTCTTACCATCTTTTGTATTTTATCTTCTTTCTCTTTTTTCTTTGAGTTTCCCTTCTATTTTATCTTTTAACTTGTGTTGTTATGGCTTGTAAATCAGAACTCTGAAACATGCTTCATAACCACGTTCCCACTGAGAAAACGAGGTTCATCTCTCTCTGTCGCTCTTCTCTATTCATTATTACGAGAAAATAAATTTCAATAATAGAAGGAGATAAGTTTTTTGTGACTAATTCCTCTTATTATTTTCATCTTCTTCCTATAATATTTCAGCTTTGGAGTTATTATTGTATAGATTTTGGATTTCAGATACTAGATCTGTAATTTTATTGGCGATGATATATGATTTCTGGTTTTAAATACTGTTTAGTCCAGATCTGTAATATAAACGAATTTTTTTTTTTAAAAAAAAAAAGCACTTTAGACGTCCCCAATTTAAAGTGGGGATGTCTAAAGTCCAGACCTTAAACGTCCTTTTATCTACGGACATTATTGCCATTTTTTACTACGTCGTTTATATAGACGTCCCCTTATTTTCAGACGTTAAAAGGTCTAAAAAAGGGACGTTAAAAATGTTTTTTGTAGTAGTGATTATTTTCTATGAAGGAAACCGTAAGTAAGTCTGGTTAAACTAGAGAAGTTATGTTATGCTAGAAATTATATGTGAAATCCTCCAATTTTTATTATATTTAAGTTATTTCTTTCTTTGATTGAAACATGAGCATAATGTTATGATCCACAAATAATTTAAGTATACCATCATTGATATGGATATAAATATACAAATACATTATCATCTTTTTTCACACAAAAAAAAAACAATCTTTCAAACGTCAAAAATTAAAATTGATTATATTGAAGAATTAATAACTAATTTTAGTTAGATTATGCCCAATTTAGAAATCCTTTTTTTTTTCTTTTTAACTATCTTCGATTTTCCTTTTAAACAATTGAGGGGCATTATGGTGTTTTAATAGCATTCGAAAATCCTTAATTAGGCCTCCTAACTTTATTAAGAATTTGTTCAAAGTGTAGACCCAATTTTAGTTGTAATCATTTTAGTTAGATTCAATTGAGATTTTTCCATAATATTTCTTAGAACAATTATAAAAAATTAATTTAAGACAGTATCGTATTATGAGTAGAGTAAAACAAAAACCGCCATTTTCTCTATCTTTTATGTTTTATTTTTTAATACGTTTTTTAAAAAAAACAGACGACCAAGAAAAATAGATAGTTAACATTTCAATTGTTTTCAATATTAATTATTTGTCAGATAGGAAATAAGTAAATTTGATATACTCCGAAGGATGTTTTAGGCAAAAAAGTGATTGATCACTCTTAAAAGTCCAAGAAATGCAGAACACAGGATTTTTATCAAACCGGTTTGGGCTGTCGGATCAAATCTGAATGGTCCAAGAATTTTTAAAAGTCTATACTGTGTAACTATTACTCTTTTTAAAAATAATTTTATATTTAAAAATCATTATTTAAAAAAAATAAATCTAAACAGTCTAGAATTAAATTTGAATGGCTCATCCGCTCATGTTACCTAGCTTTTCTTACTAAGCAACCTGTTCCGTGTGAGTCTCAATTAACATAAAAACAAATAATATTCAATTAACATAAACTCTTAACAAATCAGATAAGTTTATTTTTGAGATGTAATGACGTGGCCGCCAGCTTTCCTTTGTTTGACAAAGTCTTGCATTGATTTTTGTGGGCACACAGCACAGTTGATCGAAATTAGACTGTTTTCTGGTTCTTTAGATGGGAAAAAATAAATAAAGTTGCTCATTCAGTTTTCTATAACATCAGAAAATCACAATTCAAATTAATTGCACTTCTACCAATGGAAGTTGGCGCAGATGGGTAGGCATCTGCGCCACACCAATCCGTTCCTGGGTTCGATCCCAGGAAACGGAAGGTGTAAAGAATTTTCATTGGGAGCCCTCTCCCCTGGGGCGCCTCAAAGAGGTGAATTCCTGTCGGGCCTATCAGATTGGGGGCGCCAGGACTAGTCGGTTGTCGGGGGCCCATGTCGGTAAATCCGGCATTGGCCTTCAAGTTAACGCCGGATACCTGGAAGGTGGGTACACCGAAAGCCAAAAATGATTCATTCCATAAACCATCCAAAAAAAAAATTAATTGCACTTCTTAGAAAATTAATAAAAATCTGTTAAGAGTCTCTTGTGACCTCTCATAATTGCACTCTTCACAGTGGCCGGATGGCCCACATTGACAGTTACTCTTGCACTTTTTACCTGCATGGAGCTACTACTTGCCCAAAATAATAATCTTCTATAATTATGTTTGGAATAGTATTTTTTAAAAAAAATAAATGTTTATTTTATAAGTTGAGATAAAACTTATTTCATATACTTATTTTATATATCTTAAATCATGATTTATAAGTACTTATAAGTTAAAAATAAACTATTTTAAATAAACACTATATTCTCTATGCAAGAAAAAAAATCAAACTCAAAAGAAAAGTCACTTTTCTTTTTTAATTTTGAATATTAATTATTGTTTATTATGATGAGTACAACCCTAGATATATATAGAGCCGGAAATTCAGACCGAGGCCGTCGAGCCGGCCCGTTTAGGCCTAAGCCCTTCAAGGACCGGGCTTATGATTTAGAGGCTAAAAAGAGAAGTGGGCCTAAAAGGGTCGACCCTGTAGGGCCGCAAGCCCTGTAGAGCTAGCCCTGCAGCCCTGAGGGCCGGCACTTTTAGGCCCGTTTAATATTTTTTTTAAAATAAATTAATAAATATAATATCAGTATATCAAATTATCAATAAGAGAGACACCTAAGTACCTAATAGAGTATTAATAATAGGCAAACACTTATTAATTGATTTGATTTATTTTATTTTCTACAATGATTTATTAATTTAAACTTTAAAAAATAGGCTAATTTGGACATTAGATGATTATTTTAACTAAAAATTTATGAGTTTTAAAAATAATGTATCTCAATTTAAAGCAAAATAATAAATAAATTGTAAAACTTGAAAAAGAAATTTTTTTGAATTAAAATAAGTTTAAGCCCGTTTAGGCCTGAATCCGTGAAAGGCCAGCCCTATAGGGCCGAGGGCCTAAAAAATATTGTACTTTTTAGCAAATGGGCTTAAACGGGCCAGCCTTTTTATGCCCGAGCCCGTGAAGGGTCGGCCCGTATTCCCGACTCTAGATATATAGTACCAGCTGCAAAATGCCTAGCTAGCGGTTGAGCAAGATGTGTCAACATTTCATTCTCAAAGACCCGTAGTTGAGCTTTTTAGCTCACGAATAAGTGAGTGTTTGGTAAATTGTCAAATTTAGGTTTACGTAATCCGAGACAAAACTCCTTTTACACACTTACCTCATAAATTATGAAAGCTATTCTCAAACGTTAATTCAAAAATTATGTGATATGAGAGAGTTATGGAAATTTGGACTGTTTAAATCTAATATTAAATGATTCAGATATAATTTTTTAAAAATTACGATTTTGTAAATAAAAGATATTTTTTAAAAGAATAACAATTAAGAGATTGTCTTTCTTTTAGATTCTATACTCATTAATATTTTTTAAAAATATATATATAAACTTGTAAAAATTCATACCTAGACCAGTTCATACATGATCTAATGGCCCAAATCTATTTGACTCTCCCTACCAAGCTAATTGCTTAGTAGGAAACCAATTCTGACTAACACACCCCAAAATCCGTGCATGTTTTCTGAAACTATGCGTTTAAGCCCAAGTCCCGCCACTCTCCCTGCTTCTTTCTTTCCTTTATTTATTTATTTTTATATGACCATTTCCTCAGTTCTATCCTAATGTTTTTCGTTAATGGGATATCTGATAAAAATGTTTTAGAAAAGATCTGAGCCAAAAGATTCAAAGAATATAGCAATTCTCTTGTGATGACATTCAAACTCATATAGAGACAGAACTGACTAAAACGCGTTTCTCCATTTCCAGTATACGATCCAGAATCATATCACTCTGCCAATGTTGGACCCAGAAAAAATATCACTATTAATTCCCAATTCCATGAAAGGCTTACACCACAAAGGAACTTGAATCATGAAAATTAGATTACGTATCTAATCCATTTCAAGCTACCCTTTTATTTTCCGATAAAATAATGATGCAAGGCTATTTGCCTTTTAATTAGTTAAGTTTCCTTTTGGTGGTGAGGCTTTAGTTTAGTTTGAACTTGGGTTTGTTTTGTTTCACTGTACTTCTTCGTGGACTTTGTTTTTTTTTGGGATATCAACGAAAAAGTATATTCATCCTAATGAATTCGTTTACTGAAGAACGTCCTGCAATAATATAGGTCATATATCATTTGAGAAAAAGTAGTACCCCATCTTAGATCACCATGTAACTCATATATACCACTTGTTAACTCTGTCAATAAATTATCTCTATCTCTAAATGTCGTTATTTACATGATTCCCAATCATTCAACTTCTTCTATCCATTCAATACACGAAAATCAAAGCTAGATGTCTATTTTAATTTTGATATCTATTAATCCTGATCAAACTTCTATATATGCTTTGCTATAGTGAAAATTTTACATGATTATTTCACTAATTTGCAAGAAGTTACGTTCTGTCACTCCCTTCATCATAGTCTACACTTTTACTCAGCTTAGGTGATAGTCCCTCCGATCCTAATTATAAGATAAAGTTGACTTTTTTGGAGAAATTAAGGAAACCAATTAAATTACTTTAGAGTGTTTATATTTTTAGTATCATTAGATTATATATTAGTTTATTAGTCAAATTAGTTAGTTTGAAGAAAAAAATAAAAATATAAATAATCTAAAGTAATTTAATTAGCTTCCTTAATTTTTCCAAAAAAGTCAACTTTATCTTATAATTAGGACTGGAGGGAGTACTTAATAGCAAAATTTATAGGTTTGTGTGAAAATCAGACATTTACTCTCTCGCTATATATGTGTGTGTTTTTTTAAGAAGATCATAAATACAAAATACACGTATAATATTTGTCAGTTGTATTTATTACAACATTGCAATTATATCTCATTTTTTTTAAACATAGGTATCTTCCTATTAGAAATAATCTTATTCAAAATACTATCAAGTACTAAATGTAAGCATCTTCTCTAACAAAAATTCCAATCTTGGTTCATGTGAATTATACCAAGACTTTTCAATGGGTTTTTTCCGCACACATGCAATGCGATGGTATTATTATGGGCCACTTGCAATGAACGAGCAACTTCCTTTTTTGGTCCCCCCTTCCTTTTTTTTTTTTTTTTTTGATAGTATTTTTCTCCCCCTTTCTATAGAAGCGGAAAGCAACCTAATTGTGATTTCCTGATGAATTACCCTATGTTAGGATGTAAAGAAAATTAGAGGGAAAATACTAGGAGGAAAACTCTCAAAAATTATAAATTTGTTTGCCATTTTTTAAAGTTTTTTTTTTTAAGCGTTCTCTCCGCCTTATTTTTCTATCATTTTTCTCTTCATCTAAATATAAGATTAACGTAGTTTGTGTCAACCAAAATCAATGTAAGACTCGACCAAAAAAAAAAATCAATGTAAGACCTTGTCAAACAGGGAATGATCTGGCAATCACGTCATTATATATATATATATATATTATAAAACCTAAATCAATGTAAGACTCGACCAAAAAAAAAATCAATGTAAGACCTTGTCAAACAGGGAATGATCTGGCAATCACGTCATTATATATATATATATATATTATATAAAACCTAAATCTCATAATGTTACTATACTTTTTTTCTTTTTAGTTTTCTTATAAAGCTTATTAAAACTAGACTAGACTGGTTAGTTCAAGTCGGAAACCGACAAACCGGTCAAACAACCAGTTCGGTCTGGCCAGATAACCAGTTTAACATGTTCACTAGTTTTTCATTTAAATCATTTAATTCAATTTTAAAAAAAATCAAAATTTCACATTAATAACCTTAGAATATTCACTTTCTTATTGGTTTGGCTCCAAGTTACCTTCAATTTGACTTCGATCTAACCCTTGATCCAATGCCCTGTCCAAATGTCTGGTCTGGGCTTAATAATGTTTTTTCTTATTTAAGAATTTTCCGTTAGCACTGTACAGGGATCTTCCTGGTCAATGGAGTAACTAATTTGAATTCCTACTTGTGATTTTTTTTCCACCCCCATTTTTCCAGCTTTGAATTTCTAATAGTTCTGAGATATTGGCTGGTTAGAGACAAAATGACAATTTAAATGAAAAAGAAAGAAAGAAAGAAAGGATGAATATCTAATAAAAGAAGGATATAAAAATAAATTAAAACAATAAAAAAAGAATGAGAGAAAATAGTTGTTTTAAGTATTTACTCCTCCGGCGCTTAATGTAAGATATATTTGAAGAGTTGATCTTGATTCTAAATATAAGACATAATTTTCATATTTATCAATCTTTTTCTAATTTACCTCTATTGGTCAAGAGGTTATGTATTGAAGCCTTTGATAGGACGATGAAGGATATTATGCAGTGTAGCTCACCGTTCGGTGGGAAGTGTGTTTTGATGGATAGTGATTTCCGTCAAATTCTTTCAGTTATTCCTAAGGGTTCAAGAGCAACAATTATAAATGCATGCATAAACTCATCATATCTTTGGAATTATTGCAAGGTATTTACATTGAAGGAGAACATGCATCTTTGTGCATCATCATCACACGAAAACCGTATTCAATTGCAGGAGTTTTCTCAATGGATACTCACTATTGGTGATGGAAAGACTGGGATGCCTCATGAAGGTGTTGCAGAGATTGACATCCTTTCCAATTTGGTGGTTAAAAGTAAGGGAGATCCAATCAAAGCAATTGCAGACGCTACTTATCCTAATTTGGAAGAGAATTTAATGCATTGTAGTTATTTCAATGAAAGGGCTATTTTGGCTCCAACCATTGAGAGCGTTGATAAGATTAATGAGTACATGTGTTCTAAGTTAGCGAGCCAAACAGTGGAATACCTTAGTTGTGATACGATATGTAAGTCATGCCAAGACAGTGACTGCCTTGAGGATCTACATACCCCAGAGTTATTGAATACCATTAGATGCTCGGGATTGCCACCGCATAAATTAACTTTAAAGGTTGGTTGTCCTATCATGCTTATCAGGAATATTGATCAAGCGGCAGGTTTATGCAATGGTACTCGCTTGCGTGTGATTAGACTTGGTAAATCTGTTATTGAAGCGGTGACATTAAATGGTTCACACCGTAATAAGAAGGTATTAATACATAGGATGGATCTCAATCCATCTGATAGCAAGCTTCCATTTCAAATGAAAAGAAGGCAGTTTCCAATCACAATTTCATTTGCAATGACCATTAATAAAAGTCAGGGACAATCATTGAGTCATGTTAGATTGTTTTTTCATTAAGCCTGTGTTTACTCATGGCCAGTTGTATGTCGCTTTGTCAAGAGTAAAGAGTAGGGAAGGTCTAAGGATTGTCTTAGATGAAGGCAGTGACTGCAATAAGCCAAGCACAATTAATATTGTGTATAGAGAGGTTTTTCGCAACCTTAATGGATGAAATGGCTGAGAGTTTTGTTTCTAGCTTCACATGTTGGGTTTTGTTTTTTTTATGCTCTTTTGTATGTATTATGTGGTTCTATATATGCTGCAATTTTATTTAAGCTGTTGTATTTGAAAAATATTGTGTTATTCTCATTCCCCCCCTCCCTATGATATAATGTGGAGAATATTAAGGCAGGCAATTTAGTACAAAGTAGACACTGATTTTGCAGGTCATAGAGATGCATGCAGATTAGACAGCATAATCACTCATGCTAACAATTAATTGGAATATTATATACCTGATTTCCTTATCCGTGCGTCAAGATAGGCTCCATATATATTTAGTTAGACCATGTTTTTCTCCTGCAATCAATACAAGATTTGAGCATGCTTTATATCGTAAAGTCATCTATATGAAATCCATGAACGAATTCAAAATAGGAACAATCTATATGTTGTTATTACATGTTCGAGCAAATGTAGTATTATGTTACTTTGTATTATTTAAAAGTTAAATGTAAGATAATATCATCTGTCAAATATATTTAGAAAGATTGACAAATTGGAAGAAAATTTGGGGGAAAATGGTTCAATCTGTTATATTTTCATGACTTCTCAAGGGAAGATATACCAATGGTTCATTCACCATGCCATGACTTCTTCTACTGTTAAGCAATCAAAAAATAGAGATTTCAATCAATAAAAAAACATAAGCACCATAAACAACATTTAAGCCTCACTACACTGAAGACAATTTTGTTTGTGCCCTTATGTTTTTGTCTGACCCTCTTTGAATTTTAGATCATATCATATGTCAAACATATTTAGAAAGATTGACAAATTGGAAGAAATTTGAGGCAAAATGGTTCAGTCTGTTATATTTTCATGACTTCTCAAGGAAAGATATACCAATTGTTCATTGACCATGCCATGACTTCTTCTATACCCAAATTTGAACTTTGAACTGTACGGATTTAATTTAATTTGAGTAGTTCAGATTTTTTTTTTTCAAATTTTACTTTTTAAAAATTAATTTTAATATGTACAAGTTCTAAAATAAAAATAATCATTTAATTGCTAATAAAGGGCAATTTTGCCCCAAAAATTATCACCAAGAGGTAATTTAGTCCTGAAAGTGTACAAAATGGAGCAATTTTGTCCTGATCATTATTTCAATTAATTTTAATTATTAGTTGACTAAATATACTGAGCTGAAAGTCCACATGCCATCCACTTTACTTTAACTAAGGTGCAAATTTGCTCCATAAGTTTTAAATGGTGAATTTACACCTTAACAAAAATAACGTGAATAACATGTAGACTGTTAGCTAAATATACTTGGTTAACTAATAGTTAAAATTAATTGGGATAACAATCAAGATAAAATTGGTCCCTTCTTGACACTTCTAAGACAAAATTACCCCCCTTAACCCATCAAAAAAGTTTCATTTAAAATGAAGTAGTTAAATACATTTTAGATCTAAAACGATCGATAAACTGTATATTTTAAACCCGCAGCTCTCTCAATGATGAGCACAGTAATTTTCATCATTGGATGATCTCCCAAAATGGGTGGAAGGACCTATGCTTGCGTCTAGCTTAGTAGAATAATAAATCATCTTACTCAGCCATTATAGTACTCATACTGTATACAACATCTAAACTGGGATCAATGTGAAATTGTGAATGAAGTACTTAATTATGTGCATGACTTTTCAATGCTGAAAAGTGGACGTATGCCATGTCAACCTATCATAGTGTGGCACTGTGGCCTTTCGACATGCACATATTCCTTGCCGAGATATTCTTCGTCTTCTTTGCTTCTCTCACTTTTCTACCCCCGAAAGCCCGGCGCAGTATGTCTCCATTGATTGATTGGTGTCTCCATTTTGGTAAAACTACGTCGTTTTATACCTCTCACCAATCCAACACCATTTATCCCCGCCGTGACGCCGTGTTTTTGTTGAAAATCAGGTCTGATTAAGTTCTTTTTTTCCAATCCAGCAAAGCCGTGGGTTGAAAATTAATTTTCATTACTGAGAGACCGTCGAGGACCAACAATTATGCAGATTGTAAGGAAATTACTCAGGGAAGGCGGTTGGATGGCCTGCTACAGAGGTTTGGGACCTCAAAGGGCTTCAATGTCAATGTCTGCAACAAAAATGATCGCCATGGCTACGGGTGAATGATGAGGATTGAGGGGAACATATATCAATATTTGCAACTGCATGGGAGTTATATCTTGTTTTATTTCTAAATATTAATTTCTAATAGCTCTTTACAGTTGACATGGATTTAGACTTAAATGAGCACCGTGGGCTACGACTGAATGATGAGGATTGAAGGGAATAAACAGTGTTGGATTTGTGACAGCTATAAAACGGTGTAGCCACCCTTCCCCTCTTTCTTCTCTCAACAAATCTGATTCTAAAGCTCACTCGCTTTCATCATCATGGCTATTCCCAATATCTTCTTCTTCGCCTTTTTCTTGCTTCAACTTCACTTGGCTTTTGGAAACGTTGCTTTGAACACGATACTCTCCACCAACGATCACAATGCTCCATGGCTCTCCCCTTCCGGCGAATTCGCTTTCGGATTTCACCGAATCGAGAACACAAATATCTTTCTGCTTGCCATCTGGTTCAACAATATACCTAGCAAAACCATTGTCTGGTATGCAAACAAGCCAAATTCAGCAGTACCAGCAGGATCGCGTGTTCAGCTCACACCAACAGGTCTCGATCTCACAAACCCCCAAGGTCAAGCTATGTGGACAACAGGTGAACCCCAAGGAGATGTGTCCTATGCAGAAATGCGTGACGATGGAAATTTTGTTTTGGCATCCTCAAATTCTTCCTATTTGTGGCAAAGTTTCAACAATCCCACTGATACACTGTTACCAAACCAAACTCTACCTCTCAACGGCATGTTGTCTTCTCGCTTTTCGCAAACGAATTACACAAAGGGAAGGTTTGAGCTTTATTTCAAGGGTGTCAAATTCTTGTTAAGTCAGATTGCATGGCCAACCGAATTTCATTACAACCCATATCATGAATTTGATGCAACTTCAAAGTACTCTGTTTCAGGACTAGTTTTTAATTCTTCAGGCAATATGTATATAGGTCAAAAACGTGTATGGGACAACTTAGTTGTTGATGTTAGAAGAAATTATTACAGGGCTACAATTGATTATTATGGAGTTTTTACATTGTATTCCCATCCAAAGGAATCCAATGAGGCTCAAATTTGGTCAGTTGCGGGGTATGTCCCCAATAACATTTGCGAAGCAATATTTAGCGCAATGGGTAGTGGTTCGTGTGGCTACAATAGCTACTGCTCTTGGGATGACAACAACAAGAGGCCAACATGTAAGTGTCCAGGAGGATATTCTTTGGTAGATCCAAACGACGAATTCGGAGGATGCCAACCTGATTTCTCCCTTGGTTGTGGAGCAGATGATGCACGATCACGAGAAAATCCAGAAAAGGTATATGAAATGAAGCCTTTGCGAAATGTGAATTGGCCTCTTGGAGATTATGAATTGTTGACCAATTATACCGAAGAGGAATGTAAGAAATCTTGCTTGGATGATTGTAATTGTGCAGCTGCTATCTCTAACACTGGAATGCAGTGTTGGAAGAAAAGATTACCCCTTTCTAACGGAAGAATAGTTCCAATGCAGGGTTTAACAACAGCACTCTTGAAAATAAGAATTCAACCGTTGGGTAGTCTTAATCCTGCTCTGGGAAAGGAAGATCGGGTCCAACCTGCTCTGTTAGGGTCACTAATTGGACCCCTTGTTATTAATACTCTATTGGTAGCCACAGTTGTATCAATTATTCTGTTCAAGCCCAAAAAGTCTGTTCAAGTTTCAAATTTTGTTGAAACAAATATGCACTCTTTCACGTATGAAGCACTGAAGGAGGCAACACATGGGTTCAGTGAAGAAGTGGGAAGGGGTTCATTTGGCATTGTGTACAAAGGCACCCTCAAATCAGCAACCAATACAGTTGTTGCAGTTAAGAGATTAGATAGGGTGGCTCAAGAACGAGACAAGGAATTTCAGAATGAGTTGAGTGCTATTGGGAAAACATGCCACAGAAATTTGGTTCGGTTGATTGGGTTCTGCGACGAGGGAGTTCAGAGAATTCTGGTATACGAGTTCATGAGCAATGGTAGTCTTGCAGATATTCTCTTTGCAAAATTCAAACGCCATTGGAATGTTAGGGTTAACTTTGCTTTGGGGATTGCAAGGGGCCTGCTTTACTTACACGAAGAGTGTGATACTCCTATCATTCACTGTGATATAAAACCCCAAAATATTCTAATAAATGAGCAGCTCATGCCAAAAATCTCAGATTTTGGATTGGCCAAGTTGTTGTATTTTAATAAGAGCAGAACTCATACAATAATAAGAGGAACGAGAGGGTATGTAGCACCGGAATGGTACAAGAATACTCCAGTGACAACTAAGGTGGATGTTTATAGCTATGGCGTGATGCTCCTAGAGATAATTTGTTGCAGAAGAAGCGTGGAGATGGATTTGGATGAAGTAGAGAAAAGTAAGACAACACTGACAGTTTGGGCTTATAATTGCTATATGGAGGGAAGCATAGAGGTTCTGGTAGAGAATGATGAGGAGGCCTTGGCTGACATAGGGAGGGTGAAGAAATGGGTGATGATAGCAATATGGTGCATTCAAGATAATCCAGAAATAAGGCCAAGCGTGAAGACAGTGATGCACATGTTGGAAGGCCTTGTTGAAGTTCCAAGTCCTCCACCACCTTAGTCCTTCATCTCAACAGTTTGAGAGTCGCAGCTATGGAGATAGGAATCCTCTCGTAGACATTTTTGCGGTGAAGGAATATTCTTGTAAGCTTTTTTTTGGGTTAATGCTTTGGTCCTTTTAAGATTGCCTCATTTTGATTTCAGTCCTCCAAATTTCAAACCATTGATGTTAGTTTCTTTAGGAGTAAAATGATTTAAGTTTTTATTAAGTTATAGTGATTAATATTTTAAACTAAATAAAACTTGAGGGAACTAAACCTGTGGCTTAAAATTTGAGGAACCAAAACTAAAATAAGATCAAGCTTGAAGTACCAAAGATTATATTAACACTCTTTTCTTTCTATGTTGATGTTTGTTTTATTCACGTGCACGTTTTGTCTATACATAGTTATCCTTTTCGTCTATTCGATGTTCAGCAAAGTGAGATAGAAAACAAACAACTCTGATTTGTCAAAGAGTTCGTGTTAAATAATTCAATACTTCAATATTACTTGTTTTCGTGACTCTAACACCCCCGCGCGCAATATGTACGTATGCGTTTCTGAAACTAAGCGTTCAAGCCCTTGCGGCCTCACCACTTTCCCCACTTATTTCTCTCTTTCCTCCTTTTTTCAATATGACCACTTTCAAAGAACTAAATGTTATTTCGTTCACTGAAGAACGATTATATCTAGTAAAAATGTTCTAGAAAAGAACTGAATCAAAAGCTTCAAACATTTTTACCAAATATAATCGTTCTCCGGTGAACGAAATAACATTTAGTTCTTTGAACTGATTAACATCAACTCTTGACAAATCAGAATAATATTCCCTAGATCTTTCTCTTATATTTTTTTTTGGTCCGCCAGCTATGATTTTCGCCGTTAAACAAAGCCTTGTAATCAGTAGGTTCATCTTGGCGAATCAGAAGAAACTGCCCTAACCTATAGGAGGGTGGTGATCACGCTACATCATTGTGTAAAAAAAAAAAAACACACAATCTGAGTACATGCACAACCGGAGTAAAGAGTTCCTTCAATGCCAGGGACAACATCAAAGACTACTTAAAAATAGGTTCAACCAAGACAGAGGATCCCCTGAACCTACATCCTTAATTTCCATCTCCAGATTTCTTTGAAATGGCCATGACATTGAAGTTAAGAGAGACAGGATTTTTCTGGATCATGCCCTGTATGACCTTAGCTGCATCCTGTCGTGGAACAAGCAACAGATCAGGAATTCAAATATAGTCATTTTTCACCCAAATATAGAAATTGAATATCCCCACATAACAGCATGTTCCGCGAGTAAGGAAGACTAATAAGCAAGATCAAGTGCAGTAAAACCAGCAACTTGTTACATGATCAGGATTACTAACGAGACAATAGACGGGCTGATAATGTGTAGAACAAGCTTAATAAAATAGGCTGAAGATTCAGCAAAGTTTGATAACATTGCACTGGAGTTGGAAGGCATATGACATATGCGCTAATGTAGCGTGAGCACTAAACAATTATGTGGAGGTGCGTTGAGAAGCAAGGAAGCGATGCCTTTTAGAGGGTAAAGGGGGAGAGAGTCTCCACATACCAATTTAAAGTAGAAAAAATTCAATTCCACCAATATTTTGTCCTCATGCCATGAGACTCAGAATCCAGAGCCCTCTCAGCAGACAAAATTATATTTGTCTCGTGTATTTGTATATTTGCATGTATTTATGAAATATAATTTAATTTAAAAATATTTGGAAAACAAACAAACTCCATCCATTCCCAAATACAAAACTGTCCGAGGGGGAGGAAAAGAATAAAGATAGATTAGATTTTGGATGCAACGACATTTACCCTCAATAGAGTATTTGGTGAGGATTGACCATGGGATATAGGTCCTGACTTTCTTCCATCAAGCTCATAAAGTTCACCTGCATATGGCACAAATACGTTAGGTATGCACACCGTTTTACTTTTTAAATAAAAAAAAAAAATCAACTATATCTAGAAAGTACCATCAACACAAGAAAAGCAGATGAAATGAGTGTCCACATTAACTGATGCCTGCATAAAAAAATTAGAAACAAAAAGGTCAGATAAGAAAAAAATTTACTTGAGAGCCAAGCATCAATATAGTTAATTAACATTACGCCTCCCCTGGTTATCCATACTCTTTGGTAGAATGACGAAGAGTATAATGTCTTGCTTGAGAAAAACAAAGTATGTCGTCACACCTTGACTAACTACTATATGTTTGAACTCATTTGAAGGCTTCCTTCCTTAGCATGATGGACACTAAACGCACTTTCCCAGGTGAACCATCTAATATTTTCTAGACTATTTCAACTTGTTTC
This sequence comes from Inga oerstediana, assembly GCA_963210345.1. NCBI lineage: Eukaryota > Viridiplantae > Streptophyta > Magnoliopsida > Fabales > Fabaceae > Inga > Inga oerstediana. The sequence continues at coordinate 59,273,827 of OY723409.1, forward strand.
AAAATCCATTACTCCATTAATAATCTGCCACACAAAAACTAAAAATAGTCTGCCCCGAATTGCCATATCCAAACTTTCAAGATCTCTCTCATCGAAGAAGAAAACTCAAAGCAACTTGCATTTGTTACAGGAGAAATAAAAGAAATCATCTTTTGAGGACGTGAATATCAATCTTAAACCACAGCATCGCCAGATATCACATCATTCCCCATTTAATGCTGCTTCATCAATAAATTACCTCTGTATCACCAGCAGTGGCAGCCACCGAATGAGCAACTTCCATTTCTCTGTCATTCTCAAGAAATGCTGCGCGCTATATAATATAAAAGTAAGAGAATGATCAGTAATCATAAAATTACCTTATCAACTATCTGTGCCTAAATAAGTGGCTGCCTAAGGGGTAAACAAAGGAGGGGTAGGGGAGAGGTCCAACCTGTAATGGGTCCATGTTGGCAGTAGCTTTAAAGAACCTATCAAAGAATGATCCCTCAGCTGAAATAAGCAACACCAATACGAAATAACAGTTGGTGAGAAGTAATGGTTGGTGTACTAACTACTTAAACAGAGGCAGACTAGTTACTGTAAACTTACTAAGTTTGATCTCAGATGTTATGTTTCCAAGAGCATGAAGAAGTCCCATAGTACCACAAGCATTTCCCACAGTTTGCTTCATAAAATATACTCTAGTGCTGTATTCCTACATAAATAAAATAGGAAATTTACAATTAAAGCATATAGTTCAAGTGAAATCAAAGCCACCCAAAAGCACAGCTTCTTGAGCTACTTTAATGGGTAATGGAACATGTAAACTGGTATGCATACATGGCAACGAAACAATATATGCGACTCTTCCAAGTACGGACACTACTCCAAATTAGATGAAATGAATGGTCAAATGTCAAAGAACGTATGTTTTTAGAGAAAGCATGTAAAATATATCTATTCACTCACTTTTTTTTCATTTTCCTGTTGCAACCTCTCTTCCTCAGTCTGATAAGAAATGAAATTAAGCTCAAATCAACAGGTGCAAGAATACATTAAAATGTGTACCATGCAGTAAAGAAATAATTAACGTTAACTAAAACCATTTGTTAGAGAGGGCTGATCTGTATCAAAATTACCTTTGAAGTTAAGGGATAAAGAAAAATCACAGCTAGTACAGGCTTGGGAACCATTTCCAGTAGTTCTTCATCCAGACCATACACATCATAGCACTCTGCCTCATTTTCTGGAAGGCCCAGTCCCCAGAGGAACTGCAAATCATTGAAATTAAATACATAATTAATCTATCCATTTATTGGTAAAACAAAAGGGCACAAGGAGTGAGTCTAAGACCTTCAGCATACTTTAAACCCTCAACACTTAATTCACTTTTACCATAATATTTTTTTCCATATCAAGAGAATGCAATGCCAGAAATTGTACTTTCGTAAAACCGGGGGGGGGGGGGGGGGGGGGGGGGGGGGGGGGGATGTCAAAGAAAAAGAATAAGGTCACAGATTCAAAGCAAATAATTCTATTAACTTCTTAACTGAGTATGTCATCATGTTGCTATATAACATCCATGATGAATAAAGATGAGGTTAAATTTTCTTAGCTTCATAATTTTTTTAAAAAATTACATCATACTTTCAAGTCCAAACAGCCATAGATTCTTCCAATGGCATATCAGCCATGAGACGGCGATCAAAGTTGAAACTCGAAACGAGAAAGACGCTCAATCTTCCGCAAGAATTTCTAGAACATCAAACTCAGAATTTATTTGCCAACAAAAAATCATCACAGCGAAACAAACACCCCCCCCCCCCACGTTTGATGACAAGAAACGAGCTAGAAATGAACTAAAACTGCACTCGGACAATATTATTTTAAAAGAACTATTGAATTGAAGCTTTGAAAAGGGATAAAATAAAACGATAGGAGCACCTGGTTCATCACATCAGGGTTAGCTTCGAGAGGAAGCCATCTTTTAGCAGAGGCGCTTTCGTCCATTGTAGCCATTTCAAGTCCTTCCTTCCGCTGCCCAAAAGCAAATTTTACAGGCAGATTGGAACTTCACTTCGTTTTGCCGTCCGAACGTTTCGTCTTGCATTTATAGGCCATCGTGTATTCTGAAGCGTGGGCCTTTAAGAAATTGGGCCCAAAAATTGACACCGACAAAACCCAATGTGGTTGTTTACCATATTTTAATGTGGTGGGCTGATATACCCGGGCCATATAATGACGTTCCAAATTTTGTTTTTAAACCATGGGAAACCCATTTACAGGTATCTATACTTTTACTCAATTTTTAATTTGGTACCTGAGTGTTTTTCTCTCCTAAATAAATGCTTTAATTGTGCTCATTTGGGACAATTAACTTCTATATAGGGGCCAATAGTACTAATAGAACAAAGTTGCAGGAGCTAATGATGTTAATATGGCAAAATTAATGATTTAATTAAGAGATAAAAATGCATAGGTACCTATTTAAAAATTGAAGAAAAGTATAAGTACCTACAAATTGGTTTTCCCTTAAACCATTACTGGCTTAATGTGTAAGGGTCTATTTGGTATGAAGATGTTGTAAATTTCTAAATTATTTTTTTAAACCATTACTGGCTTAATAAAAAAATTATTTAAAAGCTTTTAACCCCATTTTTCAATTTTTTTTAAATCCAACTCAATAAATATTTCCCTCTCCTCTCCCCTCATGCCAGCCAAACAGATATGAGAGTTCAATAGATAGTTGGCAAATTTAGTTTTTACCAATAAGCATTGATATAGGTTACGAATCTAAACTGACTTTGTTACCAAAAGAAATTACAAGTCTTTAAAAATGTAGAGGACTTGAAACACGCAACGTGGTTTAGGTACATTTATTTATTTTTAATCTGATCAAGAGTTTTTTTCTCGAGAGTTAAAAAAAAGATTCTCACCTCTCTCAATAAGTGCCCTTCCTGAAATTTAAATTTATATTTTTCTCCTTATAGGATCATTGCATAATGTGTGATGTGGTTTTTTAATCAAAGAATAGATAATACGAGTATTTGCTTTTTCTATTGATTAGCATTGCAATGAAACAATTCTAAAACTAGAAGCTTCACGCTCATCGTACTGGGTAGGTGATGCTTGTTTTGAAAGGGGGAAAAAAGGAAAAGAAGAAACAAATTTTAAAGTGTCCCCTTTATGAATGTATATAGTTTGCAAATTGGGGCAATTTTTTTGTATCATTAATTCATTGCCCTTTGTAGTTAGGCTTGCGCTTGTCAACAAAAGCAGCCAAGCCTTCGAGCCTATCTTTGGTATTCAACGTCACCTCATAGCATTCTTCTTCCAAATCTGCCGCTTCTTCCGCATTACTCACCAACAGTCCCTCCTCTATTGCTCTTTTCCCAGCTTTTATGGCTATTGGACCCTGCACCACCAACATCACAATCACTATTTCCTCTTCCTCATCGTCACCATGTTCTTTCTTGTTTTCCATTTTAATTTTACTCCACACACTCATTGTCATTGTTATACCATGCCGTTGATAACCCGAGCAACCTCCAGTGCTTTTGAGTAAGCTTCCCCAGCAGGAACACAGTAATTCGCTAGACCTGCTCAGTAATGGAATGCTGCATTTGTTAGTATCTTATCCTTCAAGTAGCGATCAAAGCAAAAATTCAGAGTTGGGTTCTAGGAATAAGCTTACCCAGAGATTCTGCTTCTCTGCCTCCAACCCTTCTTCCAGTCAACACCAGCTCCTTTGCTATTGCCTTATTTATCAACCTGGGTAATCTTCTTGTGCCTCCAGCCCTGTCATTAACCCCACAATTCCAATATCAATTTATCCGTCCCAGTCACTCTACCCTACTTCCTCTTCAATATTACTTGCCCCTTTTCCTAAACAAACACATAATTAATTATGATCAACCAGGCTTTACCCACTTTACTAGTGGCTTTTTCGGATTTCGAAACCATTCCACAGCTTGAAAATTGAGGTTTAAAGGTAACCAAGAAATCGGAAGCTGCGGTTCAATGCTAAGACTCATAAAGTTTCCTTATAAACGGACTGTTAGTAAATTAAATTCAAGTAGGCTCCAGCAGTGAGTATATCAAGGGGCTATAATGTAGAGGTAAACAGATCAATTAACCTTCTAACCAAAATTTATAAGCGATTCAATATTTCTACTTGGTTGTTCATTTTTCAGCCTAGAAACGCTATGTTCTCCAATTCCCACTAAATATCTTGCAATTCTCTTTTTAAAACCATTAATTACTAGTGAGCATAACTGATCAGACAAAAGGTTACAATAGACCAATGCCAATTTATAGAGATAGCATACCCAGGGATTATAGCGTGTCCGGTTTCTGGCAAAGCCAAGAGAGCATCTTCTCCTGGGTCATGAAAGGAAGAAAACTATGAGTGACAATAAGATGCGTTACATTCCAGGCATTCAAAAATCAAAACCAATTAACAACAAATTAATGTCAAAGAAATTATCTTTTAGATATTGAAGTACCACAGATACGAAAATCACATGCAAGGGCAAGTTCAAGTCCACCACCCAATGCTGCACCTTCAACTACAGCAATAGTTGGTACAGGAAGTGACTGTATAAAGAATTGAAATCTTTATGCGATAGTTTACTAAGAAGCAAAGACAGAAATAGAGTTCAACCAGAGAAAATCCATGATAGAATTCACTGAGTGAAGGGGATGCTACATCTGCCATTTATATTCATGTATAAAACTTATTATTAGATATTAATATAATTGACTCATATAGACAGACAAACCTCTAAATATGAGAATGTGGCACGAAGAGCTTTCGAATATTCCCGAACCTCAGATGCACTGAAGGTCTTGCGTTCCTGGAAACTCAGGGACATACAATTATAAGACAAGCACACGGTTCAACTATTTACCTATAGGAAAGAAACGAAATATTTGGGGTATGCTAGACTGCGACAATTCCTGCGAGTGAAGTTAAATCACAACACAATTTAAAATACCGTATTTTTATCTTATTGAGATGAACAATCAAGGTTGACTAGTTACCTTAAGATCAGCCCCAGCACAGTAAACCCCTGGAACTGAACTAGTGAAAATAGCAACATTAGCGGATGAGTCCTGATGAATCAATTCTAATACATACCGTAAGCCTCTCATCAATTTAGTGTCTATGGCATTCTTATTTGTAGGCTTGTCCAAGGTAACCTCAAGAATCCCTGTAAACAAAAAAGTTAACCCACAAGTTGAAATAGATCAGTAGAGAAAGAAAAAAGAGTAAAGACTCGGAGAAGTTGACTCCACCAGCACAAAAACTTCATAAACAGAAGAAACCAGTTACAAATATGTTAGAAAAGGATATACCAGAATCGGAGCCGTCAAGTTTTTGAAGCTTGACAAATTCAGATCCCAAAGGCTCCAAAATGAGAGCCCTTCGAGTCTGGTAATGAGGGTGCCATCGCTTGGCAGGGCAGGCATCAGTTTGCTGAGACGCAGCTACGAAGCTCGCCCGTGTAAGCTGGCGAATGGGGGCGGAAATTTTGGAGTATTCCCGACCAATAGTTCTGCTCAGTGCCCTGAAAGTATACATATTTTGGGATCGGAGTTTTGAGGGAAGAATTGAGGGCAACTTCACAATGACACACAAAAGAGAACCATAGGACTAAAAGACGACCGGTTGCCCGGTGAAGCAGTGAAATAACCCCGGCCGGTTTGAGGTTAAGTGTGTGTTTAGATTAATTTTTTTTAATAGTTTTTATAACTTACGAAATAAGTTTGTAAGAGAAGTTTTGTCTCGAATTACGTAAATCATGGTTTTTGTGTTTGCCAAACACACACTAAAAAGAATAAGATCTCTTTATTTTCTTTTTTTATTTAACAAAATATAAGTTTTATACTCTTAAAAAATGCTCCTTTATTAATACATGAGTTAGATAAATTAAGAAAATTCGTTTAACTTGATTATTTATAAAAAATATGTGGTAGCTTTCTTACAATACCTCTTTTTTAATCATCATTCACATAATAAGTTTAGAACTACCTCTTAAAAGAATCCTTTACAGGTACACATAAAAATAATTTTTAAAAAATTATAAATTTAAAAGATAAAATAGATATATTTGAAAAACACTAAAAAATAATTTTAAAATTACAAAATCTTAAATTAATTATTTCTTATAAAATGATATGTAAATTGTTTATCAAGTTTCATTATTATTTTATTAGTTTTTGATAATAAATCAAATTTGAGATTTTATAATTTTAAAAAAAAAATTGTCATTCTCTCTAGAAAATAGTCAATACCATTTGAATTTTAAAATTTCAAATTATTGATTTTTTACTAAAATAAGTTATCAATTACTATACTTGTTTTTGGATACATATCAATTACTATACTCTTGTGAACAACAAGACTTATTTTATAATTTTGAAATTCAAATGATATTTTTTTATCTTTTTCTCATATATTTAAGACTAAAATAACTTTCTAACCTGCTCTTATATTTAAAAGGAGAAAATTATAAGGATTATTGTTGGTGTCTCAAGTCTAAGCATTGAAGGGCAACTTATCTTGCAAAAAGCACATGCGTTGCACTCTATCTATATGTTTGGATTAGTTTTTGAAAAACAGTTTTAACAATTTACGAGATAAATATGTGAGAAAAGTTTTATCTCGATTTACCAAAAAAAAGAGTTTTGAAACCGCGACTTAAAACTTACCTAGATACTCACTGTCTCTACGTCGCTTGTAAACCACAGCATACAGCAGGACCATAAGGATTTAACAGTTCATTCGACAGCGTGAAAATGGACGGGTGATACTAATTATGACTTTATTTCTATGAAAACCTTTCAATTTCTATGAACCCATTGCTCAAGCCGAAGTTGCTTCAGAGGAGGCCCAACGTATGGTTTACCTTTCCGAGGGCACTTCCATTTCCCTGTAATCTCCATCTCATTACATATTTCAGTATTTGTTACTTCTGCTAATGCCTTTCTCTTCATATCGCCTTCCTTCTTGCATGCAGTAGAATAACTTCCCTCGTTTTCAAAACCCCGTGATGACTTCTCCTGTGTTTTCTTCCCACAATTGTCGTCTTTTGTTCCACCGTCCCTCTTCTTCCTTGTTGTCACAAAACCATTCACTGACGTCATATCTATATTCTCTTTCTCTCTTAAGCGAGTTGTCTTCCATTCTGAGAATACTTTTGCTGGAGCTGTTTCACTCGACCCACGATTTTCATGTTGGATCTTTGCTTTTGGCGTAGCTTCTTTCATATCAGTTTTGTGTACCGCAGAATCTGGAGGCCTCGTACAATTATCGTCCATGTTCAGCGTTAGAGTGTGTTCTCTTTTACACCCACCGCTTTCATGACTCAAGCTCATGGACTCCCCACACTTGGTTGGATTAACATTATGTTGACACGGTCTATCTTGCTGGGTACATGGCTGCAAAACCTTTTTCAGGTGGGAAGTACTGGCAAAAGTAGATACCTTATCCTTGATTTGAACACTGACATCATCCTGTACACATCAAAACAAGATAATTAGTATGTAAATATGGCTTGTAGGCATTTAGTTTATAGGATTCGCATGTCAATTAAAACTTTTTGTTTTACAAACAACCTATGTATAAACAAGATTGAGATGATGGAGGAAAAGGGGCGTACCCTCTCCTCGTATGATCGGTTACTTGTTAATTGTTACAATGGAGAAGAAAAGAAAATTATTGCTATACTTTTTCTTCTCTTTCAATTTCTTCTCTTTCAACCTCTTTAGATTCAAAAAACTGAATATTTGTTTTGGGCCAGAAAGAGCTTGCCTTAAGTTTTGCATGACTTGTGAACCTGATAGAGTATAAATGCTTGGCGGCTTTCTTTTTCAATAAAAGGCCATAGAAAACTCTAAATGCAAAAGAAAACAAAGCACCATGATTAAGTGCTTTGTTTATCAGACCCTATGAACTTCCTGAACCCTCAAAGAAGATAAGTAAACAACACAAATTGCACATGAAGATTATGGCCCAATCATGGTCAAAATTATTGTTTTCATGACGAACTCCTTGTTGGCACTTAAACCACAACAGCATAGCCCTTTCATGAGTGACTATGTATTATTGCACAATTAATTGTATGACAGATTTTAAGAGAGAGATTTAGAATAGGTACCCTGCTTGACAGCTGATTTGCCCTCGTGCTTGTATCAGAAAAGCTATCATGTGTTAAAGATTCTCCTGTGTCAACATTCACACTGCTGACTTTAAGCTCTTCTTTTCCTTGAATAATAAGATTCACTTCCTCACATCTATTCTCTTTTGACGAGACAGAATCCTCAAAATGGCTGCTCGTACCAGACATAGGAGACTCGTAAACATAGCTCGAGAACCAGTTTCTGATATCAGGAGGCTCTAAATAACCCAAGGGAAAAAACCATTACAGTTAACAATTGGAACTGGGTTATTTCACATTGTTACAAGTCCTGTGCTTGGCTATAAGGAAAAGCTAATGGAAAACAGCTAACCTGAAAGGAGAACTGAGTGGGAGCTGAAAGTATCCAGACCTTTTGGCTAAAAGATGGGGAAATGAAAATTCCATTGACTTTTAGATTAATTGAAGCACAGAAAGATATTCTTCTTCCAATTCAGAAAAGGGAGAAGAAACCCTACCTTGGCCAAAGACTGGTCTTCGTTATGCTTATCATCTCCCGACCTGATTTTTGGGCAATTTACTTCTTGTTTCTCCCTCTCTTCATTTTCTTCGGATTCGCATCCTTTGAAAGCAGACTCTTCAAAATTAACATTTGAATCCGGATCGGGGGATTTATACTGATAGCTTGAGAACCAGTTCCCAACGTCAGGAGGCTCTGAGACACCCCAAAACAGAAAAAAGGAACAATAGATTTACAATATAATACGCAGAGGAAATTCATCTTTATATATATCTCAGAGTTCTATGCGAAATTGAAATCCAAAAACTTTAAGAGTCCCAAATTCTCATCCTCATTTCGTTCCTAAATAAATATGTTCCCTAGTGGAGAAGTCGACACAAACCAGAAGGGATCGAAAGCGAGAACGATGCAGTGGGATCCTAGAACAAAAAATAAAACAAAATACAGTGAGAAGAAATGACACAGCAATACGGTCAGAAGTGAGAAGACCTCAAGGGATTTCTCTGTTGACACTTTCATGGCAGCCAAACAGAAAGGGAAAATCTGTTTCAAATGAGAAAGAAACAAGGTGCAGAACGGGGAGAGTTGATACCTGGGAATTACGATGTGGAGAACTTGGGAATGAATCCATCAAATTGCTTCAGCTCTGGAGTGAGACGCAGCGTAAAGTGTTTGTTACTGTATGCGATACTAGCGATAGTATATCAAATTTTTTTGAACTTCGCGGACAAATATTGGCGCCATTTATCTTGAGGCGCTTTCGCAACGAATCCTTTCTTAATTTTTTTTTTTTTTTTTTTTGTGTGAATGAACACTTGATATCATTCCTCAAAACAATTAGTACAAAAGGGATATGCAAAGACTTACATTCTATCATCATGATCCACCTCTTGGTTGAGAGACGGGGATGATCAAAGATATAAAAATTAGTAAGAATTGTATGAGCTAGTTTAGCCAATCTATCAGCAAGAATAAGGTTCTTTTTAGTAACATGAACAAAATTAACTTGCCAATCTCTATAAATAAGAGACCTCATCTCATTCACAAGATCTCTGAATGGATAGTCAAAATCACAACCTTTGACTACTAGATTAATAGCTTATATACAGTCCGACAAAAGACATACTTTGTGAATACCATTACTCCAACATAAGTAAAGGCCATGAATCATACCTATCAACTCAGCTATAGCAGGCGGGACACCAATGAGTTTGCAGGTAAAGCCACAAATCCATTAATTACTAGTGTCTTTCACAGTTTCCTCACATCCACTTTTGCCATCACTTAAAATTGAGCCATCTACCTCCATGATAGATAAATCTTTGAAATCATCTGGCATGGTTCCTTGGTTAGTGCCCTCTAAATTAACAAGAGTTCCCTTACACATCAGATCCTGGTCAGCACTGGCTCTAAAGAAATTTGTATTTACCTTCTGATCATCGCCTTGACTAGTTTCTCCAAAAAGTTTGTTACAATATGCCACCCAAATATCCTAGCAAACATACCCAAACAAAGTTAGCCAAGGAACTTTTTTCGTATGTCATTGGCCAGCTTCATGGAGATTCCATTTAACCCAGTCTATTCCTTCGAGGGAGGCGAAAGTGTTCCACCGGTCCTGAGCTACCACTGCTTTCCATCTATCCACAGCATTTGAATAGTCTTGTAGGAGATGTATATAATCTTCTTCCTAGGTACACGAGAAAGGACAAGAGACTGACTCTTGGATTCCTCTACTTGCTCTCAGCTGCACTGTATGGGCCCTTCCATGTGAGAACAGCCACATGAATGACTTAATCTTCTTTGGAACATGCCATCTCCATAGAAGTTTATTTCCATATGTTATCCGCCTTTGTTACCTGAAAAAAGAGAAAAATAATCAGATTTTACAATAAAAGTACCATCAGAAGATGGTTTCCAATAGAATATACCATCTTCTCTCCCCTCACAGGAGGGTGAGCACAGGTGATATGATGAATAATCTTTAGTTTGAACTATCTCTGAAGCTTCTGTTTATCCCATTCCCGTCCTTTTGTGAAGAAGTGGGATCCCCAAGTATTTGCCTAGATCCCCTGTAAGACCAACACCCAACCTCTGGCTCATACTCAGTGCTCCAGTACCATGAAATTTTTTTTAGAAGAAGACCTTTGTCTTGGCTCTATTTATCTTTTGACCAAATATTGCACAAAACTTGTCAATACATTTTAACATAATATCTATCTATGAGTCTGAAGCTTTCCCAAAAAGAATAAAATCATCCGCAAAGAAGAGATGGGATAGCTTAAGCCCTGTGGAATTTAACTTGATAGTCTCCCAAGCCCCTTCATTCACTACATCTTGTATGATATGGTTCAATCTTTCCATATATAAAGTAAAAATGTATGGAGACATGGGATCACCTTGGTAGATACCCCTAGATGGGGTAAAACTATCTGTAGGTTCACTGTTCTAGAGAACTTGAAAGGACAAATTTGTAATACAGCCCATAATCACTTCACGCATTTTGTTGCCCAATCCTATAACCCTTAGAGTGTCTAAAATGAAAGGCCACTCCAAATTGTCGTATGCCTTCTCTAGATCCACCTTTACTGCCAACCAACCATTATTCCCCTTTTTAGTACACATAAAGTGGATAACTTCCTTAGCTATAATAATATTGTCACTACTTTTTTGTCCAGCAATAAAACTACTCTGATGATGACCAACCACCTTGTCCATGATTGCTTTAAACCTCTGACTAATAATCTTAGTGACAATCTTGTAGCTTACATTGCAGAGGGAAATGGGTTTGAAATCTATAATTGATTCCAGCTTATCAATTTTAGGAATAAGCACTAGGTTGGTATTGTTGATATTTTTAACATTTAAAGGGTTGTTAAAGATATCTTTTACAAAAGAAATCATTGAACTTCATACTATACTCCAATATTCACGATAAAAGAAAGTCTAAATACCATATGGACCAGGTGCCTTGAATGCCCCAAAGATGAAAGAATGCTTCCTTTATTTCCTCATTTGTCACATTTGTTGTTAACTTCTCTAACTCTTCCGTAGATAGGATAGGGAAACCATTAGTTGTTTGAAGAGGGTGGAAGCTGCTAAGATCACTATTAAAAATGTTTTTATAATAAGATAAAGCCATTTCTCTCAATTGATCTTGTTCAAAAATCCATTCCCCATTGGAGTTTTTTAGCCCTTCAATTATGTTTTGCCTTCTTCTGATCATGGAAGAATTTAGTGTTACGGTCTCCCTATTTTAGCCAACTGCAACGCAATTTTTGAAATCAAAATAATTCTTCTTGAGCCAAGGTTTTATTATATCCTTTCCATAATTCCTGATCAACTTGCAAAAAATATTGGCTATGTCTTCTAGCTCTCGCTCTTTCAAATGATAAAATAAGATTTTTTTTTCACTTTGCTTTAAACGAAAAATGAGAAAATTTCTATCAAATAATGAAGAAATGCAGAATATATTAATATACTAATGTAAAACATTCACTAGACATTTCAAAGTCATCACATGTATTATTTTATTGGAGACAATCCATTTAAGATAGGGTTGGGCACTAAATGCAAACATCTCTCTTATCAAGGATTCAAATATTAGTTCACCAAGTTATAAGGTATTAGTCCCTTATGCTATACCCAACCCTTGTTAGGTTTGTCTACCGTAGTAAATCCCTCGTTAACCTTTTTCATTTTCCTTCAAATGAGAAATGTACAATTTCAATAAAATAATGAAGATAATTTTAATATATTCGCATAAAATAAATCAAAACATAAAATATTCACTGGATATTTTACAGTTGCCAAATGTACTATCATTTTATTAGAGGCAATCCGTTCGAGATGTGAGTCCCTAAATGTAAACATCGCTTATCAGGGGTTCTAACATTAATTAGTTAAATTATACGGTATTAGTCCCTTATGCTACACACAATCTCTCTTGGTGAAGTTGTCATTTTCATTTGTTATGCTATCTATGGTCCATGCCCCCATCACAAGAGGAAGAACTTGATCGGCCCATGAAATGCGTCACAATGGGCCTTTCTATTCTATCAGCCCAGCTCTTCTGTAATCTAGCTCCCGCAATTCATTAAAATGGCTAGATCGCCATGTAATTTAAATGTACGACGGTTTAATTTAAAAATTTATATGTATACGTCATGGGATAAATAACAGATAAAATTAACTCACCAGATGCAGTCCATAAAAAAATACCTAAGTTGGTTTGGTAAAATAAAAACGTAGAATTATGTATATTCAATATGTTGAGCTGGTGCGTATTTTATCAGGCTAATAAAAAAATTAAAAAAATATAGATAAAAAATTTAAGAACAGAGACTTAGAGAGGAGGTCTTATATTGTGCAAGAAAAAAAAAGTCAATTCAACTAAACTCATTTTTTAATTTAAATTGGCGAACAATTGTTCCCCGAAAAGGATTATTTTGAATTTATCAATTCCGGATGTTCTTGGTCTTTGTCTGATATGGGATAGTTTCATATATTTTTTTTAATGAACAGAAACATTATTTTCCCCCTAAAGTGCATAAAAATTCATCAATTTCAGAACAAGTTCAAATCTAAAGACTGCTTCAATCGCTGGACTTGACGCTTATGAACGAAAAATCAGAACTGACCATTTCCTTGCACATAAAAACCTTTTGGTGGAGCGGAGTAGTGAAGGAATACTGTCTTGTTTTTGGTACTTATTCTCTTTTAAAAAAACAACAAAATCCGGAAAATAGACGACCATATATAATGCGTGCCGAGCTAAGCCAATGGTTTGAAATTAAGGTGGCAGTCTTGTCAAATCGTTAACTTATCGGAATTGCGCATGGAAATATGAGGGAAGTTTGGAATAAAGAACCGGCAAATTTAATTTTTTATTTTTTATTTAGAATTGTATATCTTTACCGGAGTCATGCATGCCAGCTTCAATTGTCAAACTTAATTTTTAAATATCGAACACACTGTAAAAACAAGGAAAAAATCACGGTGGGTCATTTTTTGGCTAAAAAAATATGATTGTTTTATGATAAAATCGTTCCCCCGGATGAGGGTAGCCTGGTCAATTTCTAAAAGTTGCTCTATAGTCAGAAACCCGCCGACAAAATGTCTACAGTTCACGGTGTAGGGGGAAAAAAAATCCTAATAATCATGAATGGCCAACATGAATCGCACGCAAGCAAGAAAAGGAAATTAATAATCTCATCTACTTTACTCGGTTTCCTGGACCAAGGACAGTGACAAATATCAGTATATATTCTACGCTGTGTGTTTCATGTATTAAAATTTGGATCAGGTATTGAATCGGTTGAGATATTAGGTTAAGGGTTAGTAGGTCAGATCGGAACCAAACTGATAAGAAAATAAAAATTTTAACCTTATAATATAAAAATTTAAAGAAAAAATATAAAAAAAATTATTATTATTTTTTTAAAATTGGAACCCAGACAGGCTAATCCGTTCCGAGTTGTTGAACCTGGGTTTCACAATCCTATGTATGATGGGAAGACAACTCCTAGTACAAAATTAAGATAGGAAGAAAATTAGGAATAAAATAATAGCAGAAGGCAAAACTCCATGCCAAGAGTGATAAAAAATTTCTCATTCTTGGAAATTTTTATTCTTAATGTTCCCCTATTTTCCACTCACTTTTTGCCCAATTCAAACATAACCTAACCGTGTTAAGACGCGATTTATACAACTACAGATGAGTACAAATGATGGAAGTGTTTGTTGGGCAGATTTGATTTGGGGCCATGACAAACAAGTTTAGTTACGTTGCCTAATTCTTATTGCGGGATTCTGAAAGCGTCTGTGGTTGATAAGTGGGAACATTAGGTTACATATTGTGGCAGGAAATCCATTTGACCGACACAATATCTAGTTTTGACATTGAATTTTAAAATTGCGGTGACCAAGACCAATTTAAAAAAGTCAATGGGAACAAATGTTGTTTTCCAAGAAATTAACCATGCACGACAGGGTTGTACACAGCAGCAGGGCGCTCATATTAAAAGACTTGGTTTGTGTTCAATATATATGTTACCCAAAGCGCAAGGAAGGTGAGAAAAGCTGGCTGGGCTCACATATTTGGTGGAACTCACTAAAGCCTGTTATATATATATATATATTTTGGTTGTTTGGTCTCTGCCTATTTGATTTAAGAATGGAGAAAATAAAAAGCAGGTTGGAACTGAGAGAAGATGGACATTTGGGAGCGAGAGGGATTGACCTATATGGAGGTAGGTTGGTCGGCAAGGGCAACACCGGCAGGGGAACATACAAGGGTATATGTTTGGAATGAGGGAACTGGATTTGGAGGGGAGAGAAAATTTCTATAAGTTGAATTTAAGAAAATTAGAAAGATAAGATTACAAATTTTTAATAAAGAGAATATGTAAAATAAAAAAATAAGAAATATTAATTAAAAACTTTTAATCTCACTTCTCTTATTTATTTTTTAATTAAACTCAACAAAATCTTTCCACCACTCCTCAAATCCTAAAGGCCTGTTTAGTTTAAAGGGAGATGATAGAAGGAGAGTGACTTATTTTTCATCCCTTTCAAAACCTCATAATTTGGATGGAACAAAATGAGAGGATGAGAAGGATTTGGAGCCCCTTTTTTGGGGCCCTCCCCTCTAATTTTTCATATCAAATAACAGGAAATGCTTATTTTTCATCCACTCCCCTCCAACTAAACAGCCCTAAAGGTCAAGCTTGCTCAATGCTTGTAACTCAAGGAATTCATCAAATAATACAGCACACAACCTGGATGTTAGTGTATGAATTAATTAGGAAGAAGCTTTAATTTCAACATTACCGTCAATATGACGTTACCATGCTTCGTTAATTATATTTTTGGTACAATAAAAGTCTAACTTCACACGTAGTGATACTTGCCTCCCCCAGGCTCTAACACAACATACGGTACAGCTCGTATTCCTGTCTCTGTCTGGATTTGGTAGCTTAGGAGAGATACAGTAGGGGATTACCAAGAAGAGAGAAAAAAAGTCAAAATAAACGGAAACGAAAAAGAAAAAAATGCATGAAGCGTTGTTGTGTGGATGGAGGCATAGAATTAAGGGAAACTTTTATTGATGGACTGATGAAATTTCACTGTAAGATGAATGATTAAAATAAAAATATTTATTGATTAAAAAAAAACAATAACACCCCCTTGCTTTATTTTTTTCAAGAAAAGAAGTTTGATCGTTGCCAAAGCTTGGGCAATCGGTCACCATCCGTCGAAACTCTGAAGCAGATTGGTCGGAACTCTAACAATTGAAAATTAATGTGCTGTTTATAGGAGGGTTCCACTTGTTCATAAAGAGTTATACACTTATTCATGATTATATTCTACTATTCATGGATAAGTGGAACCCTCATATAAACAACACATTAACTTTTGGTGGTCGGAATTCTGATCGATTGACGTCAGAGCTGCAACTGCAGGTGAGCTCTGACAACGATCAAACCTTTTTTTTTTAAAAGTAATCAAATTAAAGTAAGGATATTATTATCTTTTATCTATAAAACTTATTTTTATCTTTATCAGTTATCACTGGTCCTCCGATGAAATTTTAAAATATTTTAATCCTTTGGCTGAAATAAATTTAATCATCTGTTTGTTTAATTAAATTCTCCCTAGAATTAAGCAGAAAACACGAGTGCCCACAAATTAATTAAGAGTCAAGAGAAGCATAGTACACGTGGAATGTGGATAGCACTTCCTTTTGCGGGCCTTCCGCTTAATTTCACGTGGTACCTGCCGTTTTCTTTTTTTCACTTACATCCCCAATTTCCCATTTCGACCGCCACCGCTTCTTACCCAAAACACATGTCCCACACCCCCCCCCCCTAAAAAAATTATTTGAGATGCTACTCAAAATAAATATTAATTTAATAGAACATTGTAACCAAGAGATTGATGCTCCTGTTTAGTTATTTGAATGGCGGAATGTTTTAATTAAACCAAAAACTATATATATTTATTGGATGTGTAAATATATACTCCTCTGGTCTTATATAAGGTAGAGAGAGAAGATTTTTTTATCCTCTTTAAAAGGTAGTCATTACAATTTTGAGGTGAATGTATAATTCAGCCATTCATTTATTATTATGTTGATTTTATTTTTATTTTTTTTATTGAATAGGGATAGTTTAGAAAGTTGTTGAATTTTATGGTAGAGTTAGTGAGATTTAAGGTTTTTCTTGATCTGTGTGAAAAATATTAAAAGTTCATTATAAATAAAATCATAGGAGTATAAAACATCACACCCCCAAATTAAAAATTTAAATCTTGTCATACAAATTACTGTATATGGTAGATTAGAACGATTGATCAAGTCGCCTAAATTGTACTCCCTCTGGTCTTATTTATAATAGCTTGATAACTAAATTACGCGGTTTAAAAAATCAGTTAAAATTAGTAAAAAATAATAAATATGTCTTGATATATATTTTTTTCAAGCATACTTTTATTTATAAGGAGGCAATTAAGAGAGATAAATAAAATAAATATAAGTATCATAAATCCTTTAGTGAATGCGATATATATAATTAATGAGGGGCACAAATAGAAGAAACTCATTAAATATTGAGTTAATTTTTGTCGGGTTCTTATAAAAAAGATTAAGACAATTAAATTTTGAGCTCTTATTAAAAAAAAACCCAAAGAAATAGCAAAATTTGATGGCACTCGACTAACATAAGCTTAACCATCCATATTTCACGCGGGCATCCCTTGCAAGATATTATTTTGAAGTTCTTATTAAAATATAAATAGATTAAGTAGACACCATATTATAGTACACAAATATTTAAGTGCTTATTTATATTAACAATAAAAACTGTATTTTTTAACATAATTTATGATTTATAAAATAATTATATAAAAAAAGTTTTGTTTCAATATAGATAAACATACTTTTAAATATCAACTCAGTGGAATTGAGATTCATGTAGGGTCATTTCACTGCCTCTGCCCCCATTCCGTCCCTCACCGTTAAAAAAGTAAAAAACAAGCAATTCAAGAAAAAACAATATTGTATGAGATGTGCCACAGATTTTATTTTCATATGACGTGACGGGAATAACTGACTCTATCCAGCTTACTTTTCAGAAACAAACTCACCTTTAATATATATACTCGTACGTTTTTCATAACCAATAATATGCTTATTCATTCTGCAACATTATTAGTGTTCATTTACAATAATTTATTTTTAATTTATAAATATTTATAAATCATAACTTACGATATACGGGGTAAATATATGAAAAAAATTTTATCTTGATTTACATAATAATGACTTATTATTCAACATAAATGATGCTAAACACACACTTAAAAGATTAAAAACTATAAGATAGTTAAAGGATCAAGTATCACTTATTAATTCACATTATCGTTACTTACATACACACTTAAGATGCGGGAGTAGCTAGCTTGAAGTTACACAGTAATTGTGTGAAGTTGTTAGCACTCACACTAAAAAAAATGAAAATAGTGAGTTGTTGGATCTGAACGGCCTTAATAAGGCCGTGAAAATGATAGAAGCGCGAAAGTTTTAATTTCATGTAGTAGAGTGCGTTGGTGTATATATATATCTTTTCAAAACAAAATCTTTCACACACTGATGATCAAATTCAACGTCTAAAAAAATTACTTGTCGGTGCATGTATCGTACGTTTCATGGTGGCTCACTTTATCACGATGATGGGTCCGTTCCTAGCTCTCCCACCAAACTTTCCACCCATAGCTCATTCTCTCTTATAGTGTGATGCATGTTTTATTCAACGCACGCTCTTCTTTTTTTTCTTAGTTGCTGTGAAAAAGCTGGTCTCTCACACACGCGTGATCAGTTGGCCTATATAAACATTGAATGGATAAAATAACACAACATTAGGTACCGTCCTTGGACCATGAAAATTATAGTGTTCATATGTGTAACGTGTTTGTGTGTTGCGTATTATAAAATACTCCCTTCAGTCCTAATTATAATTAAGATAAAGTTAATTTTTTTTGGAGAAATTAAGGAAGTTAATTAAATTATTTTAGAGTATTTATATTTTTATTTTTTTTTCTCCAAACTAATTAGTTTCACTAATAAAATAATATATAATATAAGGATATATAACATATGATATGATTAAGTAACTTATTTTACTTCCTTAATCTCTCCAAAAAAATTAGCTTTATCTTATATTTAGGACAGAAGATAATATAATATTAATGAAATAGTAGCAAGCAGTCTAAGCTGAAATATAGCGCCCGCCTGCCTTTGCGTTTTCCACGTACACGTAAGGTCGGTGGTCTCCCTTGTGTCACTCCCTAATTAAATTAAAATTAAAATACCTCAAAAAAAAAAAAAAAAACTCAAACCTTGAAGTGACCAGCACTGCTTAATTGTCGTTATTATCGACAGCATCTGAAGCAAATATCCCACCCCATTTTTGGTCCCCAAAAAAGTTCCACTTCATCTTGTGAGACCATACTATACACCTTACGTTCACTAATTTACACAAATTGTTAATTGTTCGTATTTTAGCAATTGTACTATTTTGTTTCACATTCTCAATGGATTTGCGTGTTTAGTAGAATTTCAAGCTTACGAGTTCCTGTATGACGTTGACGCGTTAGTGAAAAAATAATAATATTGGTTTTGTTTTAGGTTGGGATTGGAGTTCGTCATTGTGAAAACCACAAGAATAATTGCTGCGACGTGGACAATAAAAATAAAACAATTAAAATTAGTCAACTCACACCCCTCCTTCCAGTTCCCAGGGAATTATTTTAATCGAACCGTTCTTTTATTTTCTCAAAAAAAAAAAAAAAGACTGGTTTGTCACACTCTTTTTCAGGATATAATTTTTTAACATGAAGGAGTTAAGCTTTTTTGTCCTTAAAAATAGATGCAGAAAACTATCGGACTATACATATAGCGGCTCATAATTATATTAGATGTAAAAGATAATCTTACGATAATGAAAAGGAAAAGAGATTTTGTCCAAAAAAAAGGAAAAGAGATTAAAGGAGGAGATTCTTTATTATATATTTTTATTTGGTGGGAGTCAATATGGGGCATGTGGATTGTGTGGAGTTTCAAATTAAAAAGGAGACGGAGTGAGTGTGATGTGTGTGGTCAACTGGTCATGGGTGTGTGAAAGCACGAGGGCTGCACGTGACAACCGCCCAAGGCGTGTAGCAGATTGAACCAATTGAAGCATTTCAGATGATGTTATGAATTAAACATCGATACGTCAATTTGCTTGACATATCTGTGTTGGAATCAGGATCTGTGTATTGATGCTTTTTTTTACCATGTATATGAAAAATATTGGAATATTATTTTTTAATTGGAAAATTTAAATTCTTATACGCATCCAACATTTCTAAATTTCAAGCTGGGACTTCATATATGGTTCAAAGTTACATTTTTTTAAGAAATTAATTTGTATTAAAAATCTTCATAATAATATTTTTATTTCAAATAGCCTTTTTAAAATAAAATATTGAATTTCTTCATCTGGGTATCTTAGAAGTATTATATCTTATGTACTTAAGATATAGGTGCCTTTAATATATGACATAATTTCAAAGTTGATGTTGGTGTAAAATCTGATATCTACTTCACATTTTTTTAAATTACCCTATTGATATTAATTCAATAATAATAAACTAGAAGATGGAGTAACGTAATTAAAGAAAAATATAATTAACATATTAATTAATTTAACTAATATTTTTATTCTACTCAAATAAGTTAATTTTACATTAAACATGACAGGCGTCCTAATTATGTGTTAGGGAAAATATTTATGGACTGCGGGATTGAGGAGAATAATTATGGGTGATTTTTTTTGGGGTCGAATTAGGGTTGATTTGACCACAAATCAAATACGGAATGATTATAATTGAATCCGTATATTTGTGATTGGAACAGGTAACAATGATGGAAGAAACGGTATTTGAAGAGCAAATTTTTAAATTAAAAGAATATCGCAATCACTCACTCACTGGGTATTGAATAGCGTTGCATCTGAACGAATAATTATGTCATTAATTTCATGGTTTTTTTTTTTTTTTTGCGTAAAGCCCCCGGTGTCCCACACCCAATTAAATGCAGACTAATCCGGAGTCGCCCCCGAAATTAAGGGACTTCCCACGAGTTCAAACTCGGCCACCTTTAGGCAAATGGTGGGAAGGCACCATGACTTCCCTTTCAACCATAGAGCTACGCCCATTTCATGGTTTTGTTGCTTTCCATTCTGGTTTTGTTTTGTGGTGGCCCATGAATATTGAATCTCTCCTCTTGGTTTCTTGCTTTGCGCGTCTGGGACCCCCCACCCCTGTACCGTCAAAGAAAGTTTTTTTTTTATCCTTTGGAAAATTTACCGAGAGAATTAGTCACTGTTATCGACATCCTCATCTTTCTTTCTTGATATTATTTTTTTAATAGGTATAGGATATTCTCTGCTGGTGGTAATGATTAATCTCCTTGCATAGTATACTTCTCAAAAGATTTTGGTGCTAGCCATGAGACCCTCTTCATACACACCATCAGGAATCAAACCTCTAACTAGATGCTTAAAAAACGTGACTATGTGCTAATTGTATTAGGCCCCATGGTTCCTTCCCTAAAATTATTGTTTCACCCAAAAAAGATGTGAACTTTGGGCTTTTGCCCCATACATCCAATGGTATTTTCATATTCATTTTTAATAAATCAAAATTCATGCTATTTTTAAAATAAGAATTGAAAAATAAAATAGTAATAGCATAATTTGATTTGAAAAATACAAAATAATTAAGGGCCTCTTTGATTAATGCTTGTGAGAAAATTGATGTAAACAAAGGCAATGAATTGTGAGAAGATTAGTTGTTGTTTTGTTTATTTTAGTTTTGTAAATAAGCATGACATTAAAAACAATTTAATTTTTTATAAATTAATTAAAAAATAATATTGGCAAATGTTGAAACGGACCTCAACAGCTCAACTAATGACAATGGAACAGGGTTTTAAAAATTGCACTGCTTCTCGAGCTGGTCGAAACAGTGGTTTAAATCAGGGTTAACTTGGGATAAGATCCGTCATAATTAAAATAATATTTAAATAAAAGGCACTGATCCTCAAATAAATAGAACAGTATTCATATATAAACCACACGATAATACTAACAAAATAGAATTACTTCAACACATTAATCTTTAGCTGAGATTTTGCTGCGTTTATATATATATATATATATAAATTACTTAAACACAATACGATAGATTACTATTTTTCTTAAAATCAAAAAATGTCATTTCATTCGTAATAAGGGAAGGAAAAAATATAAAATCTAACCAACTGTTTTGTCTAAAACTCTTGATTAGAATGACTAATTTACGGGTCTCATGGATCAAACACATCATATAAGTGTTGGTGGTAAAAGAGAATGAGGGGTAAATGAAGGTTAGTGACGGCGGACAGTGATCAATGGCAAAGGTCAGATGCATGGTGGATAGTAGTTGACAAATGGTGGTCGGCAATAGAGATTGATTGACAAAAGTGGAGAAACACGGTGGTGGCCGCCGGTCAGTCAACCACGGAGGATAATGGTTGACCACAGTGGAGCAGGTAGTGATCGATCGATGTTGAACAACGGTGGTTGTAGTGCAGAATAACAAACCCAATTAGAGATCATTCTTTCAAAACCGACGTCTTTTGTGTTTGTATTCCATTCGATCTAAACGCATGGACATTTTGAGGAGTACTTTAGTTTGATCATTAATGTTGGGGGCCAAGGGCTATGCCCATCCATTTTTATCCATTATATCAAATATTTTTATAATGACCATTTTTAAATAGGGAAAAGGATAGAAAAAGAATGTTAAAATTATAAAATTCTAAATCAGGTTTATTGCAAAGAGTTGACAAAAGAATCATGAAACTTGATAAACAATTCACAACTCATTTTTTGAGAAATACTTGATTTTAAATTTTGCAATTTTAAAATTCCTTTTATATCCTTTTCTTTTTTAAATAATAAAGGTATTATAAAAAAGGTATCACAGATTTTTAATATGTTAATTAGAAATAATTAATTTAACCTCTATGAATTAGGTAAATGATTGCTAACTACTGACGACGGTATTAGTATTACTCACTCCTCTTAGCATTATTAACAATAATATTTTAAATTTAGTTGTTGCAAGATTATTTAGTACTCCCTCCGGTCCTAATTATAGGACAACATTTAGAAGTTGATCTTGGTCCTAATTATAAGATAAAATTTTAATTTTTGTCAATTTGTTCCCAAAATACCCCCATTGCTTTAAATAACGGTTGGATTGCCTCATGCCAGACTCATGTAGTATTCCTAAATCATCCCTATTAAATAAGGGCATTTTTGAAAAATAAATAAAATAACCTAAACTACTATCCTTAATTTTTTCAAAATTAGGTAAATATGTCCTATAATTAGGACCGGAGGGAGTATAATTTATACGCTCGTGATGCTTCTCATGGAATAACTGTTTTGTTTCTGGGATAATTTTTCTAGGTTTTTGGGCTGCACGCTTTAGGCATGAAGAATCATTAAATCATGAAATAAATACTATAATATCCAGAGACGTGATGAAGAAATAGAGCACCAAAGGATTTCGAGAGCACGTGAACCACAACTTTATAATTTAAAAGCAATTCATACCATTGGTTTTCTAATTTCTACCAAATGAATTTAAAAACAAAGTACGTAACCTACAAAGTAAACAGGGCCAACGGAAATTAAAAAAAACAGAGTGACAGAAAATGGACCAACAATGGTTAAGGAAGTGTCAGATCAACTCGATGATGAGTATAACTATATTCTCGTCAATGAACAATTTATATATACCGAAAGCCGAAAGAGTTACTTCCAATCAAACCTCGATTATAATCAAATCTAATCTGATAATACAAGTGCTAAATATTTATAATTATATATACCGTGGCGTTGAGGGCATCAGGGAGAGGAGAGAGAGCTACGGAGGGAACAGGGCAAAATGAAATTGACTTGTAATTAAAGGGATAATAAAACAGAGCATACAATGTGTATGAGTGGGGATTAAAGTGTCGAGGGGAATAAAGTAATTTCATTAAAGGACCATGCCATCAAATTTATTTCAAGCAATAACCAAAATATACTGAAATTTCATTACAGGATTAAGAATCAAAATGAAAATAAGTTTTATAAGTAAAAAGATAACAGTGCCCATTACTTTATTTTTTTAAGAATGTCTTGATCATAGCTTGAGCTTAGGCTATCGGTCACTAGTAGACGTCAGGCCAGAGTGGCCACCGCTGGCCGGCCATCAAAGCTTTGACACAGACCAGCCGGAATTTTGACGACCACCGGAAATTAATGTGTTTTTCATAGGAGGATTCCACTTTTTCATGAAGAGTTGCATACTTGTTCATGATCAGCTTCGGCCTAGTAGCGGCCATGTTTGGTTGCCTGAGCTCCAGTGACGATCAAACCTGTTTTTTGAAAAAAAAAATAAAGCAAGAGGAGTTATTGTCTTTTTATTTATAAAACTTATTTTTATTTTAATCTTTGATCCTGTAATAGTGAAATTTCATAATATATTAATATTTAACTAAAATAAATTTAACCTTATGATCCTTTAATAAAATTCTCCATGAAATAATGGGATAATCCTACCAACCCCATTACAGGAGCCTTTAATTTTGGGATGGGGTTTTACATTGGACGTGACTGTGTGAGAGATATTCCAAATCCATCACGTGCTTCTTTTGTTTTGTGCCTCAACACGTATTGTATTGCCCCACCTTTTTAATCCACACAGTGAAGTTTCATTATCATTTACTTACATGTGCCTCTTATTTAATCACTCGCTTCATCATGAAGAGTTTCAAATTGAACTGTTCACTTGATCATTATGCTCTTCCTTTTTTTAGTGTTGCTTTTTTTGCTCACATTGCTCTTTATGTCCCACCCAATATCTTATGTCTCCAATCATCTCACGCCCTCTCCTCCTTTCACCTTTTTAGCCCCTCATTCAAATACTTGTTTTCTCATTTTGCCCCACTAATAATGTGTGTGTGTGTGAGATATAATAATAATAATAAAATGGTGCTCAACAATACAATATTATATTCTTGGGTTAGGCGTGTGACCCATTATACAATACACAGTACGTACGCGCCATCAAATATAAATTTGTTTATATATACATTTACACTCAATGCGTGTCAGAATCCTCATCGAATCCACTTGTCATGTGTAAAATCTTTATATATATTCCCCCAAGAAATCATGCACGTATATATAATTCAAGACAGAGAGAATTAATAATAATGCTGCTGGATTCATTCATAAAAATTTTATATCTGCTGCCAGAAAATAGGCAATATATATAATGCTGCTTTTCCAAGCAGAATATGACTAGACCTAACTGGTTGTGTACAAAAGGAGGACGACTTTCGAATTCTTTTGAAAAAGCAACATTTTCAATTTTAGTAGTTCAAGCATATAGATAGGATCACGTAATAAAATGAGTTCGTGTAATTGTAATCCCTGATCTCAGCGGATGATGACCAAATAAACTTTCAAAAGTGTATATCGTTAAGCATTTTAAATGTATAAGCCTGAGGCTCAAGTAATTAGTATTTGACTTGAATCCCTCCAACGTTATATTCAATGTTCAAACTTCTTAAACCAAATTAAATTTCCTCGTCGCTTCGGACTTTTCATAACAACTACATGTCAAAGCGATCCAATTACTAATATGGTGCAACAAGGCCTCCTGTATTATGTTTTAAGTTGTCTTTTGAGTTTTGATCCCCCCGGTAGTTTGGAAAGCAGCAGCAACATTGTCTGACTTCGAAACCAATCTTTAAAATTTGTCCACACGCACAAATCTGCGTCCACATCTAATTTATCTAAACACACCCAACATATTTTAAAGTACCATGTCTCCACTGTAACAATCCCTCCTCAATATAAAATCACCATGAAGCTGCCTTGCGATTAACAGCAACATTTAAAAAAAAATAAAAAGAAGAAGCAAAAAAAATTAAATAATCAATACGAGAATTATTACGGCAATATATGTTGACAATACTAAAAGCCGACAAGCAAACAAACGCTTCTTGGCTTCACATAGAGGGAGAGTCAAATCGGATAATTCCTAATATAATCCCATAAAATATACTTGTGCTGACTATTTGAAGGCTAATTCAGTCAATTCGGCTTCAAAAAAACCGAGTGAAACGGTCCGCGTCAAGACACGTAATTACAATATTGCCCAAAAGCATCCCTCATTAATGCGTGGGTATATTGGTAAATTCAAAACGAGAAGAGAGGTGCCCTCCGTTTATATATATAGCCTCCTGCCTTGGCTCACAGCATTTGGCAGAGCTTGTCTTGTTTCTATACCATTACACCACGATGATGATGATGCAGATGAACTCAACAGTACCAACTCAGAGCCTTCGCATGCTTGCGAGAAGCGCGAGCTTCAAGAAATGTCAAGCCTCTCCCCTCAACCCCGCCGTGATGGCCGCCGCAACCTCCACCGATCATTCTCTGAAACTGGTCACATCCACTGAGTCAACCCGGCTCCATCTCGCTAACCTCGACAAGCTCCTCCAAACGAACAAGCCATCACCCCCACCGCAACCACTTACCGAGATCAAGAAACAATCCAACAATGAAAAGAAGGCTAAGACCATACTTGAAGGACTGAGCTTGGCGAAGGTGTGGCGGCCGGAAATTAAAGCCGCCGACGAAATGTCACCGCGACACCTCAATCGCTTACAGAGGTTGCTGTCAATGACCCAGGAACGTTCACCGAGGAACGTTTTGGGAAGAAGGTGGAGGGAATATCACGGTTGCGACGATTGGAAGGGCATGTTGGATCCGCTTGATCAGAATCTCCGGCGAGAGGTGGTGAGGTACGGCGAGTTTGTTCAAGCCGCTTATCATTCGTTTCACTCCAACCCAGCCATGTCAGCGGAGGAGCCACCGGCGCATCGGCACGTGGTCCTTCCCGACAGGTCGTATCGAGTAACGAAGAGCCTCTACGCCACGTCATCAGTCGGGTTGCCCAAATGGGTAGACGAGGTCGCTCCGGATCTCGGTTGGATGACCCAGAGATCCAGCTGGGTCGGGTACATCGCCGTTTGCGACGACCGGAGAGAGATCGCGAGGATGGGACGGAGAGACATCGTAATATCTCTGAGGGGCACCGCCACGTGTCTCGAGTGGGCCGAGAATATGAGGGCGCAGTTGAGCGACCTGGAGGAATCACCATCACAGGCCGAAGATAAGCCCAAAGTAGAATGTGGGTTCCAAAGCCTGTACAAAACCAGAGGGGCCCACGTGGCCAGCTTGGCAGAGTCTGTGAAGGAAGAAATAAAGAGACTAATGGAAATATACCAAGGAGAGGAACTAAGCATAACGGTAACAGGACACAGCCTAGGGGCTGCACTAGCCTTACTGGTGGCCGATGACATAAGAACCATCGACGGCGACGTGCCGCCGGTGGCGGTGTTCTCATTCGGTGGGCCCAGGGTGGGGAACAAGGCTTTTGGGGATCAGATAACAGGGAAAAACGTGAAAGTTCTAAGGATAGTGAACTCACAAGATGTTATAACGAGAGTTCCAGGGATGTTTGTGAGCGAAGAGATGGAACAAAAATTAAAGAGCTCCAAGATAGGTGGAGTACTTGACATGTTGGAGAAGAACGTGTCATTGGGGTACACACACGTAGGATCGGAGCTACGTGTGGATACGAAGATGTCACCTTATCTCAAACCAGATGCTGACATGGCATGTTGCCATGACCTAGAGGCGTACCTGCATTTGGTGGATGGTTTTATGGCATCGAATTGTCCGTTTAGGAGTAATGCGAAGAGGAGCTTGGTGAGGTTATTAAAAGATCAAGGCTCTAATATAAAACAGTTGTATACTAGAAAGGCAAAAGCCATGACCGTCAATATTGAAAGACAGAGATCATTCTCTATGTCTACTTGTTGTCCGAGTCCTTCTTAAAAATGTGAATAAATACCATCAATGAAAAACTTTGCATATATTTACATGTATACACCTTGTCTCTGATATGTCTAACATTTTAAAATATTTCATTCCAAAGAGTGAACATCGGATGGACTGTTCCATATGGATATTCGAACAATTAATACAAGAAAACGAACCTAGTGCTCAAAATCTCACGGATGGGAGCTGAGAGTTATGTACGTACGTACAAATGGTCGGAGTTATTATTTCTCCGATGTCTGAAACAGTACAGCGTTAGGAGGCGACTTGTTAATAACGACGTATATATATTTAATGCATAGACTATTATATACTTGCAGTGATAAACATCATGGTTCACACTTAAAAGTCAAACAAGAGGGATAGGGTTGGTTGAGCTTTATTCGCATTGGCTGGATAGACGCTTCAATTAATAAGTCACTCTTCCTGGTGAGTGTGTGTGCATGTGAATCAACAGACAGCTGCGGCCAACAAGACCAGAAACTAGGTTTCATTCAACTTAGCTATAGGCTAGAATTTTTGAAGTGTAAAAGCCTGAAATTCAAGGAGCCATTGTGTTGAACATGGGAAAAGTAGAAAATGGCACTAGGTCTTTATGATGCCATTCAATTCTTGTACCTCGTCCTTCTTTGTTCAAAGCCATCTCCTCTCTCTCTCTCTCTATATATATATATATATATATAGATATATATATATATATAGATATATATATAAAGTCCTACTATATTTATAGAAAGGCGCGTTCATTTTGTTGATTCAAACGATGTACTAGTGTAGAGATATTATGCATAAGTGATACTATAGTATATACTGCTAAACTGCTGCAAGAAGATGCATATGAAGCATGATGAAACATTTTATAATTTTCTCTCACTACCAAATCTCAATTAATATCGTCAAATCATTTTTTTCACATAGATAGCTGCAGCCTGATACCAATAGTTTCACATATCATATATTTAATCCGAGATATATGTAATTTCCTTCCGAGGTAAGACAGTAACAACTATTTGCTCCTTCATGTCCTTATTAAAAGACTCTTCCTCGTGGTCTCTAGTTAACTTAACATCCTACTTTATGTAAAGTTCTCATTCTGATGTTTAATATACGATATATTTATCTAATTTGATTAGATTATATAAATTAGTTAATATGCATGTATTTGCTAAAAATTCCCTCATTTCCTTTCCTATTGAAGGAGCATCGATCAATAGGGGTAAATTAGGTAAAGATTGACAAATATGAAAATTATATCTTATATTTATGAATAAATTAATTAACTCCCCAAATATATCTTATACTAAGGACTGAAGGGAGTATTAATTTTTTCCCTCCTCTAAATATCCTATTGCTTTGATATTCTCTAACTAACCAAACAACCTCATCTAACCAATGAACTTCATTGAGGATAATTTTAAAAGCATTGACTAATTAAATTCAGAGTCATCAATAGATCCTTATAATAAAAATAGAGCTGGGGCTAGCTCATGAGAATTCCAGCAATTAACTATAGCAACTTTATAGCTGACGACGTTTTGATTAGCAGACAAGGACGCACTATTAATTTGGTGTTTAACTAAGCTTAAGTCATACTGCTACGTTACACATCATATGTACGTACTTTTGATAATAAAAAATAATCTGCACTTATAAATGAGTTATCACTAACCAATGCATACAACATTCATTAAAGCCTGGGACTAATAAAGTAAGTTTTCTGCCAAGAATCTGCCCGAGTGGGGAACAATAATTAACATATCTTCTGCTTATGATTGGTTAATCCATTGTTTTTGCAGATTAGTACATACGGGACCAAGTTGCATTTTTGAAGTTGAGTGTTTTTGTAGTGTGGAGGGCATTCAAAGTTTATATTCGAAGGGTATATGCTTACGCAGCAAGAGCAATAATTAATGTTGAAGTAGAGATGAAGAGTATTATAAACAGACACTAATTAAAATAATTTGGAAGGAAAACCACTTGGAGGGCGATTCAGTTTTTAAACTGCGACTTGTTCTAAAGCCTGGCATAAGCATCTTTGCCAGCTTTATTCAACAATTAAAACTTCAGCCTCCCCTTTTATTTTTAATTTGCTGTTCTATTACTCGTAAATCTGACACCCCCAGCTTCGCTGTGTGGAATAGATGACCAATTTTGATGTCTAGACCTGCTGGGTTTAACTTTTTGCTTTAATAATTAATAGAAAGAGGAGATTGAAGCCTAAAGTCCATTTTACAACCGAGTCTAAAAGACCATATATGCCATTAAGAACTTTGCATTCCAAAGGCAAGTCTGATAATTATGGTAAAGTCATGTTTATATAACAAGCCTAAGCCCTCTTTTAATATGTTTCCTGATGGAATTCTCATCGCCCAAAGCCCTCTTTTAATATCTTCTGTAACGCCAATATAATGGCTTTCATGAAATCAGCACCTTTATATTCTCAAAACCTTGATCTCGACAGAGATTAAAGTCTTCTCAAATACTCATCATATTTGATGATTCAATTCTAAGGGACGTGATTGCGATTATTTCTTTTCCTTGAAACCTATGTGTCATTCCTGTTGGCTTCAGCACCTTACATGAGACATGTTGTTGGCGGTAGGACCTGCAGAAACACAATCATCACATAGTTCGACTCGTGCCCGAGAACACTCCTTAAAAGCTATTCTGCAACTATCGGCAAAAAAAGTTGCTGCATTCTTCAGGCTTAAACGAATTTTTCTTGCAAGAACACAGGGTGAACAGAATTATGGAAGATAATAGTATCAATAGGTATGAGAATATGTCAAAGGAGGAAGAGAGGTACTCGAAAGTTCAAGAGCAAAATCATATGGACTCTTGCAAACATCTCCTTATATATATGCAAAAGAATGAGAGACCGTGTAGCTGAATAAAACATGTAAATGCCCATTAAACCTTCATAAAACCATTTAATAGCCATTATATAAACATTTCAAAACGTTGGGATGCAGTAAAGTTTTTCAAACAGCATCTGATGATATAAATGTGTTTCAAAACCATTAACCTATGATAATGAAGTATCAATGAATCAGTTTCCAAAAACAGATAAGCTTTGCAACATCCATATTTCTCAAAAACAAGCAATGAACGGCATCAAAATAAATAGAAGCTGCAAAGTAGTTAATGTGCATATTTCACAAAATAATGTTACCAAAAAACATTTTATCAATACGCCATTTAATTTTTAAAAATAAACCTCAATTTTTCTATGAGTTCTTTCATAAAAACACCTAGTCCACTTTAAACTCGCGCGTGGGGGAAATTGCTGAATTTCCATACCGTCTGTCATTGTACGAGTTCACTCCTTCTCTTAACTCATTTAATAGTTCAAAATCACTTATTACTTAGACTCCCCACAATCCCAAACAATATGAAATTTATTCCTTATGACACACCACTTGTTATTTCCAACAATTTTCCCTACTAAAAACTTTTACAACATCTGTTCTCTCAAAGCATCCAGCAGTCCTATCATAAACACTGTCAAATATTCCTAAGCCTGCATGCTTCATGGCTGCTTAATTACTTTGGTCATTCTCATTTACTTTGAGGCCGCTTCACCAAAAACATCACCTTCTTCAATTCCATGGGCCGAACTTCTGGTCCGTTTGGTTGTTAGAAAGGAAAAGTTAATGAAAATTAAAGGAATGAAACGAATTAGAAAGTAATAAAAAAAAGCCACTGATTTTGTTTGTTATGATTTAAATAAATTTATAATTTAATTTATTTTAGGTATAAAAAAGGAAAAAAAATTGCTTTTTGTATTGAAAGAAGTAATATTATATTTGGAAGACAAAAACATCCTTAAATAATTTTGTCCTGCCCTTTCTTTTTTTCCCTTCTTCCTGGCTCATACTTCTTCCACACCACCGTGGCTGCCACTCCTTCCTCATTCGTCCTCAACCCCTCTTCTCTAAAGTCTAAACACAACAATGACAACAACAATACTAATAATCCCACTAGGTGAGTCAATAACCAAACATTTGGATGTGAGATTAATTAAAAGGTTTCATTCAATAATTTTATCGAGTATATTATATATTTTTGGTTTAACTCTGCCCCTCTTTAGATTTAGAAGACTAAACATTATTGTATGCTTCTAACAACTTTTATTTATATATACATGGTACAAAAAATCGGACTGAACCGGTCGGTCCGACTAGAAAACCGGTGAACCGGTCTCCAATTCGGTCCGGTTCACTGCTTGAGAGGGAGGAAGAGTAGAACCGGTACAAAACCGGTGGGTTGACTAGTTCGATCGGTTATATATATATATACTTTTTTTAAAGAAAAATTGAAAGGTTTAAGACTAAGATGAAGAGAAAAATAGGTAAAGAAATAACAAATCTAAAAAAATAATGAAAAAAATTACCTAAAAAGATATAATAGTTATAGGAAATGAGATATCATTTCATAAATATAGTTATTATAATTTATACTAATAGATTTTAAGCATTTTTTTTTCGAAAGATTTTCATTTTTATCTATAGAAGTTTAAAAATATATTAATATATATATTGCCACTAATAAATTGTAATATTTTAATATGACCGGTTCGACCACCAGTTAGATCCCGGTTGACACATTAACCCTTGAACCTATGCCGTGACCGATTTATTGCTCGGTCCGATTTTTTATTCCTTTTATATATATATCACATTAAATGATTTTTTATTATTTTCTCTTTAAGAAATGTCAACCAACTTTTTTTTATACATGTTTCATTACCAATCTTATATTCTTTTTTCCCCTCTTCCTCTCCTCTCAATCACAAACACAATCCAATAAAACAAATGAGAGAGAAGGAAATGGGCAAACAGGGAAGAAACAGAATAACAAGATGTGGAATTAGAGACTATGCTGACGTCCACCCTACTAAAGATGATGACAACGACACGTTGAAGACAATCTAAAGTTGACGCAAGAAGGTTGGAGATTAAACAAGATTGGCAAATGAAGTCCTTCGATGTTGTCATTGGTCGAAAGAGGTGCTGGAGGAGGAGAGGGGGCAAGAACCAGCCATGAGATGAGGGGATAAACAAAAGGAGTGAGGACAACGATGCTGAGGCATTTTTGGGTACAAAACTCCAGGATTGTTCATTCCTCGGGCCATGCCCAAAAATATGACGAGAAGATTCTACCGAAGAAGGTTTTCTTACAACCATAGTGATGGAATCCTTTATGATTCAAGTTTTTTCATCAAGATTCATGTAACCCCAAACAGGATGTTAGTCCATTCAAATTTTAAAGATAACACATGGTTGTAAAATAAATCTCAAAAGGATTATACCTTGATCGAATAAAAAAAAGAAGCTACAGCTGCCAGAAACAAATAATGAATGCCTCACTCCTATGTTTTCTTTCCAAAGCTAACGTTGTTCTACCTTTGTTAGCTGGAGTGGTACGTATGCAAAATATATTCGTGTTCTACAAAGCGAGTCCCTATTGCTTAGCCCGCATATATCCTTTTTAGCAAGCACATAATTTAACATACCGTTGCTCGGCCCGACCTATGGACTCAAGACAAGACATAGTGTACGTATGCACGTGTAATGGCGGGTATCATTTATATTGGCCAATGTAAATACGACTAAGAGCAAGGCAAATACTGCTATTCACCAATATTCCTAATTTTGTACAAATGTTTTTCCTTTGAAATGAAATACATTTAAAAGAATGGAGGTTTCAACAATATGATAAAGGCAAGAAGCAAATCAAGATTAACAACCTTAAGCGTAATGTGAAGAAAGGAAAACCTAGTCTTACATGCCAGGCAGACACATATAAACGTCCAAACCACAAATACTTGTACTCTAGGTTGAGCAGCAACCAGACTTCTGGTTCACTGGTTGTCCTCTTATCTGAACTGTGGGAGGCCTGGCATTGTTCATTGGTTGGCTAGCCATTCTGCGCAAAAGAAACAGGGACAGCCAAAAAGGTCAACATCAAAGATCCACACATCAGTAACTACTAAAGAAACGACCTCAAAAGCCACCAATTAAAAAATTAACAGAAAAATTAGGTGTTTTTTGTGTCTCGTTAACAAAAATAAGAAACCAGTTGGTAATAGTTCCCTCAAAAAC
This sequence comes from Inga oerstediana, assembly GCA_963210345.1. Taxonomy (NCBI): domain Eukaryota; kingdom Viridiplantae; phylum Streptophyta; class Magnoliopsida; order Fabales; family Fabaceae; genus Inga; species Inga oerstediana. Next base: position 59,307,626 of record OY723409.1, read on the forward strand.
TAAACGGCATTACATGATGACATCACAGTACCTGTTCTTAATTTCTGCAGCCATGGCCATGAAAGCCTGCTCAACGTTGGTGGCATTTTTAGCACTAGTTTCCATAAAGGGGATCCCAATTTCATCTGCAAATGCCTGAAAAAAAATAAAAGAAGCTCAAGGATCATACCTTTAGACTAAAGAAGATAGAACAGATGTTATGACATTGTATGATGTAAACCCATCAATGTACAATTTACCTTTGCTGTCTCGTAGGACACAACTTTATTTGCTGTGAGATCATTCTTGTTACCAACTAGAAGCTTGTTAACATTTTCACTAGCATAACGGTCAATTTCATTCAACCACTGCTTGACATTGTTAAAGCTCTCTTGGTCAGTGACATCATAAACAACCTGTGGAAAAAGAAAAGCAACAGGATCAGACCACTGTGTCTCAAAATCCAGTAGAAAATTGCAGGTGAACAACCAGTTTAACACTCACGATAATGCCATGAGCACCACGGTAGTAGCTGCTAGTGATAGTACGGAAACGTTCTTGACCAGCAGTGTCCCACTATATATCCAAAAAAATGGACGTTGTCAGCATAGCCACATACGTATACATGTTTAATACCCATGATCTAGTTATCCTAGTTTTCATAAGTTCTTAGCACTGAATAAGCACAAGATTTGTTTTCTTCCAGACAAGAGTCGATAAGCCATATCATCACATTAAATCGAAGATATACCACAGAAAAAAAATCAAGATAATGAGCACAAGAAACATTACTGGAGGTTGATTGCCTAGTTTTCAAACATTAAATTTTGCTTGAAATAAAGTTTAATAAATGAAATTCAGACAATTCCAAGACAGAACAATAGTTAGTGCTGAAAGGAAAAGAATATCTACCAAAACAAATTTTAGCATCAAATTTATTTTAAAGATACCATGGACTTACTATTTGAAGTTTGATAGTCTTCCCATCTTGTTCCACTGTCCGAATTTTCTGCAGAAGAGGGCACAGCAAATAATTAGTCACAGTTGAATTTCAACAACTGGAACTTGACCTTAAACGGGAAATATAAATTCTTACAAAGTCAACTCCAATTGTACTGATATAACTGTCAAGGTATGAATCATCCTGGTTTACAATGAAAGAAAAAAATCAGCAAGTTTCATTTGATTTTCCATTAAAAAGTACAGAACAGAAAGAATATTTTTACACACTACACAGACCACCATCATAAATGACCTGCTACAGATTTCAATACCCATAATAATAAAACAGTTGGGCTTAAAAATAACCATGGTTGTCACTCATGCTATTTACAGTTCAACCTTTCTGAAGACTAAAGGTGTGTTTGACTTGGCACATCCACACCCCAAACCAGTTTTAATTAGGTGCAAATGATGCCATCGCAAACACACTAAAACTTCAAACAGAGAATGCCATGAAGCACATCAAGAAGAGAAACAAGAAGAAAGAGATAGAAGCTCAGAACTTACAGCAAACCTCAGAAGGAGACATGATTTGCCGACACCAGAATCTCCAATAAGCAAAAGCTTAAACAAATAGTCACTGCATAAAAAACAAAATATTCCTCCAGTCAAGGATATAGGAATATGAATAGACCACTGATAGGTCCCTCAACAAATACTTCCAGATCAGACCACCTTCGATTATATAAAGAACAGACAGATGAAAATTTAAGCTAAATACACTACACTGGTAGAAAAAACAAAACACAAAACCCACTCTACTACAATTACAAATGACACTATAATGGAAGGAAAAAAATCACACTTTCAGGTTCTAACACAAAAGATAACAAAGAGCAAAGGTACAAACTATACATAATGGCACTACAACCCTAACAGAACAAAAACTCTAGAATATAGAACATAACAAGTATGCCAATCATTCGAGAGGATTGGCTCTCTCCACTCCAATGGCTCGGTATAAGTAGCATATGGGCTGCTATTCATATAGGGCATCGATGAGAAGAAAGAATAGAATGAGAGATAAGTACTCCGTCCATTTCAATTTATAAGACATTTTTGGAGCAAATTCTGAGGACCAATAAACCACATTAAATACATCTAGAAGTTTAAATTTTTCAAAAAACGTATACCACAACAAAAATGCCCCTCATTTAACACTAACTCCTAAATAACTCACGCTTAACTGATGAAGGGTATTTTTGGAGCAAGGTCAGCAATGAGTCATTGTTTTCTCCAAAACACCTTACACTATGAACCATAAGATCACTCCAAAAAAATGTTTTATAAATACTAACTAAAATTAGCCTGATTGCTGTCAGTCAGAAGCATGTTGGAGCAAACTAGGAAAAACATGAGTGCATATCCGAAGGCAGTTTAGATGGACCACCCTGTTATAGTTTTCGGTTGCAATATGGTATTATCGGTTTGCCAAGGAATCAAAAGGAAAGTGTCCGGTCAGTCCTGTATTAAGTTTTTCCAATCATAATTGACAATATTAATTTTTGGTGTTTTGCAATATTAGTTTTGTGAAATTTACAATCATAATTCAAATGTTAGAACTCGCATGTTTTGCTGATAGAAAACTTGGCACCTTATACTAAATAGCAGTAACCTATTACTACTTTTGCTGATAGAAAAATTTCACTTCTTTTTCTAAATAATTGTAGCCTATTTCTACATTTGGTCTATCTTGAAAGGCAAGCAACCCTTCTGCGATGCGACAGCCTCGGTCAATCTATGTGATTGTAGCGTTTACAAATCAACCAGATCAGAGAAAACAAATATTTCCAGAGAAGCCCAAAAACAATTGAGCAAGTAGCGGATCTATCATGCAAACAAACAGATCTAAAGCAGAAAGGAAGTTTTAGAACAGGATCCACCAAAACGACCGTAACATGATTGATTACCCGCGTCTTTAACTTACAGAGGGAGGGAGGGAGAGATTTAAAAAAAAAAGACTGAACAACCAATTCGCGGAATGTAAAATTTCATATTCTCTTCCTAAGGAATAATTATAGATCTATAAAAGCCAAAGAAAAGAAAAAAGTTTGAAAAATAACAAGGACTGAATGTAATTCAGATAAACACGGGGCAAAAATTAACAGAAACCGGAAGAGTGAAGGAATTGGAACATACTACTCGGGATTCATGGTGGTGAGATGTTGAAAAGGAAACGAATGACGATAATACGGGAGGAATATTGAGGGAGAAGTGTCTGGTGGCGGGAAATATGAGGGGAATCTGAGATCGTCGCCGGAGATGAAGAAGCAAAATTAACCAACGAGGGAAGGAGAAATCGAGGAGACGTGTGAGGGAGCTGCGATTTAAAATGAGCCTCAGGAGTCGGAGCTCAACGAATCAACGAGACGAGTGGGATGGCGTGTCGACAGGGCCCACTTCTTGCCACGTGTCCTGCGCTCTGCTTCCCTTCCATTTCCTGCGCTATGCACTACAATTGAGAATTCTCAACACAACCATCACTATTCTATTATTTTAATTCTCAACACAATCGTGATACGTTGTTAAACTCATTGGTTATTAAAGGGCTAGAGCCGGTAAAATGGGCCAACTCGTATCAATCCGTAGATCATGTGGGTCGGGTCCGTGTTACCGGCACTTCTGCGGGTTGGCAAAATCCGCAGTGTGTGAGTTACGGGCCTATTTTTTTCAAAAAAAAAGATCCTATTTTTTAAAGGTAGTAGAAAATATGAGACACACATATATAAATTATTAAATTTATTTTTTTAACATTAATCATTCCTCTTATAAAAATTTAAAAATATAATTCACAATTTAAAAAATAAAGTTATTAAATTTGTCAAAGTTTATAAGCAAAATATAAACTTATTCTCAAACTACCAAAATATAATAATTTTGTTTAAAAAAGAAGGGAAGAGGTTAAGATTTTTTCTTTTTGAATTAGAAAGTATCAAGATAGGAGTGGATAACTTATAAATATTATGAAATTATTATATATATATATATAAAAAATTTGCGGAGGTTGGCCACATCAGCCTGCGGACCACGCGGGTCGGGCCGGTGCAGCCCGCACTTTCACGGGTTAGCATTTTTTCAATCCTAATCCTATCCCAACCCACGGACCCGCGGGTTAAACCCGTTTTGACGGCTCTATTAAAGGAAAAAAAAAAAGGACAAAATTAATTAAATACTAGTACATTATTGATAATAGCACGAACCTAATCTACAAAGTACAAACAGAATTTCTGTCGTTGAACGAAAAAAAAAATTTCAAGTCAGCTTTTTATGATAAACCAGATGGGGCAAGTTTGGCAGGAAAAATCCGGCAAAAACAAAAGTTTGGCAGGAAAATGGAAAAGATGGTTTTTTTGTTTTTAGGCAATAGAAAATTACAGAGGCTTTCCAGTTTACACTAATCAATCATGCTTACGGGATGCCCCATTAATACAGCCGGGAAAACGGGCCGAGTCCGTCGGGTCGGCCTTTTTAGGTCCTGGCCCTTCAAGGGCCGGGCTTATAAATTGGAGCCTCAAAAGGAAGTCGGGCCTAAAAGGGCCGGCCCTGTAGGGCCTCGGGCTTAAAAGGGCCAGCCCTGGAGGGCCTCGGGCCGGCCCTTTAGGCCCGTTTATTTTTTATTTTTTTATTTGAAAATGAATCATGTTACATTTTTGAATTACCTTATTGAATCTATATGTCATTCTGTCCTCATATTGTATAGAGTATGATTTTTGAATATATTATTTTGTATAATTGAATCATATTGTGATTTTTGAGTATTATTTTTGAGTATATTGTTCTGCCTATTTAGACTAAAATCATATTATATATTATTCTGCATGATAGAGTATGATTTTTTATGGAGGTTGTGATTATTTGATTACTTGAACCTACTGCTCAAAGTGAAACACAATCAAATGCCCTTGAAATTAATGATAGTGGCGATGAAGGTGAAAATGATAGTCGTCATACTCATTATTTAGAGGTTAGAGTATTTAGCTTCTTGCCTTCTTATACTTTGACCTTTGTGTGAGTTATTTATGGACATGATTTTACCTTTGATTATACATTAGTAACTGTGTTTGTTTGTTGCAAGAAACGTGTTATTTAAAGCTTAATGTTGACAACATTTATGTATTAAATTAGAACTTTAATCGTTGTTATTTACTAATTATATCTCTTAGGGGAAAATACGCAGGAAAAATAGTTAAATATTGTGAAAAGATTTTCCGGCCCTGCGGGCCGGGCTTTGAAAAACTGCAATTTTCCTGATTTCGAGCCCTTTAGGGCCGGCCCTGTTAGGCCCTGGCCCGTCAAGGACCGACCCTAATTCCCAGCTCTACCCATTAATACGTTTTAGCTAGTGCCGGCAACTACCTAGGACTATATTCACATACTATATTATAGCTAGCTAGTGAAGTGTTTGGTCACACACACATAGTGCCATTCTGTCATTTTGTTTCGACAATAATGTGGAGACTTCCATGTTGATAAGGGTGATTATAACTTTATAAGTACTCCGTCCCATTTTAAACATTAAATAAAGTTGATTTTTTTTAAAGATTAAGGAAACCAAATAAATTAATTAAATTTGAAAAAAATATAAATATAAATAGTCTAAAATAATTTAATTAACTTCTTTAATTTCTCTAAAAAATCAATTTTATTTTATATTTAAGACGGAGGAGAATATTTGTTAACAAAAAAAACCCTAACTACTAACCACGCTTTCCTTCAATATTGGAGAATGAGGTGGAGGACTCACTAAACTTTCTCTCATACATAATACATAAGAAGGAAAATTCAAATTCAAAAGACAAGCGTTTCATTGCTGGTGCACAAAGGACGCATGTGGTGGACATGAGAGGAAGGAATTAGGGGGAAAATTAAAACAAAGAGCTGCCGTGTTTTCCAGGCTGCTTCCACAAATGTACGGCGCAGACGCGTTGTGAATATGGGCATAGAACACGCGGTGGCAGGCTGAGGACTTTGTGGAAGGTAAGAATCAGAAAAGGTGGCTTTCATTGGGGCCACGTAACATCATCTTTTGGATCTCCACCCTGTTTAATCTTCTAACTATCCCTTTTTATTTTATATTTTTTACGATTCAAGTTTGAAATTGATTCAAAACAGGGGAGCCAACTAAGCTGGACTAGTTCATATTTTTTTTATTAAAAAAAAAACGAAAAACAGAGTTGAACTGAAAACTCAAAAGCTTTCAATACTGAGAATCCTGGCATAGCTGGCTTGGGATCGCCGTCACCGAAAAAGATGAAAAGATTGGGGCGTGCCGGCGGAGTCTCACACTTGTCATCCTCATCGGTGTATCCGAATTTCAGAGCCACCGTTGACGACGAACAAGACCTCCCCACATACGATCCCCGCTCCCACGTTGCTCAGAAGCAGCTCTCTCGTCTCAGATCTGCTCAGAACGCAATCCACGTCATCCCCCTCCTCATCTTTTTCTGCGCTCTCATCCTCTGGTTTTTCTCCACTCCAGGTCGCTATCCTTATTCTTCCCCCTTTCTCCAATCTCTTAGATTCTAACCCCGCCCTTATTTATTACTTGAATCCATGTTTCTGTGCTGCATAAATTGTTCAAAACAATATTCTTCTTCTTCTTTACAGGCGACAGAATTTGACGGTTGATCGCAGCCCTGGGTAACATCTCATGAAATATACCCTGCTACTGAACTCGATCACGGAGAAGATTGGCTTTATCTTTATAGTATCGGAAATTCACATATTTGGACGGAAGGAAAAGGATGTAATGAAGCATAGGAGTATCCACTTCATCAAATGACTAGTGTTTCAATTTTAGCCGTATGTATATTTGACTCTGTCCATGAGGCACAAAGAGAAATGATGTGGTGTGATTACACTAGAATGAAAATCCAGTAGAAGTCTGTATCAGGCTTTTTGGACACATTCCAATGTTTCCTGCATAGTAAATGACAACTACTTTTGCACTTTGGCGGTTGTGATCTGAATAATTGCAGATCAATTGCTCTGGGATTTGGAGGAAAAGGCTTACAGGTGCATCTATAGTCACCGCTTGGTGACAGCAGAAGGAGCGTTTTCTGCAATCGGAAAGAGCCATTCCTAGGCTCAAATTATTCATAAATGGTATGTGTGAAGGTGATTTTTCAATGCCGAACTTTTTGTTACCCTTTAACGCGAGAGTAAAAGGAGGATACCAACCTTACTATATGATGCTGATGTACGTATAAAATTGTGTGCAACAGTTGAGCACTGTGCTTTACTGTTTTTATACGGTTGATACCAACCCATATGATTTGATGCATAGCAGAAATCAATAGGAGTGGTTGATTCACGGCTAAAAAGCAGTGTGGCTTTTATGTGACTTGATTTTTCACAGGGCTCAAGAAACATGGGACGGTTGTTCACAATTTCATGGTCTCATCGCACCCACAAATTAATGAAATGATTGATGCTTTGAAACAAATGATTTGATGAAGTCTTTTTCTTAGGGTGGGGAGGTTGGAATATATATCTGTACATATGGCTGGGAATTAAATTGAGATCTGAGATCTTTTATTAGTCGGATAGCCGAAATGAATGAGGTTCAAGTGGACCCAATTGGTTCTGTCTGCTCCCATTGCTTATTTTTGTTGGTGACCATTCTGTTTGTATGAACATTACAATATTTCTCTTGATTGTATGGATGAATGATAATATAACTAGTTAGAAGGAAAGATGCGCAACATACGAAACAACATAACGTTCACTAAAATTCTTCAAGTTTGTTGTGTCCGCCTTGTATGTATATATCATTCTTGGATCCTATTTTGTTCTTGAAGTCAACTTTATTTAGTTATGAGAATTGTACATTATTCCATTTGTCCACTGAAACAGAGGAGTTGCAACGGGCAGCTAAATATCAACGCCTAAGGAACGTTTCTGATTCCATGATTGATGAAGCTGCATGTTACAATTTTATTCAAACTTGTGTCTGTGTGATGTTGAAATGCAATGGACAAGTCACGGAAAGGTTGTTCCTAAATTCTTAGTGCCTGTTTGGGTTGACGGTAGAAGCTACTTTTCTTACGTGATTTACAGCATATGAGGTAAATATGTGAGAAAAATTTTGTTTTGAATTGCGTAAACGTACTTCTCCAACACTAACTCAAACAGACCTTTAGTCATGCAAATGTATTTGATCTCACTTATTCATTCATATAATTTTTTGGGATTAGCACCCAACTGGGTGTGGGCCGGGATCAATCTCAGATGAGGAGGTACAAAGGCCTCATACCGTGTCAAAGTGCGCCACACTGAGCTGGCCATATATTTGTATGAGTAGTTCTATCACCTTTGGGTATTTAAAAGAAAAAGGCACAATATACAACATTAAATGCAATTTATATTTTGGGGAAGATTGGTTGTGGGAATGGCGCCATGGTATTTATTTCTCTGCTAGAGAGAAGCCACATTTAGCTCGTGGAATTGTTTGTATGTGGGGTTATATCGAGGGAAAAGAAATTATGTGAGAGCACATTGGTGCTCCCCACGGCCAATTACTCCGTTCGGTATTTATTATAAGATATATTTAGAAAGTTGATCTTGATTTTAAATATAAGATATGATTTTCGTATTTATTAATATTTTTTTTATTTATCTTTATTGATGCTTCCTCAATAATAATCAAAGAAAGAAAGAGAATGAGTAAAATAATGAAAATAATTAGGGTATTTTAGAAAATATATGTCATATCAACTAACTTAATAAACTTTCTTAGCCTAATCAAATTAGATAAATATGTTTGTAAGATAATGGAGCCTGACGGCACTGATTGGAAACTTTGGACTGATATGTGACATATTCATTTGAATTTTAGTTAGGGAAAATTGGCATAAAAGACCTCATTAGCCTATTATTTGCTGAATGGGACCTGACCTGAACTGTCATTAATTTCGCAGTAGCAAAAGACTGAAATGCCCTTAATGAGAAAAGAGAGGGAAATGAAAGAAACAGAACAGAACCAGTGAGTTACTCGCATAAGAAACAGAGCAAGTGATTGAGATCCTCCCTAGCTTCTTGTCCTTAGTTGTGCACAGATAAACATCCTCCCTTCTGGCCGTCGTTCACTGTGGATGCTGCCGTAGGTTCGATGTATCAGTGAAGGGGAGGTGAGTTGTGTGAAGACCCTTATTCTAGAGCTAGGTTTTTGGTGGAGCTGATAATTTGCATTTGCTTTAAAGCTAGGATTTTGCATTGCTGTTTTACATAGTGAGGAAGTAGTAAATAAATTAAATTGTGGCTTCATTAGGTTTTCTGATTTCTCCATAATCATCAAGGTTCCATTTACTTTGTAGTAGATAGATTTGTATTCAATATTGAGTTGTTTACAGAGTAGCGTATTATGTCTGATTTGAATGATTATTAATCATACGCAGCCACTAATCTTGAATTTGATGGCACTTAATTAGATGCCAATTTTCCTTTCATATTCTCTCTCTCTATATATATGGATACACCCTCCATACAGAGTAGCGTATTATGAGGACTAAATGAACCTAAGTGGAGGAGACATTGAACAAACGGAACATGTTTTGCACATGAGGGAAGAGTGCTTGCACATAGGGAAGATGTGTTGAACATGAGGCAAGATTCTTCGCACATGGTTCAGTGGCACTTGTGAGCACTAAAGGAACCTAAGTGGAGGAGACATTGAACAAACGGAACATGTTTTGTACATAGGGAAGAGTTCTTGAACATAAGGGAAGAGTGATTGCACATAGGGAAGAGTTCTTGCACATGAAGGAAGATCCTTCGCACATGGTTCAGTGGCACTTGTGAAGACTAAATGAACATAAGTGGAGGAGACATTGAACAAACGGAACATGTTTTGCACATGGGGAAGAGTTGTTGCACATGGGGAAGAGTGATTGCACTTAAGGAAAAGTTTTTGCACATGAGGGAAGAGTGATTGCACATAGAGAAGAGTTCTTGCACATGAAGGAAGATCGTTCGTACATGGTTCAATGGTACTTGTGAGGACTAAATGAAACGAAATAGAAGAGACATTGAACAAACGGAACATATTTTGTACATAGGGAAGAGTTGTTGCACATGGGGAAGAGTCATTGCACATGAGGAAGAGTTCTTGCACATGAGGGAAGAGTGATTGCACATAGGGAAGAGTTCTTGCACATGAAGGAAGATCCTTCGCATATGGTTCAGTGGCACTTGTGAAGACTAAATGAACATAAGTAGAGGAGACATTGAACAAACGGAACATGTTTTACACATAGGGAAGAGTTCTTACACATGGGGGAGAGTGATTACACATAGGGAAGAGTTCTTGCACATGAGGGAAGATCGTTCGCACATGGTTCAATGGCACTTGTGAGGACTTAATGAAACTAAATGGAAGAGACATTGAACAAACGGAACATGTTTTGTACATAGGGAAGAGTTGTTGCACATGGGGAAGAGTGATTACACATATGGAAGAGTTTTTGCACATGGGGGAGAGTGATTGCACATAGAGAAGAGTTCTTTCACATGAAGGAAGATCCTTCGCACATGGTTCAGTGGCACTTGTGAGGACTAAATGAACCTATGTGGAGGATATATTGAACAAACGGAACATGTTTTGCACATAGGGAAGAGTTCTTGCACATGGGGAAGAGTGATTGCACATAGGGAAGAGTTCTTGCACATGAAGGAAGATCCTTCGCACATGGTTCAATGGCACTTGTGAGGACTAAATGAAACTAAATGGAAGAGACATTGAACAAATGGAACATGTTTTGTACATATGGAAGAGTTGTTGCACATGGGGAAGAGTGATTACATATAAGGAAGAGTTCTTGCACATGAGGGAAGAGTGATTGCACATAACGGAAGATCCTTTGCACATGGTTCAATGGCACTTGTGAAGAATAAATGAACCTAAGTGGAGGAGACATTGAACAAACGGAACATGTTTTGCACATAGGGAAGAGTTCTTGCACATGAGAGAAGAGTGATTGCACATAAGGAAGAGTTCTTGCACATGAAGGAAGATCTTTCACACATGGTTCAATGGTACTTGTGAGGACTAAATGAACCTAAGTGGAGAAGACATTGAACAAACGGAACATGTTTTGCATATAGGGAAGAGTTCTTGCACATGGAGAAGAGTGATTGCACATGGGGAAGAGTTCTTGCACATGAAGGAAGATCCTTCGCACATGGTTCAATGGCACTTGTGAGGACTAAATGAAACTAAATGGAAGAGACATTGAACAAACGGAACATGTTTTGTACATAGGGAAGAGTTGTTGCACATGGGGAAGAGTGATTGCATATAAGGAAGAGTTCTTGCACATGAGGGAAGAGTGATTGCACATGAAGGAAGATCCTTTGCACATGGTTCAGTGGCACTTGTAAGGACTAAATGAACCTAAATGGAGGAGACATTGAACAAACGGAACATGTTTTACACATAGGGAAGAGTTCTTGCATATGAGAGAAGAGTGATTGCACATAAGGAAGAGTTCTTGCACATGAAGGAAGATCTTTCACATATGGTTCAATGGCACTTGTGAGGACTAAATGAACCTAAGTGGAGAAGACATTGAACAAACGGAACATGTGTTGCACATAGGGAACAGTTGTTGCACACAGGGGAGAGTTCTTGCACATAAGGAAGATGTGTTGAACATGAGGGAAGATCTTTCGCACATGGTTCAGTGTCACTTGTGAGCACTAAAGGAACCTAAGTGGAAGAAATATTGAACAAACGGAACAAGTTGGTGCATATAAGGAAGAGTTGTTGCATAAGGGCCACGGCACCCGATAGGCACCTTTGCTACCTTCAAAGATGCTATAAAGGCAGTGTTAATAAAGCCAAGGTAAACATCTTCTTTAGTAAGTTTTCACCTCATCTTTCCCGTGGATTCCATTCTATTTCTTTTTATATCTTAGGCACATGGCCTTTCTACTCCCTATTTTCTAATTTACTTGCCCACAAGATCTGTTGAAGAAGTTGACTTTCCTAAGTATGTTTTTGCAAGTAAGGAATAAGTGGTGCACATAGGGGAAGAGTGTTTGCAGACCATACGTAATATACAAAACAAGTATTAGTGTACCACAGTTGTATATAAATAATTGAGTTTCATTTACATTGCAACAAAAGATGATGACAAACTACAATATGAACAGATTAAATACAACGTCGACTACTTTCTCCTTATTTTTTCAGGTTTCCAACCTTCAATACCACGCATGACCATGTCCCGATATTTATTCTTCTCATGGGCTACTAACCACCAGACCATATCAACCCGCTTTTGATCTATGTCTTCCTGCACAAACACATTCGCAGTCAAATAAAGTGTAATTGTAACAAGTAATTTACCAATTTAATCATATTAGGCATAGTGAAACCATTCCACTCAGGCTTTCTAATATTTTCCCAGCTTTGCATCCAAGAGATCACATACATTCCACAGTCCCATCTACACAAAAATGAAATAGCAAACCATAAATATGTCATCCATTCATGCATACATTAATGATTAATATGTAACCCATTGCAACTAACTCACCCATTGTTCTGCTGTTGAACAAGACCCAATCTAAACTCAATGTAAGGGTTGTATCCATAGATGTCACGATCAAGGTGTGCAAGTAATTTACCAAAGTATTTACTCTATCAAAATGAAAAGTTTAATGAGCATAGCTTGTGGTTAACATGTAAAGAAAAGATACCATGTACAACATTTTTTTAAGACAAAGCAATGCTCCTCTTGCAGATGGCTACAGAGAACAAGAACTTCAATTTCCATACAACATAAAGGAAGGAGCAAAAACTGGAGAAATTAGTGTGCTTTAATCCAGTGTCACAAAAAACATATCTATTACATTGATTTGATCAGAAAGTCGGACAGTGGCCTTCTAAATCCTTCAAACTATAGACATTACCAAGCTACAGTTAACTCATTATGAAATGACAGTGGTTTCAATAAATTAAAGCAAAATATATGCAATCAAACAGTCACTATTTATCATGTCAACAAATATGCTATTACCAACTAATGGAAAACAATTTAAAAAAAATACATGCCAGATCCTCATACCTCACTCTTTATCAGTTATGACTATTATACTATTCTGAAACTACGGTAAGAAAAGTCGCATGAAAAAATTTTAGCTGACAAAATTTACCAAATCAAACAAGTCATTGTGATTTTCAGCACACTGTAATAGAAAATTCCTTGCAATGTGAAAGATGTTAATCACATGATAAGTTTCAATCCTCTTTCATTTAATGCAAACAGATATCATTTTCCCCCTATTTTTCTGTTTCTGTTCTGTTTATTATTATTTAATCTGGTTATTATGGTAGTTCTTTAAATGACCAGGTCAAACCTTGAATTTCCCTCATTCCTGCATTTCCTTCCACCAGAATATACAAGCAAGAGTAGTCTGCTATCACAATTCAACAACCCTAAAATTATTATGATAACCGCATTGATTAAGGTGAACATGAAATAGGATCCACTTGTTTAACCACATCTACCAACAAATAAGTATTTGGGAGAATTACAATGAGGTCCCAAGGAAGGAAAAAAATAAAGAAATGGTCCATGTAGATTGCAAAATGAAAAAATGGTCCTATTAACAACTCCGGGAGCCTGTATTGACAACTCGTTAACAACTCCATGAGCCTGTATTAACAACTCCATGGGACCATTTTTTCATTTTGCAATCTATTGGGACCATTTTTTCATTTCTCTTCTTTCATGGGACCTTAGTGTAATTCTCCCTAAGTATTTTCTTTAGCTCTGCTTTCACTGTCACAAGTCATCAAAGAAAAACAGCAGAAGAAAACCTCTCCAACTAGCACCAAAATCCTTGCAATAAAAACCTCATCCAAAAAGCTATAACTGATTCTAGAAAAAAAACCAGACAATGGATAGATGTTTGATTTTGTAGTGTTGGTGTTTAGTGTAGCTTTGGATGGAGCTACTAGTCTTCAGCCAAATAACGAGATATATAGGGAGACCAAGGACACTCAAGTAAGTTATCAATCGTTATTTATCGGTAATAGTGATAATAGTGTCATCACACATCCAGACACTCCTCTTTCAACATAACCCAATCAAACTTCAATAGTTTTTTCAATACAGAAGCTTCTATACCTTCATACCCGTATTGGTTGCTTCACGAGAGGCTTCAAGCAGTGGATCAAACATAGGGTTAAATACCACTGTAAATGCACAGTCGACTATGCATCCGGCACACAAAATGAATGTATAAATCAGTGATATAAAAATATCATTTGGTCTTTAATGGCTTAGGCGCGAGAGAAGTGATTTCTAAAAACCAGGGAAAAATAACATACGGGAAGTACCAGAGTGAAAGCAAGCAGATTAATAATGGTGATGATAAAATGAAGAAAGAGAAAAACAGGAACACAAACCTCGAATCTTGGGTGTTCTTCAGAGCGCTACTACTTGGGGAGGCTGCCGCCATTCCCAACACCTCCTCAACGCCGCAAAGACCAACACACCTCCCAGCCACCGCAATAACCCTAAGACGTCGCCTCGTCGCCACAGCAGAGAGCAATCATGCACCGTCGCCTCCAACACCCACACTCCACCACCCCACACTCGTCCGATCTCTCCACCGAGTCTGCCCTTCCCTCTTCAACTTCGCGCGCCTTCAAAATCAAAAACGTGAGACATTCGCTGGTTCTGTGTTTGGTTTCCGTTAATTTGCCTCTCTTTTCTCAAGGGCATTTCAGTCTTTTACTCCAGCGAAGATAATGACAGTTCAGGCCAGGTCCCATTCAGCAAATATTAGGCTAATGAGGTCTTTTATAACAATTGTCCCTTTTAGTTATACCCTCTATGGTAATTTCTTTGAATTTTGTTAAAACTTATAAGGATGCTTTGAGCCTGACACCGAGAGATTGACATGGAGGACAAAAGTGGAGGAAAATAAAACACACCTAGAAAATATGGGCTCCCTTACTTAAATTGGAGGGGAAAAAAATGAGAGGAAGCACAACGGGGGAGGGAACTTAGTGCTGGGAACTGCCGCATTTTTTCCCCAGATAGAGAAAGATTTTTTGAAGAAAATTATTCTTCCACTGCTACCCTTTACCATTCCGTCTTTCTCAATCCAGTCAACCAATCGAGTGATATTTATCACCGTCTGCTCACCCTAGCCAACCCCACCGATTCACAGTCACAAATATTATATCTTTAAACATTTTGATTTTTTCTCCTTTCAATTTATTATTTAATAAAATATACTTTGAAATATTTTACTTGAAAAATATTTTGATAATATTTATTTTTAAGGTTAAGGTGCATCCAGCATTTTAAAATTTATTTTTCAAGTGTGTTTAGTATCTTAAAGTATTTTTTGTCCTACTTCTAACACCGTATTTTTTTCAAGTGTGTCTATCACCTTAAAATATTTTTTAGTGCATCCGGTACAAGTGCGCAAAAAATACCTTAGGGTGCTAAATGCACTTGAAAAAATAATTCTGAGTGTTTGATACAACACAAAATATTTTAGGGAGATGGTTTCACATAAGAAAATACTTTAGGATACTGAATATAACTCAACCTTATTTTTATATAGTTTTGTCATAAATATGACATGAGATACAATAAATTAGGGCACGCGAATATTATTGTCATGGGGACATTTTCTTCATCCAAACATTAGGGGCGATAACATGACCCTGTCTTATTTTATATCTACTTTTTTTCCTCCATTATTTTCTCCGCCCAATTTTCTGGAAGAGCTGCATTTATGAAACGGTGGGTAATCATTGGGTGATCTTGAAGCACACTAAATAGTTGTGCATATACCCCAAGCATTAACTAAAAACCCGTTTGATTCAAAGAAAGGGTTGAAAAGAAATGGAATTAACGGGAAAAGAATAGAAAATATGTTGTCACAGAAGTGTTTGGCATGCACCGAAAAAGAAAACATGTTGATGGAAAAATTTTTATTTAGTATGGTGAAAATCGAGGTGGGAAAATGAGATGAATGATAATTTGGCCCTTGAATGAAAAATTAATATCTAAGAGGAGGAAAAAGGAAAGACCCAAAATATATTTTCCCCTTCTCAAATCCAAAACACCACTTTCCCTATTTCCCCCTTGATTCATGGCTCTTGTTAATTCTCCGTGTAATCAGAGCCTTGACCTAATTACAACCCATCAAAGCTAGACAGGCATATAGTATTCATCATCATAATTAGAACATGGTCAACAAGAACGGTGATGACATAGAACCAGAGCCACATATTTGAAAAAAAAAAAAAAGCAACGACACTGTACATTTATTGACGCAATCATAGGGGAGGGACATAAACCCCGGAAGATCAAAGAGAAGGAAATTGGAACCCAACTGGGGCAAATAAGTACTTTTATAAGATTTTCCCATGAAAGATCTCATTTGCCTTAGGTTAATGGTGGGAACCCATTTTCATCTATATTGAGAAAATATTTTCTGACGGAAATAACGAACCAAACGGCTGTCGTTGACAGAAAAATCCAATTTTTTCTTTCCATCCTCATTTTTCTTGAATCAAAACGGGCACTAAATACTAATGAAATAGCAGCTACCTACGTTCATTTCACACATCATCAAACCTTGATGCCAAGTTTATAAGGGCACGAGTTGCTCTTTATAACTACTGCTTCTCAAATGGCATGGTCAATAGTTGAACATTACTCATAGGGTAGTATTAGTTGACAACTGGTAAAGGGTGTATTGGTAATTCAACAACTCATGGTTTGCGGTTTTACCGGTTGAAGCTTTTTACTTATAAATGAGAGCCAAAGGACAACACAAACTCACACCAAGCTTGTTGAGAGAACTAAAAGAAGCAAAAATGGATGTTCCCAAACTACAATATGAAGCAGTCATCACCGTGTCTCCACTGGAGATAACAGTACCACGGCGATTTCGCCGAGTTTTGCTGAGTCATCCCAACGTCGACACAGCTGAAAAGTTTCGTGGGTGTTACCAAGTGGTTATGTACTATGAGAGTGCGAACCAAGAAGGCTTCGGGTGGGTCCTTGCCGGGTGGATCGTGGAGTCGCTCGGCATAGCCCTGTCGGATCACCCAATGCTCGCCGGCCGGCTTCAGAAGAAGGCGGACGGAGAGGGTGGAGAAACCGAAATGGAAATCGTGTCCAATGATTGTGGCATTCGAATGGCAGAGGCTCGAATCTCCATTGATCTCTCAGACTTTCTTGAATCCATTGAAAAGCATAATCTTGAGCACGAGCTTGTCTTCTGGAAGGATATCGACGAACAGAACCCTGAGTTCTCACCTCTGTTTTATGTTCAGGCAAGATACACCGGTCCATTGGTGATGATTATATTTTTATTCAATCGCTTAAACTTGTGAATATGACTCTGTTTTGAAGGCAATATATCTTGAAGCATATCACGGTATTTGTTATTATAATATTATATATGGTCGTTATGATACTCTCTGTTAGGCACTCATGTACTAGCATGTGTGTGTGTATGCCTCTAATTAATGAAAGATGTGCAATTTATTCTCATTTCAATGATATTACGTATTTATCAGGTGACCAAGTTCAAGTGTGGAGGGTATTCGATCGGGATTAGCTGCAGTTTGCTGCTGGCAGATTTTCCGTTGGTTGATGATTTTCTGAGGAAATGGGCAGACATACACAAGAAGGAAGTACTCTGTAACGGAGAGACAAGAACACCTTTATTTTACCATCCTCGTCTGAAAAATCAAGAGGCTCCTCCTCCAAACATAATTCGTCGGACGCCATACAAAAACGGTGGTCAAAGCTTACTGTTCAAAATCACTTCTGAAGAAAACTGTGAGTTTGAGAGAGAATCAGCTGGGCTTTGTGTTCAGGAGGCAGAGAAAAAGCTGCAGAGAAAAATGGGTTCGGAGTTTTGTTTGTTTTTGAAAGAGCCATCCGAGGTTGTGAAGGTGGAGACTTGTGAATATCGTAGGCAGGGGCTAGGCCTAAAGAGTCAAATGAAGAGTACTTCTTGGGATGAGTTTGGAGTATACGACATATCGTTTCATGAAGAGAAGAGGCCTGTGCATGTGTCTCGTTGGATTGGATCGGCTTCCGAAGGAAACGTTGTGGCAGTCAAATATCCAAAGGAGGGTGTCTCTGCGGTGATTTTAGTAACCCTGAATTGATGCCATATCATATGTGAATGTAAAGTGAGCAAGAACATTTTACCTGTGAACCAAAATTGCTGCTCAAAACGGATTTAATTTGTTGGCTTCTTATAAACCTACTCTATTTTACTCGTCAAAATGTGATCTGTAGACATTTACTCAGAGTTTAATTATGATGTTATATATGCAAAATTCAAATTATGGTGATGATGTGAATGGAATTGGTGGAAAATTTGAGGGCTAGAATTGGGTGAGCAAATGAATTTATTACGAGAGGACCAGTTTGGATGGGGAGCTGGGATGTGCACAGTGCATGTTACAACATTAGTGGTTGTTCAC
This sequence comes from Inga oerstediana, assembly GCA_963210345.1. Classification (NCBI taxonomy): domain Eukaryota; kingdom Viridiplantae; phylum Streptophyta; class Magnoliopsida; order Fabales; family Fabaceae; genus Inga; species Inga oerstediana. The sequence continues at coordinate 59,326,086 of OY723409.1, forward strand.
TATATTTAAAACCTGTCCTGTGGATGGTTCAGCGCTAGAGGATGGAAGTAGTGGACGTGAAGGATATTTTTAAGATGAGAATGACAGCTGATTTGAAGGTTTCAGCTGTAAATTAACGAATGTTACTCCAGTTTTTGTAGAATTAATTAGTTGTATTTAAGGCCTTTGATTGTATAGGTCAAAAGGATATAGAAATATTATTTTGTTCACTGATTATATAGAGGCTATAAACTATTTGTTGAGAGGGTGCGATAGGGACCATCATTTTAGGGATATTGTGGATGAGGTTAGGTATTTACTCCATGGGGATTGGCAGGTTGTGGTTAATCATAGTTTCAGAGAAGCCATATCCGTTATTAATCAATTAGCTAAATACTCTCATAGGATAGATGGTAACTTTTGCTTCCTTGATCAATCTTCTCCTTTTATCCAAGAGGCGAACGTTGATGAAGGTTGAGAACCCTTAGTCAGGATTTGTTATATTGTCTTTTTTGAGATAGTGATTCCAGATTTATTAAAAAAAAAAAACCTGTCCTCATCTGAGTTTTTACTGTAAGTATGTGCGGCATCATGTTCCTGCAACATGGACTGCCCTCTCTCATTTGGCTGAATGACAACGACCAAAATAAGAGACTAACAAATTTCAAGACACTTTCCAATACCCTTACAATTTTGCACAACAAATTAGGTCATATATTTAAAACTAGAAATACAATTTTAGACAAACTTAAAGGCCAAATTAGGCAGTCTTAGTTTTAGATTGTAATCACTGAAAGGAGTCCTGGGTCACGTTGAGTGCCTATTGTACCATTTTGGTCCTAAATATTAGTCCCTTAGAATCATTAATAATTATTTTTCAATTTTACTCCGATTAACAATATACAAGAGAAAATGCATGATGTTTTTTTTAATATTCACGATTAAATAAGGAAAAAATTGAAAAAATAATTAATTTAAGACATATTAAATGTTTTAATTCCCATTCTTTGACACATAAAATTTGATCAAACTGGACTTATAATTAGAATTAAAGTAGTAGCGCTTAGCAGTGATGTTGGCCATGATGATTATGATAATATGAGTGATGAGTGAGTGAAATTAGGTGAACATGATTGATAAAATGATAATGCGTCTAAGAAACTATTAACCCACATTAACAATCATAGATATGCATTTTTTAAAAGTAATTACGTAAGGTCCCCTCCAGTAATCCCATGCCAATATGCAAACGCTGAGATCTACGCATGTTTGTTTTAGCGATTTGATTGCTTATAAGTTGTTTTTTAATAATGATTTACGGTATACGAAGTAAGTATGTGAGAGGAGTTGTGTCTCGATTTACGTAAAAAACAACTTATAAACAATCATAACGCCCAAACAAATATACCCGTTATCCTTCACCCACCCCCGCATCTTGACGTGTTGTTAGTAAATCTAAATTCTTTATCCGGACCCCAAATTATTGCCCAATTGCAGGACTTCCCTTGTATGGAAGAAATAATAAAGTTGACTCTCTCAGCCTCAAGCAACATGCCATGAACCAATTCTACTGGTGGAAATATTTATTACACCCACGTTATTTTTGCATTCAATTTTTTTTCCGTCTTACTTTTTTTTTTTAAAGTAAAAACTGGATATCATTGCTCTTTAATCATAAAGTAAAATAGGAGTTCAAACTCCTTCATCAAGATCTACCTTTAGAAAATCAAGTGGAGATTGATCAAGGATATAAAAGGACTCAACCAAAGCATATGACATCTTAGCTAAGCAATTTGTCGAAGTCAAAAAATCCCTAGAGCTATGCAGTAGAATAACCTGTCAATCCCAGTGTAAAACTAACTTAGTGTCCCCAATGATATCCCTATAAGGATGAGTTTCTTCACAACCCCTTATATAAAAATTAATGGCTACTATACAATCAGTGTACATAACAATATTTCTAAATCCTCTAGCCCAATATGGACTCAAACCGTTCAAAATTCTTAATAGTTCAACAATTACAAGAAGAACCGATGTAAGTCTACAACTGAAACCACAAATCCAATTGTCATTATCATTTTTGATAGCTCCACCGCAGCCACCCATTTTCCGTCTTAAATGAAGATATTAAAACGAAGTCCTAGTCTAATTTCTGGTCCTTCCTTGCAACAAAAGAGAGTGAAAAGTGAAAACGTGACAAACATGACAACAAAATATGTCATTTGTCTAATTGAGTTGGGCTGGACTTGTAGTGTTTGGTAGGCTAACTATCTGTACTTCGTTTTGGGCCAACGCTTAGTGCTCCTGATACTTTTCACGAGTACATCGTTTAGAGGCCCAAACTGAAGATCCGCGTGTCTTAGCTGACGCATAACACAAGCTTGACGTTTACATTCTACCAGTCAAGTTTTTTTTTTTTTTGAGTTCCCTAATTGGCCCATGTTTGGCTGGGGGCAAATTGAAAGAACAGTACCTATAGTAGAGTTATGGAGATGATTATAGATGGGTAAAGGAGCAAAAATATCCATAATCTTTCTTAAAAAGAGCAACTGGCACCATAAACAAATTTTGGGTGCAAAAATACCCATAAATTCTTATAAAGAGAGCAAAAATATCATTTCTGTTAACTGTGCTAAACTGCCGTTATTTTTTTTTTCTTTGGTGGGGCCCCTTGTGTCCAAGTTTAAAGCCCTGAGCCCCTTGTAATCCTTATCTCAATCAGCTCGCCCCCTCCCCACCCCTCCTTTCTCTCCTCTATCTCCTCACTCCAACGATTTGAAGCAGCACTTCATAAAACCAATCCCTCCCCTTACCTCTTTACATCATCCTCTTCCTCTTCATCTAAGACGATGAACTCAGAGACGACTGAAACTGTGTGCTTTGAAGCCAGTGCCACAATTAAACCCAAGTGGAGACTAGTATCACCTTGAGGGTTGAGCTTTTTGATGAGAATGAAGCCATTAAATGTATTTTCTTACAAGAAGATAACTACCAAAAAATTTGGTAATACTTACTCTTTACCTAGGTTAGCCATAAGCTCATTATACTGATTCTGATTTTTACAAAAAAGGAAAATCATTTAGCTGATACAATGAATCATTGATCAAAATGAAAATTTTAGAGAGTTTCTTCATCAATCCAGTGGTCAGTGAATCACTAACCTCGATGGTAGAAAATGGTTATTGATGAAAGATTAGTTTTTTCTTAGTTTTATTTATTTATTTGATTGCCCAAAACTTTTTTAAGTTTTATTTATGTTGTCTTCCTACATTCTTGAATGAAAAGTTCTCATTTTCTATTTTGAGGGAAAAGATCCGTGCGAGGGGCGGTGGTGTGAACACGTCGCTGGAGTGAGGAGAGAGACGAGGGGCGGGGAGGGGCAGAGTTGACTGAGATTAGGATGACAAGGGGCTCAACGCTTTACACCTGGATACAAGGGGCCCCAACAAAAAAAAAAAGTAACAGCAGTTTAGCACAGTTAACAGAAATGGTATTTTTCTCCCTTTATAAGAGTTTATGGGTATTTTTGCACCCAAAATTTGTTTATGGTGCTAACTGCTCTTTTTGAGAAAGATTATGGGTATTTTTGCTCCTTTGCCCATTACAGATTGATGTGCAAATTTATTTTGGAAGTTTTCCGTGAGGAGTAATGTTATCTGAGAAGTTTTTTTAGGTGTAATGTCGCCCTAGAAGTTTTAAAACATACCACTCTGGTCCTATTTATAAATCATTTTTGACAAAAAAATTTGATCTTATTTATAAGTTCAGTTTCAGGGTAATAAATGTGTTTTGTACTTTTTTACCCCTATTAATTACAATAAATAAAAAGAATTTATTCATGTTAACTTTTGGAACCAATTATAAATAAGGGCAAAATTGAAAATTTAGCTCATAGTTAATGAGTTAACTACTCATCATTGGTATGTGAGAATTAGTTAAAAAGAACTTATAAATAGGACTAGAGTGGTAGCAAGGTTACCCAATACTGTTAACAAATTAATATTGACCTTTAAAAAATTAACGTTGACCATTAACTTCATAACAAAAAAGAGTAATATTACTCTATTTTAATATTTTTAGAATAATATTAAACTTTAAAGAACGTTTGGAATAATATTGCTCGTGAGATAAACTTTTGAACAAATTTTCACTTTTACTTGTGATTATATACAAGGTCAAGAATGAATCCACGTCTTATCATTTAATAACGTTCATAATGTTGCTCGGATAGTTGGCACTGGCCCCTCTGTCATTATGATCTCATTCCTCAAAACTCTCTACATTAAAATAATCGCCAACACATGTTAGTGTAGTTGAGCTCAAATCTTAAATGGGGTAAATTGGTAGGTGGTTTATAAATTCTGTTATAAAAAAACCAAAAACTATAAAAGCGGTGTTTATAAAGGTTCTGAAATCTGGATCGGTCATTGAATCAATTAGAATACTGAATCAAGGGTCAGTAGGTCGGACCGAAGCTAACTCGATGCAAAACCGATAAGAAAGTGAAGATTTTAGGGTTATTAATATGAGATTTTCAATTTTTTTTTAAAAAATACCAGACTAGGTTATCAGCTGGTTTCTGGTCTGAACCAGTTTACCTACTGGTTGGCCAATTTCCAATTTGGATTTAAGAACCCGGGTGTTCATTACGATTGATGAGTACAAAAGAGGGTGGATCAACCGAATGCGATTACGAAAGCTGCTCTCATATTCAACGGGATAACAATAATAATATATAGTGACATACCATCTACATATTTGTTCCAAAACTACATACGCTTTTAAAAGAATGGCGTTTTCTCTAGAGTGAGAGTGGCTGCTAGGGTTTATCCTTGTCACCAGCGTGGTGTTTCGACCAAAGTGCTGTGGAGAGAATGACATCCGAAAACTGGAACTTTGGTAGAATAGGTAATCGAATAATGAATAAAGGAAGACTAGATGTAAAATTGCAGAGGAAGAATTCAGAGGAGAAAACAGAGACAATATGTAAGCTAATGGGGAAGGTGGTTTCGAGTACGAAAATGGGTTTTGTAACAGTTAGAGATTCTGTTAAAGCTGCCTAGAAGGTCTCAGGAGAGTTGGACGTGAAAATGATAGGTTTCAATCTATTCATCTTCACCTTTAAAGATCCAAATGAAGCAAATAAGATTTTAAAAGAGAGTCCATGGATAGTCCGAAATAACATTCTGAGTCTGCAAAGGAGGAAATCTTTAATTACAAGTATGATGGTAATTTATTCTTTGATATTGGTAGAAGCTCCAGGAATCTTGTTGGGGGCAGGAAAAAAAAAGCATTATTTATGGAAAATCCTTCCAATATCTAAATTGTGCTGAGTTTTGATTTGAATAGTGGGGACGTGATTATGGCTAAGAATATGGGTTCTGGAAGCAAGAGAGAGTCTGAAGGGTGTGGTGGTTGGCCTGAGACAGTCACCAAGCAGCCATGAGTTGTTTAGAATGGAATTGTCAGGGACTTGGAACTACCCTGACAGTTCACAACCTAAAGTTCCAGTGTGGAAAACTAAAACCAAAACCAAAAATTGTTTTTCTCTCGAAGACTAAAATGAAGAAAAGGAAAATTGAGAAAATAAGGAAAAAACTCAGATATGATTTTGGGGAATATTTTGAGCTAATAGGAAGATAAGGAGGATTAGCTGTCTGGTGGAAGGAAGGATTGCAGATGAGAGTGGGTTTTGTGGGTAGACATATAATACATTTAGAAGAAGTGCAATGCGAAGGCAAAGAGGTAGGGAGTATGAGTTTAGTTTATGGACCAACAGAGATAAATTCAAAAGTGAGGTGGTGGGCAGAACTAGAAAAGCTCAACTCGGGATCCGAAACACCATGGATTGTTATGGGAGATTTTAATGAACTACTGTATGCCCATGATAAAGAAGGTGGTATAGGATGTGAGCAGAGGGACTTAGATCGTTACCGGAATTTTATGATTAGTTGTGATTTAATGGAACTTGAGTTCACTGGAGGTAGATTTACATGGAGGAACAATCGAGAAGGAGCATATTTCATTAGGGAAAGGTTAGACAGGGCAGTAGTCAACATAAGATGGAGGTCCTTGTTTCAAAATGGAAAGGGGTAGGTTCTGGAAGCAATTAGGTCAGACCATTTCCCAATATTTATTGAGTATGACCATAGGGAGGCGAGAACTCCACCTACATTTCGGTTTGATGCTAGATGGATCAATCATCCCAACTTATTGGAAGTGGTTAAGGCAAGTTTGGGTTTGCGAGAGGGCAATGAAGAGCTGGTGAAGTTTGTGAGTAACTTAAACAGATTGAGAGAAAACCTTAGAGTGTGGGGAAGAAAGGAGTTCAAGAATAGGTACAAAGAGATAAACTTTCTAGTTATAAAAGTGCAAGAATGCTTAGATGCTGAATGGACCCCTGAAATAGCCATAGAAGTTGCAGAGCTGAAAAAGAAAATTGGTGAGTTATGGGAACAAGAAAAATTATATTGGGCTCAGAAGTCGAGAGTTGAATGGTTGAAATGTTGAGACAAGAATTCCAGATTCCTCCATATGACAACAATAAGAAGGAGAAGCCAAAACAAGATAACAAGAGTCAAAGGGAACGAAGATGAATGGCTAGAGACAGAGAAGGAATTAGTGATCACTTCGCTCAATTCTACTGGTCACTTTTCTCATCAACAGACCCGAGGAACTTTACTAGTGTGCTGGACTGTATAAATCAGGTGATAAGTGAAGAAGATAATAGGTTGTTGATGGTGGAGATTTCACCAGAAGAAGTTAAGGTAGCGATACACCAAATGGGAGGACAAAAGGCGTCGGGTCCGGATGGTTTCACAGGGCTCTTCTATCAGAAAGCGAGGGAGATTGTTGGACAACAGGTATGTGATCTTGTAAAATACTACTTCCAGAATGGTTTCCCTTTAGACTCCATAAATGTGACTGATTTGGTTTTAATTCCAAAAGTAAATTGTCCTGAATCTGTGAGTGATTATAGACCAATCAGTTTGTGTAATTTTTCATACAGAATATTTTCAAAAGTAATGGCTAATAGATTAAAACCTTTGTTGGAAAATATAATTGATGAGAGTCAACGTGCATTTGTGCCGGGTAGACTAATTCAGGATAACATAGTGGTTGTGCATGAAGTCTTTCATCATATGAAGAATAAGAATCAGGGTCTTAGTGAGGTAGCGGTTAAACTTGATATGAACAAGGCCTATGATAGGGTGGAATGAGATTTTTTATGCGTTACAATGCTGAAGATAGGGTTTGAAGGGAAATGGGTAGAGAGAATCCTATGGTGCCTGCACTCTGTTAGTTTTTAGGTAATGTTGTTGGGAAAAAGAGTGTCGAATGTGATCCCCCAAAGAGGATTGAGATAGGGTGACCCTTTATCTCTATATCTGTTTATCTTGGTTAACAATGTCTTGTCTAGATTGATTGAGAAGGCTAAGGATAGGGGCAAATTAATGGGTATAATGGTTGCTAGGGGATGTCTAGAGATTACCCACAGTTTCTTTGTAGATGACTCGATGCTTTTTCTTTGAGCTGAGACTGACTATTGTAGGAATTTGAAAGATATTATTAATGAATACTGCAATGCCTAAAGACAGAAAATTAATCTTGGTAAATCATGTTTATTCTTTTCTAAGAATACGTTGGAAGTCCTGAGGGAGGAAATTGGATATATCTTTCAAATTCATGTAGTTAATGTCCCAAGGAACTATTTGGGGTTACCAATTATCTGGGGGAAGATCTAAGTCTCAAGCGTTAAATTATGTTTTGGATAGAATAGAGAAAAGAGTCTAAGGATGGAGGAAAAATCTGTTATCTGAAGTTGGTAGGGAAGTCTTAATCAAATCTGTCGTAAACTCAATTCCGGTGTATTCAATGTCATGTTTCATGTACCCCAAAAATATATTGAAAAGACTAAATGGTTTAGTATCCAGATTTTGGTGGAATGTTGAAGGAGGTAGTAGAAAGGTTTATTGGGTGTCAATGGATAGGATGAAAAGAAATAAACTTGAAGGGGGGCTGAGTCTTAAAGACTTTGAAGCATTCAATCTTGCCTTGCTAGCTAAACTTGGATGGCGGATCCTTCAATACCTAGATCAGATCTGGGCAAAAGTCCTCAAGGCTCGTTATTTTCCCAAATGCTCTTTCTTAGATGCCAAAAAGGGAATAACTCCATCATGGCTATGGTCTACATTTTAGAAGGAAGAAGGGTATTAGAGAACCAGGTTGTGAAGTGTATTGGAAACGGGTGGAGTACAAGAGTATGGGGGGACCCGTGGCTAGGGGAGTTGCCGAGAAAGAGGTTACGGTCAGGTTGTCCTCACGAATCTTTCAGAGATTTAAGAATGACATATTTAAGAAGAGAGAGGGGTGGTGGGATCTGATACCGGTTGAGGGATAGATTACAGAGGAAGAAAGGGAAGCAATTAGACACACTATAGTTGCACCAAGCAGTAGAGAGGATAGACGGGTATTGACAGGGGGTAAAAGAACATTTTATTCTATGAAAGAAGGGTATGAAATTGCTAAAAGTGCTTTGAGAAGAACTAAAAATATTCCAGAATCCTCAAATATGTCTCATAGGGTTGTTTGGAAAGAGATTTGAAGTTTAAAGGTCCCTCCAAAGATTAAAAATTTCATATGGAGGTTGATGTCAAAAGCTTTACCTAGTTTCATGAACTTAACAAAAAGAAAGTGTTGTCTAGTAGACTTGTGCTTGATCTGTCAACAAAAACCTGAGTCAATGGAACACTTGTTCTTTCTTTGCAATTGGGCTAAATTGGTTTGGTTTTGTAGTAACTTATCTTTAAAAATCGATGATTGTACTGTCTTTGATGTGGTCCCATAGTTAGCAAATACTTTAAGTGGGAACATCTTATCCCAATGGCAAAAAGCTCTTTTAACTATGACCTTCTGGCAAGTTTGGAAATCCCGTAATGCTTTCTTGTATGAAAATATGGATCCTGATCCTGTCTTCACTTTCTCTCAAGCAGGCATATTGCTAAGTGAGTTTTGGGAAGCAAAGGGTTGGAGTAGCTTGGAGTCTCAACCTGACAACCCAAAGGAGGATGTGAAAAATGACCAACACACATGGAAACCTCTTAAAGGTAATGAACTTGGAATAAATTCTGATTGTGCCTTCGTGGAAATGGAAAATAGGGCAGCCATTGCTTTTGTGGTTAGGAATTCTAATGGTTGGTTATAGGATGGGAAAACACGCATTGTAAATGCTAGTTCAGCCTTTATGGGAGAATGTCTGGCATTCCATGAAGCGGTTATGCCCATGATAACCAATTTGAAGATGTCCAATTTGAGTTTGACAATCAGGTTTTGATAAATTGCCTTGTCAAGAAGACCAATCCAAATGATTGGAGGAGTCTTAATATCCTTGAGAATATTCAAAACTCAAGGAATCTAATAGGGAATCATTCTTGTACATGGGTTTCCAGGAAAGCGAACTTAGTAGCCGACTCAGTTGTTAGAATTTCATTGGGAGGGTCTTGCCCATCCGACTAGGTGGAGTGGCCACCGTTGCAGCTGTTGAACCTGCTGGGAAAGGACTCAAGAAACATTGCAAGGGAGCCAGATTAGTGCATATTTTGGGTTGTAATATTATTATGTAGTGTAGGGGTATTGTAATTATTTTAGTTGCTGGACTGTTGCTTTAATAGTTGGCTAGACGGACGGTTGTATGTTTTACGTTTTCTGGTATAAAAGGTATCATTTTCCTTGGCCAAAAAAAAAAAAAAAAGTTCTAAAACTGCATAAACCTCTAGCGTAAACTGATTATAAACTTTGTATCACACACTTCCTTTGGTTTTAACATATGACATATTTGAAGAGTTGATTTTGATTTTAAATATAAGTTATATTTTTTACATTTGTCATTTTTTTTTTAATTTACTCCTATTAATGCCCCTCAACAAATAATCAAGGAGAAAAGGGAATGAGAGAATTAAAAAAGATGATTAGGCGATATTTTAGAAAATGCATGTATATTAACAAACTTAACTAATATCCTTAATCTAATTGAATTAGATAAATATATCTCATATTGAGGATTGAGGGAGTATTAAGTTGATTATAAATTTACTTTTGTTGAATATTATAAAAATATTTCGAATCCATTTTTAATAAACACGAGTAATGGTCTTAAAAAGTATACACATCAAGAACTGAAATAATTTACACTATAATTTTAATTTTTGACATTTCACATACAAACTAATATTTCGGGATCTTTTTAAAAGGTATGAATATTTTCCGACACATGAATAACTACGGCATCTCAATACGACCCGATCTTTGAACAAAAAAAAAAAAACGACCCGATCGATCAACACTTGCAGATCATCATGAACTAGCGAGATAAGATTCCAAATTTACAAACAGCGCCACGTACTCCATTATTTCTTAATTACTCTCGTGGACCAAGCTCATGTTCCTTAGACAAATAAGCACACCAAAACAGTACAGTCATGCATGAAAAAAAGTTACAGTATTTTTCCTTCTAAATGCAATAATCCAATCCATGATTAATTAGTGTGGCGCTTCTCTTTTTTTCAACTACTCATGTCTAATGTGGCCGAAGCTTTTTCCTGATAAACGCATCATGCAGAACTGAGGTATGAACCAGACACTAAAAAGGAGTTCAGGGAAGTAAAAATGGATGTGCCCAAATTACAATTTGTAGCTGTGACGAGCGTCCGGCCACCAAAGATAACAGAACCACGGCGAGTTCGCCGAGTTTTGGCCAGTGGCCCCACCATCGACTTAGAAAATTTTCGTGGGTGTTATCAAGTAGTTATGTATTATGAAAACTCGAACGAGGAGCTCGGGGACGTATGGGTTCTGGCTGGGTGGACTGTGGAGTCACTGACCAGAGCTCTGTCGGAGTACACACTACTCGCCGGCCGACTTCAGCGAAAGGAGGAGGGTGACGGTGGTGGTGACGCCGGCGGTGGAATGAAATATTGTGTCTAACGATAATGGCATTGGAATGGTGGAAGCAAGAATCTCCATTTCGCTCTCTGACTTGCTTGAAACCAGTGAAAATGATAATCTTGAGCACGAGCTTGTCTTCTGGAGAGATATTGATGAGCAGTATCCAGAGTTCTCACCTCTGTTTTATGTTCAGGAAAGATACACTGATACGTTGATCATGATGTGAATATAGGCTTTTTTGGGATAGAATCCAGGCAATTTCCTTTGCCGATAACTAGAGACTAATTCTTTTGAGGGTAGGGATCTCTGAGGTGGGTTTTGCTTTTCTCAACAAAGCATTTTTTATCTACATGGCCTGATTTAAACATAAGACATCATGTTTAAATGATCCAGCCATCTATCAATTATACTGAACTTTTGTTGATTGATGTGAATAAATTTTACTTAATAGCATGCACATATAATGGGTTATGATATTGTTGGCACAAAACCAAAACAAACTTGTTAAATGTATAGGGATAAAAACAAAAAACGTTTACGTTATATGTTTGGATAGAGCAAAAGATTAGGTAAAAATAAGAGGGAGGGAATACTGAAAAAGAAAATTTAATTTCCAAAAATGGTAATTAAATATATTATTTTTGGAAGTTTTCCCAATATACTTTCTCCAAAATTTGCTCTCCATTCAAACATAAGACTGAAAAAAAAAATCCAAACTTGATAAAAATATAAAGACCAGAACCAATACTTTTAACAATTTTTAATTTTAGTCCCTGTATTTAACCGTCATATCAAATATTTATAAAATTATATGGATAAAAAATGACATTTAAAACTATGACAGATATACTATAACCAAAATTCAATTAAACTATCAGCACCAGCAATAATATTAATCTGTGTCTTTTCTTAGGTGACCAGCTTTCCAGTGTGGAGGGTATTCGATCGGCATTAGCTGCAGTTTGCTGCTGGCAGATTTCTGGTGGTTGATAATTTCCTGAAGAAATGGGCAGACATGCACAAGAACCAAGTTCCTCTTAAAGGAGAAACTGCGGGAACACCCATATTTTACCATCCTCATCTGAAAGATGCAGACTTTCCTCCCACAGATATAACTATCCGTACGCCATACAAAAATGGAGGCCAACTTTTATTATTCAAGATCACTGCTGAAGAAGATTCAGATTTTGAAGAGAGGGAGTTAGCTCGGGTTTGGGTTCACGAGGCCGAGAAAAAGTTACAGAGAAAAATGGGTTCGGAGTTTTGTTTGTTTGTGAAGGAATGTTGAGGTTATCATGGTGGAGACTACTTGTTCAGACGGTGAACAAGTATCATCGGGGCTCAGGAATCAAATGATGAGTAGTGCCTCATGGGATGAGTTCGGAGAGTACGACGTAGAGTCTGAAGAAGGCAACAGGCCTGTCCATGTGTCTTGTTGGATTGCATCGGCTTCTTTTTTTTTTTTTTTTTTTTTTGAAATACAAAGGCAAGCAAAGCTTGAAAGTTTACAAAATCAACGGGCTAAGTCCCACCGAATATTCGTGTGGCAGCCACCACATTCCAATACAAAAAGATGAATACATTGCATAGGGGATGTCCCCAATTCGACAGAAGCCTGATGATTCATATGAGCCATTCGCGCAAGATAATCAGCACAGCGAGTATTCTCCCTATGTGTATGGGAAATCTGCAGATCCCAGTCAGCGTAAATGAGGGACCTGGTTTCGAGGATAACATCATATAAAGGGTGGTCAATCCCACACTGTGTGGATAATAAGTGGATGGCCTGTAGAGAGTCTGTGAACAGTCTGACTTTTTTAAGGCCCATCTGCATACATAACCGGAGTCATCGCTGGATTGCATCGGCTTCTGATATCAGCTTTTTAGCAGTCACATACACAAAATTATATGTTCCAACAAACTTTTATGGTTAATTAATTATTCTTCATCATTATTATTCCGCCTCTTCCACTGGGTCTAAATTCATACAGTTTTTTTCAAGGTTTTTGGACCCGGACCGGACCAGCTGGTCCGGTCAGTAGACCGGTTCGGTTCCCGGTCTGGTCTGGGTCCCAATTTAAAAAAAAAAAAATTTTTTTTTACTTTTTCTTTTAGAATTTCATACTATAAACCTAAAATCTTCAATTACTCACCGGTTTAGCTCCGGTTTGGCCCCGCTAACCTTTAACCCAGTACCTCGACCGGTTCAATACCCGGTCCGGGTTTTAACACCTTGGTTTTTTTCTTGATGAAATGTTTTATTGTACTTTTATGGTTACAGGGTTAGAATAATTATATTATTATATTTTATTTGTTATATGTTTATTTTCTCAAAATTTTTATAACTACGTCTTAGATTCAATACTATTGCTTTAAATTTAAGTATTGTTTGATTAATTGGGATAACTCTTTCAACATGATTTATCACTTCCTGTATTATAGTGTAATTATTATACAAGTTTGAGACTAAATTTTTATAATAGCATTCTCATGATCTTTATTATAAGTTTTAGAGTACACTAGTACAGTTTGAATTGATAATATAAATTTTTTACTTTTTGTGATACACTAGGAGGATTAAGTATTACTACGTGTCCATGTATTACGGAGTAAGATTTGTCTACTAAGATTTGTCTACTAATTACTATCTCCGGTCCTAAATATAGGACATAGTTTGTAGTGTAAATTACACTACAAACTATATTCTATATTTAAGACCGGAGGGAGTATAATTTATTCATGGATTTGTATTGTTTTGCTATCTTTTATTAAGTCCTGTATTAAAATTGCAACATTTACATGGAGAGATTATTCAAAATCATTTTATCCTTGTGAGAGCTACAAACTGATCCCTTTTCCCCTTAAGTATGTGTTCTTTTACTCCCAAAATCATGGTTTCAGAAGCATTTTTTTATAAATCGAGACAAAACTTCTCTCACATAATTATCTCATAAACTGTAAAAACTATTCTCTAAAAGTAATCAAAACACACACTAAGGTTGAGAAGAGTCTAATCTTTTGGACCAATTACTTGGGCTGGGCTGGACTCATATTATTATATGGGCCCAAACAAATGAGCCCCATGATTTCTTTACGGGCTTTATATCAACTATGGTCATGATGTACGGCATCATTGCAAGTTTGACGATCAGATATCAGAACTTAGGTACAACTTCTCAGCTCTAAGATACCGGATCGGTAGCTACACAATCTTGGCTCTCCCTGAAGAGATAAAACATAAAAGGATTCGGGAGTAAAGTAATATTGTTCTCTTGGCTCGGTGTTAAAATTTCTTGAGAACCATGTTTGCAGAAGCAAGCTTAAGACATGCTTGTCCTAAGTTTTCAGTAATCAAGCTTGACCGTCCCATTTTGCTTTCGCGCCGGTGCCCAATGTGTTCATTGCCTTTGTAATGTTATGTTTCAGTTAAGAGGTAAGCTATGCGGGAAACCTTGAGGAAGAAAGAAAGGCTTTTGCTTTTGGAATTCGAAGGGTGAAGTCACAGCAATTGAGAGATAGAGTCTTTATACTTTAGTTGGAATATAGAGTTTGGGGGAGAAAGGCAAGGAGGCTTGTGGAGAAAATGGAGAGTGGGAGTAGTGTGAGTGGTATTAATGGCATAGATAGCTATGAGGGGATGTCCTTTCAGCGGATAGAGAATCCATTTACTTTCAAAGTGGGTCAAGTATTTACAGGTTTTGGCATCGGCTGTGGTGCAGGAATCGGTGTTGGTCGCCCTTTAAATTTAGGTATTTTCTTCTCCCCTATAATTTTTCACCCACTTTGCTTCTTGGAATTGGTGTAGGAAGAGATGGACTGGGGTGGCTTTTTCAAACCAAAGAATGGGGATACCCGTTCACAAACTTCTGCTAACAAACCATGTATCTATTCTGTTCATATGCTTACCCAATGATATTCGGATTTTAGCCTTGTTTATATATACTAGCAAATGGGCTGATGTGGAAAGAGAAGCGAGGGAATTGCTTTTAAGCATGAGCTGCAGCTCTAATGAGGATTACATTAGATGATTATCATGCATTTTGTATTTTATTTGTTTTAATTTTTAACTAAATATTTATTGAATTGTTATTGATTTGCTTTTTTTACTGCTTTCCTTCTTTACTCTGGTTCTAAGTTTCAGGCGTGTATCCTTTATTTGTGTTCTCTCTTTGAACACTGAGATATCGGTAAATATGCACTTCTTAATTACTAATTTAAAATTTGACCAGTCTAAGTCTAGGACAAATTAATTCCTTGTAGGTGCTATACCCATGCTAAATCAAGTAATGACTGCCACCAGAGGAGCAACTGATGCATTTTCTGGTGTTAGCAGACATGTAAACAATTCTGTAAGTCAAAATTTGTCTTCTTTATATTTAAAGTTGAGGTGTTACCGTGCACCATAACTTCAATTCCTTTTTCACTCCTATAATTTCTGGATAAATAAATCAAGGATTTTAATCAATTTTTTATTTCTCATGTTTTATTCAGTTGAAGAAGTTTGGAGCTAAAAATGTTGAAGTGGGCATCGGATGTGGAGTTGGTTTTGGTCATGGCTTTGGAGTTGGTATGTAAGGAGCATTTACTTTCTAATATCTCTGAAGTTTTGAAGATTTTGATCCACTACTTCTTTGGAACATAGACTAGCGTTACTTTTACAATTTTTCTGTATTGAGTTAGTAGAAATACATAATGCTTTTCTTGGATGATCTTACAATGCATGATGTGGATTGATCCTATAAACTGGATATTCATATCACTACTTCCATAAGTCAATGTTTTTGATGTTATAATTTTGGCAGACTTGGTATTGAGAAAAACATTTCAATTTCAGTGTGATATGAATGATTCTTGAAAACACTCCTAAGAGGCAGCTTTCAAGTATGCATCAGTTGTCTAATGTTCATACAGCTGTGCTTTATCATATAAATAACTATGCAACAGTTGACCACAAACTATACTTCATACTAATTGCAGGAATTGGGTGATAATTTGAACCTCAACCACAAACTTTGCGTCTCTGTGTGCATTGACATTGAGTTATGAAAATATGGAAACATATTACACTGCCAGGAACTGCCACTATATATGCTTTTTAGTCGTATAAGCCACTATTTTACTGAGCCTCCAGAGTGCAACTGAAACCTTGGGCTTGTCGAGGCATAAACCATATTTTCCTGGTTTATTTCTCTTTGTTCCTTAACTTGGCTAAAATTTATCTGGTCACATTGCTTGAAGTTGATAGTCCATGTTTTATTAAAAAATTTCAATTAATAGCAAGTTTTCCTTCTGTGATAGGCCTTGCTGTGAAACCCAGCGTGTTGCAGCAAATTCAAACCAATCTCATAGTATGCAAATTTTCTTTAATCTCAAGGGTTTCCTTTTATTATCTGTTATTCTTTATATATGATAAATTTAAATGTTTTATTTGTCAGATAGCAATGACAAAGATGATGATAAAGCTTGGAATTGGTCCCAAACTGCCCTTTGGTCAGGGTGCCTTGCCATCATCCCTGCAAGGTAGCATTGGCATGATCAATGCAGCATCAGACCAATCATCTACGGGAAACATGATGCATCTAGCAACAAAAGCACTAGACCAAACATCTCAAACAAAAGAGTCTCAACCTATGCAAATTGGTTCAGTTTCTGAAAATGTCCCATTCAAAGGCAAAGCAGTTGACTCTACATTTGGCAGTCGAACTGAGAAGGTTCTCAATGACTTTCTACGAAATCCATTAGTGAAGCGTGAGGGAGATGCAAATGATGAAGGGGTACGCACAATGCAACTATGCTTGATCATTACTTGTTTGCCAGCTTTCTCGGTGACACGACAAAGGAAAACTCTAGGATGTAACCAAAAGAAAAATAAAGGACAACTATAGGAATAATTCACCAAACATGGTAACTGTATGTATGCTTTTCTTCCATTTATTTAAGTCCATCGACCTATTTTTGGGCTAAACATTTTACAATTTCTTCTAAACTGGAATTTCAACATGCCATTTATGCTTCAGGAGTGGATGAAATGAAAGAGTTTGCTTTCTTGATATGCACATACTCTTTCAAGAGCATACTTTCAAAATAGTGGTATTGATGATGAGATTTTTCTCTTGGTCTGAACTATTCTTGTGGCTGATTGGACTTCCTTCAGTGACAGGCTAATAACAACTGAATGGTCAAGATTGTTGTTGAGGCTAGAAATCATTGGCTGTCAGCCGTTGAGCTTGTATGCGCCATCAGTTTATTAGCATTTTAAATCAAGTCGCTGTCATGTTACATGACAGTCTAAAAAATTTTGGAGCAACTAATGAGGATAAGGTGACGGAGTATCTGAAATTTTATGCGTTTGAATACAAGTTTGGTGATTTGTTGTGGTTCACAAATCACAAGCGATTCTTGTATTTATATCTGAAATCCTTATGTCAAACATGAAATCTGAAGCAGACAAAGTCGGTACCTTTTGATATGTGCATTTGTCAGCTGGAATGTTCTTTTCTCTTCATTATTCTCTCGTGACCCCTTCCTTCTCTTGAGTTGTTCCCCTGAGTTGGTCCAACATTATATGTTCTGATTGATGGGTTTATTGTAGGTTAGGCGATTACAATCGGAGAATGACATACTCAAGATGGTAATGTTTCATTCATACTATGTTAATTTGTTGTTAAGCTTTCAAAGATTAAATTTATTAACGTTGGTGGGGGGGGGGGGGATTCAGGTGTTGAGGCACCAGAAAATAATTGAAGAATTGGTGGAGGAAAATGAGAAGCTTCGCCAGATACTATTGGAAGACCTGAAAGTACCATCTAACAAGCTCAGTGCAAGGTCTTCAGTTAGAAATAAGTTGCCATGTTCTGATTGTATGGAGTGCCGAAGAAAACAAAGAAGAAAGTAGGTTTACTTGTTATAAAAAGAAATAATGACCTTATTATAAAGTTTCTTCCCCTACTAATCTTTCATGTTTTTGTATTCCCTAACGCCCATGCAAGGGTTTCTGATCATTGTTTATTGTTTATCGGTTACAAATTACAGGAGACTCTAGCAGTAAAAGTCATTATTGCCTGTCATTCCTTGCGAGAACAAATAGTATATTGGATTTTTGTTTTCTGTGGCCATTGAACAGATATTAGATGAGACATACACAAGTATCATGTATTCCTCCTCTTTTTCTTTTTTTCTTTTTTTGGTGATTAAATCATTCCTTCTTCTTAAAAACGTTGTAAATAGTTCAATGTGCTAGTTTGTTTAATTCAAGGGGAGCTCACTCTTGCGGATAGCATGTTGAAGTATACTGTAGCTTGTAGAATGATGGCTGAAGAGATGTATAGTAGTAGCAGATATTGAATTAAAATTAATCATGAAATAAATCTCAGGCATTGGGGTAGGATTAGGAAAGATAATCTTTACCAGCATAGGTTTTTAAACATCCACAAGCTCATCGATGATATGTTGGATTATAGTTTGACAATATAACCTTGGTTTGCTAGAAGAAACATTGATCATATGGAGCTCCTAAACATTTCAAATTAACATTGTTTTAGTGTTAAATTTGATAGTCAAAAGTACTTTCATAGTATTTTTATATTAATAGAGAAAAATTTAATGGAAATATCTTACTTTGGAATTAAAATAAAATATCCACAAAATTTAATTTTTATGCAATAATTATTTTTGAATTTGAGAATTCAAAATTTGTAAAATAAAAAATATTAGAGACAAGAAAATAAAAATAAAAAGATAAAAGGAGGGAGAAAACTGAAAAGTGAGACGTCTTTTGTCCTTGTTACTTTCCTATTTTGTCCTTATTTAATTATTCTCTCTTCACCACACATTGTCTTTCTCATGCAATCATCTTTTTATTACTTTTATTATGTTTGTTTTCTTATTCTCTTTCTTTTACAATATTCTTTATTATAATAATTTGATGTTAATATAATATTTGGTCCTTTAAATTTACGCATATTTTGATTTTGATCCCTTAAATTTCAAACAAGAGATTTTAATTCCTCAAGCTTCATTTCATTTAAAATATTAATCCCTATCATTAAATAAAAATCTAAAATATTTTATTTCTTGAGGGACCAAAACCTTTTTTTTGAAACTTGAGGGATCTAAACCAAAAAAGGGGAAATTTGAAGGACTTAAGATTATGTTAACTCTAATAATTTCTTTTCTCTCTTTCTTATTCCCTATCTCCTCATAAATAAGGATATTTCTATAAAAAAGAATTATAATTTTGATATATTTATTATCCTTAACTAGCAATTCAGTTAAATATTCCTCGTAAAAAAAGAAGGGTTAAGGTACTTAAATAATCTTTAACTTTTCTCAAAAATGTAAGAATAATCAGGAACTGTTATAAAAATGGGAAAATACAAGAGATGTCAAGCAAGAAATGAAGAGAGATGAAGAGAGAACTAGAGAGAAAGATGGAGCAATATCTTATTCATTTGGATGCAAACAAAGTGTAGTACATAGTGCTCTATTTATAGGCTCTCATCCACAACTAAGTTACACAAAGTAAATGGCAAACTTTAATCCTCATGAGTGCATACATTGTAACCTTTGAGTTATGGGCATGAAAACTCCTAAAGATCATTCATTGGAAAGGTTATGGGATGTAGAAAATGAAAGGTCAAGAGTTGGGAGCTCATGGACATCCACCTTAATTAGTATTTTACAACACTCCCCCTTGGATGTCCATAAAAAAATATTGTGCCTCATTAAAACCTTACTAGGAAAAACCCATTGGGACAAAAACCTAGTGAAGGAAAAAGAGTACACAATGTTTACTCCCCCTGATGACAACATCACTTTATGTCTTTAAGCCTACGCATTCCAATATCATGCACTAACTTCTTAAATGTTCTAGTTGGCAGCGTCTTGGTAAACAAATTTGCAAGGTTGTCACATGAGCGAATTTGATGAACATCTATGTCACCACTCTTCATAAGATCATGAGTGAAAAAGAATTTTGGAGATATATGTTTTGTTCTATCTCCCTTAATGTACCCTCCTTTCAATTGAGCTATGCATGCTGTATTATCTTCATATAGTATTGTTGGAATCTTTTGTTCAGGAAACAAACCACACACTGATTGGATATGTTGAGTTATTGACCTTAGCCAAACACATTCTTGACTTGCCTCGTGAACTGCAATTATCTCTGCATGATTTGATGAGGTAGCTGCTAAAGTTTGTTTTGTTGATCACCAAGATATAGGTGTACCTCCACAAGTAAATAAATATCCTGTTTGAGATCTACCATTGTGTGGATCTGATAAAAACCCTGCATCTGCATAACCAATCAATTGTGATCCAGATTCATTAGAATAAAATAATCCCATATCATTTGTTCCTCGAAGATATCGGAATATATGTTTAATTCCGTTCCAATGCCTTCTTGTTGGAGAAGAACTAAATCTTGCCAATAAATTCACAGCAAATGCAATATCAGGTCGTGTTGTATTGGCAAGATATATTAGTGCACCTATAGCACTAAGATATGGTACTTCTGGACCAAGAAGTTCTTCTGTTTTCTCTTGAGGACGAAAAGGATCCTTCTCCTTATCAAGTGATCTTACAATCATTGGAGTAGGTAATGGATGTGCTTTATCCATATAGAATCGCTTTAATATTTTTTCAACATAAGTTGATTGATGAAGGAGAATTCCATTTGTTAAATGTTCAACTTGCAGGCCGAGACAAAACTTTGTTTGTCCAAGATCCTTCATCTCAAATTCTCTCTTTAAACAATCAACAGCTTTTTGAAGCTCTTCAGGAGTTCCAATTATATTCAAATCATCCACATATACAGCAATTATCACAAACTATGATCCATTTCCTTTTATGAAAACACATGGGCAAATAGGATCATTTTTATAACCTTCTTTTAACAAATATTCACTAAGACGGTTATACCACATTCTTCCAGATTGTTTCAATCCATATAAGGATTTATGCAAACGAATTGCACAATTTTCTTGAGAATTCTTACATCCTTCTGGCAGTTTGAATCCTTCAGGGATTTTCATATAAATTTCAGTATCTAAAGCACCATATAAGTAGGCTGTAACAACATCCAATAGACGCATATCCAGTTTTCTGCTCACTACCAGACTAATTAAATACCTTAAAGTGATTGTATCTACCACAGGAGAATATGTCTCTTCATAATCAATACCAGGTCTTTGTGAAAATCCTTGTGCTACCAATCGTGCTTTATATCTAACGACCTCATTTTGCTCATTTCGTTTTCGCACAAATACCCATCTATACCCAACAGGCTTTACACCATTTGGTATTTGGACTACAGGTCCAAAAACTTCACGTTTTGAGAGTGAATTTAACTCTGCTTGAATTGCGTCTTTCCATTTTGGCCAATCATTTCTATTTCTATATTCTTCAACTGACCTAGGTTCAAGATCCTCATTTTGATTAATTATTTCAACTGCAACATTATATGAAAATACGTTGTCGACAACTATACTTTCTCGGTTCCATATTTTTCCCGTAGTGACATAACTCATTGAGATCTCTTCATTATTTTCAGGTACCTGGACCTCTTCTGGGGTCTTTTGATTAGTTATGTCTGCCTCCTCAACTTGACCATCTTGGTTAATCGCTCCCTTTTTCTTTCTAGGAGTTTTATCTTTGGAACCAATCGGCCTACCACGCTTCAAGCGTGGCTTAGTTTCATTTGCAATTGATGGTTGTCCTACTGGGACATCAATTCTAATTGGAGCATTTTCAGCTGGAATGTGAGATTTGGTAATTCTCTTAAGGTCAGTAAATGCATCTGGCAGTTGATTTGCAATATTTTGCAAATGAACTATTTTTTGAACTTCAAGCTCACATTGTTGTGTACGAGGATCTATATGTGATGGTGATGTTGTTTTCCATGTAATTTCTTTATTCAGCTGCTTATTATCTCCCCCTAATGTTGGAAAAATTGTCTCATCAAAATGACAATCATCAAAACGTGCTGTAAATAAATCTCCAGTTGAAGACTCTAAATACTTGATTATAGAGGGAGATTCATAGCCAACATATATTCCTAACCTCCTTTGAGGTCCCATCTTTGTGCGTTGTGGTGGAGCAATAGGAACAAATACCGCACATCCAAAAATTCTAAGATGGGAAATATTTGGCTCTTGACCAAAAGCCAATTGTAATGGGGAGAATTCATGATAACTTGTTGGCCTGATGCGTATAATTGATGCCGCATGTAAAATTGCATGCCCCCAAACTGATATGGGAAGCTTTGTTCTCAAAAGCATTGGTCTAGCTATTAATTGGAGGCGTTTAATGAACGATTCTGCTAGACCATTTTGAGTGTGGACATAAGCAACAGATTTTTCTACTGTTATTCCAGTTGCCATGCAATAATCATTAAAAGCTTGAGATGAAAACTCGCTAGCATTATCAAGACGAATTGTCTTAATTGTATGATCTGGAAATTGTGCTCTTAGCCTAATTATTTGAGCGAGTAATCTAGCAAATGCTATATTACGTGTTGACAACAAACACACATGTGACCATCTTGTAGATGCATCTATTAAAACCATAAAATATCTAAATGGTCCACATGGTGGATGAATAGGCCCACATATGTCCCCTTGGATACGCTCTAGAAAAATAGGGGATTCAAGCCCAACTTTTGTCAAAGAAGGTCTTGTAATTAATTTGCCTTGAGAACAAGCAGCACATGGAAAATCCTTAAATTGAAGAATCTTCTGGCTCTTCAATGGATGTCCGTGTGAATTTTCAATAATTCTTCGCATCATAGTTGATCCGGGATGGCCTAACCGATCATGCCAAACAATAAATATATTTTTATCAGCAAACTTCTGGTTCACTGTAGCATTTGTTTCAATTGTACTAATATTTGTATAGTACAAACCAGAAGATAATGTTGGTACTTTTTCTAGGACACATTTTTCATCAAATCTAACAATTTTAATTTGTAAATATTCCATATTCTTCTCATTTATAGTCTCAATATGATACCCATTTTGGCGGATATCTTTAAAACTCAATAAATTTCTGAGAGACTTGGGGGAATATAAAGCATCATTAATAACAAATTTCGTTCCTTTGGGTAATATTATAATTGCTCTTCCGGAGCCTTCAATTAATTTTGTATTACCCGCTATGGTATTGATGCTTGCACTACTTCTTGTTAGATGTGAGAAATATTTTTTATCTCTAAGTATGGTGTGTGTTGTAGCACTATCTATGAGACATATATCTTCATTCTTGTGTCCAATGATCAAAACATCCATAATCTTCACCAAAAGAAAAGAAAAATGCATTAAAACATATTCAAAAAAATACATGATGAGCAATAATACCCTTATTACATATGAAAAGGGGAAATGAAAGTAAAGCATAAACTAAATTAAAAAAAACCATAAATTAAAACATTTTTTATTGTTCTTCCAACCAAACTCATCTAATCATGATTCTCAAAAAAATCAGCCACCTCCAAGTGTGCCATATCATCGAGGCCATTAATACCATCTAGCTCATAGACACCATCATTCTTGTGCCCCTCAACATTATCATCTTGAAAAATCAAATTTGTTTCCACATTGTTCGCACTCCTTTTCATAGAGGTTTGATAAAGTTTTGCTAGATGCTCAGGCGTACGACAGGTACGTGACCAGTGCCCCTTCATACCACACCGATAACATTGATTCTCAATAACTTTTGAAGAACCACTCTTATCGTTTTTCTGCCCTTCATTATATTTCTTCTTCTGGTGGGTATTAGGATTATAATTATTACTTTCACCTCCATGATAACGGTAATTACCACGTCCCCTACCACGACCACGTCCACGGCCACGACCACGACCATGAGCATGGTAATTATTACGTACACTCACATTCGCTTCAGGGAATGGAGCAGATCCAGTGGGACGATTTTCATGATTTTTCATCAACAGCTCGTTATTTTGTTCGGCTACCAAAAGGCATGAGATTAATTCAGAATACTTTTTAAAACCTTTCTCTCGATATTGCTGCTGCAGGAGCATATTTGAAGCATGAAAGGTAGAAAAAGTTTTCTCTAATAAGTCCTCATCAGTTATTTTCTCACCACATAATTTCAATTGAGAACTTATTTTGAAAACTGCTGAATTATATTCACTTAAAGTCTTAAAATCTTGTAGCCTAAGGTGTATCCATTCATAACGAGCTCGAGGCAAAATCACTGTTTTTTGGGTTCGATCATACCAGCACTAATGCACTGGATCCCATCAGAACTCCGCAGTTAAGCGTGCTTGGGCGAGAGTAGTACTAGGATGGGTGACCTCCTGGGAAGTCATCGTGCTGATAACGTGTTATAAAAATGGGAAAATACAAGAGATGTCAAGCAAGAAATGAAGAGAGATGAAGAGAGAACTAGAGAGAAAGATGGAGCAATATCTTATTCATTTGGATGCAAACAAAGTGTAGTACATAGTGCTCTATTTATAGGCTCTCATCCACAACTAAGTTACACAAAGTAAATGGCAAACTTTAATCCTCATGAGTGCACACATTGTAACCTTTGAGTTATGGGCATGAAAACTCCTAAAGATCATTCATTGGAAAGGTTATGGGATGTAGAAAATGAAAGGTCAAGAGTTGGGAGCTCATGGACATCCACCTTAATTAGTATTTTACAACAGGAACTATTTTTTGGATCAAAAGTAACTATAAAGATTACAAAAGAGTGCAAAACTGTTAAGACTGTTCAGCCAATGAAAACGTCCGTTAATTGCTCCTACGTGGAATTTAAATGTCAGATAATTGCCACCTCATCATCCCTCTTCTCTCTCAATTTCGACTCCATGCTTGGTTAAAAAAGCATCTCCCTTTTTGGTGATTAAAAATAAGAGAGAACAAACTCTGCAGATTATGCTCGCTCGCCATCTTCAGACTATCGTTCTCCTTCACTCGTTGTTCTTGTTGCTTTAAGATCCAGCAATTCTATATTATTAGTTGTGTTGCTTTCTTTTATTGATTCATGTCCCTCCCCCAACTCTCTCTCTCTCTCTCTCTGTGATTAATTCATTGATTCACATCAGCACACATATATAAAATAGATTCCCCTGAACAAACTACAATCACGGGGAAATCAATCACATAGAGAATATTAAGACTCGAAATATTTATGGGATTTGTGGATTCACTGTTGCCGTTGCTGGCAGAGGACTGTCGCCACCGTCTTTGGTGGAGGACCATCGTCGCCGTTATAGTGGAGGGGTAAAATCTTTTAACCAAAATCAGATTTTTCTGCTTCAAATTACAACAACAGCAGGAAAAAGCAAGTGGGCAGTGAATTCATGATTACTTTTTACACAGAAGAAATTGAAGGTTATTTAAAGACGCCCAAAAAAAAAACGGAAGGAGTACTAGACTACTAGTCAGTCCTATAGTCATACATATTTATATTTTATTCTGAATTTGAACTCAAGCGTATGGAAGGCACAAAAGGAGCTCGTTTGAAGTTTAAACATGTGGCGAACCTGTGGATGTGATCGAGAAAAGTAATATTGTCGTATAATGTGGATTTACTTTCCAATATTATAGCTTAATTATGATTAATGGTTGATAATTGATGAGTGACTTTGTGTGCTGGTGATAGCTCTGGTCCCGGACAGGTCACGGACCACACAGAGAGTGACGAGTAATGTGGGGCTTCAAAATTAGTGCATGCCAACTTTCACGTTACAAGACGTTTCAAGTGGAATCTAATGCCTTTCTATAATTTTTAATCTTTTTGAATGTCATGGTGAATTCTATATATGGTTTTAATCTCAAAATGAATCAACATCTGTTAAGAATAAATTCAGGAAATTTTGGAAATGCTTGTTCATTATTTTATGCTGTTTTATATGATTGAATTTTGGGTATACAATCATAATAATTAGTGAAATTCTTTTTATTGTGGGTCTATAAATCGGTTGCTAGTATTTTCAGATATCCTTGATAATTATTTTTAAAAAAAAAAAAAAGGTTTACCCAAAGTCTCCGTTTACTCTCTCTTCTTCACCAACAAAGTCCCAACCAAAGTGGCAACTCGCTTTCTTCAGCCTTTCCCACTCCCAGCCAATTAAAACCTTTCCTTTTTCCTCTCTCCTCCTCCACCACCACCGCCTGTAGTTGCTTATCATCCCATTAAGCACCACTTTCTTTCTTACTCAACGTCCATACTCAGTCTCCATGGATTTCCACAAGAAGCCCAGAATCATGTTATCAGGGACGTGTGCCTCCATTATTAACAGGGCTCTAAAATGTTTTCAGAATCAGTGCGTGTTTACTTGATTCTGAATTGGTTAAGCTAACCATAAATTTCTTGTTTTAGCGTGAAGAAATTGTGAAGCAAGTAGGTGCTCTATCCTACCAGGAATGGAACTAGAAAAGAAATCACCAAATCTCTCTTATTTCAGCTACCAAACGGTACAATGTGACAAATGATATATATATATATATATATATTAATCTCTAAGATAATCTCACCCTCCCAAACAAATCACTAGAGGATCACCTCAAGAATCATCCACGAAATCTAACAGAACAGAACAGAAGCAGATGAGGAAGGCGGGCAAACTCAAAACAGAAGAGTTAAAAAAAAAAAACTACGCAGATACATATATCAATCTACACGTAATTAAGGCAAAGACGCTGTGAATTCAAGCAAGGAGAAGAGCAGCTCCTCCACACAAGACCGCCAAAGCTAAACTGCTTCCATGAACAACGGCGGTGCTGTTGGTATTCGATGGTGGCGGTGTCGGTTGACCACTGGGCGGCGGTGTTGGCGACTGCGACGGCGACGATCCCGGGGGAGGTGGTGGGCTAGGTGGCGATGATGAGGGTGTGGGTGAGGTTGACGGTGGCGAAGAAGGAGGGGGTGAAGGTGGTGAGCTTGCTGAGGGGCCGGGGCTTCCGGCAGTCGGTGATGGTGACGGAGTTGGGGAAGAAGACGGCGGAGAAGAAGTCGGAGGCTTAGATGGGGAAGTGGAAGGGGCTGACATGCTCGGAGAAGGCGCCGCCGTCGGTGTCGGTGTCCGTGTAGGTGTCGGTGTCGGTGGCTTGGCAGATCCTCTGGGTGCAGGGGAGGGAGAGGGACTTTGGGCAATGGACAATGAGAAGAGAGCTAAGGACATGGCGATCACGAGCATGGCACGTGCAAACCCCATGGCTGAGAGAGCTTGGAGTTGCAGGGAAAGCGAAAGAGATTAAGGAAGTGGAAGTGTGTGAAGAACAGAGCAACGGCGTTGTGAGATTGATATATAGCAACAGATCGGTCCCCACTAATGGCACCCGAAGATGCACGAATATTACATGCAACCAACGCGTGTAAGGAAAGAGGAGAACTTGACTAAGGAGGGGCATCTTAAGGTGGAATGAGTCTAACATCAATGTAACATGGTGAATTATAATATTCACAGTCCTAATAAAAGATAGGGGAAAAATAAAATAAAAGAATTTTGAAATAGTAAAACCCTAAATAAGATATATTATCAAGAATAGATAAAGTAATGACAAAATTTAATAAGGAATTCACAGTTTATTTTACGGGAAATATCTTATTTATAATTTTATAATTTCAAAATTTCTTTTGTCATTCTCACAAAAAGATATTTTATATAATATAAAAAATAAAAAAACTTCTGAAAAGCGTTCCCCACATCAATGATAATTGATTAGTGTGTGATGGATTTGACATCTCTTAAAGAAAGTTGTGTAGGATGTTTAAAAATTGGGTAGCTTTCAAGTTGCTTTGATATAGAAAACCAAAACTTGAAGAGATTGGTTTACTTGTGATTGAACAAGAATGTTAGGTTGTAGATTTTGGAACTAGTAATTTCTCTTTAATAGAATGAAAACTGTGTGTTGTGAAATGTTTGAGTAAAGGGGTGAAGTGTGATGTTTGAAGGGGATTGGCGTGTGTTGATGAGTTAGAGCTTGTGGAAGAATAGTAGTACGAGTGCCTTTGTGAGGGAAATGAATAAAGAATTGAAGATGAAGAGAAGCAATTAATAAAAGAGAGTAAAAAGCAGGAAGCAATGGAGGGAAAAGCCACTTTACCAAAAGCCAATGACCATAGACAAAAAGAAGCAGCCCCCAAGCAAGAATGTGTGCTATTGCAACGTCACAACAAGATTGTGTAAGAAAAAAGAGAATATGATGGAGGGGAAAAAACAACAGAAACATCAAAAAGTGAGTTTGGGAGGTGGGAAGGCCACCACAAATGATCACAATGCTACTAAGCAAAGGGTATTGCACTATCAACAAACCCAAACAGGCGTTAGTTATAGTAAAAGGAGTTTTAACTGTCTTTACACAAGTACTTAAATTCATGTACAGAAAACGTCTTTCTAAAAATCATTGTAGTTGGGTTCGACAATACGACAACTTGATCAAATAGTTGTCATTAGGAAATTAATTTTCACAATCTATCACCCAATAATCTCTCCTCATACGCATATCTCTCTTGCCTTTATTACTTGTATTTCGTTCCCTAAAAAAGGTGAAATGTATGATCAGGGATGACATGACTTGAGAGCAGCAGATATACAAGAATGGGAATCCAGAGATGCTATATACAGAACGCTCAAGGTAAAGTAACTGACTAGCATTTCTTTTTCTACTTCCTGTTTAGTTTTTACCCTGCTACGTGTGATAATTACGTATTTCGTTTTTTTACTTTTTCCTCTTGAGTGCTAATTTCGTTACCTGTATATTCACTGTTTGATGCTGGTTCTATGGATTGTTACACGCGGCATGGACCACGACCAATAGTTAAGTGGCTTGTTCCTGGGGATGAAAAGACAGTCAACTAAGTCAATCCTTCAACTTTGTCCAGTTCAATGCCTGAAATGACCGAACTAACCCCCTGCAAGAACTATCCAAACCCAATTACCCGAACAAAATAGAAAATTCCTCCTTCCTTTTGTTTTTGGGTCAAAAATTTAAGCAGAAAGTTGGGAAACAAACAATATGCAATTAATAGAGTGGAATGGGGACCGGGCTCCCATCCTTTTCTTCAAAAGAAAAGGATGGTCATTTTCTTTTTCGGGACCGTCGGATCAAGATCTCAACGGTCCAGATTTAATATATTATTAAAATATTATTTTTATAAAAATATTATTTTAATAATATATTAAATCTGGACCGTTGAGATCTTGATCCGACGGTCCCAAAGAAGAAAATGACCATCCTTTTTCCTTTTCTTTTGAAGAAAAGGATGGGAGCCACTTCCGTGGAATGGTCGTGGGATGTGAGTCTCATGAGGTGAGCTGGGGTGGGGTTGGAGAAGAGATGTGGTGAAATAAGGAGTGGACCAAATATATATATATATATATATATATTTGATTAAAGGTATTCCCAAGTTATTTTGCTCTGATCTAATTTACAAAACACTTCTAACATTTTTCATATAGAGTAAGGAAAGCATTAAATTTCATCAAGTCTATCATAAAATTCACTAACTTTGCAACTCTACCTCTATTTAATATACATAATACTCTCTCTAGTCTTATTTATATGAGCCCGATAACCGAATTATATGATTTAAGAAAATGATTAAAATTAGTTATAAGCAATAATTGTATCTAAAATAAACTTTTTTTTTTCAAGTATGTCCTTATTAATGAGGGGCAAGTAAGAAAGAGAAATAGAGTAAATATAGGTGTTACCAAATTTTTAATTAATGCAATATATATAATAAATGACAGGTAAAAATGAAAAAAAAAAACTCATTAAATGTTTAAACAACTCTTATCAGGTTCTTATAAAAAGAACCAAGACAGTTTAAATTTTGGGTTTTTATAAAAAGAACATGAGAGAGTAGCAAATGAAAACAAAGTTAACATAATAATAATTGAAGGGTTTCATTATACACTCACCTCAAATAATTAATGAGGTGCCTTATAAATAGGATTAAAAACAAATTCTCTATCTGCCCTATACTCTCGCTGGTCTACAATATAATTCAGTTTCTAAAAAAATGATTTGATCCACAATATAAGATACTTAGAGAGCAATTAATTTTTTTTTTCAATTTTGTCCCTACAAATAATATTTAAATGTGACTCATTATATTTCCCTCTCACATTCAAAACCTCATTTAATATGATTAAAGTTGAAAATTGCTTTCAATTTATGACAAATTAAATAAGTTAAAATAACTTATATTATGAATCAGAAAAATACTTTAGACTTGAAAGTAATCTTAATCTCTCGAAACATATTAGTTAGCTTATGGTTTGCACATCTCCCAATAAATACACTTTTAGATAATCAAATTTGTGTCCTCCTCCTCACCTGGGGTCAGCCGCTTACCCTCAACTAATAACATATTAGTCTATATAATATATATGTAAGTAAGTTTCCATGGATGTATCATACTAAATAAAAAAAAAAAAACAAAGAAGACGACATTTATCACAGCACACATGCCATGAGTTGTGGTCTAATAACAGCAAGTTCGGCGAAGTTGCGAGTTGCAAGCCAACCCATCAAAGAAGGAAAATGAAGCCCTGTGCATTGATAAAATGGAGCTTTCCAAATAGACAGGTCCACCCTACATGTTTCTCACGACACCAACAGTAAACAGCGTCTTTGGCACGACCCTGTATTCCTCCCATAGTCAACGTCAACATGAATATCATCTCATGCCAGCCTGTCACACACTCACTGGCTCTTCTTTCCCCTTGTCTTTTTTGAAGCTTCTCACAAAAACTCCACATTCTCTCCATTATTGTTCGACTTGACCTACCAGTATTGCTTCTTTACCACACCCATTCACCCAAACCAAACACTACTGCTTCATCTATTTTCAAGTTCAGGTCTTCCACTTCCCCTTTCCCTTTTGTGAAATAAAGAAAAGAGTATGCTCTAATTTACTACTTTCTTTATATACATTGCCAAGTCATATCTAGTTATTTCTTCTTGTCTTCACTCTATACCCAGGATCCTGAGATGGCCCCTCCAGCAGGGACACCCCACACAAAATTTAACTTCAAATCTATAGAATGACACCTCCCCTTTTCTATCTGTACAATATATACTTCAATTTTTGTAACCCCTGCCATCATCAAGGCCGGGATTAGGTGTATAAACACGTTTTATAATTGGATAAAAGATCGAGAGTAATTAAAAATCTTTTTCCAAAAACATGTATAACAAGATCTCCATCCTTTTATTCACAAAAACAATTGGCCTGATCGGTTCGTCACATATACAATATCATAGTATTAATAAAATTCCCGACATTCACCTCGGATAATATTGCTAATCTAAGAGTTTTACAGGGCATCATTGCCCATTTCAGTTTCCCAAACCGGGAATTACACAACAATTATAAATCTATTATCAATCCAATATATACATACAGTTGTCCAAATGATAACCAAAAACCAAAAAAAAAAAAAGAAACTAAGACTACCACCAGCAATCCTAGTTGTCCTTGCTCACTTGTTTGTCCCGAGATCCACTAGCCATAGCTAAAAATGTTATTTGGAAAGAGTGAGATTCAAAAGAATCTCAGTAGCAACAGTTTATGTATATGATGTATAATTAAACAAAGCATGTAAATATATATCACAATTCAGCTACACAACATTTAAAGCCGGGCTACCTGCCGCGACTCAATCATTCATTCAAGGCCAGGTTACCCGCCACGGACCCAATCAGTAATATTCAAGGTTAGGCTAACTGCCACAAACCCAATCAACAACATTCAAGGCCGGGCTACTCGCCACGAACCCAATTAGAATCATTCAATGATAAATACGCACGAGCAATGCATTAAACATGATATAGGATAAAGTGTCAGAACCTTATTCTTTCCGTCCTTGTTTAGGCGTAGGCCTTCTACGTTCCGGGAAAATATCAAACCCTATAGTCATAATTAAGGATGACGCGTTATCAATTATTCCAATACTCAATCGACTTCAAAACACTTAGTTTTGATTATCATTAAAGTCCCTTAAGTAACTATGAAAGTCTCTAACAATAGCTTACAAGGATTGGGAAGTACTAGATTAGAAACCACTTTTCAAAATCACACGGTGCTGAAAACAAGGGTTGGCTGCAACCAAGAAACCTCTGGCTGCAGCCAGAAACAGCACAGAAGGTTTCTGGCTGCGGCCAGGAAAATTTTGTTTATTGACTGAACTTCGAAAAATCATAACTAATTTTAGAAAAATCGAAATGAGGTGATCCCAAAGCCCATTGAAAGCTATTTAAGTCCTCTTTACTAGAAAAATATGGACCATTATCAGAATCACCACACAAATACAGAATTTAAGAAATGTCCACACTGCTCTATAATTATTCCCAGATTTAACATTAAACTTTGGACAGTCATAACTCCTAACTCACAAATCGAAATAACATGAAATATATGTCCATTTTGAAGCTTGAAAAGTGAACTTTAAGACTGAAAAGTTTCAGAATTTTTCAACATCATTTGCTAATTTAAAACATCCATGAAAAGCCACTGCCAGAACAGAGTTTTTCACTAACCAAGACTTGCCACTTTTAAAACTAAGTTTCCAATGGTTCAAAATTCATATCCAACACTACTCCCACACAATTTTTCACAAGGAACACAATGGAAACATCAAAATAACCTAATTCTCTTTCCATCTATATGTTCTATTTTTTTCCTATGTTCAACAAAAACCCCAAAATTGTCAAACTTGGCATTTAAGCTTCAATCAAATTCTATCTATCCAAGAAACATCTCAAAGCATCATATCCATGACAACAACAACTCAAACACCACAAGACCCTAATTTTAGAAAATAGGGCTAAATTCCCAGAAATTTCAACTTAACCAAATGACCACAAAACTTATATCAAAATGCTCAGCTCACTCACCTCTTCAACTTTTTCCAAAGGAGTTCTTTGATTTTCCAAACTCTATCTCCTTGAGAGTTCAAATCACCACCAATGGTAAATCTTAAACCATGAAAATGATGCTCTTAACCCAAGGAACAACTTTAAAGAAAGTGATTTTGGCATTTGAAGTCAAAATCTTACCTTAATCTTAAGTTTTTCCTTCCTCTTTCCTCTTCAAAAATGGCACACAAGAGAGAGCTTGGAGAGAGAGAATGTGTGATGATGAAGATGATGAAGGAGGAGGCAGAATTTCTGCCCCCATTCCCTTATCCATACGCATAAGAGAGAGAAAACAATGCTAAAAAAATGATTGTTGACTTTTCGTCTCCAACCACTCCCTTCATGCATGATCACTCAATGCCACATGTCCAAATCTCCTCATTGCTCATCAAATAAGCAACCATATAGTTACACTAACTAGCTTATTAGCTATTTAGTTACACTTCTCATTTCTCTTTAGTTAGTAATTAATTTCTCCATTAATCACTAACTAATTATCCAAGAGTTTCCATTCTTTCAATTTCTTTCTGATTTTGCCACATTGACTTAAATCATCACATAACACATATTAAGTTCCTTTCTTCCTCATCCATGTGTCATTCCCTCTAATTTTAGTCTTTAAATTACTTTGTCACAAATCATGCTAAAATATAGAGTGTTGGGCATTTCCAATAATTATTCGGATCTCAAATCCATTTTGATTTACAAAATCATTCATAATAATTATCAGTAGTCCTTAATCAAAATTTGGGACGTTACACTTATCACATGAACCGACCATTATCAAAGTCTTCGCTTTTATCACTTTTACATCAAAACATTACATCACAAAAAAGTGAGGAAGCATATTATAAGCTAGCGAGAGAACCACTAACCAAGTCTTGCAATTTATCTTTTTCTTATTAAACTCGACAAAACAAATAGCACCGTGCCACCCATATAGCTGACTTCACCTAATGGGATAAAACTGCTGCTTTTTGTTGTTGTTAAACTCGAGGATTGGGATCTTGAAAGTTCATGACATCAAACCTGTTTTCCTCATTTAGAAGTGGCCGAGATGCAGTGGCTGCAAAAAAATCTCCAGCAAGTCAGAAACATTGTAGCGGTGATCGAACAGATGGATAAATATTCAAGCATTGAGTTTGGCATATGCTGCAATAACTGTATAATCCTCGAGAAACTGAGAGTGCTGCTGCTTTGTTTAATTGTTTGAGAGAAGGGTTACATCTAACCAAGCACACTAAGGTTGATTCCTTTCTTTAGAATTTCAACAAAGTACATGTCAGTGGTCTCACAGCAGGAGAAATTTATCCATGGGATAGATGTTGGATGTACTATCTTGAAAAATGCAAACAGTTCATAAACCAGGACTCATGTCGCTACTTCTTAAAAAATTTTCCTTCAGTTAAACACTAAAATCAGTTCAATGACTGCTCAATTTCTGTGAAACTATATTTTCAATTCGGCAACATTCACTTCCATAATAGATGTTTCTGGACGATTTTCACATCATGTACTCAGAACAGAGCCTGTGACTAAAATATCTCCAAAGTCCAAACCACAAATCCATTAGATGAGAAGATTTAAAGTTGGGACATATTACCTCCAGGGTTGTACCTTGCACCGGAGAAAGGTATCGAGTTTTCTCAGCAATTTCAGCTATGACCAAACGCGATAAAAGAAGCCCAGCAACAAAAGCACCCAACATGAGCATAATAAAAACTCCATCCCATCCTTTTCTTGAAATGAAGCCAGTAAGAAGAGGGCCAAGAGCGGCACCAACTGACCCAGTGCCATCTATTATAGAAGTCACAGTAGCTAGAGCACGAGAATTACCTCTAAGAGAACTGTGCGCGCCCAAGTCAGCAGAAACCGCAGTGGTGATCAGTGCATAGGGCCCATTCACAAATAGTCCAGTTACTACCATAAGTGCAATGTTGAGGTTCATAGAAAGATTCCCATATGATCGGTACAAAAGCATAGAAATAATTGCAGCATACATGAAGCTAGCTGCTTTGGTACTCTGAGGTCGAGCCTCTACATCATAATACACGTCCTCTGGATAAGCAGGCAAGAACAAGTAAACAATCAAACCTCCAAATACCATCAAAGCAGCTGGAAGAATGAAAGACCAACCCCACCCTAAGTCCAAAACACTAGCAGCGAGAAGCGAGCCACTTATGTTACCAACAGAAGTATGAGCATTCCAAACACCCATTATCAATCCCCTTTTCCTTTTCCCAAACCAGTTTCCGACCACAGCAACAACACAAGGCCAACATGTAGCCTGAAACAACCCTGCGGACACTTGCATAACGAGATAGAACCAGAATGAGTGAACATTCCAGAAATATCCCATCCCAAAAATTCCACTCCCAATCATCCCTGTGGTTAGAAATAATCGAAGGTCTAGGGTATCCCCTAAATGGCCGGCAACGTACATTCCCAAAGAGTAACAAGCCAGAAACGCAACATCAATCTCCCCCAATTTCGAAGTGCCATCGGGTACTTCAAATGGGGCCCATCCGTCGCCAATCAACTTAGGGCCGTGGGTGAGCTTAGGATTTGGGTGAGGATACAATACGCTCTTGACTATGCCAGGAGGTTTTCTGGAAGCATGGTAGCAAGCATGTTTGTTTCAACTTATAAAAACTTATAAGTTGCTTTTTACGTAAATCGAGACACAACTCCTCTCACATACTTACTTCGTATACCGTAAATCACTATTAAAAAGCAACTTATAAGCAATCGAATCACTCAACCAAACATACCCATAAATATCTTTTGGTTTTAAGCCAGAAACGCAACATCAATCTCCCCTAATTTCGAAGTGCCATCGGGTACTTCAAATGGGGCCCATCCGCCGCCGATCAACTTAGGGCCGTGGGTGAGCTTAGGATTTGGGTGAGGATGCAATACGCTCTTGACTATGCCAGGAGGTTTTCTGGAAGCATGGTAGCAAGCATATGCTATGAATGTGATTATCAGAACAATATATCTGTTGGCTTTAAGGTGCCAATCCTTGCCTCTGACACTTCTCACGAGAAGAATCCCAGGTGGGGTTCTCCTTGCTGTTTCAGAACGCGGACACACGCTTAAGATAGCGCCAAAAAAAAATTCAGATGAAGCTCGGAATCATTTGTGGCGTAATATAAATCAGTGAATGTTGAATTTTCAGGAAGCCTGTGCGATACATAGGGGTTGCGGAACAAATAACAGACCTGAATGAGACAGTGAACAATAGAAACTAGAGCGATGAAGAGAAATTGAAAAGGATAAAATTAAAGATGGGGGCATTGGAGTGGAGGATGATTGATGTGCAATGACGAAAGCGCGAGGGGGCTGATGACCGATGAGTAAGGGAAAAAAGGAGGAGTACGTGGCAAACGCTATGAAAATTTGAATCGCACTAGTGACGTGGTTCGGCGACACGTGTAAAAGCGGGGACATGGTGAAAGACAGAGTCGGCGGATCGAAACGGTTCAATTCCACCCAGTCTTCTGAGTTATGGTGGCTGCCTTTTTGCATTTTCCTTGTGGAATAATTTTTTCTATAAATTTTCTTAGTTTTGTTACTGAAAGTTTAAAATTATTATAATGTGATAGATATATTAAATTTCTAATAATAAACTAAGAATTATAATTTTTAAAAATATATCATTTTTTTAATTATATTCATCAATCTTCAATGAATTTATTATTTATTATCAATAATAAAATACATTGATAAAAAGTCTAGTCTTACTTTTAGGTGAAAAATGTAAATGTATTTAGTTTATACTCCCTTGAACCCGGCTTTTTTATCGGAATACTGTAAACAGTAAAATATAATACCAAAATGCTATAAAGTTGAAACTATTTATTATAATATTGCACTTAAAATCGTTCTTGCGAAGAATGATTTCAAATTTGTGAAGAAATCCTTTTTTGCAAAGAACGGCTTTCAGTCTGATAAATCCAAAAATCGTTATTCGTAAGAACGATTTTAGAAATCGTTCTTCGCATAAATGATTTCTATATAATGTGACTTTTTTTAAAATAGTTAAAATAGATGTCAGGAATATATTCTTCATACCGCACGTGTTCCTTATGTTCCTCCTTCCGAATGCCTAATCTTTAGTCATATCACCCATTCTCCAAGGTAAGCTCGTGAACACAAACATTGGGATATTGTTTTTTTATTTTTTTTGCCAATTGGTATATTGCTTTATAGATTGCTCAAGCCGCTTATCCGATCGGAATTCATTCATGCGTTCTCACTCTACACTTCTTTTCTCTCATCTTATTTTTCTTAAAGTTCTCTCTAATTTACTCAAATCTTTCTCAACATTCATGCGTTCTCACTCTGCATTTCTTTTCTCTCATCTCATTTTTCTTTAAGCTCTATCCTCCTCCTTTGCTTTGTTGATTCTTGGCAAGGTAATCAAACCCGGACCAGTCACTGAACCGGTCAGGGTACTGGATTTAGGGTAAGTGAGTTAGACCGGAGTCAAACCGATACTAAATTGGGACTGAACCGGTGATAAATGGAAGATTTTAGGATTATTAAAATGAAATTCTAAAGAAAAAATTAAAAAAAATGATTTTTAAAAATAAAAAATAAAAAACTCATACCAGACTGGGTCACCGAACCGGACCGGACTAGTGCCCGGTTCGGCAGTTTCCTGGCCAGACCGGCCTATCCGGTCCGGTTCTGAGAACTCTGATCCTTGGTTATTTGCATCGGTTGTTTTTCTTATTGTTGTTGTGGGTAAGTTGTTTCTCTAGTTTTTTCTCTTAATTTGGTAGTTTGTAATATGTAATTTGAATTTTATTTTTGTTACACTTGATAACTATTATTTGACTATTTTTTATTTTTAGGTGGTCAGTGGTTGGTTCAACAACTTAGAAAAGCAAAATAGGTGCCTCTTATTTTGACTATAAGTATTATCCTGTATTATATGGTAATATAGGTTAGTTTTGAGACTTCAAAATTTAAATTTGATCCATATTTTTAAGCATGTGATTTCGCCTATGTGAATCTTGTGTCATGATATTAGCAAATATATTTTTATTTTGCGGAACCTTATTTATATATTTATGATATTTGCTAAAAGATTGGCTCACCCAAAAACTTTAATGTTGGTAGGATAAAACTTAAAAAAAAAATGCCCCAACATATATAGTGGTATATAATATTTAAAATATAGTTATAGATTAAAATTTTAGAATATATAAAATATTTAGAATATAGGTGTGTAGTTAAAATATTTAGAAAAAAGATATTTTTATCACAAGAATAAGATAGATTTTTATAAGTATATATTCCTTTTATATTTATACAGAGATACTGATTTTATATTATTTATACATCATATCATTGATAAAGGACTTTTTCCGGACTTTTGGATCAAAATGACATTTTTGATATTACGTGTACTTTTCTGTGGTTTTCTCTGATATTTTCACGGCCAAAAAAATCAGTTTCCAGCGGTGAATTTCGGATTTTGGGACCCAATTGGAATTTTGTAAATTAGGGGTATTTTCTGTAATTATCTCTGATATTTTTTCAGTTCAAAGTGACAGCTAATATTAAAGAAAAATACCCTTATTTCTGTTAGAATTCTCTTATAGCCATTCACATAATTTTATTTTCTATTTCAGTCCTTATAAATCTTTATTGTTTTAGAAAAAATATTAATAAATAAAATAAAAAAATAAATAATAAGTTTCCAAATTCACGATCATCAATTTTGTATATTTCAATGATAATATATATTAATTTTTAATTAACCAAAAACATAATAAGAAATAAAATATATTTTGAAATGCATGACCACAAAAATTTATAAAAAAAAAAGTAGTGAAAGGTAGATGAAGAATAGTATTTTATATTTTATTATGATTATTTGTTGGTGTTATGCATAATGTGATGAGACAATTATGAATATTTTTTATGATGATTTTTGTAAATGTGATTTTGTGAATTTAAATTGTTTTGACAATTACATTTAATTTTATTAATAATTGTAATGTAATATTTAGGAAGTAGGATGAATCATATAAAGGAGTTCGTGTGTGTATTTTCAAATGGACGAATTTGTAACGGCCCATCCGGTGTAACATTTGAGTCTAATAGGGTGAAAATAATCAAAGTTGACCCAAATATTACCTTGAGTAAACTGAAGCAAGTTATCGGACGAAAGCTGCAACTTCCTCCCGATCAAATCGTGACAAATATAGTATACAGATATCCTGCATGCATAAATCCATCACAGTACTAGGCATGCAATTTGGAAGATGACTCAGATATACAACAAATGTGGCAAGTGACTAGAAGATTTTCAACTTAATTGACATGTGCAGAGTTGTATGCCAACATATATGATTTACCATATAATGACCACATTGAATCACAAACCAATAATCAATGAAGTTGGAAATACACTTCTAGCAGGTATCAGTGAGGTTAACATTGTGGGACAAGAATCCATGTTTACCGGTGACATGGAAAATGTCCACTCATTTGAACCTCTATTATATGATGGCAACAATGAAGCATCATGTTCACTTCCTCATGTAGAAGACGTCATGGATGAAATCGAGTAAAAGGATGAATATGATTCTTATTTAAATGTTGGTGGTGAGAATGATAATGAAGACAACGATAATTACCATAAAGAGGGGAACGAGCGCAATGATCTTGCAACTGCTTTCTTATCACAAATTAATGTTGAGCCATATATGACTCATGAGGTTGATGATTTAGAAGAAATTCTGAATCTAAGCGATACGAATGAGTTATATATTGGAAAGGTGTTTAACAGTGTCCGGATTCTAAGACGTGCAATCAAGTTATACTCTGTTCGAGTTCATTACACATTTAAGGTTTATTATTCATGTAAAAAATATGAAGAGTATCGATGTGTTAACTATGGGTTAGATTGGATGAACCAATACTCAATCTTTATTTAGGCATGGGATACTTGGTCAGATGCTATTGTTAATGCTCCAATGGCACATGATAAACTTGATAGAACATCTCAATACATGCAATGGTACTGGAGACATACAAGACGATGGATTCAACATATCAGTGGTGATACTGATTGTGCGGTAAGTTTTTCTTCTATTTTCCATCAATACCATTTTTTTCCTTCATATAATAAGTGTTATAACACAATCTCTTTTTATTTATTTCAGTCTGACATAGCTAAGGAGTTATATAGGCTAACAATTAATATTCGTTCTACATGCTCAAATTGTATTGATTATCAAGATAGAGTTGCTCGAGACCAACGAAACATTGCTCGAGACCAACGAAACATTTTACTTGCACTTAGCGAACAACGATTCAACATGAGTCGTCAACCTGCTCCCCCAACAATTGAGTTGTATCGATCACAAATTCCTCATGATAGATCGAGCAAGCGACGTGGCGGTTACTTGTCAACCCAACCACTAGTTGAAAATGAAAATGTTTTAGAACAAGACCCTCCAAATTTTAGTTAACCTTATTACATGTCAACATCGTCATTATCCCATTTCACTTCTTCTAATTCTACACAACAAGAACCTCATTACATGTCACAATTATTATCTTCCCCTTCCAACCCACCCAATGTTGTTCAATCTCAGTCATTCACATCTTTATTAGATGATCATGCATTATTTTTTACTGAATACAATACTTCTTCTTTTGAGCATGGTGGGTTATCAAATGAAGCATTCGTCACTCCTAGACAATCCATTTCTTTAAATGAATCGTCGTGGTTTGATTTAAATACGTCAACGACACAAATCAATGAAACGCTTGAATCTCAAAAACTTAACGTACAACAACAACAACGACCACAACGTATGCGAAAGAGATCTAGATGTGGTACAGGAAGTCACTATTTATAAAATTAATTCATTTTCATTTTTCAATCATATACACTTGATTATTATTTAGTGTTAATTTTTTAATACTTTATTTGATCAATATACTCCTTATCATATTTTTACAATCATTATTTCTTTTATTATGTAATCTCTATTAATATTATTACTATCATCATTATGATCATCATCATCATTAATCACTCAGCAATCATTATTTTTTAATGTAAATTAATCATTAAGCAATAATGAGGAGAGAGGGGGCAGGAGAGAGAAAATATACTGAAATCGTTCTTCAAGTGATGAATTTTAGAAATCGTTCACCTGAAGAACGATTTTCATTTGCATAGATTTATGCGCCGAAGCTGTGTTATTGAAGAAATCATTCTTCAGGTGAACAATTTCTAAAATTCATCACCTGAAGAATGATTTTCTGTATAACATTTTGATAAATATTTCCCATGTTGTAGTATATTGATAAATAACTTTAACTGTTTGCAGCATATTAATAAAAAAAACCCTTGAACCCATGTGATAAAATAATAAAAAGAGGGATTATTTTACAACCAATGCAAAGAGGTGTGTTTTTAAGCCTTTTTTTAAGGTAATAGCCAATTAAATATTTTTTAAAAAAATTAAGAAAGTTAAATGAACTACTTAATCATAATATATGTTATCTATCATTAAATTATATATTAATTTATGAGTCAAGCAAATTAATTTAAAAAAAACATAAATATAAATACTTTAATACTTTAATATAAATGAACTACTAACGCATCTCACTTTGACTACTCACCAACAACAATTATGAGATTGTAAATGGACCAAATTTTAGGGATTAAGCCTTGACGAATCAAATTATAGGGATCGAATAACAAATTTGGTGACTATATGACTATATAATTAATTTTCCTTTTCTATTTTAACGTATGATTTCTCATTTGTCTTCTCCATAAAGAAGAATATATTTTAAAAACTTATAGTTTTTTAATATTTATTATCTTTAACTAATTTTAATTATATAAAGGAATAACTTTAACCACAATTTTTATTTATATAATTTAACTATTTGAAGTTTATATATAATTTCAAAATCTGTGTTATATATATATATACTCCCTTCATTCCTATATATATAAGGTCCTTGCAACTGTATTATGGGATTTTAAGAAATAATTAAAATTAATTAAAAATAATAAATATGAAAGGAATATAATTTGTTTTCCAAAAATACCATCATTTATGAATAAGTGAAAGAAAGTAATAAAGAATGTATGGAGAATAAATGATGAGAGAGTAATTAAGAGTAAAATAGGTAAAAATATATTTATTATTAAGATAAATTTAAAAAAAATCTTATAAAAAAAGATAAATCCATTAAAAAGAAATCGTATGGACTCGCACAGGATTAGAAAAGGGGCTTTTACTTACCCTTCACCTAGCTTGTTTAATTTTATTTATTTCCCACGGAGTTTTGAAATCAGGATGGGATTGGCTGGTCCGGCCCCGAAGTCAGTCTGGTCGAGGTCCAATCCGGGTCATCATTTTTTTTTTTTTTTTTTTTAAAAATGGATTTTTATAATTTTTAAAAAA
Source organism: Inga oerstediana (assembly GCA_963210345.1). Lineage (NCBI taxonomy): Eukaryota > Viridiplantae > Streptophyta > Magnoliopsida > Fabales > Fabaceae > Inga > Inga oerstediana. The sequence goes on from OY723409.1 coordinate 59,368,366, forward strand.
AATTTTATATTAATAAATTTAAAATATTTAATTTTTCATTGATTTGATCCCAGATATAATTTTGATTTGACCTCAATCAAACCCACTCATTTTTAGGGTCTGTTTGGGAATCCGTTTAGGTCCAAAAAAAGCCATATGGGGTTAAAAGCTTCAAAAAATCATTTGATGTGTTTGAGAAAGTTGTTGGGATGTCTGAACTTATGGAGCAAATGGAGCTTTTATGAGAAACTCAACCAAATTACTTCTCTCAACTTTTATGAAAAAAAAAGTCACTTCTACCGTTAATCCAAATATAAATCATATCTATAAAGCTCCTTTTTTCTATATGATTTTTTTAAAAACTCATCTATAAAAAAAACTTCTTTTCGGCCGCTAATCCAAAAATACACCTAGTCTAATAACCCAGCTGACTCGTAAACCGATCCGGATTTCATCGCGTTTAATTTCCATAAGGAAATGGAGCGAAATCCGTTTTCCCCCGAGGATTTAGATAAGGCCTCCTTTTTCCTTCCTTCCCACCTCAGTCCGCGAACAGCTGGGGCTCTCATGCCCTTCACGCACTGACCGTTTTCTCCATTACTGCTAAACCCTAGTGTTCTTTGTGAACATGGCATCCCAAATTCTTAATCAGGTTATCTATTTTCGTTTCTTTTGGTTCCATTATGACAACATTTTGGTGCTTGCTTTCTATTCTGCTTATGATTTGGAGATTTACAGGCGCTGTTTGCTCTGCCACAAAACCCCAATCAATGTTTCCCCCACAAGTTGGGTATTTCTACTACGGTGTCATGCTGCCCCTCTGCGCTCAGTTCTCGTCGTCTCCCTTCGTTTTCTAATGTTATTTCGAGCTCAATTTTATGGACTTGCGGTCCTCAAGTTGCTCAACCAATTAAGTCTATGTTTGTTGTGAGGGCTGATGCGGATTCCGAAGGCGGAAATGAAGCTAGCTATAATGCTGAGGAGCCCGAAACGGCTAGTGTTGAAGAAGTTCAGGAAGCTGAATCGGAAGAGGTGTTGGACTCTGATCCTAAAGTAGATGAGCCCAAGCCTCCCAGAAAACCGCGAGTTAAGCTCGGAGATATTATGGGGGTAATCAACCAATTCTCTTTTGTAATTTAATCCGTCTTCATAATTTGTTTCGTTTTTAGAGGAGTACATTACTTATCAGAAGCTGGGGAATATAGGTAAGGAGATCATTTAAATCTTTGTGTAATTTATGGTTGTTGCGTCCATCGCCATTTGTAAAGACGCATGGTTGTTTAATATGGTGAAAATGAGCAGGTAGTGTTTGAGCTATTCTCCAAGCTTGAACTGTTTGCGTGCTTGATGGGTGAGGACCTTGACTAGAATAAGGCTTCCTTGATAATGGGTTGCTTCAGGCAACTTGATTTTGTGTTTGCTCCCGCGTGCTTTGCTTAATTATTTCAAAGCCGAGCAGATAGCATTTGTGAGATGAAGATATGTGTTTTTTAATAATCCTTCAAAGCAAAATCTTGTTCGCTGTGCTGTTGAAATGCATACTGTAATTTATTTGCAGCATGGAAAATTTTATGTAAAATCTCTGACAAGATACCTTCAATTTTAAATTTTTGGATGCCGTGATTGTTGATTTTGCATTTGGTTGTGTGGGTGTGATTTGAACCACTGAAGATATTATAAACTGTAAAGCAAAGTCAAGAGTTTCGTTGCTTTTATTCCTGCAGATATTGAATCAGAGAGCAATTGAGGCATCCGATAAGGAGAGGCCAACTCCGGACCTAAGGACTGGTGATATTGTGGAAATTAAATTGGTAATTTATTTCTATCTTTTACTTTTTTTAGATTTCTGAGTTGAGAAGAAATTTATTGTGGTGTTCTTGTATCCTGCTTTCAGGAGGTTCCTGAAAACAGGCGTAGGTTGTCTGTTTATAAAGGTATTGTTATATCAAAGCAAAATGCTGGTATTCACACAACAATTCGAATCCGAAGAATTATTGCTGGTGTGGGGGTTGAGATAGTCTTCCCAGTGTAAGTGCCTTCCCTTACATCAACAGACTGTTATCATCATTTGCATTTGTGGATGAATCTCGCTGCTCATTGTGATAGAACATCTTGTATTAATTGTTGTTTTCGTTAGGATGTACAGTCTTCATGCTTAAAGGGAAAATTCCTCTCAATGCATTAAACGACTGGAAAATATTGAATTGAAATAACTGATTTAATTACTTGTACTCCAGAATGTATATTACTTCCAAGGGACATGTACATTAAATCTGTCTCCTACACTGGTTCTCCTAGGTAATTTTGTAGGTAGTCCCAATGCGGGCTGTTAGGAAATTGATTTAGTGCTCGTTTGGAACAGCGATTAGAATGCTTAAAAGCAGCTTTTCAATCGTGATTTACGGTATACAAGGTAAATATGTGAGAAGAGTTTTGTCTCGATTTATGTGAAAAACAACTTATAAGCAATCTTAACGTCATAACAAACATGCCCTTAGAGGCACTGACTTGTCCAACTGAAGTTGACCTTGTTGGGGAATTGATTTTAACTTTATGACAACTTGGATTTACTAATTGCATCAGAGGGTCCTAAACTCTTTCTGAGGCATCTTCTTGTTCTGTGTAATTTCTCTACTTGTATATCTATGTATCTATCTAGATTCTTCTCTCTTTTCTCTATTGACATAGATACATAAATACTACACACGCGAAACCTAGAAAATCATAATCATGATAGCTGGCGTTTCTTTTTAAAATGTTGCTCACAATAGAAGTCCGCCTGCAAACACAGTCTGTTACCTCTCTCCTCTAGGAAGAATGATGGGAGATGGGGTATTTATATCTATAGTTGAACATTTTACCCGAAGGAGAAAAATTTGTCCTTTTAACAGCTAGATTCTTGTTTATTATTAATTGATAAAGGTATGCTATAAGTTACTCCCCGGTCCTAATTATAAAATAAGGTTGACTTTTTTAGAGAAATTAAGGAAGCCAATTAAATTACTTTAGAGTATTTTTATTTTTTTCTCCAAACTAATTAATTTGACTAATAAACTAATATATAATCTAAGGATACTAAAAATATAAACACTTTAAAGTAATTTAATTGGCTTCCTTAATTTATCTAAAAAAGTCAACTTTGTCTTATAATTAGGACCGGAGGGAGTATTTAAATTGTATTCTTTGGCCGTGAACATTTACTTTTGGCTTATATATGCAGAGCCCTCCTCATATAACTAGCGAAAAGTGAGGTTCGGGGGGCCTTGTTAAATCCCCACTTTACAATCTTAGATAATTCACCCGTACGATGTAGCCAAATGTTCCAATTGTGGATGCCATATAAAGCTCATGTTTGAAGTCCTCCGTAACTTTTAATCTCCGTAGCATTTATTCTGAAACTCTTTCCAGATTGTTGTTGTGATATTCTGTCTGATATCATGGTTTATGTTTGTTTCCACAGGTACTCACCAAATATCAAAGAAATCAGAGTAGTAAGCCACCGAAAGGTCAGGAGGGCCAGGCTGTACTATCTGAGAGACAAACTTCCCAGACTGTCCACTTTCAAGTGATCTGGTGTGGTCCACTTCCCTTCTTGTCTCGTCTTCAAAATGGTCTGCTGAATGGGAAGAAGTATGTATTTTAGGAGCCGTATATCGATCACTTCCATTCGTTTGTTGTAAAGTAAATTATGCCATTTTTCCTTTGGTATGAAAAATCCAGTCATATTTATTCTTCTTTTTTGTTTTTAAATGGACAATTCTATCATATATCTTCTCCTTAATTAATTGTCCGAGTAATCCTAGCAAGTATAGTGTTAGTGCTTGTGATAGTATCAAGAAAAGTATTAGTGCTCGTGAAATTCCACGTGTCAATCTTCGTCGAACATGTAATCATATTTGTTCCTTTTCTAAAGTAAAAATACACATAGTGGCAAACCCCGTCATCACCTTAGTGAATCTGATCATTTTCTTAAAGGCGATGATGAAAATGTGGGCATCGTAATGCTGCTTGGTTGGCCCCTTTTTTATTTCACCCGAGCCAAATGATAATAGCAAGTTCTATTGACTAATGTGGTTATTTGTGATTAACATGTAAAAATTTGGTGATAAATTCTGTCATTTAATTATTAAAGTATTATGTACAGAGATAAAATATTAATATTATAAAAAAAAGAAAAATTGAATAGGAGGGAACTTCATAATTAAAATTAAATCATAATTTTTAGATGGAGTATATATTTAGGATTTGGTGATACTTAAATTGGTGAAGTCACTTATCACCACCAAAAATAAATAAACTGAAGCACAGAACAGTTTAGAGTGCAGATCCAGTTTCCATCATTTGAAGATTTGAAGGTTCAAAGTCAAGTCCCATTACTTGTTCATCGTGACTGGTCAGGAAGAACAGACGTGAAAAAAAATATATAGACATCACCCATTTATTTATCTTTGGAATGGTAAGTAAGAACAATCAACCAATAAGGATTGGTTGAAATGACAAGTAACCTTATAAAAATAAAAACAATCCGTATGCATGTACAAGTAAGTAGTGACAATCTGTAAACTTTTGAATGGCAAACTCTTTATTAATTAATTCAATTAAATTAAGAACATACTGTTAGTTTATAAATGAATGAATTAGTTAAATTAAAGAAGTTAGTTAGTTGAAAAAACAGAGACGGGGCATCTAACATTTGAACCGGAGGAGACGAGAGTATTGGCTCCATTGGGCGCGTGAGACTGAGATGTTGACGATTCTGCGCTTCTCTCCCATGAATCGTTGACAGGTAGTTTTGCCGCACACATCGGAGAGTGGCCAAACGCATACGCGCCGTCTCCTGCCAAAACCGAAGAATCCGCTCATAATTGGAGCCACCCGCGAGCCATCGGTGGGTGGTCCATACTCCTCGTTCCTCTTCATCTCGCAACCGTTATTCATTCCTTTTCTCCATTATCTCTTCTCTTCATACTCACTTCCTCCTAATTCGGACCCAAAATGTTTCACCCTTTTCCCTCTTGTGCAATTGCTCTGCATGTCGCCCTCTGATGCTTCTCTGTGTTGCCGCCTTTAATTGATTGGCGATTCGAAAACTCCGATTTTCTATATAGGCTTCGTCATGAGTGCTGCTGCTGGAAATTCACTCATTTCTGTTGCTCCCGATGAGCTCAGATTCCACGGTATGTATTGTACTTACAATTCATTCTTTTCTTTCTTATTTTCTTTTTTCGATGGATATTACTGCATCTATCACGTTTCCCTCAGGGGAGATTCATCTCATGCAGCTAATTCCAAACAAATTTTTGTTCGTGTCTTTGCATCATACTTCTTTATTCATGGATCCTGATGACAATACGATTTTTTTTTTTTTTTTGGGCTTAATGGTGTTATGGTGATGACTATCAGAAATTAAGTGACCGGGAATCAAAATTTCATCTAGAGTTTTTAGCATTTGCACCCAAGAAACATTTGGGTGAGAGAATAGAACTTGTGGAGCTTGTATATTTTCCTTGAAATTTAATGTTCCAACCGTTGTTAAATCACGCATGAAATTTATATGTAAATCGTTTCCTTCGCTTTTTGGGAACGAAAACAAGGACTCTGAAGTGATTGAAGGAAAGACGCATGGTTTTCATTTTTCAAATGACAGACTGCCGGGATTACAAATCTCTGTCTTTGCCCTACGATTATTAACAGCTTAAATATCCGTTGGATATTATTACGTTTCTATTTAGCAATTATCAATTAGAAAATTAAAGCAGAAAATGTCGCATTACTCTTTTTGTTTTCAAGATTGCATGATAGTTCTCTCTTTCGGGTCAAAAGAATTAAGCTTATGGATAGCAGAATTTTTAATTTGATAAAGATGCCTTGAACTATGATCGGAATGCATAGAATGTTTTGCATGTAAAACGTTAGTAGGGTTCCCTTAAAATCTGAATATTTTCCTCTGTCGTTTTCTTAATATAAATGTCTGAGTTCTGATTCAGTTATTTCTGTGAAATTCATGGAACCAGTTGAGCTGGAGAAGGAAGCATTTAGTGATATTAAAGTAACCAACAAGACAGGACACCACGTTGCTTTTAAGGTGCTCCTAAGCTGAATAAGTGTGAACAAACTTCTCTCCGCTCGATACACTTGTCTTTAGCTGATTCTCTATGTATTTTGATCACATTCTAGGTGAAAACCACTTCGCCTAAGAAGTACTTCGTACGACCAAACACTGGTATTGTAAAACCGCAGGCCTCATGTATCATCAGAGGTGAGTCCAGAGATGCATCTGAACAAAGTGCTGTTTGGTCATCTTGTAGCCATGCATTTAGACATGTACTGTTCCATCTAAGACATGGGAAGTGAACGTTTATCTTCCACATTGCTGAGAGGAATTTGTAAATCAAAGCATGTTTTGGAGAATGTAATACTCTATTTGTGGTTTTGATGGTCCCAAATGACCTGTTTTTTTGGCTAAATACTTGTAGGCTTCAAAGATCAAACCTTTGATATTTTTCCACCGAGTTGGCCTTTTTTTTTGGTCAATCACCGAGTTGGCCTTTGGTGTATCATTTTCTTATAATTTTCTCTTTTTTGTTTCAATTTGCCTTAAAACATATCATGTGTACAATTTAATTGTGAATTCTTAACATGCTGGTGTATTAGCATATATCATTTTATTTTTGGATTTTACAGTCACTCTCCAGGCCCAACATGAATATCCTACTGCGCAACAGAAAGACAAGTTTCTGTTACAGAGTACGGTAGTGAATCCTAATGCTAAGGTTGATGAGCTTTCATCAGATACTGTAAGAAATTCAACACTGTTTTTGTCTCAAAAGATCAGTTTTTTAACGGAAAATTATCATCAACGCTTTGGTTTGGCATGCAGTTTAGCAAGGATAGTGGAAAGTCAACAATAGAGGAATTCAAACTACGCGTTCTATATCTCTACCCTAACTCAGCTCAAGGAAATTCAGGAGATGAAGCATTGAAGAGGTCCATACAAGATCTTGATTCCAATTCTGTGAGTTTTATCTTTTTTCTTCCCTCCTTTTGGGAACCTTCTTTGCTGTTCCTTTTTTATGCTTCATTTATTTGGTCATTCCTTGCATTTACCCGGATGTTGCATCTTGATCTCACATTTCAAACTGGATTACACGTAGACTTGTTGCCCTTTAGAAAAGAAAAACAAACTCAAATTTCCCACGACTTCAGCCAGAGAAATGAGAATATGCAGATTTATAATGATGATTTGACCACCAAAGAGCAGAAAAGAATTACATCAGTTTGCACATCGCATTCAATTCTTGGGATTTGTAAGAACTTTTTCTCCATCATACGAGATTGTGCATTATAGGATTTGACTACACAAAATTGAATTGGAAGGAATAGGAAAAGCCAAAGGGGTGGGGGGCGTAAAATATATGAGAAATTTCCCACCACGAAATTTTTTACAGTGAAGCTACGTCTGCCTTTGTTGTGTTTCTCCTCATATTGGAGTAGAACTAGAATCAGGTTATCAATGGTTCCTCTATGGCTCTATCTCTTATTCACTTCTGATCTTTTTCCCCAGTTTCCAACCGCTATGAATCATATAGCAAATTATGCAATATAAGTTTGGAATCACTTGTCATAAAAGAGTGGGAATTATTGTAAACTCTTGCCTGCATTATGGTATATAATACCCCTTTGTCCTAATGCGTGGTTGGCTTATCATTGTTGTTTTATTTCATCCGATTATTTTCTTAAACTATTTCTTACAATTCAATTTTCCTTGAATGAAGAGTCAGGCTTTAGAGCGCCTGAAAGAAGAAAGAGATGCTGCTAATAGACAAACAATGCAACTGCGACAGGAGTTGGTAATTATGCAACATGTTATCTCATATTATTCCTTTAAGGTTTTGGTTTAGCTTAGATTTAGAAATATACTTCCAAGTTCCAACATGTGTCTAACATGACTGAACATGTAGTTATAAATATAAATTACAATTCTAAGGATCCTTTGTACTCTCCTCCCTTAAGAAAAATTCAAGCAAAGGGAAGAGGAGAACAGAGGAATGTACTGGAGGAGATATAGAATGAAAGTGAAGAGAAGAACATGTGTGTAACATGACTGAACATGTATTGACATTTAGGGAGATATAAAGCCAGAATAGGAATGTCTGCTGGGAAACAGTTCAGACGGAGGGGCTTATTTGTCAAATTTATGAGTTAAACTTTAAAGAGAAACTGATTGGATGAGAAATGTTCAGTTCTAGTTGGAATGTTGGATAATTTTTCTGTACTAGAATTCGTTGGAATCCATGTTTAGTTTGTCTGTAGTTTGGCACCCAAGATGCGAGAAATATAATGGATGACTGTCTGGTGCAAATTTAACTAATCAATCGGTTTTGTTGTTGTGCAGGACATGATGAAAAGGCGAAAAATTCGTGGAAGTGATCAGGGCTTTTCCTTCAGATTTGCCATTTTTGTGGGTCTTATTGGAACTTTGCTTGGCTTGCTTTTGAAACTCTCCTTGTATTAACTTTCTGCAGACTGATTTTGTTGGGACCTTTGCCTGCACAACTTACCCTCTCCACTGTAAAGTTCCACACTTTGTTGAATGAGACATTTTTATTTTTTTACTAGCATCCTCTCTCTGTGGTCATCCTTTGTTATTGTTTTTAAGACAGCCAGCGTTTCTACATATAGTTCATGGAATTAATTTTTTTTAAAAAAAAACAAATCGTCAAAAGACTTTATTTGCAGGTAACACAATCCCACAGAATTAATTAAAGGGAAAATCAGTGAAAACTTGTATTTAAAAATTTTATTGACCAAAAGGATTTAATATGGTTTTATACACACATGCAAATAATGTTTCTTTACTCTATATCAAGTTATTCTCACAATAAAATTTTTAGACAAGGTATAATTAAATAGCATAACAAACATGTACAACGGACACTATACAAAGGTGGAAGTTTTGGGGAAAGCTATGGGCCTAGCCTCGTAGGATGTGATGCCCTTTGTGGTCCTCCGTTTTAATGTTGAGACATTAATAACATATGAAACTAAAGAGAAAGCATAACCAATGAGAGTTAGTCTAAATGGTAAGCGGTTTGATTTCGTTTAAGTAAGGTCTCAGGTATGAGCCTTGTGTATGCAGAAAATTCTCATCGGGAGACTCTCCCACTATAGCCAAGTGCATGACGCGGATCGGATCCGGATATAGTCTGGGCAAAGCTCCGGTGAATCATGTGGGGAAAAAAAAAAAAGATGAAGCATAAAAAGTCTCAAATCCCCACTCTAATATCAAAAGAAGAGGTTAGAGAAAGCACATGGTGAGTGAACTCAGCTTTAATATTTCCTGTCATTTTTGCGATTGGAATTCCACTGCTTTCTCTTGAAGGTATCTTATCTCTTATTACACCAAAAGTCCTTGGTGTTGGGTTCAGTTTTTGACTTTTTCATGATTTGAAAATCCATTTATAATGAAACACCAGTTACCTGATCTGTCTAATTTTTGAGATGCTTCCTCTTTTTTAATCCCTTTTTGCCCATACTTTTTAAAGCATCTTTTTGTAAATGAGATCAGCTATAAAAATGCCAATAGAGTTAATTTTATTTATGAATACACTGTAACAATTTTATTAAAATAAAATAATTTTTTTTTAAAAAAATCATCAATATATATGATAATTTTCTACTAAAGGTCTTGACAAAAAATGCAAGAGAGTCAGACTTAAAAATCAGTGAAATTAAAAAAGAAAATTGGGTGGAGAAAATTGCCGTCGGAGTAATAGCATACGAAAAAATGACTTTTTATTTACCTTATCTCTTGTTCAAAAGAAACGCAAAAATGAAATGATTGGAATATTCCATGATCTTGAAAATAGGAAGTTTATGTTATATTAGTCCTAACATATATTCTTATGGCTCCATTTTTAAGGGACATGCTTTTTCATCACTTGCAAATTTAGATCCGCAGCTACATCATCTTTATATGATTCCATAATTCCCACAAATTTATATCTTATTATCTAATAGCCCACAGAAAGATTAATAATTATGAAAATGAGATATTAAATTAATCATTATTATTTATATATAGGAAAATGAAAATTGTACCCCTAATATTATTTTTCAAAATCAAGTAATTAAAAGTACCAAGCAAAAGCCACTCCCATTATGACCAAATCAAAGCCCCATTAAGTTAAAAGGAGTGGTTACAAGCCCTTTTGTCCTTTTGCAATTAGCATATATTATTTCCACGCATAAAAAATGGCTTTATTTTATTGGATTATGGATACATCTCACAAATTCCTAGCTTCACCCACACCTAATACCCTTTCTTTTTAATTTGGTGAAGTGACCTAATCTATTGTGTGATAGAGTGCAAATCCACCTTTGTGCCAAAGTAATATTCTTTTATTTTATGCTTAAAATGTATTTATCACTAGTACAATCATTACAAATAAATAAGATATAATAATATATGAAGAACGATGAAAGTAGCAATTTCTTACTACCCAACAAAAGTTACATGTTAACTTGGTATTAATTGAGATAAGATCAAGATGGTGATTATCTTAATTTAATATTTTTCACTCAATGTAAGTGTGAATAAAGCATGTCATTGTTCATCGTCATTTTCTATTGATGATATTATAATTTATTTTCACATCATTTTTGTGCTTAATTAAAAATTGGGGGGGAAAATGTAATACAGTAGTGTATTATTTTATATTATTGTAGCCATGTGAGCGCATAACAATTTGAAAAGCAACGTTGGCTCATTAAATCAACTTGGTTGAGGAATTTTATACCATAAATATTCTAATATGCAAACTTAACTTAACGACGTTAATTTGGGAGCATCTGTTGACTTTTTATCCGTTAAATATTAAATTAAAATATTGATTGAAATTTTTTTTAAAAAAAGATGTAGTATATTAAATTAATTTTTTGTTTTTGGGCGTGCTCACATGAAAATGAGATTGTTAAGCAAAGTATATGAAAAGCAGAAGCAAAGGGGAAAACAAAAGATGAAAATCACAGCCAACCACTAACAAATTCTGTAGAGCTGATAGACTTTTGAAGAGTACTTTTCTTTTCTTTCTCTCTTTGCAGATTGCAATTAAATTGATGGATGAGAAGCAACTTTTTATATTTATATCAACACTTCTAATATATAGTTGTCATTTGTGATTAGCGTTTCCTTTCACGGTTAATAATTTATGACTCCGATGGCAAAAAAAATAATTTATGACTCCAACATTTAAGTTTGTCAAACAAGTGAATTTAAATAAATTTGTGATAATGGCATAAATTCGTATCTTGAACGGGAACTTGTACAAGTTTGATTTTATCATTAAATAGGTATTAATGGTATATAAGAAAATAATTAAAATGTAAAAAATAACAATAATTTGATTTAAATATATTTTAAATCCAAATAATTGAAATTAAATCCATCAATATTCATAATTTATCATATTTAATAAAAAAATTTCTATAAAATTTATACATAAAACCGTTGAGTATAATTAAATCAAAAAACTTAATATGAGATTAAGGGTGAGGTAACACGATTTTATAAGTTAGAAACGAAAAAACAGTAAATCCATTACATAAACTCGAGTTTAACTGAGTTTACAATGGTCACGAGTTTATTAGTGACTCGATTCCATTTTGTAAACTCATAAAAACGGTAAATTCGGATAGTAAACTCTCAGGTTTAACAACAATGTGTACATGTCTAAATTGATCAATTTCAAATTTGAGCCAGCAAGGATTTCAAAACCACAAAAAATTACCAACAAATGTTGATTTAGTTAGTAAGGAGTTGGCTCATAACCCATAAGATCATGAGTTCAAATCTCGTTGCCGATGTGAGAGTCTTATTAATGGGCAATATGTAAATATTTCTGTAAGTACTCTTTGAGCCCAAAGACATACCCTGATTCTAATAAACCTTAGAAACCCAACTCACCGAAACTTTTTATTATCACAAAAAAAAAAACACCAAAAATTAATTATATCGCACAAACACGCAATCAATTAGTATCCCTTTAAAAGAAAAAAATCATGATAATGAAACTCTCCTTTCTTTTTCCTCGAGAATCATTTTATTAAAACACGCATGATAATAAACGAGTATAACTTAAATGATACTCTGCCTGTTATTGTAATATCTAAATTTTTTAATTGGCCTGACATTTTCTATATGATCTAGTTTGGGTTTGTATTAGTGTTAAATGATTTTTTTTATATAATTTATTCTTAACTAGTATACCCTCTCATTAAATTTTTTCAGTTTGTTATCTCTTATCATTTTACTCACTCTCACCTACCTACTTATAAATAAGGATATATATGAAAAAACAATTAATTTTCCTACAAGTTGATTAGGGAGAATTTCATTGAAGGACTATAGGACTAAATTTATTTCATTCAAGGATTAGAATATTCTAAAATTTCACCATAGGACCAGGAAACAAAATAAAAATAAGTTTTATAGATAATAAAGACAATGTTGCCCCTTACTTCATTTTTTTAAAAAAATGTTTGATTGTGCTAGAGCTCTGGCGATCACTCACCGTCGCCACTCGAAACTCCGGTGCCAATCGGCCGAAGTTCCGACCACCAAAAATTAATGTATTGTTTATAGGAAGATTTCACTTGTTTATAATTCTTCTCTTCATGAACAAGTGTGGAAGTCTTCATAAATAAATGAAATCCTCCTATGAATAATACATTAATTTCCTGTGATCAGAGCTCCGATCAGTTGGCACTGAAGCTTCAATGGCTTGCCGGTAGTGATAGCACTAACCTAGCGGTGGCCGATGACTAAAAGCCGGAGCTCCAATGATAATAAACCTTTTTAACAAAAAATAAAATAAGGGGTATTATTGTCTTCTTACCTACAAAACTTACTGCCATTTTGATTTTTGGTGTTGCAGTGAAATTTCAAAATGTTTTAGTACTTGACTAAAATAAATTTCTTTAATAAAATTTTCCCCATTTATTACCTAGTTAAGGACATGAGGTAGCATTTTTAACTAATATTAACCGTTTTTTTGAACCAAGCAATATCATTTGTTTGGATCGTATAACAAGGGATGGTGGGAGTATTACCAAACAATAATCAAGTAGCTACTAATTTTAGTCTCTTATTCTTTTCCCTAGTAGTACAAAGAATTAAACCACGTGAGCAAGCAAGAAAATTAATTAGGAGCATGATGCTGGTTACACAAATGATTGAAGATTGATCAAGAAAATACCACACCTTCTTCATACTTAATAAAAGCTTCGTTCCAACAAAAGTTATAATCTGGTCTAGTTTATCGGATTATCCTTTTTTTTCGAAATTCAGTTCTTGTTATGGTCTCGATTACGCTTTCATAAGTAGCTTCACATCTTTAGTTTATTGATCATCCACATTAAATCTGACTTAACTTGATTGAGGGAGTGTTATCATTATTAGTGCTTATTTGGATTAGGGTTTATATTAACTTTTTTTTTTTCTAAGCACAAGTATCTTCTTATTAGAGCAATCATGTTTGAGATGCGGTTAGACACTAAATATGTGCACATCTTCCAATGAAGATTCGAACATGGCTTGCTACATTATGAGGGATTAACCTATTTCACTAAACTCAATCCCCACTGGTGGGTTTATATTAAATTGTGTTAAGTGATTTTGTGATGTAAAACTTATCTTTTAGGGTTAAGGGGCAATTTTGCCACTGAAAGCTCAACAAAGAGAGCAATTTTGTCTTGACCGTTATCTCAGTTAATTTTAACCATTAGTTAACCAGATATACTGAGTCGACAGTCCACATATCATCCACACCATTTTTGTTAAGGTGCAAATTTGTCTCGGGAGTTTTCAATCTAACTTTGAACAAAAAATGAAGTAGAGACATGGACCCTTGCAACAAATATGTATCTTAACAGAAATTATGTGAAAGACATGTGGACTCTCAACTCAGCATATTTGATCAACTAACGGTAAAAATTAATTGAGATGATGATTATGATAAAATTACTCCCTTTTTTATATTTTTTCAAGGTAAAGTTGCCCTATAACCCTATCTTTTATCCTGTTGATTCCCAAACAGGCGCTTGGCAATTGGCATTGGATTTGTAGTGACCTGGGTGGGGTGAATGGAATCATGTTACGTGGCCGACGAAAGCCTTGCGATTGGACCGATTGGTGTGGCATCCATTGGCCTCCCAACCAATTGATTCCTACCACGTGTCGCTCATCTGTTGGATTCCTTGTTCATGAACTTGTTTGGACTTCCGAACTGAAAGCCACGTGCTGCGGATTCAGTGGTCGCTGAGTCACGAGCCCACTTTTTCCGATCACCCTAAAATTAACTAACTATTTTTCAAATACACCAACTCACAGGTTTATATATAATTAATTAATTAATTGATAATTGATCTACAGAAAACAAATTTATTTAATAATTCGATTTTTTTCCTATATCTTTTTCTGTTTGTGTAATATTTGGGGTTCAAATATACGGAATTTTTTTTTTGCCTTCGAAATATACGGAAATTAAATTAAAGCTCCTTCCTTATTAGTCACTCCAACAAATACAACGTATGAGTTTGGTTCTCTCCTTTTATCTTCATCTTTAGAAGAAGAAAATAAATCCTTCATACTACGTATTTAATGTTTTATAAAATTATCATTATAAATATAAATATATAAAAGGGTTAATGCAACCTTAATTTTACTCTTATTTTAATTTTAATTCCTTAAATTTCATTCCGTTTAAAATATTAATTTATATTATTAGATAAAACAGTGATATTTATAAAGAAATGATTGAGTGGGTGGATGTTTTGTCGATGGAATGAGGCTATCGATTTTCTCATACTTATAACTCCCAAGTTATTTATAAGAACATGTGTTCGTTTGGAATAGCTTATTTTTAGGCAATAAGTGCTTATAAATCGTGATTCACGGTATACGAGGTAAGTATGTGAGAGGAGTTTCATCTCGGCTTACGTAATAAACACTTATATTCAAAAAATAAGTGTTCCCAAACATGCACCATGACTCCTGACTTACTTGTATGAGATCATAAATCTTGTCCTAACTAACTCACGGGGTTATAACTTATGCCATGAGTTACATAAAGCAAGAGCTAGTATATACACCAATGTCACTTGAGTATCTATCCTCTAAAAAACAAGTGGGTGTGTTCCTTTCTCTATCCTTTTAAGTGGGGTATTTGTTGTGCTTCCACAATCGGTGTTGTATAGTGATTCGGTTTAATGTGAGTATTCATAGTAGCATATTACACTCTAGATAACCCATGGTCTTACAATATTAAAAATGAAATATTTATTTTTTATTTAATTGATGTGGATATGAGATTTTGAGAATAAAGGAAGAAAATAAAAAAGGGCTTTGTTTCCCAATATATATAGGGATGCATTTTAAAATACCAGCGTTCACTGATAATATTGATACTTGTAAGGGGTTTTAAAGGGCTTGCTTGTATGGAGATTTGTATACTCATTAGTCAATACATGAACTTTTAAAATTACACTCACAATGAATTAATTAAACGAATACGAAATAAATTAAGGTTTTAACAAGTAAATTACGGATCCTGCGACTCGTAATTTAATGTGTTGTTATATAACTAAGTGCTCGTTTGGAATAGCTTATTTTTAGGTAATAAGTGCTTATAAATCGTGATTCATGGTATACGGAGTAAGTATATGAGAGGAATTTTATCTCGACTTACGTAATAAACACTTATATTCAAAAAATAAGTATTCCCAAATATGCACTAAGAAGCATAATTTCATCATTCATGTGCGTACTAAACATGTTTCAGTGCATATTTGGGAACACTTATTTTTTGAATATAAGTGTTTATTACGCAAATCGAGATAAAACTCATCTCACATACTTACCTCGTATACCGTGAATCACGAATTATAAGCACTTATTACCCAAAAATAAGCTATCCTAAACAAGCACTCAAACACTGAAATATGATCCCTCAAGCATTGTCTCCATCTCATTAACTTTATTCCCAATCCAAACATGACATACGCAACGCATATGCATAATACATGTACCAAAAAAAAAAACATCCATTTTATATTCCAAAAAATCAAGCCCATTTATATACTTGAATCTAATTATCATTAAAGTGATTATATATGGCTATATATATTGTTCTTAAGTAATCAATTAATCAAGAGTGGAGCTGAGATAAAGAGAACTAAATGAACGTATCTAATTTAAACCCATGAACCTGATTTATGAACGGATGATTTAATTAAATCAATTTATGATCTCATTAGAGTCAATACAAGCATAAGCATAAAAATAACGCTAAATTATACTAACCCCCTAAATTTTGGGTCATTTGCATACAATCCATGATATTTCAAAGTTTAAATTTAACCCCATTGACATTTCATTTTTTTAATTATTAACCCCTTACCGTTAATTGACTGTTATCTTTTTAACAGAATTGCTATGTCAGATTATGAGATGACACATGTTATCCCACGTGGCATCTTGTGTAAATTACTATTTTCATAAAATTCCCTTGAACTCTGAACAGTTGCAAATAACCCCCTTGAACTCTGATAAGTAACAGATAACCCCTTAACATTTCAAAATTTAAATTTAACTCCTTTAAAATTTTGATTTATAATAAATAAACCTCATGCTGTTATTATTTTAATCACTTTAATAAATTTATTAAGTTTCTTACTATCATTTGTCAATTAAAATAGTTTTCTTGTATGGAAAAAAGTAGAATAATAATATTTAAAAAATAGAAAAATAAAAATATCATCATTTTTATATCATTTAATTTTTTTTTGGTTAATTGAGCGATAGCATAAAATTGTCATAATCTGTGTTAAATATATCATTGTGATGATTGAGTTTGATAGTTTAAATATTAAATTTTTGTTAGAGGATATCTCTTGTCCTCATTAATTTTTTTATTAATAATGCATATATATTTTTTAGTTAGAGATTCAATGTTTATTTTATATATATATTTTAAATATTATTCTTCTAGTTTTTGCCATACAAAAGAACTATTTTAATTAATAAATGATAGTAAAAATTTTAATAAATTTATTAAAATGATAGAAAGTAATGCATCTGGTTTAATATTACAAATCAAAATTTTAAAAGAATTAAATTTAAATTTTGAAATGTCAAGGGGATTATTTGTAATTGATCAAAGCTCAGAAAGGTTTTATGAAATTAGTAATTTATACAGAACGTCACGTAGGATGACACATGTCATCTCATAATCTGATATGGCATTTTCTGTTAAAAACATAATGGTTGTTTAACAACATAGGGTTAATAGTTAAAAAACGAAAGGTTATGGAGGTTAAATTTAAAATTTGAAATGTTAGGGGTTATATGCAACTAACCCAGAGTTTATAGGAATTTTAGATAATTTAGCCTAAAAATAATGATTTGGTTGTTTCTTTCCTTCTAATATTCACACTTCTCTCAATTTCATATCACAAACATGATTTGAAGCTTTAACCAATGCTTCTTAACCACAAAGCAAATCTCAACCAAATTAAAAAACCTCAGATTCCTTCTTTTTAATTAATCCTTATCGTTAATTATATTCTAATCCCTCTCACCATTCACTCTCTCACGCAATCCCCTCCTTATTATTTCAATACTTGTCCATTTAGTGCTCGTTTGGAATAGCTTATTTTTAGACAATAAGTACTTATAAATTATGATTCATGGTATACGGGATAAGTATGTGAGATGAGTTTTATCTCAACTTGCATAATAAAGACTTATTGTCTAAAAATACATGATACCAAACATAGGCTTAGTCGCCTAACAAAGGTAAATTCCCACATATTTGTTTTTATTTGGAATTTTTTTTTTAAAAAAAAATCCGACTAAACAAATATTGATGCATGTGGTCTCTTCTACTGTTTGATGCAATAATCTGTCTATTATAAACAAACAAAACGAATGGAGAACGACATCGTTGATTTTTAGGTGAGGGGGTTTCAAGAAAAGAACCACAATATTCTTAAAGATTAAAGTTTAAATTTAATAATGAAGTTTTGTACTATGTGCATTTGGCACAAATATCCTTTAGAAGGGGTAAAAATACCAATGAACAATTAAGAAGGGACAAAAATACCAATGAACAATTAAAAAGGGGCATACACCACAAAAATCGTTAAATCCGTATTAACGCTGTTAGGGGTTTTCTTCTTTTATAATTTAACGCCGTTAGTACGGATTAACGGTTTTTGTGGTGGATGCCCCTTTTTAATTGTTCATTGGTATTTTTGCTCATTCTAACAAATATTTGTGCCAGACACTCCTTGAACAAAACTTCATTGATAAATTTGCACCTTAATGCTATTCTTAAAAGTGCCACATTATTGCAGTATTTTTACCCATATTACTTGCTGTATCAATATGTGGAATCATATATACTTAAGTCTCATATTTTATTATTGATAAAAAAAAAAGTCTCATATTTTATTACTTATTTTTTCACTCAATACCATATAAATAGAATGTCATACAACGTTCAGGTCCAATTATCTACTAGAACTAGAATATCAGCGTATAGCTAAAATGAATGATCTATTTTTATTTTTTATTGAAAACAGTAATAATTAATATGACCTGCAGTGAAAATAAATATAATTCTCCGCACATGATTTCTATCTGCACCTCAGTCCTTTTGACGTACACGTGGCATATGTCCCATTATTATTTTTTAATTTTTTTTTTGAATTACAATGACAGGAGAAACATTCTCTTGAGAGTCTCGAGGTACTCAAACAGGAATCAACATGAAACAATAAGTAGAGAAAAGCCAAATCTTAGCTTAAATCTGCTAACATTTGGATCAAACAAAAACCTGGAGGGTGGTGAAGTAAGGATAGGTTATTGTTTGAATCTAGAGCCATTTTTGCCAAAAGATCTGCACATGCAATAACTTCTCTGTGCGAGTGATGAATCTCCAAATCCCAATTTCGGTAGATTAAACCCCTAATTTCCTCTAATTCATTGTGTAGAGGATGATAGGGACCACCTGCCTGAAAAAGTAAATGAAGAGCTTCGGTTGAGTCAGTATACAGCCTCACCTTCGTGAAATTCATGGATTTACAAACTTGTAATCCAATCAAAATAGCCTGGAGTTCTGAAGCTGTTGACCCGAGGGAGAAACCTGAATGCTTTTGAAAACCACATATCCAAGCCCCTACAACTCCTCCAATAGCAGAATGTCGATGCTCGTCTAAAGCCGCATCCACGTCAACCCGTACGTATCCATTTGGTGGTGCGATCCACCTATATGAGTCTCTATCTGGAACTCTTAGTATCTTGTGTCTGAAACGTCCCTCTTCTATGCCTTCGTGAAGGAAATGCAATCCTCTATGTAGTAGTTGTTGTGGCTGATCGCAAGATCCTTCGAAAGCTCTTCTGCATCTATTCTTCCATATGAGCCAGCACAAAGAACCAAAGACCCTTAGTCAGGGCCATTGTGATACTCTGCCGCTTCCAGGGGAGTGCTTCATGTTCCATTTGATACAGACCTACAGATTGCTAGAGAAAAAAGCAGAGTGATATATTGGGTTAGTACAAGAAAACCACACACTACTAGCAAGCTCACAATCTCTCAAGGAATGAATAGGTGTTTCCTCACAGTTACACTCAAAAGGACACTCGGTGTTTATCCTCACATCCCTCTTAGCTCGAAATGAATTTGTAGGGATTCTCTCTTGGAACAATTGCCACATAAAATACTTGACTTTTTCAAGAATTGGCCATCTCCAGATACGTTGCCAGAAAGGATCCGGCGTCTCAGAACGTGACGAATAAATCATTGAATAAGCTGATCTTACGCTGAAGTTACCATCAGATGATTCCCGCCACCAAAACAAATCATGTCCCGTTAAGGAAGGAGGGGGAATGCACTTGATCTTTTCAATCACCCACCACGGCAAGAACATGGCCCATTTATGATTATTTTTTAATTTAACCTCTTAATATCTTCCCACATCCTACTTTGCCTTTATAAATATAATTTACATAACTATAGAACTGAGAATAAATATATATACCATACTAGGGAAGAGGGATCTCTTTATTTTTTTTCCTGTCCACTTTCGTCAATTTTTTTATTCTCACCGTATTCTATATCCTATAAAAAGTAAACATATAAACATAAATATATATATTTATATATAATACTTTAATAAAAATATAAAGACATGAACTAATTATATTAGATCTAAATAATTAAATTTATTTATATATATTTTTTATTTAATATTATAATAATATATTTAAAGAATATTGAATCTCAACCGTTTAAAGTTAATCTGACAATAAATATAATGAAGTGGAGGGAAGTGGACAGTAAGAAAAATTGAGAGATCCCTCGGCTATCATATTAGATCTAGAATTTTTTTGTGCCATCTTTGTACTGGCACTAGATGATACGGTTTTATTATAATGTGATTTATTTTGGTATTAAAAATTATACTCTAAAGTAATTAATAAATATATCAACTATATTAAAATTAATTGGGATAGTGCATAATGATCTTACCGTGAGATCAGACACTTGCGATCATTGCCTTGCAAAGGGAAGAGACAAGACAAGTAGTGGAGGAAGATCTAGAACAAGCAGTTATGAGTTTTAAATTTTAATAGGGCCCACCTTTGAACCTGGCTGTTCCTTAATCCTTATTCCTTAATTTATATTATTGTTTTTATGTTTATTTTTTAAAAAACTCCTGCTCAAAACATAAATTCAGTTTTGACAGTGGCTCAACGTGGAGCCTGATAATGCTTTGAGTCTAAAACCTAATTTTTATATTTTCACAATATTGGCAAAATAATTTATATTTATTTAAAAATTATACAATCATTAGTGATGTATCAGCAGGGCACGCTGAATTAACAAAATCCTCATGTCGATACACCTCTTGTTGATTATATCTGAGGAAAAAAGTAACCAGCCTCTAAAGATTTGTGTTTCTCTTTCTTTGAAAAAATACATGATAAGTTATTTAATTAAGCATTCCATTAGGTAAAAATAAAAAAATGAAGGGTACTGGGTACCATTGCAGTTAAAAAAAAAGGGCTTCCTTTATTTTTTTATTTTTTTATAGTACATGAAAAACTACAAAACACCTCAGAAGCTATCCTCCTGAGTTAACCTGATATCTTGACCTATAATAATCAGTAAGTAATAAGCTCGTAATTACAAGCGGAGGCGATTCAGTGATATGAAGATCTATTGGCATCTTTCAAGCTTCCTTTGCCATAGCGTCTGCAACTGTGTTGACATCTCGATTACAATGTAACATTCCGACTTCCCAGTCACGATCCATCATCGCTCGAATCTCCATGATAAGATGAAAATCTGGATGTTCTTGAGACACCGTTGATTGAATAAGTTCCATAACTTCATTACAATCACTTTCAATTAAGATTTGTGATGAAAATCTGGATGTTCTTGAGACACCGTTGATTGAATAAGTTCCATAACTTCATTACAATCACTTTCAATTAAGATTTGTCTGTATCCTCTATCCCAGGAAATTTTAAGACCCCACAATACACCTCAAGCTTCTGCAGAGACCACCGTCCCTTGGCCAATTCGGTACATGAACCCCAGCAAAAACTCACAATTTTGATCTCGCAATACACCACCATAAGTGCACATCCCTAAGTTGTCACTCCTGGATCCATCAGTATTAATCTTCACCCACCCAGGAGGAGGTGTTTTCCAATGTGTACAACTCTTTTTCTCAATATGGTTTTTACACAGGCTTGTATTACCCCATGTTAAGCATGCACGAGCACGGGCTAAAATGACATTTGTACTCCAAGTATTGTTATTAAAACATCGGTCATTACGAGCCAACCAGATATATCTGCATAAAATGGTAAACCAAAGACGAAATTCGAAACCCTGTACAACATCATTTCTCTCCATACACCATGCAAGCCAGTCATTTCTATCTAATATGCCAAAAAATAGATCCCGCCAACCCGACGATAAGAAACTATTCCAGAATTCAGAAATGGTCGGACAATCTCGTAGCACGTGGAGTATTGACTCACGTGCATTATGGCATACTTCACAAGTACCCGTCGGATGACTACCACGATGGAACTGTTCCATGTTCGTCATTAAACGACCATGAAAGCACAGCCACAAGAAAGTACGGTACCTTTGAGGGACCTTCATTTTCCAAACACATTTCCATCGGTATTTAGTGTGAGCCCGTGGGGTACCCACCATGTATTTGTAAGCAGAGCTAATGGAGAAATTTCCATCAGAAGACCATCTCTATGCTGGGAAGTCCTCCCCATTTAGCTGACGGATATTAACCCGACTGATAGCAGTACATACATGTCCTGGGAGTAGGTGATCAAACTTACTCATATCCCATTGTCCGGAGGGAGTGATGCAGTCAGCCACTCTCCATACAGAAACATCTCTAGGCAATTCTCGAGTTACTAAATTCTGAAGCTTATCCAAATGTGGCACCCATACATCGTTCCAGAAAGAAATATTCTCTCCATTTGCTACTCTCCATGTTATACTATCATTGACCTTCTCCCAATTGTTACGAATACCCTTCCACGTGCTTGACTCCGACCGACGCTTTTCAATTTTAGGAATAATATCATTGCCGGCTTTATACTTTTCACGTAAAAACCTGACCCAGAGCGAGTCTTGTCTAATAATCATATTCCATCCAAGCTTCATCATGAATGCCTGGTTCTGGTGACGAGCTTTCCTGAGACCAAGGCCTCCATTTTCTTTACGTGCACACACCAAATCCCAGGAGACTAGATGCGGTTTTCTACCAACTGAGCTACTACCCCAGAGGAAATTATGACATCTTTTGTCAATTTCATCATAAGTTCCCAAAGGTAGAGGCACTGTTTGCATAGCATAAGATGGCATAGCTGACATTACAAAAGACACTAGAGTATGCCTAGCCGCCATCGATAGCATGTTGGATTTCCAATTCGCCAGACGAGCATCCATCTTATTCAGGAGAAAATTATACGTTGCCTTTGAGCCTCGTTCATGTAATATAGGCATTCCCAGGTATTTTCCCAAATTCGACGTCGGAGTAAAATTCAAAAACTCACTGATTTCTTTGCACCTGATATGATTCACGTTTCTAGAGAAGTAAATACGTGACTTTCCAGGATTCACTTTCTGGCCCGAAATGTCGCAGAAGTCATCTAGGATGGCCTTCACAACCCCTGCGTGATCAAGATCTGCTTCTGCAAACAAAATGAGATCATCAGCAAAAAAAATATGAGAGACAGGAGTACCTCTTTTAAAGAGCCTAAAAGGTTTCCAGTCACCCTCATTTACCGCTGTTTGGATGAGATGCCCCAAACCTTTCCATCATGATAACAAAAAGATATGGCGATATTGGGTTGCCCTGTCGAACTCCACGGGAAGGGCAAAACATATTAGTAACTTTTCCGTTCCAAATGATTTGCATTTGAGACGTTGAGATACAAGCTTGAATAACTCTATGAAGATAATCAGGGATCTTGAGCTCTCTTAAGCAGTCAGAAATAAAACTCCATCTGACCCGGTCATATGCTTTCTCCAAATCGATCTTAATGGCCATAAAACCCTTTTTCTTCTTTAAGGACTTCATAGAGTGAATGATCTCCTGAACTAGGATAATATTGTCCGAGCTCTGGCGCCCTTTCACAAAACTGCACTGATTCGGGGCTATCACTAAAGGCATGACTGCCTTAAGTCTATTTGATATAGCCTTCATAACTATTTTGTACACAACATTGCAAAGACTTATGGGACGGAAATCTTTAATTGTCTCAGGATGTTCCACTTTCGGTATGAGTATAATTTGAGTAGCATTGATTTGTCATATCCACATTAGATCATTAAAGACTTTTTTAACTAAGTCAATCACTGACGGTCCTACCGTCTCCCATTGGCTCTGATAAAATAAAGGGTTGAAACCGTCTGGTCTTGGTGCTTTCAGAGGCCCCATATCAAACAAAGCTCGTCTAATCTCGTGATCTTCAATCGATCTCCCCAGAGTACGCATATTTACGTCATCAATAACAGGATAGGTGCATCCAAAAACCAAAGATCTACTATATATCTGGGTCTCCGTATATAAATTTTCAAAGAACTGACTTCCCATTTTCATAATTTCAGCCTCATCATATGTCCACTCCCCAGAGTCAAGCTTTAAAGCCTCTATTTTATTCCTTCTTCGTCTGCTATTAGCCACGGAATGGAAATATTTAGTATTACGATCCCCATCCATATACCAGTTAACTCGAGAGTATTGCAGCAGCATGACTTCTTCCTGTATTAAGAGTTTCTCCAGCTCGCCCCATAGCTCCCCTCGTAATTTTTCAAGAGATTCGGAGATACCAACCGAAGTTATCTTTGCATTAATCCCATCTAATCGTCGATATAAACTTTCTTTTATATAGAAGATGTTACCGAAAACTTCCTTATTCCATAGCCTCAAATCCTCCGTGAACTGATCAATGGAACTGCGCCAGTCGTCCCCCACCCCCCAGTGACACTGCACAAAATTCTTGAAATCTTCATGCATAACCCAGGGTGCAAAGAATCTAAAAGGCCTACGATTCCTTGCAGTAAGAACATAAGATTCAGTATCAAGAAGCATTGGACAGTGATCGGACTTATATTTAGGCAAGTGTGTCACAGTTGCATTCGGATTCTCTATAAACCAACAATTATTCACCAAGGCCTTATCAATTCTGCTTTGGGTAATTGAATTACCCCATGTAAATTGAGGACCACTAAAACCAATATCAAGTAACTCGCTACCCAATAACCAATTTCGGAAAGACCTATCAATACTTGTATTCTCCCTGTGTTTCTTACTCCAGCGTTCCTCAAGACATGAAACAGCATTGAAATCTCCAATCACCACCCAGCCTCCAACAATCGATTGTTGAATACCCTCAAGAATGGGCCAAAGCTGGCGTCTAATAACCATATTTGGATTCCCATATACCACAATAAGAGACCACTCTGCACTAGTGCCTTTGTTAACCATTCCATGAACAAATTGATCACCACAACAAGTCACAGAAAAATGATACGTAGAATCCCAGAATAACCATATACCTCCACTAAATCCTCGAGCTTCTACAATGTGCATATTCATCCATCCCAATTTCCTTGCAATGAGCTTGGCTTTTATCCCTTGTTGTCTAGGCTCTAACAAAGCAAAGAAATTAACACCATGTCTGACAACAACATCACTCAGTAATCTATTAAAAGAGGCACCACCGGCACCTCGAGTATTCCAAGACATAATAATCATAAAAAAATTGATAAATATGAATAAGAGCACAACCAAACCAGTCATTATTGAGACTTGTGTCCTTCTTGCACCTCGTCAACACCATGCATCACCACATCAGCAACAGTCCTAAGTGGATTAGTTGGAATTGCAAAATTCTCCCCTCGTTTTGCACCTGGGTCAAGAGGATCGGTGGCTTCTAGACGGATAGTAGTGGAATTAGGGTCTATTTGAATAAATTTTTTTTAATTCGTAACCCATCCTCCCCACTTGAATTATACGACGATTCGGTTTTATGAGTTAACTTGTGAGAGTTCAACAAATGAGAGTCCACTTGAGTTCTTGTTTGCTGCATTTTTGAGCCCATACTCAAGGTTCCGTGAGAAGCTCCCTCCTCAATCCCTTTCTTCTTAGCTGTCTGTATTGCACGTGTTTTATTCAACGTCTTCAAATGGCCAACACTATCCGCATTCTCACAAATTCTCTCCTTTTTTCCAACATTCAGATTATCCGACCCCTTATTCCCCTTACTCCCTTTACTTATTTCAATTAGCTGACCAGAGTTCCCTTTTGATTCACGCTATCTTTCTCCTAGCTTTGAACTGACACGAATCTTGCCTTGATTTGCACTATCATTATAACCTCCATCATTAATTCCCATATCTTCAACATGAAGAGCCTTAAAACGTGATCCTTCTCCTGTATTTCGAGAACATAAATCACTCCTAGACTCACTTCCATAATTACCATTCCCTGTGTTCGAAATCCATTGTCCCCTTCTACGACTCGGTGCAACCATCCACTCCCCATACACCCTGGCTACGGTCTCAGAGCATGTAGACTCTTGTGTTGTATCATTATTATTTGTTCTTATGTTCTTGGAACCATTTTGTAGAGTAGTTTTTCTTTTTTAAAAAACGTTTTTGAAACAAAATGTTTTTTAAAAAAAAATCTGTTTTAATTTTTATTTTGAAAAACATATCTAAAATGATAAGTTGAAGGGAGAAATAATAATTTGATTTATTAGCCTGATTGTTATGAATGATTTTTTTTTTTTTGCGTTTTCTATAATATTGTAAAACAAAAAATAATAAGATATAAAAATGATGTTCTGATTTTTAAAACATTTTTTTTAGGTTTTTTAACAAGTAATAACTACTCCCTCTATCCTCAATGTATGACCTAATTAGTGAATTACTCTTGATAATAAATATAAGACCTATTTATTATAATCGTCAACTTTTTCTAATTTACCGTTATTGATACTCCCTTAGTAATAATCATGTAAGAGAAACATGGAGAATTAAGGAAGATGATTATGGTGTTTTAGAAGAAAAAAATATACTCCATTATATTATCTAACTTAAATATTTTTATTAATCTAATCAAATTAGATAAATAAGTATTAGGTACATTAAAGACTAGATGGAGTGATTTAAAATAAGAAAACCAGCACATGCCCTAATCTTCTCCGCATTGGTTTTGAAATAACCGGCGCTGTTAAATTGTGATGAATATTATAATGTATCAACATTAATATGTTAAATATTTGGCAAAAAAAATATTAATATATTAAATAGTAATAGAAAAGGGAATAGAACGTGGGGATGAAATGACGGTTTAAAGAGGAAAATAATAGAAAGTTGGGTTGGCAATTAGGGCGGGGGACAGGGGAGGGGTGGTGTTGATGCGAGATCTGATTAGTTGCTTATTTCTTTTTTATAATTTATTAAATGAATTTCTAATCCTAAAAGGCACAGCCCACCTCAAGGAGGAAATTTAATAATAATAATATATCCGAAACAACAACAATAAAATAAACAAAATGATATTAATAATTCGGGACATGTTCCTTGGAACAACCTTTTTTAGGAAGGATGATTGTGAAGGACGATGGAGGTTGGCTTCTTTGGGGGGTCACAAATCACCATCTTTTGATAAAAGCCGGTGGAGACCAATCCAACGGTTCACAACACCCGACCTATAATCGGACGATGCTAACCTTATATATTACTCCCTCCTCCCATTCTTTTTATAAATAATAATTATTGTGATTTAAAATATTAGTTAAAAATAATAAATGTATAATTTATATATCTTTCTTTCCAGTTATATCCTTATTTAGATAGAGTATACATGAGATGTATTAAATAAAAATTAATTATAAAGAGAATGAATGATATATATTTAATGAAGATAAAAATAGAAATAATAATTATAAATTTCAAATATATAGGATTTATTTTTTATATTAAATACCGCTGGTATAAAAAAAATATCCTTTGTAAAAAAAAACCAAAGAGGGTATCATGTCGTGCCTCTCCTTGCACAACGTTACATTGCATGATATCATGATGTTGTGTGTTTGTGTGTTGGGTTGGACCAATTTCTCTCTTTCTTTACACAAAGCAACACTAAACACACCACTCTTTCTCTCCTCTCACCCACTTACCTTCTCATTCTCCAATCCCAACCTCTCTTTCCTTTTTATGTGTTTTCAACGGAGGAAAAAAAAGGTAAAGATAAAATTAAAGAGCAAACCAAAATCACTAGGCACCAAATTAGTCAAATTCATCAGATACCCACTATGTATCATGGCCACACTGTTTTCTCTCCTTGTTTCCCCACGCTTTACTCTTAATATTATCTGCAGAATAAATACTTTAACCAATCTCATAATTATAAATAAATACAGATGCTTCTATATTCTGATAAAAATATTGAAAAGAAATTAGGAAGGCATGTCATGGGCTTGCTTTGAGTGATTTCATGCGAGATTCATGTGGCTGAGTCACAACTCAACCTCCTTTGGTCACCATTGAAGTCTGAAGATTGAATTAAGGTGAAAGTTAATAAAAAAAAAAAAAAAAGTTGATGCCTAAAGCCTGTCAGGATTGGTGGGTACCTTATCATCAACCCTCTCAGTGACCTAATCCAACGGTGATTATTGAGTCTGTGACGCCATGGCAGCCCTCAAATATTTATTATTCATACAGCACAGGTAGACCGTAGATGAGAATATTATAATATTGTGGAATTTGGTATCCTTGTCACATTAAGAAGATGAGAGAGAAATCACAAACATATGGGAAAGTCCAAAGGACTCGCATTGTTTCTTTCTCCTCCCTTTTCTTTTTTGCTGTGTGCTTGAAATGTGGGCTTCCGTTTTCCTTCCTCTAATTAAAAAGTTTTCACTATTAATGACTTGTTTCTTTTGATGGATTATTAAAAGGGAAAAAAAATAATGGTTTGCACCAAAAATGGATGGTGGAGATGAATGCTCATGGATTTTATTTGATGAAGATTTTGTGATCATGGCAGAAAAGTCCATAGTCAAACAGGATATGTGCGATAATATTCCCCTGCCCCTCATCCACCTCATTGGGCAAACACAAATGAAAGTTCTCCTTTTTTTTTCCTTTCTTTTTGTGGGGTTTTTCTGGCAGGAAGAGTTTCAAAAATTTTAATCTTGAAATCTTGACACTTTAAAATTAAAATCTTTCGGATTAACATCTATAATTACAACAGAGAGAGAGAGAGACAGGGAAGGAGAGGGGAAAAAACAAAGAAAAAGGAAAAGCTGAACATTTACTTCACATACAATACACAACAAAGAAGTCACATACACACAGACCTTCTCTCCCTCCCTCTCTCTCCATTCCATTCCATTCCACCTTCCTTTCCTCTTTTCACAGCCATTTATGAGATTCCTCCAATGGCCTTTTCTCTTCCATCGGATTGTACAGATTCCTAGCTAAAATACGCTCATCAATATTTTCTATTCCAGTTTATTTGTGGCTATCTATGTGAATTCTCTTAAATACCATAGAGCATAACTCTTCTGGGTCTCTAGGCTTCTGCTCTCTTCTGCAAACTATCATTCTGGGTTTGCTGCAGAAAAAGCCTTCAATACCCAATACTACTCGCTGCAGGAGTCTTGTAGAGAGAAAAAACTATAGATATTTTCAGAAAATTTTCTTTCCTTTTTTTTTTTCTCAATAAATTATTTGCTACTTTCTGTAAATTTTCTTCCTATTTCCTTTTCTTCACTTGAGGAAAACATTGAGACATGGGAAAGCAAGGTCCTTGCTATCACTGTGGAGTTACAAGTGAGTTCTTGTTTCTCCAATATGCATATATATTTTTTTCTTCTAATTTTCTTTTTGAGCTTTGACCTTTTTGTTTTCCCTCTATTCAAACGCGGACTATTCTGCAATTATTTCCTCACCCAGTAATTTTGATAAAAGAGAGTTGTGTCTGAAAGGGAATTTTATGCTGGCCAATATAATTGAATAAAAAAGGCGTGCTCTTCGTTATATTCTGGATGTAATCTTTCATTGATTCAAGTCTTCTTGTTGCTTAGAATTCCTGGAGGTGAAATTTCTGGGGATTATTATTCATTTCCTCCTTGCGTGACTTTCCGCAATCTGAACTTACCTCTTTTTCCGGTTTTAATGTTTCCAGAATTCTGTTTGAAGCATTAACAAACGTAACTAATGCAAACTTGTGCTCAGATTCTTTAAAATGCCAGATGGGACTCTCTACTTGATAGACAAAACATATCTGTTAAGGACTTAAGGTGTTTATGAAAATCAGTCAAGCCATTGTTCTCTTGTTCCCATCTGGATTATGTGAAATTGAAAGGAGAGAAAAAAAAAAGGAAGGAAGACATTTGTTCTTTGAAAAATGCCATTGTTAAATCCTATTCTGAATTCTGAAAGGCATTCACATTCATTAATTTCTTGCTGCTTCCTGTATGAGCGCTTTCTCATTGTATCAGAGGGTCTCTGTCCAAGCATTGTATATATCCTTCATACTTGTCAAAGTTCTCTTCTTAATTGATTGAAGAGAAAACCATCATTATGCCTCTTCATTATTATATCATCATAACTTTCTCAACCCGAAACAATTGTTTTTGCTCACAATAAACTTATAGCCTTCAAGATGTTCATTGTTTATCCTGGTAGGAATATTTATCTTCTAGAAATTCAAAACATTTTCAACTGCTGAAGTATTTGCTAATGTGTGTTGTCAAAAAACTGTAGCACCTTGCAATCACATTAAGTACGGTTCTGCAATCCCCTAAAGGGCTGAGTGATTGTTTCATTTAGAGTCCCTTAGCTTTTATGCCTCAAGGGAGGCTCGGAATTTGCTGCTATTCATTTCAGTTAAATTACCAGCATTCTGCATCAGCTCGAGGTCTATGGACCGTCTAGCGTCTTCCTTGTTTTCCTCACAAAGAGGATGCTGCCTTTGATTATCATAATCAATTGAGCACATCTTTCAATAGCAACAACATATTGAACACTTCAAACGTTGCAAGTTCCCTATGTAAGGAATGCTTAAAGATGATGCTAGCTCAACCTCAAAGTTGTTTGTTGAGTTCAGCTTAGTAGCATGTCAAAGATGATTAGTCCTTTTTCATTGGGAGCAACATCAGTTTCCTGATTAGTCCTAGTTTGTTTTAGGAACTTATATGAAGGATCTATAATATTTCTTTCTATTAATCTAACAATATCCTCATAAAATGGATTATATTACTGTCACTACCTCATTGTTAGCTCAGTTAAGGGGGTTGCTGAAAGAACTTTGATTCCAGACAAACAATTGATCCTGAAAAGCATGAAAAAAGAAAGAAAATAAATAGAAGAAGAGAAAATGATATAGAGGGTTTGTAAATTCTACATTATCCCAGTTTTCTTATGATAGGCTGTATATTCTACAAGAACTGATACCATGTTCTGAGAGTCATATAAGGATCAACATTGCCAGGCTTGAATTATTAAGTAGCTTGTTGCTGCTACTGCTGCTGCATCAAAGCTTGGACCATTAAAAGATCAAAGTTTTAATTTAAAAAGCTTCCACTTAACAGTTATTTTTAAGCCGCTGGCCAATAACTTGGACTCTTTCACTCTAAAAGGTTTAAGCTTTGGCTTGCCTATGAGAAAACTCCCTCTATATTTTATTCTATGCATCGCAAATGGGATCTATGGCTCCTAGTAAATTATCCAAGCAATCCAGGATGCATGTAATACTGTTTGCAGAGTTGTTGATTTGTATATATTTTTTACAATTGAGAATTATAACAGGCACACCACTTTGGCGCAATGGCCCACCGGAGAAACCAGTATTATGCAATGCTTGTGGTTCTCGATGGAGGACAAAGGGAACGCTTGCAAATTATACTCCATTACATGCTCGGACAGATACTGATGATTGTGAGGATCAAAGGTTTTCAAGGGTAAAGAGCATATCACTAAATAAGAACAAAGAAGTGAAATTGTCTAAACGAAAGCTGAATGAAGATGATTTATTTACTGGAGTGGCTGGCCTTGATTACAACCAAGGTTTTCGAAAGGCTACAGATGAAGATACAAGTAATAGATCAAGTTCAGGATCAGCTATCTCTAACTCAGAGAGTTGCGCTCAATTTGGTGGTACTGATGCCAGTGATTTGACAGGTTGGATGTTTACTATGCACTAACTTTATTGGAAGATGGTTTCTTCACCATTGATTGTAGCAGCACCAGGCATACAATTGAAAAGAGTATAAATAATAAAATTTCCAGTCCAGATATATTATGGGCATCATCAAGAAGTGGATGAGAAGAGAGGGGAGGAGAAAAAAAGGAAAAATTGGCGGATTTTCTGTACTTAAAATGCCATGGTTAACATGTAAGAAGATGAGCGAAATTTGCTTCTAACTTGAGAGTACTTTTTCTGTTGATGAAAAGGTTCCTTGAGGTGATTCGGTATATTTCCACCATTAAGCTCTAATTACCTCAATACGGTTCAAATTCACTTTGATATGGATTGTCTTTTATCTGTAGATTGTAGAGGAAGAATTATTCGACACCAACGTAATACTTGGTGCATTACTCTTTTCAGTGTCTTGTTGTAGGGTGTAATGTTTGTTAGTCATGTTGTTGATTATAAGAATTCATAATACTGAGCTTTTCACCTGAGTTTTAGAAAACTTAGACAATGATAAATATGTAGTTAATTATGTCTAAATAGATCATTCATGATAGTTATAAGATATTGATGGAGTGGAAAACAATTTATTAATGTAAATTTTGTGAGCATGATATTAATGATTTAAGCTTTTGTTCCAACACTGGGTTTGTGAGAGACTCATCCTGCGCAATATAAAAGTTCAAATGGCATAAGATTAATTTAGATTTTCATTAGTGCCAATGGCTTCCATATCATGTCCTTTTTCTTTGAATATGAACATTTAATTCTGATATGCATAGCATTTATGGTGTTATTTAGGTCCTGCTCAGTCAATTGTCTGGGATGCCATGGTGCCTTCAAAGAAGAGGACATGTGTGGGTCGTCCAAAGCAATCTTCTGTTGAGAAGCTTACAAAAGATCTGTACACTATTCTTCATGAACAACAGTCTTATTTTTCAGCATCCTCTGAAGAGGATCTTCTTTTCGAAAGTGAAACACCAATGGTCTCTGTTGAGATAGGGCATGGAAGCGTTCTTATTAGGCACCCGAGCTCTATAGCTCGTGAAGAAGAGTCTGAGGCCAGCTCTCTTTCATTTGATAACAAACAGTGCCCAACTGGTGAGGCGTATTCATGTTCTGGTACCGCTTATGTGCATAATGGGTATGGTGGTGTGAATTTTCCATCTCTGGGGGTTCAAAAGATCAGGAGCTCTGCTGGCCAAGGAATGCTGCAAGAGCAACTTAAGAGGCAAGTTCTTTGGACACTAGTTTATACCCCTGCATAATTTATAGTCAGTTATACATGACTGTAATTATTTATCTTGATAGAGAATTTAATTTACCTGTTCCTCCCCTAAACAGCTGATCCATTTTGTTAACAGAAAATCCCCCCCCCCCCCAACACACACAAACACAAACAACAAAACAAAAAGAAGGAAAAATGTCACAATGCTATGGTTTTTCATTTTAGGGGCTAAAAACATGTGCTTTATCTTATTATTCATTTATTATGGAATTTCAGGGACAAGACTCAACATGATAAGGTTCAAATCCTTGGAAATAAGTCGCCACTGTGCTCGGTAGATTTAAATGTAAGTCACATTCCTTTCTATCCCTTCATTGCACTATGAAAAGCCTAATCGAGAAAAATTTTGCCATGAGGCATGTATATACACAAAATGTTTTTGCAATCAGCCATTTCAATTCCACTCAATTTCTTGTTCCGTGAAAGTTTACTGAAGTGTTTTGACACGCACACTTGATGTATAAGCATTTTATGAACTTTTATTAGTGTCCTCATTTGTATAATTACTGCAACAACTTTCAAGATAGAACTTGCATTTGTGATGCCAAATTCCATTGGAAAATGGGCATTGCTCCCTTTTCCCTGTATAATTCACTCATCTAGTCATGTTGATAAGTCTTCACTCGTCTTTTTCTATATATTCATAGAGGCTTTACATTTCCAATTATATGTATTTTTCATAGATGATCATATTCATTCAAGTGAAATGCAATTGCTATTCACGTTTGACACAGGATGTCATTAACTATGATGAATTTATGAGGACCTTGACAAATGAAGAGCAGCAACAGTTACTGCAGTGTCTCACTGCAGTTGATACTACTAAACTTCCTGATAGGTTAGAATCTATTTCATCTATATTTGATATATGTTTTGATCAAACTGTTTTGATGTTGTTTGTAAGTTAGACTCCTTAGAGAAAAGCTTCAAATATTTATTTTTCGTGTAAATAGCTTGTCAGAATGCAAATCACTATAAACGCCCTTCTAACTTCTCAGAGAATTAAAGCCATTTCATTCAACACGATAATGCATCAGACTACAAAAAGATGCATATTTAGATTAGATATCATGTCATGTAAAGATGTAATACTTCAAAATATATGAAGTTGAGACTAAATTCAAATTGATATCTGTATTTTTGTTTGTGCAGCCTGAAAAGCATGTTCAGTAGCTTTCAATTCAAGGAGAACTTGAATTATTTTCAGCGGCTTCTTGCAGAAGGTGTCTTTGATATCTCCTTATCAGGGACAAAACCTGAAGACTGCAGGACTTTGAAAAGGCTAGCATTATCCAATATGTCAAAATCAAAATGGGTGGAACATTATAACTTACTTAAGGTTCTTACAAGTTTTTCATTTTATTTGGAACCATTAATTTTGTTGGTAAATTTTTGCTACAGATGCTTATTGGTCACCACATCCTTCTATGATGCAGAAAAATAAGAACAAAGCTGGAAAATCTGTTGCTTTGGGTTCTTCTGGCACTGCATCTAGTAATGCTGCAAATATCAAGAGATATCATGACAGCCAAAGTAAAAATTTATCAGGTTAGCTTCAATTTTGTTCGTCTGCTTTAAAATCTAAGAAATACTAAGACCTTGCAAATACTGAAAGGACTAATCAATGCCCTCAGCAACCATTGGTCTGACTCTATATTATCAATATTTACCCTTTTCAACTTTGATCTTGCAAATCTTAGAATTAAAGACAACGATGAGGAGTCCTAAAAGGGTGATGATGAAGGTTGGCTGTGAGGGCAAGGGAGCTGAAGAATATGGTTCTTGTTTCAGTCCAAAAAGCCTATTTACTTTGCCTTCTGATGGTGAGGCCGTCATGCTGGACTCTTTCAATTTTGTTGAGGAGAGTGGTGATCAGGACCTGCTGCTAGAAGTGCCATCGAATGGTTCTTTTCCTGAGGCAGAGCTTCTGCACCCAACTTTAAGCTTTGGTGCTCAAGCCAGCACCAGTAGTAGCTCAGTATACCCTCATATTCTCTATCCCTGATAACTATTACGAGGTTACTTAGATGCAATGGCCTGAGTCTTGTGTATTGATTAGGGTCTGCATGTTTTGGACAAGAGATATGGTGGCTGGTTGCCCAATCTGTTGCCATGTTGAGCTTGGAATGGCAAAGGGGGGATGAAATATGAGAGGGCCTTTTTGTATAGCTTGGTAACATACAGATTGTATCATATAGCATGAAATACGGAGTCACCTTTCGCAGAGTTTTGTATGAAATTGTAGTTTATACTTTTGTGAATAATTTCGATACCTCTTACAGGACTTGGTCCTTATTATGAGGAAGTGGGGTGATCGGTGATCCCTATATCTATATATCTTTAGCTTAGTTATATTATGCTCAACCGTTGGTTGCTTAAGCTGCAGCCATTCCAAACTACTGAACTTGTTGCCTTTCACCTATAGCATACTCAAAATCCTTTGATGAAGTTGTGTTTGTAGCAATATTCATCACGTTCACACCATGGGAGAGTGAGAGCCAATACCTTGTCTCTTGTTGGAAGCTACGCGTTACCATGTCATTATGGCTATTCCTAAGGTGTGATGATTTCGGAGAAAAGTTGCTGATTTCTTTTGGGGTAGTTCAAGGGGTATTTGGATTAATGGTGGAGAATTGACTGTGTCACGCGAAGGAAACGAGGGAGAGGAGTTTTGTCTTGTAAGGGTCTGTTTGGGAACCCATTTGGGTTCAAAAAAAGCCCATCTGGGGCTAAAAGCTCCAAAAGTTCATTTGATGTGTTTGGGAAAGCTTTTGGGATGGCTGGGCTTATAAAGCAAATGAAGCTTTTATGAGAAGCTCATCCAAATTACTTCTCTCAACTTCTGTGAAAAAAAAGTCATTTCTGACACCACCAATCTAAATACAAATCACATCTACAAAACTCCTTTTTTTCTATATGACTTTTTTAAAAACTCATCTGCAAAAAAAGCTCCTTCTTCACCGTTAATCCAAAATGGCACTAAATGAGTAAAAGGGATTAAAAAAGTGCTTCTGAGGTACATGTTTGGAGAAGGATACCAACTCACCTATTGCTAAAGTAGCTCCTACGGAAGCTGCAGGGAAGTGGAACTCCGGAACTGGGGAGAATTCAAATCCTTTTTCAAGTAAAATAGACTATAAAATAAGGAAATCTCACCAAATAGGAAATAATCTTGTAACCTAAACCTGATCTAAATTAATTATTTAAAATATGATATAAATTGAAATTAAAATTGCTAAGAAGTACTGATACGGGTATGTATATTGGATAAGATACAACATAATTTGCCAAATAATAATCTTTTTCAAAAGTTTAAGTCACGGATACCAGATCATGGTAGTCAAAAACTTATGAATACTGAGTCATATCTCAAAATAAGATTAAAAGACATATGAGAAAGATATAAATGTGTTGATGTATCTTACTTATGCATATATCTTGTTATTCCAGAAGCACTACAAACCGGAATCGTAATAATCGATCAACCTGACTTTATAAAGCCATTTTTTCACTTTCTTTTTCTGATTTTGTCTAGATTTATTTAATAATTTCCTTTTACTTATATGATAATCCTTGATTCCTTCTCTCGCATTCTAATCAAAACCTTATTTTTTATTTCTTTTTTGTCCTAAAGTGTAATTTGCCTTTAAAATGCTAATATGTACAAACTTTTGATATTCTTTTATGTTAAAATTACATTAATATCTTCTTTAAAATTGATTATGAATTTTAATATTCACAATACGTTTAGATTCACAATTCTGAAAATAGGCTTCCGCGAGTTGACTTTTTGAGTTTACAATTTTTGACAATCCTATTTGAGGTATTGTCGTGCACTAAATGTAGGCACCCTCCAAGCAGGGATTCGAACATTGGTTCACCACTTTTTGATTAGCCCCTTCCGCTAGATCCAACCCCCGTTGGTTCTTTTAACACCTATTTATTAATAAATATAAACTCTAATGGCCCTGTTTGGTACGTGGGCTTAAGTTTTGATGGATCGGGAATGAGACTAGAATTGGGAGTGGGAATTAAGTTATGTTTTGTAGCAAGTAATTTTTGATAGGAATACTCATTAATTTTATTTTATAATCTACTATAAATTATGAAAGTACAACAATATCCTTATCTAGCCCTAAATTCCGACACCCCATCTTCTCTGTAGCTCGTGGTTCTAACATTTGAGTAGTTTAGTGTTATTTTTAGATTTTGTTTTTTTAACTAAATTACCAAATGATGATCTGATTGTGTCAAAAAAATGCCGAAAATCCTAATTTTGTATAGAAAAACAAAAATAATTTTATATTTGATGATTTTGATATAGATATTATCTAATCCTATCTATTCAAATGTCCTAGATTTATATTTCTAAGATAAATACAATATGAGTAAATATTAATATAGGATACAGTATCATATCAAGCATCAACTATATTTATTGAGTAAGGTTGAGATTCCAAATACGTTAAAATTGAATATTGAGAAAAGCATATTGAACAAGAATAAAAAAAAGCATATTTGTTAATTCATAGAGAACCAAATAAGTGGTTGAGATTCCTAAAGATTATTTTAAAAATTAAAGGAGAAATTAAAAGGCAAATTTGGCAGAAACAAAGATTGTAAACTGTAATCATACATGGTGGAGAATTTCATGTCGACATAGAGGGAAAAATATTAGAGAAGGGGAGAGACAAGGGACGGTGGTCGCCGCCGGCAAAGACTGGAGAGGAAAGAGAAGATGATTGGAGACGAAGAAGGCGACCAGAGATGACGAAATGGGGAGGAGACGAGCTAGGAGAAGTGAGATTGATCAAGTAGCAACGTGAAAAATAGGATGATAGTGCTTTGGTCTAAAAATATAAAGGGGACAATTTTATCTTAAAATTTTCCAATCCCAACATTACTTTACCAATATCAAGGGGAGGAGCAATCCAAGTTTTCTGGTACTCCACTACCTCCAATATCAGGTTATCTTTAGTCCCTCATATTAACAATACAATTTGGCTCAATCTCTGACCCAACATCAATCCTTACCCCCAGTGCCTCGTACCAAACAGAGTCTATGAGTTTACTATATGAGTTCACAATCCAAATTTACATTCTTTTTATTACACACACACACTATCAACTGATATCCATCATCTTTTTTGGATCATATTACTAGCCAGTCAGGAATTCAAGCAACTGAATATTCCAGTTTCGGGTCCATGCCTACCCTTACCAAGAGTCTCTTATTTCTAAATCTTCATTTACATTTTTATTACAAGTTTATTTAAACTTGTGAGTTTGACCATATTGGCATAAGATATGTAATAAAAATACCAATACTTCATAACAAAAATCTTACTAGAGGTGTTGGGTAGATTCTAGTATCTATTTTGAATTCCATGACTCTGGAAAAAAGGGAAAATGACACTTTGAGATTAAGTGAGTGTTTGGGGAGGGCGTTTAGGTCCCCAAAACACTTAGTTGGGTGAGCAAAGCCCAATTACCAATTGAGGAAAAAAAATGAGTGTCTAGGAGCAATTTTTTTCAATTGCACTTATCACAGAAAAATAGCTTTTGGCCATAAGCTCTAAAAGCCAGCTTATGCAAATTTAGCGTTTGGCATGAGGGTGAATAATTAAAATATCTTTTCAGTTGTGCCTAGTGTGCTATCAGACTGATTGCAATTTTACCCTTAATGTACCTTTTCAGCTACAAAAATTAATTTAGAATATTTTTTGGTGCTTTTAACCGTTAAAATATTTTTCCAACTGTACCTAACGTGTTATCGGACTGATTACAATTTTATCCTTAATTTACTTTTTCAGCTCCAAAAATTACTTTAAAATATTTTTATGTGTTTTTAACCCTTTAAAATATTTTTTCAGTTTTACCCAGTCTTAGGAGACTGACTACAATTGATAAGTATATATTTTATAATTAAATAAGTATAGATTTTGAGATATATTTAATCAAATTTATTAATATTTTATACTTATTTAATTATCTTTTATATATTTTTTTATCTTTTAATTAATTGTAAGATAAAAGGATATTTCGATATAAAATCTACTCATATCCTAATTTATTTTGCAGGAGATATTATAAAATTTAAAGGAGAACAAAATATCAATACAATATATCTGTATTATATGATAATTAATAATAAAGAAAAGAGATAAACCAAAATATCATGATAAAGTCGCATGCAATGAGTCAATATATGTCTATATATATGCTAGGAGCAGCAAGAGGAATGTGTGTTCTATTTTTCTGGTTGGTGACAGTAAGACAAGAGCTTTAGTGGAGGGAGATTAAAGTTTGGAGATACAGAGAGCGACAATACGGATGAAAATTCAGCATTGAGTTTTTGTTTCTCCTTTCCTTTCTCTTTTTTATTTTGTCTTTGGTTAGCTATTATTTTAGTCATGACAATGTTCAATTTATGTAGTTAAACCCTTAGTTTTGGATTATTTGGTTTGATTATGGATTAGTGGATGATAATTTTCGTCGTTAATTACTTTAATATTATATTTGTTGATTAATTGTATGCTTGATTATCCTGAAATAAGAGGAATCTGACTTGGACTATTTTTTTGTTCTAAAGGCACCTAGACATACGAAATTTAGACTAGATCTTCAATTAAATTATATAGGATTAGATTTTTGGATTTAATTTACTTGTAGCATAGAAATATACCTATCGGCCCTATATAATCTCATTAGGCTTGCACTTAAATTAAGCCAATTAAGTACTAATCGTCTAAGACATTAGGGATTAACATAGTTGAAATGCCTTTTAGTGGATCAAAAGACACTCTTAGGTAAATAAGAGACCGAGACTAGCAAATATAAGTTTAAATGCAATTAAATGGATAAATTAGATACTAAGAAGTAATCAAGACTATAATAATCCAAGGTCACTGCATAAGATTTAGAATCACCCTTAGCCTAAAACGTAGTTAGATTTGATTTCTCCTTTTTTATTAGTTAGTTTTGTTCATATCTTGATTTAAATTGTGTTCACTCAACTTAAGTAAAAGTGTAAAGTCATTACTCAAATGCATTGTTGGTACCAAGTCCTTGTGGGAACGATATCTTACTCACTTTTTATTACTCCGCAAGTGCACGAGCCGTATCAAGTAATATCGTTCCCATGAGGACTTGGTACCAACAATGTAGTTGGGCAATGGCTTTATACTTTTGCTTGAGTTGAGTGAACACAATTTAAATCAAAACATGAACAAAACTAACTAATATAAAAGGAGAAATCAAATCTAACTACGTTTTAGGCTAAGGGTGATTCTAAATCTTATGCTGTGACTTGAATTATTATAGTATTGATTACTTCTTAGTGTCTAATTTATTCATTTAATTGCATTTAAACTTATATTTGCTAGTCTAAGTCTCTTATTTACCTAAGAGTGTCTTTTGATCCACTAAAAGGCATTCCAACTATGTTAATCCCTAATATCTTAGGCGATTAATACTTAATTGAATTAATTTAAGTGCATGCCTAATGAGACTATATACGACCGATAGGTATATGTCTATCCTACAAACAAATTAAATCAGAAAATCTGATTCTAGGCGATTTAATTCAAGGTCTAGTCTAAATTCCGTATGTCTAGGTTCCTTTAAAACACAACAATAATCCAAATCAGATTCCTCTTATTTCAGGATAATCAAGCACACAATTAAATCAACAAATATAATATTAAAGTAATTAACGACGAAAATTATCATCTACTAATCCATAATCAAACGAAATAATCCAAAACAAATAATAGCTAATCAAAGACAAAATAAAGAAGAGAAAGAAAAGGAGAAACAAAAACTCAATGCCGAATTTTTATCAGTGTTATCGCTCTTCTGTATCTCCAAACTTTAATCTCGTTCCACTAAAACTCTTGTCTTACCGTGACCAACTGGGAAAATAGAACACACTTCCCTCTTTCTACTTCTAGCATATATACAGGCATAAATTGACTCCTTGCGCGCGTCTTTATCATGATATATTGGTTTATCTCTTTTCTTTATTATTGATTATCATATAATACAGATATATTATATTGATATTTTATTCTCTCTTGAATCTTATAATATCTCATGCAAAATAAATTAGGATATGAGTAGATTTTATATCTAAATATCCTTTTATCTTATAATTAATTAAAAGATAAAAAATATATAAAAGATAATTAAATGAGTACAAAATATTAATAAATTTGATTAAACATATCTCAAAATCTACACTTATTTAATTATAAAATATATACTTATCAACAATTTTACATTTAATGTATTTTTTTAGTAGTAAAGAGTACCCAAAACTTAGAATACTGATTTATTGATTTCCATACACTCTAACATGTTTTTTCAGTAGCACATAATATTTTAAAGTAGTTCATCATATTTACTTGATTTTTTAAATATTTTTTCACCCACTCTCTCTTATTATTATCATAAAAAGTCACTTGTATTTAAGTCAATTTAAACAAAGTTTACTTTTTAATAGCGATAGGAAAATTGGAGTTTTTCAATTTAGCTTTTGTTAATTTTATTTTTGGTAAAAGCCCAATTGTGTAATGTGATTTATATTTGGAATAGCGATTGTATAAATGACTTTTACAAAAGTAAAACTTGTTTGGATTGACTTAAATACAAGTGACTTTTATGATAATAGTAAGAGAGAGTGGGTGAAAAAAATATTTTAAAGGGTTAAAAACACAAAAAAAATAGTTTAAAATAATTTTTGGAACTGAAAAACTACATTAAGGATAAAATTGTAATCAGTCTGATAACACATTGGGTACAGCTGGAAAAATATTTTAAGGGTTAAAAGCACAAAAAAATAGTTGAAATTAATTTTGTAGCCCAAAAAGTACATTAAGGATAAAATTGCAATCATTTTGATAGCACACTGAACACAACTGAAAAAATATTTTAATCATTCTCACTCTCCCCAAACGCTACATCAGTAAAAGCTCTAATGTTGAGTTTATGATATAAGCTATTTAAGTAATCACAAGCTCAAATGGTAATTGGGGACCCCAAACACTATCCTTTTTTTTTTTCCCCACAATTGCCAATTAAGATTTTCAATCCAATTGAACGTTTGGGGGCCCAAATGCTCCTCCCAAACACACTCTTATACAATCTTTAATCTTTATAAATCACAGTACACAATCTAATTTTTATAAAAAATAAGATTATAAAAAGATAAAATAAAAAAATTCATTTTTCAATCGCTGTTCCAAACACATAAAATGAGATAACAACATTTTTTAGGATCCCAAAATTTCAAATTGGCTTGTCCCGTTATTGACATTCTAAAAAAAAACTAAGCGGCTAAAATACTCCTATTCATATATAAGTACCGAAGTCAGAATTATTTTCAATGGAGAAAATTCTTGATATTAATTCTTTCCGTATTTTCAATTTTATAACGTTGTTCTCCCAATTTAGATTTCAGTATTTCTAAAATTAAGGAATGAATATGAGAAAAATATTCATTTAAAATTTAAATGATCCTTATTACAAGATTTCCAATTAAGGCTTCTAAAATTTATAACTTATGCATGAGCCAGAGTATGCATGTATGTGAATTGATTGTTTTAAAGGTCAAGAAATATCAAAATTTTCAATTGACATTTTCAGATATTGGGTTCAAAAGTATTATTAATTTCTTAGTAAAATAGTTTAACAACCCTTCTGTTTTGATTTAATTATATATAGAGATCTTTCCTATATTTTGGAAACATATATCTTAGTCCCGAACCATTAACATTGTCAAAGAATATTCTAAAAAAATTATTAAATTTTATTTTTAATAAAAAACCATATTAGAATAAATATTTTTTTTTGATGACATATATTAGAATAAATCTTGTGTACAAATTTATATCTCATTATGCCAAATCCCTAATTTATCTCTTAACATTAATATTTATTAATGATCTATTTAACATTTTACTAAATTCATAAAAAAATAATTAATTTTTATGTGAAAATTATTACCAATAGCTGAATGGAAATTTTGTGTAATTTGGTAAAAAAATATGTTTAGTGAAATATAATTAAATATTTTGATTTATAATATGGTAATACAAGGATCTTAAAATTATATATTTTTATAATTTAATTGAAAAATATATAAATGATTGAAAAAAATTTTGGCCAACGTATATGTACTTATAAGATTATATCATAAATAATTTTTAATAAATAAAAGAGAATTAAACATTTACATTTATTGGGAAAAATATGGTTATAAATTAATTAACTTTATAATATGGTAATGAATTTCACGATATTGCAAAAAATTTAATATATATATTAAAATTATTTTCTTAATTTTGTATGAAGATATGTAATTAAAATTCATAAAAAAAAGTTATGTAATTAAATTATTAATAAGTAACATTTATGTTAATTAGAGGTATTTTGATCAAAATAACATGTCAATGTTATGCAAGGTTTATGAACCCGGATCGGGCACTGAATCGATCGGAGCATTAGGTTAAGAGTCAGTGAGTTAGATTGAAGCCAAACCAAAGCTAACCTAGAGCTAAACCAGTGAAAAAATTGAAGATTTCAGGGTTATTAATATGAAATCCTAAAGAAAATAAAAAAAAATAGTGAGCTGGACAGGACCAATTTATTGGCCTGTTCGCCGGTTTCTGGGTTAGACTGGCCGGTCCGGTCTGGGTTCATGAACACAAATGTTATGACTTAATTGTCAATTAATGGCTTGATAGATGTAAGTTAAAAATCAAAATTAGAAGAAAGATTTATGAACATATATTATGATATTAAGGGAGGTTTATATGGGTTTCTAAAATAGAAGAGGAGATTATATGTACTTGTGATTTAGAATAAATAGAGGGGATTATCTGTAATTTAGAGTAAATATAAGTGGCGATTGATGTATCTTACTCTCAATTTTTGTTTCTATCTTTCTTTTTGTTTTTTTCCCAAAAGTGTCATGTCACCAAAATGAAAGCCTATATTTTTATCATATTTAATCAATATTTTTGTTTTAATATTTAGGATTGTTCCATTAAATATCAAAGACCGGTTTATTTGTCATAATGACTTATTTTCATCCAAAGCGTTCTCAATTCACCCCCGGACAAAGCAAGTACTGGTAAGTTTCTTTTCT
The DNA here is from genome assembly GCA_963210345.1 of Inga oerstediana. Lineage (NCBI taxonomy): Eukaryota > Viridiplantae > Streptophyta > Magnoliopsida > Fabales > Fabaceae > Inga > Inga oerstediana. The sequence continues at coordinate 59,412,600 of OY723409.1, forward strand.
TCAAGATCGTCTGGCATGATATCATGAATCTTCTTCTGTTATCTTCAAGTCCTTCCAAGCTGTGTCCCCAGGTCGAGGAGCAAATTTCTTTTCATGCGAGGTTTCCCCTGTTTACAGTTGTAGGGCTTTTTTTTTTTTTTTTCGTTTATCTTCAGTCAAGAAAAAAATAAAGATTCACTCTTTTTTGTTCTTTTGGTCTGGGGTTGGGGTGAACACACCTATCTTGTTGCAATTTAATTTGAACATGGCTTTTCTCCCTTGCGTTGCCGTCCTTTTCCTCTCCTTTGCTCCAAAATTATACCGTTTTGGGTGTTAAAAAGGGAGGGTTGGGCTTTTCTTTTTTCCCAAAATAAGAGTTAGCACTCTGAAATATTTTTTCAATGACATCAAGTATGTTAAAATAATTTTTTGTGCATCTAGTACCGTAAAATGTTTTTCTAATTATAACAAACAGTCTAAACTTAAGATATAGAGTGTTGATAAAAAAATATTTTAGGGAATTAGATACAAAAAAAATTATTTCAAGATATTGGGTGTTATGAAAAAAATTATTTAAGGTGTTAAGTGAGCTCAAAATTAATTTATGATACTAGGTTTTACTAAAAATACTTTAAAATGCAGTTTGTTAGACAGTAGATACTGGATTTTACTGAAAAAATACTTTAGAGTGCAGTTTGCTAGACAGTAGTTACTACTAAAAAAATATTTAAGAGTGTTCAGTGTATTAAAAATTATTTTAGGATACTGAGTATCACTAAAAAAATATTTTAAAATATTGATTGTTATTTAAAAAAAAAAAAGGCCAGCCTCTTTGTTTAACACCCCAAACGGTTGAAGGTAAGGGAGAGGAAGGAGAGAAGGCTCGCGCATTTAATTTTGGGCCAGAGCCCTCACGGTTTTTTATTCACAGAAAAAAATGTTGAATTTACATGGAGTTCGGGGAAAGCTAATACTTTTTTGTCGTCGTCGTCGAACTGTTGAAATACTCGTGTCTCTCTCGTCTTCCCTCTTTATTCTGTCTTTGAAGTGAGAGCCCCGATATTGAAGAGTTCACTCGATTAAAATTCGGGGTGGCTTGGCGATTGAAAACCGTGCCTCATCGTAACTGTTTCCCTTCCGATTCGCCAATTTATATCGGCGATCAAGTTTAGGGGGTGAATTCATTGTTTTCAGGTGACCCTTTTTTTTGATTGAGCTTCAGCATGTAATTCTTTGAATGTTTATACCACATTTTTACTTGTCACGCCACTTCTATGCAAAGTTCGGTTTCATCAAAAGTGATTTGGATTCCCAGAAGTGTTAGTGTATATTTCCTTTTTCTCCCCTTAGGGGTGTGATTTTCCTTTTTGTGCGTAAATAATATTTTTATTCTACTTCTGCTTTTCACAAATGAGGTTTTATGCACGGTCTTTTACCCATGTATAATTGTGACGACGCACTAGACTTGTATCCGTATGTCGAAGTCTTTCTGGTTCTTCTAATCTTTGATAATATATCAAGTCGGTCATTTTTAATTTGTTGTTGAATGGTTCGATTTTCACACAGATAAGAATATTGGTTGCCAAAGCTCCAGAAGTGTGCATAGGTTCTCATGCTTTTGAATTGGTTATGGGGATTATGGAGAATATGCCACATTCGAAGTCATTAGCCAGGGTTACTTCAACCAATAACGGCAACAACGATGAAAGATCTGGGAAACCATCGATGGAAAATGGGCATTGCACTGTTCCTAACAAGGTCATTTTTAAGCGCAGAAAAGTGTCTGCTGTTCGCGATTATCCTGAAGGTTGTGGACGGCATGCGCCCAGAATTGATTTAACACCAAATGTAAATATTGCTAACTCTGGTATTGATGAAGGTACACTGGTCGAGGGTAAGAATGGTGAAGATTTAAAGGATGAATTTGTTAGAACTTCCAAGCTTGAAGGTGAGTCCCAACATAACGTGTTTCCTACTCAGACTCTTGGACAATCCCTTGGCTATAGTCTGAAGGAGGAGACTCCTAGAACTGTGGATGAGCCTCCTTTGACAAATGATGAAACTTTAAAAATGGGGTCTGTGGGCTTGGAAGATTTGGAATCCAGAAGAACTGCAGAAACGGTAATATGTGATTCTTCTAACATATCAAAAGACTTGCATAAAAGTGGCCCTTCTTCTCCAGTAGGCGAGGTGGTTTTGTCAGGTGGTAAATTCTTGCCACCAAATGGAAGTATGGCTGATGATAAAACTGTAATGAGAAGGCATTTCCCCAAAAGACGAGTTTCGGCCACCAGAGACTTTCCTCCTTTTTGTGGAAGAAATGCTCCGTGCCTTGATAAGGATGAGTGTTTAGAGGAGATCTCTTCTCGGGATAACAAAATCATGGGTCAACAGCACTTGGCTGTGGATGACAAGGAATTGAGCAAGGTCACGACCTCTGATGTGAAAGTAGTGGAAAAGAACGTTGCTTGTGGATATGCTTGCAATCCAGTGAATATAGTTCAAGGTGATTTTGAAGGGAATGTTATGCAGGAAGTGAACAAGTTGGATGGAATTGGATCATCTTCTGATATGAAATTGCTACCAAAAAATCCAGGAGATAAGGACATGGCACTTCCTGATGGAAGCACTCACAATCAGGTATTAACAAGGTCCCCAACCGAAGTTGAAGAGGAAAGCAGATACGCTATACAGGTTGAGGGAACACTAGGAAAGGAGATAGTAGTTGAAGAAGAAACCAGAGATGCTATACTGGTTGAGGGAACAGTAGGAAAGGAGATAGTAGTTTATTCTGGAGCTCAATGCCTGGTGACAGAGCCTCTGGGTACATCTTCTTGCCATCATAAGTCAAAAGGAGATGTCAATGGATTGCAGGCTCCATCTAGCAGGGTAGTTGTGCTAAGTCTGATGGCTGATTCGACATGTCCTTGGAGGAACAGTATAGGCACTCCCAAATCTAGAATGGTTGGTGGTAAAAATAAAAGTAAGGTAAAGAAAATTGATTATTCTGCACAGTTTGACCGGTCTAAAGCTGCTACCAAGTCTAAAGACTGGCCAAATTGTTTAGGGAAGAAGCCTGTAATAAAAAAAAAAGGAAGCTGCGCCACAGAAGGTAAGGGTCAACTAGTGGTTTGGGAGAATAAAGATACGCTTGACTCTGATAAAAATATGGAAGAGACAAGTGTTGTCCCAAAATCCCAAAGTTGTGAAGTTCAATTTCCTCCTTTTGGTCATGGAAATCTAAGTGGAAATAATAAGGGCTCAAATGTGACACGAAATAAAGTGAGGGAGACGTTGCGCCTTTTCCAAGCTGTTACTAGAAAGCTATTGCAGGAGGAAGAAGCAAAGCCAAAAGACAAAGCAAACACTAATAGAAAGGCGAGGATTGATACAATAGCAGCTAAGATCCTTAGGGATAAAGGGAAATATGTTAACACAGGGAAGCCGATCCTGGGACTTGTCCCTGGAGTTGAAGTTGGTGATGAATTTCAGTACTGGGTGGAACTTAATCTGATTGGCCTTCATCGCCCGCCTCAGTCAGGCATAGATTATGTAAAGCATGATGGTACGATCCTTGCAACTAGTGTGGTTTCATCTAAGGGTTATGCTGATGAGTCAGGCAGTTCAGATGTCTTGACTTATACAGGGCAGGGGGGAGGTATGGTAAAGAATGGTAAAGAACCAGAAGATCAGAAGCTTGAGAGGGGCAATCTTGCATTGAAGAATAGTGTTGCAGAAAAGAATCCTGTCAGGGTAATACGTGGCTGTGAATCAAGAGATGGAAAAAGGAGATATGTTTATGATGGGCTATATGAAGTTGAGGCATATTGGCAGGAAATGGGTCCACATGGTAAGTTGGTTTTTAGGTTTCGGATGCGAAGAATCCCAGGCCAACCAGAACTTGCTTGGAAAGAGGTAAAGGAATGCAAAAAATTCAAAAAAAGAGAGGGTGTATGTGTTGATGACATTTCTAATGGGAAAGAGCCAATTCCAATATGTGCTGTGAACACCATAGATGATGAAAAACCTCCACCGTTTGAATACACAACCAGAATGATATATCCTAATTGGTGCAATCCCATTCCTCTAGAGGGATGCAGTTGTACAAATGGATGCTCTGACTCTGAAAAATGTTCTTGTGCGGTCAAAAATGGGGGAGAGATCCCGTACAACCACAATGGGGCCATTGTAGAAGCAAAGTCTCTTGTGTATGAGTGTGGCGCTTCTTGCAAGTGTCCTCCAGCATGTCATAACAGAGTCAGCCAACATGGCATAACATTTCAACTTGAAATTTTTAAAACTAAGACAAGAGGATGGGGTGTGAGATCCCTAAATTCCATCCCTTCAGGAAGTTTTATCTGTGAATATATAGGAGAGCTTCTTGAAGAGAAGGAAGCAGAACAAAGAACTGGTAATGATGAATATCTGTTTGATATCGGGAATACCACCAATAATACTCTTTGGGATGGACTTTCTAGCCTACTGCCTGAGGCACAGTCAAGTTCTTGTGAAATTGTGGAAAATAGTGGCTTCACCATTGATGCTGTCCAGTATGGCAATGTTGGGAGATTTATCAACCATAGTTGCTCTCCTAATCTTTATGCTCAAAATGTTCTTTATGATCATGATGACAAGAGAATACCTCACATAATGCTTTTTGCTGCTGAAAATATCCCTCCTCTGCAAGAGCTGTGTTATGATTACAATTATATGATAGATCAAGTTCGTGATTCTGATGGAAATATAAAGAGGAAGGATTGTTTTTGTGGTTCTGCAGAGTGCACTGGTAGGATGTATTGAGGCTTGCAAAGAGGTAATTTCTTTCTTCTCTTTAAAACTTAGTTATGAATAGTGCTAATATTTATTTCTTTCTGAGGGTGTATATCTTTTTTAGTTGTTGCCTTTACATTGATATCTCTTGATGGTCCTTTAGATAGGTGGCAGAGTGACATCCATCAGAGTACTGAAACTTAGTTGTTGCCTTTTCAGTTTTATTCTTAATTTTTACTTCTTATCTTTACTAACTTTATTTTTTTAATTAATGTCATTACTGTTTCTTCTTTTATATCTTTCTTATTTAAAATAGTTAGTATATAATTGTAGTATATTAATGTAATCATGACCGGTTTGATGACAGTTGAACCATGATTTGACCATTGAACTTGAACTAATATCTTGACCGGTAAGCAGAGCAAAGGAGCAAAAACGGGAATTAATGATGTCAAAATAGAGGGGCAGCTAGGGAATAGTTGGGAAGGGGTATTTTAAGGGGAAACTAATGGAGGAAGGGCTGGAAAGAATTCTGGAAAGAAAATGGAGGGAACTGCCTCTTTAAAGCCCATGGCTGTCTTGTTTTTGTCGTTTCTTGAGTGAGTTTGTGAATAATCTGAGTGGTTGCCTAGTGTTATTGCCGATAGTTTTAATTTTTTGGTGAGTGATTCATGTGTCATGGCAGGTGGAAAGCTGTGGATTTGGTCTGTGAATTCTTGAGCGAGTGTTATTGACACTAGTGTGAGACATAGGTGAGTGTCTAGATGTTGAAACCTCCTGTCCAAGTAGTATTTTCTGTTTCCACATTAGTGCAGTTTTATTGTGTTGTGTCAGATAGCAGTGTATGGCAAGGTTCGTGTCAAAAAAATAAGTGCATTGTAGTAATTGATATTTTCATTCAAAATTCTCTATGGCTGTACTGATTAATCATTGGTTATACTTCTTGGTAATTGACTTGCGATAAAATTTCACCGGTTACAGAGCTTATTTGATATAGAAAAGTATACAGAGTTTTTGTGTTTTCTATCATTTGGTGTCCTGGATGAGACTGCCATTGGTTTATTTGATGGCAGTCTGCACAGACCTTGTTCACTCGCTTATTGTGTCTTTTCTTGTGTCAAACAGAATGGCTTAAATCGTGGTTACAAGTTTGCCTGCTGCTTTGGTGAGTTCCTTCAAGAAAGTGTTCGAAATTCAGTTAGTTGTTTCCTTTTATTTCGATTGGGGTCTTATGTTATTTTTGTTTTTCGTTGTTATTGTTGTTTCTATTATTATTATTATTATTATTCAATAATATTTGTTAATATATATTTTTTATATTGGAACACAAGAGGTTTGTCGTATATTTCATATGATATTACATTTTTACTCCTAACTATTGAGTGTATTTAGATTTTGTTATCCTAGATTTAAGGGGTTGGATTGTCTCTCTCATCTGTGGACAGCGTTTAAAATTATGACAGAGAGCCATCATTAGTTTGCTGTGTCTTTGATCATTTAATGTCTTAAGTTACCAAGACTACCCAAGAAAAGTGTAACGGTTTAGTTTCTGCGATGGGACCGATTAAGCATACAGAGTCGAACAAGAAAAGGGGAGGTGAAAATAACACTGTATTGTTCAATCCTTTGGCCACAGCACAAGTGTCTAAAGGAATTAACAGTCATAGCACTGAAGAAAAGTCAGAGGTTCAGTATCAAGGGAGCAGAAATCAGAGAGAGGGAAAGAAGCAAAGCCAGAGGGAGAAAAGCGCAGTTCAGAGAGAAGGGTCACAGGGAAGAAGAAGAGTAGCCAGAGGGGAAGACGACTGGTTGCTACCAAAACTAGTGCTATCTAAGATTATGGTGTTGTATTTTTTTTTGCTTGTCAGAATGGTTATGTATGAGCCAATGTAAAAACTTGATGTTGGTTGTTTGAAAGGCATTCATTTCCATCAAGACCCCATGTAGTGCACGTAGCGTAAACTGTAAAGTAAACCAACAGGTTTCTTTATTCATATTCCAGCAAACAAAGCAAGTAAGCTTGCATTGTTTAGAGCAAATGATGAAATATTAATCTATGCGAAGTTGGGTGTCATAAGAAGCTCCAATCTTCCAATCCCTGGGAATGGCACTGTTGGACTCTACCAAATAACGCCCTCCCCTCCCAATCAGCTGCAGCCTCACAAAAATCGGTTGACGTGGCGCGTTAAGTATGTCAAACACTGCTCCAAACGCTCTTCGCATCGCCCTCCATTCATTTCCACCAACCTGTATCAGTATCAGTATCAGTATCAGTATCAGTATCATCATCATCATCTTCATTTTATCTGATGCAATATCACTTGGTTGCAACTTCAAACCTGGAATATCTCAACGGAAGCCACATCGAATTGTCCAGGCACGTAGAGAACGACCAGAGCAAGGTAGTCTGGGTATCTGCTTGTCTCGTGGATTCTGATGAGCGTTTTGGCGCCGGCATATGCGCATGACACCCTTGTGTACTGCACATCAACGACACCGTATTTCAACAGTTCCGCCGATGCTTCTGGACTCCGTCCCATTCTCGAGAAGGCACGTGGACTCATTACGAAGTCTGTTCCGTCTCCTTCACCATAGTCTGTTGCCACCACCAACAACCCGTATTCATTACAGTATTCTGCATTCGTACACATTACCTGCACCCAATTATTCCATATGGTCATCATTATTCATATTATACGATGTTGAATGATTGGATGGAAAAGTTAAAAACGAGTTGTTTGTTGAGAGATACTTGGTAGCAAGCACCGCATCCAGAGCCTTTGTTCCAGAGTCCAGATACGCCTGCAACACCCCCATCATTCACAGTGCTTCCATAATCGCCATACCCACAAGCTCCTCCTAATCACATATTTGTCAATATAGGTAAGCCCATGAGTTTGAATTATGAAAAAAAAAAAAAGAATGGTACGTACAATAGGAGCTTCACGTACTTGGATTTCCATAGCTATCAGGGCTACCATAATAGGTGGCTCTGGAGGATATCAAGTCTTGGGAGATGCAAAACGCAGGGAAGAGCAGCATAAGGCAGACATGAACTACTTGGAACTTAGAATGAAGCTCCATAGCTAAACGCCCAAGTTCAAAGACTCGAAGAAAGTAGCTCTATAGGATGTAATTAGATTTAGACCCTAAAGTGGGTTCACTAATCACTGGTTGGACAGCAAAGGATCCTGGAGTGGTATTTATAGATGACAGTGGAGGCCTTATTGTATTCATACTATAGACAGTGAGATATATCTAACTTTTGTTTGTTTCACGTTTGGAGGTGTGGATTGGATGGGAATTAAGAAGTGCCCTTTGTAGACCCTAGCACGTTGAGGGGGTGAAATGTCTGTACAATTTTATATGAACATGTGGGAGGTCAAGTCATGTGTATATAGGAATACAATGCCAGAATACCTAACTTGGTGCCACTTAACAGTGTTGTTTCTGGAAACTTGACTGAGAGAATAAAAGTATGATGAGATGAGAAAGTGTAGGTTGCAGAAAAAGGACAAGGAACTAGAGGTCAGATCCTAAAATATCAATTGGAATCAACGCTGGCACACTCTTGCCAGCAGATCCGCCGCCTCGGATTCGGAAGTGGTTTTATATTTGCGCTATTAGTTTTAGTATTGCTTCATTGTCACATTTATTTATTCTTACATCCATAAGCAATGACCTAAGCAATATCTCTCTATACTGCTTTTGATCAAATGTAGTGAAACAGAGTGTTTTACATATAGACATTCTGTTTTGCCTTTATTTTGAAGGGTAAAGGAGCAAAAATGCCTATGATCATTTGCAAAAGGAGCAACAGGCACCATGTAAAAATTTTTGGTTCATAAATGCCTATGTATATTACAAAATGGACCATAAATGCCACCACCGTCACTGTCCGTTACGTTGACCGATTTTGTTTGAAATGTTGAGCAAATAGAATTAACTTATGATCAAATAGAATTAACTCATGATCACAAGCCCTAAATCTTCATATGCGCCAAATCTTCATTCTTCTTCAGTTGGCCTCTGCTCGCTTCATCTTCTCATGAATCCTTCCAAGTTTGAATTCTTCCATGGTGCAAATCACTAGAAAGGGACGAATTCTGCGTGTTTATACCTTCGGAGCATCCAGATTCCGAAACATTTGGATTTTTCGGCCCTTAGAGTAAATCAGACTGAAACACTGCTTTATTTTGATTGAGAAAGTGAGCTTCTGGATATTTTTCTTCATACCTCGCAACTTGAAAGAAGCCTCTCATTCCATGGGTAAACATAGGAAGTAGCAGCGCTAATGGCCGTCGGAGAAGCAAGAGCAGACAGAGTCATCTGCCGCCACCGCCGGCGGTTAGGCCGCAGCCAGAAATCACGCCGAATCAGTCTGTTCATCCAGCACGAACACCTCAGGCATCGCAATCCCCAAACTTGAATCCTTCCCCACATTTCCAGTACCCAGGTCACCATTCTGCTCCCCATCATGCTATGCCGGCGCCTTTGCCGGCTCCTCTCGATCACCACCATTGTGCGAGGCCTCATCCACAAACGGACCCCTCATGGATGAGTGCTGGTTACCATTGTGGGCCTGCTATGCCTCCACCTGCACCATATGTAGAGCGTCAGAAGGCGGTTACGATAAGGAACATTGTTAATGTCAAGAAGGAGACTCTAAGGATTGAACTCGATGAGCAAAATCCTGGGCGATTCCTCGTAGCTTTCACATTCGATGCCACCATAAAAGAAAATATGGAACAAGAGAACCTTTTTTTTCGATCAATGGAATAAGAGAAGTGGTAGAAAGCTTGGAAGTCGAGCTTTTGAATAAATATCCACACCAACACTACCTGCCATGTCCTCTTCCTACTCAACAACTACTGTACAGTATAATGAATAAATAAGAGTCCCAATTGCGCTAGTTAACAGACGTTCACGGTGATGGTATTTATGGTCCATTTTGTTATGTACATAGGCATTTCTGAACCAAAATTTTTTACATGGTGCCTGTTGCTCTTTTTACAAATGATCATGGGCATTTTTGCTCCTTTGCCCTATTTTGAAATCACAAAGCTTACATTCAATTGGATTTATATTGGGGTTGATTTTTCGTAATAGAAAGCCATCATTAGTTTGCTCTGTTTTCCATGAAGCAATATCTTACGCGACCGAGTCAACCAAGGAGAGTCGTAAGAAGCTGCAATCTTTCAACCAATTCTTCCACTGAATCAAACACTGATGCCCCATACACTCTCCTCATTGGCTTCCATTCATGGCCATCATTCAATTCTGCATCATTATTATTTCAAGTTGATAAGCACATTTAATTATCTCTAGACCAAGAAGGAAATTAGTAAGCAGTAAGTTGAAGGTGTTTCATAGGTCATACTCCTCCTCCTCCGTTCCTTAATATAAGATGTATTTGAAGAGTTAATCTTGATCTTAAATATAAGACATACTTTTCATATTTATCAAGTTTTTCCTAATTTACCCCTATTGACGTCCCTTCAACAATAATAAAGGAGGAGAGGGAATTGATTAATTAAGGAAGATAACTATAGTGTTGTAAAAAATATATGTCATATTAACTAACTTCCTAAATATAATCAAATTAGATAAATATGTCTTATATCAAAAATTAGAAAAGCATATCTCAACGGTAGTGATGTCCTTCATTCCAGGTAGGCAGGCGCCCAGAGAAGGACAATAACAAAATGGTGAAGTTATCTGCGGGACTCATGGCTCGTGACATGCACGTTGTAACCTGCACACATGTAGTTCCATAAGGAAGAGATTATAAGTTTGAATTTTGAGGAAAAATACTTGTAGAAAGAAGTGACAACCCTTTACACTCTAAGCTTCAAAGAACTTTAGCCAAAACAAAAAATTGATTCAACTGTAGGAATGTCGTTGCATGAAGAAAAAAGGAATTTGTGGAGTCGTTAATTAGTTCGTTATGACAGTTACTTGGTAGCAAAAGCACCACATCCAGTGCCACTCCTCCACAAGTCCTAACTTAATCGGCATATGCGTGAGCTCCATCTATTAGCATGGATACATTATCGTATATTATTATTTGACATTTCTGAAAGCTAATGGGTATTATATTTCACTATTTAGGGTGGTACGACCCTTTAACTTAAAGTCGCATATGCATCATCAAAACCAAACTTCTCTCCCAACTGAAGAGGAAAAAAGAATATAGAAATTTCGCATGTCCAAAAAAACAATGTAAACATTATACGAAGTATCAACGGGGCATGTGGCAAATGTTTTAGAGTCGAATCCCCTAAAATAACAATTGAGTATCTTCAAACACAGTACATCCAGAACAAAAGGCTCTGCTAAGTCACACGGATTGGGATTAATGAAAGCAAAGAATGTGACATGATATCCATAGGGGTAGCAGAGAAGGGTCACGTACTTGGTACTTGGAATGAAGTTCCCTCACTAAATAATGACAAATTCAAAGCCTCATCATTAGATGGAAGAGCTTGTGTATATATATATATGAAGACCTAAATTAAATTGAGCTTACTGGTTTAGGAAGCGAAGATGCGAACAAGTATTTATAGATTATAATGTTGGCTGGCCTTAGGTAAAGTGAAATAGTTTCCAACTTTTCTTTCCCTTGGATCTCAGATTTGGATTTGAATAATTAAATGCACATCCCTAGCATCTTCAACTCTGTGTGTAGGAATTAAAGATTAAGTGCCTGATGATGCAAATAGAGGTTGCCAAAGGAAAAGGGATTAACGGCAGCAGGTAGTCAATATTTAATTTGTTGGACCAGATAGTAATTTCCTGAATTTACGAGGACACGAGAGATTAAAAATTATTACTTTTCTATGTACCCAGCAAATAGTCCTCATGATGGACAAGACTGTGTCAAGAGTTAATTACTGACTTGGTTAAGGGCAATTTTGTTTCATGAGTTTTCTCTTAGAGACAATTTTGCTCTGAAAAATTTTTTGGGGGGAATTTGTTATGACCGTTATTTGAGTTAATTTTGATTGTTAGTTAAACAAATATACTAAGCTAACATTTCGCATATTATCAATGTCATTTTTGTTAAGGTGCAAATTTATCTCAAAAGACCATGTATCATCTACTTCATTTTTTTCATTCAAATATAGATTTAAAACTTTCAAAATAAATTTACACCTTAACAAAAAAAAAAAGAATGATATGTAGATTATCAGCTTAACATATTTAATCACCTAAAGATTAAAATTAACTAGAATAACGACGGGATAAAATAACCCCTAACCCTATTTTATAAGCTAGCGTTATGCAATCCTATTTTTATTTTCCCGATAATGTTTCAGCGACCCCAAGCGTGGATGCTGTCACATCATTATGTGTGAACCCATCATAAAAACTTGTTGGTTGTTTCAAGACATCTCATTATTATAAGGACACCCTTCCAACTAAAGTGTACATGTTTTAATTTTGCCACCCCATCAAGGTTCCTTATCATTATTTCAAGCGCGTAGTCTTCTCACAGAAGCCAAGTTATTTGGTTAATTAACACGACAAAGATAATGCATGTAATGATCATCTTCTGCTTCTGGGATAGATACTGCGCATGAATGCAGAAGGACACACAGTAACAGTATTGCACTAAGTTCATATATATATATATATATATATATAAAAGCGAAGAGGTTCCTTTATTCATCTAATAATTCCATCACAAATGGAAAATAAATACACAAACCCCTATTATTCATTTAATTTATTCCTTGATCAAATAGACATATTAATTACTCATTCTGATCCTAAATATAAGACAGAATTGATTTTTTTTTTTGAAAGATTAAGACAGTTAAATAAGTTACTCAGTTATGTCATATGTTATGTATCAATACATTATATATTAGTTTATATGTTAGGTAAAATAGTTTGGGGGAAAACAATAAAAATAAATATTTTAAAGTAATTTAATTAACTTCCTTAATATTTCCAAAAAAATCAATTTTATCTTATATTTAAGACCGGAGGGAGTATTTGTACTTCGAGCCTCTAATTTAGAGAGTAACTTGAGAGTCATAAGAAGCTCCAATCTTCCAATCCCCAGGAATAGCACTCTTGAAGGACTCAAGCCAACCTTTTCTTCCACTGAATTGCAGCCTCATCGTCAATGGTCCACTTGGTGCGGCAACTATATCAAACACTGCCCCGTACACTCTCCTCATTGGCCTCCATTCATGGCTATCATTCTGTTTCATCATCATCATTTCAAGTTCACATCACAATAACCACAATTTTAAGAACAAGAAGGAAATTGATAATGTAAGAACTATATGTTGAAAGTATCATACATCATAGATCTGAACGGCAGTGACGTCGTTCATGTCAGGGACGTAGAGAATGACAATGGCAAGGTAATCTGGGTAATTGCTGGACTCGTGGATCTTGATACGCACGTTGTAGCCTGCATATGTACAAGGTACCCTCCTGTACTCGATGTCAACGACGCCGTATTTCTTGAGCTCGGCCGATGCACTTGGGTTTCGTCCCAGCTTAGAAAAAGCATTTGGACTCATAATGAAGTCAGTTCTGTCTCCTGCTCCATAATCTGTTGCCACTAACATGGTTCCATAGTTATCACATAATTTTGAATTCTTACACCTTACTTGGTAGCAGGCACCGCATCCAGCACCACCTCTCCATAACCCAGCCACGCCGGCAACCCTCCCGTGGTTCACACTTCTCCCGTAATTTCCATATCCACAAGCTCCGGCTGATCACATAGATATAAAAAGTATTTAGAAGGGTACAAAGAAAGTGATGATATATATATGTGGAGAGAGAGGGTTTCAAAGGAGTTTTATTACTTACTAGAAGTTCCAGAGCCATCGGGGGTGCGGTAATAGGTGGCTCTGGAGTCTGTGAAGCCTTGGGATAAGCATAGTGCCGGTAAGAGCAGCACACAAACAAGTGCCACTTGGTATTTGGAATGAAGCTCCATTGCTAACTGTGAAATTCAAACGAACAAAAGAATTAATAAGAACTATACGTTATATGTGTAAATTCTTGGGTTTACTAATACTGGGTCAGAAGGCAAAGATGAAGAGGGTATTTATAGATTATAGGGGAGGCCTTGTGCATTTGAAAGGAAGATCATATCGGGTCCAAATTTTCTTGCCCTTGGAACACGGAATTGGATATTGGAATAATTAAGCCCACATATGCAGACCTGGCATCCAAATCTGTATGTGTGTGTGTGTGTATCCTAAGCTAGCTATTTATGATTACGATGCCAAATTGCTATCTTGTGCTATTTCAACGTTTTTTTTTAATAGGAAGATAGAGGAATTGGCAAATTTGATTCGATTCAATGTATTAGGTGCCGGATGATGGAAATAGAGGGGGTCAAGGGAAAATTGGAAGAGGTACACAGGAAGGACACATTCTAATGCTTCTGAAATAAGAAACATACACTAGGAAATAGATAGTATAAAATTATTTTAATGCTACTATGAGTTCCTATTCCTAACATAAAAGTCTGTTGACTTTTTTTTAAAGAGAGATTTAGGAAGTTAAATAAGTTAATTATAGCATATGTTTTGTGTAGTTATATTATTATATATCAGTTTATAAGTTCGTCAAATTAGTTCGAATAAAACTGATAAATATATAATACTTTAATGTATTTATTTAATTTTCTTAATCTCTCCAAAAATAAGTCAATTGGATCTTATTTTAAGAAGCAGATATTATATATGATATATTGATGATGATTATACCTACAATCTCAATTCAATTCTTACTTTTAAGCAAGTTTAGAGAGAAAGTCGAGAAAAGCAAGTATAGCTAGAGAGAGCCGCGTGACACCTTTTTCTCACTTTCCGTCCAATATATCCACATTTTTATTATATTTATCAAACATCTCTCATTGTCCTTGGTAAGTTCAACATCAAAACTTGCATTCCCCTTAAAAGTTATTGTTTTTGCAAATTAAAGCTATATATAGACTAAGACTCATTTTTCTTTTTCGTATACTAAATATCTAATTTACCTTGTACGGCGAGTTTTTTTTCCCCCCGGTTGGTTCTATAATTCCAACTTGATAGTACTCAGAACATAAAGTGAGGGAAATTAAAAAGCCAATCCTGACAAGTATTTAAAATCTTAAGCCATGTTAGCAACTAATGTAGGGTTCGCATTACTATATATGGACACCACAGTTCATGGTTTCCCCGCTTTACTTTCTCTTATGGAATTCTAAACTTTCTTTTGTTTTTGTCCTAAAAGGAAAAAGAAAACAGGGGTAAGGTTGACAAAGATAAGCATCGTATTTGATCGATCCGTTTGGTTGCGAGTTGAGGAAAATTAAAATAAGAATGACTTTTTTTTAAAAATTAATCAATAATATTCGAGTTGTCTGGTGTGCAAGCCTATCCTGAAGTTCGATAGATTATATAATGGAAGTTGTCATTGCAGAAAATTCAAAACTTGATTCTATGATTGGGTGCAAAGAATTATTAATAACATATTTAGAATTTTGCTTTTAATTCTCTATATATATTTCTACGTACGTTAGTTCTCATAATCCTAATTTCGAACATTATATTTAGTTTATTACTCTATTAATCATATTAATTAGCTACTTGATTCTTTTGGTTAATTCGTCAATATCAACATTAAATATAAATTTTACAATAAGGGGCGTGTTAAGTTATTATTATATCTCTTATTGATATTTGATATATTCTTATGTTATGTTGATATTATTATTTCATTAGATTTAGTCAGGTTAGATTATATTAGATTTTAGAATTAGTCTAGGTTTGCTTATATAAAGATTCTTACTCAATTTTTGTACTAAAAATTAAGTATTAAGAATTTAATAATATTTAGAGGCTTTTGTTTCCTCGTTGCTCCAATCCTTCAAATACAAACAGTGTGCTTTTCATAATTATCAAGTCATGAACAAGAAGATTCATCTTTAAGACAGTCTTTTTTTAAGAACAATCTTAAAGACTCTCTAGCATATATTTTATTAATACATGATGGCAGTCTAGGCCTTATTTTACCATCTTCATCGCTCATCGGGATCACCCTATCATTCCATTAGCGTCCTTCATAAAATTAAAATTAAAAATATATTAATAATTTGGATTAAGACTTGATAGCAGTCTAACTAGTCAGCAGTAAATAAGTACCTCAATCAAGTACTTGATTAATTCAGCTTTGATACTTCTTCAGTCCTATTTATAATAGCTAATTGTGGATTTATTTTAGTCATGTTATAAAAAAAATTTAGTCTTTTTTGTCTCCTTTATTTATTAATCTTTTCTCAAACAACCCCTATATATTAGAAAATAATAAATTGATTGAATTAGATTTGCTTACTCTCTCATTAAAGGATATTTTAGAAAATTAAGATGTGACAAATTTTTGATAAATGAAAGGTAAACAGCCAATTAACTTATTAACTTTTTTTTTTTTTTAATATACGTGAATTAGGTAATGAATAATGATAATGATATCTTATAATTAGTAGTTAAGGTCACAATTATTTGATCACTCAAGCGTCCTAATCACGCAACCTTAAATTAAGGCACCTTTCGTTACATGATCTTGCATAACGGGACTCTCTCAATCTATCTAATTTAGCAGCTACAAGAATCCAGATTGGGTTTCTCTCATTTTCCTCTCATAATCTCATATCCACTGTTGGATTAAAAACATAAATGATTCAGATTAATCTTTTATAAAATTATTATTATAAACATAAATAACAAAATTTAAATTCTAAAATCCGATCTATACCGTTCATAAAAAGGAAAAAGGAAAAAAAAAACAGATTTCAATAGAAAAAAAAAAAAAGGAAAAGGAGAGCAACCTCTTCCCAAAAATCCATGGTGCATAAACAAATAGATTTCTTTATCCATATATTCACATAATCACAAATGGAGAAGTACACAAACCGCTATTACTTATCTGTTTGTTTCAATAGACTATTATCTTTTAAGAAGAAATAACACCAACAGCATAGCTTTCATTATTGTGTAGAGCCACACATACAGGTTACGTGGCTCCCTCTTCATGCTGGTTCTCACTTAGACATGAACTTGAGAGTCGTAAGAAGCTCCAATCTTCCAATCTCCAGGAATGACACTCTTGGAGGACTGAACCCAACCTGTTCTTCCACTGAAATGCAGCCTCAGCTTCAAAGGTCCACTTGGTGCGCCAACTATATCAAACACTGCCCCATACACTCTCCTCATTGCCTTCCATTCATGTCCATCATTCTGTATCATCATTATATCATTTCAACAAGTTGATCATAATAATTAACCACAATCATAAGTACCTCAAAAAACAAAGTTGAGAGTATCATCATACGTCATAGATCTCAACGGCAGTCACGTCATTCATGCCAGGCACGTACAGAATGACAAGAGCAAGGTAATCTGGGTATCTGCTAGACTCGTGGATCTTGATACGCACGTTATAGCCTCCATATGTACAAGGTACCCTCCTGTATTCCATGTCTACGGTTCCGTATTTCTTGAGCTCGGCCGAAGCACTAGGGTTTCGTCCTAGTTTAGAGAAAGCATTTGAACTCATAATGAAGTCAGTTCTGTCTCCTGCTCCGTAGTCTGTTGCCACTACCATCGTTCCATACTCATCGCATAATCTTGAATCCTTGCACCTTACCTGATAAATATAAACACCATCGTTCATGAAACATTGTAAAAAAAAAAGTGTTAGTTGAGTAGTTAGTTAGTCCGTTAAGAGACTTGCTTGGTAGCAAGCACCACATCCAGCGCCACCCCTCCATAAGCCAGACACGCCTGCTACCCTCCCATAGTTCACACTTCTGCCGTAATCTCCATATCCACAAGCTCCGGCTGATTACATAAATATGTATGTCATTGCGTCAACGATAATCACACACACACGCACAAGATATATATATATATATATATATCCTATATCTTAAAATTAGTCACATGGAGGTTTTGGTGCACACTACAAACTTAAAAGCTTATAATGCGTCTGGCTTCAGAATAAGGCCTAGCAAGCCTCTAGGCTGTGCTTGTTTGACAACCTCAAAAAAAGTGTTTTTTTAAACATTTTTCTGCAAACAAAACCCCTCTCACATAATCATTTCAAAAACCATAAAAAAGAAGTTTGACGTACTTGGGGTTCCATAGCCATCGGGGGTACTATAAAAGGTGGCTCTGGAGTCTGTGAAGCCTTGGGATAAGCATAGTGCAGGTAAGAGCAACATCACAGACACGAGACCAACTTGGTATTTAGAACGAAGTTCCATTGGTAAATGGCAAATTCAAACGCGCAAAGAAGAGCAAATACGTTCAATGTAAATTGTTTGGGTTTACTGGTGTAGGAGGCAAAGATGAGGAGGGTATTTATAGATTACAGGGAAGGCCTTGTGCATTTGAAAAGGATATAGTAGGGTCCAACTTTTCTTCACCTTAGAACATGGGATTGGATTATTTGAATGATTAAGCGCGCCATACGTAGACCTAGCATGGAAAGTTGTGCGTGCTTCCATATATTCGACGCTATCCATTTATGATCATGATGCCAAACAAATTGACTATCTGTGTGGTACTGTTGAAAGTTGCAACATTTTTTAAATATAGAAAAGATAGAGGAACGCACAAGTTTGATTCAAAGATTATGGGCCGCGTGGGAATAGAGGCGGCTAGAGCCCATGGACAAGGAATAATGAAGGACGTACACAGGTATAGTACATATTTTGAAATGCTTCTGAAAGTACGAGACATTAGTAAAAGGATAGTAAAATATTTTGGTGGGCCTCAGCTCTGGAGCTGTAAACACCCACAGTTAAATTAGTTATTTATTAAAATGGTGTGTTGGTTTATTTAAAATATCTTCTCAAATCGTCTGTATTGAAATTTAAAACTATCTCTTAATGCAAAATAATTTAAATGCTCTCAATATGTACAATAATAGAGATAGTTTAAAGGAAAAAATGATATATATTGGGAATATCCAATTAGCTCTTATATTAGAGATTGGAGGTAATATTATATGTAATTTCAAACCATATATATAGTAATTTTCTGGAATTAATGAGGGGACACATGATAACAAATAATTTCAGTTTCAATGCACCTGATACCAGTCTTAATGATGAACAGGACTTGTTCAAGAGTAATTAATTAGACTCCAACCTACAATGTCAATTATGAATCGCCTAAATTCTTTACTGACTTGGTCTTAAACAAATCTTCCTCCGTGTCTCTAAGGAAGGCTGGCATGAATTAGTCTTGCATCGTCGGAGCCCATTGTAAAGTTTAATCTTAAAATTCAAATGCTAGAGGAAATATTGCAATAAACTAATAAATATATTTTTACTCTGTTTATAACAAACTAATAACTAAGATCCCGTACGTTCGTGCACTTGCATTTAAATATACTTCTGACGAAAACAGCATAAGATGGCAGATTGTTAAGATATTCAAGGTAAATGAACTTAATTTTATATAAAAAAAATCGCATATCAAACAGAATTGGGCTAAATAAATAATATATAATAAAATGAAAGCACTAACAAACTCGAGCTTTATACTTTTAAGTTATGACTTAAGATGTAGTTTCCATTGTTTGTGAGAGATTCTTTTTTTTTTTTTTTGGTACAATGTGAGAGATTCTTTGTGCAGTCGTGGGTGTGTATATTTCTGTGAACCGGGCCACCGCGAATTTTCGAGCGACTCTAATTGACCATTGAGCGGGACCCAGGAGATTATGGATGTATTTGGATTGGTGATTAGATAAGTAACTTACTTTTACTTAGACTTATGGAATCTTAAAATTGGAAAAAAGTTAGATTGGGTAAAATGATGAGTGTTTGGATTGACGATTGGATAAATAACTTATGTAAAAGTGAATGATGTTCGGTTTGGCTTTTACTTATATAAGTGGCTTTTGTATTATTTAAGAGAAAAAATTATAAAAATTATGAAAAATGAAAAAATGAAGGGATAATTGTGAAAAAAGTCCTCATTGGCAACTTAATTGCCAAATGGGACTTGAGAAGATATCTACACACGGAGGGATTCTTTCACAATTTTCTCAAAAATTAACTTTGAAAATTTGGTAATGGCATAATTTTAATAAAATTATATCTAACTCTAATTTAAATTGGTACACTCCAAAAGTCTTTTCTATTGTGCACCTCAAGTTTAAATTTTATAAATTATATCAAACTCTAATTTAAATATTAAATCCTAACTTATATTTTCACATAGCTTAAAATCTAACAAAATAAACCAATTAAAATCTCAATAATACCTCCAATAATCCAAATAACTTATTTAAACTAAATTTAATCGGTAAAAACACCATATAGAAACTAATTTTTGACATGTTTATAAAAGAAATTGATTATAAAATCATTAAACAACTAAATAATAAATCTAAATTGATTAAAATTAATTATTAATTATTCTTTATATTTATATAGTTATATATTGACAAAACTCAAAACTTGTCTAAACTCTTATCCCAAAGTATTCTCTAATTAACAGAAGATTACTATCTAAAGAAAGAGAAAATTATTTGGAATATTTTTCATAAAAGAATTTTTATAATTAGAAGTGATTTTGAGTACCTCATTGATCCCCAAAGATGGAAAAATACTCCCATCAATATTATTTTATACACACACTCATATAAGTTCCATTTTGAGGCTTATTATTTTTTCCAATTTTTGACTTTTTTTACCTCAAATCCCATCATTAAACCAAACACTCATTTTAACTTTTTCACTGTTCATCTCCTTTTTTTCCACCATTCAAACCCATTTGCCCATGAAAACGTCAAAACAAACACCCACTATATTTACCTGCTGTCCAAGTTTTGTTGTAGATGGGCCTTTTGGACTATGAGGAAGAGACTAATGGTCCTAAAGATTTGATAATTGGGCTCGGAAGAGATGGATTCACATTGAAGGAGTAATTAGCATGGTAACCCAATTTGGGTCGATCCGTTGTGTCAATAAACCAGTAAATCAATCATCTCGCTGGTCACCAACAATAGCTACAATTAGTAAATAACCGAGTCCATTAAATATAATGTCCCGGATTTAAATTAGGCCGTGTATATGATAAAGATTTTGTTAGGATAGGCAAAACGCATTTTGATGATCTCTATGCATCGGGTGAATTAGTCTCTAGCTGTTGGTTGAGGGATACTGCCAGGATTCTGTTGGAGGGGCTGGATCTCTAAATAGTATAATAAGATAAGAGATGAAAAAGAAATTTGTGCACAATGTCTTCAAAGCGTGCATGGACAACACTTTCCTTTACACTTAATTCGTCCTCACCTATAACTATCTTATAGGGTGTAAGTTGGATTGACAGACAAATTTCCTGCAGGATATAATAAAGATCCTTAAGAATGGATTGTACTTCTAATACTTAAGCAAGACAACAATGGCTTCTACAAAATGATAATTTAACTTTATCTTTGTGTACACTCAAGGATAAAGGCAATGTGTTTGATCTCTTGTTGTGTAATTTTTGATGTTGTATTGCTTGTCACAAATAAAGTGATGATGCAGGATATTTATAGACTATGAAGTGATCCCTTGAAGTGGTGTCTTTTTAATCAACATCTCTTCAATTAAAAGTCATAACAATTTGTTAGATTCATGAATCTCATTTATTGATCCATGAATAGAAATATGAAGAGTTATACCTTTATATTATGTAGAGATTTTTCATAAATATAACACAACTTTTCATCAAGTGGTGGCTGCCACACCTTTGACTTTAACCTTTCACACGTGTCTCTAGAAATTGAAAAGACATAACCTTGGTGACTTTTAGTGTTGTAACTTTTTACACAACTCTTCATATAAATCCCTTAATTTAATGAATATTACTGTACAAAAAACACATCCTTTCATTTTAAAATATTCGAACAAATTCTACCCAAAAAAAATTATCTAGCCAGTCTGAATAAGAGTTTCGGGACGGTTTAACTTTTATATTTTTTTCCCTCCCTTATTGAACACAGACAACATCGTTTTGAGTTTGGAAATTTAGCAATCCATCGTGTTGTGCTTTAAAAATTTTATTTTATTGAATTATGTGTGGTTTATATTTGAATGTTCCATTTGTTTGTGGATTAGTATCTTTTTTATTTAAATATTATTTCAATCATAATTCATTTGAACAACGCAATTGAGTGCCCAAGACGAAAGACCGAGAAGACGTGGGTGTTTCATCTTTCATGCATGAAAGACAAGGAGAGATGACCAACTCTTAGCTTTCTCTTACAATGTACGTCATCCACCACTTGATTCAAGTTGCATGTCCCTCTCTGTATATAAAGACACACAAACATATGTCTGCACTAATTGTATGGAATCGAAACATGTTGCATAAACGAAGAGGTTTCTTTATTCATCTATAAATTCCATCATAAATGGACAATACACCAACCCCTATAATATATTCATTCCAGCAGACACATTATTCATTCATTCCTCTAGTAGACATATTATTAACTGTTTATAGTAGAGAATATAAAAAGGACGTGATATGCAGAGAGAGCTAATATATAATATATAATGAGAGGTAGCACTACTATAAATAATACATTTAATGTCACTAATTAACGACCATTTAAAAAAAAAAAGAGAGAAGTAAAAATGCACGTGGTGGCATTTTTGTAATTACAGTGAACTATGTAACGACCGTTTTGCAGGAATGGTCGTTGAAATATGGCATTCAATGACCATTTCTCAGGAACGGTCATTGAAAAATCATTTAAACCATCGTTTTAAGGAACGGTCATTGAAAGGGATTCAACGACCGTTTTTCAAAAAACGGTCGTTGAATCTCCACCCTTAAACCCCGATAGTACCCACATTTTTTGTTCTTTCTAGGTCACTTATATTTTTCTCAGTTTTCTCTCGCCGCTGTCTCACGCCTCCTTCTCCCGCCACCTCTTCAACCACACACTCTTCCTCTCAACTCATGGCTGTCTCTGACACACAATCCCCCCCTCTCGCGCGCACCGTCCGTCAGTGTCTCTCGATCACCTCTATTCCTTCTCCCTCCCCCTCTCCCCTCCGCTGGCGTCATTTCACTCCACCAGCCACCGTCGTCATTTCCACCTTTGTTTCCCGGTAATTCCTCTGTTTTCTTTGGCTGTTCTGTCTTCGTTTTCCTAGTTGTCTATTGCTTGTTCTGAATTTGATATTCTTTTTGAGTGGAAAGGAGTATTGTATTACTTTAATGAGAGCTGTACAATGCTCTATCCTTTACGGATTTACAAGGCATCTAAAACAACAAACAAAATCTTAGCTTGTATGACTTAAAGTGCAGGGAAAAAAAATCAAACCTTTCCTGTTATTCCTTCGTTGTCTTTAGCGTCTTCTGTTTTTTTTTTTTTGCGTTAGAATCCTCCCTTCCAACTTATTTAATTCCAACTTGCTCATTCAAACCCACTTCCAGCTATTCAGATTTAGGTTAGCAACATACATGGTACTATAATCATCCACACTAATATATGTGGACATATAAATATAGAGAGAGAGAGAGAGAGAGAGAGAGGTACTAGTGGAACCACCCATTTACATATGCTTTATGTATTAAAGTTCCTTTTTAAAATTTTGAATTTTGGTGGAGTTGAATTTGTTGGGGCTGATGATGCTCTGATGGGAGAGTTCATGAATTAATAAATTTAAATCCAACTAAAAGCAGAAAAATATGTTGGGTTTAGAGAAAGGTCAATGATACAACCTTAGCTGCCTCTTTACTTTTTTAATGCTACTAGCTTAATTTTTTCCCCCTCTTTTCATAACTTATTGTATCAAGTTGCTTCGCAAAAAGAAACAAAATTTTTCCTATCAAGTTTCAAATTCTGCAATCTACAGAGTTTACAATGGTTTGAGACCGTTGTATAATAAACCATCCTTTTGTTTTGTAATACTACCGGTTTTAAATATTAGACCCAATTTTTAATTTTGTTTGAAAGTTCATGTTTACTATCAAATTACACATACAAATATTAGTATTATGAAAAAATTATCTAAAAATCATGAAATAGTTAAGTTATTTTTTGTCATTTAAGGACTTTTAACTATATGACAATGTTCTTATCATGAATTTTGCATCATTGTATTTAGCATTTACACTAATTATGTTTACTTCTTGTTAACCGATGTTGAAAGCCTCTCTTGTATGTTAGAGTTCTATTCTTGTTAATTGGGTTGTTGTTTGAATTTATGGATGTCTTACTTTTAAGGAGAAATGCTGCTGAAATTTTTAAAAAATGAGTAAGGCATCCCCTACCTTGACCCATATTCATATTATAATGACAATTGGTCTAAAATTGAGTATTGTTGAAAATGGTATAGGCGGTAGTAAAATGGATTATCGTTGGATGAATGCTTTGAGAACTAGTGAAGAATATGAGAATGGAGTGGGATAGTTTATTGAATTTTGCTAAAATGAATGTGCCTAGTAAAAATGGGAAGTATTTTTGTCCATGTGTGAAGTGTGTAAATGAGAGTCAATGGGATATTGATAATATAAGGGATCACTTACTTTATGATGGAATAAATCTTCGGTACACGAGGTGGATATGGTATGGTGACGAAGTAACTTCTTGTGCGTCCCACAAGAAGGAAGTTTTGGATGTTGGAGATGATGATAGAATGGATAAAATGATTCATGATATTGAGGTAAAATGTTTTGCACAATCGCCTGTATATGGTAGTGTGTGGGGTGATGTAGAGACACCTTTGTACCCTGAGTATACTAATTATTCACACTTATCAGATATTTTGCACTTGGTCAAAGGTAACTTGTGGGTGGACCGATAGTAGTTTCACATTGTGACTTGAATTGTTGTGTGATATGTTTCCAGAGGATAATGTACTTCCAAATCATATGTACGAGGCCAAGAAAATCTTGTCTACAACAGGTATGGAGTATAAAAAGATACATGCTTGCCCTAATGACTGCGCATTGTACAAAAAGGAGTATGAAGGACTAAGTGAGTTCTGAAATGTAAAACTTCCAGATAGAAAGTGAAGAAAGGTGTTGGCTGTGGTGATGAGACAAGCAAAAGGCAGCCTTTAAAGGTATTGTGGTATCTTTCAATCATACCGCAATTTAAACAATTGTTTGCTAATGTGAAAGAAGTGAAGAAGTTGAGATAGCATTATGATGAGAGAATATGTGATGGAAAATACCTTCGGCACCCGGCTGATTCTTCATAATGGAAGAAAATAGATGAAATATTTCCAGGATTTGGCAACGAACCAAGAAACCTTCGGCTTGAGCTTTGCACAGACGGAATCAATTCTTATGGTACTCTTAGTAGTATACATAGTGCATGACTGGTTCTTTTGGTGATTTACAACTTACCTCCTTGGTTGTGTATGAAATGCAAGTATATGATACTTTCTATGATGATTTTGAGACCAAAACAGCTAGGGAATGATATCGATGTCTACTTGGAACCTTTGATAGAGGACTTAAAGAAGTTATGGGAGGATCGTGTAGATGTGTTTGATGCATATAAGCAAGAGTCCTTTAAGCTACGTGTAATAATTTTTGCTATGATTAACGACTTCCCTACCGGGAACTTGTCAGGTCAGTGTAAAGGGTCATAAAGCATGTCTGATATGTGAAGTAGGCATACACTTCTATCAACTTAAGCATGGAAGAAAAGTGGTCTAACTTGGTCATAGACGATTTCTTCCTCGGTTCCACCCGTACCGTAGGCTAAAGAAGACTTTCAACAGTTTACCGGAGAATAGAATGGCTACAAAGGCATTAATTGAAGATGAGGTTTATATTTAGGTGAAAAGAATCAATGTCACCTTTGGTAAAAATCAGAGGACTACGGGTGACAAGAACATATGGAGGAAGATGTCAATTTTCTTTGATCTTACATATTGACATACTCTTGATGTGAGACATAGTATTGATGTGATGCATCTGGAGAAAAATGTATGTGATAGCCTTGTTGGTACGTTTTTACACATACCAGAAAAAACTAAAGATGGAATTAGTACGAGGCTACACTTGGTTAAAATGGGAATAAGAGAATGGCTACATCCACAACTAAAAGATGATGGTAAGAGAGCATATATGGAGCCAGCATCGCATACATTGTCAAAAACCAAGAGAAGAAGTTTGTGTGGGTGTTTACATGGCATTAAGGTGCCACAAGAGTATACTTCAAATGTGAGCAATCTTGTCTCAATGGAAGATTTGAAGTTAGTAGGAATGAAGTCCTATGATTGCCAGGTCTTGATGCAACAACTATTACCAGTAGCTATTAGATGCATTATGAAAGATGATATGCGAAGCATAATTACAAGGTTGTGCAGTTTCTTTGATGCTATTTGTAGCAAAGTTGTTAACATTGAAAAGTTGGACGAATTGGAAAATGAGGGTTATACTATCCTATTCTAACTAGAGATGCATTTTGCTCCCGCATTCTTTGATATAATAGTACATTTAATAGTTCATTTGGTAAGGGAGATAAGACTATGCTGCCCGGTTTATCTAAGGTGGATGTATCCTTTTGAGCGATATATGAAGAACTTAAAATGGTATTCTAAAAATCCTTAGCAACTTGAATCCTCAATTGTTGAAAGATATATCTTTGAAGAGGCTATGGACTTTTGCAAAGAATATCTATCAAGGTCGAAGGCTCAATCTCGTCATGAAAAGGGTACAAGTAAGGGAACATGGGGCACAAAGTGAAGAGTATGCGTCTTGAAGAGGTGTTGCAAGCAAACTTGTATATCTTGAATAATATGGAGGAAGTTCAATCGTACTTAGACAAACACAGAAAAAGTTTAAAGCAGATCTATCTAAGAAAAAATGACATGCAGATAGCTAATGAGCAAAATAAGACATTCACAGAGTGGTTCAAGGAAAAGATTTTGCACGAGACCAATGTGTCTGAGACAATCAAATGGTTAGTTTGGGGGCCTTTTTTTTGAGGTCATCACTTGGAGTGGTTTTAATATAAATTGGTATTCTTTCTATACAAAAGCTCAGGATGATGAAGTACTATACAAAATAGTGGGGTGATGGTGGCAGCCGAAGCAATGCACTTTTCTAGTTCGAAAGACAAAAACCCCATATTGGCGTCTATGGTCTATTATGGAGTTATTGAAGACATATGAGAGATAAGCTACACTAAGTTGAGAGTTCCTATATTCAAATGCAAGGGGGTTAACAATAATTCTGTTGAAATAGATTAATTTGGATTTACCTCAATTGATTTTAAAAGAGTTGGTTATAAAGATGAGACATTCATTCTAGCAAGCCAGGCAAAACAAGTGTTTTATGTTATTGATCCATTAAATGAAAAATTGTCTATTATACTCCGAAATAAAAACTACAAGGATGATGGTTGAAGTTTGAATTTTGACAACACACCGCCTTTCACTACAAATCCACCTATACCAACTAAAGTAGAATTGGTAGATGATGATGAATGTGCAACTAGAATTGATCATTGTGAAGGAATTTGGAAAAACGCATAAAGTAAGATTTTGAATTGCTTAAAGTATTCATTTAATTGCAATTTTCACCTTCATTTCTTAACAGGAACATGGCAAGTTCAGATTCGGGTGACTCAGGTGGCTCACTTGTTAAGAAAAAGGTTAGAAGAAGTACAAAGTTGTGATCGTTGGTCAAACGTCATGAGGAAGAAAATGAGAGGGTGCACGTGGAATTTGATGATGATTTGAATCTAATCGGTGAACAGGGAGACACGTTCATTAGTTATATTGGCTATTTAAGTTGAAGCAAAGTTGGCATTCTATTTTCTACTTGGAAGGAAGTTCCAAAAGACAGGAAGGTTATTATTTGGGAACAAATTTTGGTATATATAGTTGTATTTTCATCCTATTTTTATTTCTATTTATTCATATATAACTATTATATATTTTGCTTTATAGCAAACCTAAGATGTCCCCAACACGAGGCAGATGTACAAGCATTGAATGGGGGAAGTTCTTGAGCGATGGAAAGATTTCAAGCCCACGCTCACAACAGTTTGCTTTTCATTTATAAAATTTAAGTCATTCTATGTAGTTTGAGTGTAATCTGCCAAGTCCTTCCTTCCTTCTTTGTTTTGTTTTGTTCCCGTTGTCCACCTCTCATGAAAACTTGTCGTTGTCCACGCCTTCTGTGCAAGACCAAATAAGATGGCGAACGCCGTCCCTTTGTTTTTTAAAGGTTTTTTAATTGAAAAGTTTTTTATTTTTAAGTTTTAACGATTCTGTGGGCTGTGTTACTTTATATACGATGTGTTAGTTAAATTTTTTGCCTGTGTTAATCAAAATTGGAACGCTGCTCAATTAATATTTTTGTATTTGAATACTAAATTATGTATTATTATTATACCATATTTTAAATTGGCGCGGAAGGCAATTTTCTTTTCCCTGCTTCTGCCCAAGTCTATTATGTGACTTCCATGCCCCCCCTTTTTTTTTTTTTTATATTATTATCTGAGTGTCTTCTTTGGGACTTGAAATCAACTTCCGTGCCTTTTATTTTTATTAGTCAAAGTCAAACATGCCCCAATATATAAGAAAAATATATTGTTTTTGAAACCAATATTGTAAAATTTAATATTGGATATTCAAATAATCCTGTATTATAAATGTTTATTTTTGTGATCATATTTTCTTTTTATTTTACCCGCTTCCAAGTCTTAAGCCATCACTTGCATACCTTTTATTAGTCAAACATGCCACAATATATAAATTCTATTTTTGTTAATTATTAATTGTAATTGTCAAGCGTCATCTATATATCATCGCTTATGTAGCAGTATCAGTTATATCAGGGCATGCATATACTTGATGGATTAAGACACCAAGTCTGAAATGAAAAAGTGCTCGTCTTTCGTTATATGGCTTATCGCACCCACCAGCACACAGTGGGACTCACTCTCTCTCTCTATATATACACGTACAATGTACATGTACACACACACACACACACACATATGTGTATATATATGACCGCGCAGATTGCGGAGATATCACGGCTACATGAACACAGAGGTTTTTTGCTTCACATATGTATATGAATTAATGAAAAGAAGACCAACACTTAATACATATATTCACTCCAGCAGAGCAACACATATGATTTAATTATTAAGATTCACACACAAGCATAATGTTTATATATTCAATCACGCCGTATTTATTTGCTGACAACACGACACAACACCAACAGCCACACCGGTTACGGCGTCGTATGATGTACGAACGTACGTAGATCATCGCATGATTATTCAAATTCCAGTGTTATAAATAGCTCCAACGGTCCAGTTAGCTGGAATCACATTGTTGGGCGACTGCACCAAAGTCGGGCTCCCACTGAATTGCACCCCCACCCTAAATGGTCCACGCGGCGCGTTTCTTCTTAAATCAAACACTCCCCCAAACGATCTCGTCAGTGGGATCCAAGTCACACCATTATCCTGTTTCTCATTATCATCAGATGACCACAATTAACTCATACATTTAACAATTAGTTAATTAGTATTGTCTCAACAAGAAGTAATAATTAAGTTTTGACAGTTTCTTACATTGGATATTTGAAGGGCAACGACGTCGTTGGAGCCACGCACGTAGACGACGGCAATAGCGAGGTAGTTATTACGGAAATTGCTGCTCATGTTGATCTCGATCTTAACGGTGGATCCATCGAAAGCACATGAGACCCTCTTGTATTGGACGTTAACGAAGCGCATGCTCCTGAGCTGTCCCGCAGCAGCTGGGTTCATTCCAAGTTCTAAGGAACCATTAAAACTCATAACGAAGTCCATTCCGTTTACTCCACCAGTGTTTGTTGCCACTATCGTCACCCCGTTCCTACTGCATTGTGCAATCATGCACTTTACCTGAATAATTACAACACCATGATCGCTCGTTACATGGAATTAATTAAGCAAACACGTATATATGTATAATCATTATTGAAGATATGTACGTGTTTAATTTGTAGAGCCGTTAATTAATTAGTCCGTCAAGACGACACACTTACTAGGTAGCAGGCACCGCATCCAGCACCGCCTCTGAGTAGCGCATCAGACACTCCGGCCACCTTCCCTGAGTTTTCAGTCCTCCCGTAATCGTCAAATCCACATTGGGCTGATAACATGATGTGTGTGTGTGTGTGTCATTTGGTCAATAATAATAATATTTAGAAGGGCACACTATATCTTAAGAATATAAAACTAAGCAGCAGCAAAATAATAAGGAAAAAACGACAACAACAACAACCACATGTAAGTTTTTGCATTTTAATACAACCCATAAAAGGAAAAAAATTACAAAAACCTGATTAAAAATCAAGTGAAACTATAAGATCGAGAAAAAAAAAAGAATAGTAACTTACAATGGCCTCAGTAATAACATGTGAAATCATAAGAACTTGATAAAAATATATTACAAAGGCTTAGTTAAGAATCAAATAAAATTATAATAACTTGTAGATTGATTTTTAAAGTAAGATACAACTCATGTTACAAGCTAATAGCCTCTAGGCTGAGCCATGGCTTTGCATATAAACATTCTTTTGATTTTGAATACGCAGAAGGTGATGCGTGTGTGTGTGGAGAGGGGTACATAGAGAGGAGTTTTACGTACTTGGGTCTCTATAACCACCGGGTCCAAAACTGTCAAAGGAGGTTCTGGAGTTGATGAATTGGGAGAGGCATAGAGCAGGCAAGAGCAACACACAAACAAGGACCACTGGGTATTTAGAGTGAAGCCCCATTGCTAAATCAATGGAAAATTCAAAAGAGAGCAAATATTGAAACTATGAACTTTATGTGTGAAGTATTGGGTTTTGTGGTTTGGCATGCCAAAGAGACGTGCGTGGTATTTATAGGTTCTAATGAAGGCCTTGTGCATGTATTGTTGTGAGGGACATTCTTCGCCTTCGCATTGGATTTCAATGTAGGCCCTACCAATCTTGACCTTTGCTTAAAAATACATCATCATCTCGATCTTTTGCGTGTATCTATATAATATTAATATATATCATCTCAACAAGCAGAAGGCGATGCAGATGGGTAGGTATTTACACCACACCAATCCATTTTTGGGTTGGATCATAGAAAACAGAAGGTGTAAAAAATTTTTATTGGGAATTCTCCCCCCTTAAGGACGCCTCAAAGAGGTAAATATCTTGTTGGGTCTATTCGATAGGGGTGCCAGGACTAATTGGTTGTCGGGGCCCATACTGGTAAATCCGGCGTTGGCCTTCAGGTTAACGCCAGATACCTGGAAGGTGGGTGCAACGAAGGCAAAAAATATTATATTGCATAAACCATCAATATATATATATATATATCATCTCTCAAGTTTATTGATTATCTATTGATGAATACAATGCCAAATTGCCTATCTGGGCATTAATTATTGCAAGATTTTTAATACTCTATTCAACCCACAACATAAGTTACAAAGAAAAGAAATAATGCTTATTTTTTAATTTTGTCCTTATAGTTAATGTTTCAATATAGCCCATTGTTGTGGCAAAAAAAATATTTAACTCATTGTATTTTTCTCTCTTCTTTAAAACCTTATTTAATATGAGCAAAATTTAAAAAAAAATCAATTTAAGGTAAATTTAATGAGTTAATTACAATTTTTCAATTCCGATAAATTAGTTGAAATGATTTAGATTGTGGAGAGGAAGTATATATTGTTATTAAACTCGCGAGTTGACTTTCTGAGTTGACTTTTTTTTACTTTTATAGCTAATCAAATCGAGTCGAGTCGCTGGCAAACTCATGAGTTTATACACAGAATTTAATATTTTTACGTTTCTAGCTTACAAAATCATACTAATTCACCCTTAAACTCGTATTAACTTTTTTGATTTGTTCATGTTCGGCAGCTTTATATATAAGTTTTATAGAAATTTCTTTATTAAATATAGTAAATTATGAATGTTGATGTATTTAATTTCAATTATTTAAATTTAAAATATACTTAAAATCAAATTTTTGTCATTTTTTATATTTTAATTATTTATTATACACGATTAATAATACCTATTTAATGGTAAAGTAACTCTTACGAGTTTACAATTTTAGTTCACTATGTTTGGAATAGTGTTTTTTTTTTTGGAAAATAAGTGCTTATTACGTAAGTCGAGATAAAACTCCTCTCACATACTTACCTCGTATACCGTAAATCACAATTTATAAGCGTTTATAAGTAAAAAATAAGCTATCCCAAACGAACACATATTATGTTCACGAGTTTACTTAAACTCGCGAGTTTGACAACCTTAATATGTAGAAAAATAAACAATGACACTTGATAAAAGAGGAAAGACGTCGGGATATTTGCAGAAGTCCAGACACTTACTAATAATACAACTTTAATTTGTTACTAACAATGATTGCGATAGATATAGGGTCTGTTTGGCATAGGGGAGTGCAGCCCGCACCGCACGGTAAAAGAAAAAAATCACAGTGGCAGTTTTTATCCCATTTGGTAAGGCGTTGATCTTCCCTACACTTTTGGCTATATCGTGGCTTTTTTTTGAAGCTAATCAAAGGAGCTTTTCCACTGCATTTCCCATCTCTCTCTTCCATCTGCTCTGTTTCGTTGCTTCGTTCGCTGGTTCGCGTGTTCAAAGGAAGAAGAAGATGTTTTGGTCAAATTAGATTTGTCCAAGGACTTTTGTGCAAACTTCAAAAGTTTTTAAGGAGGGATTAAATTGAAAATTGTTGAAATATTTTTAGGGTTCAACTGTAATTTATGAAAAATTTGGGTAATTTTCTATGATTTCCCCGATCCCTTTTCTTCATTCACTTATAATTTTCATAAATTCTGGGGTACTTTTATGTAATTTTCTCTAGTCCTCAAATTAGTGCTTAATCATATAATAATATCCCAAAAAATACATTAATTTGACTTATTGTGTTTTATCAAATTTTAATTTTAATTTAATTTTTCACTTCAGTTATCACAATATATACAAATAATATATATATGATTCATACCCTTTTCAATCATTTTGCATCTAAATGGGCTTTTCAAACTCTAATCCAAATAGGTTTAAGGTTAAAAAAAAAAGTCACTTCTGCCACCGCTAATCCAAACACAAATCACATTTACATTTTCACTTTTTTCCCTACCTTACTTTTCTAAAAGTCAGATGGTAAAAAAAGCCACTTCTCCACCGCTAATCCAAACGGGCACATAATAGATTGATTTAATTTCTTAATCAAGCACTAATCGCGTGAATTTCAATTCTATGAAAAAAAATATATTTTAAAAGCCCGTTCATTTAATTTAGACCCTCGCAATATCTAATTTTAGATAAATAGTAATGAGTGCCACAACTGTACCAGAAAAAGATCAGTGTTAAAAATGAAATATACAATTTTAATGCCTTCAGTTATGCATCATATAAAACTTTTTACAATTTTTTATATTAATGTAATCTTATAATTGATTCATTTTGTGTCACAGTAGCCCCTTAAGGCTTTAATTGCAGATTTTTTGGGAGATGATATATATACTAGAGGCGTGAAATTAATAGCTAACATATTCTGGATATTTTTTTTTGCCAGTAACATATTCTGGATATTGGATGAATACATGTATAGGCATTCACAAATGCCAATAAAGAACTTAATGTTCTTTATTGATTCTAAATATAATTAAAAGAAAAATTAATAAATTACTCTTGAATTAAAACGTACGATTTACTTTTTCTCCTGTGGGCCAAAGAAAACAAAGTTTACTCTTTTCGATTTGAACACTTGACTTTCGAATATAATTTCTTACAACTCTACTTGAAAATATAACATATTTAAATATGAGAAGATAAGTTTATTTTATTTTTTATGAATTCTAAGGCAGCTAGTAGTTTCACACTTTCACTTCTAATTCCTAATCACTTATATAGCTTTTGTCCCTTTTAGAGAATTTTGTGAATGTTCCGGTCCTTGTGCTTAATGATATAAATAGGTCATCCTTTTAGGAACTCGCTGTTACGATGTTATCCCGAATTATATATTTTAGGGGGATAATGACATTTATACACTTGTTAAGAGTGTTAATTACAACGAAAGATCAAGAATTATATAAATTTCAGAGAAGCTAGAATCAAACTAATAATATTAGAATTAAAGGCTTAAAAAATATTTTGTAAAATTAATGAATCAAAACTAAAACATTACGTAATAAAAAATTAGAAGAGTAAAGTATAATTTTTCCTTTTTCCTTTTTTTTTTTTTTCAATTGATCAAGCCGGCCCCGCAATAATGCAATATCTCCTCCCCAGAGTCTGTTTTGGGACGTTTGACGTTTAATCATTAGAAAATTAGAATTTGGATTCAAGAAGCCAAAGGGATGATGATTTTGACATCTATCTAACAGGAAAAACTAGTAAATTACACATTCTAATGTTTCTGAAATAAGCAACGCGCGAAGGGATGGTTTACAATTATTTGAATTTTATATGATATATTGAACATTAATCTTTTTATGTGATTAAATAAAATCATTACCTACAACAACAATTCCTTTACCCACACTTGTGAAACTCATATATCCAAAATTTTCTGTACTATAGATAATTTTCGGTAAATAGCTAAGGAATAATTATTCATTTTTAAAGCATAACATATATACACACACAGAAGTGGGTTTTGCCTCCTTCGATTAGATCTTTTTATGATATGCACAATCAGGAATACCGAACCACTGATAGTGTAAGATCCTTAAATTTTTAGGGTTTAGAGTTAGTTGTAACTTAAGTTTTAGTTAGTCAAAGAGTATAAATAAATTAACAATAAAAAAATATAAGTTCTAAGGAAAAAAATTCAAAAGAAAACTAAATACAAATAAAATATCTTATTAAAATAATCATTTTAATATATGAGTATATGTGTGTAAACTTGTCTTACCATTGAAAATAAAAAAAGAAAGAAAGAAAGAACAAAAAAAAAATGTTTTCTGAAAAAGAAAATTATTATTCTAATAAAAAAAACAAACCTTAACTCTGAATCCTTATATAAATATCCTATCTCACCTGAAAGCGGCTTTCCTTCTTTTCTCTTTTCATCCACTACACTCCTTTTCATGAAAATTGTGCCGTTTTGGTGCAAAAAACTCAATCCCCTCATCTTTTTTTTTTTTTTTGAAAAATAGTATTCATCATCCTAAAGTATTTTTTTAACATAATCAGTTTCCTAAAATATTTTTTTAAGATCCTAAAATAATTTTTTAGTATTATCAAGTATCCTAAATTATTTTTTTAATGTTAGTCAGTACTCTGAAATATTTTCGGTGCAATATTTAAGGATGTTGGGTGCACTAAAAATTAGTTCATGATACTGGATAATACTAAAAAAAATAGTGTAGAGTACTGAATAATACTTAAAAAATACTTCAGGGTGTCTAAAATATTTTTTTAAGATCATAAAATAATTTTCAGTATTATACAGTATCCTAAAGTATTATTTCAGTGTCAGTCAATACTTTAAAATGCGTTTGGTGCAATATTTCAGGATGTTGGATGTACTAAAAATTAATTTAGGATATGAAATAATACTAAAAAGGTATTTTAGGAAACTGACTGTGCTAAAAAAATATTTCCGGACATTAAATATTATTTTTTTTTTAAAAATGAGGGATTTAAGTTTTTTACGTCAAAACGGCACAGTTTTAAGGAGAAGGGGCGCAGCCGACGAAAAGGAAAAAAAAAAAAAAGGAGGAAAGCCGCTTCCATCTCATCAACCCACTGGAGTCTAGAGATCCCAAGGGCGCTCGCTTCTCACTCTTCAGGTTCACGCTTCTCTCCCTTACACTTTTCAGATTCGTGGTCCTACTCCTCTATCACACACATGTCTTTTCACCCTCTCTGGTGCTTTGTCTTTTCATTCTTCATAACCCATTATAATTGGCCCCTTTCCTTATATAGAAAATAGTAGGTGTGGGAAGAGGCTAATAATCTTGTTGCTAATTCGTCCTTTCCTTGGGTGTGGATTATTGTAATTATTTTTTCTGAAAACTCACCAGCTCCCATCAGCTATTTTGTGTAAGAATGTGTATACCACGGTCCCGAAACCCCCCCCCCCCAACATGCATTTTCTCTCCCTACGTGTATGTTTGTGAG
This sequence comes from Inga oerstediana, assembly GCA_963210345.1. Taxonomy (NCBI): domain Eukaryota; kingdom Viridiplantae; phylum Streptophyta; class Magnoliopsida; order Fabales; family Fabaceae; genus Inga; species Inga oerstediana. Next base: position 59,448,500 of record OY723409.1, read on the forward strand.
TATATATATATAGCTTTCTATAACCTATGGTGTCCTTTCTACCTTATTTTTATTTATTTTTTATTTTTTGGTCCCCAAGACCATTGGAATTCATGACTTGTCAGATCAAAAGAAAGTGAAGGCTTAGGCTCCTGATGAATTTAACATTCGTTTTTGGGTCCGTTTTGGTGTGCGCGCGTACAGGTATATATATATATATTTATCAATGTCCAAGCCTTTAACCAATTTTCTACTGTGTATCTCTTTATTTTTGTTGTCTTTTATTTCCCATTCTTTTTTTCTGCCCTTGCCGTTAAAATTTTTCGTCCTTCATTCTTTTATTTTTTTTAATTGTTTGAGTTGTTGCCCAAGACATGTCAAACTCATTTTTTTAAAAAAAGAAATGTGTGTGTGTAATCTCCACCACCAACAAGCCCTTTTTTTTTTTTTGCTTTTTCCCACGTCTGTGTCATCATATATGTGTGTAACTGGTATATATTTAAAATATGTTGCCTTTTATAAGAAATTATTCCCAAATAATACTATATCTAAATAAAAACAGTGGAATCCATTGAAATTTAGGTGTGTATAATATTAGTCATAGAGAGTAATTTTAAGACTTTAGAGCAGTTTTAATTAATATATTAATAGATGTTTATTTGTGTGATTTTGTAGACTCGCATTGAGAGCTTTAAAGTAATATTTGTGTGATTACCTGTACGCTTGGGAGTAATATATAACTTTGAATATTCTTCCATATACTTGTGAATTGTGTATGATATATTGTGAATGACTATCTTTTATAAAGGAAAAAAATGGACCGAATTATATGTATATGTATATATATTGTAAATTCTCAAGTAAGTAAATTTACAAGTAAATTCCTTTATAACTCACTTTATTTGCATAGTTAATAATTTAATTTATAATTAATGTATTATTGGATTATTGTTTCCTTCTAGACATGTTTGGATATGTGAAGATATTTGATACGAATGGAAGCATGATTTATTGTACCTTATCTTTTAATGATATTATATGTATTGATGATTAAATATAGCTATCATGACGTTTCATTTGTAATGGGTTGGAGTAAGGAGGAATTTGTTTGATGAGATTTTTTACCATGTGGTATTCCATCACTCGGTGCATAATAGATGACACTTGTCAGAGCCCCTTCTTCCATGTTTTCCTTTGGTCAGGGTTTCATTAGAGCTGTGGGACATGTGACACATTTTTAGTTGTGTTCTTCTAAGGAGTTCAAAATCACTACATAAAGTGGAGTAATGAAGTATTTTTTGGTGTACTGGTGGTAATGAAGGGTATTCGGAATAACAATAACACGTACTACTATCAAGATAGTACAGTTATTGGGATAGCAACAGTGACATCCAATGATGAGAAGGAGGTAGAAGCAACCAGGTTGTAGCACATGCGCTTAGAACATGCTAGAGAAAAATATTTGAAAGCTCTATTAGATTAGGGATTGTTAAAAGGATTAAAGCCTTACGGTTTGAAGTTTTGTGAGCATTGTGTAAATGGGAAACAAACAAGGGTTAAGTTCGGTAAGGCTATCCATAATACAAAGGGTATTTTGGATTATGTTCACTCTGATGTTTGGGGTCCTTCCAAAATACCTTCGTTGGGAGGAAAACATTATTTTGTAACCTTTGTTGACGATTTCTCTCGAAGAGTTTGGGTGCATACGATGAAGACTAAAGATGAAGTGTTGGGAATTTTTCTCAAATGGAAGGCGATGATGGAAATACAAACAGGCAGGAGGATCAAATGTCTTCATACAGATAACGGACGAGAATATAGGAATGATTCTTTTAAGAAGATTTGTGAGGATGATGGCATCGTCAGACAATTCACCGTAAAAAATACACGACAACAGAATGGAGTGGCATAATGCATGAACTGGACTTTGCTGGAGAAGGTTCGGTGTATGTTGTCTAATGCTGGCTTGGGCAAAGAATTTTGGGCAGAGGCAATAACATATGTGAGTCACCTCATTAATTGTCTACTATTTGCTGCTATTAGTGGTAAGGCATCGTTGGAATAATGGTATAGAAAACTTATATAGATTATGATTCTTTGCATGTTTTTGGCTCAATTGCATACTATCATGTAAAAGAGTCAAAATTGGATGCGAGGGCAAAGAAAGCTATTTTTTTGGGGATCACTTTTGGAGTTAAAGGATATCGTTTATGGTGTTCAGAGATAAAGAAGATTATATTCAGTAGGGATGTTACTTTTAATGAATTTGCTATGGTGAAAAAGTTAGTAGCTACAAATACCAAACAAATTGATGATGCTTTAAAGCAAGTAGAGTTTAAAGGTGATTAGGACTTTTTTCGTACGTTAGCCTTAGGGTCTACAATCAAAAATTAACCAAGGATTGCATATAGGCAAACTTAGGATCATTCTCTTTTCTCGATGAGCCTTTTATTGAATCCTAAGTAATCTAAATGTCATGTACATGCAAGAAAACAAGGGGAAATGGATTTTGGTTTTTTTCAAATTAATAACTAAAAGAAGGAAGCAATTTAATTAAAAACTAAACTATTGTTTTTGGTTTCTTTTTAAATGGGATGATTAATGAAATATGAATGAAGTGAATTCTCTTGAGAAATTGGTTCAATGGCTATCCTAGCTCACTGAATGATATGGGAGTTGAAATTCTTCAAGTCTTAATTAAAAACACCAAGTAATCACATTAGGTCTAACACTTTTAATTTATAGCTACTCCTACAATCGCATTCATAATTATTGCTTAAAAGTATTATTCAAGAGCCACTTGATATGTGAAATGGATTAAATTAATGCAATTATTTTCTTTAATATGAATACACAAATGCGCCACTCAAATTAACTCAAATCAATTACACAAGCTACTAATCACATAGCAAGCATAATCTCATTGAATTAATAGGAAATATATAACCATAAAGCAACCAATCACAATAATTCCAATCCAAACACAATGTAAACAATCTTAGTTTAACAATATGGAGTCCAAATAACTCAACAAAATTCTAATGAGAATACCTTAGAACATAGCTAGGAATTACAATAGCAATAGAAAATTCATGAAGGAGAGCTAAGAAAGAAAACTCCCCCTTGAAGCTCTTGAACTCAAGCCAAATCCCTAATAATCAAGAGTTGAAAGCCTCGGCCATGCATTGAATTTGGTACTGTCACTACCAAAGCTTGCACAAAATGTCAACAGAATTCCATTTAAATTGAAGAACCGAAAATAAAGAATAAAGTGGAGGAAGGGTCTGTTGGGTTTTGTTTAGGTAAGAGAACAAAAAAAATATGTAATAATAGAATGTTGGAAGGAGAAGGATCTGTGGTTACAAGCTCAGAGAGGCAGTGGTGGTTTGAGTGGTAAGAATCGAGAGGTGCAGGGAAGATGATGATGGAATGAAGAAAGAAGATGATGGTGGTGGAGTTGTTGCTGTGATCGTCTATTCCCTCCTCGCTCTGAAAGTTTCAACTCAGTGTCGACTGTGGGAAGAAGAAATAGTGAAGGTAGTGATGAAGCTCGATCCCACTCTCCAGGGAAAAACTCACCGCGAGCTCTCTGTTTTCCCCCAAGCTCTGTGTTCTCTTTCGGCTTCACCAAGCTCGTTGGAATACGGTGGTGACTGTTTAGCTTTCCTACTTACCGGAGGTAACAGACGATAGCAGTGGTGCAAATCTTTAGGCGCGATCTGGTCTCTCCCTTCTCTCGCTGCAAGTTGTTGCTGCCCTCTCTGTTTCAGAGCTCGCCGGCGGAAAAAGGTGATTATGGTTGAGGGAGGGCCGGCGAGGAAGAAGAGGACGATGATGGTTGAGGGAGGGCCAGCGAGGAAGAAGTTGTTGCTGCTCTCTCTTCTCAAGCTCTCTCCTCAATCCACGGCGCTCCCCCTCGCTCCTAGACTCCCAGCTTGCCTCCGTTATTTCTGAAGAAGTCCTTGGTCAAATGAGGTTTTTACCAAGGACTTCCGTGAAAATTGCAAAAGTTCATATATAGGGACTACATATAAACTTTTGAAACTCTTGTAGGGTAAACTATAATTATCAAAACTTCTAGGATTTTTCTGTGATTTTCCATAGGCCCTTTCTTTACATTTTTGTAATTTAGAGAAAATTTAGGGACCTTTTCTGTAGTTTTTCCCAAACCTCAAAATATTACTTCTAACCCTCCAAAATCTCTAATTTCTTTTTTAACACATACAATACAAGATTAAGCATAACACAACATCAAAAGTGCAAGAAAATATTTGCATAAATAATTAACAAATTTATGATCATTTTACCCCTAATACACTTAATTCAATACAAATGTTTCTAATTAAAATTTGTGTTTAATCATGCAATAATGTCCCATAAAATGCATTAAAAATCCCAATTTAGCTAAGAAAAAATCATATGAAAATATGGTTCAATCAAAAGGAAAGATGATTTTCCTAGTACGAGTAACAAACAGGGGAAAAAAAGAAGACTTCCCTAGGGAAGAGGAAGAGTCAGTTGAGAGGGAGGTTTTAACTCATGAATCTTAACAGCAATATAAATCAATAGCAACCAACAAGCCAAAATGAACAATAAGAAAGCTAATCATTTCAAGAGTTAATTACAATTTTTCAATTTCGATAAGTTAGTTGAAATGATTTAGACTGTGGAGAGGAAGTATATAGCATTATTATCAAATTCGTGAGTTAACTCTCCAAGTTTATTGTTTTTATGCTTCTAGCTTACTAAATGAATTGAGTTACTAGTAGGGGTGTTCAAAACCGGGACCGGGACCGGGATCCACCACTCCCGGTCCCGGTCCCGGTTTTTGGCCGGGATGCAAATTGCATCCCGGTCCCGATCCCGGTCCCGGTTTGGTCCCGGTCCCGGTAATCCCGGGCGGGACCGGGATCAAACCGGGAATTCCCGGTTTTTTTAAAAAAAAAATTTAATTTAAAAAATATTATTATTTTAGTTAAATTTTCTATAATCTAGTGTTTAAAGTAATTATTTAACATCTAATAAGACCATAATAATCACACAAATTGATCTAGAATTTAAAAATAACATCTTATTATTATTATTATGATCACTTTCATCATTTTTGTTATTATTTTTATACATTATATAGTAGGATTAGTATCACAATATATATAGTTTAACTCCAACTAAATATGTGATACACATTTTATCAAATGATAACTTAAATTATGGGATAAAAAATACAAAAATAAAACAATAACTTAATTTTTAAGAAAAAAATAAAAAAAAATAAAAAAACCGGGACCGGGACCGGGATCACAAGGTATGTGACCGGTCCCGGTCCCGGTCCCGGGTCCCTTAGATCCCGGTCCCGGTTTTCCCGGTCCCGGTCCCGGCCGGGACGGGAATTTTCCGGGATAAAAATTCCGGGACCGGGACCGGACAACCGGGACCGGGATACTTTGGACACCCCTAGTTACTAGTAAACTCATGACCGTTATAAACTCAGTTAAACTCATGATTTTATACACTAAATTTAATGTTTTTACATTTCTAGTTCAAGTACCCTACCCGACTCCTAACCCACGAGTGACCCGATTGACTGGATTGCCGCGAGCTATGATCTCAGGTACCCTACTCGATTTCATGCAATCTTAGGGTTTGACTATGATTTCAGTGGCGGCTTTTATGAAAAACATTTTACAATCAAGATCTGAGACTTTGATTTCACACAAAATCGAAATCTCAAACCAGACCAAAATCAAAGAAACGATTCAAAAACAAAACCATGAATTCCAGTTTCAGATCTAATCCATAACAGAAATCACGAAACCAGCAGCGGCAATTGAAACAAAACATATCGCATATAATCAAAAATCGCATAAGAACAGATTTCTTCAAAAACAAAAATCAGAAAACGATTTCAAGATCAAAACTTTCAAAACAATTCCTTATCGTATTAACCATATCAGATACATATTTGTATGTTTCTTATAAACATACATATATATCCCATATATATCACATGTATAAGAACATAAACTTAATTTAAATGCACAATTGACCTGGCTTTGATGACGTTGTTGAGATTGGCAAGCACAACAAAAATTTAAAATTACAATCCCAATTGAGGATCTATCAACGACGTTTAAATTGAGTTAGAAAGAATCGTACATTTTTACGTTTTAGGGTTTTCGATCTTCAAGAACTGACACTTCAGATCAACTCCCTTTACCGGTATCTACACGAATGCAACTTCAACATGGATTGCGTGCTAGTGCCTCCAATGTCTCTTTAGGGTTTCATTGCTGCTCCTTTTCTTATCCAAACTAGTATTATGCTACCCATTTGTTTTTATATCTGATAGGGCTATATTGGATTTTCAAAATTAATCTTAATTTATTTTGAAATCAATTAACACTTAATTATTTTTATGAGCTAATTAAATAAAGGGTTAAGGTGCAAAAATAGCAAAGAACTATTTCGCTAAGTGCACTCAGCACAATTAACTATTTTTTGGTGCAAAACTAGACATCAACAATATTTTTGGGTGCAAAAGTAGCAACGCCGTTAACTCAAGATAACTTCCGTTACTTTAATATAATTTTAGAATGGTTAAGGTGCAAATTTAGCAACAAACTATTTTCTTATGAACACCCAACACAATAATTTTTCACACGAGCATTTACAAGATAAATATGAGCATTTACATTAATGATCTTACTTTTTTCATAAGAGCATTTATAAGACAAATAAAGGGATTTAAAAGAATCCGGGGAATTAAAAAATTTTGGTCTTTCATATATTTATCTTGTAAATGTCTATATTTATCTTTCCACTGACAAAACCTAACTTTTACTTGACTGAATGGGGTGCAATTAAATTTTGTTAACTCACTGTATTCTTTTAAATCTCTTTATTTTGTCTTGTAAATTCTCTTATTAGAAAATTGGTGGCACCCATATTTTCTAAAAGGGTTAAGTTGAAAATTTAGCAATGAATTATTTCCCTATGGGCACTAACGCAATTGTTTTTCTTAAGAGCATTTATAAGACAAATATGAGCATTTACATAAGAGCATTTACTTTTTTTCTAATAAGAGAATTTACAAGACAAATAAAGAGATTTAAAAAAATATAGTGAGTTAACAAAATTTTGCTGCACCCCATTCGGCCAAGTAAAAATTAGGTTTTGTCAATGGAAAAATAAATATAGGCATTTACAAGATAAATATATGAAAGACCAATTTTTTAATTCCCCGGATTCTTTGAAATCCTTTTATCTGTCTTATAAATACTCTTATGAAAAAAATAAAGCAAGATCATTAATGTAAATGCTCCTGTGTAAATGCTCATATTTGTCTTGTAAATGCTCGTGTGAAAAATTATTGTGTTGGGTGTTCATAAGAAAATAGTTTGTTGCTAAATTTGCACCTTAACCATTCTAAAGTTATATTAAAGTAACGGAAGTTATCTTAAGTTAACGGCGTTGCTACTTTTGCACCCAAAAATATTGTTGATGTCTAGTTTTGCACCCAAAAATAGTTAATTGTGCTGAGTGCACTTAGCGAAATAGTTCTTTGCTATTTTTGCACCTTAACCCTTAAATAAATTCAGTTTAATTAAATCTGTCCAACAATTTTAATTTAACCTATTTATTTAATCCAAATAAAGAGCCAATGAAAATAGATTTAATTTATCTTTATAAATTAAATATTACATATTATATTTTAATTATGTTTGTTTTTAAATTTAATTTATCTGATAAAACTAAATTTAAAACTAACACAATATAATAATATTATCATATAACACACACACGCACGCACGCACGCACGCACGCACGCACGCACGCACGCACGCACGCACGCACGCACGCACGCACGCATGTATGACAAAAATACATATATAATATCATTAATTTTCTTTTCATGAATTTTATATCATATACATATATATAAATATAAAATCCGTCCATCCTAGATCAAATATTGTATTCATTGAATCTTAGACACATTTTAGATTCAATGAATCTGGACATTATAGCTCGTGTTGGGCTATTCTTGTGTGTAACCCTATAGGCCCATATGAAGTTGGTAGTGGGCCAATAACTGTACTAACCCACAAGTCACAAGCGGCTTCTAGTAAGACATTAAGACTACCCAATTCATATGAGGATCGTTAATACGATGCAACCTGTCATACAACCATGTCACATCTCTTTTGTCACATGATATTTTGGCCAAGGATGGGGCATGGATAATGTCAACCTTCTGTTCCTGACCATTACTTTCCCGATTCCTGAGTAGTTTGACAATAGAAATGGAAACTCCTTTCCATCATAGTATGGCCATACATTTCTCAGACTCACTTATCGAAGGGCCCAGTAATATCTCTCTACTAATGTACCATCTTGACCATTCACATTCTTCTGCATGAAAACCACCAAGCTTGATTATAGCCTTTATCATCACTCGGTCAAAGGTGACTTTTGACTAAGTCAAAGCTTAGTGACTCTCATGTAAGAATTCATGATGATCTCATGTAGAAGGGCATAGTAATGCGGTTATACATGAGATAAACTTATAATTTGATCCATGTAGCTTTCTCATAACTGTTCAGTCCAACACCTTGTACATTTACAAGTGCCTAAGACTTTGATTTGTATTTTCATACCTCATCAAAGTCATACTGGTCTCACTTCATTGATGCTCCCGTACAAATGATCAACCATGGACATTTAGGATAATCTTTATGATTTATCCAAGAATACAGTTATTATAGTTAATATGCAAATAATATTATAACAGAATGGAGAAATTCATTAAATAATAATGTTTAAAGTACAATGATTGGCCCTTAAAGCATAATTTCTAACAAGACGTGTGTTTAATTTGTGTTGGGTTAAGGCACACTCACCTGGTAGCAAGCACCGCATCCGGCGCCATTCCTCCAAAGCCCAGCCACAGCCGCCACCTTCCATTTGTTTACGCTTCTCCCATAATACCCATATCCACATGCTCCACCTGCACATATTTACAATATTTACAAGGGTACTCTATAAGTTAAAGAAGCATGCATATGCATCATCAAAAGTAAACTTCTAGAGTGTGTCCTAATTAATAGTGTACACGCATGAAGTTATGGGTTCAATGTTCAAACTATAGACTTAGAACTCATGCATGATGTAAGGGTGACTACAGAATATAGAGAACGTGATCATATACAGAGAGGGGTAATAATGTAATGAGAGGTAGGAGTTTAACGTACTTGGAGTTCCATAGCCATCAGAGGTAGCATAATAGGCAGCTCGGGAGGGAGTGAAGCCTTGGGAGTTGAATAGTGCAGCTGGTAACAGCATCATCACACACACAAGGCCCACTAGGTATTGAGAATGAAGTCCCATTTCTAAATGCCAAATATTTGTTCAACTGCACAAGCAAGAAAAAACTACGATATATAAATGTGTTTGTATACAAGTACTTGAGTTACGTTTACTGGTGAGGAGGAAAAGATGAGGAGAGGGTATTTATAGATAACAGTGGAGGCCTTGAGAATTGAAAAGGGAGCCTTATTCCCTTTTGGAACACGGATTGGATCGGAATAATAAAGCGCACACCTTGACCATAGCGTCTAAATTCTGTGTGCGGGCGTCCCCGAAACTATATATTTATATATGATTATAATGCATGACAAATTGGCTATCTGTGTTCTAACTGCAACATTTTTTTTATTATATAGCAAGATCCATACCAACAGGCGAACTTGATTCAAAGATTAGGGCTTGCAAATATATTAATAACTAGAGGTGGTGGCTAAGCAAAAGGAACACAGGATGTACACAGGTGGTAGTACGTACGTATACAATTATATATATAATGATGGTGATTAATATCTACAGTTCCAATTTCTTAATCTATTATATTACTTGAAAGCTTGTAGAAACGGCTTTAATAACGGTGTTAACTTGAAACATTTGATAATGTACTACTTTATTAACGGCGTTAATTCTTTCAACCGATTTTATTAGCATGAGGTAAAAGGTCATATTGGGATATGTATTGTTAAAGAAGAAAGGAAGATGAAAGATCTACAATTATTACGCACAGAAAAAACGTTCACTAATTTGAGACATGAATAATATTAATTAATTAATTTTGAATACCAAAAGTTTCATTGTAAAGTGGTCGCACATACTGCTTGATCAATAACAGTGTTAACCTGAAACATTTGATAATGCATCACTTTATTAACGACGATAATTCTTTTAACAGATTTTATTTGCATGAGGTAAAAGGTCGTATTGGGATATGTATTGTTAAAGAAGAAATGAAGATGAAGATCTACAATTAATGCGCAAAGAAAAAACGTTTACTAATTTGAGACATGAATAATAATAATTAATTACTTTTGAATACCTAAAGTTTCATGGTAAAGTGGTTGCTAATCTTTCACATTCGTTTATAAATGTTGTGTTTCGAAACCTTAATAATTACTCCCCGGTCCTTTTTATAAGCAACTTTTATTTTTATTGCGCAAAACGAACAGACAGTTATTAAGATTAGTTAAAAACAATAAACGTATAAAAAATGCCATGTTTCTTCCAAATATACCCCTATTTATGAAAAGAGCATAGGAGAGAGAATGAATAATAAATATGAGAGAGTATGAATATAAAATATGAGAGAGATGTGCAATAAATGAGTAAATGAAAGAGAATTAGTGGTGAGTGGAAGATAATTAATATATAGATCTGTATTGAATAGGGGTAGAATAAGAACAAGTAGTTTAAATTTTGAGACACAGGTAGAAAGTTGCTTCTAAAAAGGATTAACCCTAAAAGAAATAAAGTTGCTTATAAAAAGGATTGGAGGGAGTATTAATTAATATATATCATATATCGACCATTTATTTTTAAGTAGTATGATGGTGCGATTTACATTTGTTCACACATGCAAGCAATATTTCTGCTCATTTATAACGGCTTTAATAACGGTGTTAACTTGAAACATTTGATAATGTACTACTTTATTAACGGCGTCAATTCTTTCAACCGATTTTATTAGCATGAGGTAAAAGGTCATATTGGGATATGTATTGTTAAAGAAGAAAGGCAGATGAAAGATCTACAACTATTGCGCACAGAAAAAACGTTCACTAATTTGAGACATGAATAATATTAATTAATTACTTTTGAATACCAAAAGTTTCATTGTAAAGTGGTTGCACATACTGCTTCAATAACAGTGTTAACCTGAAACATTTGATAATGCATCACTTTATTAACGACGATAATTCTTTTAACAGATTTTATTTGCATGAGGTAAAAGGTCGTATTGGGATATGTATTGTTAAAGAAGAAATGAAGATGAAGATCTACAATTAATGCGCAAAGAAAAAACATTTACTAATTTGAGACATGAATAATAATAATTAATTACTTTTGAATACCTAAAGTTTCATGGTAAAGTGGTTGCTAATCTTTCACATTCGTTTATAAATGTTGTGTTTTGAAACCTTAATAATTACTTCCTCTGGTCCTTTTTATAAGCAACTTTCTCATCAGGGTAGCCTTCACGGGCTCCAGAGCCACCTATTACAGCACCCCCGATGGCTATAGAACTTCTAGTAAGTAATAAAACTCTTTTAAAACCCTCCACACACACACACACACACACACACACACACACACACACACACACACACACACACACACACACACACACACACACACACACACACACACACACACACACACACACACACACACAAAAATCATCACTTTCTTTGTACCCTTCTAAATACCTTTTATATACATGTGACACACACACACAAAAATCATCACTTTCTTTGTACCCTTCTAAATACCTTTTATATACATGTGATCAGCCGAAGCTTGTGGATATGGAAATTATGAGAGAAGTGTGAACCATGGGAGGGTTGCCGGCGTAGCAGGGTTATGGAGAGGTGGCGCTGGATGCGGTGCTTGCTACCAAGTAAGGTGTAAGAATTCAAAATTATGTGATAACTATGGAACCATGTTAGTGGCAACAGACTATGGAGCAGGAGACAGAACTGACTTCATTATGACTCCAATACGAATTCGGAGTTCAAAAGTTGATCCAATACACCGTCCGTTGATGAAAGGATCGATAGCAAGCACAGCGGATGCACAATCAGGAGCGAACATCGTCGGTTAAGAGGGGTAGCAATGGCGTAGAGGCAAACATCATTGGTAAAGGCAACTTCGGGTGGTGATGATGACGAATCACAACGTTAGGTTCTATGGTTCATGAGAATTACAGCGTCAAGTTCTATGGTGGGGATGGTAGTGAATCTCAATGCACGGTGTGAGGGTGGTGGCCTGAACGGAACACGGCGTTGGATTAATTCAACAGTCACTGGCGTTAGGGTTTGGAAGGTTCAACTGGGTCGGGTCATGTTCTTGATTCAACAGTCAATATGAGTCGGAATGAATTTTGAGTTCCAAAAAAAGGAGCGCGTGTGGAAGCCAATGGAAAGTGACGCATGCCTTTCTCCTTCACATATCACAAGGGACTGAAGTTGGACATTTTCTAATGAATTCTTGGCAGTTGGATTGTGCAGATCGAGGAGAATTGAGGATTCTTGAATCTCTGATAACCCTCTTGGGCTGTTTTCTTGGGCTCTTTCTTATATTGTGGCCTGACAAGTCCTTATTTTTGCAGGGTGCAGATGAGATAACTGGGCTAGCTTCTTTGTTTTCTTGAAAAACAACATGGTGCTCTGATACCATAAAAAGTCTTAACCCTCTCTTACTTTACGCAAGTTTTGTGGAAGAAATATAGAAATCTTATTAATTGAAAAATCTGTAATCAACAATAAGATTTGAACCTATTTATACACACTTGGTTCTGTCCTATTGGGCCGAACAATAGGAAGATATTACAAGCCCAATCCATTACACATGCAAAGTTGTACACAACATTCTAAAACAAAGTCAGTTGACTAACTCTACTAAAGTTTATTTGCTTGCATGTGTGTACAAATGTAAATCGCACCATCATACTACTTAAAAATAAATGGTCGATGATATATATTAATTATTACTCGCATCAGTCCTTTTTATAAGCAACTTTCTCTCTTTTAGGGTTAATCCTTTTTAGAAGCAACTTTCTACCTGTGTCTCAAAATTTAAACTACTTTTTCCTATTCTACCCCTATTCAGTACAGATCTATATATTAATTATCTTCCACTCACCACTAATTCTCTTTCATTTACTCATTTATTGCACATCTCTCTCATATTTTATATTCATACTCTCTCATATTTATTATTCATTCTCTCTCCTATGCTCTTTTCATAAATATGGGTATATTTGGAAGAAACATGGCATTTTTGATACGTTTATTGTTTTTAACTAATCTTAATAACTGTCTGTTCGTTTTGCGCAATAAAAATAAAAGTTGCTTATAAAAAAGACCGGGGGAGTAATTATTAAGGTTTCAAAACACAACATTTATAAACGAATGTGAAAGATTAGCAACCACTTTACCATGAAACTTTAGGTATTCAAAAGTAATTAATTATTATTATTCATGTCTCAAATTAGTAAACGTTTTTTCTTTGCGCATTAATTGTAGATCTTCATCTTCATTTCTTCTTTAACAATACATATCCCAATATGAACTTTTACCTCGTGCAAATAAAATCTGTTAAAAGAATTATCGTCGTTAATAAAGTGATGCATTATCAAATGTTTCAGGTTAACACTGTTATTGAAGCAGTATGTGCGACCACTTTACAATGAAACTTTTGGTATTCAAAATTAATTAATTAATATTATTCATGTCTCAAATTAGTGAACGTTTTTTCTGTGCGTAATAATTGTAGATCTTGCATCTTCCTTTCTTCTTTAACAATACATATCCCAATATGACCTTTTACCTCATGCTAATAAAATCGGTTGAAAGAATTAACGCCGTTAATAAAGTAGTACATTATCAAATGTTTCAAGTTAACACCGTTATTAAAGCCGTTTCTACAAGCTTTCAAGTAATATAATAGATTCTTGGGTTTACTGGGTTAGGAGGCAAAGATGAGGAGGGTATTTACTATTTATAGATTATAGGGGAGGCCTTGTGCATTTGAAAGGAAGATCCGGTCCAACTTTTCGTGCCCTTGGGACACGGGATTGGATATTGGAATAATTAAACCCACATATATATGCAGACCTGGCATCCAAATCTGTGTGTGTGTGTGTGTGTGTGTGTCGAAGCTAGCTATTTATGATTATGATGCCAAATTGCCTATATGTGTGCTATTTCAACGATTTTTTTTTAATAGGAGGCTAGAGGACTTGGCAAAATTGATTTGATTCAAAGGCTTAGGTGCCGGATGATGGAAATAGAGGGGGTCAAGGGAAAATTGGAAGAGGTACACAGGAAGGACACGTTCAAATGCTTCTGAAATAAGAAACATATACACATTACGGAATAGATAGTATAAAATTATTAAGGGTTAAGGTGCAAAAATAGCAAAGAACTATTTCGCTAAGTGCACTCAGCACAATTAACTATTTTTGGGTGCAAAACTAGACATCAACAATATTTTTGGGTGCAAAAGTAGCAACGCCGTTAACTCAGGATAACTTCCGTTACTTTAATATAATTTTAGAATGGTTAAGGTGCAAATTTAGTAACAAACTATTTTCTTATGAACATCCAACACAATTATTTTTCACACGAGCATTTACAAGACAAATATGAGCATTTACACAGGAGCATTTACATTAATGATCTTACTTTTTTCATAAGAGCATTTATAAGACAAATAAAGGGATTTAAAAGAATCCGGGGAATTAAAAAATTTTGGTCTTTCATATATTTATCTTGTAAATGCCTATATTTATCTTTCCACTGACAAAACCTAACTTTTACTTGATTGAATGGGGTGCAATAAAATTTTGTTAACTCACTGTATTCTTTTAAATCTCTTTATTTTGTCTTGTAAATTCTCTTATTAGAAAATTGGTGGCACCCATATTTTCTAAAAGGGTTAAGTTGAAAAGTTAGCAATGAATTATTTCCCTATGGGCACTAACGCAATTGTTTTTCTTAAGAGCATTTATAAGACAAATATGAGCATTTACATAAGAGCATTTACTTTTTTTCTAATAAGAGAATTTACAAGACAAATAAAGAGATTTAAAAGAATATAGTGAGTTAACAAAATTTTGCTGCACCCCATTCGGCCAAGTAAAAGTTAGGTTTTGTCAGTGGAAAGATAAATATAGGCATTTACAAGATAAATATATGAAAGACAAAATTTTTTTAATTCCCCGGATTCTTTGAAATCCCTTTATCTGTCTTAATTATAAATGCTTTTGTGAAAAAAATAAAGTAAGATCATTAATGTAAATGCTCCTGTGTTCATATTTGTCTTGTAAGTGCTTGTGTGAAAAATTATTATGTTTGGTGTTCATAAGAAAATAGTTTGTTGCTAAATTTGCACCTTAACCATTCTAAAATTATATTAAAGTAACGGAAGTTATCCTGAGTTAACGGCGTTGCTACTTTTGCACCCAAAAATATTGTTTATGTCTACTTTTGCACCCAAAAATAGTTAATTGTGCTGAGTGCACTTAGCGAAATAGTTCTTTGCTATTTTTGCACCTTAACCCAATTATTAATACTACCCGGAGTCTTTAATATAACAGCCAATTAACTTTTTTTTAAAGAGATTTAGAAAGTTAAATAAGTTAACCATAACATATGTTGCATATAGTTAGATTATTATATATTAGTTTATATATTAGGCAAATTAGTTCGAATAAAACTGATAAATATATAATATTTTAATGTAGTTTATTTAGCTTTCTTAATCTCTTTAAAAATATGTCAATAGGCTCTTATATTAAAAAACAAAGAGAGTATTATGTTTGATATATTGATGATGATTATACGTACAATCTCAATTCAATTCTTACTTTTTAAGCAAGTTTAGAGAGAAAGTCAAGAAAAGAAAGTATAGCTAGCTAGAGAGAGCCGCGGGACACCTTTTTCTCATTTTCGGTCCAATATAACCACATTTTTATTTATTTATCAAACATCCCTCATTGTCCTTGATAAGTTCAACATCAAAACTTGCATTCCCCTTAAAAGTTACTGTTTTTGCAAATTAAAGCTATATATACATAGACTAAGACTCATTTTTCTTTTTCGTATACTAAATATCTAACTTGCCTTGTACGGCGAGTTTTTTTATCCCCTGGTTGGCTCTATAATTCCAACTTGATAGTACTCAGAACATAAAATGAAGGAAATTAAAAAAGTGATCCTGACAAGTATTTGAAATCTTCAGATAAATATGTGAGAGGAGTCTTATCTCAGCTTGCGGCAAATTACTTCTGAAACTACCGTTTTGTGGTTTCCCAAACATTCACAAACTAATGAAGGGGTCGCATTACTATGGACACCACAGTTGATGGTTTCCCCACTTTACTTTCTCTTATGGAATTATAAACTTTTTTTTTTTGTCGTAAAAGGAAAAAGAAAACAGGGGTAAGGTTGACAAAGATAATCATCGTATTTAATCCGTTTGGTTGCAAGTTGAGGAAAATTAAAATAAGAATGCCTTTTTTAAAAAAATTGATCAATAATAATCGAGTTGTTGTTGTAAATATTGCGTATGAGTGTGTCAAAGAAAGAGTCTCTCCATTATTATGAAATATTTTAAAATGAAGAGATATGTCTTGAAAAGTCATGTCCTAATAAATTAAGGGATTTATGTTGGTTCATGAATTAACATGGTTCATGAATTTAATATATGATTATGACTTCTACTTGAAAAGATGTAATCTTAAGAGGAACCTTTTTAAGGCATTGATTCATGTTTATAAATACCCCAACCGTGACACCATTTGGAGAAGAGAGAATAGAAGCCTCGGTAATCTCTCACTAATTTACTTTATCTTCCGCCAGTTCTGCCGCCCTGTATCCTCACAGGAAGGGTTCGTTTAATCCTGGGGAGATGCCGCTTCTTATTTACTGAGGGGGCTGCGGAATATCTCTTAAGGACAGTGTCCTCAGACATGACTCAAATCAAATATTTTCTTGTTTCTTTGCAGATTTTGCCTACAATCTTAAGAGATATTTTTCGTGCTTTTATTGGAAATGCATCATGACGAGCGTTGAAATCAGATAAGTTTATGTCGCAATCTCTGTTTTTATTTTATTTTTTTCATTTGTGAAGATTATTCATGAGTTGCCATCTGAATAATGTGATTAAGAAAAATAATTTGGGAAAGTCTGCAATAAGTATGGTATGTTTATTTGGCTTTATTCTGTATGGATTTTCGGATACTGGTGGAAGTATTTGATTTCCTTCATCTTCCAATGATGATCGTCGGTTTTCTCATGCGATAAAAATCCCAAAGTCGATTCAATTTTTGCAGGGAGTTCTCCAAGTAAACCTGGATGTGTGTTTAACTTCGTAAACAATTGAACTAGCATCGGTTCATATTTCTTTTGCAGGCAATTTTTTCTTTTTGTCTCTTCTTTGGTCAGATTTTCTTGATCTTTACTTTTCCAACGACGTCTTGTTTTTTGTGCGTTACATATTCTCTCGGATTAAGAAGGATGCCCACAATCATGGACTTCCAATCACGTCTTCGTCGTCTCTGCTTCTAATGAAACACTTTGATTGATTAAAATAAAAATGGTTTTATGCGAAATCTGGATAACCAAGATTAGAAGCCTTGAACCAGATTTGCAATTGCATATTATTCAGGAGTTGCGGTGCTCTCTATACTGTTTGAATTGGTTTATTCCAATAAAGACAAAGAGGAGTGGATTGGGTTTGAGAACCTGTTACCGGCTCTCATTCTTGAGTCCTGTTTTCTTGAAGAATTTTGAGATCTATGAGAAAAGATGATTGCATGCTACCCAATTGTGGGGGTTCATGGCAAGCAAAACAAAGAAAAATATGATGGTCCGATGATATTTGAGAATGGAGGAAGTGAGAATTGAGTCTTACCGTATCTGATGAAAGCATATTAAAATAAGTCCATGATGAAGGCAGACCATGATCAGTACTATAATGGACGAATATTCAATTTCCCCTTCAACCGGACTATGTTAATCTCTTTGGTAAAGAGATTTTGAGGGCACTATTATCCTTGCAAACACAGGCAAGAGGCAGAAAAGAAGTATGCAAATTTAATCAGAAAGAGAAATTGTCTTTGCAATGGTACAAGAAGACGATGAAGAAGAAGAGAAACATTGCAGTTACCGTTATTTTGACGTCTGTTTGTTATTGAGCGCACCGCTCTTCCCAAGTATGCGTCCAATTAATATTAATAAGAATATTGATGGGCATATTTATATTAAAAAAAATATTCATGCGTTATAATTTATATGGTTTTTGGTGGCTGAGATTTGATATGCAGTTTAGAAGCATGTTATTATTTAATTATTTGATTTCTATTGTGGTGAATTTAAATAATTAAGTTGGAGGCTTTTTAATGAGTACATTAATTGTTTTATAGTTGCTAGTTTTCTAAAATAAACAACAAAAACTTGGTTTCTAAATTTTAATATTTTAATTTGTTTTATACTCTCCTATTATGTCTCCTAAAATTTTGCTAATCTCCTATTCTTGATCAATATGGCTGAATAAATTAAATTTTGGGATTTGTTGTGTTCAACATGATAATAGTTGGAAGTTGAAATAAAATTTTAATAAATCTGGTGATATTTGTGAATGCCTTAGCCACAATTTAATTTATCAGAAGGATTTTTACCATGATTAATTAATAGAAATAATTAATTGCACGTTGTGTGATTTATTTTGATATACCATATCAATTAGTTTGAATCTTGAAAATCATAGATTTTTAATGCTGCAAATTATGTTTATATTTCGATGATTTTTGTTATCTGATCATTTGAAATTTTTAAAGAGAATTTGTAGCATTGGTTTCACATGTTTAAATACGTGCAAATGTTATTAAATATTGGTATTTAAAATAATTAAATATTTAGAAATTCATGTGAAAAATTCTGTGTAAGGACAAAATATTATTAAATATATATAACATTGAGTATTGGTATTTATGGCTTTTCAAATGATTTAGTGGGTAGAAAATTCTAATTTAATTAGAATGGAAGAGGATTATATGGTGATATTCTAATTTAATTAGAATTATTTTTTAAAAGTGTGAACTTTTTATTGAAATATTTGGAAGTGTGGGGGTGCATAAGATAATAGAGTATCTTGTAGGGCACCTTGGAATATATATATATTGATATATTGGAAAAATTATAAAATTATCATACATGACTTGTGTTATGATTAAAATTAATTTAATGAATACTTTGTTATTTGCTGTGAAGAGCAAATCTTGTAATGTGAATTATTAAATTTTGCATATTGCTTTAAATAATCATTACAATAGTGATATGAAAATTTAATTATTTATCTAGTGTTAAGATAAAGGTGTTTTAAATTTTCATGATTTGTGGATATATATTTATCTTGGCATATGCATGCATGATTATTGTGAACAAATATTGAATTTTAATGACTTGCATGGTCAAAAATATCATGTCATGCACTTGAAAGCATGAGAGAATTAATATGATTTTGGGTGTTAAAATCATAAGGAATAGTGATAAATAAGAAATGTTTCTGAAGATTGGTTCTGAGAACCACTATGTGAATATTCCTCATGATACTACTTGAGATTACTCTAAAGCTCAATCAATGTGTGCACAAATTGTTGAGAATTTGTAGCACTGATAGATGTTAATCCTGTAACATAGCAGATGATGTGTGGAAATTGAGCATGTATAAACTCTCATGAAGAGAAAGAAATAGTTAAGGGATGTCATAAATGATGACATCATGTACAGTGGATTCCCGTTGTAGAGAAATACACGGATGTTGACTGAAATTTAGTTTATGTGAGAAAATTCACTTTTAGTTGTGGTCAAAATAAAATATTATGTGAGTCAGAGTTGATTACTCTGGAAATGGGTGAAGTGCTAAGAATATTAAAAACCTCTTAGCAAATATTTTGGTAAGAAACCAACTCTTAGTGTCGATGATATGCGATTGTCAAATGGTAATAACCATTGTAGAAAGAACAATGATGTAAGTGAAAATCATTTGAGATATTATATGAATAAGCGCTTAAGAATTATGGTAGAGTTATCTCAATTGATTTGATGGGGTCAATAATAGACCTATCGGATCCATTAACGAAATCCCTTAGGAGGAAAATGATTGTTGAAATGTCAAGAGGAATGGAACTAAAGCCAGCTATTAATTGACAACGATGGCAACCCAACCTTTGTGATTGGTGATCCCATGAAGAAGGTTTAATGAGTAAAACAAGTCGTTCGTCAGTTCTAACTAGCACAAATATATTTTACGTTCCTTCCTATAATACTTTGAATGTGCTAGACCGCATTATTGTAGGTTGAGCAAAGCTCTTAATGATTTCAAAGTTCAACGAGGCAATGTGTATAGTGCAGGCACAAACTTAAATGAAATCACCTCTATGAATATGGAGTGTAGCCGCTTCTATGAGATCTTGGCAAAATCTCTAGAGCATTCCTTATGCACCAGGCACGCGCATGGCTGACATAACGCGCAAAATCGTCGTTAACAGCGGAAATGTTAGGATATAATATGACTCTTAATGCCTCTGATACACACCAAGATTTGTTAGTTCATAAAAGCATGCTTCATTGACATTTCTGTGTATCAAGTGTTATTGGTCTAGGTCTGGTTCATAGTTTTACGGACCACCAGATACAATGGTTACATCTATGGGTGTAGCTTAGCAAATGATGTGTTTTCTTTGAAACATGTGGGGGATTGTTGTAAATATTGCGTATGGGTGTGTCAAAGAAAGAGTCTCTCCAATATTATGAAATATTTTAAAATGAAGAGATGTGTCTTGAAAAGTCATGTCCTAATAAATTAAGGGATTTATGTTGGTTCATTAATTAACATGGTTCATGAATTTAATATATGATTATGACTTCTACTTGAAAAGATGTAATCTTAAGAGGAACCTTTTTAAGGCATTGATTCATGTTTATAAATACCCCAACCGTGACACCATTTGGAGAAGAGAGAAATAGAAGCCTCGGTAATCTCTCATTGAGTTACTTTATCTTCCGCCAGTTCTGCCGCCCTGTATCCTCACAGGAAGGGTTCGTTTAATCCTGGGGAGATGCCGCTTCTTATTTACTGAGGGGGCTGCGGAATATCTCTTAAGGACAGTGTCCTCGGACGCGACTCGAATAAAATATTTCTTGTTTCTTTGCAAGCTTATCCTGGAGTTCCATAGATTTTATAATGGAAGTTGTCATTGCAGAAAATTCAAAACTTGATTCTATGATTGGGTGCAAAGAATTATTAATAACATATTTAGCATTTTGCTTTTAATTCTATATATATATATATATATATATATATTTCTACGTACGTTAGTGATCTCATAATCCTAATTCCTAACATTAAATTTAGTTTATTACTCTATTAATCATATTAGCTACTTGATTGGTTAATTCGTCAATATCAACATTAAATATAAATTTTACAACAAGGGGTGTGTTAAGATATTATTATATCTTATATTAATATTTGATATATTCTCATGTTGAGATTTGTATAGGGAAAAAGACACTTAAATACCACTTGAACTTAAAAATTTTAAATTAGTTTTGTTGATAATAAGAGTAATGAGATTGACAAAAAAAAAGTATAGCAGTTGATAACTGAGGTTTTTAGGACATTATTGATTTGAGATTTTGAAGTTCAAGTGATATTTATTTGACTTTTTTCCTATTATATATCTTATATTGATATTATTATTTGATTAGATTTATTTAGGTTAGATTATATTAGATTCTAGAATTAGTTTAGGTCTGTTTATATAAAGAATCTTGTTCAGTTGCTTGTACTAAGAATTAAATATTAAGGATTCAATAATATTTAGATACTTTTGTTTCCTCCCTAATCCAATTCTTCAAATGCAAACAGGGTGATTTTCATAATTATCAAGCATGAACAACATGATTCATCTTCAAGGCAGTCTTTTTTTTTAAGAACAATCTTAAAGACTGTCTAGAATATATTTTATTATTACATGATAGCAGTCTAGGCCTTATTTCACCATGTTCATCGCTCATCGGGATCACCCCATCATTCCATTAGCGTCCTTCATAAAATTAAATTAAAAATATGTTAATAATTTAATTGTAATAATTCGGATTTGGACTTGATAGCAGTCTAACTAGTCAGCAGTAAATAAGTTACCTCAATCAAGTACTTTATTAATTCATCGTTAATACTTCTTCAGTCGTATTTATAATAGCTAATTGTGGATTTATTTTGGTCCTGTTTAAAAATAATTTAGTCTTTTTTGTCTCCTTTATTTATTAATCTTTTCTCAAAGAACCCCTATATAGTAGAAAATAATAAATTGATTGAATTAGATTTGCTTACTCTCTCATTAAAGGATATTTTGGAAAATTAAGATGTGACAAATTTTTGACAAATTAGATGTACACAACCAATTAACTTATTAACTTCTTGATTTTTTAAAATATGCGACGACTTAGTCTTGGATCTTTGCTGTGGCGCTGGAGGGTGGGTCTTAGAGCAGTGACGAACTCTCTTGGTCTTTGTGGCGGTGATGAAGCTAATGGGTGTCTGCGTGGGTGCCGGCTTGTAGCATATTTGAGGTTACGACGAATTGTGCCGTATTTGCAGAGGCTTCAACATCAATGAAGGTATGAAGCTTTATTCAGTTTGGTTTTGGTTTGATTATGCCAACTTTTAGCATGATTCCGTAATAATTGTCTCAAAATAATCTTTAGGTACTACATATCTAAGGCAAATCCGGCAAATATAGCTTCTTTTCCCCTCAAACAAGCATCTGTTACTTCTTAAATAGCTTTTACAGGGAAATAGGCATAATGAAAGGGACTTGGAAGCTATTTAAAGGCATTTCAAATGAAATCTGTCGGGTTTCAGGCGTACTTTAAGCGTTGTTTCAAACTCTTACGATACCCAAGCGAACCGGATCACTCTCGGGACACTGACTATATCACACAGCAAATAACACTAAGAAAAGAGAGGAAAAGAGGTTCTGTAGAGAAATCTTTTTTTGTCTCTGTGTTTCATGTGCGGTTATGTTATTTACACACATACGTAGCCAGACAACCGTTCCCCCCAAAACATGCGGGGAAACTGTTCCCACCAGGTTTCAATTTTAAACCCTTAGGGAAAATTACCAATAAATACCCCACATTTATTTGGGTATTTTATTTGGCCCCAAAAACTTAAAGCTTAATGGGTTTGGGCCCAATCCACCAATGGTGGGCTAAGCCCAATTCCCAACAAAATCAGACTTGTAGCTAACCTAGCTGCTTGCCTATGGGCCAGGTTGCCCTATAAGAATTCTTGTTGTCTACCTAAATAAAGTAGCTTTCTTTTGTGTGCATTTGTGCAAGTTATTGATAGGATGTTATAAATTCAATGTCAGGGTTTGCACGTCAAGTTTGAACAACAAGTCAACACAAAAGATTACAGTTAACTAGGATGTTCTACAAAAGAAAGACAAGGGGTAGTAATCATACTGGTTAGTTTTTTATTTTCTTAATTCCTCATCTTGATGCATGTTTGCAAACAGAAGTTAAATATGTGGCAGTGGTGTGAAGGCTTGTGTCTGGAAAAGTGTTCTTGTTTGAAGGCCATACATTCACTTTGGTCCCTATGATTATAGAAGTATGCTCATATATTTGTTTCATTAGTTTCAAATTTAGTTAAATAATACCTGTATAGCATATCATAATAAGGGTTACCTTTATATGTGATTTCCGTTGGTGATATAATGGCAAGAAATACTATTTGGTGATATATAGATTATTGTGAAGAGTGGTATGATTTAGCATGATATTCTTTTTCAAATTCTAAACTTGGTTATCTTAGCTCGTGCCAATTGTTATGTATTTCAGTTCTCAGTAACTTTACCTGTGAAATTGCCACATCAAGATACTGTATTATATATTCATAAATAGATGACTTATGGTTTATACCCTCATCTATAAGAAAGCATAGTCAAAATAATAGGAGGGAAAGGAAAGGAAGGAGGGAAAGTTGTGAAGCCAAGGTTGAATGGAGCACAATTGTTCAAGCAAGAATACTGGTTTGATAAAATAAAGAAAGAAAAACAAAACATAATACAAGACGCAGACAAACACGATCCTTACTAAAACGATTTGTGAAATTTGCAAACTTTGTAAGAAATGATGAAAGGTTGAAGGCCAAGGCTAAAGAAATTGGCTTTCATAAAATATTAGAAGTCGCATGTACAAAGATAACTCATGCACTCTACGGATAATTGGTTAAAGCGATTGACCCTACAACTTGTTCAATATGTGTTAGAAACTGTAGGAGGCAAATAGTTGAGAAGGATATATATGATTTAATGGGCTTGCCCAATGAAGGGAGTGATATCGTAGAGGAAGCTGATGCAAGTTGTGAGAAATTTCTAAAGTTGAAGGAAAAGTTTGGCAATAAAAGGTTCTCTGACATAAAGGAAATGATAATTTCAAGGGAAGAAGAGATGTTTTAGCCAATGCTAGTTTTATACACCCTAGGGATGTTACTGTGTCCTCCTTAAAATAGAGGTGTTAGCCACTGATTGTTGAAAATTATTTATTGTGAGAAGACAAGTTTAGGTGGTTTTAATTGGTGTAAGTTTGTGATCAATAAGGTGATGAAGGAGGTTACAGATTACAAGAAGGAGTGAGAAGCAAGTATATTGGAGGTTGCATTTATTTTGTGATGGTAAGTATTGTAATGGATCTAGATTTTCGCTTTAGTAAATTGAATATATATTCTTTAGTTGTAAAATGAATACTTTAGTTACAGATAATGTTTTTCCAAATGTTTCCCTTGCTTGGTAAAGAGGTCCCATCGCCTGAACTCGCTCTATAGTATTGGAATGATGCAATGATCAAGGGAGCAGTGAAACTAGAATATGAGAGTGATAAAGGGATTCTATTCTCAAATCCAGAGTGATTTGCAACAACAAGTGACATTGACTGCACACTTAATCCTCAAGAATCGATAAGGAAAAATTTATGATTGTGGTTGTATTTGTATTGGTTTTATAGTATAAAGGATTATATATGTCATTGATGTAGAAAACTAGACAGATGTATTGTCGGATTATGGGAAAGGTCACTCAAAGTGTTGCAACAGAGTTGTTAAAGATGGAAATAGATATGGACCAACATATTCGAAAGGATCGTGAGGTTAAGGTGAACATTGTGATGGATGATAAAAAAGTGAAAGCCATGTCAAAGTTGAAGCTACTCGTGAGGAAAGAAGCAATAGTAGGGGTAAAGGGAAAGGTAATGAAGAGAATAAAAGTGTGAACGATGTGCAAGTTTATGTTGATGGCGATGAAGGAAGTAATAGTCAGGATAAAGGGAAAGGTTAGGAAGACAACAATTTCCAAGTACAAGAATCACATTCATCATCAGTTATGCTATTTCAGGTATATTAATGTGAAGGTAGTGAGGAAGTAACCATTGTTGATTTTGAGGATAAGGTTCCTTTGAGAAGGTCTCAAAGGATAATCAGACTTGCAATACATTCACCATTCCTGTCAGAAATAGGGGAGGCAGGAAGGCCTAATGCAAAGGAGCGATTGTATGATTACTGCACACGCAGGACTAACCCAATGGTTGTTCAAGAGATATGTGTAGAAATTCAAGAATTATTTATGCGAAAGAACAAATTGTGTTGCCTGAACCGTAGGGGATAGATAAGCGATTGTGTAAGTTGTGATTTCTTACATAATTATTGTACTTTGATTTGATTCAAATTAGGTTACACTCTATAAAAGAGTACTAACCAAATAGCATTGCAGGTTGTAACACTAATTTGTAATATTTTGGTCGATAAACAAAAAAAGAGTGATGCAAGACGTGTTACATGTCATATATTCCAGCCGACTTTTATGGTGAGTCAGAGTCATTTGTAATTTCTTCTGTTCTTTGTTACATGACTAATTCGTGACAAATTCATTTACTTTACACCAGGATTGCATGTTGGGAGATGTTGATAATTGGAAGGTTGAGAATAACACAAGATTCGCTCCTGTGGTTCATGATCATCATTGGTTTTGTTATATGTTTGTTATGAAAGATTTAACTATTTACTTACTTGATTCATTTCTGCCCAACTATAATACTCCAAGTGGGCAAACCACACTTAATGCAAAGAGGGAGACAAGACACAAAGTGGTATTGAGACATTCGTCCTTTAAAACCTCCTATTGTTTTAATATCAACCACAAACTTATGGTCATTGTTACTTTGCATTTTGGCAAAGTAAACATTTTGGTGAATTGCTTGCACACCTGAATCATGATCTCTATAGATACAAACCTAACCTTGATTTTGGATTTGGTCTTGTTCAACAGCAAAATAATGGGTGTGTTTGTTGAAGTATTGGACACTTAATAATGTATGAATGTATGGATGATATATTAATGTTTTGCTATTTCCTTTTTGGCTAGATGGGACTATGAAATATATGTAATTTCTTGGTTGCAAAGTTGGGAAAATATTAGATTGCCCGAGTGGAATGGTGTTACTATGCCAAATGTGAGTATATTGTTACATTGTATGTTACAATATCACTAAATTTGACTAGGAATTTGTTTCTGCAAGAAGACATGGATCAAAAGAGGGTGGATGTGATTTGATGTTTATTGACCCATAAGAAGAATAAACATCAGGATGTGGTCATGCATAGCATTGAGGGTTGGAAAGCTTCACAGAAGAAGACAAAGTAGTTTATGTTACAACTTTTTTGTACATGTGAAAGTTCGCCATAATGGCTTTTTGTTATGTACATAACATTTGCATCTTGTCAAACATTGCAAATAATAGTTTTGGTTTCAAATGAAACTAGGTTATATATATACAAGTTTGGTAAATAAGTAGTTTTTTTGCATATTAGCGTGGTTGACCTGATATGTGCTGTGTGAAAAATTGTCCCTTGTGCAAATTCTCTTCCATATGTTCAAGAAGTCTTCTATGTGTTTAAATGCTCTTCTATGTGTTTAATAAGTCTTCACTGTGTGCAAATATCTTCTTGTGTGTCTAAAAGATCTTCCTTTTGTGCAAAAATACTTCAATCACTACAAAAAAAATCACTTTTAGCGGCGACATTTGGCGGCGACTTTTAATGTCGCCGCTGAAAGTTAGACTTTTAGTGGCGACTTTTAAAGTCGCCGCTGAAAGTGAGACTTTTGGCGGCGACAAAAGTGTCGCCGCTAAAAGTTACACCTTCAGCGGCGACAACACAATGTCGCCGCTGAAAGTGAGACTTTCAGCGGCGACTTTTAATGTCGCCGCTGAAGGTGTCACTTTCCGCGGTGACATTGTGTTGTCACCGCCGAAAGTGTGTTTCAGTGGCGACTTTAGTGTCGCCGCTAAAAGTCTTAATTGAAATAAAAAAATTTTTTTTTTAAAAACACTTTCAGTGGCGACTTTATTGTCGCCGCAAAAAGTCTTATTTAAAATTTTAAAAACACTTTCAGCGGCGACTATTAAAAGTTGCCATGAAACTCACTTTCAGCGGCGACTTTAGTGTCGCCGCTAAAAGTCTTATTTAAAATTTAAAAAAAAAAATTTTAAAAACACTTTCAGCGGCGACTATTAAAAGTCGCCGCTGAAACTCACTTTCAGCGGTGACTTTAGTGTCGCCGCTAAAAGTCTTATTTAAAATTTAAAAAAAAAAATTTTAAAAACACTTTCAGCGGCGACTATTAAAAGTCGCCGCTGAAACTCCCTTTCAGCGGCGACTTTAGTGTCGCCGCTAAAAGTCTTATTTAAAATTTTAAAAACAAAAAAATTTTTAAAAACACTTTCAGCGGCGACTATGAAAAGTCGCCGCTTAAACTCACTTTCAGCGGCGACTTTAGTGTCGCCGCTAAAAGTCTTATTTGAAATTTAAAAAAAAAAAATTTAAAAACACTTTCAGCGGCAACTATCAAAAGTTGCGGCTGAAACTCACTTTTAGCGGCGACAACTAAAGTCGCCACTGAAAGTCAATTTCATATTTTTTTAATTAATATTTTTGAAAATAATATTTAAAAAAATTAAAATAATATTTATAAAATTAAAATATTAATTATTAAATAATTCTATTTAACCTTAATTATTAAAATTATATTATTACTTATTAATATTATATTTATAATTTTATATTAAAAATAATATTTATGATATTAAATTATTATTTATTAAGTAATTGTAATTAAAAATTTTTTTAATTTAAATATATAAATATTTTTTTCGTTTTTTTTTAATTTTTCATTATTTTTAATGATATTATATTTAATTACAATTAATTATATGTATATAATTAATTAATTATATGCATGTATGTTTATATATATGATAATATTATATATATAATAATATGTAATAATGTGACATAGGTTCATTTCGGCGCAACTGGCAGAGACTCGCGCGCGAAGGCATCGGCTCCTTAAGGTCGCGGGTTCGAACTGGAGGAGAGTCACTTGGAGGAATTATGAGGAGGCGACACGTGGCAGCACAGGGAGGAGACACGTGGCAATTGTAAATTAATTTTTTTTAAAAAAAATTCGAATTTTTTTTAAAAAAAAAATAATTTTTCAATTTTTTTTAAAAAAAAAATTAATACTTTCAGCGGCGACTTTTGTCGCCGCTGAAAGTCACCTTCAGCGGCGACAAAAATTGTCGCCGCGAATACTATTCGCGACAGTCGCATAGGCAGTGACTTTTTGTCGTCGCTGAAAGACTTTTAGCGGCGACTTTTAGACTTTCAGCGGCGACTTTTGTCGTCGCCAAAAGTCTTTTTTTTTTGTAGTGAATTATGTGCAAGAAGTCTTCCATTGTGCAAATATCTTCCCGTGCATTCAAAAGATCTTCTATAGGTGCACAAGATCTTCCCTTACGTTTAACAAGTTTTCCATAGTGCAATATGATGATGTGTGAGAGATCTTCCCATATGTTCAAAACATCTTTCCTAAGTGCAAAATATCTTCCCTTGGGTTCAACACTCTTGCATGTGTGTGAAAATCTTCCCCTGCATTCAAAATCTCTTCCTTAAGTGCAAAAAGAACTTCCCTTGGGTTCAAGAAGTCTTCTGTAGTGCAATATAAGGATGCGTGAAAGATCTTCCCATACATTCCAAACATCTTCCCTGCATGCAAAACATCTTCCATTGGGTTCAACGCTCTTCCATGTGTGCAAAAAGCTTCTCTGCGTTCACAATATCTTCCATACGTGCAAAAAATCTTCCCTTATGTTCATTAGTCTTCCCTGTGTGCATAAAACTTCCCTTGGTATACTTTCCTATTGAGGTAAATCGATTTACAACATTCATAAATCGATTTACTTCACATTTTATCATTTGACTGTTATCGGCCACCTTAAGTAAATCGATTTAAAGCCCTCTAAATCAATTTGACTCATATGTACAAACTTAGTTGTTGCCAGCCATATCTCAAAAATTGATTTATATGAAATACAAATCGATTTACTATAATAGCGCAAACTTGACTACTCTCGGCCATCTTTTATAAATTGATTTACACCCCATGTAAATTGATTTACCTCACATGTCGATACTTAGCTGTTGGCGCCCATATCTTATAAATCGATTTATATGAACCATAAATCGATTTACTTCAACTGTGCACACATTACTACTCCCAGCCATAATTTACAAATCGATTTACAACATCTGTCAATCGATTTACTTTGTACTTGAATGTTTGGTTGTTCTATCTAATGTGGTAAATCGATTTACCGCACATGTCGTTACTTAGCTATTGGCAGCTATCTCTCGTAAATCAATTTATATGATCCATAAAGCGATTTACTTCAACTGTGCACACATTACTACTCTCGGCCATCATTTGCAAATCGATTTACAACATCTGTAAATCGATTTACTTTGTACTTAATAATCTCTTATTCTGTTTGATGTGGTAAATTGATTTACACCCCATGTAAATTATTTATCTCACATGTAGGAACTTAGCTATTGGCGGCCATCTCTCGTAAATTGATTTATATGATCCATAAATCGATTTACTTTAATTGTGCACACAGTACTACTCTCTACCATCATTTATAAATCGATTTACAGCATCTGTAAATTGAATTACTTCATATCTGAAGTTTTGGTTGTTCTGTCTGATATGGTAAATTGATTTACACCCCCATGTAAATTGATTTACCTCACATGTAGGAACTTCCTACTGTCACAAGTAAATCGATTTTCATAGGACACAAATCGATTTACTCTTTGTTTGATCACTTAGCCTTTTCTGCAGGATTTGTGAACTATTTAAAACTGTACAATTTAACAAGTACGACACATTTACAAGTATTGAACCACATAAAAATAAATGATCTTATTCATATACATAAATAGAGAACATCATATATTAAGCAGAAGCAGAGACTATCATATAGCAAAAGTGTTTGAGCAAAAGTTTTTTCACAACATATAACTAGTTCTACCCCTTTTTTCATCAGCAGAAGCAGAGGGAGGGTAAGAGGAGGAAGAATGGGAGGCAGATGAGTGAGCTACTATTTAAGTAGGCTTGTTGGTTACGGGAATGGAAGGTGGTATAGTGGGCTCAGTAGTGAGTGGTATTTATGAAGAGATAGGTGCAGAGGTGATCGAGATATTAGCAAGAGGATGTGGATGGATATGTGAAGGGAGGACTACATGTCCTATAGGAACCTCAAATGAGGGAACTATAGTAGGAATTGGAATGTACAGATGCTACCTCATTATGTCCTCTATCCTTTCGATCCTTAAGGTCTGTGCAGCTTGAAGATCAAACAGCTACTTGAAATTGGTGTTGACCACATCCACTAGAACCTTCACTTGATAAGTTTCCAAGTTGGTGACATCTTTATTGGACTTCTTCATCTCATCAATAGCCTGAGTAAGGTAACTTGGTATTGAATATGGTAGGAGGTGCTGCTTGTGAGGTTTGTTCTTCCTTTGGTGGTATTGTCTTCTGGGACTCCTTGGCTTAGCTACCACTTTTTTCTTCTTTGTTGGTTGAGATTGCGCACTCATATCCTGATATGCCAGTGGGATACCCATTCTATTTAGTTGATGCTCACCAAAAGGTGGTATTTGAATCACTGGATTATTTGGACTAAGAAGCCAAATGTTGTTCAGGAAGAGAAAGTGTGATACCAACTATGGAAATGGGATTGTGGTTCTCTCGGATGAGTGGAATCTGAATCTGACCATCTCATCATATATCTATTGGTATAAGTCCCGACATTCCTGAGATAATATGGATTCCATGTTAAGGTAGTCTTGATTAGTGATATAGGAGAAGTTCTTGCCCTTGTTGATTAGGTACCTTGAATAGATGTAGAAGATCACCCGATTAATGTTGCTCATGGAACCAACTGAGATGTTCAAGTACCTTATTGGCTGTCCAGGCATCAATAGACTGTATATCTCTCCCTAGGTGAAGTCTCTAGGTCGTGGATGGGGTTTATCATTGTTAATACCCATAGAGTGTTGATGACCGCTAGTGTGAGAATGATCTTTTGACCTCATACTGTGGTCTTAATTGAATCACTATCTCCATGGCTTTTCTTCATGTGGCTATAGAAATGTCTTATAAAAGACTCAGAGTAAGGTGTCATAATCCTTAGCCACGGCTCAAATTGACCAAGATATGGAGATAGGTCAATGTCGTAGTCTCTTTTATGGCACCAAAATCAACATAAACAACTGGACAGAATTTGTATTGGGAGAAGTGTGAGGAGTAGTATGTCTTGCCCGTAATCTTGAGAGGGGCCGTTTTAAACCCATGAGGTGGTGTGAGCAAGGAATGAGACATAATAAGTAGATTTGATTGGGATCTCCACCATGAGGGTTTGTTGTGATGGCCCCTACCATTGACTCCTGGTGTGTCGAGTGATCCTCTGACTAGTTGCACAAGTAAGTCGGAGGAGTCTGATTGTTCAGCTTCACGGGTTTCTCTCTTCCTTTTTCCTTGAGTTGGGGATTTTCTTGTTTGTTGGGATGATTCTTGGATGACAATGCCCTTTGTCGAAAGACCCTTTGATTTTTGTATAGTCTTAGCTATGAGGTTCGTTGTCACCTTCACCGAAAAGGAGGATGGAGATTCTGAGGAGGATGACAAGTCAATAATTCTGTAGACTCCTGATACTTTGGTCCTCACCATTATTGACTATGAAAATAACCAAGATAGTGAGAGGAGGGACGAGGAACTTGTAGGGACGATGAGGAGGGTGTAGTGATGCCGACGGTGAATGAAAGGGAGAGAGTTTTAGTGAGAAGGTTGTCGGGTGAGAGGAAGAATAGAGAAAGTTATAGGCCTTAAGTTATGATGAGAAAAAGTTTCGGAGGAGTAAGTTATGGTATTTGTAACGGTTGTGTGTTTTGAATAGTTGGCAGGAATTGAAAAAGACGCATGTTCTGGTTTTAAAAAAAATGAGGTCTAAATCAATCTGTTATGAGGTAAATCGATTTTATAACTGTTGTGGATTTTAGTTATAAATCGATTTGGCACAGTATGAATTTAAGATGTCGCTTGTAAATTGACTAGATCGATTTAGTCACCTAGTAACTTAATTTGAGGTCTTAAATTGATTTTAGCCACCAGCTAAATCAATTTAAGTGAGGGTAAAAATGGTAGAAAACTTAGAGAAAATTCGTACCTAAATCGGTTTACTGAGTTGAAAATTGATTTGTGTCACTTTATGAAAATCATTGTTGTGTTAAATCGATTTACTGCCCCTGTAAATCCATTTGTAACCTTTTCATTAAAACTAGATTTGTCCTAAATCGATTGCTTGCCTTTGTAAATCGATTTTGTCCTTGTTTTTTGTCTTCCCATGTGCAAAAGATCTTTCACAATGCTCAACATATCTTCCATATATGCACAATATCTTTCCTTATGTGCACGAAGTCTTCTCGAGTGCAATATAACTATGTGCGAAAGCTCTTCCACTTCGTCCACAATATCTTCCCTATGTGCAGAAGATCTTCCCTCATGTACAAGTAGTCTTCCCAAGTACAGGACATCTTCAACTATATTCACAATATCTATCGTAGGTACAAAATAACTTTCCTTATGTGCAAGAAGTCTTCCTTAGTACTATATAACTATATGCGAAAACTCTTCCTCGGTGTTCACAATATCTTCCATAGGTGTAGAAGATCTTCCCTCATGTGCAGGAAGGATTCCCTCATGAGCCAGAAGTATTGCCAGGTGCAAAATATCTTCTCTTATGTTCATAATATCTTCCTTACGTGCAAAATATCTTACCTTGTGTTCAAAAAATTCTTTACACCCTGCGTAAACAACCTATTGTACAAGTTGAATTAAGAGATGATCAAAAGACGTTGATCATTAACAGATTGACAACATGTAACTTTCACATTTATAATTATAACAATATTTAACCATCTTCTGCACAACATGAGTAAGCACAATATGGTACTAATATATGAAACTTTCACATTTACAATTACAAGACAAAATGAAGCAGATAGAACCCAATTACAACAAAAAATAAATTGGGTGAGCATTAACACAATGCATTAACCACTGCTATTCTGCCCCAAATTCCAAAATCCATGAGGGGCAGCAAAAGGCTATAAACAAAAAATAAATCACTAACTCCCTAACTAGCTGCTCAACGATGCATTGAATTGGTATACTTGAAGAACGTGAGGTCAATAAGGATTTGGGTTCCTGCACATTCATCAAGTATGCCCTTCTTGATGGCACATTGAACATTTATACACATTCTTGTCTTGAAATTGAGATTCCCGTCTACTTGTGTGTGGTCTGCCAGGGCGACGGCTTGTGATTGGGGGCTACAAGAAGATATCATTCTGAGAATCACTGAATTGCAACTCATTTAACTTTGGCATGTCATGTGTATTAATTGGTGTCATTATTCTATTATATATCTTCTCTTGTGTTGTAATTAAGTAGCATTCTTCCACATATCGATAAACATTACCATTCACATGTTTAATGCATACACATGTATATGGGCATGGTATCCTATACATTTCCCAACCCTTGCAAGCACATTTTCTTAATGCAAGATTTACAGCAACACAAACTTCTCCTATCTGTATTTCAAATGAGTGTGAAGAATATTGCAAAACCTGCATCCCTGCAATACATAACACATCTTTCTTTAACTTTTCTTTTATGTTAGGTCCCACTCCATTTTTCCACAAGCTTGTTGCATTTTGCTAGCAAATAGTTTGCTCTTTAGCTTCTGTCTATATTCATTTATCAATGTCAACACATGATGTTTCCTCTCTTTCACAAACCATGCATTATATGACTCAACCAAATTAGGGGTTATATTCTCCCACCTTCTGAATGGGAATCGTGACAATGCCCAACGGTCAATATCATTATGCTCTTCAAGCCATGTTAACAATTCATGGTTAAAACATCGCATATTGTAGTATAATAGTGAGTATTCCTTGTGGGCGACCCGAGTTCGACCCCGGCAACGGCTCCAAATTTGACAAGCCATGTCGTGGGGGCTACCAAATAAAACTAGAATAACTATGCACTATAGTGATACTAACCTAGGTCGATCTGTTTAAGGAGCCAAATATTTAGTCCCTAGCTAACTAAGTATGCATTAACAAAATAACCAAAGAGTGTAATGGAATTAATTAACTATTCTAAACTAAGCTAACCTACTTTTTATAGGTTTTTTCCAAGTTTAATGAATGAAATGGGGTGATGTGAAATGTGAATATGAACTTCCTTGATGAGTAAATCCACTAGCTTTCCTTGTTCCAATTTAATTGAGTTTAATTCCTTTGTTAAGCACTTAGGCTTGTGAGAAAAGACCTTCTCCAAACAATTCCTCTAATTAGCTAAACCCACCTATAAACTATCTTGAGTTTAGTTCATTAGATTCATTTTAGTTGGCCCTTAACATGTATTAAATCTTGTAAAAGGCATTCTCTACTCAAATTGACAATTGCTAGAGACCTTATCGGCCAAATAAGAGTTTCAAACACATGAGTGATAGAGCAAGGCTAATAGCAAGCTAACAATTCATTTTACCACATCATTAAAGTACAAAATCTAATGCAAATTTTAGTCTCAACGTGCAACAGCCGAAAACACTACTCAATATAATTACATATCAAAATTCTTGTACACCCAGGTTTAACGATCTATAATCATACTAAGTGAAACTAAAATTAAGGTAGAAGAAACTCCCTAGAAACACAAAGAACTCCAGTTAGCTTTATCAATCACCAAGGATTAGTGAATCAGCCACTCATGACTACATGAACAGCTTCACCGAAGCTTGAAGAATGCTTGGCCATAACAGCAATAAAGAGGATAGAGTAGAGAAGAAGAATGATGGAAGCCGTCAGTTTTGGAATGGATATGGTAATGATCGGCGGTGGAGGTGAAGAATCTGGAGGTGGTTGAAGCCGAAAGAGATGGAGGTGGTATGCTTGTGTATCAGCTTACTGAAAAAGGAGAAGAGAAGCCCTTAAAAGTTTGATTCAAATGGCCTAAAACGTTGATTTCTGGATTTTAGGACTAAACTATCATTTCCAAAATTCAGGTACTAAACTGACAATATCTTTGGGTACTAAAATGTCATTTCTGAAATTTGAGGACTTAACTGAAATTTTCAAAATTTGCCCGCTTGGCCAAAATACCTTAAAATAAAATTCAAGCTATTGTAATACCATATATCTGGATAATCATGAAAATATGACATTTTTACTCGTTTTATGAACTAATTCATGCAATCACTTTTAATCCCAATTAGTCATAATAAATGCATTTTTGGCCAAAATAACTTGATAAAATTCCCAAATGAAGTATTGAAAAATATGATAAAATAGGGATTCATCAACATCGCATATTGGCTAAAGCTCTTTTGAAGTCACAATCAACTCTAGCATATGCAATCTTGTCTAGCATCTTCAAAGCATCATCCTTCTTGATTGGTGTATTCCTTCTTGGGCCTCTATAAACCTTTAAATACTCTAAGCTAAAGTTATCTTTTACATGCCTATAGCAATAGGTACGCCTCTTTCTCCTGAAAACATATCGAATAGCATGTATTATTGCATTATGTCTATCTGATACAATTATCACTTCAACAAGGTTTAAAATGTCTTTCACATTTTGCATAAACCATATCCAATCATCATTGGTCTCCCCACCCACAATTGCATAAGCAACAGGGTATATATGATTATTAGCATCAAGCACTGATGCAGATAACATTGTCCCACGATATGGCCTACTGAGGTGAGTTCCATCAACATACAGAATTAGTCTGAATCCTCCTAAGAATCCTTCGACGGAACATCCATATGTGATGAATAACCTATTAAATGTATGGTCAGCACACGCTTCCAATTTTGCCACTGTCTTCGGGTCTACTTCAATTAGTCTACTGCAATACCAAGGAATCAACATGTATGATTGCTCAAGTGCTCCTTGTATCTCTGCTAGCACTTTCTCTTTACCTTTCCACGCTTGATCATAAGACATTGATAAACCATATTCCTTGTAAACCTCACTCCTTATCTCATGAGGTGGTTTATCTAAACAACCGCTCAATCCATCTTTGATTATGGAAGCAATCAAGCTAGAGCTCAATTTGCGATGTAGGATCAGATTATACTATGCTGAGTGATTATGCTTTTCCACAAAGGTATGCACATATAAGAAGCTTGACTCTTCCTTTCCCACTTGATATGCAGTAATTTTCCATAGACAACCATCCACCTTACACCTCACTATCATCTTACTTGCACTATTCCTTACAAATTTGTGTGCCAAACTATTCTTGTACAATAATTCTTTGAATTCAACATCATTTTTAATTTTTAAAGCTCTTATGAGGACCTGCAGGCAATTCGTTCCACTTCTCAGCACCATGCTCAGGGATAGGTGCACTTTGAATTACATATGGCCTATCTTGTGATATCCTACTTGATGATGATTCAACAATACAAAACCCGTATGATCCTTCCAAGGTCTCCAACCTACATCAAAATTTATTGTCAGTTAATAAATAATTCTTCCCTACTACTTCGAAACACTCGTAAATATTCATGTAACTTACCTTTGTGAAATTATCATGGGTTGTTTTTCATAGATCAACTCGATCACTAACTTCTTCAATTATATACAAATGTGTACATTTGTCATTAAATTGTACTATTTGTTTCACTCCTTCATCATCCTCTATATCAACATTAGATGTCTACAATAGTGTTTTCATCTAATGTTGACAATGTGCACCTTAACTGAAATGCTTTACTTTGAATACCAAGACATGAACATATTGTTCTTCTAAGCTCATTAAGTGAAATTCCTTCTTTTACTATTCTTCCAACTGCTCTCCCACCAACATATTGAGTCTTCCCTTGATCAGTGACAATCTTCTCACCTATGTGGAAGAAGCAATAAATTTCTTTTTGTACTCTATTCATCACACCAAATATAGACAGGCAATAATATACCTTTAATGTCATACAAACTGAAATTTAAAAAATGTTTTACCTATAATAAACTAATCAATATATCATATAGTTAGAATGTGAGTTCAATTAGGCTCTGTAAACATAAGAATCGTGTATGCTACTCTGTAAACAAATCAACATTGGCTAAAAATGTATCTGGTATAAATTAAACTAAAAGTTGAGGATACAGGAGAAAATTAGAAAAGCTAATGAAGCCACAATTAGATTTACACAGCAATGAACAAACCTAGGTCAAAACGGAATATACAAGTCATCACCACCATCAATTACTGAACTATCAAGAATGCCTTGACACAACTCACCTTCCTAGCGTTTACTAATACATCGGACCTCTGGGCGAATCCACAGTGATCATCAACCGGAAGGGAGGATGCATAGCACAGCGCAGGAGAGGACAAGAAGGTTTCAGTTATTTGATGTCATTCATTTAACCGTTTGTCTCACCTTTTCTCATTAAGGGCATTTTTTTCTTTCACTCTTCAACAAAGAAGGGCAATGTGGTCATTTTACTTTCCGTATTATTTCCGTTCCAAGACCTGAGTAGCTGAGGTCCCAATCGGAAAATATGTTGCCAATCAGATCTTTTACGGCAATTTTCCCAATTAAATATTAAGGATTCAATAATATTTAGAGGCTTTTGTTTCCTCGCTACTCCAATCCTTCAAATGTAAACAGGGTGCTTTTCATAATTATCAAGCATGAACAACACGATTCATCTTCAAGACAGTCTTTTTTTAAGAACAATCTTAAAGACTGTCTAGCATATATTTTATTAATACATGATGGCAGTCTAGGCCTTATTTCACCATCTTCATCGCTCATCGGGATCACCCCATCATTCCATTAGCGTCCTTCATAAAATTAAAATTTAAAATATATTAATAATTTAATTGTAATATTTGGGATTAGGACTTGATAGCAGTCTAACTAGTCAGCAGTAAATAAGTACCTCAATCAAGCACTTTATTAATTCAGCTTTAATGCTTCTTCAGTCGTATTTATAATAGCTAATTGTGGATTTATTTTGGTCCTGTTTAAAAAAATTTAGTCTTTTTTTTGTCTTCTTTACTTATTAATCTTTTCTCAAAGAATCCCTATATGGTAGAAAATAATAAATTGGTTGAATTAGATTCGCTTACTCTCTCATTAAAGGATATTTTATAAAATTAAGATGTGACAAATTTTTGACAAATTAAAGGTAAACAACCAATTAATTTATTAACTTTTTGATTTTTTTAATATACGAGAATTAGGTAATGAATAATGATAATGATATCTTATAATTAGTACGTGAGGTGACAATTATTTGATCACTCAAAGAGTCCTAATCAGGCAAGTGTAAATCAAGGCAACTTTTGTTATATGATCTGGCACAGCGGGGCTCTCTTGATCTATCTAATTAAGCAGCCACAAGAATCCGGGCTGTATTTCTCTCATTTTTCTCTTATAAGCTCATATCCACTGTTTGATTAAAAATAAATAAATGGTTCAGATTCAATCTTTTATAAAATTATTACTGTAAACATAAATAAGTAAATTTAAACTCTTAAAATCCAATCTATACTGTTTATAAAAAAGGATAAAGGAAACAAAATAGATTTCAATAGGAAAAAAAAAAGGAAAGGAGAGTAACCTCTTCCCAAAAATCCATGGTGCATAAACAAATAGATTTCTTTATGCATATATTCACTTCATCACAAATGGAGAAGTACACAAACCGCTATTGCTTATTTGTTTGTTTCAATAGACTATTATCTTTTAAGAAGAAATGACACCAACAGCATAGCTTTCATTATTGTGTAGAGCCACACATATAGGTTACGTGGCTCCGTCTTCATGCTGGTTCTTACTTAGACATGAACTTGAGAGTCGTAAGAAGCTCCAATCTTCCAATCTCCAGGAATGACACTCTTGGAGGACTGAACCCAACGTGTTCTTCCACTGAATTGCAGCCTCAGCGTCAATGGTCCACTTGGTGCACCAACTATATCAAACACTGCCCCATACACTCTCCTCATTGCCTTCCATTCATGTCCATCATTCTGTGTATCATTATATCATTTCAAACAACAAAGTTGAGAGTATATATCATCATACGTCATAGATCTCAACGCCAGTGACGCCATTCATGCCAGGCACGTACAGAATGACAAGAGCAAGGTAATCAGGGTATCAAGCGAAACAAGTGTTCTATGTTACTGATCAGGCAAATAAAATGTGGTCTATAGCTCTCCAAGGAAAAAGGGTCGTTGATATTAATCAGGAAAGTGATTCAATGAATGATCTGCTTGAGACTCCTTCTTTTTCTAGGGGTTTACCAGAATTGAATGAAAAAGATAAAGCAGACAATGAACACGGCACAAGAAACGATCATCATGAAGGGATATGGGAGGATATCCCTTTATAAAACCACATTGAAGGTTAGTTAGCTAAAATACTTATCATAAACTATATTTGAATTATGTATATTGTACGTTATTGGTGTATATATATAACTACTTTTTTTGTTGTCGTCACAGGAAAATGAAAGATATGAGGTGTACGTCTTAGTGTAGATTCTCTGAAGCCAGGCCCACTAGTGATCATCAGCCTGAGAAGAGTGTGTATAAAGTATTTTGGCCCTAATGAATAACAGCATTGTCATTAATGTAATTTAATCTTTGATGTATGTATGTAAGTGAAAAGATAAGAAACTTGGTCAAAACAGCATTGTCATGGTTGTATGATTTCCTTGCATTATGATTCTGTCTATGATTGTGAGTTTATTATTCATAATATTTTTCCTTGCTTCTGTTTCGGCCATCACTGTTTAAGCACAAGAGAGTTGCGTTTTAATATGTTCCAATGAGTTTTAAGTCTGTCACATATCATTAAGATGTTAGTTATATAATCTGTAAGAGAAGAATTAGATTTATTTGAATGTCGTTGAACTGGTTGCTGCTTGCTGAGTGAAATGTTTTATCAGGAGAAATGACTTGCTGGGTATATCTTTTAAACAAAAATTTTAAAAAAAATCAACTTTTTAGACCGATTCTCTCCAAAACTAGTCTTAAATGTACTTTTCAGACTGGTTTTGGAGAGAACCGATCTAAAATGTTGATATTTTAGATCGGTTTTATGTAAAATCGGTCTAAAAAGTATTACTTTTTAGACCGATTTTACATAAAACCGGTCTTAATATTTCAAATTTTTAGACCGGTTTTTCAGAAAACCGGTCTAAAATTTGAATTTGTTGGACCGGTTTCTTTGATAACCAGTCTAAAAATATTTATTTTTAGACAGGTTTTATAATCATCAGTCTTAAAAATGTTTTTTAAGACCGGTTCTATAACCGGTCTAAAAAGTAGCAGACTTTTTAGACCGGCTATATCAAGACCGGATCAAGAACCGATCTAAAATATCTTTTTTAACTGGTCTTAAAAGTGATTTTTTCACTAGTGGGGCCTGGCTCATTTTTCATCCCCTTCAAAACCTCCTAATTTGGAGGGGGAAAAAGAGGGGATGAAAAGGATTTGGAGCCTTTTCTTTGGGACTCATCCCCTTCAATTTTTCATACCAAATAAGGGGAGGACTTATTTTTCATCCCCTCCCCTTCAACCAAACAGGCCCTTATACTTTGGTAGGCCTCAGCTGGGGAGCTATAAACACCACGCACAATTAAATTAGTTATTTATGAAAAATGTGTATTTGTTTATCTAAAATATCTTCTCAAATCATTTGTATTGAAATTTAAAAATACCTCTTAATGCAAAATAATTTAAATTCTCTCAACATGTTCAATCAATAAAAATAGTTTAACTAACTCTTATATTAGAGATTGGAAGTAATATTATTTGTAATTTCAAGCGATATAGTAATTTTCTTGAATTAATGAGGCAACACATGATAAAAAAATTCAGTTTC
This sequence comes from Inga oerstediana, assembly GCA_963210345.1. Classification (NCBI taxonomy): domain Eukaryota; kingdom Viridiplantae; phylum Streptophyta; class Magnoliopsida; order Fabales; family Fabaceae; genus Inga; species Inga oerstediana. The sequence continues at coordinate 59,490,014 of OY723409.1, forward strand.
TATGCACCTGATACCAGTCTTAATGATAAACAAGACTCGTTCAAGAGTAATTAATTAGAATCAAACCTAAAATGTCAATTATGAATCGCCTAAATTCTTTACTGACTTGGTCTTAAACAAATCTTCCTCCGTGTCTCTAAGGAAGGCTGGCATGAATTAGTCTTGCATCGCGGAGCCCACTGTAAAGTTTAATCTTAAAATTCAAATGCTAGAGGAAATAGTACAATAAACTAATAAATATAATTTTGCTCTGTTTATAACAAACTAATAACTAAGATCCCATACGCACGTGCACTTGCATTTAAATATACTTGTGACGAAAACAGCATAAGATGGCAGATTGTTAAGATATTCAAGGTAAGTGAACTTAATTTTACATAAAAAATCACATATCAAACAGAATCGTGCTTAATAAATAATATATATGATAAAGTGGAAGCACTAACAAACTCGAGCTTTATTCTTTGAAGTTAAGACTTAAGATGTAGTTTCTATTGTTTGTGAGAGATTCTTTGTGCGGTCGTGGGTTTTTATATTTCTGTGAATTGGGCCACTGAGAATTTCCTAGCGAGTCTAATTGACACTTGAGCGGGACTCAAGGGATTGTATAACCTGCTGTCCAAGTTTTGTTATGGATGGCCTTTTTGGACTAAGAGGAAGAGACTAATGGGCCTAAAGATATGATTATTGGGCTCGGAGAGATGGACTCACATTGAAGGAGTTATTTGCATGGTAACCCAATTTATAGGGGTGTTCAAAATTCAAAGTATCCCATCCTAGTTGTCCCGGCCCGGTTCCAAGCATTTTGATCTCTGGAATTTTCTGTCCTGGCCGGGACCAAGATCACCCTTGAAATTTCAGTCTTGGTCTTGGTCCCGGTAATTTTTTTAAAAATTTTTTACCTTACAAATTAAGTTATCTTTTTATTTTTATATTTTTTATCCCATAAATTAAGTTATCATTTGATAAAATGTGTATCACATCTTTAATTGGAGTTAAACCGTATATATCGTGATATTAATCTTAACTATATGTTAACTCTCAGAAATTGATAATATTCCACCATATTTTCTTCTATTTTTAACTATTTTTTATATTCAAATTGAGTATAGAAAGAGTTAATAAAAGAAAATGTGCATATCAGAGTAACAAGCTAAAGTTGAAGTAGAACAATATATTTTTTGGGCTTTAGTTCAAAGGAAAAGTTAGAACTTATACATTCTCTCTTTTGTAGGAGGATAGAGACAAGTTTGGAAGCTTTTAAAGGATTGAAGATCAAGAGGGTGGAAGATGACAAGTTAAAAGCTAGCTCATGGGCCAAGAGGAATTTGTTGTGTTGTTGGCTTCAGCCAAAAATACATGTGCTGAAGCCAATAGGCTTTCTGAACTTTTTGTGCTATATGCTTCAGCACTTGGCGCTGTGCTGAAGCCAACGAGGACCATAATCTACTATGTCATATGCTTTAGCACACGAGACCGAAAATGCAACCATGCAATTTATTTATTGAAACACATGTGAAAGGTATTTAAACAAGGGATAGGCCGAAATTAGATCATTCTTCAATTTTCAAGTGTTCTTAGGAGCATTGTGTGCTAGGGTTTGGGTTCTTAAGGAGCTTAGAGCAAAGGAGGGAGCTTGGGAAGAGATTTGAAGCTTCTTTGGCTTGGTTTTCCTTCCTCTTCTCCATTTTCTCTCTTGTATTCTGCTATGGCTGTCATTGTTTTGCTTAGTTTTAGTTATTTCATGACTATGTGTAGCTAGACTCCTCATTTTAGGGTTGTTTTGAACCCTTGTATGGATTAAACACTTATTTCCCCCTTTATATTTGTAATTAATGTTAAGATTATGCTGATTTCACTCTTTACTTAATGCTTCTTGTTGATTGGCCACCAACAAGATTGTTGGGATCACTTGATTTATGCTTGAGACAACTAAATTGAGTATAGAACTTGAGTAAAATCGTGTGAGAGCTTGAAATTTACTAATTGAATGGATAGTTTTGTTAATGAGGTAGAGATACACTCATTGACCTCATATAGCCAAATAAGATTTGTTATGAAAATTAGGGTTAATTAGTTAATTAAGATATTAATGAATTAATTAAACTATGCATCTATTTGGAGACTCGAGAGAACACTTATAGGTAATTTAGTATCATTGGCTAGTATAATCTCATATTAAAGAGCATGTATTGGGGGGATTTAAGTGAGGGCTTTTGAAATACAAGGGGGATAAACAATCCTAAATTCCATTTAATACTTGAATTTTAAAGAATCATTTGCTTTCATAATTTTTTAGTTTAAAAATGGTTTTAAATTTCTCTTTAACCTCAACAACATGTTTTGGCTTAACTTAATTGAATTCACTAAGTCCATTGCTTGACCAATTTGTTACTCAAATCCTCGTGGGAATGATATTTACTCATCACTTTATTATTATTACTTGAAGCGATCCGTGCACTTGTAGTAGCGAACACTATATAATATATAAAGCTAATAATGAAGATGAAGATGGTGATTATAATAATAATAAAATGTTATTCTTCAATCTAGATCAATTTGTGTGATTATTATAGCTTTGTTCGGCCTTAAATGATAACTTTAAACCAAGGTAATTAAACCCGGACCGGTTAGTGAATCGGCCAGGGTACTGGGTCAAGGTTAAGTGGGTCAAACCGGAGCTAAACCAAGACCAAACCGATGATAGATGGAAAATTTTAGGCTTATAGTATGAAATTATAAAGAAAAAAATATAAAAAACAATATTAAACAAAAAAATCAAAAACCTGACTCGGACCGCGTCACCGAACCGGACCAATTTACTGGCCGGGTGGCCGGTTTCCGATCCGGTCCGGTCGGTCCGATATGGGTTAGAGAACTCAGCTTTAAACACTAAATTATGGAAAATTTAACTAATATAATAATTTATTTTAAATTTATTTTTTAAAAAAAATGGGATTTCCTGGTTTGGTTTCGGTCCCGGGATTACCGAGACACAATTTGCATCTTGGCAAGAAACCGGGACCAGTGATCCTGGTCCCAGCCCAAATTTTGAACACCCTTACCAATTTAGGTTGATCCGTCATGTCAATAAACCAGTAAATCAATTATCTCGCTTGTCACCAACAATAGCTTGTTATAATTGATATATAGCTGAGTCCATTAAACATAATGTCTTGGGTTCGAATCAGACTGTGCGCATGGAAAAGGCTTTGTTGGGAGAGGCAAAACTCACTTTGGTGATCTCTACGCCATAGGAGGATTAGTCTCTATCTATCAGCTGAGGGATACCGCTTGAATTCTATTGGAGGGGCTGGATCTCTAGTAGTACAACAATAAAAGATAAAGAAGAAAGTAGTGCACAATGTCTTCAAGGCAAAGACAATACTTTCCTTTAGGCTTAGTTCACCCCCACCTATAACTATTTGACAAGCCATGTCGTAAGGCTATCAAATAAAATTAGACTAACTATGTACTATAGCGATGCTAACCTAGGCCGATCTCTTTGAAGGGCCAATTATTTAGTCCCTAACTAACTAAGTATTGATTAACAAATTAACCCACGAGTCTAATGCAATTAATTAACTATTCTAAACTAGACTAAACTACTTGCTTATAGGTTTTTTCAAGTTTAATGAGTGAAAATAGAGTGGTGTAAAATGTGAGTATGAGCTTCCTTGATGAGTGAATCCACTAGCTATCCTTATTCCAATTTAATTGAGTTTAATTCATTTGTTAAGTACTTAGGCTTGTGAGAAGAGACCTTCTCCAAATAATTCCTCTAATTAGCTAAACCCATCTAGAAACCTAGCTTGAGTTTAATTCATTAGACTCATTTTAGTTGCCACTTAGCATGTATTAAATCTTGCAAGAGGCATTCTCTACTTAAATTGACAATTGCTAGAGACCTAGCTGGCCAAATAAGAGTTTCAAATATATGAGTGATGGAATGAGGCTAACATTATTCAACCACATCATCAAAATACAAAATCTAATACAAATTTCAGTATCAATGTGCAACAATCGAAAACACTACTTAGATACAATTACAAATTGCAATTAAGAGACTTAGAAATCACAATATATAGTCATAAAGTAGTGAAATTGAAATTAAGATAAAAGAAACCCCCTAGAAGCACGAAGAACTCTAGTTAGCTTCATCAATCACTAAGGAATCCAATAGTTAGCTGCTCATGACGTTGCTAGTCACTCCACCGAAGCAGTTCATAAACTTGGCCGTCGAATAGGAATGAGGAGATAAACGGATATGGAAGATTGGACGGTAACAATGGTGGGGAATCCGAGTGACGAAGGTGAAGATGAATGCGTCTGACAATCCACCTCCCAGCTTCTCTACTGCAATTGTGGTAGAGATGATGCTCGCCAATGGAAGACGGAAGTGGGACCATGGTGGCCGAAATGGAGAAGGAAGGTGAAGGTAAAGTGGAGCGATGATGGTGATTGAAGACCAAGGTCGAAGATGAGGATGTGCGGCTGCTCACTCTGTAGATCCCGACTCCACTCCCTGTTCTCACTCCCCTGCACAGCTCCCTACTCACGGCCTCCTCCTCTCAATTATCATCTGAACTGACCTAAATGTATATGCCAAAAACGTTGTCACTTTGAGGGGACTGAATTGACATTTCCAAAATTCATGAGACTAATTTGTCATTTGTGAAATTCAAGCCCCTAATTGCCATTAATTCTGGTACTTGACAATCATTTGTCCTTTTCAGCTTTTCATTCCAATTTCTCCCAAGTGATCTACAATGCAATTTAAGATAAGGTAATATCATATATCTCAAAAATCAATTAATTTATAAGCAATCACAAAGATATGACATTTTTACCCTTTTAAGTTCTATTTTCCTTCAATCACTATTATTCCTAATTAATCACAATAAATACATTTTTGGCCCAAATAACATGATAAAATCCCCAAATAAAGTATAGAAATAATTGATAAAATAGGGATTCATCACTATCTCATAGGGTGCAAGTTGGATTGACAGGCGAATTTTCTACAGGATGCAATGAAAACTCTTGAGAATAGATTGCACTCCCAATACTCAAGCAAAATAACAATGACTTTTACAAAATGATAATTTGACTTTATCTTTGTGTGCACTCGAGGATAAAGGCAATGGGTTTGATTTCTTGTTGTGTGATTTTGATGTTGTATTGTTTGTAATAAATGAAGTGATGGTGCAAGATATTTATAGACCATGAAGTGATGCCTTGAAGTGATGCCTATCAAAGCAACATCTCTTAAATTAAATGTTATAATAATTTGTTAGATTTATGAATCTCATTTGCTGATTCATGAACAAAAATATGAAAAGTTATACCTTTATATTATATGGAGTTTTCTCATAAATACAACACAACTTTTCACCAAGTGGTGGTTGCCACACCTCAATCTATAACCTTTTACATGTGTTTCTAGAAACTGAAGAGACATAACCTTAGTGATTTTTGATGTTATAACTTTTTACACAACTCTTCATATAAATCCCTTCATTTAATGAACATGACTTTATAAAAAGCATATCCCTTCATTTTAAAATATTCTAATAGATTCTACCAAATAAAAAAAATTATCTAGTCGGTCTGATTAAGAGTTTCGAGCTGGGTTAGATTTTATATTTTTTTTCCCTCCCTTATTGAACACAGATAACATCGTTTTGAGTTTGGAAATTTAGCAATCCACAGTGTTGTGCTTTAAAAACTTTATTTTATTGAATTATGTATGGTTTTTATTTAAATGTTCTATTTGTTTGTGGATTAGTGTCTTTTTTATTTAAATATTATTTCAAACAAAATTGATTTTACCTCGAGTTAGCCCGAACTTAAGCCACTAACCATTGAAATACTATATATTGACGGGTTCGGTGTGTGCATTTACATGTCATCACCAGTCAATTAAATCAACAGCTTTTGGATTTAAAAAAAGGTAGGAAACAAAGATTAAAAAAAATTTAAAAATGCTTTACTCCAATTCTCTAATATTTTTAAACGATGAGAGGGCTTTCAAAATCCGACATGGGTTAGAACAACGCAATTGAGTGCCCAAGACGAAAGACCGAGAAGACGTGGGTGTTTCATCTTTCATGCATGACAGACAAGGAGAGATGACCAACTCTTTCATCCACCATTTGATCCACATTGCATGTCCTTCTCTGTATGGAACCGAAACATGTTGCATAAATTCCATCACAAATGGACAATACACCAACCCCTATAATTTATATATTCATTCCAGCAGACAGATTATTTATTTATTCCTCTAGTAGATATATTATTAACTTTTTATAGTAGAGAATATAAAAAAGAACGTGATATGCAGAGAGAGCTAATATATAATATATAATGAGAGGTAGGAGTTTAACGTAGTTGGTGTTCCATAGCCGTCAGAGGAAGCATAATAGGTAGCTCGGGGGGGAGTGAACCCTTGGATTGGAATAATTATCTAAAATCTGTGTCCGTGCAGCAAGATCAACACCAACAGGTCAACTTTATTCAAAGATTAGGGCCCGCATACACACACACACTATTCTGGTTATATTTATAAGTCTTTTTTTGACCAAAAATTTTGATCCTATTTATAAGTCCATTTTCAGGGTAGTAAGTGCATTTTGTACTTTTTTATCCCTATTAATTGCAATAAACAAAAGGAATTTATTCATGTTGACTTTTGGAACCAATCATAGATAAAGGCAAAATTGGAAATTTAGCCCATAGAAAATGAGTTAACTAACTCTCCTTAGTATGTGAGAATTAGTTAAAAGGGACTTATAAATAGAACCAAAATGGTACTCCCTCCGGTCCTAATTATAGGACATATTTACCTAACTTTGGAGAAATTAAGGATAGTAGTTAAATTAGTTAATTTTATTTATTTTCCAAAAATGCCCTTATTTAATAGGGGTGATTTAGAAATACTACATGAGTCTACCATGAGGCAATCAAACCATTATCTAAATCAGTATTCTCTCTCCACCTCTCTGTGTTTACTTTCATGGTATTTTATTTGGTGTATGTTTGATACTTCATGGTACCACACGTCAGACTAGGCAATCCAACCATTATCTAAAGCAATGGGGGTATTTTGGGAACAAATTGACAAAAATTAAAATTTTGTCCTATAATTAGGACCAAGATCAACTTCCAAATGTTGTCCTATAATTAGGACCGGAGGGAGTATATATTAATAACTCGAGCTGGTAGCTAAGCAAGAAGGAACACAGGATGTACACAGGTAGTACATACGTATTCAATTATATATATATATATATATATATATGATGATGGTGATTAATTGGTATGTTTATTTTAGCATTGAGATTGATTATAAGCTGTTTTTTTTTATATAAATCGAGATAAAATTTCTCTTACATATTTACTTCATATATCATAAATCATAATTAAAAAACTGTTTTTAAATATTCTAAATTGCTGTTCCAAACGAACACAATATCTACCGTTCCAATTTCTCACTTTCAGGCAAGTGCCTTTTCAAGAGAGGTGACACGTCTTTGTCTGTTTTACTCGTATCATTAACATTTTTGCTCTCTGTCAAACATATAATTGTTCTTAATTATTTTCCTTAAATTTTTTTTTTTTGGCCAACTGTCAATAGGCTTATGAGGCCTGATGTTTTTCCTTTTCTCTTTTTTTTATTATATATCCCTAATTGATTTAATATCGGAAAATATTTCAAATCATAAGCGGTTTTAGCCAATGAGCGATTGCATTTCAATGGACGGCTGGACGCCACTGTTGACGATTTCTCCCCTCCACTTTTTTCTCATCTGGAAATTCTAAACTCGTTATTAGCAATATATAGGAATGTAAAATTTCTAACAAACCACATTATTCATAACTAAGTTAGGAACAACTACCCTTAAATATTTTGCATAATGTAAAAAAATATGTATTACATTTGTTGCATACTGATATTATATAATTGAAAACATATTTTTAACAACTTTTGAAATAAATTAACTTTTTGATTGCCATGATCAAAACTACTAAACAAGTTTCAAATAGTACATATTGAGACTCTCATGCACATATACTTCATTACGACACTGGGCGGGGCAATTAGTATTGTTTAGTTTGTCGTGAGGTCAGCTATTTAATGAAGCCATCACTATCGGTGAGGGAGGTTAAGCAAAATGATTTCTCTTATATAGTTTGAGTGTAATCTAAGCCCTTCTTTGTCCACGTGTCATAATAGCTTGTCCACCCCTTCTGTGCCAGACGCCAAGACCAAATAAGATGGCAAACGCCGTCCCTTTGTTTTTTAAAGTTTTTTTTATTTTTAAGTTTTAACAATTCTGTGGGCTGTGTTACTTTATATATGGTGTGTTAGTTAAATTTTTGCCTGTGTTAATAAAAATTGGAACGCTTCTCAATTAATACTTTTGTATTTAAATACTAAATTATGCATTATTGTTATTATTATTACTATTACTAATACACCATATTTTAAATTGGCATGTAAGGCAGCTTTCTTTTACCTGCTTCCGCCAAAGTCTATTATGTGGCTTCCACGTCTTTTTTTTTTTTTTTAATATTATTATTCAAGTGTCTTTTTTAGGATTCGAAATCGACTTCCATGCCATTTATTTTTATTAGTCAAAGTCAAACACGCCACAATATGTAAGAAAACTATATTTTTTTGAAACCAATATTGTAAAATCTAATATTGGATATTTAAATAATTCTGTATTATGTTTATTTTTGTGATCATATTTTTTCTTTATTTTACCCGCTCCCAAGTCTTAAGCCATCACTTGCATACCTTTTATTAGTCAAACACGCCACAATATATAAATTCTATTTTTGTTAATTATTAATTGTAATTGTCAAGCGTCATCTATATATCATCGCTTATGCAGTAGTATCAGTTATATCAGGGCATGCATATATCTAGTGATGGATTAAGCCACCAAGTATGAAATGAAAAAATGCCCATCTTTCGTGGGACTCTCTCTCTATATATATATGTACTATGTATGTATGTATGTATACATACATATATATATATGAACGCACAAATTGCAGATATATATATTATACGACTGCATGAACAGAGAGGTTTGTTTATTCATATATGTATATGAATTGCAACACAAATGAAAAGCAGACCAACACTTGATACATATATTCACTCCAGCAGAGCAGACACATATGATTTAATTATTGAGATTCACACACAAACATAATGTTTTTTCAATCAAGCCGTATTTATTTTCTGAGAAGACGACACAACACCAACAGCCACACAGGTTACGGCGTCGTATGATGTACGTACGTACGTAGATCATCGCATTATTATTCAAATTGCAGGAGCAGATGATTTAGGGCTCGAATTCCAGTGTCATAAATAGCTTTAACCTTCCAGTCAGCTGGAATCACATTGTTGGGCGACTCCACCCAAGTCTGGCTCCCACTGAATTGCACCCTCACCTTAAATGGTCCAGGCGTCGCAATTGCTAAATCAAACACTCCCCCAAACGATCTCCTCAGTGTGATCCAAGTCACACCATTATCCTGTTTCTCATTATCATCAGATGACCACAATTAACTCATACATATAACAATTAGTTAATTAGTAGTACCACAACAAGAAGTATTCCCTCATATCTTAAATATAAGACAAAGTTGACTTTCTTTGAAAAGATTAAGGAAGTTAAATAAGCTACTTAATCATACCATATGTTGTGTTTTCTTAAATTATATATTAGTTTATTAGTTAAACTAATTAGTTTGGAGAAAAAAATATAAATATAAATACTCTAAGTTAATATAATTAATTTACTTAATTTCTCTAAAAAAATAAACTTTATCTTATATATGTAGGACCGAAGAGAGTAATAATTAAGTTTTGAGAGCTTCTTACGTTGGATATCTGAAAGGCAACGACGTCCTTGGAGCCAGGCACGTAGATGACGGCAATAGCGAGGTAGTCAGGGAATCTGCTCTCCTCGAAGATCTTGATCTTAACGGTGGATCCATTGAAAGCACATGAGACCCTCATGTATTGGACGTCAACGTTGCCCATTCTCCTGAGCTGTTCCGCAGCAGCTGGGTTCACTCCAAGTCCTAAGGAACCATTAAGACTCATAACAAAGTCTGTTTCGCCCCCTGCACCACTGTCTGTTGCCACTATCGTCACCCCGTCTGTACTGCATAATTGTGTAATCCTGCACTTTACCTGAATAATTACAACATCATTGTCGTTCGTTACATCGAATTAATTAAACAAACACGTATATATATGTATAATCATTACTGAAGATATGTACGTGTTTAACTTGTAGAGTCGTTAATTAATTAGTCCGTCAAGACGACACACTTACTTGGTAGCAGGCACCGCATCCAGCCCCGTCTCTCAATAGCGCCTTAGACACTCCAGCCACCCTCCCTGCGTTTGCAGTACTCCCGTAATCGCGAAATCCACATCCTCCGGCTGATAACATAATATGTATGTGTGTGTGTCATTTTGTCAATAATAATATTTAGAAGGGCACACTATATCTTAAGAATATAAAACTAAGCAGCAGCAAAATAATAAGGAAAAAACAACAACAACAACCACATGTAAGTTTTTGTATTTTAGTACAACTGATAAAAGCTAAAAAATTACAAGAACCTGATTAAAAAGCAAGTGAAACTATAAGATCTGAAAAAAAAAAAAAAAGAATAGTAACTTGTAGAAATCATGTTGCAAGCTAATAGCCTCTAGGCTGAGCCATGGCTTTGCATATAAACATGGTTTTGATTTTGAACACACAGAAGGTGATGCGTGCGCGTGTGGAGAGAGGGGTTTTACGTACTTGGGCTTCCACCACCACCGGGTCTAGTGTCGAAGGTGGTTTTGGAGTTTGTGAATTGGGAGAGGCATAGAACAGGTAAGAGCAACACACAAACAAGGACCATTGGGTATTTAGAATGAAACCCCATTGCTAAATCAATGACAAATTCAAAAGAGAGCAAATATTGAAACTATGAACTTTATACGTCAAGTATTGGGTTTTATGGTTTGGTATGCCAAAGAGACGTGGGTGGTATTTATAGGTGCTAATGGAGGCCTTATGCATATATTGTTGTAAGGGACAATCTTCTCCTTCGGATTGGATTTCAATGTAGGCCCTACCAATCTTGACCTTTGTGTAAAAACACATCATCATCTCGATCTTTTGCGTTAATCTATATAATATTAATATATATCATCTCAAGTTTATTGATTATCTATTTATGAATGCAATGCCAAATTATATTGCCTATCTGGGCATTAATTATTGCAATATTTTTTAATACTCCATTCGACCGACAACATAAGTCACTAAGAAAAGAAACAATGCTTATTTTTCAGTTTTGTGCTTATAGTTAATGTTTCAATGTAGCCCATGTTTTGGCAAAATAATAATAATAATAACTTATTGTATTTTTCTGTCTTCTTTAAAACCTTATTTAATATGGGTAAAGTTAAAAAAAATTAATTTAAGATAAATTTAATGAGTTGATTACAATTTTTCAATTCCGATAAATTAGTTGAAATGATTTAGATTGTGGAGAGGAAGTATATAGCATTGTTATCAAACTCGCGAGTTGACTTTCTGAGTTTACTTTTTTTTCGTTTCCAGCTTACCAAATCGAGTTGAGTTACTGGTAAACTCGTGACCGTTGTAAACTCGGTTAAACTCATGAGTTTATACACTGAGTTTAAATGTTTTTATGTTTCTAGCTTATAAAACCATGTTAATTCTCTCTTAAACTCATGTTAACTTTTTTTATTTGATCATGTTCAGCAACTTTATATATGAGTTTTATAGAAATTTCTTTATTAAATACAATAAATTATGAATGTTGGTGGATTTAATTTCAATTATTTGGATTTATAAGATATGTAAATCAATTTTTTGTCATTTTCATATATTTTAATTATTTATTATACACTATTAATACCTATTTAATAGTGAAAGTAAACTTTTAAGAACTTACAATTCGAATTCACGGCATGAGTTTACGTCATTTTTGTGAGTTTGAGTTAGAAGGCCAGGGACTCAGGAAAAGGCGCCGGATACCGGGGGGAATCCGGGTTTGGGGGGCAAAGGCCCTATCTGCCTGTTGTTACCAAAAAAAAAAAGAAGATAAACGGTGACACTCGATAAAAAAAGGAAAGGCGTCGGGATATCTGCAGAAGTCCAGAAACTTACTAATGATACAGCTTTAATTTATTACTAACATTGATTGCAATAGATATAATGGATTGATTCAATTTCTTAATCAAGCATTAACGCGTGAATTTCATTTCTATGAAAAAAATATATATTATAAAAGCCCGTTCATTTAATTTAGACCAATTTAGATAAATAGTAATGAGTGCCAGACAATTGTACCAGAAAGAGATCAGTGTTAAAAATGAAATATACTATTTTAATGCCTTCAGTTATGCATAATAAAACTTTTTACAATTTTTTATATTAATGTAATCTAATAATTGATTCATTTTGTGCCACTGTAGCCCCTTAAGGCTTTAATTGCAGAGTTTTTGGGAGATGATATATATACTAGAGGCCTGAAATTAATAGCTAACATATCCTGGATATTGGATGAATACATATATAAACATTCACAAATGCCAATAAATGACTTAATATTCTTAATTGATCCCGAATATAATTAAAAGAGAAATTAATAATTTATTCTTTAACTAAAGCGTACAATTTACTTTTTCCACTGTGGTCCAAAGAAAACAAATTTTACTCTTTCTGATTTGAACACTTTACTTTCAAATATAATTTATTGGCTAAAAAGATTCTTACAACTCTACTTGAAAATATAACAGATTTAAATATGAGAAGATAAGTTTATTTTATTTTTTATTTCCAGTCCTTGTGCTTAATAACATAAATAGGCCATCCTTTTAGGAACTCGCTGTTATGATGCTACCCCGAATTATATATTTTATGGGGATAATGACATTTAGACACTTGTTAAGGGCGTTAATTACAATGAAAGATCAAGAATTATATAAATTTCAGAGAAGCTAGAATCAAACTAATAATATTAGAATTAAAAGTTTTAAAAAATTTTTTTTGTAAAATTAAAGAATCGGAACTAAAACATTACATAAAAAAAATTAGAGGAGTAAAGTACTCCCTCCGGTCCTAATTATAAGATAAAGTTGACTTTTTTGAAGAAATTAAGGAAGCCAATTAAATTACTTTAGAGTATTTTTATTTTTATTTTTTTCTCAAAACTAATTAATTTGACTAATAAACTAATATATAATCTAAGGATACTAAAAATATAAACACTCTAAAGTAATTTAATTGACTTCCTTAATTTCTCTAAAAAAGTCAACTTTATCTTATAATTAGGACCGGAGGGAGTATAATTTTTTCTTTTTCCTTTTTTATATTGATCAAGCCGGCCCCGCAATAATGCAATATCTCCTCCCCAGAGTTTCTTTTGGGACGTTTGACGTTTAATCACTAGAAAATTAGAATTTGGATTCAAGAAGCCAAAGGGATGATGATATTGACGTCTATCTAACAGAAAAAACTAGTAAATTACACATTCTAATGTTTCTGAAATAAGCAACGCACGAAGGGATAGTTTACAATTATTTGAATTTTATATGATATATTGAACATTAACCTTTTTATGTGATTAAATAAAATCATTACCTACAACAACAATTCCTTTACCCACACTTGTGAAACTCATATATCAAAAAATTTCTGTACTATAGATAATTTTCGGTAAATAGCTAAGGAATAATTATTCATTTTTAAAGCATAACATATATACACATACAGAAGTGGGTTTTGCTTCCTTCGATTAGATCTTTTTATGGTATGCGCAATCAGGAATACCGAACCACTGATAGTGTAACATTCTTAAATTTTTAGGGTTTAGAGTTAATTGTAGCTTAAGTTTTAGTTAGTCCAAGAGTAATAAATTAACAATAAAAAAATATAAGTTCTAAGGAAAAAAATTCAAAAGAAAACTAAATACAAATAAAATACCTTATTAAAATAATCATTTTAACATAGGAGTATATGTGTGTAAACTTGTCTTATCATTGAAAATAAAAAAGAAAGAAAGAAAGAAAGAAAGAACAAAAAAAAAATTTTCTGAAAAAGAAAATTATTATTCTAATAAAAAAGTGAACCTTAACCCTAAATCCTTATATAAATATCCTATCTCACTTGGAAGCGGCTTTCCTCCTTTTCTCTTTTCGTCCGTTGTGCTCCTTTTCGTTAAAAGTGTGCCATTTTGGCGCAAAAAAATCAAGCCCCTCATCTTTTTTTTTTTAAAAATAGTATTCATCATCCTGAAATATATTTTCAGCACAGTCAGCTTCCTAAAATATTTTTTTAAGATCTTAAAATAATTTTTCAGTATTATCAAGTATCCTAAAATATTTTTTTAGTGTCAGTCAGTACTTTGAAATATTTTTGGTGCAATGTTTAAGGATGTTGGGTGCACTAAAAATTAATTCATGATACTAGATAATACTGAAAAAAATATTGTAGAGTACTGGCTGGTACTTAAAAAATATTTTAAAATGTCTAAAATATTTTTTTAAGATCCTAAAATAATTTTCAGTATTATCCAGTATCCTAAAGTCTTTTTTTAGTGCCAATCAATACTCTAAAATGCGTTTGATGCAATATTTCAGGATGTTAGATATACTAAAAATTAATTTAAGATATTGAATAATACTAAAAAAAATTTTAGGAAACTAATTGTACTAAAAAAATACTTCCGATGGTGAATACTATTTTTGTTAAAAAACAGTGAGGGGTTTAAGTTTTTTACGCCAAAACGGCACAGTTTTAACGAGAAGGGGCGCAGCCGACGGAAAGAAGGAAGGGGGAATCTGAATAGCCAGAGCAGAATAGACAGAGCCTTGGTTAATAACTGCTGGTTTAGAAATAATCCGAATGCCATAGTGACTCATTTGCCAAAATATAAATCCGATCATTGTCCGGTGTTGGTTGATACTGAATCTCATGTTCTTATGACAAAAAATCGAAGGCCTTTTAGATTTTTCGCTCCCTGGGTTATGCATGATGATTTCAAGAATTTTGTTCATTCACACTGGGGGGTGGAGGATGACTGGTGCGGATCTGTTAAACAATTTACTGAGGATTTGACGTTATGGAATAAAGAGGTTTTCGGTAATATATCCTATATGAAAGACAGATTATATCGAAGATTAGATGGGATTAATGCAAAGATGGCTTCGGTAGGTATCTCGGATCACCTTGAAAAGTTACGAGGGGAGCTATGGGGAGAGCTTGAAAAGCTTTTGGCACGGGAAAAAGTCATGTGGCTTCAATACTCTCGGGCTAATTGGTATGTGGATGGAAATCATAATACTAGATACTTCCATTCTGTGGCTAATGGCAGACGAAGAAGGAATAAAATTGAAGCATTAAAGCTTGAATATGGGGAATGGACATATAATGCAGCGGAAATTATGAGATTGGGAAGCCAATTCTTCGAAACTTTGTATACAGAAACCCATAATTATACTGGATCTTTGGTATTCGGATGCACTTATCCTGAGATTGACGATGTTAATTTGCATATTCTGGGGAGATCGGTTGAAGAGCAAGAGATTAAGAGAGCTTTGTTTGATATGGGGCCGTTGAAAGCACCAGGGCCAGACGGATTCAATCCGCTATTTTACCAAAGCAAATGGGAAACTGTTAGACCGTCAGTGATTGAATTAGTTAAAAGAGTTTTCAATGATCCGATGTGGATACGACAAATCAATGGGACTCAGATTGTTCTCATCCCAAAGGTGGAACATCCAGAGACGTTTCGTGATTTTCGTCCTATAAGTCTTTGCAATGTTGTTTACAAGATTGTTACGAAGGTTATATCAAACAGACTCAAGGCAATTATGCCTTTGGTGATAGCCCAGAATCAGTGCAGTTTTGTTAAAGGGCGTCAGAGTTCAGATAATGTTATTCTTGTGCAGGAGATCATTCACTCTATGAAGTCATTAAAAAGGAAAAAGGGTTTCATGGCCATTAAGATTGATTTAGAGAAGGCTTATGATCGGGTGAGATGGAATTTTGTCTACGAATGTCTAAAAGAACTCAAGATTCCTGAATATCTTAGTAAAGTTATTCAAGCTTGTATGTCGACGTCTCATTTGCAATTGCTTTGGAATGGAGAGGCTACTAACATGTTTTGCCCTTCCAGAGGGGTTAGACAAGGTGACCCAATATCGCCGTATCTTTTTGTTATCATGATGGAAAGATTGGGGCATCTTATCCAAATGACAGTGGAAGAGGGTGTTTGGCAACCGTTTAGGCTCTCCAAATGAGGTACTCTCGTCTCTCATATTTTTTTTGCTGACGATCTCATTTTGTTTGCAGAAGCAGATCTAGATAACACAGGGGTTATTAAGGCTATCCTGGATGACTTCTGTGACATTTCGGGACAGAAAGTAAATGCCGGAAAATCAAGAGTTTACTTCTCTAAGAATGTAAATCATATAAAATGCAAAGAAATTAGTGAGTTTTTAAATTTTACTCCAACATCGAATCTGGGGAAATATCTGGGTATGCCTATTTTACTTGAACGAAGATCAAAGGCTACGTATAGTTTTCTTCTGGATAAGATGGATGCTCGCCTGGCCAATTGGAAATCTAACATGTTATCGATGGCTGCCAGGCATACTCTTGTGTTGTCTGTTATGTCGGCTATGCCAACTTATGCAATACAGACAGTGCCTCTTCCTTTGGGGATTTGTGATAAAATTGATAAACGTTGTCGTAACTTCCTCTGGGGTAGTAGCTCAGCTAGCAGAAAACCTCATCTAGTATCCTGGGACCTCATATGTGCACATAAGGAGGATGGAGGTCTAGGTCTTAGGTTGGCATGTCAACAGAACCAGGCTTTCATGATGAAACTTGGATGAAATATGATTAATAGAAGAGATTCGCTCTGGGTCAGGATTTTGCGAGAAAAATATAAAGCCGGCAATGATATTATTCCTAAAATTGAGAAGCGCCGGTCAGAGTCTAGTACGTGGAGGGGTATTCATAACTGTTGGGACAAGATCAAGGATAGCTTAACATGGAGAGTTATCGATGGACATAATACTTCTTTCTGGAATGACATATGGGTACCGCATTTTGACAAGCTTCAGAGTTTGGTAATTAGAGAACTGCCGAGAGATGTTACTGAATGGAGAGTAGCTGATTGTATCACTTCATCCGGACAATGGGATATGAGCAAGTTTAATCACCTACTTCCAAGCCAAGTTTGTACAGCTATTGCACGCGTTAATATCAATCAGCTAAATGGGGAAGATTTTCCGGTATTGAGGTGGTCGTCAAATGGAATTTTCACCATCATATCCGCTTACAAATACTTGGTGGGAACACAACAACCTCTCAGTAATAACTGGAGGAGATGTGTTTGAAAATTGAAAGTTCCTCAAAGGGATCGTATTTTCTTGTGGCTGTGTTTTCATGGTCGACTAATGACAAACATGATGTGTTACTATCGTGGTAGTCATCTGACGGGTATTTGTGATATATGCCATAACTCACGCGAGTCAGTACTCCACGTTTTGCGGGATTGTCCATTCACTTCTGAATTATGGAAATGATTCTTACCGCCGGATTGGCGTGATAGATTTTTTGGCATGTTTGGGAGAAATGACTGGCTTACATGGTGTGCGAGGAGAAAAGATGTAATACAGGGATTCGAGTTTCGTCTTTGGTTTACGGTACTATGCCGGTATATCTGGTTGGCTCGTAATGACAGATGTTTTAATAATAATACTTGGAGTACACAGGCTATTTTAGCTCGTGCTCGTGTCTGCTTAACATGCGGTAATACAAGCTTGCTTCAAAATAGAAGTACGGAAAGGAATCAACAACAATGGATGCCACCACAGCTTGGGTGGGTGAAGATTAATACCGATGGATCTAGGAATGACAACTTAGGTACTTGCACGTGTGGAGGTATGTTGAGAGATCATAATGGTGACTTTTTGATGGGGTTTATGTACCAGATTGGTCAAGGAGCGATAGTAACTGCGGAAGCTTGGGGTGTTTTGTGGGGACTTAAATTGGCATGGGATAGAGGATACAGACAAATTATAATTGAGTCTGATTGTAGTGAAGTAATGGATCTTGTTCAGGGTAAGGTATCTCAGGAACACCCTGATTTACAGCTAGTGGTGGAGATTCACACGCTGCTGGATAGAGATTGAGAAGTAGAAATTTCACAATGCACCTGGGATGTTAACACAGTTGCAGACGCTATGGCAAAAGAAGCTTGGAAGATGGCGATTGATCTTCATATCACAAAATCGCCCCTGATGCTATTACCAACTTTTTAATTAATGATGTAAACAGAATGCGATTGCATATTGATTCAGGAGGATAGCTTCTGATGTGTTTGTAGAATATCATTTACTATCAAAAAAAAAAAGAAAAGAAGGAAGGGGGAAAGCCGCTTCCAACTCACCAACCCACTAGAGATCCGAAGGGCGCTCACTTCTCACTCTCCAAGTTCACGCTTCTCTCCCTTACACTTTCCAGATTCGTGCTCTTATTCCTCTATCACTGTTATCTTGTCTTTTCACCCACTCTGGTGCCTTGTCTTTTCATTCTTCATAGCCCATTATAATTGGCCCCTTTCCTTATATAGAAAATAGTTGGTGTGAGGAGAGGCTAATAATCTTGTTGCTAATGCGTCCTTTCCTTGGGTGTGGATTATTGTAATTATTTTTCCTTGAGCATGTAAGAATGTGTATACTACTGTCCCGAAACCCCACGCAACATACATTTTCTCTCCCTACGTGTTTGTTTGTGAGTATATATATAGCTTTCTATAACCTATTGGTGTCCTTTCTACCTTATTTTTATTTTTTTGGTCTCCAAGACCATTGGAATTCATGACTTGTTATATCAAAAGAAAGTGATGGTCAATGTTTTAAAAGTTGGATCGGACTTCGAATCGGAAAGGCTATCAGGTCATGGGTTGCATGGTCGGACCGGCAGTCGGGTCGATAACATAATAATTAAATAAAAATAATATTATACGTATATATAATTATATAAATATAAAAAATAAGTATGCAATTTTAACATTACTTAAAAATAAGCACATATAAAAGCTTATATGTATCATCTTTCCCAAATTTCAAATTCTAATACATTGAAATCATTAAAAATAACACAATAACATATTAATAAAACTAATAAACGGTCCCCGGTTTAACCACCTCGGATCCTGGTTCAACCCTGGTTCCCGGCTCAATAGCTGATCTAAAGTGACCTGAAACGGCTCAATATCTAAAAATCCTTAAAAACCTAAATCCTCAATTGTTGAAAGGTATATCTTTGAAGAGGCTATGGACTTTTGCAAAGAATATCTATCAAGGTCGAAGGCTCAATCTCGTCATGAAAAGGGTACAAGTAAGGGAACATGGGGCACAAAGTGAAGAGTATGCGTCTTGAAGAGGTGTTCAAGCACATTTATATATCTTGAATAATATGGAGGAAGTTCAATCGTACTTAGACAAACACAGAAAGAGTTTAAAGCAGATCTATCTAAGAAAAAATGACATGCAGATAGCTAATGAGCAAATAAGACATTCATAAAATGGTTCAAGGAAAAGGTTTCGCACGAGACCAATGTGTCTGAGACAATCAAATGGTTAGTTTGGGGGCCTTTTTTTGAGGTCATCACTTGGAGTGGTTTTAATATAAATTGGTATTCTTTCTATACAAAAGCTTAGGATGATGAAGTACTATACAAAATAGTGGGGTGATGGAGGCAGCTGAAGCAATGCACTTTTCTAGTTCGAAAGACAAAAACCCCATGTTGGCGTCTATGGTCTATTATGGAGTTATTGAAGACATATGAGAGATAAGCTACACTAAGTTGAGAGTTCCTATATTCAAATGCAAGGGGGTTAACAATAATTCTATTGAAATAGATTAATTTGGATTTACCTCAATTGATCTTAAAAGAGTTGGTTATAAAGATGAGACATTCATTCTAGCAAGCCAGGCAAAACAAGGGCCTATTTTTTATGTGTTTTCGCTTTTGCTTCGCTATAACGAACCCACATCGTACGCGGTCAGAAGGGCCTATTTTTGATGTGTTTTCGCTTTTGCTTCGCTGTAGCGTAGCAAAAGAAACCGGGGGCACCTTCAAGCTACTTTGATCTTCCTTTTTGGCTTTTGTTCTTCTTTTCTTCACCTCCAAGGATCCATGTAAGCTTCCATTTCTTGTCATCATCCTCCTACAAAGAGAAGGATTTTATGAGCTTTCCAATTCTTCAATTTAATCTAAAACCCTATACATTTAGTGAAAAATTTGCACTTTTCAAAGTATTTTCAATACATCACATTTTCCTTCATATGTGTAAAGTTTATGCACAATTTTAGTTTAAAACCATAAATATATAAGAAAAATGTGATGAATTACAAGAATTTCCAAAGAATAACACTGGACTTACTACCAACTTTGAACAGGTAATCATTTCTTGATTCTCAACTGAATTTCATTTTTGTTCTTGTAATTGCATTGTTAGTTATTTCATTCAATTGATTGATTTATATTAACTTATTCTCCAATTTGCGCATAGATTTTTGGTAATCAGGACACCTACACAATCGAAGACATTAATTTGATCTAAGACCTTTTGTCAGAACATCTTCTACAACACATAGAGGGTGGTGATAATGTGTAGAGGTTTTTTTACATAGTGCAGTGGTTTTGTACAAAGCTATATTATGTTTGCATATTCGAATACTTTTCCTCCTGTTACTTTCATGGTTTCTTATTTATATGAGTACTTTGAATTTGTTAGAGGCATTATGATTTATAGAGAACATTTTGGAAAATGATGATGAAGCATAAAGATTTCATGGAAGCATGTCATCTCTTTGGGCATATGATTGTCATAATTTGGATTGAAAGTCGCAGTTCGAACATTAAAATGATGTTATGATGATATATGCTTGAATTTAAGTTCTTTTGCGTGATATGTGATGATTGAACTTTCAAGATTCAAAATATAATCATCTGGGATTAGTGGTTTTTCAATGGTTGTAAGGAGAAACATCAAGTAATATTTATATAAAAGAAAAAGTTACAATGACTGTTTTAAGAAAAGCAATTGTTGTATTTAAAGCTACAACGACTATTTTATTTAAAACAGTCATTGTATTTAAAATATACAATGATTGTTTTACTTAAAACAGGCGTTGTCTTATAGATACAACGACTGCTTTTTGTAAACAATCGTTGTATCTCTTGACTTACAACGATTGTTTTTAAAAAACAGTCGTTGTAAGTGTGTTTCCATGACTGTTCTAAAACAGTAATCTATTCTTGAATTTTCAACGACATTCACATACACGTCTCTTTGAAAACGGTCGTCTAAATGGCATAAAAACGAACGTTAAAAGTGTCTTCTATAGTAGTGTAGGAGTTTAACGTAGTTGGTGTTCCATAGCCATCAGAGGTAGCATAATAGGAAGCTCGGGAGGGAGTGAAGCCTTGGATTGGAATAATTAAGTGCACACCATAACCATATCATCTAAATGTCTGTTTGGATTAATGGTAGAAATTGCGTTTTCAACATGATTTACGGTATACGAGGTGAGTTTGTAAGAGGAGTTTTACTTCGACTTACGTATACATGTTTCTGCAATACTAACTCAACCATGCCCTAAATCTGTGTGTACAGCGTGTCCCCAAAACTATCTATATATCTATGTATAATATTATAATGCGAAATTGGCTATCTGTGTTCTAACCCCAACATTTTTTTATTATATAGCAAGATCCATACCAACAGGCGAACTTTATCCAAAGATTAGGGCCCGCATATATATTAATAACTAGAGGTGGTGGCTAAGCAAGTGCCTTTTCAAGAGTGGTGACACGTCTCTGTCTGTTTTACTCGTATCATCAACATTTTTGTTCTCTGTCACACATATAATTGTTCTCAATTATTTTCCTTAAAAATTATTTTTTTGCCAACTGTCGATAGGCATATGAGGCCTGATGTTTTTCCTTTTCTCTTTTTTTTATTATCGGAAAATATTTCAAATCATAAGCCGTTTTAGCAACTGTGTGATTGCATTTCAATGGACGGCTGGACACCACTGTTGACAATTTCTCCCCTCCACTTTTTTCTCATCTGGAAATTTTAAACTTATTATTAGCAATATAGGAATATAAAATTTGAAACAAACCACATTATTCATAACTAAGTTATGAACAACTACCCTTAAATATTTTGTATAATGTATTAGATTTGTCGCATAGTGATATTATATAATTGAAAACTACGAAACAAGCTTCAAATAGTACACATTCAGACCCTCATGCGCATATACTACTTTATCATAACACTGAGGGGGCCAATCAATTGTTTAGTTCATGTTGAGGTAAACTATTTACTGAAGCTGTCAATATCGGTGAGGGAGGTGAAGCAAAATGATTTCTCTTATTAGAGGGTAGACGGGTCATTTCACTTTCATTTTATTTTTTTTAAGTAAAAAATAAAATTTAAGTCATTCTATATAGTTTGAGTGTAATCTGCCAAGTCCTTCCTTCCTTCTTTGTTTTGTTTTGTTCCCGTTGTCCACCTGTCATGATAACTTGTCGTTGTCCACGCCTTCTGTGCAAGACCAAATAAGATGGCGAACGCCGTCCCTTTGTTTTTTAAAGTTTTTTTAATTGAAAAGTTTTTTATTTTTAAGTTTTAACAATTCTGTGGGCTGTGTTACTTTATATACGATGTGTTAGTTAAATTTTTTGCCTGTGTTAATCAAAATTGGAACGCTGCTCAATTAATACTTTTGTATTTTAATACTAAATTATGTATTATGTATTATGTATTATTATTATTATTATTATTATACCATATTTTAAATTGGCACGGAAGGCAATTTTCTTTTCCCTGCTTCTGCCCAAGTCTATTATGTGACTTCCATGCCCTTTTTTTTTATATTATTATCTGAGTGTCTTCTTTGGTACTTGAAATCAACTTCCATGCCTTTTATTTTTATTAGTCAAAGTCAAACACGCCCCAATATATAAGAAAAATATTTTTTTTTTTAAACCAATATTGTAAAATTTAATATTGGATATTCAAATAATCCTGTATTATAAATGTTTATTTTTGTGATCATATTTTCTTTTTATTTTACCCGCTTCCAAGTCTTAAGCCATCACTTGCATACCTTTTATTAGTCAAAATGCCACAATATATAAATTCTATTTTTGTTAATTATTAATTGTAATTGTCAAGCGTCATCTATATATCATCGCTTATGTAGCAGTATCAGTTATATCAGGGCATGCATATACTTGATGGATTAAGACACCAAGTCTGAAATGAAAAAGTGCTCGTCTTTCGTTATATGGCTTATCGCACCCACCAGCACACAGTGGGACTCTCTCTCTCTCTCTATATATGTACAATGTACATATGTATACACACACACACATATATGACCGCGCAGATTGCGGAGATATCACGGCTGCATGAACAGAGAGGTTTGTTGATTATTGAAGGCCAAAGTATAGTTACAAAAATAGAGGCTTAAATAACAAATTTTGTGGGTTTGTTGCAAGATGTTAAAATCCGGATCGGGTATCAAATCGGTTGGGGTACTAGGTTAAGGGTCAGTGGGTCAAATCGGGACTAAATTGGAGTTAAATCGAGATTAAATCGATGAGAAATTAAAGATTTTAGATTTATAGTATGAAATTATTAAAAAAAAAATTGTTTTAAAAATTAGAACCCAGATCAGACCGATCTACCAGCTAGTTCGCCTATTTCCAGATCAGACCGACCGTCCCGTCCGAATTACAGAACATGGGTTTGTTGATAATGTTGGGAGGGAGGGAAGGACGGCATGGGTAGTGACGTGCGGTTCCTAAGTCCCATCAGCTCATCAATGCATGTTTCCTCTGCAGTCAATCGCCGGCTACATACACCTGAAATAACCAAATATATGCCCCTCATTGTAATTAATTAATTAGTTTTCTGAATATTAACTGATCGACCAGGGGTTTAATATTCATTAATTACATTTTTCGCCTTCCATTTTTAGTAGAGCTGCCCGCCACCCATACATACGCTACGTCTTCCTGTAATTTAATCCCCCCTCCACCTACATATTTCATTCTTGACCTGACCTCCATATTTCATCCACACACATTATACACATGAATAAAAAATAATGCATTTAAGTGACGACAATGCACTTTAAATTCCATGTCCTACATCTCACACAAAATTAAATATAAATTTGTTTGACGGTACAAGTGGAATCATCAGACTCATCTACATACCTCTTGTAAATACTTTTATATATGAATTAATGAAAAGCAGACCAACACTTAATACATATATTCACTCCAGCAGAGCAACACATATGATTTAATTATTAAGATTCACACACAAGCATAATGTTTATATATTCAATCACGCCGTATTTATTTTCTGACAACACGACACAACACCAACAGCCACACCGGTTACGGCGTCGTATGATGTACGAACGTACGTAGATCATCACATGATTATTCAAATTCCAGTGTCATAAATAGCTCCAACGATCCAGTTAGCTGGAATCACATTGTTGGGCGACTGCACCAAAGTCGGGCTCCCACTGAATTGCACCCTCACCCTAAATGGTCCACGCGGCGCGTTGCTTAACTCAAACACTGCCCCAAACGATCTCGTCAGTGGGATCCAAGTCACACCATTATCCTGTTTCTCATTATCATCAGATGACCACAATTAACTCATACATATAACAATTAGTTAATTAGTATTGTCTCAACAAGAAGTAATAATTAAGTTTTGAGAGTTTCTTACATTGGATATCTGTAGGGCAACGACGTCGTTGGAGCCACGCACGTAGACGACGGCAATAGCGAGGTAGTTATTACGGAAATTGCTCCTCATGTTGATCTCGATCTTAACGGTGGATCCATCGAAAGCACATGAGACCCTCATGTATTGGACGTTAACGATGCCCATGCTCCTGAGCTGTGCCGCAGCAGCTGGGTTCATTCCAAGTTCTAAGGAACCATTAAAACTCATAACGAAGTCTATTCCGCCTCCTCCACCAGTGTTTGTTGCCACTATCGTCACCCCGTTCCTACTGCATAATTGTGCAATCATGCACTTTACCTGAATAATTACAACACCAAATTAAGCAAACACGTATATATGTATAATCATTATTGAAGATATGTACGTGTTTAATTTGTAGAGTCGTTAATTAATTAGTCCGTCAAGACGACACACTTACTAGGTAGCAGCCACCGCATCCAACACCGCCTCTGAGTAGCGCATCAGACACTCCGGCCACCCTCCCTGAGTTTTCAGTCCTCCCGTAATCGTCAAATCCACATTGGGCTGATAACATGATATGTGTGTGTGTGTCATTTGGTCAATAATAATAATATTTAGAAGGGCACACTATATCTTAAGAATATAAAACTAAGAAGCAGCAAAATAATAAGGAAAAAACAACAACAACAACAACCACATGTAAGTTTTTGCATTTTAATACAACCCATAAAAGGAAAAAAATTACAAAAACCTGATTAAAAATCAAGTGAAACTATAAGATCGAAAAAAAAAAAGAATAGTAACTTACAATGGCCTCATTAATAACATGTGAAATCATAAGAACTTGATAAAAAAATATTACAAAGGCTTAGTTAAGAATCAAATAAAATTATAATAACTTGTAGATTGATTTTTAAAGTAAGATACAACTCATGTTACAAGCTAATAGCCTCTAGGCTGAGCCATGGCTTTGCATATAAACATTCTTTTGCTTTTGAATACGCAGAAGGTGATGCGTGTGTGTGTGGAGAGGGGTACATAGAGAGGAGTTTTACGTACTTGGGCCTCCATAACCACCGGGTCCAAAACTGTCAAAGGAGGTTCTGGAGTTGATGAATTGGGAGAGGCATAGAGCAGGCAAGAGCAACACACAAACAAGAACCACTGGTTATTTAGAGTGAAGCCCCATTGCTAAATCAATGGCAAATTCAAAAGAGAGCAAATATTGAAACTATGAACTTTATATGTGAAGTATTGGGTTTTGTGGTTTGGCATGCCAAAGAGACGTGCGTGGTATTTATAGGTTCTAATGAAGGCCTTGTGCATGTATTGTTGTGAGGGACATTCTTCTCCTTCGCATTGGATTTCAATGTAGGCCCTACCAATCTTGACCTTTGCTTAAAAATACATCATCATCTCGATCTTTTGCGTGTATCTATATAATATTAATATATATCATCTCAACAATCAGAAGGGCGTGCAGAGGGGTAGGTATTTACACCACGTCAATCCATTTTTGGGTTGGATCATAGAAAACAGAAAGCGTAAAGAATTTTTATTGAGAGCTCTCTCCTCTTAGGGACGCCTCAAAGAGGTAAATATCTTATTGGGTCTATTCGATAGGGGTGTCAGGACTAATTGGTTATCGGGGCCCATACTGGTAAATCCGGCGTTGGCCTTCATGTTAACGCCAGATACCTGGAAGGTGGGTGCAACGAAGGCAAAAAAATATTCTATTGCATAAACCATCAATATATATATATATATATATATCATCTCAAGTTTATTGATTATCTATTGATGAATACAATGCCAACTTGCCTATTTGGGCTTTAATTATTGCAAGATTTTTAATACTCTATTCGACCCACAACATAAGTTACAAAGAAAAGAAATAATGCTTATTTTTTAATTTTGTCCTTATAGTTAATGTTTCAATATAGCCCATTGTTGTGGCAAAAAAAAAAAAATATTTAACTCATTGTATTTTTCTCTCTTCTTTAAAACCTTATTTAATATGAGCAAAATTTTAAAAAAATCAATTTAAGGTAAATTTAATGAGTTAATTACAATTTTTCAATTCCGATAAATTAGTTGAAATGATTTAGATTGTGGAGAGGAAGTATACATTGTTATTAAACTCGCGAGTTGACTTTCTGAGTTTACTTTTTTTACTTTTATAGCTTATCAAATCGAGTCGAGTCGCTGATAAACTCATGAGTTTATACACAGAATTTAATATTTTTACGTTTCTAGCTTACAAAACCATACTAATTCACCCTTAAATTCGTATTAACTTTTTTGATTTGTTCATGTTCAGCAGCTTTATATATGAGTTTTATAGAAATTTCTTTATTAAATATAGTAAATTATGAATGTTGATGTATTTAATTTCAATTATTTAAATTTAAAATATACTTAAAATCAAATTTTTGTCATTTTTTATATTTTAATTATTTATTATACATGATTAATAATACCTATTTAATGGTAAAGTAACTCTTACGAGTTTACAATTTGAGTTCACTATGTTTGGAATAGTGTGTTTTTTTTGGAAAATAAGTTCTTATTACGTAAGTCGAGATAAAACTCCTCTCACATACTTACCTCGTATACTGTAAATCACAATTTATAAGCGTTTATAAGTAAAAAATAAGTTATCCCAAACGAACACATATCATGTTCACGAGTTTACTTAAACTCGCGAGTTTGACAACCTTAATATGTAGAAAAATAAACGATGACACTTGATAAAAGAGGAAAGATGTCGGGATATCTGCAGAAGTCCAGACACTAACTAATAATACAGCTTTAATTTGTTACTAACAATGATTGCGATAGATATAGGGTCTGTTTGGCACAGGGGAGTGCAGCCCCCACCGCACGGTAAGAGAAAAAAAATCACAGTGGCAGTTTTTATCCCGTTTGGCAAGGCGTTGATCTCCCCTACACTTTTGGCTATACCGTGGCTTTTTTTGAAGCTAATCAAAGGAGCTTTTCCACTGCATTTACCATCTCTCTCTTCCATCTGCTCTGTTTCGTTGCTCCGTTCGCTGGTTCGCGTGTTCGAAGGAAGAAGAAGGATGTTTTGGTCAAATTAGATTTGTCCAAGGACTTTTGTGCAAACTTCAAAAGTTTTTGAGGGATTAGATTGAAAATTGTTGAAATATTTTTAAGGTTCAACTGTAATTTATGAAAAATTTGGGTAATTTTCTGTGATTTCCCTGATCCCTTTTCCTTATTCACTTATAATTTTCATAAATTCTGGGGTACTTTTATGTAATTTTCTCTAGTCCTCAAATTAGTGCTTAATCAGATAATAATATCCCAAAAAATACATTAATTTGACTTATTGTGTTTTATCAAATTTTAATTTTCACTTCAGTGATCACAATATATACAAATAATATATATATGATTCATACCCTTTTCAGTCATTTTGCATTTAAATGGGCTTTTCAAACTCTAATTCAAACAGGTTCAAGGTTAAAAAAAAAGTCACTTCTGCCACCGCTAATCCAAACACAAATCACATTTACATTTTCACTTTTTTCCCTACCTTACTTTTTCAAAAGTCAGATGGTAAAAAAAGCCACTTCTCCATCGCTAATCCAAAAGGGCACATAATAGATTGATTTAATTTCTTAATCAAGCACTAATCGCGTGAATTTCAATTCTATGAAAAAAAAATATTTTAAAAGCCCGTTCATTTAATTTAGACCCTCACAATATCTAATTTTAGATAAATAGTAATGAGTGCCACAACTGTACCAGAAAAAGATCAGTGTTAAAAATGAAATATACAATTTTAATGCCTTCAGTTATGCATCATATAAAACTTTTTACAATTTTTTATATTAATGTAATCTTATAATTGATTCATTTTGTGTCACAGTAGCCCCTTAAGGCTTTAATTGCAGATTTTTTGGGAGATGATATATATACTAGAGGCCTGAAATTAATAGCTAACATATTCTGGATATTTTTTTTTTGCCAGTAACATATTCTGGATATTGGATGAATACATGTATAGGCATTCACAAATGCCAATAAAGAACTTAATGTTCTTTATTGATTCTAAATATAATTAAAAGAAAAATTAATAAATTACTCTTGAATTAAAACGTACGATTTACTTTTTCTCCTGGGGGCCAAAGAAAACAAAGTTTACTCTTTTCGATTTGAACACTTGACTTTCGAATATAATTTCTTACAACTCTACTTGAAAATATAACATATTTAAATATGAGAAGATAAGTTTATTTTATTTTTTATGAATTCTAAGGCAGCTAGTAGTTTCACACTTTCACTTCTAATTCCTAATCACTTATATAGCTTTTGTCCCTTTTAGAGAATTTTGTGAATGTTCCGGTCCTTGTGCTTAATGATATAAATAGGTCATCCTTTTAGGAACTCGCTGTTACGATGTTATCCCGAATTATATATTTTAGGGGGATAATGACATTTATACACTTGTTAAGAGTGTTAATTACAACGAAAGATCAAGAATTATATAAATTTCAGAGAAGCTAGCATCAAACTAATAATATTAGAATTAAAGGCTTAAAAAATATTTTGTAAAATTAATGAATCAAAACTAAAACATTACGTAATAAAAAATTAGAAGAGTAAAGTATAATTTTTCCTTTTTCCTTTTTCAATTGATCAAGCCGGCCCCGCAATAATGCAATATCTCCTCCCCAGAGTCTGTTTTGGGACGTTTGACGTTTAATCATTAGAAAATTAGAATTTGGATTCAAGAAGCCAAAGGGATGATGATATTGACATCTATCTAACAGGAAAAACTAGTAAATTACACATTCTAATGTTTCTGAAATAAGCAACGCGCGAAGGGATGGTTTACAATTATTTGAATTTTATATGATATATTGAACATTAATCTTTTTATGTGATTAAATAAAATCATTACCTACAACAACAATTCCTTTACCCACACTTGTGAAACTCATATATCAAAAATTTTCTGTACTATAGATAATTTTCGGTAAATAGCTAAGGAATAATTATTCATTTTTAAAGCATAACATATATACACACACAGAAGTGGGTTTTGCCTCCTTCGATTAGATCTTTTTATGATATGCACAATCAGGAATACCGAACCACTGATTGTAACATCCTTAAATTTTTAGGGTTTAGAGTTAGTTGTAACTTAAGTTTTAGTTTGTTAAAGAGTATAAATAAATTAAAAATAAAAAAATATAAGTTCTAAGGAAAAAAAATTCAAAAGAAAACTAAATATAAATAAAATACCTTATTAAAATAATCATTTTAATATATGAGTATATGTGTGTAAACTTGTCTTACCATTGAAAAAAAAAAAGAAAGAACAAAAAAAAAAGTTTTCTGTAAAAGAAAATTATTATTCTAATCAAAAAACAAACCTTAACCCTAAATCCTTATATAAATATCCAATCTCACCTGAAAATGGCTTTCCTTCTTTTCTTTTTTCATCCACTACGCTCCTTTTCATGAAAATTGTGCCGTTTTGGTGCAAAAAACTCAATCCCCTCTTCTTTTTTTTTTTTGAAAAATAGTATTCATCATCCTAAAGTATTTTTTTTAACACAATTAGTTTCTTAAAATATTTTTTTAAGATCCTAAAATAATTTTTCAGTATTATCAAGTATCCTAAAGTATTTTTTTAATGTCAGTCAGTACTCTGAAATATTTTCGGTGCAATATTTAAAGATGTTGGGTGCACTAAAAATTAGTTCATGATACTGGATAATACTGAAAAAAATAGTGTAGAGTATTGAATAGTACTTAAAAAATATTTCAGGATGTCTAAAATATTTTTTTAAGATCATAAAATAATTTTCAGTATTATCCAGTATCCTAAAGTATTATTTCAGTGTCAGTCAATACTTTAAAATGCGTTTGGTGCAATATTTCAGGATGTTGGATGTACTAAAAATTAATTTAGGATATGAAATAATACTAAAAAAAATATTTTAGGAAACTAACTGTGCTAAAAAAATATTTCCGGACATTAAATATTATTTTCAAAAAAAAATGAGGGGTTTAAGTTTTTTACTTCAAAACGGCACAGTTTTAAAGAGAAGGGTCGCGTTCTGTGTTTGTTCTGGCTTCGTCCTCCGCTGTTTTTCCCTGC
This sequence comes from Inga oerstediana, assembly GCA_963210345.1. Taxonomy (NCBI): domain Eukaryota; kingdom Viridiplantae; phylum Streptophyta; class Magnoliopsida; order Fabales; family Fabaceae; genus Inga; species Inga oerstediana. The sequence goes on from OY723409.1 coordinate 59,521,042, forward strand.
TGCGGCCATTCAATATCTTCTGATAGTCTGCGCGAACTGCAACGTTTCCTGCGATTGTCACCAACAGTCGGATCTCAAGCTTCGGTCAGAGATCAAGCTCGTTGCCGCAATTGTCGCCTGGGTTTAGATTCGGGTGGAGGATCTGCTTCTTCAGAGTTCGTGAAGCGACTCATTGCTGATGAGAATAGTGCGAGAACGCGCCTGAAACGATAACAAATCTATTCGATCGGATCTAAACCTCATTGCCGCGATCGTCGTCTAGATTTAGCTTTGGGTGGAGGATCTGATTCTACAATTTTCGTGTTTCTCATATGATCTCCTTTAGTCGACGGATCTGCGTCGTGATCTGAGTTTCTTTTTCGTCAGTTACCGTTGAGGGGGCTGTCGGACAGAGGTAAGAAGAGAAGAGTTTGTTTGTTTGTTTTTTTTTTTTTTTTGGATTTTTGTTTTTGTTTTTTTTTAAGTTTGTGTAGGATTGTACTTTTTCATTGTCTGGACGGCTTTGGAGCTGCTAGACATGATTGAACGTGAGAGGGAACGTAGTCCTGAAAGAATGGCTTCGGTGCCGATGATGAAGAAGAGTGATGCCTTGGAGCGTAATTCAAAGAAAATTCGAGATGATAATGAAGAGTTCACAGGTAAGAAATCATTAGCCCCACGGGTTGAGGACTGGATGAGGGATGAGGATATTGAAGAAGAAACAATTATACCGGAAGCACTAAAAAGATCGTACAAGGAGGCATGTGTCGAAGATCAGACAAGGGAGGAATGTTTAGATGAAGAAGAAGAATGGTGGAAAGGGGACGGATGGAAGTCCAGAATTGAGGTGGAGATAACGAAGAAGGGTCCAAATATCATTGTGTCTCCGGAGTTTAGAATGAAGCTAGCACGGAAATGGTCAACGTCGTTGTTCGTTAGATTACTTGGCAGAATGGTGCGGGAGGATCAATTGGGTCGAAAACTGCAACAATTATGGGGACGTAGAGGGCAGGTTGAAACTATTGAAATAGGCTCCGGGTATTTTCTGGTTCGTATGAGCAATACGGAGGACTATGATTTTGCGTTAACAGGAGGCCCTGGTTATACATGGATCATTACCTAGCAGTGCAGCCATGGAAGCCAGAGTTTGATCCCGATTCTGGTGAGGTTTCCAAAATTGCAGTATGGGTAAGAATTCCTAAATTCCCTGTTGATTTTTATGATAAGGGTATTTTATATGTGGTGGGTAACCAAATAGGAAGGGTTCTAAAAGTGGATAATAATACCCTTAGGCAAACCAAAGGGCGTTTTGCCCGTTTATGTGTTAAGATTGATTTGAATGCACCTTTACTTCCATCCATAATGATTAATGGGAAAGATAAGAAGATTGTTTATGAGGGTCTGCATTTGATTTGCTTCTCATGTGGGCGGTATGGTCATGATACTGAACATTGCCCAAATAATCAAGTAACAAATACGTCAAAGTTAGCATGCACGGATAACACGTCGAATTCTACAGCTATAACACCATCGTCCGCATCCTCCGAAATAACTACTGGAATGTATGGGGAGTGGATGGTGGCGCCAAGTCAGAGAAGGGGGCAATGGAACTCAAATGCAAGGAATGGCAATTATAGTCGTGAGCCTAGGCGTGATTTACCTTCTAGAAATATGGGAGGAGGATCTCGGTTTGAGGCTCTGAATGTTGAAGACATGACAATTATTGAGGGCAGTTCTGGTGATAACGCATATCAGGGGAAGATTCGTGTTAGTTCAAAGCCAGAAGATAGGTCGCGGGATAAGAAAGAAAAAACTGGTCATCTACCTGTTCTAAATAAAGGGAGCAAGGGTAATAATAGATTAGATATTTCAAATGTAAGAAAAAAGGAGATTAGTGGTGATGATGTGAATAATGTTGGGCATTTTAATAAGTTGAATAAAACACGTGGGATCCTAGTAGCTAAAAAGAAAGGGATTGAGGAGGGAGCTTCCCAAGAAATATTGAGTATGGAGAAAACACAAGAAGCTGGAACGTTGTGTAATTTAAGTGGGGAAGTGGGGTCAGGAAGAAAGAAGAATGTTATAAAATTATATTCCAATTCCTTCGCTATTCGTCTAGAAGCCTCCAATCCTATTGACCTAGGAGCAAAAGGAGAAGAGACCGTTGTACCTTGAATTAGTCCACTTGGAGGTGTTGATGATGTGGTGATGCATGGGATTGAGGATGTTCAAGAGGGACATTTGTCTCAATAATGCCTGGGTTTTTTGTGTGCTTCTCTTATTTTATTATTTTTTTAATGATTATTATGACTTGGAATACTCGAGGTGCCGGTGGTGCCTCCTTTCGAAGGTTACTTAGTGATGTTGTTGCCAGACATGGTGTTAATTTATTTGCCCTGTTGGAGCCTAGACAGCCAGGTGTTAAAGCTAAGCTCATTGCTAGGAAGTTGGGATGGATGAATATGCACGTGGTTGAAGCTCGTGGTTTTAGTGGAGGTATGTGGTTGTTTTGGGATTCTACTTTAAATTTCTCTGTTACTTCTTCAGGGGATCAATTTGTTCATGGGGTGGTTAATAAAGGTACCAGGGATGAGTGGTCTCTAACTGTGGTGTATGGGCACCCAAATATGGTTATTAGACGTCAACTGTGGCAGACTCTTGAGGGTATTCGGCAATTGACTATGGGAGGCTGGGTTGTGATTGGTGATTTTAATGCTGTTTCTCATCCCGAGGAACGCTGGAGTAAGAATCACAGGAAGACTAATGGTATTGATAGGTCTTTTCAGAATTGGCTTCTGAATAGCGAGTTACTTGATATTGGTTTTAATGGACCTCAATTTACTTGGGGGAATCTGAATAGCCAAAGCAAAATAGACAGAGCCTTGGTTAATAACTGCTGGTTTAGAAATAATCCTAATACCACAGTGACACATTTACCAAAATATAAATCCGATCATTGTCCGGTGTTGGTTGATACTGAATCTCATGTTCTTACGGCAAAGAATTGAAGGCCTTTTAGATTTTTCGCTCCCTGGGTTATGCATGATGATTTTAATAATTTTGTTCATTCACACTGGGGGTGGACGATGACTGGTGCGGATCTGTTAAACAATTTACTGAGGATCTGAGGTTATGGAATAAAGAGGTTTTCGGCAATATATCCTATATGAAAGACAGATTATATCGAAGATTAGATGGGATTAATGCAAAGATGGCTTCGGTAGGTATCTCGGAGCACCTTGAGAGGTTACGAGGGGAGCTATGGGGAGAGCTTGAAAAACTTTTGGCACGGGAAGAAGTCATGTGGCTTCAATACTCTCGGGCTAATTGGTATGTGGATGGAGATCATAATACTAGATACTTCCATTCTGTGGCTAATGGCAGACGAAGAAGGAATAAAATTGAAGCATTAAAGCTTGAATATGGGGAATGGACATATAATGCAGCGGAATTTATGAGATTGGGAAGCCAATTCTTCGAAACTTTGTATACATAAACCCATAATTATAATGGATCTTTGGTATTCGGATGCACTTATCCTGAGATTGATGATGCAAATTTGCATATTCTGGGGAGATCGGTTGAAGAGCAAGAGATTAAGAGAGCTTTGTTTGATATGGGGCCGTTGAAAGCACCAGGGCCAGACGGTTTCAATCCGCTATTTTACCAAAGCCAATGGGAAACTGTAAGACCGTCAGTGATTGAATTAGTGAAAAGAGTTTTCAATGATCCGATGTGGATACGACAAATCAATGGGACTCGATTGTTCTCATTCTGAAGGTGGAACATCCAGAGATGTTTCGTGATTTTCGTCCTATAAGTCTTTGCAATGTTGTTTACAAGATTGTTACGAAGGTTATATCAAACAGACTCAAGGCAATTATGCCTTTGGTGATAGCCCCGAATCAGTGTAGTTTTGTTAAAGGGCGTCAGAGTTCAAATAATGTTATACTTGTGCAAGAGATCATTCACTCTATGAAGTCCTTAAAAAGAAAAAAGGGTTTCATGGCCATCAAGATTGATTTAGAGAAGGCTTATGATCGGGTGAGATGGAATTTTGTCTACGACTGTCTAAAAGAACTCAAGATTCCTGAATATCTGAGCAAAGTTATTCAAGCTTGTATGTCGACGTCTCATTTGCAATTGCTTTGGAATGGAGAAGCTACTAATATGTTTTGCCCTTCTAGAAGGGTTAGACAAGGTGACCCAATATCGCCGTATCTTTTTGTTATCATGATGGAAAGGTTGGGGCATCTTATACAAACGACAGTTGAAGAGGGTGTTTGGCAACCGCTTAGGCTCTCCAAAAGAGGTACTCCTGTCTCTCATATTTTTTTTGCTGATGATCTCATTTTGTTTGCAGAAGCAGATCTAGATAACGCAGGGGTTATTAAGGCTATCTTGGATGACTTCTGTGACATTTCGGGACAGAAAGTAAATGCTGGAAAATCAAGAGTTTACTTCTCAAAGAATGTAAATCATATAAAAAGCAGAGAAATCAGTGAATTTCTAAATTTTACTCCGACGTCAAATCTGGGGAAATATATGGGAATGCCAATTTTACATGAACGAAGATCAAAGGCTACGTACAGTTTTCTTCTGGATAAGATGGATGCTCGCCTGGCCAATTAGAAGTCTAACATGTTATCGATGGCTGCCAGGCATACTCTTGTGTCGTCTGTTATGTCGGCTATGCCAACTTATACTATGCAGACAGTGCCTCTTCCTTTGGGACTTTGTGATGAAATTGACAAACGTTGTCGTAACTTCCTCTGGGGTAGTAGCTCAGCAAGTAGCAAACCTTATCTAGTCTCCTGGGATAGTGTGTGTGCACGTAAGGAGAATGGAGGCCTTGGTCTTAGGTTGGCTCGGTACCAGAACCAGGCGTTCATGATGAAGCTTGGATGGAATATGATTAACAGAAGAGATTCGCTCTGGGTTAGGATTTTGCGTGAAAAATATAAAGCCGGGAATGATATTATTCCTAAAGTTGAGAAGCGCCGGTCTGAGTCTAGTACGTGGAGGGGTATTCGTAACTGTTGGGACAAAATCAAAGATAGCTTAACATGGAGAGTCACCAATGGGCAGAACACTTCTTTCTGGAATGACATTTGGGTCCCGCATTTTGATAAGCTTCAGAGTTTGATAATCAGAGAATTGCCTAGAGATGCTACTGAATGGAGAGTAGCTGATTGTATCACTTTATCCGGACAGTGGGATATGAGAAAGTTTCAACACCTACTTCCAAGTCATGTATGTACAGCTATTGCACGTGTTAATATTAATCAGCGTAATGGGGAGGATTTTCCGGTATGGAGATGGTCTTCAGATGGAATGTTCAACATCAGATCCGCCTACAAATATCTAGTAGGCACCCCACAACCTCACAGTAATAACTGGAGGAGATGTGTTTGGAAATTGAAAGTCCTTCAAAGGTACCGTTTTTTCTTGTGGTTGTGCTTTCATGGTCGTCTAATGACAAACTTAATGCGTTATCAGTGAGGTAGTCATCCGACGGGTTTTTGTGATATATGCCATAACTCAAGCGAGTCTGTACTCCACGTTTTGCGGGATTGTCCTTTCACTTCTGAATTATGGAAAGAATTCTTACCTCTGGATTGGCGTGATCAATTCTTTGGCTCTTTTGAGAGAAATGACTGGCTTACATGGTGTGCGGGGAGAAAAGAAGTTATACAGGGATTCAAGTTTCGTCTTTGGTTTTCGGTTCTATGCCGACATATCTGGTTAGCTCGAAATGACAGATGTTTTAATAACAACACTTGGAGTAGTCATGCCATATTAGCTCGTGCTCGTGCCTGCTTAACATGGGGAAATACAAGTTTGGTTCAAAATAAGAGTGCAGAAAGGAATCAACAACAGTGGATGCCACCACCGCTTGGGTGGGTGAAGATTAATACCGATGGATCTAGGAATGACAACTTAGGGACTTGCACGTGTGAAGGTGTGTTGAGAGATCACAATGGTGAATTTCTGATGGGGTTTATGTATCAGATTGGGCAAGGAACAGTAGTATCTGCTGAAGCTTTGGGTGTTTTGTGGGGACTAAAAGTTGCATGGGATAGAGGATACAGAAAAATCATGATTGAGTCTGATTGTAGTGAAGTAATGGATATAATTCAGGGTAATGTTTTTCGGGAACACCCTGATTTTCAGCTTATTGTGGAGGTTCAAACGCTGCTGGATAGAGATTGGGACGTAGAAATTTCACATTGTATTCGGGAGTTTAACACGGTGGTAGACGCTATGGCAAAAGAAGCTTGGAAGATGGCGATTGATCTTCATATCACTTTTTCGCCCCCTGATGCTATTACCGCCCTTTTAATTAATAATGTAAACAGGATGAATTTTCATGTTGACTCAGGAGGATAACTTCTGATGTATTTATAGAATATCTTTTATTATCAAAAAAAAAAAGAGAAGGGGCGCAGCCGACGAAAAGAAAAAAAAAAGGAGGAGGAAAGCCGCTTCCATCTCATCAACCCACTAGAGTCTAGAGATCCCAAGGGCGCTCGCTTCCCACTCTTCAGGTTCACGCTTCTCTCCCTTACACTTTTCAGATTCGTGGTCCTACTCCTCTATCACACACATGTCTTTTCACCCTCTCTGGTGCTTTGTCTTTTCATTCTTCATAAGCCATTATAATTGGCCCCTTTCCTTATATAGAAAATAGTAGGTGTGGGAAGAGGCTAATAAACTTGTTGCTAATTCGTCCTTTCCTTGGGTGTGGATTATTGTAATTATTTTTTCTGAAAACTCACCAGCTCCCATCAGCTATTTTGTGTAAGAATGTCTATACCACGGTTACATGCATTTTCTCTCCCTACGTGTATGTTTGTGAGTATATATATATAGCTTTCTATAACATATGGTGTCCTTACTACCTTATTTTTATTTATTTTTTATTTTTTGGTCCCCAAGACCATTGGAATTCATGACTTGTCAGATCAAAAGAAAGTGAAGGCTCCTGATGAATTTAACATTCGTTTTTGGGTATATATATATTTATCAATGTCCAAGCCTTTAACCAATTTTCTACTGTGTATCTCTTTATTTTTGTTGTCTTTTATTTCCCATTCTTTTTTTCTGCCCTTGCCGTTAAAATTTTTCGTCCTTCATTCTTTTATTTTTTTTTAATTGTTTGAGTTGTTGCCCAAGACATGTCAAACTCATTTTTTTTTAAAAAAGAAATGTGTGTGTAATCTCCACCACCAACCAAGCCCTTTTTTTTTTTTTGCTTTTTCCCACGTCTGTGTCATCATATATGTGTGTAACTGGTATATATTTAAAATATGTTGCCTTTTATAAGAAATTATTCCCAAATAAAACTATATCTAAATAAAAACAGTGGAATCCATTGAAATTTAGGTGTGTATAATATTAGTCATAGAGGGTAATTTTAAGACTTTAGAATAGTTTTAATTAATATATTAATAGATGTTTATTTGTATGATTTTTGAAGTAACACTTGTGTGATTACCTGTATGCTTGGGAGTAATAGATAACTTTGAATATTTTTTTATATACATATACTTGTGAAGTGTGTATGATATATTGTGAATGACTATCTTTTATAAAGGAAAAAAATGGATTGAATTATATATACATGTATATATATTGTAAATTCTCAAGTAAGTAAATTTACAACTAAATTCCTTTATAACTCACTTTATTTGCATATAGTTAATAATTTAATTTATAATTAATGTATTATTGGATTATCGTTTCCTTCTAGACATGTTTGGATATGTGATGATATTTGATACGAATAGAAGCATGATTTATTGTACCTTATCTTTTAATGATATTATATGTATTGGTAATTAAATATAGTTGTCATGGCATTTCATTTGTGATGGGTTAGAGTAAGGAGGAATTTGTTTGATGAGATCTTTTACCATGTGGTATTCCATCACTCGGTGCACAATGGATGACACTTGTCATGGCCCCTTCTTCCATGTTTTCCTTTGGCCGGGATTTCATTAGAGCTGTGGGACATGTGACATCTCTTTAGTTGTGTTGTTTTAAGGAGGGAAGTCATAGTTTAGACTTAACCTCTACACCTTTGGCCGGGTATATCTTAAAAATTGGTGAGCTTGGAACAATCTAGTCAAATGGAAAAGTTTCTGTTGGACTCTGTGTTAGCCTATAGCTCCAGTCAGCAGGATAAGGATGGACGGTGATATAAAGGAGGTTGCATCTTGCATATTGCATATTGCATATTTATGTAATGTATTACATGTTGTGATGAAAATACAGATTGACATAATGATGATTAAATTGGTGATTGTTTTGTATGAGTATTATGGTGCGTACAAATATATACATAATCAGTTCATTCTTTTATCACATGTGGTTTGCTTGTGTAAGGTAGAAACTTTCAAAAGTTACTGAGACGAGGAATCTCATCCCTTATATTAACATTTTTTAGGTGATTGTACTAATAGGGAGCAAGGGAAGGCACCTATGGAGTGAGCCTTGAAGGCTCTTTTGTGTTCTTAGAGCTCATGTTACACTACAAAAAAAAGGATTTCGTAGCGGTGCATTTGTAGCGGTAAGCTACGCGCCAAATGGCGTGACTGATTGGGAATATTTTTTGTAGCGGTTAAAAGCGTAAAACCGCTACAAATATGGCGCGAGATTCCCACCAAAATTTGTTGCGGTTAATTTGTAGCGGTTACAACAAATGAACCGCTATAAAGTTCGCGCCACTTGGAGCCACCAAGCTGCGCCAATAGTGTAGCGGTTCTTTGTAGCGGTTACAACAAACTAAACCGCTACAAAATACCAAAGGTCATCTATTTATAGCGGTTGGGTATTCATAACCGCTATAGAACGTTAAAGGTCATCACATTTGTAGCGGTTATGTTTTCATAACCGTTACAAAACTTCAAATGTTTGCGCATTTGTAGCCGTTATTATATAACCGCTACAAAGTTTTTCCGCCCTAGCTTTTTTGTAGCTGTTGATGTAATGGTTTTTTCAAGAACTGCTATAAATTCCAAACCTATAAAAGCGTGCCACCTCTTCCTTTTTAACGTTTGGCCATTTTGTTTTCTGACATTTCTCTGAGATTTTTCCTTCAGATCTAAGCATTCTAATGTCTATCGGAGAGTTTTTGCTACAACATTTCACATTATTCTCAGTTGAGATACGGAAAATACATATTTTATTTTTATTTTCATTATAATTTTACATATAAATGTGACTAATTGGTTTGTTTTTTTTTTGAATTTTTGCAATTGATATGGCTTCAGGGATGGACAAAGGGAAGGAGCCTGAGGTCCTGAGACCAATTCTAGGGGTGGCAGCAGCAGAGGAGGGAGTAGCACGGAGGGAGAGCGACTGCGCCATTTTAGCCTATCTCCCTACAATAGCCACAGGAATCGGCTCTACCATAGCCACCTCAGACGGTCCCACAGGAGACGACCGCACCAGAGGTGCCTGATCTGGGAGAGGGAGATATTAGTGTCAATGACTATGACGTTGATAAAGCTTGTCGTTAACCCTATCAAAAATACTAAGCTAACTATAGTAAAGTGATACCTAGCCTAGGTTATTCTTCTCTAAGGAACCTAACTATTGTTATAATTCTTAGCAAAATTATGGGCCACAATAAGTACAGCAAAGATGTAGAGAATTGATTGAATTACCTCTGCTACAACCTGTTTCTATTTCTTAATTTTTTACTTTTAGAGTGATAGTGTGATGCAAGTGGAATGAATGATGATTTAACATAATAATGAGATAATTCTCCCCAAAAGTTCTACTTTACCTTTATTACCCAACCATGAATGCCGAGCTCAGTGTAATTAATTGCTTACATTTAATTCCTGTAGCCACTCAACTAGAATAAAATACAGGAAATTAAACTAATAAGATCAACTAATCGACTACAGAGGATTATAGTGCAACCAATCTGAACTTTCTTTAATAATAGATACTGCTCATTACTGACGAAGTCATTTGAAGCAATCAAACAACTGATGCAACTAGAATCAACACATCTGATTAAATCTACATGGACATAGAGAATACAATTCTTCACTAAAAGCATGCAAACAGATCATCGCATCTATAATACTCTAGTCAGATTTAGAGGATTTCAAACACAATATAAGCTCACAACTCAGAATCAACTCTGCCTCATAGATATACAACTCGCATAGTTATAAGAAAACATATTCGAAAAAGAAAAAAAATCTTAATGAGCTTCTCTCTTCAGTGCAAGGACTCAGGCTTAGTTTCGCTTCTAGGGAGAACTACAACGATCAGCTACTCATGACGAGAGAATATACTCCATTAATCCTCAGTTGAGCTTCTGCCATGGTAGTGAATCGGTGGAATTTGAGAATCGATCTGGCTATCGGTGGTAGAGAGAAGAAGAAGAATGAAGATTTGTGAGAGTTCTCCTTTTTGTTATGTTTTTCAGCTGTTTCCCCAAAATTCGTGCTCCCAATTCTCCTTTTTCCCTTTTTGAATTGTTCCCTTTCAGCTTGTCTCCCCTGCCATTCTCGATGGCAGTGATTAGAGGAAATTACAGTTGAGCTGGAAAACTTCCTATCCTTTGCACTTGGGTCCCTTCTCTATTTTTTGCATAATTCTTGATCTTTACCTTTTAATCATTTCTCTTACTTCCAGCCCCTTTTTATCCCATTTTCCTTCAAGCTTCCTATAAGGCAATTCAAGCCAATGCAATATCATTCTTCCCAAATCAACACTTTAAGAGAAATCATAAAATCTATCAATTACGCTACTCTTAATCACTCATTTCATAAATTTAATATTAGTCACAATTCCTCATTATAAAGGCATTTCAAGCACACTATCATCACTAAAACCTCCCAAAAAGCTATGAAAATATATGGTAAAAATTAGGACTTATCAATTCCCCCACACTTAGTCTTTTACACTCCTGGGCGAAATCAAGTATTCCATCCTTCTTATTTATTCTAGTAACTCTATCCATATGAATTTTATTCATGCCTTTGGTTATGTATCTCCCTTCACTATCTTAAGTTCAATTCCCCATGCAAACAATCCCACCACCCAGCACAAGTCTAGCTTTATATATGATTCAGCCATTGCAAAGAGAACTCAAGAGACTCTCGGGGTTAAGTGTTTATCTTCTCTGTCACTATAGGGTCATTGATTTTAATATGAATTATAAAATATTAATTAATTATATAATTAATTAATATTAATTTATAATTATTAAATTATAATTTCAATTTCAATTTAATTAATTTTATGATTTTATTAATTATAAATGTTTTATATTGTTTTAATACTTTTAATATTATTTTTTTTGCAGGCGCTTTATTAGAGGAACACGAGGTGCCATGGGTAGCAGATGATCTACCACACAGTAGGATCAAAGACCTTTGCTGTCACTTACAACGAGTTGGTAACTTTTCACAATATCAATTACTTTTAGCTGGTTATTTCATATTATAAATATAGTATTGTGTTTTGATAATACTAATTTAATTTTGCAATTATTTTAGGAGAGGAAGGCGCAGGAGGAGGACCGTTAGACGGACTACAAGGAGTTGTTTGCTATCACACATAGACACTGTGATGGGACTTTGACCTCTCAGCAGAAAGAGGCAGCCATTATAAGTGATTTCATTGTTATATTGTTTATAAAACCAACTTTATTATGAAAAATAATAATAAGTAATTGTTTCATAAAATGGCAGGAGCAAATGCAGCAGTCGCAGGCTGAGCTGCGAGAGACCTAGACCGAGGAGTCATAAAGGTATGTGGACCCTATTGCTCCTTTGAAGGCAGATCTGGGTTAGGTTTAGCACCCTGGACGTGTACAAGGGATAGGGATAGGCGCCAGACCTAGCATGGTTTATGGCAGGAGCGCCGCCTTTGAGGCTGGCAGCTCTAGAGCACAAACGTCCGGGGTCAAATGTCCAAGGGATGAGTCTGTTGAGGAGTTGTGATTAGATTTGGCCAGGACACAGGCTGCAGTGACTCAGCAGCAGCAGCAAATGTAGCAGATACAGCAGCAGGCCAATTTCTACTATGCTTAGTATGCATAGTGGTGTGATATCACAAACTACATGCTCGAGTGGTTGGGGAGTCGCCTGTTCCTGGACTAGCAGGATACACTGGTTCCCCCTATCCCTCGGTTCATCGTCCAGCCTCCTTCTCATCCTATTGATGATGGTGCTGTTAACTCTGCCCAGCGCCCTGATCTAGCTGCACCTGAGGGAGCCCCACCTGAGGGAGGACCAGATGATCAGCCTCTTGCTAGTTAGTTTAGAACATTTATATTTTTTCTTTTTAAAACATTTGTAAATAAACCTGGATATTTTATTTTCTGCACTTAGTTATATTTATATTTTCAGAGCCTTGTTAAATTTGTGTTGCATTTACGATAGTTTTATTTATATTTCTAAAACTAACCAAAAAAAAAATCACATATTTTTGTAGCGATTTTATTGTAAAACTGCTACAAATATTTAAAAAAAATATTTTGTTCCATATTTGTAGCGGTTAATGTCAAAAACCGCTACAAATTGGTATTTTTAATTTGTAGCAGTTATGAGTATAAACCGGTACAAATGTAAAGCACCGAGGGAGGGAGTTTCAAAAATCAAATGTTGTTTCTTGTAGCAGTTACAATAATAACCGCTACAAATATTCAACACTTGAGTTTTGAATTCCACCTACTGTGTTCAAAATTTGTAGCGGTTTACGCCAATAACCGCTACAAATTGAAATTTTTTTTTAAAATTATCCAATGCTTATGAATAATTGTAGCGGTTTTTTTCTTATAACCACTGCAAAGTTAAACTATTTGAAATTTGAAATTCTTCTTCCGCCTAAAATTTGTAGAGGTTAGGAATTTATAACCGCTACAAATATATATTAGTAGTGGTTATGTTTTAGAACCGCTACAACATTAAAATAAATTCTTCTAATTTATTCCAATGGGTCAAAAATTGGTAGCGGTTTTACTCATATAACTGCTACAAATTTGGAACACAATAGCAGTTACTGTAGCGGTTTCTGAATCGTTACAAAATATTAAACATTGGAAAATCAGAATATAAGCTTCCAGGCATTTGTAATTCTCGATTCACTCATTTTCTTTACTATACTTTCTTCTATATCACTAGTGGCTATGGATAAGTCATGGATCAGGTTGCCACACAATTCCCCAAAATATTTGTATGGATTAAATAATTTCTTGGATTTTGCTTTCACTTATGCCAGCTGTAATGGCAAGATCGTCTGTCCGTGTCGAAGATGCAAGTTCAAGAAGTGGCATGCACGACATGTTGTTAAGGAAAATTTTCTTTTGAAGCCTTTCTCAGAAGACAATACATTTTGGGCAGTTCATGGTGAGAAGGCCGGTATGAGATATGATAATGCTTTTCCTCGAAGTTCACAAGTAGGAGTTCAACTAGATAAAGATAATCTTGTTAATGATGTTGTTCATGATGCATTTGGTTTTCATGATGACAACTTCAACAAAAAAGTGCAGGGCTTAAAGCCGGTGTTCATGAGGAATGAAGCCGCGCGGGATTTTTTCATCTTGATAGATGAAGCAGATCGTCCTTTATATCAAGGTTGTCGAAAATACTCCAAATTATCTTTCTTGATCAAGTTGTATCATATCAAGTGCTTGTGTGGAATCACAGATAAGGCAATGTCGATATTGCTAGAATTATTAAAAGATGCATTCCTCGACGCGGAGATTCCCACAACATTCTACGAGGCCAAGAAGATTATTAACAAATTAGGCTTGAACTATAAAAAAATTGATGCATGCCCCAACAATTGTATGCTGTATTGGGGAGACAATAACATCAAGGAGACTTGTAAATGATGTCACACATCGAGGTACAAGACAATTCGGAAGGGAAAAAGCAGAAGAAGAGACCTTTAAAGATTCTCAGATACTTCCTTTTGAAGCCGCACTTACAAAGATTGTTTATGTCGTCTAAAATGGCGGAGCACATGAGGTGGCATGAGGTTGATAAGAATAAAAATGGTAAATTACGACATCCTTAGGATGCAGACGCCTGAAAAAAGTTCGACAAAGACTTTCCATCTTTTGTCACTGACCCTAAAAATGTTAGACTTGCTTTGGCTAGAGCCGGTAATATGGGCTCAACTCGTGAGCCCGCGGGTCTTGACGGGTTAGGATTGGGAAAATCCTAACCCGTAAAAATGCGGGCCCTACAGGCCCGCACCGTATAGCCCGCGGGTTGGCCCACAAAAATTTTTTTTTACATATAATAATTTTACAAAACTTATAAGTTTTCCACTCCTATCTTGGTACCTCCCAATCCAAAAAGAAAAAATCTTAGCCTCTTCCCTTCTTCTTTAAACAAAATTATTATATCTTGGTTGCTTGAGGATGGGTTTATGTTTTGTTTATAAACTTTAACAAATTTGATAACTTTATCTCTTGAATTGTAGATTATGTTTTTAAATTTTTATAAGAGAAATGATTGATGCTAGGAAGGTAAATTTAATGACTCATATATATGTGTCTCACATTTTCAATCTTCTTTAAAAAATAGGAATTTTTTTTTTTTAAAAATGCGGGCCCGCGGGCTAGACCGCAACCCGTACATTACGGGTTAGGGTTGGCATTTTACGAGCCCACAGAAGTGCGGGCCGCACAGGCCGGCACCACACGGGCCGATGGTTGGTGCGGGCCAGCTCGCAACCCGCAGGTTGGCCCGTATTCCCAGCTCTAGCTTTGGCAATTGACAGTTTCAATCCATTTGGGAATCTTAGCACAAGTTACAATATTTAGCCTGTAGTCTTAGTTCCCTACAATTTACCCCCTAGATGTGTATGAAACAATGCTCTTTCATTTTGTCTATGATAATTCCAGGCAAAAATACACCAGGTAATGACATTGATGTGTATCTCCAACCCCTTATTGCGGAATTGCTTGACCTGTGGAATGTTGGCATCGAAACATATCACACCTTTGGGAAGACATTGTTCAACTTGCGTGCAGCCTTAATGTGGACGATTAGTGACTTTCCTGGCCTTAGAACATTATCTGGGTGAAATAAAGCTCAATCCCACTCTCCAAAAAAAAACTCACCGCGAGCTCTCTATTTTTCCCTAAGCTCTATGTTCTCTCTCGGTTTTAGTAAGCTTAATGGAATACTGGAAGGTAGAGGTACGTGTTAGAGCAAGCGTTTCACCCAAGAGGGAGTGAATTGGGTGATACTAAATTTTCGTTGCAAATATAAAAACTTGACGGTGAATATAAAGCAATAAAGAGTAAGGAGAAATATCACCAAAGTGTACACCGAGAGTTATACTGGTTCGGCCATAATCAATTTGACCTACGTCCAGTCCTCAGAGCTTCTCTGAGAGTTTCACTATAACTTCCAAGATTCAGTGGGTTCTTGGCACCTCAGTACAAGCAAGTTCCTTCGCCTGGACACTCGCTCCCCCTTACAAGTTGTAATCCAATCCCAACTCAAGGTTCCACAACCTTAAGTTACCTCAATAACAAATATTGAGTTTGAATGAAATATCTCTCTCACAGAGTGAATAAGAATCACTGAAGCATAGAATTACAAGTATAATGTAAAACATAGTAATAAGCTTGATAATGCGTTCGTGTGTATTCTTGTTGTACTTCTCTGTTTGGAGGTTCCCATATATATAGATGCGTTGGTAATTATTGTTGGAACGTTTTTCTTCATGTCCGTTAGAGTGTGCGCAGCCACAGTTGACTTTTCCAGAATTTGAAAAATATCCATTTGCGGTAGGTGGCGGTAGGTGACATTTGAACGTTGCATTTGACTTTCCTTATTTGGTAAGATTTCTTCATTGTTTATCTGCAGATATGCTAAGAATACTAATACAATGAAAGGTTAATCATATAGGAAACAAATCAATGAATGTTAGAATGATTTCTGAATTTCTGGACTTGCATACTCGAGTATTCATTTAAGTTTACTCAAGTACATACTCGAGTATCATCGGGAAAACTTTGATAAACTGCAAGTCAATAAGCAAACATAACATTACTCGGGTAGTGCATGAAGTAACCAAAATTTCAAATCTTTGGAAATACTTGTTTACTCGGGTACTTACTCGAGTATTGCACCCTTTACTTTATAGGTTACTCGAGTATCAACTCTAGTAAACTCTCAAATAAACTTTAGGTTACTCGATGCTTCACTCCAGTAATGTTGGCAGGATTTTCAAGGCCAAGAGCACTTCAAGTTTGATTACCTTGTTACTCGAGTACTTACTCGAGTAAACATAAATTTTCTACATAGCTTACTCGGGTATGAACTTGAGGTTCTGTGTCAATAAATCTGCATATTACTCGATTACTTACTCGAGTAATCCAGTTAAAATAAGTAATTGAATACCTGCATACTTGAGTAGTACCTTGAGTGAAGTGTGATAAAAGCATATCATGTTATTCGAGTATTACCTTCAGGTTTTGACTTACCACAGTGAGTTACTCGAGTAGCTCCTCGAGTAACATTGACAGGGTTGAAAATGCCTAGAGTAACACATTTCTTGAAACAGAGTAACTCGAGTACAGACTCGAGTATCATTGGCAGGGTTGAAAATGCCGAGAGCAACTGGAAGTCTTTGACATGGTTACTCGAGTACTTACTCGAGTAACGTTGGTAGGCCGAGAGCAACTGCCAGTGATTTACTTGGTTACTCGAGTAACATTGGCAGGCCGAGAGCAACTTGGAGTCATTTACCTTCTTACTCGAGTACTTACTCGAGTAACGTTGGCAGGTTACTTGAAGGTTGCTCTGGTTACTTGAAGTTTCTGTCCCATTACTCCAGTACTTACTCGAGTAACCCTTTAGAAAACTTGCCAGTGATGAAGTTTCTCAGCTTTTTCTCTTGGCCTTTCTTCATTACTCCAATGCTTACTTCAAGTAATGATTTACCCTATTATTACTTTGTTCAAACTTATTTGTTTATCAAATCTTTTTCATGCCATCCTTTGTTATCATCAAAACATGAGAGATCTAACAGTACGGTGGTGACTGTTTAGCTTTCCTGCTCACCGAAGTTAACAAACGACGGCGGTGGTGCAGATCTTTAGGCGTGATCTGGTCTCTTCCTTCTCTTATTGCAAGTTGTTTCTGGCCTCTCTGTTTCAATGCTCGCAGGCGGTGAAAGGTGATTACGGAGGACGATGATGGTTGATGGTTGAGGGAGGGCCGACGAGGAAGAAGTTGTTGTTACTCTCTCTTCTCAAGCTCTCTCTCCTCAATCCGTGGCGCTCCCCCTCGCTCCCAGACTCTCAGCTTGCCTCTGTTATTTCAAGGAAGTGCTTGGTCGCTCTCCCTCGTTTTGACCAAGCACTTCCTTGAAAATTGCAAAAATTCATATATAGGGACTACATTGTAAACTTTTGAAACTCTTGTAGGGTGAACTATAATTATCAAAACTTCTGGGGCTTTTCTGTGATTTTCCCTAGGCCCTTGTCTTCACATTTTGTAATTTACAGAGAATTTAGGGACTTTCTGTAATTTTTGCCAAACCTTAAAATATTAATTCTGACCCTGCAAAATCTCTAATTTCTTCTTTAACACCTACAATGCAAGATTAAGCACAAGATAACATCAAAAGTCTGAGAAAACATTTGTATAAATAATTACCAAATTTATGATCATTTGCCCCTAATTACACTTAATTCAATACAAATTTCTCTAATTAAAATTTGTGTTTAATCATACAATAATGTCCCATAAAATGTATTAAAAATCTCAATTTAGCTATGAAAAAATCATATGAAAATATGGTTCAATCAGAAGGAAAGATCATTTTCTTAGTACGAGCAACAGACGGGGGAAAAAAAGAAGACTTCCCTAGGGAAGAGGAAGAGTCTGTTGAGAGGGAGGTTTTAACTCATGAACATCAACAGCAACATAAATCAATAGCAACCATTAAGCCAAAACGAACAATAAGAAAGCTAATTGTTTCAAGAGTTAATTATAATTTTTCAATTCTGATAAGTTAGTTGAAATGATTTAGATTGTGGAGAGGAAGTATATAGCATTATCATCAAACTTGCGAGTTAACTCTCCGAACTTACTATTTTTACATTTCTAGCTTACTAAATCGAGTGAGTCACTGGTAAACTCATGACCGTTGTAAACTCAGTTAAACTCATGAGTTTATACACTAAGTTTAATGTTTTTACATTTCTAGTTCAGGTACCCTACCCGACTCCTAAACCATGAGTGACCTGACTGGATTGCCACGAGCTATGATCTCAGGTACCCTACCTGATTTCATGCAATCTTAGGGTTTGACTATGATTTCGGAGGCGGCTTTTATGAAAAACATTTTACAATCAAGATCTAAGACTTTGATTTCACACAAAATTGAAATCTCAAACCAGACCGAAATCACAAAAACAATTCAAAAACAAAACCATGAATTCCAGTTTCAGATCTAATCCAGAACAGAAATCACGAAACCAGCAGCGGCAATCAAAATGAAACATATCGCATATAATCGAAAATCGCGGAAGAACATATATCTTCGAAAACAAAACTCAGAAAACGATTTTGAAGATCAAAACTTTTGAAACAATTCCTTATCATACTAACCATATCAGATACATATTCGGATGTTTTTTTTATAAACATACATACATATATATATATATATATATCACATATATATCACATGTATAAGAACATAAACTCAATTTAAACACATAATTGACCTGGCTTTGATGCCATTGTTGAGATTGGCAGGCACAACAAAAATTTAAAATTGCAATCCTTATTACGGATCTATCAACGATGTTTAAATTGAGTTAGAAAAAATTGTACCTTTTTGCGTTTTAGGATTTTCAATCTCCAGGAACTAACAAATCAGATTAGCTCCCTCTACCGGTATCCATATGAATATGACTTCAACATGGACTACATGCTAATGCCTCCAATGTCTCCTTAGGGTTTCATTACAGCTCCTTTTCTCATCCATACCAATATTATGTTGCCCATTCGTTTGTATATCTGATAGGGCTATATTGGATTTTCAAAATTAATCTTAATTAATTTTGAAA
This sequence comes from Inga oerstediana, assembly GCA_963210345.1. Lineage (NCBI taxonomy): Eukaryota > Viridiplantae > Streptophyta > Magnoliopsida > Fabales > Fabaceae > Inga > Inga oerstediana. The sequence continues at coordinate 59,540,099 of OY723409.1, forward strand.
TCAATTAACACTTAATTATTTTATGAGCTAATTAAATAAATTTGGTTTAATTAAATATATCCAACAGTTTTAATTTAACCTATTTATTTAATCTGAATAAATAGCCAATGAAAATAGATTTAATTTATCATTATAAATTAAATCCGAAATATTATATTTTTATCATATTAGTTATAAAATTTAATTTATCTGATAAAACTAAATTTAAAACTAATACAATCTAATAATATTATCATATAATACACACACACACATGTATATATTTCAAAAATACATATATATAACATCATTAATTTTCTTTTCATGAATTTTATATCATATACATATATATATATATATATATAATCCGTCCACCCTAGATCAAATATTGTATTCATTGAATATTAGACACATTTTAGATTCAATGAATTTTGACATTATAGCTCGTGTTGGGCTATTCTTGTGTGTGACCATGTAGGCCCATATGAAGTTGGCAATAAGCCAATAACTATACTAACTCACAAGTCACAAGCGGCCTCTACCAAGACATTAAAACTACCAAATTCATATGAAGATTGTTAATACGATGCAACCTGTCATACAACCATGTCACGTCCCTTTTGTCACATGATATTTCGGCCAAGGATGAGGCATGGATAATGTCAACCTCCTGTTCCTGACCATTGCTTTCTCGATTCCTGAGTAGTCTGACAATAGAAATGGAAACTCCTTTCCATTATAGTGTAGTCATACATATCTCAAACTCACTTATCGAGGGGCCCAGTAATATCTCTTTACTAATGTGAGGGACAAATTTCATCTTGACCATTCACATTCTTCTGTATGAAAACCACCAAGCTTGATTATAGCCTTTATCATCACTTGGTCAAATGTGGCTTTTGACTAGGTCAAAGCTTAGTGACTTTCATGTAGGAATTCATGATGATCTCATGTAGAAGGGTATAGTGACAGGGTTATACATGAGATAAACTTATAACTTGATCCATGCAGCTTTCTCATAACGGGTCGGTCCAGCACCTTGTACTTTTACAAGTGCCTAAGAATTTGATTTGTATCTTCATACCTCATCAAAGTTATACTAGTCTCACTTCGCTCCCGTACAGATGATCGACCAGGGACGTTTAGGACAATCTTTATTATTTATCCAAGAATACAGTTATTATAGTTAATATGTAAATAATATGATAACAGAATGGAGAAATTCATTAAATAATAATGTTCGAAGTATAATGATTGGCCCTTGAGGCACAATTTCCAACAAGATGTGTCTTTAATTTGTGTTGGGTTAAAGCACACTCACCTGGTAGCAAACACCGCATCCAGTGCCATTCCTCCAGAGCCCAGCCACAGCCGCCGCCTTCCATTTGTTTACGCTTCTCCCATAATACCCATATCCACATGCTCCACCTGCACATATTTACAAGGGTACTCTATAAGTTAAAAGAAGCATGCATATGCATCATCAGAAGTAAACTTCTAGAGTGTGTCCTAATTAATAGTGTACAGACATGAAGTTATGGGTTCAATGTTCAAACTATAGACTTAGAACTCATGCATGATGCAAGGGTGAGTGCAGAATATAGAGAACGTGATCATATTCAGAGAGGGGTAATAATGTAATGAGAGGTAGGAGTTTAACGTACTTGGCGTTCCATAGCCATCAGAGGTAGCATAATAGGCAGCTCGGGAGGGAGTAAAGCCTTGAGAGTAGCATAGTGCAGCTGGTAACAGCATCATGACACACACAAGGCCCACATGGTATTTAGAATGAAGCCCCATTTCTAAATGCCAAATATTTGTTCAACTGCACAAGCATGAAAAAACTACGATATATAAATGTGTATGTATACAAGTATTTGAGTTACGTTTACTGGTGAGGAGGCAAAGATGAGGAGAGGGTATACATAGATAATAGTGGAGGCCTTGAAAATTGAAAAGGGAGCCTTATTCCCTTTGGAACACGGATTGGATCGGAATAATTAAGTGCACACCTTGACCATAGCGTCTAAATTCTGTGTGGGGGCGTCCCCGAAACTATATATCTATATATGATTATAATGCATGACAAATTGGCTATCTGTGTTCTAACTGCAACATTTTTTTATTATATAGCAAGATCCATACCAATAGGCGAACTTTATTCAAAGATTAGGGCTCGCATATATATTAATAACTAGAGGTGGTGGCTAAGCAAAAAGGAACACAGGATGTACACAGGTAGTACGTACGTATTCAATTATATATATATATAATGATGGCAATTAATATCTACAGTTCCAATTTCTTGATTTTAAGTGTAAAAGGTGTAAAAGATAAACTTTAGTAGAATTAGTCAATTTACTTTGTTTCAGGATATTGTGTACAGCTGTGCATATGTAATGGATTGGGCTTGGAATATCTTCCTATTGCTCGGCCCAATAGGACAGAACCAAGTGTGTATAAATAGGTTCATATCTTATTGTTGATTACAGATTTTCCAATTAATAAGATTTCTATATTTCTTGCACAAAACTTCCGTAAAGGAAGAGAGGGTTAGGACTTTCTATGGTATAAGAGCACCAGGTTTTTTTTCAAGAAAACGAAGAAGCCAGCCCAGTTATCTCATTCGCCCCCTACAAAAATAAGGACTTGTCAGGCCACAATATAAGAAAGAACCCAAGAGAACAGCCCAAGAGGGTTATCAGAAATTCAAGAATCCTCAATTTTTCTTGATCTGCACAATTCAACTGCCAAGAATACATCAGAAAAGGACCAACTTTAGTCCCTTGTGATATGTGAAGGAGGAAGGCGTGCGTCACTTTCCATTGGCTTCCACAGGCGCGCCTTTTTTGGATCTCAAAATTCATTCCGACTTATATTGACTGTTGAATCAAGAACATGACCCGACCCAGTTGAACCTTCCAAACCCTAACGCCAGTGACCGTTGAATTAATCCAGCGCCGTGTTCCGTTCAGGCCACCACCCTCACACCGTTCGTTGAGATTCGCTACCATCCCCACCTTAGAACCCGACGCTGTAATTCTCATCAACCATAGAACCTAACGTTGTGTTTTGTCGTCATCACCACCCGAAGTTGCCTTCACCAATGATGATGGCCTCTACACCGTTGCTACCCCTCTTAACCAACGATGCTCGCTCCTGATTGCGCATCTGCTGTTCTCGCTGTCGATCCTTTCATCAACGGACGGTGTATTGGATAAACTTCTGAACCCCGAATTCGTATTGGACTCATAATGAAGTCAGTTCTGTCTCCCGCTTCATAGTCCGTTGCCACTTACATGGTTCCATAGTTATCACATAATTTTGAATTCTTACACCTTACTTGGCAGCAAGCACCGCATCCAGCGCCACCTCTCCATAACCCTGCCACGCCGGCAACCCTCCCGTGGTTCACACTTCTCCCGTAATTTCCATATACACAAGCTCCGGCTGATCACATGTATATAAAAAGTATTTAGAAGGGTACAAAGAAAGTGATGATATATATGTGGAGATAGGGGGTTTTAAAGGAGTTTTATTACTTACTAGAAGTTCCATAGCCATCGGGGGTACTGTAATAGGTGACTCTGGAGTCTGTGAAGCCTTGGGATAAGCATGGTGCTGGTAAGAGCAGCACACAAACAAGTGCTACTTGGTATTTAGAATGAGGCTCCATTGCGAATTATGAAATTCAAACAAACAAAAGAATTAATAAGAACTATACGTTATATATGTAAATTCTTGGGTTTACTGGGTTAGGAGGCAAAGATGAGGAGGGTATTTAGAGATTATAGGGGACGCCTTGTGCATTCTTGCCCTTGGAAGACGGGATTGGATATTAGAATAATTAAACCCACATACATATGCAGACCTGGCATCCAAATCTGTGTGGTGTGTCGAAGCTAGCTATTTATGATTATGATGCCAAATTGCCTATCTGTGTGCTATTTCAACGATTTTTTTAGTAGGAAGATAGAGGACTTGGCAAAATTGATTTAATTCAAAGGCTTAGGTGCCGGATGATGGAAATAGAGGGGGTCGAGGGAAAATTGGAAGAGGTACACAGGAAGGACACGTTCAAATGCTTCTGAAATAAGAAACATATATACACTAGTGAATAGATAGTATAAAATTATTAATACTACCTAAGTCTTTAATATAACAGTGGATTGACTTTTTTTTAAGAGATTTAGAAAACTAAATAAGTTAATCATAATCTATGTTGCATATAGTTAGATTATGATATATTAGTCTATAAGTTAGATAAATTAATTCGAATAAAACTGACAAATATATAATATTTTAATGTAATTTATTTAACTTTTTTAATCTTTCTAAAAATATGTCAATCAGCTCTTATATTAAAAAACAAATAGAGTATCATATTTAATATACCCATGATGATTATACGTACAATGTCAATTCAATTCTTACGTTAGCAAGTATAGCTAGAGAGAGCCGCGGGACACCTTTTTCTCACTATCCGTCCAATATATCCACACTTTTATTATATTTATCAAACATCCCTCATTGTCCTTGATAAATTCAACATCAAAACTTGCATTTCCCTTAAAAGTTACTGTGTTTGCAAATTAAAGCTATATATACATAGACTAAGACTCATTTTTCTTTTTTGTATACTAAATATTTAATTTGCCTAGCTTGTACCGCCCCCCGGGCGGTTGGTTCTATAATTCCAACTTGATAGTATGCAGAACATAAAGTGAGGTAAATTAAAAAAGCGATCCTGACAAGTATTTAAAATCTTAAAATAAATATGTGAGAGAAATCTTATTTCAGCTTGCGGAAAATTACTTTTGAAACTATGATTTTATGGTTTCCCAAATGCTCATAAACTAATGTAGGGTTCGCATTTCTATGGACACCACAGTTGATGTTTTCCCCACTTTACTTTCTCTTATGGAATTCTAAACTTTTTTTTTGTCGTAAAAGGAAAAAGAAAATGGGGTAAGGTTGACAAAAATAAGCATCATATTTGATCTGTTTGGTTGCGAGTTGAGTGTGACCAGAAATAATTGGGAAAAAGTGTGATATATATTATTCATGAATGTACATATTTGTACAAGTTAAACACTATACAAATCTGTAATAAACTATAGCTAACCAATATATAACTGAATACATAACATAAATAAGAAGAATAACAAAATATGTTATAATATAGTTGTCACCTCCCACAAGCTGGAGCATGTATATTAGTCATGCCCAGCTTGGATATCAGATCATGAAAACATTTGGGATGTAAAGGTTTAGTGAAGACATCAGCCAACTGATCTAAGCTTTGAACAAGAAGAAGATGAATGAGCTTGGACTGAAGCTTCTCACGGATGATATGACAACAATCGAGTTCTATATGCTTTGTTCTCTCATGGAAAGTGGGTTTGGCAGCAATATGAATGGCAGATTGGTTGTCACAATATAGCAGTGCTGGATTGATGTGAGAAACATGAAAATCATTGAGAAGATAAACAAGCCACTAAACTTCACAAGTAGTGGATGCAAGAGCTCGGTACTCTGCCTGACTGCCTCAGAAGAGGATTTGGAGGTAGTAGCTTGTTTCTTGGCTTTCCAAGATATCAAAGAAGAACCCAGAAATACAACAAAGCCAGTGACAGAGCGACGAGTGTCAATACAACTAGCCCAATCCGAATCACTAAAACACCTCAACCGTAAATCAGAAGTAGAGGAAAAGAAAATACCAGCACCGGGGGAAGATTTGAGATATCATAATACATTATGAGCGGCCTGCAAATGCAAATCTGTTGGAGAAGACATGTACTGACTCAGCTGTTGTGTTGCAAAGCTTAAATCTGGCCTTGTGGTTGTTAAGTATTGGAGACAACCAATTAACTTCTGATAAGCTAAAGGATTAGTAAGAGGATTACCTTTATCCTTTGAAAGCTTCAAATGGGGGTCCATAGGGCAATCAGTAGGACGACAAGCTAAGTACCCTACATCTTCAAGTACTTTTAAGGCAAATTTGCGTTGAGAAAGAAAAATACTGTCCTTAGACTGAGCAAGCTCAAGGCCAAGGAAATATCAAAGTTCTCCAAGATCTTTAATGGTAAAAGCTTTGTGAAGTTTCTATTTGACAGAATTGATCTCAGTAATGTTATTACTAGCTAAAACAACATCATCCACATAGACAAGAATGACAGTAAAAGAATCAGAATCAGCTTTGAAAAATAAGGAATGATCAGAAGCAGATTGACAATAAGCAAAAGACAACAAAGCTGTAGATAATTTGGAGTATCATTGGCGACTAGCCTGTTTAAGGCCATATAAGGATTTCTGCAATTTACACATCATATTAGGCATAGAAGGAGTAAAACCTTGTGAAAGATCCATATAAACCTCTTCGTTTAAGTCACCATGTAAGAAAGCATTGTTGATATCTAATTGATATAAATACCAATTCTTGGCCACTGCAATAGAAAGAAGCAAATGGAGTGTAGTCATTTTAGCAACCGGGGAAAAAGTGTCAAAATAATCAATTCCCTTGGTTTGGGTATAACCCTTTTGCAACCAATCTTGCCTTATGTTGCTCAATGTCACCATTAGCTTTATATTTGGTCCTGAAAACCCATTTGCAACCAATGGTTTTCTTGCCATGAGGTAAAGAAGTCAAAGTCCAAGTATGATTTTTTTCAAGTGCATTAATTTCTGCAGCCATAGCTTCCTTCCAGATCTGGTGTTCAACAGCTTGGTGGTATGTTTTTGGATTAGAAGTAGAAGAAATAGCAAAAACAAAATTTTTATATGAAGGAGTAAGAGATGAATAAGATAAAACTGAAGATAAAGGATACCTAGAAGTGAGAGAACCTTCCCTACATGATGGAACAGTAGTAGATGTGAGGGCACAATGGTATTATTGCAGATATAATGGTGGGTGATGAGGCCTAGCAGAACACCGAGGAGGAGGAGGCAAATCAGTGGGCTGAACAGAGGAGGAGGCAGTAGGGCTAGTAGTAGGCAAAAGGTCATCAAGATAGGGAGGAAAAGACTGAACAACAGGTTCAACAGAGGGAGAAGTGGAAGTAATCTTGTCATCTTTGAAAGGAAAAATAAGTTCATGAATAACCACATCTCGAGAAAGGAAAATCTGATTTGTATGCAAGTCTAGTAATGTATAAGCCTTTAAGCCAACAGAATACCCAAAAACACACACTTCCTTGATCGAGGATCAAATTTAGAATGCACGGAAGCTAATGTTGAGGCAAAACACAATGAACCAAATACTTTGAAATCAGAATAGGAAGGAGAAACATTATACAATTCCTCAAAAGGAGTAAAATTTTGGATTGTAGGGGATGGGAGCCGATTGATAATGTAAGTAGCATGTAAAATAGTGAATGACCAATAACAAATGGGGAGATTAGATTGAAATAATAAAGCACAAGCTACATTTAAGATATGCTGATGTTTTCTTTCGACTAAACCATTTTGTTGAGGAGTCTCAACACAAGACCGTTGATGCAAAATACCTTTAGATGCATAAAAGTTAGGCATGGAAAATTCTATGCCATGATCAGTTTGTAAAGATTTAACAGTAGTGGAAAACTGAGTTTCAACCAAAGTGAAAAAATTCTTGAGATGCATTCTTGCTTTAGATTTAGTGTTCATGAGAAATAGCCAAGTATATCTAGAGTAGTCATCAATAATGGTCAAAAAATATTTATGCCCTTGAACAGAGGAAACCGAAAATGGTCCCCTAATATCAACATGGATCAAATCAAAGGTTTTATAACTGAAACTTGCACTTACAGGAAAAGTAAGACGTTTTTGTTTAGCAAAGTGACAAGTATCACAAGGAAGGGAATGGGGAGTACAAGAAATATCTGAAACTTTCTTTTGCAAAACAATAAAGGTGGATTCAGATAAATAACCTAACCTATGATGCCAAAGAGTATACAAGGAATCAGTGTTTGTAGCTAAATTGATTGGTGAAAGAGGTGTACCAATCATATCTGCACGCAAAAGATAGAGCCCCTCAAAAAGTTTAGCTGTACCAATCATCAGAGAAGGTTAGGTTAAGTGTATCTGGCACATTTGAGAAGAAAAGGTTAGGGAGCAGTCTAAGGACATAGTTAATTTGGAAACAGAGATAATATTGAGAGAAAAACTAGGAAGATAAAGAACATTGGTCAAGACCAAAGCAGGAGATAAGATCACTGTGCCAGAAACAGAAGCAATAGCATGAGAACCAGTTGGTAAACTAACAAATAATGGAGAAATAGAATGAAATGAAAAGAATAAATCCAAGGAACAACAAACATGATCTGTTGCTCCGAAGTCAAGAATCCAAGTCTTGGCAGAAGAGACAAATTTGAGTGAATTACAAATACTTGCAACTGGAGGAGAAGCATAAGACGAAATGTGATGCACTGAAGAAAGAGAAGGCTTAGCGGAATTAAGCAGATCAAGGAGACGACTATATTGGTCAGCTGAGAGTTAAGGGAGAAGAGAAGCTATCACAGAAGTTGGAGAAGGAGTGGAACTGGCTTGAGCAGGAGTGATAGCTTGAGAAGAATTAGAAGTGGAACTGAGACCTAATTAATCAAGGCAGGAGAACTAGAGTTGCGAAACTTGAATCCAGGAGGGAAACCGTGCTTCCTATAACACGTTTCTTCAATGTGGCGAGGCTTGCCACAATAGGTATATTGCTTGTGATTTTTGAAGTCAGTTTCGATCCAGAAAAAGAACCAATGGAGGAAGATCGTCTACCTTTAACAAACAAGATCTGTGGTTCAGAGGAGACTGGATTGTCGCGTTCATCCTGAAGAACCAGAGAGAATACGAGAGTAATAGGAGGCAGAGGATCAAGAAGAAGGATCTGAGACTTAACAGTGGCAAATTGTTCATTGAGGCCTTTCAAGAATCGAATAACCTGATCCTCATCATGGTGATGGAGAGCATTGCTAATGGATCCACATGTGCAAGCTTTGAGAGGATGAATGTTGGACAACTCATCCCACAAAATCTTCAGTTTAGTGTAATAATCGCTAATGGTAGAACCACCTTGCTTGAGACTGTAAATTTTTTCTTGAATCTCAACAATACGGAACACATCATATTAACAAAAGTGAGAACGTAAATCATTCTAGATTTCAGAGGCTAAATTGAACCACAAAATACTCTTAGCAATAGAAGGAGTCACTGATTTGGTGAGCCATCCCTGAACCAGATTGTTACAACGCTCCCACGCTAGAAAGAGCGAGTCAGAAGAGAGTGGCGGAGAAATCATACCATCGACGAAGTGTAGTTTATTCTTGGAGAGTAGAGCACTGCGCATAGAACGTGCCCAGCTGTGGTAGTTCAAGCCATCAAGCGGCGGCGCGATGAGAACCAGGGCCAGATTTTCATTCGAATGAATGAAGTAAGGACTCGCCGGATCGGAAGAGACGACGGAGATGGAAGCCATGGAAATCAAAGAAAGGAAAGAAAACAGATCTGAAAAGGGGAAGTATCTCGAAGAAGACAGAGGGTAAGAGGAAAGAGAAGAATAGAGTCTACAAAAAAAAAATATTATGTGGCTCTGGATACCATGTGACCAAAAATAATTGGGAAAAAGTGTGATATATATTATTCATGAATGTACATATTTATACAAGTTAAACACTATACAAATCTGTAACAAATTATAGCTAACCAATATATAACTGAATACATAACAAAAATAAGAAGAATAAGAAGAATAACAAAATATGTTATAATTAATACAGTTGTCATTGAGGAAAATTAAAATAAGAATTCATTTTTGAAAAAATTGATCAATAATATTCGAGTTGTCTGGTGTGCAAGCTTATCCTGGAGTTCGAGAGATTATATAATGGAAGTTGGCATTGCAGAAAATTCAAAACTTGATTCTATGATTGGGTTGAAAGAATTATTAACAACATATTTAGAATTTTGCTTTTGATTCTCTATATATATTTCTACGTACGTTAGTGATCTCATAATCCTAATTTCGAACATTATATTTATTTATTACTCGATTAATCATATTAGCTACTATATTCTTTTGGTTAATTCGTCCATGTCAACATTAAATATAAATTTTACAACAATGGGTGCTTTTCATATTTCTCAAGCTATGAACAACATGATTCATCTTTAAGACTGTTTTTTTTTTCAAGAATTAAAGACTAGCTTATATTTTATTAACACATGATGGCAGTCTAGGCCTTATCTCACCATCTTCATCGCTGATCGGGATCACCCCATCATTACTTTAGCGTCCTTTATAAAATTAAAAATAAAAATATATTAATAATTTAATTGTAATAATTTGGATTAGGACCTGATAGCAGTCTAACTAGTCAGCAGTAAATAAGTACCTCAATCAAGTACTTGATTAATTCAGCTTTGATACTTCTTCAGTCCTATTTATAACAGTTAATTGTGGATTTATTTTGGTCCTGTTTAAAGAAAATTAGTCTTTGTTGTCTCCTTTATTTATTAGTCTTTTATCAAACATCCCCTATATATTAGAAAATAACAAATTGATTGAATTAGATTTGCTTACTCAAGCGTCGTAATCACGCAACCGTAGATCAAGGCATCTTCCGTTACATGATCTTGCACAGCGGGACTCTCAATCTATCAGCCACAAGAATCCGGATCGGATTTTTCTCATTTTCCTCTTATAATTTCATATCCACCGTTTGATCAAAAATATAATAGGTCAGATTCAATCTTTTATAAAATTATTATAATAAACATAAATAAGTAAATTTAAACTCTTACAATCTAATCTATACTATTTATAAAAAGGAAAAAGAAAAAAAAAAGACTTCAATAGAAAAAAAAGGAAAAGGAGAGTAACCTCTTCGCAAAAGTCCATGGTGCATAAACAAATAGATTTCTTTATTCATATATTCACTTCATCACAAATCGAGAAGTACACAAACCGCTATTACTTATTTGTTTGTTTCAATAGACTATTACGTTTTAAGAAGAAATGACACCAACAGCATAGCTTTCATTATTGTACAGGTTACGTGGCTCCCTCTTCATGCTGGTTCTCACTTAGACATGAACTTGAGAGTCGTAAGAATCTCCAATCTTCCAATCTCCAGGAATGACACTCTTGGAGGACTGAAGCCAACCTGTTCTTCCACTGAAATGCAGCCTCAGCTTCAAAGGTCCACTTGGTGCGCCAACTATATCAAACACTGCCCCATACACTCTCCTCATTGCCTTCCATTCATGTCCATCATTCTGTATGTCCATCATTTCAACAAGTTGATCATAATAACCACAATTATAAGAACCTCAAAAAACAAAGTTGAGAGCATCATCATACGTCATAGATCTCAACGGCAGTGACGTCATTCATGCCAGGCATGTACAGAATGACAAGAGCAAGGTAATCTGGGTATCTGCTAGACTCGTGGATCTTGATACGCACGTTATAGCCTCCATATGTACAAGGTACCCTCCTGTATTCCATGTCTACGGTTCCGTATTTCTTGAGCTAGGCCGATGCACTAGGGTTTCGTCCTAGTTTAGAGAAAGCATTTGGACTCATAATGAAGTCAGTTCTGTCTCCTGCTCCATTGTCTGTTGCCACTACCAATAATTCCATAGTCATCGCATAATCTTGAATCCTTGCACCTCACCTGATAAATATAAACATCATCGTTCATGAAACAATATAAAAAAGGCAAAAATGTGTTAGTTGAGTCGTTAGTCCGTTAAGAGACTTACTTGGTAGCAAGCACCACATCCAGCGCCACCCCTCCATAAGCCAGACACGCCTGCTACCCTCCTATAGTTCACACTTCTGCTGTAATCTCCATATCCACAAGCTCCGGCTGATTACATAAATATGTATGTCATTTCGTCAACGATAATCACACACACACACACACACACACAAGATATATATATATATCCTATATCTTAAAGTTGGTCACATGGAGGTTTTGGTGCACACTACAAACTTAAAAGCCCATAGTGCAATCTGCCTTCAGAATGAGGCCTGGCAAGCCTCTAGGCTGTGCTCATTTGGCAACCTTTAAATACTTTTCTACAAGTCTTGACAAAACTTCTCTCACATAATTATTTTGAAAATCATAAAAGAAGTTTGAGGTACTTTGGGTTCCATAACCATCGGGGATACTATAAAAGGTGGCTCCGGAGTCTGAGAAGCCTTGTGATTAGCATAGTGCAGGTCAGAGCAACATCACACACACAAGCCAACTTGGTATTTAGAATGAAGTTCCATTGCTAAATGGCAAATTCAAACCCGCAAAGAAGAGCAAATACGTTAAATGTAAATTGTTTGGGTTTACTGGTGTAGGAGGCAAAGATGAGGAGAGTATTTGTAGATTACAAGGAAGGCCTTGTGCATTTGAAAAGCAGATAGTAGCGTCCAACTTTTCTTCACCTTAGAACACGGGATTGGATTATTTGACTACTTAAGCGCGCCATACGTAGACCTGGCATCGAAAATTGTGGGTGCTTCTATATATTCGAAGCTATCCATTTATGATTATGATGCCAAACAAATTGACCATCTGTGTGATACTGTTGCAAGTTGCAACATCTATATATCTATTAATACTGTTCCACCAAGCCGAATGCTTATAAGCGGCTTACTTATGGCCACACTCACAAATCACTGTTTCACTTATGGCTACACTAACAAATCACTGTTTACAACAGTGATCCGGCTTGCCTTTTTAAAAAAAAAAAGCTTTGAGATGAGGAATAGCCAAATGCTGCATTAAAGGAGAGTATGGCTTTGTGCCCGCGGGAGGAGCATATGATTTAATATACTCCCTCTCGTTTTCATCAATTATCAATTTCACAAACAATAAAAACAGTTAAAAACATTAAAGTTATCATAAAATTCAAGTGATTTCTAATATTGCCCTTGCTAACTACACTAAGTTCAAATATCATATTAATTATTACTCTCTCCCACTACCCTTATTAAATATGAGCAGACATGGAAAGATAAATTAAATTCTCATTGGAAACTTGCAAGTACTTTATAAAAGGGACCAATAATACTTGCTAGTTGGTATCTTATACTCCCTCTAGTCCTTATTATAAGGCACCAACTAACAATTCTCACAAACCAATAAAAACAATTAAAGTTATTAAATGTGTCTTAAAATTTAAGTGATTTCCAATATTACCCCTATTAATTCCACTAAACTCTAATATCATATTAATTATCACTCTCACCCACTACCCTTATTAATTATGGGCATACATGGAAAAAAAATATTTATGCTCTTTGGAAACAAGCAAGTACCTTATAAAAAGGACCAAATACACTTATTAGGTGGTGCCTTATAATAAGGACCAAAGGGAATACATATTCAAATTCATTCAACCTTCCTGCCATGAAAATTGATTATGTCAAAAAGCTTTATAGTCATATTGCTATCAGAGTATTAAATGGCTCTTGCACAAAGACAAATGTTAGGTGTCCAAAGGCTTGGACCCAAATCCCCCCCCCCCCCAATTTCTCTCTCGTGTCTTCTCTATTATCCTCTGCTTTCCTCATTTTAAATTTCAAATTTTGAAATCTCCTTTTTCAACCCCATCCTCTCTCTTCATTTATTACGGTGTATTCTCTTGTTTTTTAACCTCCCACTGCCCCACACTTTCTATTTTTCTAACTTATTTTTTTCACTTGGGTATTGCTCTATCTCAATCTCCCCACCATTACCTTTGTCCTCTCTTTTTTTTTTTTGGCCATTTCCCAAGTTTTCCCGAAGTAAATGGACGGTGGGCAGATTTGGAGATGATATTGGTGGAGAAGCATCCATGAGGATGGCGATGATGGAGTGGAAGCCAAGATGAGGAAGTGATGGTGACAATGGAGGAGTTTGAGACGAATTCATTTATCTTCAAGGTAATCCTTTCCACCTGCCAACCCTCTTTCTCATGAATCTCTCAAGATTTCATTCTTTTATTTCTGCATCCTACCCCTCTATCCTTCCCTTCACATTCTTCATTTTCCTCTCCCAAATTTGTTGTATTGGCTTTAAAGGTTTTAAAGTTTACGAGTTTGATGCAGTTAAGATTCAAAGAGATGCCATGGATGTCTCTCAGAGATGAATGCAATGATGATGGTGATAGCTCCTTCTCCGATCAAGCTCGCAAGTCCTTGCATGAGTCAATAAAATCCCCACCGTATTGCTTCACCATTTTCACAATAGGGGTTCTTATGCATTTTGAGGTATATGCGGATGAGAAAAGATGAGGGAAAACAAGTGGGGAAGTTTTTGTGGAACTTTTTCTTATTTAATTTGGATTTTCCTTTTTCTCTTTTTTTAGCTGTATGTTTAGCTGGGTTGAAGATGAATTTCCTGCTTTTATTATTTTTTTAGATTATAGATAATTTTAAAGAGGATTTGACGGTGTATTTTAGGTGTACGCGGATGGGCAAAGATGAAAGAAGGTGTGCGGAAAGTTTTTGTTCTCTATTTTTTTATTTAATTTGGATGTCCCCTTTCCTCCTTTTATAGCTGTATGATTCAGCTAAGTTTTGCAGATGAATTATTGCTCTTATTATTTTTCTAAATAATTTTAATAGGATTTAACAGTTTCAATCATTATTTGTGAAGTATATGATGAGCCCTTTTAGATATATGGTTATCCTTAACCAAGAAGGTTTAGATATATGAACCATTTTAGATATATAGTTAATCCTTAACCAAAAAAACTTTGCTTATTCTATGCCTTGTGGCTTTTTCATGTTAAACCCATATCTGTGGTACATTCATTTCCTTCTCACAATTTCTTCTGTGCTAATTGTCATTGAAAGCCATGGTTGCTCAGCTTCCCTCCTTTAGGCACAATGGCTCAGCTCTCCTCCAACCAATACTGAGTTCTTTCTTTGTCAGGTTTAGTTATTGCTCATCTATCATTGCTGCCACAAGCACTTCTTTTGTCTCGATTCTTGATAAAAGTCATTGGGGTATAATTCTCTAAAAATGTGTGGTTCATGAAGTATGTATAAATGTAAAGAAAAAAATTAGTAAAGATACATTTGTGTTTCTTGTGTGGTGTTTTTTTGGAGGTGGGTTTTTCAAACACTTAAATCATTTATAGTCTTGAAACAAAGAGATTAGCAGTTAATGATTACTTAGACTTGGATACCTTGTATATTTAATATTTTACATGCCTACCCTAATTATGGATGTAATTATCTTCATTATGCTACTTGATTATCGTTTGAAGTTCCTTTGTAATTGCAATAATTTATGTCTGAGTATAGCATTTTTTTAGCCCTCACTGCATTAACAGGATTCTTTTCCATAATTTAAAATATATAACCAAATAACTGTTTGTTTTCAAGGCTTGCTATGGTATCCTGAGATTTGTTATGGAAACTGGTGCCAACTGCCAAGGGATATGAGGTTTGCTCTAGAGTACCCATCTTTGAATTATGCCTCGGAGCAATGTTGCTTTAGATAGATGGTAATTACTTGATTTGTGTATAGGTTATTGTTAGAGGAAAATTGAGGGCTCAGAGAGCTAAGTCTATGTAGTTCAAGGATGGATATATGATTTCTTTTGGGCAGCCAATCAGGACTACATGGCTCTGTTGTAAGACGTGCTTCTAAGACAAGTCAGGATTTCTCCAGTTCCAAAGTATTTTTTCAACCTATACTTTAAGGCATCATTCCTACTTTATTATTGTCAGGTCATCGTTAGGTTGTAAAAAGGCATTGGGATTGTGAAGTCATGGGGTGGTGTAAGGTGGAGAATTTCAACTTGAGAGAGAGAAAGCCATGTGCTTGGTCAAATAAGAACAAAACACTGCATTATTTCCACATCTGTACCTGTTATGACCTGAAAATAATAAAGTGTAAATGATGGTAGTATAATTTGAAGAAGAAAATGAGGTAGAAAGGGGGAAAGTGTGTGGCTGAAGCCTGTGGGCAAATATTTACTTTTAACATTGAGTGGTTACAGCCTAGCTGAGTGCTATATAAATTTACATTATAATAAATGTCTGTTATTTTTAGAGGTTTATTATTTGTGATTTTGAATGACTGCAAAAGTAATTTGCAGTTCTTTTAATTGCAACAACATTTGACAAATAAGGCTAACCCCACCTGTGACATGTAGTGAGCTTTAAAAGTTTATCTTCTCAAATGGACTGCACATGGCTAAGAAATAGAGTTTTTCTTGGTCCAGCTATCAACATGTGAAAAGTAATTGTTTAAATGGTGAGAAGAGCTTAGAAAAGGCAAAATGTTTCATGAAATGGTAATTGCGATGTAGTAGATTTTGTTGGAAGCCAGTGGGTAAGATCAAACTTTAGACGATTTTGTTCCTTGAATCATTATGGTTTAAATCCTCATTGTTCATCATGTTTACCTTCCTTTGTTTAATGGCTGTGTTGCAGGTCTTGTAGGGATTTCCTATGGAAGAGGCTCAAGTAGTAAATAATACGCACCATGGAAACAGCCACAAAATAGAATGCTCACTTCAAATTAATTTTTTTAGCCTTGTGGATTTTCTATTTAACTTTTTTTATGCTTCTATTTTCTATTTTATATTTTTTTTGATGTCGCGTTATATATACCAGGATGAATTATACTATGGATGATTGATAAAAAGATCAAATGTATACAAAATGCATTTGAAGAGTGTAGAACTCTACATGTTAACAATCTTTATAAGAAGAATGAAGAGAGAGCAATAAAAGAATATATTTAATAAGTTTTTTTTTTTGTTACACAATAGAAAGGCTGCACCTTTTGATTTTCTTAGCTAAAAATCAGAATACTATATTTGAAGTTGATGCATCCATATCAATTTAAGGATCTGAACAGCTTATTGCCCAAAAGATATAAAGATGCTTAATAGCTTAGCTATGAAAACTCTTTGTTATCAAATGGTTATAGACAAATGCACAAGGTTTTTTTTTAACCTGGTCACAACGTTCAAATCATGCTTATTTTCATAGAAAGTGACAACTTCATACTATTGCATTCTTTAGGTGCAGTGGCTTAGCTCTCCTCCAACTAAACAATACATTTATATATTAGGTTCAATTCTTCCTCCTTCAGGGGGAAAAAAGTTCTTCCTCATCTGTCATTGCCGTCAAATGCTTCACTTCTTGTGCACTCTCTACACATTAGTTACTTTCAAAGAATACAAGGTTAAAGGCAGTTTCATTTAATATTATCTTATCATCTCCATTCACTTCTAATAAGTTTAATTGTGTTGGCATGTGTTTAAAAATGCTTGGCACATGAAGTATGTTTAAATTTTCAAAAAAAAGAATTGGTTGATGTGCATTTGTGCGCTTTGTGTGTGTGGGTGTTTTGTTTTTGTTTTTGTTTTTGTTTTTTTTTGTGGGGGGAGTTCAAGAGTGGTGAATACATTTGCATCACCGAAAAAGACTGCCCAAATAAGCAAATGAGGTACACGCGCTTCATCACAGATTTTGACTGTTAGCTATTAGGCTTTGTTAATGTATTTGCAGCTTAAACTGAAACTTGTGTTCATATCATATCATGTTTATTTACGAGTGGGTATGTTAATAGGGAAGAACTGCATGTAATTTTCCTTCTATTATGGAATGGTAGCATTTATTTTTTTAGAATGGATATTTTTTTATACTCTCACGTAGAATTTAATTATTTTGCCTTGAGTAATTGCTCCCGCGTGTTTGCAGGGGAGTTCATGCTAGTTTTTCAAATATAGGAAGATAGAGGAATATACAAGTTTGATTCAAAGATTAGGGGCCGCATGGGAATAGAGGCGGCTAGAGCCCATGGAAAAGGAATAATAAAGGACGTACCCAGGTATAGTACATATATTGAAATGCTTCTGAAGTAAGAAATATTAGTAAAAGGATAGTAAAATATTTTGGTAGGACTCAGCTGTGGAGCTATAAACACCCACAGTTAAATTAGTTATTTATCAAAAAAGTTTATTGGTTTATCTAAAATATCTTCACTACAAAAAAACAGGGAATTAGAGACGGAAATTAGCGACGGAATTAATTCCGTCGCTAATCCGTCTCTAATCCTTCTCTGATTCCGTCTCTAAAATCAGAGACGGATTAGCGACGGAATTTAGAGACGGAATAATTCCGTCGCTAATTTCCGTCTCTAAATTTTTTGAGACGGAATCGGAGACGGATTAGAGACGGAATTTAGGGACGGAATTATTCCGTCGCTAATTTCCGTCGCTAAAAATATAGAGACGGAAGCAGAGACGGATTAGAGACGGAATTTAGAGACGGAATAATTCCGTCGCTAATTTCCGTCTCTAAAATTTTAGAGACGGAATTAGAGACGGATTAGAGACGGAATTTAGAGACGGAATAATTCCGTCGCTAATTTCCGTCTCTAAATATTTTGAGACGGAATCGGGGACGGATTAGAGACGGAATTTAGAGACGGAATAATTCCGTCGCTAATTTCCGTCTCTAAAATTTTAGAGACGGAATTAGAGACGGATTAGAGACGGAATTTAGAGACGGAATAATTCCGTCGCTAATTTCCGTCTCTAAATAGTTTGAGACGGAATCGGGGACGGATTAGAGACGGAATTTAGAGACGGAATTATTCCGTCGCTAATTTCCGTCTCTAAAAATTTAGAGACGGAATTGGAGACGGATTAGAGACGGAATTTAGAGACGGAATTAGTCCGTCGCTAATTTCCGTCTCTAAAACTTTAGAGACGGAATCGGAGACAGATTAGAGACGGAATCCATTACTAATTTAAGGGATAATTTAATCTTGTTTTTTGACAGAAATTAGAGACAAAAATTGTTCCGTTTCTAAGTTTCGTCACTAAATCCGTTGCAAATTTGAAAAATTCAAATATTCACCATGTAAAGAATAAATGATAATATAATTATGTAAAACTTGTTGAAACGTCATGGAGATGAATTCTTATGAAACGCATTCGTACTACATAAAAACATGTAAATAATTACTATTACATATATTATATGAATGTGTAATTAAATACTCATTTGATTTACAATATAAGTGCAATCTTGCAATTGTATCAAAAAAAAGTTCAATCTTGTAACTTGGCCAATCTATTTCAAAATAAAATTCTAGTCTAAAATTTAGAAAATGTAATTTTTTTTCTTATGTTGTAAGTTGGCGACTTCTCCTTAATTTCTACGGCTCTCTCATTCCAGCATGGATCTATTGTCTTTGGTTCTTCCTCTTAGTCACTTGTTCAA
The DNA here is from genome assembly GCA_963210345.1 of Inga oerstediana. NCBI lineage: Eukaryota > Viridiplantae > Streptophyta > Magnoliopsida > Fabales > Fabaceae > Inga > Inga oerstediana. Next base: position 59,559,285 of record OY723409.1, read on the forward strand.
CCTCACAAGGTCACCGACTTCTCCTCTCTTTATCGGCGGTCACAACTCTCCTCTCTCTCAGAATCATTGAGTCACCGTCTTCCCCCTTCTCCGTCAGCCATTGCAGCTCTCCTCTCTCAAACTCTCTCTTCCCCAGCTGGTTTGTTTAGTTCAATGTTAAATATTCATTTGATTTGTTAATTGAGACTAATAAGTAGGATTAGAGTGGAAGACAATAGGCCAAAGCAAATAATTAGTCAAAGTACAATTTGAAAATTCACTATAATGAGTTATTGTATTTTAGACTAAGACTCTCAATATTTAAGTTATACAATTTGAAAATTCACTATAATTTAGAAAAATAAAATAAAATATATTTAATGAGTCAAAAATGAAAATTAGAACCATAACTCTAACCAATTTAATTTTGAGTTGATAACATCATTGTTATGTGATTCACGCTATTTTTCTTAAATTTATTGAAATTATATTATTAAAGTTATAGTCTTATATTAAAAAATCTGTTTCATTAGTGTCTATAGATGTTTTTTTTTTTTGCCAACATAATTTTTATAGATGTTGCTGAAATTCCATGGCGCAAAAATGTTTCCCTCCATTTATTTCATTAGTTTACATAATCCCCCCAAATTTTGCAAAACCCTCCATTTTCCCTCACTTGAAACTCTTCCTCTGCACTCCTCCTGCGGCTCCCCAACAATACCCCAATCTTCACCTGCTTCAACCTTCTTCAACCCCAATCAGCCTCAGCATTTCCTTCCAAAACCCCAATCTCCACCTTGTCTGAGTTCGATTTGCTACTCCAAAAAAGGCAAGCTTCATCTTCTTCGACTTTCATCCGATTCTCTTAGTTCGATTTGCTCCACCCAAAACCCCAAGCTTCGCCTTCTGGGACTTCCATCTGCTTGTCTGATATGCAGTGGCTTCTTCGTCTTCAAGCTCTTTTCTTGGAGGGTTGAAGGTGGTTTTGTCTATGTTGCTCACTCCCTTGCGACTTCGTATTAGCTAAACAAACAATGAAATAATATATGAACTACTCTCTTTTAGAAATTAACATAATAAATGAAGAAAGAATAATTGTAGTGCTAATTTTTTGAAATTAATTAGACTGGTAATCAATTTATTTGTACACTTATTTATTAGTGTTACTAATATGATTTCTTTAACAAAATAAAAATACAATAGTTGTTTTGGAAGCTATATATAGTTATGAAATCTGTAGATAAAAATTAAAAAAAAAATACAAACAAAGAACACTAATATATAAAAGTTAATATTCATAACAACTCATGATACAATTTACAAAGTATAGACATCACAACTTGTTTTTTTGAGTTTTATGCAAAGCATAGGATTTTATTTATAAAATATTGAATTTGTGACAAATTGCAATAATGTATTCTTCTATTTCAAATAATACATAAAAACATGTAAATAATTACTACCACATATATTATATGAATGTGTAATTAAATACTCATTTGATTGAATGTGTAATTTTTTTAATATACCAACTAATATTTAAGAAGTGCCAAATCAACTCATGAATTGTTATATTTTAATTGGTTAGGCTACAAATAACATGACGGACCAGATTGATACAATAATTTCTAGGGTTGACATAAACAATCGCACAATCTCTTCATTTACAAGACTGCATAAATTTCCCCTCCAAATTTTTGCAAATTCCGTCCATATTTGAGCCTTTTTTTTTGCCAAATCCCACTTCTCCTTAATTTCTAGGGCTCTCTCATTCCATCACAGATCTCCCATCTCTGGTTCTTCCTCTTAGTCACTTGTTCAGCCTTACAAAGTCACCGACTTCCCCTCCCTTCCTCAGCTGGTTTGTTTAGTTCAATGTTAAATACTCATTTGATTTATTAATTAAGACTAATAAGTAGGCATAATCATAGGAGTTAATTTAGGATGTAGAATTATCACATTTAATACTCCTTAATACTCCTCTTGTATATTTTTGTACAAACCCTCATCGAATATACAAGTTATTAAGATTATATTTTTCATTGTGCTTACATCATAAAATGCAAATTTAAATATATTATTTAGTATGTGAGAAACCATGATTCTTCTTTTTTTCCCCCACAAGAAGCCATTATTCTTCCAAAAGATTCACATGTTCTCTCTAATGCAAAGGTAAATTTATTGTCCCTCCAAAAATTTCACAATTTCCCTCCATCTAACTCATTTGACATTTTATTCCCTCCATTTCATTTACTTGGCAAAATGAAAAAAAATATTCGTGGTTTGAAAACAAATACCAGTAAATAAATAAATCCCTCCCACCTGAAAAATTTGGCTCCAATTTTTTCCCCAAATTCAAAAATTCCACCGCCCACTTTGCCCTAAATTCTGTCACAATCACTTGCAATCGCCGCCCAAATACAAGTCCCCTGTTACACATCTCCTTCTTCTCCAATAGAAAAATGAAGTGCCCTAGGTTCACATACACCTCCTCTTTCTCTCTCTCACACACAGTGCACTCTCGCCTCTGTTCATCTCTCTTGTCTCTCCATCTTGGGCGAAGTTACTCCTCCTCTAAGTCTTAGATCATCCGTGCTCGAGCGTTGCAGATTATCCATCAATTGAAGACAAAACTGAAGGCTCAAGGTGACGACTTTTTTGCCTTTTTCTTTACATTTGTTGGTTTCTAAGTTTGTACACTTTCTCTGGAGCTCTTTTCCTTCTTCCTTTTATAAACTTGAAAATTTTAGAGGTTACTGCATTCCCTTCTCAAAAATTGCTAATATCTACTAATAGAGAACCACGTTTTGAGAAGCTACAGTTTTGCCACCTCGTGCTGGAACCTCATCATTGCCAATCGGTTCTAGCACTCATTTTTCAGCATTTCCCTCTCAGCCTAGTTTAAAGAGCACCTCCACCCATTTGCGCAGACCTTGAAATTGTGCCCTTTTACATATTTATACATTTTTTGAATGAATGATGATATTTGATCTAATATGTACAGTGGCTACAAAGGTATTACAAAAGCATCACTAGCTAAGCTTCTGGTCCAATGGAACTTATAATATATATATGATGGTCTACACCTTCCTGAGAGGAATAATCAACCAAAGTTATCGAGCTTAACAGGGAGTGCATCTTAATCTCGATTTTGGATTGATGATTGGTTGTGTTTCAGTTCTGTGTCCAAATTAGATCGTGCTTTTAGATTTGATTAGACTGAGATTATGGTCTTGCTGAATAATACATGGTAGTTATCGGTCAATGCTATCTTTGAAATTTTTGATTCCACTGTGTTAATCTAATGCATTTGATCTTGCAGATTTAATCAGATCCACTACTCTTCTTAGGGTAGTGTTTGTTTTGTAGTTTTCTTTTAATTTATGATTGCAGATGTTGGGAGTTCTATTACCCATGATCGTCACACTGATTTTATTGGTTTCTCTAGATGCCTAGGGGGTTACAAAGCTGATTTGTTTTGGATCCACCCTTCATCGCTTGATCACTTGGTCCTGTTGATTTAATCAAACATGATTCTGAGATGCGACTTCTCCTGTCTTACTGATTCCATCAAACATCACTTGGTTGTCCCTTTCCCTCACTTCACATTAGTTGAATTAAGATTAATTGCTTTATGAACTTTTTGATGAGTATGCTCCCTATGCCATCCTTGTACCTTATCTCTTGCCATATGTTTGGGTCCTATTGCCTAATCTTTTGTTTACGCTCGCATTATGGACAATCCAAGGGTTAAGTGTAGTGGATCAATATGATTGCTTTTCTATCATTGTTCTCCTATACCATTTGGTTTTTGTGCTTTGTTTTGTTGTTATGGAATTTAATTGACCTTTGAACACATTAGTTTGAGTAGTGTTAAAGTTTGTTTAACTATGAAGTACTTGATTAATCAATTGAATCCTGGAAATTGTGCATTATGAAGGAATAGTTTCATGCAGTAAGTCCAATCCTCATGCAATTTGTTATTGATGAGTGAATGAGGGTGAGTAAGCTAGTTGGAAGGAATTTGAGTGAAAGAGAGTGATTGCTTGCTGCATTACCAAGCTGTGGTTTGAGGAATTTGAGTGAAGTATGTTTGAGCGACCAAATTTTTGTTGTGGCAACTTCGAATTTCTGGGAAGACAGAATGTTTTGCTGAGGAAATTTTTTATGTGAAATTGTTATAGCATCTTGCATATTTGTGAGGATAATTGTGGGTGGTATTTGTGACGTTTGGTGTCTGACTATGCTTTCATCCATTTCACTTTGATAGCTTGTTGATTTGTGCATAACTCTCTGATTTGCTGACACTTACTAGCTGTGTGTTAACACACTTGCTGTCATCAATAGCAAGTTTGATTCATAATTTGCAACTGATTTTGAGCTTGCTCTGACTATCTCTTTTGTCTTTCAGGTGGTTGGCTACTTCATTTGCTACTCTTTTTTTGTTAACACAACTCATTTTCAGGTAATACCTGATTTAGAATTTTGCAAATTCAAAGTTCTTTTTCTGCCTTTTTTCCTTATTTTTATTCATTTATTTATTTCTTCTTCTTCTTTATATTTTAAGGTAAATTTCATTTTATTTCATTAATTTGTTTTTCTCCATTTATTTTAATAGTCCACGATACCTAAGTTCAATTTGTGATTTTTAGAATCTTTTGGGTGCCCTTTGTACTTTTGGGTGCCATGTTAATTTGAGCTACCAATTGCATTTCCCTTGAGCTACTTGACTATGCACATTCTATGGAACCAGTTTTTTAAGTGTGTCAAAGACTAGCTACCTCATGTATGACTTCAGTTTCATGTTTGTTGAAAATCTAAATGTGTTATTTTGCTGTCTTGATAAAATTTATTGTTGAGTTTGTTGTACATTTGCCAAAGAAATTTCGTTGTGTATCATCCTTTAATTTTTATCTATTCATATATTTTGACTTTTTGTGCTCATTATTTTCTTTAATAGGTTTAATACATGAGAATCAAGGCATGTTCTAATATGGATTCTCCAAGTGTGCAATGAAATCAGCTAGATGAAGAAAAAATCAACCTATATTTAGAGGCTACATGTGGCAAGAACAAGAAGGGTTGCATCTATGGCTTAGGATCTAATGCCCAAGATATTGATAGCACACTTTATTCGTACAGCAAGAGAATGAAACTATCTTAATTGGGTTGCAAGCTCTTAAGCAACAATTGTCTTGGGTTGCCTACAATTCAAACATGGAAGCTGATGATCCTAATGATGGCATGCCATAAAATAGGATATTTACTAGTTGTTTGGTTACATTATGACATTTCTGGCTTGTTTGAGACATTATAGACAGTTTCAATTGAGTACTTTTGTTGCTTGAACTTGTTTGATACATTATATTACTATATTTTTATAATTTGTTTTTATACTGGTTTTATTTGTAATTCATTCAATTTCACTTTTGGTCATTCAACCATTATTAAGGTTGACTTTTAAAAAAAACAATGAAAATAAAAATTATAGAAAATTTTTAAACAAAAATAAAAAATGTTTAGGGATGGATTCACTACAAAAAAAAAAAAGGAAATTAGAGACAAAAATTATGTCACAAAGTTTAATTAATTTTTAAAAAAAGATTTCATTTTGCAACGAATTAGAGACGGAAATTCCGTCACTAATCCGTCTCAAAAATTAATAATGCAGTTAATTTTTTTTTTTAATTTTGTGACAGATTAGGGACGGAAATTCTGTTGCTAATTTTGAATAAATTAGAGACGGAAATTCCGTCGCTAATCCGTCTCAGAAATTAATAATGGAATTAATTTTTTTTTTACTTTGTGATGGATTAGCGACGGAAATTCCGTCGCTAATCAGTCTCAAAAATTAGCGACGGAAATTCCGTCGCTGATCCGTCTCAAAAATCAGCAACGGAAATTCCGTCTCTGATCCGTCTCAAAAATTAGCGACGGAATTTCCGTCGCTGATCCGTCCCAAAAATTAGCGACGGAATTTGTCTTTAAAGACGGAATTTCCGTCTCAAATTAGAGACGGAATTTCCGTCGCTAATCCGTCTCTAAATTAGCGACGGAATTAAAATTCCGTCGCTAACAGAATTAGTAACGCCCTTTTTAAGGACGGACAATTTTCCGTCGCTAATCCGTCGCTAACAAATTAGAGACGGAATTAGCGACGGAAATTCCGTCGCTAATATTTTTAGCGACGGAAATTCCGTCGCTAAATTCCGTCTCTAATATCTAGTTTTTTTGTAGTGCTTCTCGAATTGTTTGTATTGAAATTTAAAACTACCTCTTAATACAAAGTGATTTAAATTCTCTCAACATGTTCAATCAAAAGAGATAGTTTAACTAGCTCTTATATTACATATTGGAGGTAATATTATATGTAATTTCAAGCCATATAGTAATTTTCTTGAGTTAATGAGGGGACACATGATAAAAAAAATTCAGTTTCTATGCACCTGATACCAGTCTTAATGACAAACAAGACTCGTTCAAGAGTAATTAATTAGACTCAAACCTAAAATGTCAATTATGAATCGCGTAAATTCTTTACTGACTTGATCTTAAACAAATCTTCCTCCATGTCTCTAAGGAAGGCTGGCATAAATTAGTCTTGCATCGTCGGAGGCACATTGTAAAGTTTAATCTTAAAATTCAAATGCTAGAGGAAATAGTTCAATAAACTAATAAATATACTTTTACTCTATTTATAACAAACTAATAACTAAGATCCCATACGTACGTGGACTTGCATTTAAGGGTGTGTTCTTATTAGCTTTTGGAGAATAGATTCTTGAGAAAATAGCTTTTGCAGAATAGATTATAGGAAAATAGATTATGGGAAAAAGTGATTTTGATAAAATGAGAGTGTTTGGATGATTTTATCAGAATAGCTTTTTTCATGGTTAAATGACTAAAAAGGACATTAACTTTTATGATAATTACATATAAAGGATAAGATTATATTTTAAGTATTATTTGACATTAAATTGCATAATAATTACAATAAATGAAATAAATTTGTCCAAACATTTTTAAATTATAACATTTTTCAATTATGTAATATAAAAAAATAGATGCAAAAATTATAAAATTATAACATTAGTCAATTATGTAGTAAATTACAAAATTAGATCAAACGTACATATTGAAGGCGTACACTATATTAATTTTCATCTCCTTTGACAACCTGGGTTATCTCTTGCCAAACCCACTGTATTATTCTTCATTAAATTCTTTGGAATGGTTTTGATTTTTGCAAGTGTGTCCGTGTCTTTAATTTGTGGTTTTACCACTCCTGCCTAGTTTCTATGCAAAAATTTTATGTATTATTTAAGGGTTAAGGTCCAAATTTAACAGTTAAGTTTTTTCTGAGGGCCGTCTGATATAAATAAATTCTGGAAGATGTAAAAATAACAAGAAACAATTAAAAATGATGTAAATTTAACAAAACCGTTAAATTTGACCTAACGGCGTTAAATTATAAAAGAAGAAAACCCCTAACGGCATTAAAAAAGATACATCTTAACCCATTATTTAATATTAAATTTCATAATTAATACAAAAAATGAAATAAATTTGTCTATATATAATTTGAATTAATTTAACTAATTTTTCTAATATAATCAAATTAGATAAATATATCTTATATTAAAAATAGGAGGGAACACAAAAATTTTAAAATTAAAAAAAAACAGATGAGAGCAAACAGAGGGGTTACATCGAAATTAAAAAAAAAAAAAGAATGAGAGAGGGAGATTGGCGTGGGGCCCACATGGAAAAAGAGGAAAAGAATAGAAAAGTGTGTAGAAATAGCTTATGAGAAACGGGATTTTTTTGGATGAAAAACGGGATTGAATGAAAAACGGGATTATTTGATTTGAGGAGATGTTCGGCTGCTATTTGATAAAACCATGGTTTTGTTTGAAAAACGCGCTTTTCTCCGGTTCCCGAACACACACTAAATATACTTCTGACGAAAACAGCATAAGATGGCAGATTGTTAAGATATTCAAGGTAAATGAACTTAATTTTATATAAAAAAAATCACATATCAAACAGAATTGTGCTTAATAAATAATATATAATAAAGTGGAAGCACTAACAAACTCGAGCTTTATACTTTTAAGTTAAGACTTGAGAAGTAGTTTCTATTGTTTGTGAGAGATTCTCTGTGCAGTCGTGCGTGTATATATTTCTGTGAATTGGGTTCGAGTTTTGTTGTGGATGCCTGGATGGGCTTTTTCGACTATGAGGAAGAGACTAATAGGCTTAAAGATATGATAATTGGGCTCGGAAGAGATACACTCACATTGAAGGTGTTATTAGCATGGTAACCCAATTTGGGTCGATCCGTCGTGTCAATAAACCAGTAAATCAATTATCTCTATGGTCACCAACAATAGCTTGCCATAATTGATAGATAACTGAGTCCATTAAACATAATGTTTCAGGTTCGGAACAGGCTGTGCTTATGAAAAAGGCTTTGTTGGAAGTGGTAAAACTCACTTCGGTGATCTCTACATCTTAGGAGAATTAGTCTCTAGCTATCGGCTGAGGGATACCGTTTGGATTCTATTGGAGGAATTGGATCTCCGAATAGTATAAGAATAAGAGATGAAGAAAAAAGTAGTGCACAATGTCTTTAAGACCTGCATGGACAACATTTTCCTTTAAACTTAATTCGCTTCCACCTATAACTATCTTATAAGGTGCAAGTTGGATTGACGGACTAATTTTCTGAAGGATACAAAGAAGATCCTTGAAAATGAATTGCACTCCCAATACTCAAGCAAGACAATAATAGCTTTTACAAGATAATACTCCCTCCGGTCCTAATTATAGGACAACATTTAGGAGTTGATATTGGTCCTAATTATAGGACAAAGTTTTAATTTTTATCAATTTCTTCCCAAAATACCCCCATTGATATTTTCTCAATAATAATAAAACACAATAACAATTTTATAATACACCTATGTATTCTATAAAGTGAGTAATACTTGCAACTCATTAATGTCACATACACCTCAATTCTACTGTTTCTTTTATTTTTTTAATAAAATAATTTTGAAACCCTGAGAAACTTTAAGTTAATGTCTTTTGATAGTCTTTTAATTTATATAGAGTGTATTATGCTTTGAGGCTTTGAATTAAAATAGAGAGTAATACACGTTGTTTATGATTTTTTCTTGGCTCTTAGGTGCACTAGCTAGAGAAATTAATTCTCAATCTTTGTAATGAATGGATCAAATCTGACTTTGTTAATCAAACAATGAGTTCTGAGGTCCTTAACTACAATTTCCTCATATACAAGAAGTGCTCCAATTAATACTCCAAAGTTAGGGCATTTTTGGAAAATAAATAAGATTAACTAATTTAACTACTATTCTTAATTTCTCCAAAGTTAGGTAAATATGTCCTATAATTAGGACCGGAGGGAGTAATTTGACTTCATCTTTGTGTGCATTCAAGAATAAAGGTAATGAGTTTGATCTCTTGTTATGTAATTTTTGATGTTGTATTGTCTGTCATAAATAAAGTGATGGTCCAAGATATTTATAGACCATAAAGTGATGCCTCTTAAAGCAACACCTCTTTAATTAAAAGTCATAACAATTTGTTAGATTCATGAATCTCATTTGCTGATTCATGAACAGAAATAGGAAGAGTTATACCTTTATATTATGTAGATTTTTCTATAAATACAACACAACTTTTCACTAAGTGGTGGTTGCCACACCTCAATCTATAGCCTTTTACATATGTCTCTAGAAACTGACGAGACATAACCTTGGTGACTTTTAGTGTTATAACTTTTTATATAATTCTTTATGTAAATCCCTTAATTTAAAGAACATGACTTTATAAAAAAACACATCCCTTCATTTTAAAATATTCCAACAAACTCTACCAAATAAAAAAATTATTTAGCTGGTCTGATTAAGAGTTTCGGACCAGGTTAGATTTTATATGTTTTTTCCTCCCTTATTGAACACAGACAACATCGTTTTGGGTTTGGAAATTTAGCAATCCATTGTGTCGTGCTTTAAAAACTTTATTTTATTGGATTATATGTGTTTTATATTTGAATGTTCTATTTGTTTGCGGATTAGTGTCTTTTTTATTTAAATATTATTTCAATCATAATTGATTTTACCTCGAATTAGCCCCAACTTAAACCACTAACCATTGAAATACTATTTATTGACGGGTTCGGTGTATGTAGTTCCATGTCATCATCACTCAATTAAATCAACAGCTTTTGGATTTAAAAAAAGTTGGAAACAAAGACCAAAAAAAAAAAAAGAGAAAAATTAATTAAAAATGTTTTACTCCAATTCTCTAATTTTTTAAAACGATGAGAGGGCTTTCAAAATCCGACATGGGTTAGAACAACGCAATTGAGTGCCCAAGACGAAAGACCGAGAAGACGTGGTGGGTGTTTCATCTTTCATGCATGAAAGGCAAGGAGAGATGACCAACTCTTAGCTTTCTCTTACAATGTACGTCATCCACCATTTGATTCACGTTGCATGTCCCTCTCTGTATATAAAGACACTCACACACATATATGTATGCACTAATTGTATGGAACCGAACCATGTTGCATAAACGAAGAGGTTTCTTTATTCATCTATAAATTCCATCATAAATGGACAATACACCAACCCCTATAATTTATATATTCATTCCAGCAAACACATGATTTATTTATTCATCTAGTAGACATATCATTAACTTTTTATAGTAGAGAATATAAAAAGAACGTGATATGCAGAGAGAGAGCTAATATATAATATATAATGAGAGGTAGGAGTTTAACGTAGTAGGTGTTCCATAGCCATCAGAGGATTTCTCCCCTGCACTTTTTTCTCATCTTGAAATTCTAAACTCGTTCTTAGCAATATAGGAATGTAAAATTTAATTTGCAACAAACCACTTTATTCATAACTAAGTTATGAACAACTACCCTTAAATATTTTGTGTAATGTATAAAAATATGTATTAGATTTGTTGCATAGTGATATTATGAAAACATACTTTTAACAACTTTTGAAATAAAGTAACTTTTTGATTGCCATGATCAAAACTACGAAACATGCTAAGTTTCAAATCGTTTAGTTTATGTTGAGGTCAACTATTTAGTATTTACTGAAGCTGTCAATATCGGTGAGGGAGGTGAAGCAAAATGATTTCTCTTATTAGAGGGTAGACGGGTCATTTCACTTTTATTTTTATGTTTTTTTTAGGTAAAAAATAAATTTAAGTCATGCTGCATAATTTGAGTGTAATCTAAACCCTTCCTTCTTTGTTTTGTTTTGTTCCGGTTGTCCACGTGTCATAATAACTTGTCCACCTCTTCTCTGCAAGACCAAATAAGATGGCAAACGCCGTCCCTTTGTTTTTTAATTTTTTTTTATTGAAAAGTTTTTTATTCTTAAGTTTTAACAATTCTGTGGGCTATGTTACTTTATATATGCCGTGTTAGTTAAATTTTTTGCCTGTGTTAATAAAAATTGGAACGCTTCTCAATTAATAATTTTGTATTTGAATACTAAATTATGTATTATTATTATTACTACTACTACTATGCCATATTTTAAATTGGCACGCAAGGCAGTTTTCTCTTACTTGCTCCGGCCAAAGTCTATTATGTGACTTCTTTTTTTTTTTAAAAAAATATTATTATTTGAGTGTTTTATTTGGGATTCAAAGTTAACTTCTTTTTATTTTTATTAGTCAAAGTCAAACACACCATAATATGTAAGAAAAATATATTTTTTTTATTGAAACCAATATTGTAAAATTTAATATTGGATATTCAAATAATTTTGTATTATGTTTATTTTTGTGATCACATTTTCTTTTTATTTTACCCGCTCCCAAGTCTTAAGCCATCACTTGCATACCTTTTATTAGCCAAACACGCCAGAATATATAAATTCTATTTTTACTAATTATTAATTGTAATTGTCAAGTGTCATCTATATATCATCGCTTATGTATTAAGCCACCAAGTATGAAATGAAAAAGTACTCATCCTTCGTTATACCGCTCATTGCACCCACCAGCACACAGTGGGACTCTCTCTCCTTATATATGTACAATGTATGTATATATGACCGCACGGATTGCGGAGATATATATTACGGATGCACGAACAGAGAGGTTTGTTGATTCACATATTTATATGAATTGCAACACAAATGAAAAGCAGACCAACACTTAATACATATATTCACTCAAGAGCAGACACATATGATTTATATATTGAGATTCAGACACAAGCATAATGTTTATATATTCAATCACGCCGTATTTATTTTCTGAGAAGACGACACAACACCAACAGCCACACCGGTTAGGGCGTCGTATGACGTACGTACGTACGTAGATCATCGCATGATTATTCAAATTGCAGGAGCAGATGATTCAGGCCTTGAATTCCAGTGTCATAAATGGCTCCAACGTTCCAGTCAGCTGGAATCACATTGTTGGGCGACTCCAACCAAGTCTGGCTCCCCCTGAATTGCACCCTCACCTTAAATGGTCCACGTGGCGCACTTGGTAAATGAAACACTCCCCCAAACGGTCTCTCCAGCGGGATCCAAGTCCCACCATTATTCTGTTTCTCATTATCATCAGATGACCACAATTAACTCATACGTATAACAATTAGTTCATTAGTAGTACCTCAAAAGAACTAATAATTAAGTTTTGAGAGTTTCTTACATTGGATATCTGAAGGGCAACGACATCGTTGGAGCCAGGCACGTAGATGACGGCAATAGCGAGGTAGTTATCAGGGACTCTGCTGTTCTTGTTGATCTTGATCTTAACGGTGGATCCATCGAAAGTGCATGCGACCCTCCTGTATTGGACGTCAACGGTGCCCATTCTCCTGAGCTGTTCCGCAGCAGCTGGGTTCACTCCAAGTCCTAAGGAACCATTAAGACTCATAACGAAGTCTATTCCGCTTTCATTAAACGTGTTTGTTGCCGCTATCGTCACCCCGTCCGTACTGCATAATTGTGTATTCGTGCACATTACCTGAATAATTACAACACCATTGTCGTTCGTTACATGGAATTAATCAAACAAACACTACGTATATATGTATAATCATTATTGAACATATGTACGTGTTTAATTTGTAGATTCGTTAATTAATTAGTCCGTCAAGACGACAGACTTACTTTGTAGCAGGCACCGCATCCAGCACCGCCTCTCCGTAGCGCATCAGACACTGCGGCCACCCTCCCTGAGTTTTCAGTACTCCCGTAATCGTCAAATCCACATGCTCCGGCTGATAACATAATATGTACGTATGTGTGTCATTTCGTCAATAATAATATCTTATTAGGATAAAAGGAAAAAAATTACAAGATACAAAAAATCAAGTGAAACTATATGATCTAAAGGAAAAAAAGAATAGTAATTTAAAATGACCTCATTAAAAACAGGTGAAAACATAAGAAATCGATAAAAAAATATTACAAAGGCTAAGTTAAGAACCAAATAAAATTATAAGAACTTGTAGATTGATTTTTAAAGTAAGGTAGAAATCATGTTGCAAGCTAATAGCCTCTAGGCTGAGCCATGGCTTTGCATATAAACATGGTTTTGATTTTGAATACACAGAAGGTGATGCGAGTGTGTGGAGAGGGGTAAATAGAGAGGAGTTTTATGTACTTGGGCTTCCACCACCACCGGGTCCATTACTGTCAAATTTGGTTCTGGAGGGTGTGAATTGGGAGAGACATAGAGCAGGCAAGAGCAACACACAAGCAAGGACCACCGGGTATTTAGAATGAAGCCCCATTGCTAAATCAATGGCAAATTCAAAAGAGAGTAAATGTTGAAACTATGAACTTTATATGTAAAGTATTGGGTTTTGTGGTTTAATTTGGCATGCCGAAGAGACTTGGGTGGTATTTATAGATTCCAATTGAGGCCATATGCATGTATTGTTGTAAGGGACATTCTTCTCCTTCGGATTGGATTTCAATGTAGACCCTACCAATCTTGACCTTTGTTTAAAAACACATCATCATCTCGATCTTTTGCGTGTATCTATATAATATTAATATATATCATCTCAAGTTTATTGATTATCTATTTATGAATGCAATGCCAAATTGCCTATGTGGGAATTAATTATTGCAACATTTTTAATACTCTATTAGACCCACAACATAAGTCACTAAGAAAAGAAATTATGTTTATTTTTTAATTTTGTCCTTATAGTTAATGTTTCAATATAGCCCATTGTTCTGGCAAAAAAAAAATATTTAACTCATTGTATGTTTCTCTCCTCTTTAAAATCTTATTTAATATGAGTAAAGTTAAAAAAAAAAATCAATTTAAGGTAAATTTAATGAGTTAATTGCAATTTTTCAATTCCAATAAATTAGTTGAAATGATTTAGATTGTGGAGAGGAAGTATATAGTTATTAAACTCGCGAATTGACTCTCCGAGTTTATTTTTTTTTACATTTCTAGCTTACTAAATTGAGTCGAATCACTGGTAAACTTGTGACCGTTGTAAACTCGGTTAAACTCACAAGTTTATACATTGAATTTAATGCTTTTACGTTTCTAGCTTACAAAACAGTACTAATTGACCCTTAAACTCGTGTTAACTTTTATGATTTGATCATGTTCAGCAGCTTTATACATGAGTTTTATAGAAATTTCCTTATTAAATACGGTAAATTATGAATGTTGATAGATTTAATTTCAATTATTTGGATTTAAAATATACTTAAAATCAAATTGTTGTCATTTTTTTATATTTTAATTATTTATTATACACTATCAATACTTATTTAATGGGGAAAGTAAACTTTTTCGAGTTTATGATTTGAGTTCACGATATAAATTTTTATCATTTTCATGAGTTTACTTAAACTCGCAAATTTGACAACCTTAATATATGTAGAAAGATAAACGGTGACACTTGATAAAAAAGGAAAGATGTTGGGATACCTGCAGAACTCCATAAACTTACTAATGATACAGCTTTAATTTATTACTAACAATGATTGCAATAGATATAATAGATTGATTCAATTTCTTAATCAAGCACTAATCGCGTGAATTTCAATTCTATGAAAAAAAATTATATTATAAAAGCCCGTTCATTTAATTTAGACCCTCGTAATATCTAATTTTAGATAAATAGTAATGAGTGCCAGACAATTGTACCAGAAAAAGATCAGTGTTAAAAATGAAATATACTGTTTTTATGCATAATAAAACTTTTTACAATTTTTTATATTAATGTAATCTTATAATTGATTCATTTTGTGTCACTGTCGCCCCTTAAGGCTTTAATTGCAGATATTTTGGGAGATGTTATATATACTAGAGGCCTGAAATTAATAGCTAACATATTCTGGATATTGTTTTTGCTCAAACATATTCTGGATATTGGATGAAGACATACATAGACATTCACAAATGCCAATAAAGAACTTAATGTTCTTAATTAATTCCGAATATAATTAAAAGAAAAATTAATAAATTACTCTTGAACTAAAGCGCACAATTTATTTTTTCCCCTGTGGGCCAAAGAAAACAAAGTTTACTCTTTCCGATTTGAACACTTGACTTTTGAATATAATTTACTGGCAAAAGAGATTCTTACAACTCTACTTGAAAATATAACATATTTAAATATGAGAAGATAAATTTATTTATTTTTTATGAATTCTAAGGCAGCTAGTAGTTTCACACTCTCACTTCTAATTCCTAATCACTTATATAGCTTTTGTCCTTTTTAGAGAATTTTGTAAATTGTCCGGTCCTTGTGCTTAATGACATAAATAGGTCATCCTTTTAGGAATCCGCTGTTATGATATGTTATCCCGAATTATATATTTTACGGGGATAATGACATTTATACACTTGTTAAGAGTGTTAATTACAACGAAAGATCAAGAATTATATTAATTTCAGAGAAGCTAGAATCAAACTAATAATATTAGAATTAAAAGGCTTAAAAAATATTTTATAAAATTAAAGAATCAAAACTAAAACATTACGTGATAAAAAAATTGGGTTAAGGTGCAAATTTATCAATAAAGTTTTGTCCGAAGAGCGTCTGGCACAAATATCTTTTAGAAGGGGCAAAAATACCAATGAACAATTAAAAAGGGATATCCACCACAAAAACCGTTAAATCCGTA
This sequence comes from Inga oerstediana, assembly GCA_963210345.1. NCBI lineage: Eukaryota > Viridiplantae > Streptophyta > Magnoliopsida > Fabales > Fabaceae > Inga > Inga oerstediana. Next base: position 59,575,445 of record OY723409.1, read on the forward strand.
CTAACGCCGTTAGGGGTTTTCTTCTCTTATAATTTAACGCCGTTAGTACGGATTAACGGTTTTTGTGGTGGATGCTCCTTTTTAATTGTTCATTGGTATTTTTGCCCCTTCTAAAAGATATTTGTGTCAGACGCTCCTCGGACAAAACTTCGTTGATAAATTTGCACCTTAACCCTAAAAAATTAGAGGAGTAAAGTATAATTTGTCCTTTTTCTTTTTCTTTTTTTTCAATTGATCAAGCCGGCCCCGCAATAATGCAATATCTCCTCCCCAGAGTCTCTTTTGGGACGTTTGACGTTTAATCAATTAGAAAATTAGAATTTGGATTCAAGAAGCAAAAGGGATGATGATATTGACCTCTATCTAATAGAAAAAACAAGTAAATTACACATTCTAAAATAAGCAAAACGCGAAGGGATAGTTTACAATTATTTGAATTTTATATGATATATTGAACCTTAATCTTTTTATGTGATTAAATAAAATCATTACCTACAACAACAATTCCTTTACCCACACTTGTGAAACTCATATATCAAAAATTTTCTGTACTAAGGACTATTATTCATTTTTAAAGCTTAACATATATATACACACACAGAGAAGTGGGTTTTGCTTTCTCCGATTAGATCTTTTTATGATATGCACAATCAGGAATACCAAACCACTGATAGTGTAACATCTTCAATTTTTAGGGTTTAGAGTTAGTTGTAGCTTAAGTTTTAATTAGTCAAAGAGTATAAATAAATTAACAATAAAAAAATATAAGTTCTAAGGAAAAAAAATTCAAAAGAAAACTAAATATAAATAAAATACCTTATTAAAATAATCATTTTAATATATGAGTATGTGTGTATGAACTTATCTTATCATTAAAAATAAAAAAAGAAAGATAGAAAGAACAAAACAAAATGTTTTCTCAAAAAAAAATTATCATTCTAATCAAAAAGCAAACCCCAACCCTAAATCCTCTCCCATATAAATGTTCTATCTCACCCGCTCATCAGAGACCCCAAGGGCGCTCGCTTCTCAGTCTTCAGTTTCACACTTCTCTCCCTTTCACTTTTCAGATTCGTGCTCCTATTCCTCTATCACTGCTATCATGTCTTTTCACCCGCTCTGGTGACTTGTCTTTTCACTCTTCATTATAATTGACCCTTTCGTTATATTTTTGGTTTTGTTTCGTGGGTTTATTGGTTTTGTTATATTATTGGTTTGAGGGGAGGGGAGGGCGAAGAAATTACCATTTTAGATAAAAGAAACCTAAAATTTACCTTCTCATTTTTTTTAAATTTTGGTTTCCCGCCTAAAATTTACTTTCTCATTCTTTTTAAATTTTGGGTTCCCGCCCAAAATTTAAATTCTTTCAACCCAAAAAGGTAATTTACCCATCCTCTCATTCCCTCCCTCCCCTCTCCTCCCCTCAAACCAAACACATCCTAAAGATACCCAAGAGGCCAAGACCATTGGCATTCATGACTTGTCAGATCAAAAGAAAGTAAAGGCTCCTGATAAATTTAACATTTGTTTTTGGGTCCGTTTGGTGTGCGTGCAGGTATATATTTATCAATGTCCAACCCTTTAACCAATTTTCTACGGTGTGCATCTCTTTATTTTTGTTGTCTTTTAGTTCCCATTCTCTTTTTCTGCCCTTGCCTTCAAAATTTATCCTCCTTCCTTCTTTTATTTTTTTTTAATTGTTTGAGTTGTTGCCCAAGACATGTCAAACTCATTTTAAAAGAAAGAAAGAAATGTGTGTGTGTAATCTCCACCACCAACCAAGCCCTTTTTTTGTTTGCTTTTTCCCGCGTCTGTGTCATCATATGTGTGTGTAACTTTTATATATTTAAAATATGTTGCCTTTTATAAGAAATTATTCCCAAATAATACTATATCTAAATAAAAACAGTGGAATCCATTGAAATTTAGGTGCGTATAATATTAGTCATAAAGGGTAATTTTAAGACTTTAGAGTAGTTTTAATTAATATATTAATAGACTCTCATTGAAAACTTTAGAGTAACACTTGTGTGATTACCTGTACGCTTTGGAATAACAAGTAGCTTTGAATATTCTTCCATATTCTTGTAATTGTGTATGATATATTGTGAATGACTATCTTTTATAAAGAAAAAAAAAGGACTGAATTATATATATATATATATATATGTATGTATGTATATATATTATAAATTCTCAAGTAAATTATTTTATAACTCACTTTATTTGCATAGTTAATAATTTAATTTGTAATTAATGTATTATTAGATTATCGTTTCCTTCTAGACATGCTTGGATATGTGATGATATTTGATACGAATGGAAGCATGATTTATTGTACCTTATCTTTTAATGATATTTTATGTATTGGTGATTAAATATAATTGTCATAGCGTTTCATTTGTGATGGGTTGAAGTGAGGAAGAATTTGTTTGATGAGATCTTTTACCATGTGATATTCCATCATTCGATGCACAATGGATGACACTAGTCAGGGCCCCTTCTTCCATGTTTTCCTTTCGCTGGGATTTCATTAGAGCCGTGGGATATATGACACCTCTTTAGTTGTGTTCTTCTAAAAAGGGGACACTACTGGAAAAAAAACCCTTTTTAGACCGCCACATTTAGACCAGTTTTGGCGGATAAGGTCTTAAAAATTTGCGCGGTGGCAGTTTTGTAATTATATTGAACTTCTAAAACCGGTTCTTAAAAAAATCAGTCTTAAAAAATTTATTTAGACCGGTTATAAATAAAACTGGTCTTAAAATGTTAAAATTTTTAAGATTAAAAATGTTTTAACATTTAAGACCAGTTTTTATGTAAACCGGTCTTAAATGTTAAAATATTTTTAATCTTAAAAATTTTAACATTTTAAGACCGGTTTGTAGAAAAATCAGCCGGTTTTTATATAAACCGGCCGGTTTTTGTACAAACCGGTCTTAAATATGAAATTTCACTCTTTTAAGACCGGTTTTTAATAAAAACCGGTCTTAAAGGTAGGATTTTTCACCGGTATTTTACTCTCTATGAACCCTTTCTTCTCTTTTTGCCACTTCTCTCTGAGCTCTGTCCGTGCTTGTTCTGAACTCGTCCATGGCGTCCTGTCCCTCATTTGCTCAACTCTCCTCTATCATTACCGCCGACATTGATGTGTTCGTTGTCACTGTTCTTTGATTATCGTCAGTCTTCTCCGCCGCCACCTCTATTCTCCGTAGTGACCATTCTCCTCTGACTTAACTTCCCTTTATCAGTGCCGTGAATTTGAGAACTTCATTTTAACCTCAGTCGACGCTACCGTGACTTTGGATTGAAGCTCACTCCTTGGTCTTCAATCAGGTTAGTATTCGATCTGTTATTTAGTTGTACGTTGTTCAATAATTAATAATGTTCTATGAAAAAATGGTTCTTGTTGTTGCTTTGAGCACTTAAACGTAATCTAGAAAAAATTAAATCTGCACATTCTTGTTAGATATATGCTCTGACTTTTAATTACATCCCTATGATATTTGGCTTGGATTAATACCACTCATGTTCTGTTTTAATTTAGTGCGGTTGTTTGATTATTGTTAGTGTTATTGGTTTGTTAAAACAATACTAGTTTCAAATGGTGCCTGTTAATTTCGTTGAAATATCTAAAACTCTATTGTTGTTGTTTTTTTATCTATCCTTTTGTTGTTGGATATAGGGTGCTAGAAGTGTTGAGATATATATGAATCATAGTTGGATAAACGCTAAACAAACGAGTGTTGAATATGATAATGGGGTGAGGGGTTTTTTAGACTTCGCTAGTAGAAATGCCGATGATGGTAGTGGGAAGTTTTATTGCCCTTGTGTAGTATGTTTGAAAGAGAAGCGACTAAGTACTACAGATATTGTTCGCCTCCGCAAGTGTACAGATCGCGTCAAGTAATAAAGTGATAAGTGAGATCGTTCCCTCGAGGATTTGAGTAACAATTTAGTCAAGCAATGGGCTTGATGTGTTTGATTAAGTTGAATCAAAACAAAGTGTTGAGTGTGAGAAAAACAAATTCAAAAGATATGTTGATCACAACTAAAAATTACTGAACAAAATATTATTCTTGTGAATTCAATCAATTAGAGTAAACCTAGGATTGTTCGCTCCCTTTGTATATCATAAACTCAATCTACTTCCTCTTCGATATTACTTTTATGGAATATATATATGTCAGTCTAAGGTCCAATAGCAATTGGTTAAGCTCTCTCAAGTCATAACCAAACTTATATCCTCCCTTAAGATACACAATCTCTTGCTGTATTTAAGGGAAAATAGTCATTAAACAGCCTCCTTACTTTGACAATGCTAGGTTAATAACTATATCTCTATGTTATTAACAAATTACCATCCATTTAACTCTTTAAACTTCAAGTCTAGCATAATTCTACCCACGTTCTTCAATTAGATTAACTCTCTCAAGCTTAATCTAGTTGAACAGATCATTCATAGTGCTAGCAAGTCATGAATATCAGTGAAAACAGGGAAGAATTAACACATATATACCATTAGCTACTAAGAGGAAGAAGAATTCAAGTTTAATCCATACAAAAGTGTAGAACAATCCTAGAATGAAAAACCTAGCTACTCATATTCAAAAACGAATTACAAATAACAGCATTAAGTGTAGCCATATCAGAATCACAGTGGAGAAAGGGAATGAATACAGAAAGATCAAGAAAACTGGAGTTGAAATCTCTTCCAATTTTCAATCCCACTTGATTCTCCTTGATTTCTAGCAAACCCAAGCTCTCAGGACCTTTCCAGCCGCTTCTTTCGATCTTTCCAAATTGGGGGATCCCCCTTTCAAACCCTGGGTTTTGCTTTTTATAGCTCTTCAAATGTCAGAACGCACAGCATCATTTGCGGGGGTTGGCCGCGGCCAGCCACTTTGTGGGCCGCGGCCAACAAGCTTCTGTTCATATGTGGTCCGCGGCCTATGAGTTGGTTGGCCACGGCCAATAAGTCTCTGACCTCCTGTTGTCCATCTTGGCCGCGGCCCATGCCTCTCTGACCTCCTGTTGTCCATCTTAACCGTAGCCCATGAGATGGTTGGCGCGGCCCATGCATTTCTATTCCTTTGTTGGCCGCGGCCCATGAGTAGGCTGGCCGCGGCCAGCAACCTTCCAGAGTTCATCTCCTTCTCTTTTATGCTCTGTTCTCCTCCCAGTTTGCCTTTCCTTGGAATGGTTGAGAGCTCCAACTTCCTTCACCTCTTTCTTACTACACTTGGCTTTCTCTGGACCAGCTATGACTGAATCTGTCTCATTTCATGCAAAGACTCACAAACACAGTTAAGCATTCATAGCAGTTATTAAATAAAATCTTCCACATTTGCATTCTGCTGCTTAACATGAGAAAGACACATTTCATCCCCTTTAACGCTCTCGAACACCCACTAATATACCCGAAGTGAGGTAAAAATAAGATGAAATGTGCAATTCTAACAAGAATTTCATGAGGTTAACAGATATATATACACATTTAATTTGTGAAGGATTTTGTAAGAGTTATACAATGTGGCTATGACATGGTGAAGAATTAGAAATGCCAAGTTTATCTCAACAAGGGGGAGTGAACTTTGATGATAATGACACGGATACGGATGATCGGATAGAGGATATTATTTGTGATGTAGGAGAAGAGACTTTTGAGCAATCACATGCATATGGTAATATGTGTAGTGATGCTGAGACGCCGTTGTACCCGGGGTGTAAAAAGTACCAATTGTTGAAAGCAGTATTGAAATTGGTAAGCTTGAAAGCATGGCATGGATGGAGCGACAGGAGTTTTTCAGAAACGCTTGAGGCTTTTAAGGACATACATCCAGATGATAATGTGTTGCCTTCTCGATACTATGATGCTAAGAAAATATTGTGTCCACTAGGGATGAAGTATAAAAAGATCCATACATGCCCTAATGATTGTATATTGTATAGAAAAAAGCATGAAGAGGAACAACAATGTCCGATATATGAAACTCCGAGGTACAAATCAAATAACGCTCCTGTAAAAGTATTGTGGTACCTTCTAATCATACCAAGATTCAAGCACTTGTTTGCTAATGAAAACGATGCAAGAAATTTGAGATGGCATATGGATGAAAGGATATCCGATGGAAAGCTTTGACATCCGGCTGATTTTTCTCAATGGAAGAAAATCGATCAATTATTTTCTGCCTTCGGTGAAGAGCCTATGAACCTTAGGCTTGGGCTTAGCATGGATGACATGAATCCTTTTGGTAGCCTGAGCAATATACATAGTTCATGGCCTGTTCTGTTGGTAATTTACAACTTATCTCCTCTGTTATGCATGAAATGAAAGTACATCATGTTATCTATGTTGATTTCAGGACCAAAACAACCCGAAAATAACATAGATGTTTACCTGAAACCCTTGATCGAAGACATGAAAGAGTTGTGGAACGAAGGTGTTGATGTTTTTGACGCGAACAAGAAGGAGGTTTTTAAAATGCAAGCCATGATCTTTTGTACTATAAATGACTTCCCTGCATATGGAAACTTGTCAGGCTATAGTGTTAAAGGCCATAAAGCATGTCCGATTTGTGAAGAAGGAACATGTTACCATCAACTTCAACATGGAAGAAAGACAGTTTATCTTTGCCATAGGAGATTTCTTAGACGAGGCCACCCGTATCGCAGATTAAAGAAAGCTTTTTTTGGGGGACAAGAGTTGAAGATGCTCCGAAGGTATTGACTGGGGAGCAAATTTATGAAAAGGTGAAAAACATGAATATTATCTTTGGTAAGACTACAAAGAATAGTAATGAGAAAAGTAAATGGAAAAAGAGGTATGTCTTCTTCAATGTTCCATATTGGTCGAAGCTTGATGTGAGACACTGTATTGATTTCATGCATGTGGAGAAAAACGTTTGTGATAGCATTGTTGGGACACTACTTAACATACAAGGTAGTTCTAAGGATGGTGTGAAGGCAAGATTAGATTTATAAGAAATGGGGATACGAGAAGACTTGCATCTAAAGCCATATGGTAAGAGAACTTTTTGTCCTCCAGTTGCTCATACTTTGTCTAAGGATGAGAAAAGAAGATTTTGTGACTGTTTACATGGCATCAAAGTTCCTTCAGTGTATTCTTCAAATGTTAGGAAGCTTGTGTTGATGAAAGACTTTAAGTTAGTGGGGCTAAAGTCTCATGATTGTCATGCCTTAATGCAACAATTGCTCCCAGCAGTAGCTATTTGAGGTATTGCCGAATATGATCTTCAACATATTTTAACTAGACTTTGTTTCTTCTTCAATGCTATTTGTAGTAAAGTCATTGAGACAAAAAAATTGGATGAACTGGAAAATGAAGTATATCTGATCTTGTGCCAGCTTGAGAAGCTTTTTCTTCCTTTTTTTTTTGACATCATGGTACATCTAATTGTTCATCTAGTCAGGGAGATCAAGTTGTGTGGCCCTATATATTTACGATGGATGTACCCAATTGAAAGAATTATGAAAATCCTAAAAGAGTATGTGAAGAACCCTAACCGGCCTGAAGCATCTATTGTTCAGAAATATGTTTCTGAAGAAGCCATGGAGTTTTGTCAAGATTACTTGTCAAATATAAGACACATTGGACTTCCTGAATGTCATGACAAAGAAGGCGGTAGACGTGGGGCTTCAGTAAAGAGTATGGATCCTGATGAATTGCAACAAGTCCACTTGTACATCTTGAATAATGTTGATGAAGTTCAAGATTACATTAATACTCATAAAGAAATTGTACGGAAAGGAAATAGTCGAATGACTGAACAAAGGTTAATTAGGGAGCATAACAAAACTTTTGTACATTGGTTCAAACAAAAGGTTGACGGTAAAGAATGTGTTTCTGATACAATTAAATGGTTAGCACGTGGTCCTGAGGCTGATGTCATAAGTTGGACTTCATTTTTTATCAATGGTTATACGTTTTACATGAAGTTCCTTGATGATAGGAGTACCGTCCAGAATAGTGGGGTTATGTTAGTAGCTGAATCTATGCACTTCTCTAGTTCAAAAGATAAGAATCCTAGATTGGCAGCAATACCTTATTATGGGGTGATTGAAGAGATTTGGGTGGTTGATTATGTTAAAATTAAACTTCCCATTTTCAAATGCAAGTGGGTTGATGTCAACAATGGTGTGATGATTGATCAGTTGGGATTTACATTGGTTGATTTGAATAGTAGAAGTTTTAGAGATGAATCTTTTATTATGGCATATCAAGCGAAACAAGTGTTCTATGTTACTGATCAGGCAAATAAAATGTAGTCTGTAGCTCTCCAAGGAAAAAGGGTCGTTGATATTAATCAGGAAAGTCATTCAATGAATGATCTGCTTGAGACTCCCTCTTTTTCTAGGGGTTTACCATAATTGAACGAAGAAGATGAAGCAGACAATGAACACGGCACAAGAAACGATCATCATGAAGGGATATGGGAGGATATCCCTTTATAAAACTACATTGAAGATTAGTTAGCTAAAATAATTATCATGAACTATATTTGAATTATGTATATTGTTATAGGTGTATATATATAACTACTTTTTTTGTTGTCGTCACAGGAAAATGAAGGATATGAGGTGTACGTCTTAGTGTAGATTCTCCGAAGCCAGGCCATCCAGCTAGTGATCATCAGCCTGAGAAGAGTGTGTATAAAGTATTTTGGCCTTAATGAATAACAACATTATCATTAATGTAATTTAATCTTTGATGTATGTATGTAAGTGAAAAGATAAGGAACTTGGTCAAAACAGTATTGTCATGGTTGTATGATTTCCTTGCATTATGATTTTGTCTATGATTGTGAGTTTATTATTCATGGTTGTTTTCCTTGCTTCTGTTTCGGCCAGCACTGTTTAAGCACAAGGGAGTTGAGTTTTAATATGTTCCAATGAGTTTTGAGTCTCTCACATGTATTAAAATGTTAGTTATATAATCTGTAAGAGAAGAAGATTTATTTGAATGTCGTTGAACTGGCTGCTGCTTGCTGAATGAAATGTTTTAACTGGGGAAATGGCTTACTGGGTATATCTTTTAAATGAAAATTTAAAAAAAATTCAACTTTTAAGACCGGTTCTCTCCAAAACCGATATGAAAAGTACATTTAAGACCGGTTTTGGAGAGAACCGGTCTAAAAAGTTGAAATTTTAGACCAATTTTCTGAAAAATCGATCTAAAATGTAATACTTTTAAGACCGGTTTTGTACAAAACCGGTCTTAAAAGTATTACATTTTAGACCGGTTTTTCAAAAAACTGGTCTAAAATTTGAACCTGTTAGACCGGTTCCTCTGATAACCAGTCTAAAAATATTTATTTTTAGACCGGTTTTATAATAATTGGTCTTAAAAATTTTTTTTAAGACCTGTTCTATAACCGGTCTAAAATATAGCAGACTTTTTAGACCGGTTGTATCAAGACCGGATTAAGAACCGGTCTAAAATGTCTTTTTTAACCGGTCTTAAAAGTGATTTTTCCAGTAGTGGGAGCTATAATTCAAACTTAACCTCTACACATTTGGCCAAGTATATCTTAAAAATTGGTGAGCTTGGAACAATTCAGTCAAATGGATGAGTTTCTATTGGACTGTATGTTAGCATATGGCTCCAGTCAGCGGTATAAAGACGAACGGTGATATAAGGGAGGTTGCATCTTGCATATTATGTATTACATGTTGTGATGAAAATACAGATTGATATATTGATAATTAAATTAGTGATTGTTTTGTATGAGTATTATGGTGCGTACAAATATATACATAATCAGTTCATTCTTTTTATCATATGTGGTTTACTTGTGCACTGTAGAAACTTTCAAAAGTTATTGAGACGAGGAATCTCATACCTTATATTAACATTTTTCAGGTGATTGTACTAATAATGAGTCAGGAAGGCACCTATGGATTGTACTAATAAGGAGTCAAATGGTTCCCAATCATCCTAAACCACCAATAACATAACCAAAACATCATGAATTACCCAAACCCTTGTTTGGCCAAAATCAGGGCAGATTTACACATGCCAAAATACTCATTCAACTAACACAACTAATAGCTCAAATTGATGCTAATACTCACCTATTGCTCCTCCTTAAGTTCTTTCTTTGATTCTTCAGCTTTTGTTCTTGGATGGTGGCTCAAAACACCTTCTCTTGAAATTCTTTACCTTGCTCTTCTTTCTCTTTCGTTGGAGCTACAGAACAGACCTGAAGAAAGAGAAAATATGTGATGTAATGATCAGATTTTTGGTCCCTCCTATCTCTTAAAGTCCAACCGAAATATGGGACTTGAAAGGGATAAATGATTTATCAAAAAAAATATCACTCTTCCACCTCAAAATAATATATTTTAATGGCTTTAACATATGCCAAATAAATTGATATCATCATCTTTCTCTTGCCTTCTTTATTCCATATGTAAGATGCCTCTTTTAATGCAAGTCATCACCTTTTATTTAGCCAACAATTGTTGACCGAAAATGGGACAAGAGGAAGAGAAAAATGGCTCCTTACTTTATCATATTTTCCTCCTTCTCACATATTGTTTTTAGAATGATATTTTTGACTTTTCTTCCTCTTCTAATACTTGGTCACAATTGAGTTACCTCCTTCCTCTCTTCAAGTGACGTGAATGTGGCCTTGTGAAGGAATTAAGTGGCTTCTTGAATTAGCCATTCCACTTGCTTACATATCAATATCCAATTGCAATTAAGCACATACTAACTTTTGACTTTCCACCACATTTACTTGGTCAAAATTGCTTCATCTTTTAGCATAATTATCTCAACATTTATTTTCCTCTTGCTCCCTCATGTTGGACAAAATTTATGGCCCATTGGAAGAGGATAATAATTTCTCAAAATATTCCGATTAGACTTTGTTATCACGATTAAATTTTTGACAATGGGTTTAGGCATTTTCCACTGCTAATTCGGATAATAATTCACACTTTATTCCAAAAAATTTTTTCCTAACATTAGTCACATTCTCTTCTGGAGTTATTAAACCCTTATACATATTTTGGGATATTACATTTTGTCATATGATCTGGCATAGCGGGACTCTCTCTATCTATCTAATTAAGCAGCCACAAGAATCCGGGTTGGATTTCTCTCATTTTTCTCTTATAAGCTCATATCCACCATTTGATTAAAAAAATAAATGATTTAGATTCAATCTTTTATAAAATTATTACTATAAACATAAATAAGTAAATTTAAACTCTTAAAATCCAATCTATACCGTTCATAAAAAAGGGGAAAAAAAAGGAAAGGAGAGTAACCTCTTCCCAAAAATCCACGGTGCATAAACAAATAGATTTCTTTATGCATATATTCACTTCATCACAAATGGAGAAGTACACAAACCGCTATTACTTATATGTTTGTTTCAATAGACTATTATTTTTTAAGAAGAAATAACACCAACAGCATAGCTTTTATTATTGTGTGGAGCCACACATACAGGTTACGTGGCTCCCTCTTCATGCTGGTTCTTACTTAGACATGAACTTGAGAGTCGTAAGAAGCTCCAGTCTTCCAATCTCCAGGAATGACACTCTTGGAGGACTGAACCCAACCTGTTCTTCCACTGAATTGCAGCCTCAGCTTCAATGGTCCACTTGGTGCGCTAACCATATCAAACACTGCCCCATAGACTCTCCTCAGTGCCTTCCATTGATGTCCATCATTCTGTATCTTCATTATATCATTTCAACAAGTTGATCATAATAACCACAATTATAACTACCTCAAAAAACAAAGTTGAGAGTATATATCATCATACGTCATAGATCTCAACGGCAGTGACGTCATTCATGCCAGGCACGTACAGAATGACAAGAGCAAGGTAATCAGGGTATCTGCTAGACTCGTGGATCTTGATACGGATATAGCCTCCATATGTACAAGGTACCCTCCTGTATTCCATGTCTACGGTTCCGTATTTCTTGAGCTCGGCCGATGCACTAGGGTTTCGTCCTAGTTTAGAGAAAGCATTAATTGGACTCATAATGAAGTCAGTTCTGTCTCCTGCTCCGTAGTCTGTTGCCACTACCATCGTTCCATAGTCATCGCATAATCTTGAATCCCTGCACCTTACCTGAGAAATATAAACATCATCGTTCATGAAACAATCTAAACAAAAAACAAAAATGTGTTAGTTGAGTCGTTAGCCCGTTAAGAGACTTACTTGGTAGCGAGCACCACATCCAGCGCCACCCCTCCATAAGCCAGACACGCCTGCTACCCTCCCATAGTTCACACTTATGCCCTAATCTCCATATCCACATGCTCCGGCTGATTGCATAAATATGTATGTCATTTCGTCAATGATAATCACACATATATATAAATACACACACAAGATATATATATATATATATATATCCTATATCTTAAAGTTGGTCACATGGAGGTTTTGGTGCACACTACAAACTTAAAAGCTCATAGTGCAAGCTGCCTTCAGAATAAGGCCTGGCAAGCCCCTCTAAGCTGTGCTCATTTGGCAAACTAAAAAAAGTGCTTTTTTAAACACTTTTCTACAAGCCAGGACAAAAGTCCCCTTATATAATTATCTCGAAAACCATAAAAGAAGTTTGAAGTACTTGGGGTTCCAAAGCCATCGGGGGTACTGTAAAAGGTGGCTCTGGAGTCTGTGAAGCCTTGGGATCAGCATAATGCAGGTAAGAGCAACATCACACACACAAGGCCAACTTGGTATTTAGAATGAAGTTCCATTGCTAAATGGCAAATTCAAACGCGCAAAGAAGAGCAAATACGTTAAATGTAAATTGTTTGGGTTTAGTGGTGTGGGAGGCAAAGATGAGGAGGGTATTTATAGATTACAGGGAAGGCTTTGTGCATTTGAAAAGGAGATAGTAGCGTCCAACTTTTCTTCACCTTAGAACACGGGATTGGATTATTTGAATGATTAAGCGCGCCATACGTAGACCTAGCATCGAAAATTGTGCGTGCTTCTATATAATCGAAGCTATCCATTTATGATCATGATGCCAAACAAATTGACTATCTGTGTGGTACTGTTGCAAGTTGCAACATTTTTTAAATATAGAAAAGATAGAGGAACGCACAAGTTTGATTCAAAGATTATGGGCCGCATGGGAATATAGAGGCGGCTAGAGCCCATGGAAAAGGAATAATAAAGGACGTACACAGGTATCGTACATATATTGAAATGCTTCTGAAAGTAAGAAACATTAGTAAAAGGATAGTAAAATATTTTGGTAGGCCTAAGCTGTGAAGCTGTAAACACCCACAGTTAAATTAGTTATTTATTAAAAATGTGTGTTGAATCAGGCTGTGTATATAGAAAAGGCTTTGTTGAGAGAGGTAAGACTCACTTCGGTGATCTCTACACCTCGGGAGGATTAGTCTCTTAGCTCTCAGCTAAGGAATACATTTTGGATTCTGTTGGAGGGGCTGGATCTCTGAGTAGTATAAGAATAAGAGATGAAGAAGAAAGTAGTGCACAATGTCTTCAAGGCTTGGGCAACACTTTCCTTTAAGTTTAGTTAGCCCTCACCTATAACTATCTTATAGGATGCAAGTTGGATTGATAGCGAATTTCCTGCAGGATACAATGAAGGCCCTTGAGAATGTATTGTACTTCCAATACTCAAGTAAGACAATAATAGTATTTATAAAATGATAATTTCACTTTATCTTTGTGTGCACTAAAGGACAAAGGAAATGAGTTTTATCTCTTATTATGCTATTTCTGATGTTGTATTGTATGTCACAAATGAAGTGATGGTACAGGATATTTATAGACCATGAAGTGGTCTACCCGGTCTAATTAAGAGTTTCGGGCCGGGTTAGATTTTATATTTTTTTTCCTCCCTTATTGAACACAGACAGCATCGTTTTGAGTTTGGAAATTTGGCAATCCATCGTGTTGTGCTTTAAAAACTTTATTTTATTCGATTATGTGTGGTTTATATTTGAATGTTCTATTTGTTTGTGGATTAGAGTTTTTTTATTTAAATATTATTTCAATCGTAATTGATTTCACCTCGAGTTAGCCGAACCACTATCCATTGAAATACTATTTATTGACGGGTTCGGTGTGTGTAGTTATATGTCATCATCAGTGAATAATTTAATTTTAGCTTATGGGTGCTTTTAAATCTTGATTTACGGAATACGAGGTAAGTATGTAAAAGAAGTTTTGTCTTGACTTATGTAAAAAACATTTATAAGTAAAAAATAAGCTATCTCAAACATAGTTAAATCAACGGCTTTTGGATTTAAAAAAAGTTGGAAACAAAGATAAAAAACAATAAAAAAATTTATTTAAAAATGTTTTACTCCAATTCTCTAATTTTTTTAAACAATGAGAAGGCTTTCAAAATCCGACATGGGTTAGAACAACGCAATTGAGTGCCCAGGACGAAAGACCTAGAAGACGTGGGGGTTTCATCTTTCATGCATGACAGCCAAGGAGAGATGACCAACTCTTTCGCTTACAATGTACGTCAGCCACCATATGATTCACGTTGCATGTCCTTCTCTGTACACACATACACACATGTATGCACTAATTGTATGGAATCACCGTTATAAAATAGGGATTTAGTGACGCTCCTTTTATCACACTTTTCAAAGAAGCACCATAAATAATTCTTTTTTGTAAGAAAGAAAGTTAAGAAGCTACGACACTTCCTATTATAAGTGTCATAGCTAGTATTAGGTTTGTGTGTCACTTTCCTAAACAAGCGCCACACAAAACATTTATTTGACAAAAAAGAAAAAAAGAAAGTCCCGGCTATGGCGCTTTCTTGCAAAGCGCCATAGTTAGATTAGTTTTTTAGGAAATTTTTTTAATTTAAAAAGCCCTTGGCCGGCGCTTGTTTCACCAAGCATCGGCCGAGGTTTAATCCCCATCACCGGCCAAGGGCCTTAGCGCCAAGTCCACAATTGCCATTGGCGCCAAGGCCACAGTGGCCATTGGCGCCAAGGCCACAGTGGCCATTGGCGTGCCTGGCAAGGCCACAGTGGCCTTGGCAGGCACATGGCCATAGTGGCCTTGGCTTTTTGCCAAGGCCAACTGTGGCCTTGTCGCAAAGGCTAGCCTTGGCAAGCATGCAAGGCCACATGGCCACAGCTGCCCTTGGCTAAAAGCCAAAGCCAACTGTGGCCCTATTAGTCAGCCTCCAGC
The DNA here is from genome assembly GCA_963210345.1 of Inga oerstediana. Classification (NCBI taxonomy): domain Eukaryota; kingdom Viridiplantae; phylum Streptophyta; class Magnoliopsida; order Fabales; family Fabaceae; genus Inga; species Inga oerstediana. The sequence goes on from OY723409.1 coordinate 59,590,639, forward strand.
CTTGGTCGATGCTTGCCTAGACAAGTGCCGACTAAGGTTTATTCAATAAACCTTTCTTGGCCGACACTTGGTCATGCAAGTGTCGGCCAAGGTGCCCACCACTCCTACACATGGCCACAGTGGCCTTGGCTTTTTGCCGCAGCCAACTGTGGCCTTGTCGCATATCTGCCAAAGCTAGCCTTGGCTGGCATGCAAGGCCACAATGGCCTTACATGTTTTATCTAGAGCAAGGAGAGAGCGAGAGATGAGACATCGCATAGAGACTGAGAGTTAATTGAGAGCTACTACCATAGCAAAGAGATCATAGAAGGCGAGCTTCATCACCTTCATTCCTCCTTTATATGCTAATGACATGCAAGCTGATTTGGTAAGGCACGTCGTTAATTAAGGCAAGTTTCAGCACCTTCTTTCCTAATTAACTTATATGGTTTTGGCATTGTCTTAGCATCCTTTCTTCCATTTAATTTGCCAATGCTTTAATTTCCCTTAAAATTATTTCAATAGGGGGATTTTAGATTATTTTTTTGTATTTTAACTTATTTCCTCTTTTTTTTTTTGTTTAATTACAAGAAGTTGGTAATTTCACTGTTCGGTTACCTATGTATCACCATTCATTTCTTCACTTTACGTAAATAATTGAGACAATAATATATACTTTATAGTTTTACTTTATCACTATTCATTTGTCTAACTTAATCATAATAATAATGGTAATATCACTATTCATTTGTCTTATTTTATATCAATTAAATTGAAGGCTAATAACAAGGCATCAAAGAAAAATTAATTTTGAAAGGATTGGTTATTAGATTAATCATACTTGTTTTTATCCTATGTACATTTTTTTTATGTAAGGGATGCAATGGCGCTTGGTGTGCAAGCGCCGTAGCTCCCTTCATCATTTATTTTTTTTTATATTGAAGGGATGCAATGGCGCTTGGTGTCCAAGCACCATAGCTTGGTGTCCAAGTGTCAGCTTTTATATGCCTTCTACAACGCTTAAAGTGAAAGCGCCATACAAAGTATATAAATTTTCATTCCCCGCCATTATCGTCTTTCTCACGTGTCCTCCAGCTCTCCATTTCCCAGAATTAATTGGTCCACCATCTTATATCCGTTCGGTCCCCACTCTACCTTTCCTTATCCATTATCCCCACTCCTTCTTCTCTTTTACGGCTGATATTAGAAGTTTTGTTGGTCCCCACTTTTTGTTTTTTCTTGTCTCCTTATGTTCATTTCTTCAAAATTTTTTTGTCACTGCACTTTAGTTACAGTACAAAGCTTGGTCACCCATATGTTCTTTGCTTTGTCTCAGCCTCCTACAAGAAGTTTCCCAGCTCGTAAGTTTTCTTTAGAGAGAAGCTTAAGACAGTACGCTTTCTTCTTCTTCTTCTTGTTAAAATCTGTCGTGAATCTTATGTGTGCTCATGATTTTTTTTTCAGGTATTTATTTGAAGTTTCAACTGTTTTCTTAAAGCTTGATCTCCTGCTAGTTTTTTTTCTCTGTCTCAACCTCCTATAGAAGTTTCTAGCTTGTAAGTCTATATGTATTTTTTTTTACAGAAGTTTAAGTCATACATTTTCTTGTTCCTTTTTAAATTTGGGTACCTAAAGATTTTTCATCAATTTAGAATAGTTGATTGCCAGAAGATTCCTTATGTGTCCTGCCAATCATTAAAGGAGTATTGAACTAGTCAGAGCATTAAATATCATTGAACTATGTAATATTCCTTTGATTGATTTTGTTGTGAGTTGTGAAACATTGTTATGATGCTGCGGGATTAATTGGTTGATTATTTGTGACTTTAATAGTGTTTAATACTTGAAAAACTTCAAATTTGATGACATTATGCTACCGAATTTTTTTTAAAATAAATGGCAGAAGATAAAAGTAATTAGTAGCTGCAAGAGGCAAGCAACTAACTTAGATGGATAAAATGGATGTCATCTGATCGATATTCAAGGGAATATATAGATGGGATGAAAGAGTTTATTAGACTTGCAAGCAAACATACAAATGATCCTAACAAAATCTTACGTCCTTGCTTATCTTGGTATTATGGAGAGCGGATTAGTCCACTTGATTTGCTAGATCATTTAGTATGTCATGGAATTGATCAATCATATACACGATTGACAAGGCACAGTAAGACGGATGATGGACGTAGTGATCGGGTGCATACCATGATCGGTCCTTCTAAAGAGTTTGACTCAAGCATGTGTGATGATGAGGACAATGGTCTTCCAGAAATTCTAAATGCGGTCGAAGGGGTGCTTCATAACTTTCCTCAAGAATTTGAGGAGTTGAAAGGTGATGCAGAGAAACCATTATATGTCGGTAGTACTAAATACACAAGATTGCTAGCAGTGTTGAAATTGTACAACTTTAAAGCGCGATATGGATTGAGTGATTTGGGTTTCATGATTTGGGATTCATTGCACCACTTAAACTTATGCATGATATGCTCCTAGAAGAAAATGTACTTCCTACCAAGACATACGAGGCAAAGTGAATACTTTGCTCTATAACTGGCATAGGTTATGAGAAGATACATGCATGCTCTAACAATTGCATATTATTTTGGAATCAGTATGCAATGTTAGAGCAGTGTCCTAAATACAATGCATCTCGATATGGGAAGAAGAAAAGAAAAAGTCTGTTAAAAGCTATATGGTATTTTCCCATTATTTTGAGATTCAAGCTACTGTATAGTAATGCAGAGATTGCTAAGCTGTTGACGTGGCATGAAGATGAAAGGTTTAAAGACACGAACCTTAGGCACCCTGTAGATGCCCCTCAAGGGAAAAAGTTGATCATAACAACCCTGACTTAGCGAATGAAGCAAGGAACCTACGCCTTGCATTTTCAATTGATGGAATCAATCCTTATGAGGTTCAGAGGAATACACATAGTACTTAGTCGGTGATATTGATGATTTATAACCTTCCTCCGTACTTGATCATGAAACGTAAGTTTATGATGCTATCCTTATTAATTTTTGGGCCAAGGCAACCTGGGAATGAAATAGATGTATACTTGGCTCCTTTAAATGATAACTTGAAGCTGCTTTGGGAGGAAGGTGTCAATGTGTATGATAGGTACAAAGACGAAAGTTTCACTTTAAAAGCCATATTGTATGGCACAATAAATGATTTCCCTACTTATGGAAATTTTTCCGGATATAGCGTCCAAGGATATTGTGCATGCCCTATATGTGAAGATGACACTCATTTAGTGCAACAAGATCATTGTAAGAACAATGTCTACATGGGATATCGAAGATTCTTATCATCAAAATATCGTTAAAAGAAGTAGAAAAAGGCTTTCAATGGTGAGTCAGAAGAAAGTAGCCCACCGAAGATGTTGACTGGTGCTCATGTTTTTGAGAAAGTCAAATATTTGGATAACAATTTTGACAAGCCCTTTGTAAAACAAATCAGGACAAGCGGCTGGAAGGAAAATTCTATTTTCTTTGAACTTCTATATTGGAAGTCCTTATATGTGAGACATTTTCTTTATGTGATGCATAAAGAAAAAAATTTATGTAATAGTCTAATTGGCACATTGCTCAAAATGCAAGGGAAAAGCAAGGACTGTGTGAATGCTAGGTTGGATTTGGTTAGCTTGGGAATCAGATAAGAGTGGGCATTAGTTGAGCAAGGGCACCGCACTTACCTACCTCTAGCAGCCTACACTCTGTCAAGGAAAGAGAAAAAGTTATTTTGTGAGTTTCTTGAAGGAATCAAAGTTTCAGAGGGTTATTCTTCAAATATAAAAAATCTTGTATCAGTGAAAAAGTTAAAGCTAAAGAACCTTAAATCTCATTATTGTCGTGTGCTTATGTAGAATTTTATACCGTTGGTATACGGTCAATCTTACACAAAAAAGTAAGGAATTCCATAACTAAACTTTGCTTGATCTTCAAGTTGATTTGTAGTAAAGTGGTTGATTCAACAAAGTTATAAAAGTTATAAAGCTAATTGTTTGTACTCTGTGTGAACTTGAAATGTATTTTTCACCTTAATTTTTTGACATTATGGTCCATCTAATCGTACACATAGTGAAAGAGGTTTAGTTGTGCAGTCCAGTGTACCTGAGATGGATATACCTGAATAAGCGATTTATGAAAATTTTAAAAGGGTATGTGAAAAATAGATATCGACTAGAAGGGTGTATAGCTGAGCGTTACATGGTTGAAGAAGCAAGTGACTTATGTACTAATTTTCTATCAAATGTTGACCCTGCAGGGATCCCGAAGGCTCGTCATGATAGGTGATTATCAGGGAAAGGAACAAGTAGGAAGGATGTAATCAAGATATTAGTGACTGAATTGGAACAAGCTCACTTGTATGTGCTACATAACACTGATGAGGTTGAACTGTATGTTGAAGAACATAAGAATGCTCTTCGATTGGTACATGGTGAGAGGAATGCAAATTTGATAACAAAAGAGCACAACCAACATTTTCCAACTTGGTTAAAAAGGTACATTAATGATGAGGCGGGGAGGAATCCTGATTCAGTTTCTGAAATCTTAAGATGGCTATCGAATTGACCAAGCTTAAACATATTGTCTTACAATGGTTATGCAATCGTTGATTACACATTCTACACACAAGAACATGATACAAGAAGCACGATAAAAAATAGTGAGGTAACACTTGTTGCTGAATCTTTGTACAAATCCAGTGCCAAAAATGTATGCCCTATCTACACAACAATATCATACGTTAGTGTAATTTAACGAATATGGGAGTTTGATTATACTATGTTGAGGGCCTATGTCTTCAGATGTAAATGGCTTAACAACAACAGTGGATTACGGAAAAATGATTTAGGGTTTGTTCAAGTGGATCTGTCTAAAGTTTGGTATAAAGATTATCCTTTTATTTTAGCATCACAGGCACAATAAGTGCTTTTCATTCCGGATCATGCTAAGAAGAACTAGTCCATTGTACTTCCATCGAACAAGAATTATCAAAAACAAGTTGATAATGAAAGTGATGAATATTTGAATATTCCTGAGGATGATTTCTCCTTTGAGATATTGCGGTCAAAATCTATTGATATAGATGAAAATGAAAATAAAGATGAACCCTTACACATGAAACATGATCAGAAAGAAGGGACTTGGTTTTTAAATCAAACAAGAAAGAGGAAAATATGATAATGAGTGCCTTGATTTTTTGCCTTGTATGTTTTATTACATACATTCATATATTTCAACATAATTTACTTTCATTGCCATAATTGTCACTGTGCATGCTCTGATGTTTTGTTTGATTTATTTAACTTGTAGGAAAATGGATTCCCACATCGAAGATGATATTGTTTCCAGCAAGGAGGCTGACGTAGCCTAGGGTAGGACCGTAATGTCTAGACTAATCAAACTAAGGAGTAGGGGCATTAGGTTAGAGCTTTAGTGGAATGAAAGGGAAATCCAGTCGGACTGAATGCCAGTGCCTTTATTAATTCATTGGGACTACAGTCAAAGAAAGAGTCCCTATGATAGTTTTAGATTGGCGACGGGCAAAGAAAGATTATGCTGATATCCTCTTGGGTTCAATCTAGGTAAACATTCTTTACTTTATTATTCTGGTTGTTTCATTTCATAAAATTACAATCTAACAAATTATGTGTGTTTTTTCTTGCAGTCTTGCTTCATAATTGATGAAGATAAAGAGAAATCCGTGCTGTGAAAATGCAGTAGACTTTTGAGAAATTTTCGCTTCGTTCTTGTCAAATTCTACTTGTAGGATGACAATGATATTATCAATCATACACCACCAGAGTTGTACGATGAAATAATAACGCAAAAGCAATGGGATGAGTTTGTGACCTTACATACTACTACGTGATTTACGGTAATATAATATTAGCCTTTATGTACTTGTAATGTAGTTGTAATTAATATTTGTTGATATGAATCATTTGGATCTAAACAGGAAAGAAGTGAGCGAAGTCGCGAAAACGCATCCAACATGTCATGCTGGTACATAAAAGGACCAGTCTCATATGCAACGTTGGAGCAACAATTAGTAAGAACTAATCATTATTCATATGAATATAATTTCTATGACTAATTTTTAACTACAACTAACTTTGATATGCAAATACAAGAATCACATTCTGATAATATCACAGATATACCTCGGCATGATTTGTGGCTGGTAAGCTGCACGAACAAAAAAGGCAAAATTCCCAGCGAACAATCTAGAAAAGTTGCCAAATATTGTGTAAGTAGTGAATTATACATACAATAAAGATTTAGCTTTACTAAACTGATTCTATTTTATAATAATTAATATTGTTGTAATTCTTTTTGTGATAGCGCTCAATGACGCAGGAGTAGCCATACTTGGTGCATTATGTTAGTCACGATGATTTGCTCAGCAGAGCACTTGGAGTTCTTGAGTATCATGGTCGTGTTTGAGGTATTGGTTTTGCAGTGACCCAAACATCATGCTTCGAACCCCAAAAATGAGCCAACCAAAATGACTTACTGCAACTAAAGGAGGAGATTTTTGACTATAAGCATCACGTAGAACAGAGGATTAGTGGCTAGGAGCATCAAGTAGAACAATTTAATGATCATATGCATTTGATAAAAGAGCAAAACGCATTATTGAAGGCTCAAATAGACACCTTATTGCAGTCTAGTCCAACACCGAGTCTAATGTGTGACAGCACGAGTGTGAGGGATAGTTGCCTCTCTATGCCTAAAGTCTTCATTCCTTTGGTAATTAATTTCTTCTCTACTTCACTATTTGTTATGTAATAAATTAATGTACCTTAATATATTAACTCTATTTTTCATAAGGGCGAATAGGCGTGTAAGTTGCACATCAACAAATCTTTCAAGCACACAGTTGCTGTCGTCATGGCCTACAACACCGAAAGTAATATACTGCATAATTCACCATTGCCGCTTAACACACTCTTAATAAGGGTCGACGTATGCACAAATAAAGATGCCCCCTTGCCAATCCCTTCTCTGGATGAAGGAACAATGGTGAAAGATATTGTCAATAGTTATGTTGCTGGCCAATAGGTCTGATTGAGCCATTTGAAAAGGTAGTAAATTTACAATTCCTTTAACTTTTTCTATACACTTCCGTCTAAAACAACATTATTTAATTTCATTATTTTTGTAGGTTACTTCTCGTCCTAAAGGAAAACAAATTGAAGGGCGTGGGAAGAACTCAAAGTGTTCATCAACCGAACAGAAGTCTCAACCAGCAACCAAAGCAACCGACAATTGCCCTTATATCGCCAACAATTGGCATCATTGGCACCAGTTTTGATCAACTAAGGAGGTCAGGAAATACATTTTGATATTGACATCGATCATACAGATATATCCGACCATGTCGATAGTAGTGTGCTGAACGAAGTGCTTAGTCATGATTGGCTTAGTGCAATGGCGGTCAACGTATGGATTAGGTACTTTATTATCATCGTCTATCACTATTATTATTATTCATCATCCTTTTTTTGGTTTTAATGACATTGTTTATTTTCTATAAAGGCATGTGTACCACGATCCATTACTGCACACAAAAAGGGCGCATAGATTCATATTTGTCAACCCATACCTCCTTGGCCAGCATACGGGGAGATTAGATGTGGAAACACAATCTAAAAATATTAAGGACATCTTCATCTGGAGTGTAACCCCTAATATGCTCTTTATTGTGCCAAACAATCTGGGGTAAGTTATTTGCGACAGTATTTTAATGTATGTTTTTTTATTCTTCCACTTTTACTATGAAATGATTGTCAAAGTAAAATCTTCAAAATATTTTAGGGGACACTGGATTTTGATTGTTATCCATCCAGTGTCACCTGTAATCTCTGGCATTTACTATTTGGATCCTCTAAAGGCTGGTCATCCAGATAACTGGCCTGATTTAAAGATTATAATCAATAAGTAAGTGCATGGGTGTATGTGTAAATATTTGTGTGTCATTATTGAATTACTAAAATTACTCAGTCACTACTTGTTTTGTTAGTGCATTGACCGCTTACCGAAACAACGCTGGATTGAGCTATTCTACATGCAAAGACCCAACCTGTAGTTATACCTGGAGGAAGATTGCAGTACTTATATATGAATTTACTCAAATTTTGTTGTTCAAAAATTTTTCTTCAAATATTTACTTAACTATTTCATTGTATTATTGCAATGCCTATTTCAACCAAACAATAATGAATGCGGTTATTACATTATGAAATTTATGAAAGATGTAGTTACTCATAATCAAATTTTTGTTCCTATGCAAGTAAATTCTTTTACTTGCAGTTGTTGTGTTTTTAATTTCATTGACAAGTGTCTAAGTTAATTGATTTTTAGTGATTTTAATTTATTATGTACATGCTTTTTATGTAGTATTATGAAGATCAACGTTGTGCCCAATTGACTAACCAACAAGTAGATGAAATCATTGAAGAATTATGTGAATATATGGTCATGCAATTAGCTAATATTTAGGTACATACGTAGGTTGTTTCTTGCCTATTCATCTTGTGTTGTTTATGAATTAGTTATACATTAAAATTATTTCTTGTCTACATTCTACATACATAGATACTTAAAATTAGTTGTATGTTATTTGTTACGTTGTGATTAAATACATATATTAGTACATATTTTATGAATTAATTATTTTGATTCGAGTTATTTCATTCTGATTTGGTGTGATTCTGGTTTAGGTTTTCGCTGTGAATTTATAAATTGTAAATTGTTGTGGATTGAATACGTGCAGAAGGAAAGAAAAAAAAAATACTTCCAATGGCACTTCTCTAGAGAAGGGCCATTGGAGGTATAAAAAAAATACTTCCAATGGCACTTCTCTAGGGAAGGGCCATTGGAGGTATATATTACCTCCAATTGCACTTCCCTGGAGAAGCGCCGTTGGAGGTAATAGATTTCCAACGGCGCTTGTTTAGAGAAGTGTCATAGGAAGTGTCACTTCCTCTGGCGCTTCTTTGGACAAGCATCATAGTTTTATATTTAAAAAGAAATTAAATAATTAAATTACGATGCTTTTATATATTTAAGAAACGCCGTAGCTTGATTTAATAGCGTTAGAAGTTATGACACTTCCTAAATATCATAATGTTCTTTAAATTAAGCATCACAACTTATATTTTTTATAGTAGTGAACCGAATCATGTTGCATAAACCAAGAGGTCTCTTTATTCATCTATAAATTGATTAAATTCCATCATAAATGGACAATACACCAACCCCTATAATTTATTCATTCCAGCAGACACATTATTTATTTATTCCTCTAGTATACATATTATTAACTCTTTCTAGTAGAGAACATAAAAGAACGTGATATGTTGAGAGAGGTAATATATAATATATAATGAGAGGTAGGAGTTTAACGTAGTAGGTGTTCCATAGCCATCAGAGGTTGCATAATAGGCAGCTCGGGAGGGAGTGAAGCCTTGGGTTGAAATAATTATCTAAATCTGGGCGCCTGCATCGCGTGTATAAGACTCCTATTATAATGCGAAATTGGCTGTCTGTGTCATAACCCAAAAATTTTTTTTATTACTCCCTCCCATCCTAATTATAAAATAAAATTGATTTTTTTAGAGAAATTAAGGAAGCCAATTAAATCACTTTCGAATATTTATATTTATATTTTTTTCTTTAAACTAAGTAATTTGATTAATAAACTAATATATAATTTCTTATAATTAGGACCGAAAGAAGTATATAGCAAGATCCATATAAATAGGCCAACTTTATTCAAAGATTAGGGCCCGCATATATATAGCTCCCTCATATTCTTTTTTTTTTTTTTTTTTGCCAATTACTCCCTTATATCTTAAATATAAGATATTTAGAGAGATTAAGGAAGTTAAATAATTTATTTAATTATATCATATGTTATAAATTCTTAGATTATATATTAGTTTATTAGTAAAACTAATTAGATTTGAGGATAAAATTAAAATATAAATATTTTAAAATAATTTAATTAATTTTTTTTAATCTCTTTAAAAAAATTAATTTTATCCTATATTTAAATCCGATGAGAATAACAAGTAGAGGTGGTGGCCAAGCAAAAAGGAACACAGGATGTACACAGGTAGTACGTGCGTATTCAATTATATATATATATAAATATATATGATGATGGTGATTAATATCTACAGTTCCAATTTCTTACTTGTAGGCAAGTGCCTTTTCAAGAGAGGTGACACGTCTTTGTCTCGCTTGCTCGTAGTCGTATCATCAACATTTTTGTTCTCTGTCGAACATATAATTGTTCTTAATTATTTTCCTTAAAAATTATGTTTTTTTTTTTTTTTTTCCAACTGTAAATAGGCTTATGAGGCCTGATGTTTTTCCTTTTCTGCTTTTTTATTATATATCTCTAATTGATTAATATCGGAAAATATTTCAAATCATAAGCCGTTTTGGCCAATGTGCGATTGCATTTCAATGGACGGCTGGACACCACTGTTGACGATTTCTCCCCTCCACTTTTTTCTCATCTGGAAATTCTAAACTCGTTATTAGCAATATATAGGAATGTAAAATTTCTAACAAACCACATTATTCATAACTAGGGTAGGAACAACTACCCTTAAATATTTTGTATAATGTATAAAAATAAGTATTAGATTTGTTGCATAGTGATATTATTTAATTGAAAACATGCTTTTAACAACTTTTGAAATAAATTAACTTTTTGATTGCCATGATCAAAACTACTAAACAAGTTTCAAATGGTACATATTGGGACTCTCATGCACATATACTTCATTACGACACTGGGCGGGGCAATCAGTATTGTTTAGTTTGTCTTGAGGTCATCTATTTACTGAAGCTATCAATATCGCTGAGGGAGGTGAAGCAAAATGACTTCTCTTATTAGAGGGTAGACGGGTCATTTCACTTTCATTTTTATTTTTTTTAAGTGAAAAATAAAATTTAAGTCATTCTATATAGTTTGAGTGTAATCTGCCAAGTCCGTACTTCCTTCTTTGTCTTGTTTTGTTCCCATTGTCCACCTGCCATGATAAGTTGTCGTTGTCCACGCCTTCTGTGGAAGACCAAATAAGATGGCAAACGCCGTCCCTTTGTTTCTTAAATTTTTTTTTATTGAAAAGTTTTTTATTATTATGTTTTAACAATTCTGTGGGCTATGTTACTTTATATATGGTGTGTTAGTTAAATTTTTTGCCTGTCTTAATAAAAATTGGAACGCTTCTCAATTAATACTTTTGTATTTAAATACTAAATTATGTATTATTATTATTATTACTACTATATTATTATACTATATTTTAAATTGTCACGTAAGGCAGTTTTCTTTTTACCTCCAGCCAAAGTCTATTATGTGACTTTGACACCCTTTTTTGTCTTATATTATTATTTGAGTGTCTTCTTTGGGATTCAAAATCGACTTCCATACTTTTTATTTTTATTAGTCAAAGTCAAACACGCCACAATATGTAAGAAAAATATTTTTTTTTTGAAACCAATATTGTAAAATTTAATATTGGATATTCAAATAATTTTGTATTATGTTTATTTTTGTGATCATATTTTCTTTTTATTGTACCCGCTCCCAAGTCTTAAGCCATCACTTGCATACCTTTTATTAGTCAAACACGCCACAATATATAAATTCTATTTTTGTTAATTATTAATTGTAATTGTCAAGCGTCATCTATATATCATCGCTTATGTAGAAGTATGTGGATGTATGTATGTATACATACATATATATATGAACGCACAAATTGAAGATATATATATTATACGGCTGCATGAAAAGAGAGGTTTGTGTATTCATATATGTATATGAATTGCAACACAAATGAAAAGCAGACCAACACTTGATACATATATTCACTCCAGCAGAGCAGACACATGTGATTTAATTATTGAGATTCACACACAAACATAATGTTTTTTCAATAACGCCGTATTTATTTTCTGAGAAGACGACACAACACCAACAGCCACACAGGTTACGGCGTCCTATGATGTACGTACGTACGTAGATCATCGCATTATTATTCAAATTGCAGGAGCAGATGATTTAGGCGAATTCCAGTGTTATAAATAGCTCCAACCTTCCAATTAGCTGGAATCACATTGTTGGGCGACTCCACCCAAGTCTGGCTCCCCCTGAATTGCACCCTCACCTTAAATGGTCCACGTGGCGCATTTGCTAAATCAAACACTCCCCCAAACGATCTCCTCAGTGGGATCCAAGTCCCACCATTATTCTGTTTCTCATTATCATCAGATGACCACAATTAACTCATACATATAACAATTAGTTAATTAGTAGTACCACAACAAGAAGTATTCCCTCATATCTTAAATATAAGATAAAGTTGACTTTCTTTGAAAAGATTAAGGAAGCTAAATAAGCTACTTAATCATATCATATGTTGTGTATTCTTAAATTATATATTAATTTATTAGTTAAACTAATTAGTTTGGAGATAAAAATATAAATATAAATACTCTAAGTTAATATATAATTAATTTACTTAATTTTTCTAAAAAAATAAACTGTATCTTATGTGTAGTACCGAAGAGAGTAATAATTAAGTTTTGAGAGCTTCTTACGTTGGATATCTGAAAGGCAACGACGTCCTTGGAGCCAGGCACGTAGATGACGGCAATAGCGAGGTAGTCAGGGAATCTGCTGTCCTCGTAGATCTTGATCTTAACGGTGGATCCATTGAAAGCACATGCGACCCTCCAGTATTTGACGTCAACGATGCCAATATTCCTGAGCTGTTTCGCAGCAGCTGGGTTCACTCCAAGTCCTAAGGAACCATTAAGACTCATAACGAAGTCTACTCCGCCTCCTCCACCCCTGTCTGTTGCCACTATCGTCACCCCATCCTTACTGCATAATCGTGTAATATTGCACCTTACCTGAATAATTACAACACCATTGTCGTTCGTTACATCGAATTAATTACAACACCATATCTTCAATATATATGTATAATCATTATTGAAGATATGTACGAGTTTAACTTGTAGAGTCGTTAATTAATTAGTCCGTCAAGACGACACACTTACTTGGTAGCAGGCACCGCATCCAGCCCCGTCTCTCCATAGCACTTCAGACACTCCGGTCACCCTCCCTGCGTTTGCAGTACTCCCGTAATCGCGAAATCCACATGCTCCGGCTGATAACATAATATGTATGTATGAGTGTCATTTCGTCAATAATAATATTTAGAAGGGCTCACTATATCTTGAGAATATAAAACTAAGCAGCAGCAAAATACTAAGGAAAAAACAACAACAACAACCACATGTAAGTTTTTTTATTTTAGTACAATCGATACAAGGAAAAACATTACAAGAACCTGATTAAAAATCAAGTGAAACTATAGGATCTGAAAAAAATATAGTAACTTACATTGGCCTCATTAAAAACAGGTGAAATCTTAAGAACTTGATAAAAAAAATATTACAAAGACTTAGTTAAGAATCAAATAAAATTATAAGAACTTGTAGGTTGATTTTTAAAGTAAGATAGAACTCATGTTGCAAGCTAATATCCTCTAGGCTGAGCCATGGCTTTGCATATAAACATGGTTTTGATTTTGAATATAATACACAGAAGGTGATGCGTGTGTGTGTGTGGAGAGGAGAGTTTTACGTACTTGGGCTTCCACCACCACCGGGTCTAGTGTCAAAGGTGGTTTTGGAGTATGTGAATTGGGAGAGGCATAGAGCAGGCAAGAGCAACACACAAACAAGGATCATTGGATATTTAGAATGAAGCCCCATTGCTAAAACAATGGTAAATTCAAAAGAGAGTAAATATTGACACTATGAACTTTATATGTAAAATATTGGGCTTTGTGGTTTGGCATGCTAAAGAGATGTAGGTGGTATTTATAGATTCTAATGGACGCCTTATACATGTATTGTTGTAAGGGACAATCTTCTCCTTCGGATTGTATTTCAATGTAGGCCCTACCAATCTTGACCTTTGTATAAAAACACATCATCATCTCGATCTTTTGCGTGTAGCTATATAATATTAATTTATATCATGGCAAGTTTATTGATTATCTATTTATGAAGACAATGCCAAATCGCCTATCTGGGCATTAATTATTGCAACATTTTTTAATACTCTATTCGACCCCCAACATAAGTCACTAAGAAAAGAAATAATGCTTATTTTTTTATTTTATCCTTATGGTTAATGTTTCAATAAAGCCCATTGTTCTGGCAAAAAAAATATTTAACTCATTGTATTTTTTTCTCTCTTGTTTAAAACCTTATTTAATATGAGTAAAGTTAAAAAAATCAATTTAAGGTAAATTTAATGAGTTAATTACAATTTTTCAATTTCGATCAATTAGTTGAAATAATTTAGATTGTGGAGAGGAAGTGTATAGCATTGTTATCAAATTCGCAAGTTGACTTTCTGAGTTTATTATTTTTACGTTTCCAGCTTACCAAATCGAATCGAGTTACTGGTAAACTCATGACCGTTGTAAACTAGATTAAACCCGTGAATTTATACACTAAGTTTAAATGTTTTTATGTTTCTAACATATAAAATCATGTTAATTTACCTTAAATCCGTGTTTATACACTATTATATAGATATAATAGATTGATTCAATCTCTTAATCAAGCCTTAAGCGCGTGAATTTCAATTCTATGAAAAAAAATTATATTATAAAAGCCGGTTAATTTAATTTAGACCCTGGTAATATCTAAATTTAGATAAATAGTAATGAGTGCCAGACAATTGTACCAGAAAAAGATCAGTGTTAAAAATGAAATATACTATTTTAATGCCTTCAGTTATGCATAATAAAAATTTTTACAATTTTTTATATTAATGTAATCTTATAATTGATTCATTTTGTCACTGTAGCCCCTTAAGGCTTTACTTGCAAATTTTTTGGGAGATGATATATATACTAGAGGCCTGAAATTAATAGCTAACATGTTCTGGATATTGGATGAATACATATATAAAGGTATTTTAGAAAAATAAATATGATTAACTAATCTAACTACTATTTTTAATTTTTTTAAAGTTAAATAAATATGTTCTATAATTAGGAACGAATAAAGTATTTTTTTTTTAAATATCTGATGCCTTGTCTTTTCATTCTTTATAATCCATTATAGTTGGCCCTTTCATTATATTTTTGGTTTTGTTCAGTTGATTTATTCGTATTTGTGTCAGATTACCGCGTTCCCCCATCTTCCACATTAAGGCCTTGTTTGTTATGTGACAATGACTTTTGATGGATTGAAATTGGAATTGAGATTGGGATTGAGACTGGGAATGATGTTTTAAAAATATGTTTGGTATGAAATAATAATTAGAGAGAATGATTTCACTAATCATATTTAATAAATAGATAATAATTATAAAAAGACTCAAATATCCATACCCTAAATCTCAAACTTAATCAATTAATCACCCAAGTCCTGGGTAAAATCATCATCGAACTCATCAACCATGAGTCTCCCTGACCCCTAGCTAAACAAAGGTCCCCCTTTGACTCCTCCAGAAGAGAGGTTTGTTGCCCTTACCGCTCAAAATCTGCTTTATACTGCCATCTTTGGTAGTAGTTGTGCATTTCGGAAGAATTGTACTTTTATTCAATCAAAAGTCTCTATTATCTAATTTGATTGCTATATGTAATCTTTGAAGGATCTGTTAGCGGGATTTATATAACTTATTATGGGGCTAACATTTTATCTAACTTCTATTGACTGTCATGAAATTATTTCTTCATCCGATGTGTTTTATAATTGGATTTCGATGGTGAGAAAAAAAACAAGGAGGGAGTGATTATGTGTGTGAGGGATTAATTTTAGGTTAAAATCAGGGTTATTTTTGGCTGAAAATATTTCAATCAAGGATATTTTTATCTTCATAATTTTACAATCCCGAGATTCAAAATACAATATCAGGGGGTGGTTGCCTTACAGCAATCCTACTTTTGTGGTACTCTCAATCCCTGATTATCCATAGTCCCTTATATCAAACGACATATTCTGACTTAATTCCTGATCTAATCACACTATCTGCCCTCAAATACTCATACCAAACAGGGTCTAAAGATAGAGAATATAGGTGGGAGCGCCTCCTCTCCTTTTCCGTTATCATCCGCTCCGCTCCTTTTCTATTTTCTATTCAACGATGTTGTTTTGACGCAAAAAACTTAAAGTCCTCACTTTTTTTTTGAAGACAGCATTCATCATATCGAAATATTTTTTTAGTATCCGTCAGTATTCTATAATATTTTTTCAGTATTATCTAATATTCTAAATTAATTTTTAGTGCATCCAACATTCTAAAATATTACACAAAAAATATTTTAGAGTATTGAATGACACTAAAAAATACTTCAGGATACTAGATAACACTGAAAAACTATTTTAGGATCTTGAAAAAATATTGTAGATATCCTAAAGTATTTTTTAAATACCATTCATTATTCTGTAATATTTTTTCAGTATTATCTCATATCTTAAACTAATTTTTAATGTATCAAACATCCTAAAATATTGCATCAAAAATATTTCAGAGTACTAACTGATATTAAAAAAATATTTCATGATGATGAATGCTATTTTTTTTTAAAAAAAAAGGGGCTTGAGTTTTTAGCGTTAAGTCGACGCAGTTTGATAGAAAAGAAGGACAGCGGATCATAAGAAAATGAAGAGAAGCCGCTTCCAGAATTCCTATAGTCGGTGTGAGGAGAGGCTAATAATCTTATTGTTAATTCGTCCTTTTCTTGGGTGTATATTATTCTAATTGTTTTCTCTGAAAACTCACCAACTCCCATCAGCTAATTTGTGTAAGAATGAGTATACTACTGTCCCGAAAGTCGAAACCCACCCAACATACATTTTCTCTCCCTACGTGTTTGTTTGTGAGTAATATATATAGCTTTCTATAACCTGTTGGCGCTATTGTTAAACCCTTGTCCTTTCTAACTTTTTTTTAATTTTTTTGGGTCCCCAAGACCATTGAAATTCACGACTTGTCAGATCAGAATATTTTTGTCGTCTTTTATTTCCCATTCTTTTTTGGGAAAATATCAGTTAGGTCTCAAGGTAGAGAATTAATCCCAAAAAAGTCTCTTTGCAAATTCCAATGTCAGAAAAGTCCCTAGGGACTTTTCTGACAGCATTTCCCTTTGAGCAATTACTAAAATAACCCCCACTTGTATTTACAACCTCATAAGCGGCGTTTACAACTTGGGAGAAAGAAATCTAAATGGTTTATGTTACAACACTTGTTGCTACGTTTACAACACCTTTAGCTCTTTTTACAAGTTTTTAAGCTACATTTACAACCACTCCCATAAGGGCAGTAACTTGTGCAACAAGCCAACACTTAGGCTCAACTTTCTTCTATCATCGTTTACAATATGGTCTGCTATATTTACAACATCTTCAGTTATATTAACAACTTCATAAGCGGCATTTACAACTTGCAAAGTGTTGGCTTGTTGCACAAGTTACTGCCCTGGTGGGAGTGGTTGTAAATGTAGCTTAAAAACTTGTAAAAAGAGCTAAATGTGTTGTAAACATAGCAACAAGTGTTGTAACATAAACCATTTAGATTTTCTTTCTCCCAAGTTGTAAATGCCGCTTATGAAGTTGTTAATATAACTGAAGATGTTGTAAATATAGCAGACCATATTGTAAACGATGATAGAAGAAAGTTGAGCCTAAGTGTTGGCTTGTTGCACAAGTTACTGCCCTTGTGGGAGTGGTTGTAAATATAGCTTAAAAACTTGTAAAAAGAGCTAAAGGTGTTATAAACGTAGCAACAAGTGTTGTAACATAAACCATTTAGATTTTCTTTCTCCCAAAGTTGTAAACGCCGCTTATGAGGTTGTAAATACAAGTGGGGGCTATTTTAGTAATTGCTTAAAGGGAAATGCTGTCAGAAAAGTCCCTAGGGACTTTTCTGACATTGGAATTTGCAAAGGGACTTTTTTAGGATTAATTATGTACCTTGGGACTTAACTGGTATTTTCCCTTCTTTTTTCCTACCCTTGCCGTCAAAATCTATCCTCCTAGCTTCTTTATTTTTTTTAATTGTTGGGGTTTTTGCCGAGGACACGTCAAACTCGTTTTTTTTTTTAAAAAAATGTGTGTGTATGTAATTAGAGCCGGAATACGGGCGGTCTTTCACGGACTCGGGTCTAAAAGGGCCGATTCGTTTAGGCCCATTTACTAAAAAGTACAATATTTTTTAGGCTCTCGGTCCTACAAGGTTAGCCCTTCACGGGCTCAGGCCTTAACGGGCTTAAACTCATTTTAATTCAAAAAAAATTTCTTTTTCAAGTTTTACAATTTATTTATTATTTTACTTTAAATTGAGATACATTATTTTTAAAACTCATAAATTTGTAGTTAAAATAATCATCTAATGTCCAAATTAGCCTATTTTTTAAAGTTTAAATTAATAAATCATTGTAGAAAATAAAATAAATCAAACCAATTAATAAGTATTTTCCTGTTATTAATACTCTATTAGGTACTTAAGTGTTTCTCATATTGATAATTTGATATAATGATATTATATTTATTAATTTATTTTTTGAATAAAATATTAAACGGGCCTAAAAGGGCCAGCCCTCAGGGCTGCAGGGCCGGCCCTTTTAGGCCCGCTTCTCTTTTTAACCTCTAAATCATAAACCCGACCCTTAAAAAACTCGGGCCTAAACGAACCGGCCCGACAAACTTAACCCGAATTCCCGACTCTATATGTAATTTCCACCAGCACCACCAACCAAGCCCTGTTTTTTTGCTTTTTCCCACGTCTCTGTCATCATATATGTGTGTAACTTTTATATATTTAAAATTTGTTGCCTTTTATAAATAAATTATTCCCAAATAATACTATATCTAAACAAAAACAGTGGAATCCATTGAAATTTAAGTGTGTATACTATTAGTCATAGAGGGTAATTTTAAGGCTTTAGAGCAATTTTAATTAATTTATTAATAGATGTTTGTTTGTGTGATTTTATAGGTTCTTATTGAGAGCTTTAGAGTAACACTTGTGTAATTACTTGTCGTTGGGAGTAACAGGTAACTCTGAATAATTTTCCATATACTTGTGAATTGTATATGATTGTAAATGACTATCTTTTATAAAGGAAAAATATGGACTGAATTATATGTATGTGTATATATTGTAAATTCTCAAGTAAGTAAATCTAAGAGTAAATTCTTTTATAACTCACTTTATTTACATAGTTAAAAGTTTATCTATAATTAATGTATAATGGGATTATTGTTTCTTTCTAGGCATGCATCTTTGAATATGTGATGCTATTTGATATGAATGGAAGTATGATTTATTGTACCTTATGTTTTAATGATATTATATATATTGGTGATTAAATATCATTGTCATGGGATTGCATTTGTGATGGGTTGGGGTAAGGAGGAATTTGTTTGATGAGATCTTTTACTATGTGGTATGTCATCACTCGGTACACAGTGGATGACACTTGTCAGGGCTCATTCTCTCATGTTTTCCTTTGACCAGGATTGCATTGGAGTTGTGGGACATGTGACACTTCCTTTTTCTAAGGAAGGAAGCCATAGTCCAAATTTAACCTCTATACCTTTGGCCCAGTGTACCTTAAGAATTAGTGAGCTTGGGACAATTCAGTTAAATGGATGAGTTCCTGTTATATTGTTTGTGACTCTATAGCTCTAGTCAGCAGTATAAGGACAGACGGTGATATAAGAGATGTTGCATCTTGCATATTGCATATTTGTGTACTACATGTTGTGATGAAAATAAAGATTGACATAATGATGATTAAATTGGTAATTATTTTTTACGAGAATTATGGTTCATACAAATATATACATAATTAGTTTCTTCTTTTTATCATATGTGGTTTGCTTGTGTACGGTAAAAATTTTCAATAGTTATTGAGACGTGGAATCTCATCCCTTATATTAGCATTTTTCAGGTGATTGTACTAGTAGGAAGCAAGAAAAGGCACTTATGGAGTGAGCCTTGAAGGTTTTTTTGTGCTCTTAAAACTCATGTTATGTCATTTTTATTTACCAAGATACTAAAACTTCCGCATTTTATTTTGTTTATTAGAAAATTGTAGGGATTTAATTTGACACTGTGATATGGGTTTTACTTGAGCTAATTTTGTATTTTGACGATTTAGATGTTAAGCATCCTTAATAGTGATATTTAAAATACTTTAGTTAACTATTTAATTATTTGGCAAGAGTTGTTGCAGATAGCATGCTTAAGAAGCATATAATATAGAACCATGGCTAAAGGAAAAGAAAAATAAGATGTGCGTGCGCCATAAACGCTTCTGAAATACCACCCAAAGAGAAAAAAAGATAAGCATAATATATGATGCTTTTGCCTTTTAAATTTGTCAGAGAGTGGCAGGTGAAAATTAAAATAAGAATGCATTTTTTTTCCAAATTTAATTTAATAATAGTTTCGTGTTAGCTGGTATTTAATTTAATAAGTAATAGTCTATAGTTTTGGTATGCGAGCTTATCCTAGAGCTCGAGGGAATAAATATACGTAGAAGAATGGGAGTTGGTATTGTGGAAACAAACTCAAATTCAGCGGGTGACGTGGAAGCAAATTATTCAAATTCAATTCGCTTGAATCTATGAATATGGGATAGATGAAAATATTAATAACATATGTATTTTCAATTTTTTAAGGTAATTAAATCCGAACCGGTTAGGATATTGGGTCAATGGTTAATGGATCATATCATAATTAACTCGAGACCAAATCAGTGAAAAATAGAAGATTTTTTGTTTATGAATATGAAATTTAAAAAATATTTTACGAAAATCAATTTTTAAAAAATAAAAAATTCCGGACGGGACTGATCTATCAGCTGGTTGGCCGATTTCTAGTCCGGTTTGAATTCTATTACATTGATTTTTTTCTTTTAAGTGTTTATTTCTACAGACATGTTTCGCTCTAACATGCATAGTACTATTCATAATAATAATAATAATAATAATAATAACAACAATAATAATAATAATCGATAAGCCACAAATACGACTTTTAATATGCTTTGGTTTTCTTAACTTATACCGTGTTGGACTTGGAAAAATAGTCCCACATCCTTTGTTTTGTAAGGCAAAGGGAGACTCATGCTATATAAAAGGAAGCCTCCCTCCCTTTTTTAATTCGATTCCTCAATTATCTTTTATTTTCTATAAGATATTTTGTATTTTCTCTTTTTTTTATAGTATTTTACTTATAAATTATTTAAAATAAAATAAAATAATGGTATTTCTTTTATTGTTGTCTTATTTATTATTTATTAACTGTTATTAGATATAATAGTTATTATTTATTATATTATTGAATTACGCCTATAGATCTTATTTATAGTATTTTGATTTTTTAATATAATTAATTACACTCTATATCCACTTACGTAACACCTTAATCATTTCATGAGTATTTAAACTATTTATTAATGAAAATCTTTTAATATATGTAATCAACATGAAAATCGTGAGGTAAACATATGCACCAAGCCACCAAGTGATTGAAGATTCCATTATACACGAGCGAAGAGGTTTCTTTATTCATATATTAATAACAATTCCATCCGAAACGGAAAATAGTATAGCGAACCCCCGTTACGTTATTTATTTATTTATTTTTTGTTCAAAATGTTACGTTATTTATTCATTCCAGCAGACATATATATTTTTTTATTTCAATATACTTTTTTTTGAAGAAGAAACAACACCAACAGCGCATATAGCTTTAAACTTTATAGATAAATGGTAATGAGTGCCACACAATTGTATCAGAAAAAGATCAGTGTTAAAAATGAAATATACTATTATAATGCCTTCACATATGCATAATAAAACTTTTATAGATTTTTATATTAATGTTATCTGATAATTGATTCATTTTGAGTCATCGTTAAGGTTCTGAAACCCAGACCGGTAATTAGATCGGTCAGGATATTGGGTCAAGGGTCAAACCGGAGCTAAACTAAGATTAAACCGGTGAGAAATTGAATATTTTAGGCTTATTAATATGAAATTCTAAAGAAAAATATTTAAAAATCAAATTTTAAAAGAATTAAAAAAAATGGTGAACTGGTCACTGGACCAAATCAATTCACCAGTTCCCGGACTGGACCGGCCTGTCCGATCCAAATTCCAAAACACTGGTCATCGTAGCCCCTATACATATATTGTCATTTGGAAGAAGATACTCTCCTTTTTCTTTCTCATTTTCTTCTCATATAATTCCATCTCCACCCTTAAATCATAAAATGGATGGTTTATGGATCTTTAATATTTTATAAATTTGTTATTATAATATTTTATAAATTAGAATTTATTTATTTATTTGTATTATAGTTATGAATCGTATAGATTGGATTTTAAAAGTTTAAATTTATTTATAACAATAATTTTATAAAATACTAAATTTTAGCTATTTATTTTTTTAATCTAACAGTGGTTATGAGATTATAAGAAGAAAATAAGGAAGGAAAAAAAATGAAAGAAACCCAATGCCACCAATAAACAACTTAACGTTCTTAATTGATCCAGAATTAAAAGCAAAATTAATAAAAAAAATTTGGGAAGATAGCGCATAAATACCTATTTAATAAATTAATTGTTAAATGGAACCTGAAGTACTAATGTCCTTTATGAGAAATAAAATAGGAAGTAAAATGACCACATTACCCTTATGTGATCTTCCTTTGTATTCAAACAATCTTCCTTATATGCAAAATATCTTCCCTTGTGTTCAAACAATCTTCCCCATGTATAAAAGATCTTTCCTTGTGTGCAATATATCTTCCCTGTGTTCAAACAATCTTCTGTATGTAATCTGTCAACACCCGTTTCCATTTCGATAATCGAAGAGTAATAAAGACAGAATTCAATGGGCATACAGAAAGTACAGTTATACTGATAAAAATATTCGTTTATAATCCCACGTCGTTCGTCAACAAAATACAGAAAATACAGCGGAAACTTAATATTTACATAATTCTCCAAAATATCTAAAATAAACAAATTATAATCATGATTTTGACCTTGCCTTGAGACACGAGCCAATTACTTCTCGGCGTCTACGCCTTTGCCTTTTGATCCACTGGCACTCGCTCAGATGTTTATTTAAAAGTAGGGTGAGATTTCAAAGAATCCCAGTAGAAACATGCTATCGTTCATAGAAAATGCAAAAAGTAAATATAATATGAGCCATGTATGCACCAATTAATGAACAATATAAACACATCATCTGCATGTATACATGAGTAGGGTCTAACCCCACTATTCTGCATTGGTTGGGTTCTCACCAACTCCAGTGTAAGTGCGTCTGGCACTACCGACCCTTCTCTTAACAAAACATATTGATTAATAAAGTACATTTACAACAATGGCAACCACACAATCATATAACTATGACATGATGTATGAAGGATAATGTTCTTACCTCAAAGCTTTATAGATTCCTCTTTAGATGTGTCTCGTAAAACGTGTCGTTCCGACTTTTGACTTGGTCCTAAAATATTAAATGTACAAGAAATAAATTATAACATATCCAAGTAACATTTTAGACTCTACCATAATGTTTCTTGTGGTTATATTAGTTTATGGTGGTTTCTTATGGTTATATTAGTCTATTGTGGAAATTTACCAAAATGCTCCTGGGACCCCCGCCCGGCCTTGCCGTACCCGACCTGATGGCACGTTTTCTCAAAATTTTGACTTAGGCTATCTTGACTTATTTTTGCCCAAGGATTCTATTTCTGTGCTCGAAATTACCAAATTCACTGTCAAATTATGAAAATACCCTTGACAACCTCAGTTTAGGGATTTCAAGGGCGTTTTCGTAATTATGCTTTTTCAGCCTCTACCGAAAATGTGTCCAACTGTAACCCCACCTATTTTTGCCGACTGAATCTAATGGAACCATTTATTTTATGATGAAAATCCAGCTTCTAGCCCCTATTATGGTTCTGGATGAACGTTTCACCAAAAAAATGGAAAAATAGAGTTTTATGTTTTAGCTTTCAAAACTTGTACTTTTCAATTTCTAATCCTTTATTAAATTATTTAAACATATCTTAATCATGATTCAAAGAAATTTGGGCAGCATAACCCCTTAGAGTTATAGCTTTTCCAAATTTACAAACCCCACAAAATAACCAAAACTACCCACAATCATCAACAACAATCACATACTAACATAGTTTTAGGATTTGTGAAGTTACCTTTTGAGTTCCTTTCCTCTTAATCTCTAAATGTCCTCCTCCCTCTCTACTTGGGCTCAAGATAAGCTTGCTAAACCATGGATTTCATAGAAAAATAGAGATTAGGGAAGAAGCTTATGCTAGTTTAGAAGGAAATCTTAAGAAATCACAAACCTACCTTGATCTTTCTCTTCCTCCTTCTCTCTATGTCTTCAAAGTTTTCTCAAACTCTCTCTCTCTCTCTCTCTCTCTTCTTTGGTTTGGCCAAAATGTTGCATGAAAAGGGAAGACAATGTATTTTATTAAATTCCTCTTCTTTCCTTCTAATCATTGATTTCATCAAGCAGGGTTGATATGGTGACACATGTCTTCTACCATACCTCCCTCCATGCTTCCACAATACCTCTTCACTTTATGCCATGCTTGCCTCTATACTTCCACCATACCTCTTCACTTTATGCCATACTTGTCACATACTTCCTTCATAATTTGACCTACTTGCTCTATAAGATTTCACTTAGGATCGAACCAAATTCTCCCCTTGATTTGGTCCACAAAACCATCCCCTTCTCCCTTACTCTAACCAACCAATTTTTCTTCCAACTAAGTCCAAGTTTGCACTCCTCCATGCACTCAAGTTCTTTCATTCCTTCACTCAAGCTTATCCTCCCATCATGCACTCAACATTTAATCTAACTAATCACTCAACCATTATCATTATTGGCCATAAGTACCATGTCCATGTAGCATTGCCATCATGACTTTATTCATATAGCCTTTTGGACACGTTCTCATGAAATTGAATTTTTCCTCTTATCTTCATGGGTTGGACGAAAATTAGGGAGGAGAAGAAAAGAAAAATATGTTTCTCTAATTCCATAATTCCCTTAATTGATTTATACCTAAGTCCCTCTAATTTTACAATTCTTAATTTATTCCATTAAGAATAATCCACATTACATATTTTCCTTAATTAATTGAAATTAACTCCAATTAATTGGAAAATAATTAATTTTTGGGCTAAATTGGAAAAATTATGATTTTGCTATCACCTTTGTAATTTAATTCCTTTCTTGAATTAATTTACTCATTTTCTCATGAATATGAATATTTCAAAATTCATAAGATCCAATTTCATGAATATTCACTATTTTTATTGAATTTCTCAATTACAGGTAAATATAAAATTTGGGATGTTACATACTATTCTCTTGTGTTCAAACAATTTTCCATACATGCGAAAGATCTTCCCTTGTGTTCAAACAATCTTCCCAGTGTGCAAAAAATCTTCCCTTATGTTCAAACAATCTTTCCAATGTTCACAGGCACTAGTACAGAAAAGGATTTTTAGACTAGTTATATCGGATAAGGTCTTGAAAATATAACTGGTGGCATTTTTGTAATTATGATCAAATTTTAAGATCGGTTATTCATACAACCGATCTTAAAACTACTTTTTAGACCGGTTATAATAAAAACTGGTCTTAAAATATATACAATTAAAAAAATATATATGTAATATATTTTCTAGACTGGTTCTAAATATAACCGGTCTAGCAAATATTATCTGAATTAAATACAAATATAAAAATAAAATATTTATTATTTTTAAGACCGGTTGTAAAACAAAACTGGTCTTAAATATTAAAACTTTAAGACCGGTTATTATTAATAACCGATCTTAAAAAGTTTCTATTTTTAAGACCTATTATTTATTAATAACCGGTCTTAAATATTACTTTTAAGACCGGTTTTTAATTACAACCGGTCTTAAAACTGACCTAAATTTTAAAACTCGCCTAATTTTAACTATGAAATTTGATACTCAAGCACATTAGTAAAACCCCTCCGTCGGTTCGCGGCTGCTCCTCCTTTCCCCTTCTCTCCTCCGTCCTTAACCTTTGCCTCCATCAACGCATATCTACGATTGAATACATTGCCGTAAAGTTATCGTCGTTTGTTCCCTCCTATTGGTTTTGTTCTCAACCTCATTTTTATTGTCAGGTTTGTGTTTCAATTGCCAGGTATTCAATTAAATTAATTGTTTTGTTTTTGGGTATTTCATTGAAATTATGAGATGACTTGGCCTCCATTTTCTTTGTTTGATTCTTGCAGTAAGTCGTCAACCCACTTTTCAGAAGCGTCAATTGCCTCCCAAGAGAGACCTTACTCGATTCGTAAAGTGGCTAAAGACTGTTCAAATCCAGAGGAAGAAGATGATCCTCAAGTAAAAGTTGAAGGTACCGTTAATTATTCTAAAGAGTTTTACTATATACATGTGTCTAAGATTGATGTCCTTATGCTTCTGTGGACTTTGGTTTATTTTGGTTGTGTATAAGAAGGGTTCATTGTTGTAAGTTATAGTTCCTTGGACTTTGGTGTTGCTTCTGAGTCTGCCTCCTAATGCATTGAGGACTGTTTACGTGTTCAGGGTGCTTCATACTATATAAACTCTTGCAGGAACATTTTGATGAATGAAAACTTCTTGTGTTCATATTGCCTAATTAGATGGCTTGGATTCAATTCTAATTCTGTATTTTTGCATGTATGTTCAATATAGTAAAACTCTTGATTCATAGTGCTGATATTGCTTGATATTGGTTATCAACTTGTGAATTGCAATTAATTATTTGTTCATGTTTGCATAACTTAGGAATTGCTTTTGAACAATGTCTTTGTAGATAGTACCGTGTTATAGCAATAAGCACAGTGTAGCAAAATTTTCTTAAACCATGACTAGCTATCCTTAAATAGTGTCCTTAAAGTGAGGATAATATTCGTAGCGGTTAAAAATGGGTATTCGTAGCGGTTCTAACCGCTACAAAATAGGTTAGTAGCGGTTTGAAAAACCGCTACTAAATCGTACGTTGCAAGTCGTTTTGTAGCGGTTTTATAAAACCGCTACTCAATCAAAAATAACCGCTACAACCTTTGTAGCGGTTATCATTAACCGCTACAACACCCAGAGATATTTGTAGCGGTTATATAACCGCTACAAATATAAAAAATTTTATTTACAGCTTAAAAAAAGAATTTTTTTTTGTAGCGGTTAATAAACCGCTACAAATATAAAAAATTCAAAATTAGTAGCGGTTTTTAAAACCGCTACTAATTTCATGAAATTCAAAATTAGTAGCGGTTTTTAAAACCGCTACTAATTTCATGAAATTCAAAATCCGCGCCAAAAAATTTAAATTGAGCCGTAAAAAGGCGCGTTATTTAGTAGCGGTTTAATAACCGCTACAAATATTTAAAAAAAATTTCATAAATATACGATGATTTTTTTTTCCGTTTTTTCAATATTATATTAAATAGTTTATTTTGTTATTATTTTATCTATTTCAATTAGTTTATTATTTAATAGTTTAACTTATTAATAAATAAAAAGGAAAAATGTAATTGAATAGGATTAGTATAAAATTTATATTAATAATATTATTAAGGATATGTAGGTAATAAGGAATTATTATGTTTTCTAATATAATGTAATTGTGTATGAAAAATAGATGAAAATGAGATAGAGTTATGATATATCTAGAAAAAAAAATAGTTAGAATAAATTTTATAGAAAGGAAAGAAGTATTCTAAAAAAAATTGAAAATCTTGTTACCATATTTGATCGTATTATTCAGCTCCTCTACTCATACGAATGAAGTTGTAAATGAGAGGAAATGAAAGAAAGGTAAGGTGAAAAGAAATTGGGGAGTGTTGGAAATGAGATGTGATAAGGGTATTTATAGGGATCCACGAATTATTTGTAGCGGTTAATGTAGCGGTTATTAATTAGTAGCGGTTATTTATATTTTTGTAGCGGTTTAATATTCATCGTGCTATTTGTAGCGGTTAATGTAGCGGTTAATGTAGCGGTTATTAGTTAGTAGCGGTTATTTATATTTTTGTAGCGGTTTAATAACCGCTACAAATATTATTT
The DNA here is from genome assembly GCA_963210345.1 of Inga oerstediana. Classification (NCBI taxonomy): domain Eukaryota; kingdom Viridiplantae; phylum Streptophyta; class Magnoliopsida; order Fabales; family Fabaceae; genus Inga; species Inga oerstediana. The sequence goes on from OY723409.1 coordinate 59,618,841, forward strand.
TAATTTTTTTTTTAAATTTTTTTTTACATTTTATTTTAACACAAATTTTTTGCATTTTTTGTAAAGGCAAATTTTTTACACTTGATTTTGATCACAATTTTTTTTTTAATTTTTTTTTACATTTTATTTTAACACAAATAGTTTGCATTTTTTGTAAAGACAAATTTTTTACACTTGATTTTGATCACTCATCGTCGCCATCCCTACAGAAATTTTGTAGAAAAATTATTGTTATTAATGTATTATTAAATTTAAATAATTTAATTGAAATGACGTGGACTTAAAAAAACTCACCGCAGTAGAGGTAAATTGTCATCGCCTTCAGGGAAGTAGTTTTCAAAATCAGCTGGCTGAAATGGCTCACTCTCGTAGGCGATGTTATCGCCTTCACCCATGTCGTAAAGGTCTCTTAACTTTAAATGAACGACCATGTGCCAATCCCTATGCCTCTCGTCCTCGACATAATAAACCTGATGTGCCTCTGAAGCTAGAATATACGGCTCATCATCTTGAGAAATACCAGTATGAATCGGGCGTGAGAAATTGACTGATGTGATCCCTAGGTCGTCAGTTGTCAGTCCCCGAGAAGTAGTGGTATTTGCCCACAAACACTTGAACAGCGTCACGGTGAAACGGCCTTGATAATTAAGCTCGACCACATCAAGAAGCTTGCCATAGTAAGGGACGCCTCCGAACTGCATGTTGGCGTCACTGCTGCTCGCATAACTCCTTGTCCCAAATGTGCCATAAACACCCGAATTCTGTGTTTACAATCCCTGATCCCGTGAAACCGTGCAAAACTTAAAACCATTGACATTGTATGCTGTAAACCGTTTTGCATGATCAAGAGGGCCGATTGCGAGAGATATGAAATCCGGTGAGTGTGGGTTGTGGTCATTTAGTATTCTGCGCGCAAACCAGGCCGGGAATTCTCTGTGGACCCTCCTATCAACTTCCGAGGATGTCTGTGTACGGATCCTGAGCTGACGCTTGACATGACTTCTGAATTCCCTGCAATTAATAATGGAAAGGCGTTAGTGAAATGAAAGTGAGAAATGTTACGAAAGATATAGATCGAATAACATACATGTGAGTGTACAATTCTTACCGTATGAAAGGCTCAACTTGAGTGCAATTAATCAAGACATGTCTATGTGCTTGGAACTTCTCAGTTGCCGTTAGTTTGAAGTTCTCAGTTGCTTCAACTGGTTTACCAACACGAGGGATAAATTCTCCTGATGTCGGCGCAGGTTCAGGACAATCGTCAATACGAGGCGGGCGGTTGAAAGCCGTCTCAAGATCATCAAAGTACCTTGAGCAAAAATATAGCACCTCATCCCCTATATAGCCTTCAGCTATAGAACCTTCTGGCCACGCCTTATTCCTCACGTAAGATTTTAATTTCCCAAGGAACCTACGAAGTACATAAGAGAAAATTGATATAAAATGATGAAAAGGACGACGAGAAAACATTAAATACGGACAATAAATGAAAGCACATATTTAAAATGAGTACCTCTAAATCGGATACATCCAACGATATTGTACTGGTCCAGCGAGCTTTGTTTCATGAACGAGGTGGACTGTGAGGTGAACCATCACAGTAAAAAAGGACGGAGGAAAGATCATCTCCAAGTGACAAAGCGTAAGAATGATTTTCGACTGCAGCTGATCGAGCTCCTCAACGATCAAAACCTTAGAACACAACTTCCGAAAGAAAGAACAAAGTTCCACCAAAACGATGGAAACATCGGGAGGAAGTGTATTCTTTATAGCCAGAGAGAGTAACTGCTGCATAAGAACATGTGAGTCGTGACTCTTCAGGCCAGCAACCTTTCGAGCCTGCAAGTCGACACATCGAGAAATGTTGCTTGAATACCCATCAGGAACTTTTAATTTCTTCAAGGTCGCGAGGAACACATCCTTGTTCGGTTTTGTGAGGGTAAACTTTGCCGGTGTAAATCTGTCATGCTCATCTGGCCAAGTGTCTTCACGAACTCCCATGTCGCGTAAATCTTTCCTAGCTTGAAGGTGATCTTTTGTCTTGCCGGGTTCGTTAAGCAGCGTATACAGCACATTGTCACAAACATTCTTTTCAATGTGCATTACATCAAGACTGTGGCGAAGTAAATTAGATCTCCAATACGGAAGCGTGAAGAAGATACTTATCTTCTTCCACTGCTGAGGCGCCGAAGTCCTGCGCGTCTTTTGGCGAGTTTGTGCTGAATCGTCGCTTTTTCCAAGCTCGACGTCAACATGCTCAAGCTGCTGTAAGATATCTGTACCGGACAAAGTCTGAGGTGGTCCTCTTTTCTCTGGTTTCCCATTGAAGCGATTCCGTTGCAATCTGAACTTATGCGTTCCATCGAGAAACCTCCGATGCCCCATAAAGCACCACTTTCGGCTGTGGGGAAGGCGCAGTGCGTCAGAGTCGAAATTGCAAGCCGGACACGCCGACCCAGTGTGCACATTCCAACCAGATAATGTGCCAAGGCCAGGAAAGTCACTGATCGTCCACATCAAGGCTGCACGCATGTTGAACAAAGTCTTGCTGTGAGCGTCGTACGTCTTCAAGCCGACATTCCACAGGTCAAGTAATTCCGCAATAAGCGGTTGGAGATATACATCGATGTTATTGCCCGGTGCCTTTTTGCCTGGAATGATCATAGACATAATGAAAGAGCTTTGTTTCATACACATCCAGGGGGTAAGTTGTAGGGAACTAAGACTACCGGCCAAATGCTGTAACTTGTGCTAAGATTCCCGAAAGGATTGAAACCGTCGGTCGCCAACGCAAGCCGGACATTTCTGGGGTTAGTCGCAAAATCTGGAAAGTCGTTGTCAAACGTTTTTCAAGCAGCTGCATCCCGCGGATGTCTTAATTTACCGTCTTCATTTTTATCAACGGCATGCCACCTCATGTGCTCAGCAGTTTTAGATGACATAAATAATCTTTGTAGACGAGGTTTCAAAGGGAAATACCTGAGAATCTTTACAGGTTTCTTCTTCTACTTTTTCCCCTTCCGAATTGTCTTGTACCTCGATGTGTGACATCTCTTGCACGTCTCCCTGCTGGAATCGTCTCCCCAATACAGCATACAATCATTTGGGCACGCATCAATCTTTTGATAATTCAACCCCAACCTGTTGATGATCTTCTTGGCCTCGTAGAAGGTTGTGGGAATCTCGGCGTCGGGGAATGCATCTTGTAATAAGTCGAGCAACATCGACATTCCCTTATCCGTGATCCCACACAAGCACTTGATATGATACAATTTGATCAAGAAAGATAATTTAGAATATTTGCCACAACCTTGATATAAAGGACGATCTGCCTCATCCATCAAGATGAAAAAATCCCGAGCTGCTTCATTCCCCATAAAAGCCGGCTCAGAGCCATGCACTTCTTCGTTGAAGTTGTATCCTTGAAATCCAAACGCATCACGCACAGCATCATTCATAGGATCATCTTCATCTACTTGAACGCCTACTTGAGAACTTCAAGGAAGAGCCTCGTCATATCTAACGCCGGCCTTCTCACCATGAACTGCCCAGAACGTATAGTCCTCAGGGAAAGGCTTCACAAGCAAATGTTCCTTCACAACATTTCGTGGATGCCACTTCTTGAACTTGCATTTCTGACACGGACAGACGATCTTGCCGTTACAGCTGGCGTGAGTGAATGCGAAATCTAAGAAACTGTTTAATCCGTACAAATATTCAGGAGAATTGCGCGGCAACCTTATCCATGATTTATCCATAGCTACAAGTGAGAGAGAAGAAAGTATAGAGAAGAAGATGAGTGAGAAGATAATGACGAATGCCTAGAACCTTATATTTTGAAAATCCAACGTTTATAACTTTGTAGCGGTTATTAAAACGCTACACCAACTGCTACAGAAATTCCAACGTTTATAAATTTGTAGCGGTTACATATATAAAACCGCTACTAATATTCAAGCCGTTAATTGGTGGGAAATTCAAAATGTACTTGTTGAGTATTTGTAGCGGTTTTATATATAGAACCGCTACTAATATTCAAGTCGTTAATTGGTGGGAAATTCAAAATGTACTTCTTGAGTATTAGTAGCGGTTATATATATAAAACCGCTACTAATATTCAAGCCGTTAATTGGTGGGAAATTCAAAATGTACTTCTTGAGTATTAGTAGCGGTTATATATATAAAACCGCTACTAATGTTCAACGTATTAGTAGCGGTTATATATATTAAACCGCTACTAATATTAAAGCCGTTGGACATTAAATATAAAAATAATTTTCTAATTTGTAGCGGTTATACATAAGATAACCGCTACAAATGTGCACAAAGGCGGCAAATTTCAAAATTCAAATGATTTGAGTGTTTGTAGCGGTTATTAGTAAATAACCGCTACAAAGATATATATTTATAGCGGTTTCTGAAGGGAAACCGCTACAAATATATAAGTAAATTTGTAGCGGTTATGAGTTCAAAACCGCTACAAATATATATCTTTGTAGCGGTTATGAACTAATAACCGCTACAAATATATACATTTGTAGCGGTTTTAACTTAGAACCGCTACAAATATATATATAATTTATTTTTTTTTAAATTTAGATTTAAATCATTTATAAATTATTTCAATGCGATATAATAATATAAATATATTTATATAAAACACAATAAGAAAATTCTGAAATAAAATCTCATAAATATTTACAAATGTTTAAAAGAAAAGAAAATGTCCTAAACTAAGAAGCTGGGGGCTGATCCTCTGGTGCTCCCTCAGGTGGAGCTCCCTTAGATGCCGCTGGATCGGGCCGCTGCGTAGACTGAACCGCACCATCCTCATCAGCAGGAGGAGGAGCTGTAGGAGGAGAAGTAGTGCTCGGGACGACGTAGCGAGGGACAGGGGGGACTGCTGGATGCTGCTCGTCCGGGAACAGCCGATTCCATGCTCCCTCGAGCATAGTGTTCGCGATCTCACGCCACTGCGTCTGCTGCGCGTACATAGTGTCTGCGTGGATCGCAGCTGCTGCACGTGCATCTGCTGCATCTACTGCTGCTGCTGCGCCATCTGCTACTGCGTCTGCTCCAAATCTGACCGCAGCTGGTCAATCGACTCGTCCCTCCGACGTCTGACCCCTCTAGAGCTGCCAGCCTCAGAGGCGGCGCTCCTGCCGTAGATCATGCTGGGTCTGGCGCCTATCCCCATCCCCCGCACTCGTCCGGGGTGCTCAGGCTGAGCCAGACCCGCCTTCAGAGGAGCCGTCGGGTCCACTGACCCCTGTGACTCCTCAGGCTGGGTCTGTCGCAGCTCAGCCTGCGATTGCTGCATCCGCCCCTGCCATTTTATGAAACAATTAATAATTACCATTTTTCATTATTAACTTGGTTTTATAAAAAATATAATAATAAAATTACTTACAATGGCCGCCTCTGCCTGCTGAGAGGTCGCAGTCCCGTCACGGTGTCTGTGTGTGATGGCGTACAGCTCCGCATAGTCCGTTTGACGGTTCTCCTGCTGAGCCCTCGTCTCCTGAAACAATTACAAAACAATTAGTATTATGAAATAATCAACTAAAAGTAAGTGAAGCACTTGAAAAGTTACCAGCTCACTGTAGGTCACAGCAAAGGTCTTCGATCCTGCTGTGTGGTGGATCGTCTGCTGCGCCCGGATCTTGGCGTTCCTCCGAGCAAGCTCCTGGAAAAAAAAATTAAATGTATTATAATTTAAAATTAAATACAAAATAAATTGATATTATAATTTAATATTTAACAATTACAAAATTATATATCAAAAATCTAATAAATACATTACCTGCGCCTCAGGGCTCCTCCTGAACTGGACAAAACGCACCCAGTCTTTCGGCGGCACGCCGTCCGGGACGCTCTCCTGCAGCTGCTCCAGAGGCATCGTCCCGTCCCCATCCACACTGTGGAAGAGACGGTTCCTCCTGTTCCTCCAGGCGTCGCCCATCTTCATGAGGGCGTACCTCTTCCGGTTGGCCCGGACGGCAAACCGCAGCTGAAAAAAATACATTTAAATATCAATAATTATAAAAACCATAATTTTAAAAAAATAATTAAATAGAATTAATTAAAAAAATATTAATTAAATAGTTTTAATTACCTGAACCACCTCCTCCCAAGCCTGGTCCTTCGGCCCCTTCGGAATGTGCCTCCACGTCGGGAAGTGAAGGGGGAACCGCATCCAATTCGATCCCAGGTCGCTCAGGAAGCGGTTGAGCAGGTGACCCCCATTGTGGATCGGCTGGTCAGTGCCCTCGTTCCACGGCACTATAACTCGCAGGGACCGGTCCATGCTGTTCAGACCGGCCACATCCAGCCTCCTCGTCGACACGTTCCCCTGCTCATCTGCACAGTTGACCGCACGTTAGATAAATTATAATTCAAAGTTAACATTTCTAATTTAAATAAATAATTTACTAAATTAAAAAATTAATTTACCTTCGACCTGCACCTCAAACCCAGTGGACCGCGAAGACGACCCTCGTGGGTTGTTCTGCTCCCGAGCGTCCTCCTCATCGAGGAACCGCTCCATCTCCCTGAACCCCATCGGCATCTCGAACTCCTCCTCGTTGAGGAAGTCCTCAACGCTAATCTCTGGTCCCTCCACCTCAAGCACCTCTGCTGTGGTCGTCGCCTGTGGGATCGTCTGCGGTTCCTGTGGGGGGATGGGCTGAGATGCCTCGGTAGACCTGCCTGCGCGCTGCCCCCTCCCTCTGCCCCCTGCCCGGCTGCTGCCACCCCGTAAAGTCGGTCTGGGGACCACAGGGGCCTTCCCCTTATCCTGTCCTGAAGCCATATCAACTGTACAAATTTAAAAAAAAAATAGTCCATTATTATACAAAATATAATAAAAATACAAATATAAATAAAAATACGTGTTATATACGTACCTCAAGTGCAAATACTGCGGAATACGGACCAAAAACTCCTATAGATACGTCTGAACGCTCAAATCTCGAAGAAATCACTCAGAGAAACCTCAGGAAACAAAATGAGCAAACGGAGAAATGAAGGAGGTGGGGGGTTTAAATAGCCAGTAATTAGTAGCGGTTATTAAAATAACCGCTACTCTAACCGCTACAAATTTCCAAATTTGTAGCGGTTCTACAATAACCGCTACAAATCTTCACAACGTTTGAAATTCTGTAGCGGTTATTGCCCAGAACCGCTACAAATTTGGAGTCTCTTGAAATTCTGTAGCGGTTCTTGCCCAAACCGCTACAAAATTCTGACCTTTGGTATTTTGTAGCGGTTATTGTGCATTAACCGCTACAAAATAACCGCTACAAGTTTTGGCGGGAATTTCGCGCCAAATTTGTAGCGGTTTTTTGTAGGAAACCGCTACAAATATTCTTGCCGCTACAAATTTGTAGCGGTTTAGGTAAAAACCGCTACAAATGTCATAATTTGTAGTGGTTTAATATAACCGCTACAAGTCCACCGCTACAAAATACCTTTTTTTTTGTAGTCCTAGTGAGGGTACTTTGGATCTAACTAATGTTAATCAAAGTGAGCCTAGCAATGATCTGAGCCAGGAACACAGTGAGCCACGTAACCAGCCTAGGCAAAGGGGTAGGAGAGCCACCCGATTGGGAGACATTCCTCTCAATCGGAATACCATGGAAAAGATTCTGATTGAGTTTGATAGATATTAAAAACCAATCGGGTCTAATGTAAGCTGGTATAGGAGTTTTGTTGGCTTTCTAGCATATAACAAGCCTAGCATCTTGATAGAGTAATGGAGAAATGTGGATAAAAGTGTGAAGCGACATATTTGGGAAACTATCCAGCTCACTTACGACATTCCTGAGAGTGAAGTCTTGTATGACAAGATAATGACGTATTGTGATGAACGCTGGAGGAAGTTTAAGATAAGTCTAGCCAACAATTATGTGCATATCGAGGTGGAAGAAAGTCATCCTCGTCTTAATCCGTGCGACCAGTATTCTTATATTGGTGAACACACTTGACAAGAATTCAGACGGCTTCGGACTACTCCAGAAGCATTGGTGAGTTGCCTTATTTTGCATTTGATTTACTTATGAATTATGAAATGTCTTTATTGATTTACAATGACTTAATTTTTATTTCTTATTCACAGAAAAAAAGGAAAAAGGCCCAAGAGAGTGGTAGAAAGAATGATTGCCCCCATACAATGTCTCGTGGGGGTTATGCGAAGGCCAAAAAAGACTTGTTGGCAGCCAAACGGAAGAGATTGGAAGAAACAACTCAATCCGATCCTTCTGTTCTTCTTTCTCCACCATCTCCTATAAGTCACGAAGAGAAGTGGTAATTCGCTCATCAAAAGAGGAGCGGGTCTTATACGAGTGAACAATCTCGTATAGTTGGTGAGAAAATTGTAAGTATTGTTGTTATTAATTATTTAGTAAACAAATTTCATTACTAACATTTGTCGTCTGTGTCCTATAAGAGGAGCTTAAAAAACAAGCCAAGGGATCGTTTAGGTCAGATGAGAGGAATGACATCCTGACCGTAGCTATAGGAAAACGTGAGTATCTCGGCTGTGTCAGGGGGGTTGGAGGAGGGGTAGGCATAAGGGATTACTTTAGAGCACCCCTACGCCGTTCCTCAAATATTATGGTGACTAGGGAGAAGATGAAGCATATATTGGCCACTGTGAGGGCGGAAGCTAGGGCTGAGGCAGAAGCATCATTTAATGCATGATTTGAAGAAAGGTTCAGCAAGATAAAGGAGGAATGGATGATCATAATGAACACAAGACAAGCAAATACCAGTGCTCCCCAGGCTCATTCCCTAAACCCTAAACAGAGCACTAAAGAGAGTTGTATTAGTCAGTCATCAGAGGGTTCTGGAAAAGAAATTGGTGATCTTTGTGACTTGTTTGTGGAGGATCCTCTGAGATAATTAGTTGTACGGGGGAGCATGCACAACTTGGGATCAACTATCCACCACCAAGAAATAAATAATGATCAAGTCATAGTGGCAATTGAAAAGGTGATCGTTGCAGATGCACCTTTCCCTATCCTGTTGATGACTTCAAGGTTGTGGGCGATGTCCTCAACTCTTTCATCTTGTGGCCAAAGAACCTTGTTTCTGATTGAGCTGAGGAATCTCTACCACCTCCATCTCCACCTCCACCTCCCTCCACTCAAGATGTTTCACGTCCTCCATTGAATGTCATGCAGCAAGTGATTCTGATGGCATATGATACGTCCTTTTGAACAAGAGATTGACCTACTGAGTCAGCTGTTGGCAAGTCAGGGGCGCAGTGCTATCTTGAGAGGGATGGTTTAATGTCCCTGGTAGCTCCTCTACAACAGCTTACGATTTCTATTGTCCAACTCTTTTTAATGTAAGTATCTTCTCAAATTGGAAATTAATATTTTACAAATTATGTCGTTAAACTTTGATTTGTGTACTTGCATTGTTGTAGGTACATGAATCGTAGGTTGGTTGACTCTGACAAAACCAATAAATTTGGACTCCTATGCCCACTTCAACTATACGATAAAGGGACCACTGCTGCTATCAGACACACATACTTATCGCACAGGCTTAGTAAAACCCCAATTGAGTGTTTCTTGTTTCCATATTTGCATGGGTAAGAAACAAATTTATATTTCATAATATACATAATGTTTTATATTTGCTTAAAAGTCTTCCCTTTTTTCAGTGATCATTGCCAATTGGCTATTTTGTGCAAGAAGAGTTATTCTGTCATCCTCTTATGCTCCATCCACCTCAGCAAGCCAACTAGTGAATTGAAGAAATCCTTGAACTCGTAAATTTTCTTGCATTATTGATTACCTTTCGTGTGCAAAATTTATGGAATTTGTGTACAATAAGTAACCTTTGTGATTTTGATGATATAGGGCTATGCGGACATTCCTACACACTGCTTGTGGTAGGCCTATTCGTGAACTAAAAGACCCTACATGGATCTTGCCAAAGTTTAGTTACATATTGGTTTGTTTTAAGAATGTATTCAATAATAAGCCATGCTTTAATTTTATACTTGTTTTAATGATATCATATTATTTTTCAGAACTGTAGGCAACCACCGGGGTCCAACTTGTGTGGGTTGTATGTTCTGAGGCACATTTATAATATTATTACCCTAGGCACGACAGAATTTACTGAAAAGGTAAATGTATATATATTTCAAAAATTTTGTATTACTTTTATTTTTTTTAAGTGAAGTTAATGTTTTGCCTGACTTTGGTGTTTCAGAGTTTGAACTTGCTAACCCCTTTTCAGAAGAAGATATCAATCACATTCGCAATTGTTGTGCTAAATTCATTTATGAACTTTTACAACAGTGAATTTTTGTAAAACTGAGGAATTTTTTGTATATATTGATGAATTGACATGTTGGTTGGTTGCAAATATTGTTGGTTGCATGATTTGATTTGATTTGTTTGTTATTTTTTTGATTATGTGCAACCATGCATTTATATATGTGAATCTGTTTGAGCCATATCATTGACCTGCATGTGTTTTAAACAATTATGCGCGCGCGCGCGCACACACACACAATATATATGATGGTTTTAAACAACACATTACAATTAATAACTTTATGACACTTAATAAGTATGGCATTGGAAGTAATAATTCCAGGATGCGTTCTAATAACTAACATAATCACACATAATTAAAAAAAATTATAATACTTTTAAGACCGGTTATAAAAATAACCGGTCTTAAAAGTTATTTTAAGACTGGTTTCGCATATAACCGGTCTTAAAAATTCAATTTTTAAGACCGGTTATATGCGAAACCAGTCTTAAAATAAAAAATTTTTAAGACCGGTTGCATATGAAACCGGTCTTAAAAATGTTCTGTAATTGCCTTACAAAAGAGGTCTTTTAAAACCGGTGCTCATGACAACCGGTTTTAAAATTGTTTACTTTAAGACCGGTTATCAATACAACCGGTCTTAAAAGTGACATACTTTTAAGACCGGCTGTATCAAGATCGGATCCAAAACCAGTTTAAAAAGTCAATTTTAACCGGTCTAAAAAGCCATTTTTCCATTAGTGAGGTCCCATTTATCAAATAAATTTTCAATTAGGTATTTATAAGCAATTTTCCCAATTTTTTTCCAACAAGCAAAATTAAGAAATTACTCTTGAACTAAAGCGTACAATTTACTTTTCCGAGTTTGCAACTTGTTAAAGAAGAGTTCTATCTTATTTCAAGATGGATTGATTGAAATTTAACTTATGTGATTGAACAATTGAATTTCGAATATAATTTACTGGTCAAAGAGATCCTTATCTTTGTGAAAGTTAAATGTTGACTACTCTTTAACAAGTTGAAAATCTGAAAAGATAACTTATAAATAATATTTTTTCCTGCAAAGTTATAAATATGAGAATATAGGTTTATTTTATTTTTTATGAATTCTAAGGTAACTAGTAGTTTCACACTTTCATTTCTAATTCCTAATCACTTAAATAGCTTTAGTCCTTTTTAGAGTACTTTGCAAATGGTCCGGTTCCGGTCCTTATGCTCAATAACATAAATAGGCTATCCTTTTAGGATTTTGTTGTTCTGATGTTATCCCGAATTATATATTTTATGGGGATAATGACATTTATACACTTGTTAAGGGTGTTAATTACAATGAAAGGGCAAGAATTATATAAATTTCAGAGAAGCTAGAATCAAACTAATAATATAAGAATTAAAAGGCTTAAAAAATATTTTGTAAAATTAAAGAATCAAAACTAAAACATTACATAACAAAAAATTAGAGGAGTAAAGTATAATTTTTTTCCTTTTCCCTTTTTTTCATTAATCAAGCCCGCCCCGCAATACTTGCCTATAGTATTGCTTATTATCTCCTCCCTTAGTCACTTTTGGGACGTTTGACGTTTAATCATTAGAAATTTAGAATTTGGATTCAATTGAGATTCGATGACACAAAATGAATCAATTATCAGAAAGGTAAAGGTCATGGCAGATCAACAAGATAATCCTAAGAGATTCGATTGCTTAATCAAGCATCAATCCCGTGGATTTCAAATTTATGATTAAAAAATTATATTATAAAATCCCGTTCATTTAATTTAGACCCCATAATATCTAAAATTTAGATATTTTTTTTGCCCAGATAAAATTTAGATAAATGGTAATGAGTGCCAGACAATTGTACCAGAAAAAAAATATCAGTGTTAAAAATGAAGTATACTTGTATAAAGAAAATGAAATATACTATTATAATGCCTTAATATATGCATAATAAAACTTTTTACAGATTTTTATATTAATGTTATCTAATAATTGATTCATTTTGTGTCATCGTAGCCCCTTCAGGCGTTAATTGCAAATTTTTGGGAAATGATATACTGGAGGCCTGAAATTAATAGCCAACACATTCTTCATATTGAATGAATACATATACAATATATTGCCATTTGGAAGAAGATACTTCACTTTTTCCTCTTTCTCATTTTCTTTTCATAATTTCATCTCCACCCTTAGATCATGAAATGAATGATTTATATTTGATATTTTATAAATTATTATCACAATATTTTATAACTTAGAATTTATTTATTTTTGTATTGTGGTTATGAATCGTATAGGTTGGATTTTAAAAGTAAAATAATACTCCCTCGGATACTAAGGATAAGACCCAGTTGAATTTTTTTAGAGAGAATAAGGAGGCTAATTAAATTATTTTAAAGTATTTATATTTATTATTGTTTCTAAACTAATTTTTCTGACTTATATAGAACATATGATATAATTAAGCTACTTATTGAGTTTCCTTAATCTCTCCAAAAGAAAGTCAACTAGGTCTTATATTTAGAAATGGATGTAGTACTATTATTTTAATACTCCCTTCCGTCTTTAGTATAGACATATTTAGGATGTTGATCTTGGTCCTAAATGTAATATATATCATTCATATTTGTCAATCTGTTTCTAATTTACCCCTATTGATATTCTCTTACAATAGTCAAGGAGAGGGAATAAGGGACTTAAAGAAGATGATAAAGGTGTTTTAAAAAATACATGTCATATTAATAAACTTAATTAACTTTATTAACCTAGTCAAATTAGATAAATATGCCTTATATTAACAATAGGAGTAAGTATTATATATGATATAATGATGATGCTTATACCCACAATCTCATTTCAATTCTTACTTTTAGGGTGTGTTTGGTTTGAGGGGAGGGGAGGGTGGGTAAATTACCTTTTTGGGTTGAAGGTATTTAAATTTTGGGCGGGAACCTAAAATTTAAAAGAAATGAGAAAGTAAATCTTAGGCGGGAATTCAAAATTAAAAAAAAAATGAAAAAGTAAATTTTAGATTTTTTTAATCCAAAATTATAATTTTACTACCCCACCCTCTCCTCCCTTCAAACCTAAGCAAGTTTAGAGAGAAGGTCAAGAAAAGCAAGTATAGAGAGAGCATCCGGTGACACCTTTTTCTCACTTTCCGTCGAATATATCCACATTTTTATTATATTTATCAAACATTTCTCATTGTCCTTGATAAGTTCAACTTCGAAACTTGCATTCCCCTTCAAAGTTGCTGTTTTTGGAAATTAAAGCTATATCTGTTGACTAAAATTCATTTTTCATTTTCGTATACTATATATGTATCTAATTTACCTTGTACGGCCAGTTTTCACCAGGTTGGTTTTATTCCAACTTGATAGTAAGCAGCACATAAAGTGACGGAAATTAAAAAAGCAATCCTGGGGAGTTGATGGTTTACTCAGTCTGCTTTCTCTTGTGGAATTCTAAACTTTATTTCGTTGCCAAAGGCAAAAAGGAAACAGGATAGAGTAGGGTTGTCCATGTGATCCCGCTCCTGGCAGTCCTGACCCAGTCCCGACAAGATGAGGACTAAAAATCCCAGCCATACTGGGACCGGGATCGTGAATAGCCGGGACCGGGAGTGAAAGATACTGGGACCGGGATGGGATCCGGTTAAGCCTTCGGGATTCCCGGCCCTGGTCCCAGTATCTTATGTATACTTTTATTTTTATTATGTTAATTTTTAAAGACACATGACTTGGGTTTTGGTTATAATGAGGGTTAAAATAGGCCCAAAACTGATAAAAATGAATCCAATTGTGAAAAAAAAAGAAAAAAAAGAACCCAATCTCATCTCATTCGTATCAGTCAACCCAACCTGATCTGCGATTTCATTGCCTCTCACTCTCTGAGCCTCTTACTCTCGAAGTCGATCATTCTCAGTCTCTCACGATCTCACCTCTCGCTTTGCAATTCGCTAGACTCTAGGGTTCTCTTCGTTCTCACTTCTCGCTCTCGCCTTCTCAGTCTCGGACTTTCGGCTTCGCCTTCTCGGTCTCGTCTCGGCTTCGCCTTCTCAGTCTCTCGGCAGTTCCATCTTCTTCCGCTACATCAATCGGCAGTTCCAACCTCTAGGTCGGCATCCGCGTCTCCTCCACCTGAGCTTGCTCGTTCTCACGCCTAGGTGTCCCATCTCCCGTCGCCCCTCGCCGAGTTGTCGTCATGGCTGAGAGGTATTATCTAAATTCCCCTCAAATCTCTAATTAAGGTTTTTCCCTGTTGCTTGATGACATTCATTGTTCTGGTTCTAAATAAGGTTTATTTGTTTGTTCCGGTCTTGTTTTTTTGTTCTATGAGCAACAATTATTAAATTCTGGTCTTGTTTCTTTGTTTTGTGATTCATTGTAAATAAGGACTGAATGGTTTAGTTGGTTGTTTGTCATGTCACTAAGATATGGGATAATAGTGCTGAAAAATGCAATAAGGGATGGTTGTATTTTCCAATTGGAAATGTTTTTTTTTTTGTCCGAACAAATGGTGGGACTATCTGAAAAAAAATTCATGTGTTTGTGTGTCAAATCGGGAATTCTTGATCTTGGTCCCGAGATAGTCCCGGTTGTTCCGGGACTGGGATTATCCCGGGACCGGGACCGGACACAAATTCTCAATCCCGGCCTCATATCGGGACGGGACCAGGACCCGGTTCCGGATTTAAACACCCCTAAAATAGAGTAGGTTGACAAGGATAAGCGTTGTACTTGATCCGTTTGGTAGGGAGTAGTTGGGGACAACTAAAATAAGAATAATTTTTTTACCAAAAAATAAGAATGCTTTTTTTTAAAAAAAAAATTAATTAATAATATTTGAGTTGTCTGGTGTGCAAGCTTATCCAATAGTTCGAGAGATTATAAAATGGAAGTTGGTATTGCAGAAATTCAAAGATTGATTCTATGAATGGGTGCAAAGAATTATTAATAACATATTTAGATTTTTGCTTTTAATTCTCTATATTTCTACGTACGTTAGTTCTCATAATTCTAACATTTATTTTATTATGACTCTATCAATCATATTAGCTACTTGATTCTTTTGGTTAATTCATCAATATCAACATTAAATATAGATTTTACAACAAGTGTATATATTTTATTTATACTTGATGGCACTCTAGGGCCTAGGCCTTATTTCAGCATCATCGCTGATCGGATCCCCGCATCATTTATTTCATTAGTGTTCTTTATAAAATTAAAAATATATTAATAATTTAATTGTAAAAATTTGGATTATGATTTTATGGCAGTCTAACTAGCCAGCAGTGAATAAGTACCTCAATCAAGTACTTGATTAATTCAGTTTTGATACTCCCTCAGTCCTATTTGTAATAGCTAATTAATTGTGGATTTATTTTGGTCTTGTTTAAAAAAAATTATCTTTTTTGTCTCCTTTATTTATTAATCTCTTCTCAAACAACCCGTATATATTAGAACATAATAAATTGATTGAATTAAATTTGCCTACTCTCTCATTAAAGGATGTTTTAGAAAATTAAGATGTCTTAACAGCCAATTAACTTCTTTTTTTTTTAATATACGTGAATTAGGTAGTGATCAATATAATAATGATAGTGATGTCTTATAATTAGTACAGAGGTAACCATTTTTTGATCACTCAAGCGTCCTAATCACTCAACCGTAAATCAAGGCGTCTTTAATTTCGTTACATGATCTTGCACAGAGGCAGTCTCTATCAATCTAATGCAGATCCAGGCATGTGTGTTTGGATTAACTTTTCGAGAATAACTTTTACAATTTATGAGATAAGTATGTGAGAGGAGTTTTGTTTCAAACTTTTGATTTATGAAAAAGGGTTTTTAAAACCACGGTTTGGAGCTTACCCAAATACACACATGAATCCATGTCACATAAAGAAAGAGGTTTCTTTAATTTATTTATATTTATTCATTTCATCACAAATATATGGAGAAGTACACAAACCGGCAGCTATATTATTTATTCATTAAATTCCATCAGACATTTAATTGTTATTTTTTTAGAAGAAACAACACCAACAGCTTGCATTATTTATTAGAGCCACACACTCTTGATCCATTATCATATTTAGACGTGAACTTGAGAGTCATAAGAAGCTCCAATCTTCCAATCCCCAGGAATTGCACTCTTGGACGACTGAACCCAACCTTTTCTTCCACTTAGTTGCAGCCGCAGCTTCAATGGTCCACTCGGAGCGCCAACTATATCAAACACTGCCCCATACACTCTTCTCATTGGCTTCCATTCATGACCATCATTCTGTATCATTATCATTTCAATAAGTTGATCATATATAAGCACAAGTAGTAAGTTCCTCAAAGAACAATAAGGAAATTGACTAGCAGTAAGTTAAGAGTATCATATGGTAGGTCCCTTCGGGGACATCCGATAAAACTAGAACAATGCGGAGAAGATTAGCAAGGCCCCTGCGCAAGGATGACACGCACAAATTGAGAAATTGTTCAAATTTTTAAAAAAAAGAGAGAGTATCATACGTTATAGATCTCAACGGCAGTGACGTCATTCATGCCAGGGACGTAGAGAATGACGAGAGCAAGGTAATCCGGGTATCTGCTAGACTCGTGGATCTTGATACGCACGTTGTAACCTTCATATGTACAGGGTACCCTCCTGTATTCGATGTCAACGGTTCCGTATTTCTTGAGCTCGGCCGATGCACTAGGGTTTCGTCCTAGTTTAGAGAAAGCATTTGGACTCATAATGAAGTCAGTTCTGTCTCCTGCTCCGTAGTCTGTTGCCACTACCATCGTTCCATACTCATCGCATAATCTTGAATTCTTGCATCTTACCTGATGACACCATCGTTCATGAGACAATAATGTATATAGAAATGTGTTAGTTGAGTCGTTAATTAGTCCGTTGAGACACTTACTTGGTAGCAGGCACCACATCCAGCTCCACCTCTCCATAAGCCAGACACGCCTGCAACCCTCCCATAGTTCACACTTCTGCCGTAATCTCCATATCCACAAGCTCCGGCTGATTACATAATATGTATGTCATTTTGTCAACAATAATCATATAAATAAACACACACACAAGATATATATATCTATGTCCTATATCTTAAAATTAGTCACATGGAGGTTTTGGGTGCATACTACAAACTTAAAAGCTCATAATGCAAGCTGGCTGCAGAATAAGGCCCCTCAAGCCTCTAGGTTGTACTCGTTTGGCAACGTCAAAAAAGTGAATTTTTTAAATATTTTTCTGTAAGTTAAGATAAAACTCCTCTAACATAATTAGCTCAAAAGCCATAGAAACACTTCTAAAAAACTAAGACATGGATTTTCTTAAATGATGCGATATGAGGGGAGGGGTAATTATTTGAGAAGTTTGACGTACTTGGGGTTCCATAGCCATCGGGGGTACTATAATAGGTGGTCCTGGAGTCTGTGAAACCTTGGGATAAGCATAGTGCGGGTAAGAGCAACAGCACGCAAGCAAAGCCAACTTGGTATTTTGAATGAAGTTCCATTGCTAAATGCCAAATTCAAACACACGAAGAAGAGCAACTACGTTAAATGTAAATTGTTTGGGTTAAGTGGTTTAGGAGGCAAAGATGAGGAGGGTATTTATAGATTACACGGAAGACCTTGTGCATATTCAAAGGGAGATAGGGTCCAACTTTTCTTCACCTTAGAACACGGGATTGGATTGTTTGAATAATTAAGCGCCCATAAGTAGACCTAGCATCGAAATCTGTGCGTGCTTATATATATATATATATATATATTCTCAGCTATCCATTTATGATTATGATGCCAAACAAATTGACTATCTATTTGGTACGTTTGCAAGTTGCCAGATTTTTTATATATAGGAAGATAGAGGAATACACAAATTTGATTCAAAGATTAGGGGCCGCATGGGAGTAGAGGCGGCTAGAGCCCATGGAAAAGGAATAATAAAGGACGTACGTACACAGGTAGTACATATATTCAAATGCTTCTGAAGGAAGAAACATTAGTAAAAGGATATTAAAATATTTTGGTAGGCTAGAGGTGTGGAGCTGTAAAAACACAGTTAAATTAGTTATTTATAAAAATTATGTGTTGGCTTATCTAAAATATCTTTTTAAATCGTTTGTATTGAAATTTATAACTACCTCTTAATGCAAAATAATTTAAACTCTCTCGACATGTTTAATCAATAGAGATATAGTTTACGAAAAAAATGATATATATTGCAAACAAAGTGAATTGATGAAGTTTTATATCTAAGACTAAATTCAACATCCAGTTAACTCTTATATTAGGAATTGGAAGTAGTATTATATGTAATTTCAAGCCATATAGTAATTTTCTTGAACTAATTTTCTGGGCACCCTGATACCAGACTTAATGAGGAACAAGACTCGTTCAAGAGTAATTAAACTCAAACCTGAAATGTCAATTACGAATCACCTAAATTCTTTACTGACTTTGTCTTAAACAAATCTCCCTCCGCGTCTCCAAGGAAGGCTGGCATGAATGAGTCTTGCATCATCGGAGCCCATCGTAAAGTTTAATCTTAAAATTTAGATGCTGGAGGAAATAGTACAATAAACTATTAAATACATTTGTACTCTATTATAACCAACTAATAAGTAAGATCCCATATGTGCACTTGCATTTAAATTTACTTCTGACGAGAACAGCATAAGATGGTAGATTGTTAAAATATTCAAGGGCAAATGAACTTAAATTTATATGAAAAAAATTACACATCAGACAGAATTGTTCTTAATAAATAATATATCATAAAGTGGAAAAGCACTAACAAACTCCAGCTTTAAACTTTTAAGATGTAGTTTCTATTGTTTGTGAGATATTCTTGTGCAGTTGTGGGAGTGTCTGTGTGCGTGTGCTTTTTTCCGGGAATTTGGCCTCTCGAGTGAGTCTTATTGACACCTGTGTGGGACCCAATGGATTACATTACATCCTGTCCAATGGATGGGCTTTTTGGATTATGAGGCAGAGACTAATGGAAGATGAGATAATTGGGCTCATGAGAGATGCACTAACATGGCATGAGTTATTTGCATCGTAACCTAATTTGGGTCACTAGGTCAAATCAATGAACTGGTAAGTCAATCATGTAGCCTGTCTGATTAAGAGTTTTGGGCCATATAATTCCTTCCCGTTTTTTTTTGGATGGTTTATGCAATGGACTATTTTTTGCCTTTGATGCACCCACCTTCCAGGTATCCGGCGTTAACCTGAAGGCCAACGCCGGATTTACCGACATGGGCCCCCGACAACCGACTAGTCCTGGCGCCCCCAATCTGATAGGCCCGACAGGAATTCACCTCTTTGAGGCGCCCCAGGGGAGAGAACTTCCAACGGAAATTCTCTACACCTTCCCTTATTGAACGCGAACAGCATCGTTTTGAAATTATAAAAATAACAATCCATTATATTGTGCTTTAAAAACTTTATTTTATTGAATTATGTGTGGTTTATACATTAATGTTTGATTTGCTTGTAGATTAATGTCTTTTCTATTTAAATATTATTTCAATCATATCTTGTCTAACATCAAGTTAATCCTAATTTGAATCATTGACCCTTGATACATTGTCTTGAGCGATTTATTAAAGGGCTCCATCTGTGTAGACATGTGCCATCATCATAGCAGACAATTACATCAACAGCCTTTTAATTTAAAAAATTAGAGAAATATTGTTATAAAATTTTAATAAAGAGAAGATGTAAGATAGAATAATAAAAAAATAATAAAAAATGTTTAACTTCAATGGTCGGTTTTTTTTTGTGTTAAAATTAAACTCCTAAAAAAAATTTTCTCCTCTTCAGCAGTGCCACCCTTCCAAACCCTCCCAAGGGAGTTTTGTGCAGCCTGATTCACGAAACACTTTATTCTTTGTTTTTTATAAGTACATGTGACCTCTATTTTACAATAGCTTATTTTATGAAAACATGTAACAGCTAGCTTTATGTGATGGCAGTCCGCCCAGATCGAATTAACTCGAGAAATGACACTTACACCCAGTCAAATCGTTCGCCTACAATACGTTGCCTGTCCCTCTCTCTATATATATAAAGACACACACACACACGTGTATATGCACTAATTGTATAGAACCAAACCATGATGCATGAACGAAGAGGTTTCTTTATTGGTCTATATAATTAAATTCCATCATAAATGGATAATACACAAACCCCCTGTTATTTATGCATTATTTATTTATTCCTCGAGTAGACATTTTTATAGTAGACATGACAGTAACAGCCTGCATGCTTTAGAGCCACACAGGTTGCGTAGCCTACACAGGTTCCTTATCTAAGACATGAACTTGAGAGACGTAAGAAGCTCCAACCTTCCAATCTCCAGGGATGGCCCTCTTGGAGGACTCAACCCAACCCTTTCGTCCACTGAAGGAGGTGAAGCAAAATGATTTCTCTTATTAGAGGGTATACAGGTCATTTCACTTTCATTTTTTATTTTTTTGAGGTAAAAAAATAAAATTTAATTCATTCTATGTATATAGTTTGAGTGTAATCTAAGCCCTTCCTTCTTTGTATTTGTTTTGTTCCCGTTGTGCACCTGTCACGATAACTTGTCCACGCCTTCGTTGCAGGACACAAATAAAGATCGCAAACGCTGTCCCTTTGTTTTTTAATTTTTTTTGTTTTTTTAGTGAAAAGGTTGTTTTAAGTTTTTTTTTTTTAAGTTTGAACAAATCTGTGGGCTGTGTTACTTTATGGCGTGTTAGTTAAATTTTTTTCCTGTGCTAATTAAATTGGAACGCTTCTCAATTAATATTTTTTGTTGAATACTAAATTATTATTATTAATATTATTTCCTCTTTAAACCATATTTTAAATTGGCACGGCAGTTTTCTTTTAATTACCTGCTCCGGCCCAAGTCTATTTTGTCACTTCAATGCCTTTTATTTTTATTAGTCAAAGTCAAACACGGCACAACATATTCTTAATTGTTTTGAAATATTTAATATTCATATTTTAATAAAAATAGTAATGTAATTGTTTTCAATGAAGAAAAATATTATTTTGAAATCGATTTTGTAAAATTTAATATTGGATATTCAAATAATTCAGTACTATGTTTATTTTTGCGATCATATTTTCTCTTTCTTTCACCCGATCCCAAGTATCACTTGCATACCTTTTATTAGTCAAACACGCCACAATATATATATATATATATTTTTTTTTTTTTTGGTACAAAAAAATTTAGGTAGGTTCGGCACCAATCCTCTACCAAGGTCAGGGCACGGCCCCAAGGCTCTTTGAGCACTTATAAGGAACTTACGAGATCGTCTACCAACGAGGTCTCCTTATCGATTAGAAGGTTCGAACACACTTCCTTATGATCGGGATGGCAATGCCACAATATATAATTCTACAGTATTTTGTTAATTGTTTATTAAAAAAATGTAATTGTCAAGCGTCATCTATACATCATCGCTCACGTGGTAGTATCAGTTATATCAGGGCATGCATATATCTAGTGATGGATTAAGCCACCAATCAAGTGTGAAAAGAAAAAATGCTGATCTTTCGTTGTACGGCTTATTGCACCGACCAGCACACAGTGGGACTCCATATATATATATATATATCTACGATGTATGTATGTATGTACACAAATATATGTAAATATGAACGCACAAATTGCAGAGAGGTTTGTTAATTCACATATGTATATGAATCGCCACACAAATGAAAAGCAGACCAACACGTCATACATATATTCACTCCAGCAGAGCAACACATATGATTTAATTATTGAGATTCACACATAAGCATAATGTTTATATATTCAATCACGCCGTATTTATTTCCTGAGAAGACGACACAACAACAACAGCCACACGGGTTACGGCGTCGTATGATGTACGTACATAGATCATCGCATTATTATTCAAAAAATTCCAGGATCAGATGATGATTATCTAGGCCTTGAATTCCAGTGTCATAAATAGCTCCAACGTTCCAGTCAGCTGGAATCACATCGTTGGGTGACTCCACCCAAGTCTGGCTCCCACTGAATTGCACCCTCACCTTAAATGGTCCACTTGGCGCATTTGGTAAATCAAACACTCCCCCAAACGATCTCGTCAGTGGGATCCAAGTCCCACCATTATTCTGTTTCTCATTATCATCAGATTACCACAATTAACTCATACATATAATTAGTAGTACCTCAACAAGAAGCAATAATTAAGTTTTGAGAGTCTCTTACATTGGATATCTGAAGGGCAACGATGTCGTTGGAGCCAGGAACGTAGATGACGGCAATATCGAGGAAGTCAGGGAATCTGCTGTTCTCGTTGATCTTGATCTTAACGGTGGATCCATTGAAAGTGCATGGGACTCTCCTGTATTGGACGTCAACGACGCCCATACTCCTGAGCTGTTCCGCAGCATCTGGGTTCACTCCAAGTCCTAAGGAAGCATTAAGACTCATGACGAAGTCTATTCCGCCTCCTCCACCCATGTCTGTTACCACTATAGTCACCCCGTCCGTACTGCATAATTGTGGATCCGTGCACCTTACCTGAATAATTACAACACCATTGTTGTTCGTTACATTGAATTAATTAAACAAACACGTATATATGTATAATCATTATTGAAGATATGTACGTGTTTAATTTGCAGAGTCGTTAATTAATTAGTCCGTCAAGACGATACACTTACTTGGTAGCAGGCGCCGCATCCAGCACCGTCTCTCCACAGCGCATCAGACACATCGGCTACCCTCCCTGAGTTTTCAGTACTCCCGTAATCGCCAAATCCACATGCTCCGGCTGATAACATAATATGTATGTACGTGTGTCATTTCGTCAATAATAATATTTGGATGGGCACACTATGTCTTAAGAATCTAAAACTAAGCAGCAGCAAAATAATAAATAAAAAAACAACAACAACCACATGTAAGTTTTTGTATTTTAGTGCAACTGATAAAAAGGGAAAAAAATTACAAGAACCTGATTAAAAATCAAATGAAACTATAAGATCTGAAAAAAAAAAAAAGAATAGTAACTTACAATGGCCTCATTAAAAACAGGTGAAATCATAAGAACTCAATAAAAAAATATTACAAAGGCATAGTTAAGAATCAAATAAAATTATAAGAACTTGTAGGTTGATTTTTAAAGTAAGATAGAAATCATGTTTGCAAGCTAATATCCTCTAGGCTGAGCCATAGCTTTGCATATAAACATGGTTTTGATTTTGAATACACAGAACGTGATGCGTGTGGGTGTGGAGATAGCTAGGGGTAAATGAAGAGGAGTTCTACGTACTTGGGCTTCCACCACCACCGGGTCTAATGTCAAAGGTGGCTCTGGAGTCTGTGAATTGCGAGAGGCATAGAGCAGGCAAGAGCAACACACAAACAAGGATCACTGGGTATTTGGAATGAAGCTCCATTGATAAATCAATGACAAATTCAAGAGAGAGCAAATATTGAAACTATGAACTTTATATGCAAAGTATTGGGTTTTGTGGTTTGGCATGCCAAAGAGACGTGAGTGAGTGGTATTTATAGGTTCTAATGGAGGCCTTATGCAGGTATTGTTGTAAGGGACGTTCTATCTCCTTCGGATTGGATTTCATTGTAGCCCCTACCAATCTTGACCTTTGTTTAAAAACACATCATCATCTCGATCTTTTTGCGTGTAACTATATAATATTAATATATATCATCTCAAGTTTATTGATTATCTCTTTATGAATACAAGGCCAACTTAAGTCACTAAGAAAAGAAATAATACTTATTTTTAATTTTTTCCTTGTAGTTAATGTTTCAATATAGCCCATCGTTCTGGCAAAAAAAATAGTTAACTCATTGTATTTTTCTCTCTTCTTTAAAACCTCATTTAGGTAAAGTTGAAAAAAAATTTCAATTTAAGGTAAATTTAATGAGTTAATTACAATTTTTCAATTCCAATAAATTAGTTGAAATGATTTAGACTGTGGAGATGAAGTATATACTCGCGAGTTGACTCTCCGAGTTTGCAGTTTTTAACTTTCTAGCTTACCAAACTGAGTTAAGTCACTAGTAAACTGATGACCGTTATAAACTCGGTTAAACTTATGTATTTATACATTGAGTTTGATATTTTTCCGTTTCTAGTTTATAAAACCGTGTTAATTCACCCTTAAACTCGTGTTAACTTTTTTGATCTGATCATGTTGAACAGCTTTATATATGAGTTTTATAGAAATTTCTTTATTAAATACGGTAAATTATGAATGTTGATGAATTTAATTTCAATTATTTGGATTTAAAATATATTTAAGGGAAAATTCCAAAAAACTACACTCAAAATATAAAAAGGACAAATCAGTACATCGAAATTCAAAAAAGACGAATCAGGCGGGTGTCAGAAAAAGGAGGAATCTGTCCTTTTGAAATTTCGGTCAAATTACGAAAATGCCCTTCAGCCCTCAGTCGCAATAACAACATAGGAGTTGTTAATGGCGAATCATGAGTTGTTAATGGCGAGGTGAGTGTTGTTATTGGCCCTGAAACTTGTTAAGTGTTGAAAGAAGAAATTGGAGTTGTTAATATCGAATCTGGAGTTGTTAATGGCGAGATATGTATTACGTTGTTATTGGTCCTGAAATTTGTTAATTGTAAAAGAAGAATTGCAGTTGTTAATACCGAATCCGAATGTGTTAATTGTGATGATCATGTTGTTATTCTGAAGTGTGCATAAAGTGCTGAAGGGCATTTTCGTAATTTGGCCGAAATTTCAAAAGGATAGATTGCTCCTTTTTCTGACACCCGCCTGATTTGTCTTTTCTGAATTTCGATGTACTGATTTATCCTTTTTATATTTTGAGTGTAGTTTTTTGGAATTTTCCCTATATTTAAATCAAATTGTTGTTATTTTTTTTATATTTTAATTATTTATTATACATTATTAATACATATTTAATGATGAAAGTAAATTTTTATGAGTTTATGATTCGAGTTCATGATATTAATTTTAAACATGAAATTACCCTTATACCCATTCCAAAAAATTCCCAGCCCCAAACTATCATAGCCATCTTGAATATCCACCAGCTTTCACATAATCCACCGCGGCCACAGTAGAAAAAGCATTCACGGTCGGCCACCCCAAATAAAGTGAAAAATCAAACCAGACACAAGAACAAAAGATAAGGAAATCAACCCAAATCTAATAAGAACTAGAAACAAATAAGGCATAAAAACAAATTTCAAAACCAAAAGGATTTTGTGAGTTTGGGGAGATGAAGAACAGAAACAATGAGGACTAAAGAATAGAGAGGCAGAGGTCATAGTCAATCAACAAGGAATCACATATTTGAAACGACTCCAGGCTGAAGAACAAAGAACATAGAGATCGAAGAGGAAGAAGAAGAGGAGCGGCAGTCGTCGCAAGTCGAAGAAGGAGGAGGAAGAGATATCGTCATGCCAAATCGATGAGGGAGAAGGAGGAGAGGCCGCCGTCCGCCATTGTCCTTGCCGTCATCTCGACCCCCTCATCGTTCACCTTGTCGTCATCCTCGTCATTCGCTGATCTTGTACTTGCTCGCCGTCCGCTTATCTCGACCTTGCTCGCCGTCCACCATCATCCTTGCCATCATCCTCCGTCCACCTTGTTGTCATCCTTGCCGTCCGCTGTCGCAAATTCATCCTTGTCTTTGAGCAACGGATGTTTGAGGAAGAAAGGAGGAGGGGCCAAATGGCCAGAGTTTCACTTCTATGAGAGGTGGAAGTCAGTTCTTATGGGGGAACTAAGGAAGTGACTTCCATCAGTTTTGATGGAAGTCAATTCCACAAGGAAGTCAGTTCAAGCATACCAAACAACATAATTTTAAGATTCCACTTCCGCTTCTACTTCTCCAGCTTCAGTTCTCATGTACCCAATGGGGCATTAATGTTCTTAATTGATCCCGAATGAAAAGCAAAATTAATAAATTACTCTTGAACTAAACGGACAATTTACTTTTTCCACTGTGGGCCAAAGAAAACAAAGTTTTTCTTTCCGATTTGCAACTTGTTAAAGAAGAGTACTATCTCATTTTAAGATTGATTGATTGAAATTTAACTTGTACGATTTTGTAGTTCCAGTGATTGAACACTTGATTCGAATACTTAAATTTACTGGCCAATGAGATTCTCACGGGTCCTCACACCGTGTTCATCCCTCCAATTTTGGGGTGAAACAATTTTTTTAATATATTTTTATATATTCTTATTTATTTAAATTAAATTATATACTGCACTTTAAAATATTTTTTTATCTGGTATTTCAAATTAATTAATTTCTAATTATGCATTTAAAAATATTTTTTCTGCAATATCAGTAATTTGAAATATTTTTCCAATAACACCTAAAATTTGAAATATTTTTTTGACACCCGATATTTTAAGCTAATAGACTTTTAATACATAGAGATTTTTTCAAAAAATAAAAAATATAAAAAACTCCCCAAAATTGGGGGATGAACATTACATGCTCAGGATGAGAATGGAATGTGGATTCGATTCTTACAACTGTACTTGGTCAGGATGCATTTGCACGTAATGTCTTTGTGAAGATAAAGTGTCTGCAGACTACTCTTTAACAGGTTGCGAATCTGAAAATATAACAGATTTAAATATGAGAAGATAACTTTATTTTATTTTTTATGAATTCTAAGGCAGCTAGTAATTTCACACTTTCACTTCTAATTCCTAATCACTTATATAGCTCTAGTCCTTTTTAGAGTATTTTGTAAATGTTCCAATCCTTGTGCTTAATGACATAAATAGGCCATCCTTTTAGAAACTCGCTGTTCTGATGTTATCCCGAATTTTCTCATTGGGATAATGACATTTATACAATTGGTAAGGGCGTTAATTACAATAAAAGATCAAGAATTATAGAAATTTCAGAGGAGCTAGAATCAAACTAATAATATCAGAATTAAAAGGCTGAAAAAATATTTTGTAAAATTAAAGAATCAAACTAAGATATTACATAAAATTAGATAAGTAAAGTATAATTTTTCCTCAATCAAACTAAGATATTATTGAGCCGCCCCGCAATAATGCAATATCTTCTCCCTTAGTCTCTCTTGGGACGTGTGACGTTTAATCATTAGAAATCTAGAATTTGGATTCAAGAAGCAACGCGCAAAGGGATGGATATATATAGTTTACCTACAACAACAATTCCTTTACACGCACACACCTGTGAAACTCATCAACTTTTTTTTTTTTGTACTGTATATAATTTTCAGTAAATAACTAAGGAATAGTTATTCATTCTTAAAGCATAATATGGGTTTTGCTTCCTTCAATTAGATTTTTTTATCATACGCACAATCAGGAAGATCGAACCACTGATAGCATGCTTAAGAAGCATAATATAGAACCGTGGCTAAAGGAAAAGGAATACAAGACGTGCACGTGCAGTACACAGCTACATATTCATAAAAAAAAGGTAAGTAGCATATAAACCCTAAACCCTAAATACTTCTGAAATACTTAAAAAAGAAAAGAAAAGAAGCTAATTAAGTATCATGTATGATCCTTTTTTTTTTGCCAACTGGTCATGTGTAATCTATGAATACGGGATGGATGAAAATATTAATAACATATATATTTCAATTTTTACCTTTAATTATTTATTTCTATGACATTTTTCATTCTAACATGACATACTATGCGTAATGACATACTATGGTAAGGGTGTTAATTACAATGAAAGATCAAGAATTATATAAATTTCAGAGAAGCTAGAATCAAGCTAATAATATTAGAATTAAAAGGCTTAAAAAGTATTTGTAAAATTAAATATTCAAAAAATTAGAGGAGTAAAGTATCATTTTTCCTTTTTCCTTTTTCTCATTAATCAATCCGGCCCCGCGATAATGCGCGCAATATCTCCTTCCTCAGTCAATTTTGGGACGTTTGACGTTTAATCATTAGAAAATTAAGAATTTGGATTCAAGAAACCAAAGGGATGATGATATTGACCTCTATCTAATAAAACAAACTAGTAAATTACACATTCGAATGCTTCTAAATCACACATTTTCTGTACTATAGATAATTTTCGGTAAATAACTAAGGACGAATTATTCATTTTTAAAGTATAACACACACAGAAGTGGGTTTTGCTTCCTTCGATTAGATCTTTTTATGATATGCACAATCAGGACTATCAAACCACTGATAATGTAACTTCCTTAAATTTTTAAGGCTTAGAGTTAGTTGTAGTTTAAGTTTTAGTTAGTCAAAAAGTATAGAATAAATTAACAAAAAAAATATAAATTCTATGGAAAAAAATTCAAAAGAAAACTAAATACAAATAAACTATCTTATTAAAAAAATTATTTTAATATATGAGTATGCGTGTAAACTTATCTTATCATTGGGAAGTTAAAGAAAAAAAGAAAAAGAAAGAACAAAAAAAAATATTTTCTGAAATACTATACAACTGGCCAATATGTTTCTAAAAAGCAAGTGACCAAGTAAATAGCACTGTACAAAAACCAGACCGGACCAGCCAGTTCGACCGGTTGAACCGGGAACTAGCCAGTGGTTCGGTGTGATTTGATGGTTGAACCGGGAAACTGGGTCGAACCGGTTTGAAACCGGTTGGACCAGTTTCATTTTTTTTTATATTTTATATATATATATATATATATATTTTTTGCTTTTTTTAGGGGAAAATTGGAAGTTGAAGATCCAAATGAAGAGAAAAATAGGTAAAGAAAGAACAAATCTAAAAAAAATGAAGAAGATAAGGAAAAAATTTATTTAAAAAGATATAGTAATTATAGAAAAAGAGATATCATTGCATAAATATAAGCATTATAACTCATACTAATAGATTTTAAGTATTTTTTTCTAAAAATCTTCATTTTTATCTATAGAAGTTTAAAAATATATTAATATATATTGTCACTAATAAATTATAATATTTTAATATGACCGGTTCAACTACCGGTTAGACCCCGATTGACCCATTAACCCTCAAATCTATACTGTGAACGGTTCATTACCCGATCCGATTTTTCCGTTCCTCGCTCGTTAGAGATCAGGCGCCGCTTCCCACTGTCCGCGTTCACACTTCTCTCCCTTTCACTTTAGATTCGTGTTCCTACTTCTCTATCACTCACTATTACTCATGTCTTTTCACCCTCTTCATTTCCTTCTTTTATTTTTCTTTTTTAAAAATTTGGTGCCTTGTCATTTCATAACCCATTATAGTTGGCCTTTTCATTTATATTTTTCGTTTTGTTTCGTTGGTTTATTGGTGTTTGTGTTAGATTACCTCCCGCCCATCTTCTACATTAAATATATTAATTAGACTGTGTCTTTATATCTCGAGGTTAAATATAAAATATTTAATCAAGAATTATAGTACAATGTAATACATGGATTGTTTTATTTGAAGAATCTTTTATTGAATCGTAGATAATCTAAATGTCATATGAATAAAATAAGGAAAAAATGGATTTTTGATTTTTGTTCTAATTAATAACTAAAAGAAAATGTAATTTAATTAAATAAAAACTCAAATTAATTTAAATGATAGAGAAAGTATATAAATCTCACAAGTAAAAATTTAATCACACAAACTCAATCCACAATTTATACAAACAATTATCAAGTTTCTCACAAAACAAAAATATATAAATAGAAAACAAAACTAAATCAAACAAGAAGAATAGAAAAAAAAAAAAAAAAACTCCCCTATCACGTGCATGTGCATGAAGTCACGTACAGGAGGAGATGCACATGCCTATTGAACTCATGGCTTGATGGTGAAAGTGTTTTCCCTTCATTCTCTTGAATGTGAGTTCGAACAAGGTGAAAGCGTCCCAACTCTCCTGTCGCGGCACCAAGCTCAAGCTTGATGGTGGTGCTGCCTCCGGTAACAGCAAGCTCGCAGAAAAGTTGGCCTGAAAACTGGGAACTTCTTGCCGGAATATTCAAAACTTCGCCGGAATTGACATGTGCTCGCTGGAAAACTTAGAGGGAGGATGAGACTATGTTCTTGACAGTATTCTGAGCTCTTTCAACGTCACCAGCAAAGTTCAAAGAAAATGAGAAGGTCGCCGGAAACTGAAAGTCGCCGGAAAAAGGGGGCCGGAGATGTGTGACCGGTGGTGGTATCTCTTCTTTCTTCAGCTTTGTTTTCTGTGATCTCTTTTCTCTCCATATGCTGCCAATGATGAAGGAAGAAGATGAAAGGTGGTGGAGTAATGAGAGGACGAACGGAGGAACTGAGGTTCAGAGCTCCACCTCAGCTTGGCTTCTCTGTTTCGGATCTTCTGTAATGGTGAAGGAAAGAATACGGAAGTGTTGATGGTGATGAATGGCAACAGAGGGGGTTAGGATGATAGTGACGGTGATGGTGTGACGCAGAGGAAGGAAGAGAGGTTGGTGGTAATGGAGTAAGGTGCAAGATGAAGAGGAAAATGAAGGTGATTGTAGAGGTAGTGAAGCTCTCAAGCTCTCTCTCTTTTCACGGCACTGGTTGCATGGCAAACAGTGGAAAAGGAAGGTTAAATGTGATGGTGCAGTGAAGATGATGATGGTGATTAAAAATAAAGAGAGGACAGTGGTGACCGTAGTAAAAGAAGGAAGAAAAAAATGATGAAGGTGGTGAAATGAAAGAGAGGAAAATGCCAAGGGTGGTTAAGGTGAATGGTGGTGATGAAGAGAAGAGGTCGGTGGTGATAGTGACGACCTCTTTCTTACTTCGGCAAGAAAAATGAAAGAAAACTGAATGGAAGAAGGTCTCTCTGTTAAGGTGGTCGGTTTTTATAAGGGAGTAGGTGAAAGTGATGATGATAATGAAGGTGATAAGGTCCAGATCCTCCCCACAACTCACGGTCTGCATATGGTTCAACAACAGTGTCCCCCCACTCCATTATGATCAGTTGAAAGAAGGAAGAGATGCATGGTGATGATGATGCTCTGTGCTTTCCGTCTCAGCTTCTATTTTGTGCTTTACATCTCATCTTCCATTTCCGCCATGCTTTCACGTGATGCATGTCTAGGGCTGGAAACTAGCCAAACCGGGGCCTCCATCCTAACCTATATAAAGTCTAATCTAACCTATTTAGTAAATAGGATAGGTTTAGACTCAGGCATATTGTCAAGCCTATTTAGATAAATAGGTTAGACCTATTTTCATAAGGCTTAGCCTACAAGTCTATAGGTCTGACCTATTTAACATTTTTAATTTATACTATAATATAAGAATATATAATGTTATATAAATAATTTATAAATTTACGAACTTAACCTTAATTATAAGTTTCATATTTCATCATTATTACTCTCAACCCTTACTTTCGCATCAATCATTAACCCCCATCTCTCTTCTCTCCAATCGCTCGAGATGGTAACGCTAACTCACTCTCTCTCCCTTGATTTGCACATTCCGCTAAAGCATAATAATTTATATGAGTTTATTTTAGTGCCGAATGAAATATTATAATCTTAAGCATAATAATTTATATGAGTTTATTTTAGTGCCGAATGAAATATTATAATCTTAATAGGAGGAGTGTGTCCCAAAATATGTGGGAACAGTAAAAGAGATAAAGTATAGTTTTACATGTTACTTGTTATGCTTGATCAATTTTGGAAAATATATCTCATTAGTTAACGGATATTAGTTTTTCTTATTCCTATTTACTCGAAGAATTGTTGTCATTAGAGATTCTTTTCTTTTCCTTACTAAGCCTTTATATTACAATGAGAATAGATGATAAGCTTTTAAGATATAATGTAATATTTTAAAGAAGTGTGAATGCGGTTATATATGAATTTTGATGCATATATTTTAAAGACTATTTAAAGGCCTATATTTTAAGTAGTTTTTAAAACAAACTTCAGGCCTTATCAGGCATTTTGAAGGCTCAGACCTAAAAAAAAGCCTACATATAGGCTCAGGCCCAGACTCAAGCTTTAAATTTCTGTTGTAGACCCAATCCTATTTAAGTAAAGCCTAACCTATTCCCACCCCTATGCATGTCTAATATTTGTGTCTGCATGTTGGGTCCAAGGACTTATATGAAATTTTTAAGTTTTATGTAGGGATTAAAGTGAAATATTTTGAAACATTGGTAGGGTAAAACTAAAATTTCTGAAACATATGGGTCCTTTTTCTATGATTTTCCCAAGTCCCTTTTCTCCGTCAACTTGTAATTTTCGCCCATTTTCAGGAAATTGTCTGTAATTTTCTCAGACCTCAAAATATTAATTTTGACCCTCCAAAATCTCCAGTTTTCTTCCAAAAATCTACAAAATAATGCAATATTAACCACAATATAGTATTAAAAGTCTAAGAAACACTTACACAAATCAATAAATAAATTATGATTATTTTACCTCTATTTACAATTAATTCAATATAATTGTCCCTAACTAAAAAAAGTACTTAATCATATAATAATGTCTCAAAAAATATATCAAATATCCTAATTTAATTATAAAATATAGGATAAAAATATGATTCAACCAAAGATATATAAAATATAGTAGGTGTGAGGAGAGGCTAATAATCTTGTTGCTAATTCGTCCTTTTCTTGGGTGTATACTATTCTAATGATTTTCTCTGAAAACTCACCAACTACCATTAACTATTTTGTGTAAGAATGTGTATGCTTCTGTCCCGAAACCCCGCCCAACATACATTTTCTCTCCCTACGTGTATGTTTGTAAAAATATATATATATATATATATATATAGCTTTCTATAACCTATTTGTGCTACTGTTAAACCCTTGTCCTTTCTACCTTTTTTTTTTTTTTTAATTTTTCTGGGTTCTCCAAGACCATTGGATTTCATGACCAGTCAGATCAAAAGAAAGTAAAGGCTCCTGTTGAATTTAACATTTGTTTTTGGGTCCTTTTTGGTGTGTGTGCCTGCACGTATATATTTATCAATGTCCAAGCCTTTGATCAATTTTCTACTGTGTACTCACTGTATAGGATTTGGCCTGCCCATCCTTTTCCCCAAAATTACACCGTTTTGGTGTAGTTTTGGGATAAAATGTTGGGAGCTAACTTTTTTTATTTTTTTTAAATGGTATATAGTATTTTGAAGTATTTTTCTGGACGTATCTAATATCTTAAAATATTTTTTAAGTAACGTGCAATATTTTAAAATAATTTTTAGTGCTTTTAATCTCTTAAAATATTTTTTTAGTTATACCCAATCTGTTAGTAGACTGATTATAATTTTACTTTTAATGTACTTTTTCAGTTCCAAAAATTACTTTAAAATCCACTCTAAAACATTTTAAAGTAATTTTTAGAATTAAAAAAGTACATTAAAGGTAAAATTACAATCAGTTTGCTAACAGACTGGGTATAACTAAAAAAATATTTTAAGAGATTAAAAACACTAAAAATTATTTTAGGATACTGCACGTTACTTAAAAAATATTTTAAGATAGTAGATACGTCTAGAAAAATACTAGATACCATATAAAAAAAAGGCCAGCCCCAACATTTTATCCCAAAACTACACCAAAATGGTGTAGTTTTAGGGAAAAGGATGGGCAGCCGACGCTAGCCAAATCCCACTGCATAACCTTGAATTCTTGCACCTCACCTGACGATATGAACATTCATCGTTCATGAAACAATAATGTGTTATTATTCGATATTCAAATTCGAAGTTAATATATCCTATATATCTATAGAAGTAAGATTGATTCAATCATATATAACATGTTTATATATATGGAAGACATAATAGTGTTTGTATGTGGGGTTAAGGTAGACTCACTTGGTAGCAAGCCCTTCATCCAGCGCCATTCCTCCCGAGCCCAGCGACAGCTGCCACCTTCCCATTGTTTACACTTCTCCCATAATGCCCATATCCACATGCTCCACCTGCATATATTTACAAGGGTTCCCTATAAGTTAAAAGTAGCAAGCATATGCATCATCAAAAGTAAACTTCTCTCCAAAGTATATAAACACACATGAAGGTATAGGTTCAAAGTTCAGACTATAAACTTAGAACTCATGCATGATGCAAGGGTGAGTGCAAAATATAGAGAACGTGATCATATGCAAAGAGGGGTAGGAGTTTAAAGTACTTGGAGTTCCATAGCCAAAAGAGGTAGCATAATATGGCAGCTGGGAAGGAGTGAAGCCTTGGGAGTAGCATAGTGCAGCTGGTAACAGCATCATCACACACACAAGGCCCACTTGGTATTTAGAATGAAGCCCCATTTCTAAATGCCAAATATTTGATCAAACGCACAAACAAGAAAAAACTACGACAAATGTGCATACAAGTACTTGAGTTCCGTTTACTGGTGAGGAGGCAAAGATGAGGAGCGGGTATTTATAGATAAAAGTGGAGGCCTTGAGAATTGAAAAGGGAGCCTTATTCTCTTTGGAACACGGTTTGGATCGGAATAATTTAGTGCACACCTTGACCATAGCGTCTAAATTCTGTGTGCAGGCATCCCCGAAACTATATATCTCTATATGATTATCATGCATGACAAATTGGCTGTGTGTGTTCTAACTGCAAAATTTTTTATGCAGCCAAGATCCATACCAACAGGCGAACTTGATTCAAAGATTAGGGGCGGCATACATATCAATAACTAGATCTGGTGGCTAAGCAAAAAGGAATACAGGATGAACACAGAGAGTAAGTACGTATTCAATTATATATATATATATATATATATATAATATGATGCTGATTAATATCTACCGTTCCGATTTCTTACTTTTAAGCAAGTGCCTTCTCAAGAGAGGTGACACGTCTTTATCTATTTTACCTCATGATTGTCAACTTTTGCTTTAAGAAACAGGAGGAGTATTTAATAATATATAAAAGTAGAGCCGTCAGGACACATATTGACTTCTTTTTGTTAAGGAATCCTAATAGAAGACTTTGTACTAATCGCAAATTGATCCCTAGGGATGGCTTGACATCACAACATAGGGTTTTGGTCCTTGATGTGCATATTAAGTGTGTAAAACAAAAGTGCTGACAAGTTTTAAACCTATGAGTCAAGTGGTGGCAATTAAAGGGGGAGAAGCATGACATTTTAAGAGAACTTTTTTAGAGGAGGGAGGTGGGAGTTACAAAGGAATGCTAATATCATGTGGGAGAATATGTCTAAAAAGGTCCAGAAGGTTGCTAAAGCAATTTTGGGGTAATTAAAAGGTTTTGGTCAGTAAGATAAGGAGACTTGGGGGTAGGATGAGATTGTTCAAGAGAAAGTCAAGTATAAGAAAGATTGTTTTAAAGCCATACACTTGTGTAATAATATTGAAAATTGGAAAAGGTATCATTTGGCTAAAAAGGAGACTAAGTAGGCAATGGATGAAGCTCATAATAAAGCATATGAGGAGTTTTATAAGACGTTAGGGACAAAGGTAGGAGAGCATAAGATTTACAAGATCGCAAAGAATAAAGAGAGAAAATCTAGAGACTTAGACCAAATAAGGTGTATAAAGGATGAAGAAGGTAAAGTTTTAGTTATTGATGGGGATATTAAGAATCGGCGGGAAGCCTACTTTTATAAGTTGTTCAATGATGGAGGATCACCTTGTGACTGGGAAGATTTGATAACTCGAGAAGGTGATCTCAATTTATCATTTTATCATAGGATTCGAGTTGGTGAGGTTAAAGAAGCTCTTAAAAAAATGAAAAATGGTAAAGTTGTTGGACCTTATGGTATTCCTATTGAAGTTTGGAAATGTTTGGGTGAAGAGGGTGTGTTGTGGCTAACAAAATTATTTAGTGAGATTTTACTATCCAAGAAATTGCTGGATGAGGGGAGAAAAAGTACTTTGATCCCTATTTATAAGAATAAAAGGGATATTCAGAATTGTGCAAACAATAGAGCAATTAAGCTTATGAGTCATACAATGAAATTGTGACAAAATGTAATTGAACACAGGTTGAAATTGGAGACTGATATTACTAAGGACCAATTTGGATTTATGCTAGAAAGGTCCACAACAGAAGAGGGAATATGAAATTAACAAATCAAAGGAAGGGATTTGCAAATGGTTTTCATTGATTTGGAAAAAGCATATGATCTTGTGCAAAAAGACGCACTTTGGAAAGCTTTAGAAAAGAAAGGAGTGCAGGTTGTATATATCAAAACCATGTAGAACATATATGAGGGGGTTAACACCAGTGTTAGAATGCCAGGAGGTGTTACAAAAAATACTTTTTTATGAGGATTGGCCTACATTGGGGATCAGCTTTAAACCATTATTTGTTTAGCCTAGTGGTAGATGTTCTAACTGAGCCTATAAAAGAGAAGATTCCTAAATGCATGCTTTTTGCGGATGATATAGTTCTGTTGGCTGAATTCAGGGAGAAAATAAATTCTAAACTTGAGATATGGAGAGGGACTCTGGAATTGAAGAGTTTTCATCTAAGTAGAAGCAAAACTGAATATATGCATTACAATTTTGAAAAGAGACAAGGTAGAAGTTAAATTTGGGGGCAAGTCGTTCCTTAAGTGACAAAATATAGATATTTGAGATCAATTATAGAAGAATACGATGAAATTGATTAAAATGTTAATCACAAAATTCAAGTTGGATAGTATAAATAGAGAAAAGCTACTGGAGTTATTTGTGATAAAAAAAATATCTAATAAGGGAAGAGGGAAGTTTTTTCGCATTGCTATAGTAAGTGTTGGGCTTTAAAGGGGCAACATGAACATAAAATGGGGATAGCCGAGATGACGATATTAGGATGGATGTGTGGTCATACAAGAAAAGACAACATTCATAATACTCATATATGCGAACTAGTTGGAATGGCTTCTATTAAAGGAAAAATGGTAGAAAGTCGTTTGAAGTGGTTTGAACATATTCAACAAAGGCCATTAAGTGCTCCGGTGAGGAGGGTTGCTTAATCAGCATGGAGTCTTATAAAATGAGGTTAAGGAAGGCTGAAGTCATAGAGAGGGATCTTTTGGTTAATAATATATCTAAAGATATGGTTTTCGATAGACCATAATAGTGTCAAGCAATCTATACAGCCAACCCCTCCTAATGGGATAAAGGCTTTGTTATTGTTGTTGTAAAAAAAATTTGTTGCATAGTGATATTATATAATGGGTTAAGGTGCTTAAATAACCTTCAACTTTTCTCAAAAATGCAATAGTAACCATAAACTATTTTTTGGGGCAAAAGTAACCTTGAACACTTTAAAAGGGAGCAAAACATTTAACACCATTAAAACATGAAATGTTGACCATTTATGAGGCAAGGTTTGACTTGATCTGGTGACTTGGATGCTGACGTGTGTTAGTAATGTCTAGGTGGTAGCACTTAATGTTGACCGGATTAGAATTAGAGGAAATTAACAAAAATAGAAAAACAAGCCCTCTTTAATAACTCGGCTTCTTTAACAAAACAGAACCCTCTTTTCGAAACTCATCAAGAGAAATAGAGAACGTGAATGTGAATTAAAAGAGGAAGGTGGATGATGTCATTATCGAGTCCAATCCCACATCAGACCATCCCTCCAATGCTATATGCACAACTTGCCCGGTGACAAGCCTCTCGGCGCCAACAGATTTTACTAGCTCCCCAATTGCACGAACTGCCCTCATTGGTGAAATGCCCAGGTGGTAATAACAATGTATTAAAAAATGAAAGACAGAAGGGCATCACCTACCAAAATCGTGACATCCTCCTCAATGACCTTGTGATTCATCGGTTTTCCTCACTGTAGATCATTTTTATCCATACAGAGGAAGTCGTCGTGAATCAACGACATAGTATGAATTATCTCGATGGCGCAAGCGAAGGGCATGGCCACTGATTCATGGCTGCCAACCAATTCGCACGATGCAATACAGATCAATGGGCGCACTTGCTTGTCACCAGCGAGAAGCGAGTACCGCATGGCCTTATGAATCTTCTCATGTTCTCTCAGGGTTAGTAGCTGCATCCAAAGTTTGGTTCACTTTATTAGCCTTCTCAAGCATGTAGGCGTCGACATTGAAATTGGGTTTCTCCTCTAAAAAGTTTTTTGGTAGAGGGAAGGGGAAGGAGTGAAGTCTCCGAGGGAGACATGGAAGTCACTACAATAGGTGAGAGTAAATCCACTTTCACCATTTTTCTAAAATACTGAAAAGGCAAACCAAGCTACGCATAATAACTGATGAACAATTGCGTTCAACATCATTATCAGCAAAAATAATACCAAAATTAGAAAAATTTTCTGGAAAAATAGAAATTAAGGGGTAAAATCTTTTAACCAAGATCAAATCTTTCTGCTTCAAATTACAACAGCAGCAAGAAAAAGCAAGTGAGCAGTGACGGATTCACATATATGGCGATGGGTTCATCAGCAGAGACAACAACGTTGATCACGTCTCTGCTACCCTCACTATCGGTGCATCCTTGCTTAACAATGAAGATCGATCACTGGAGAAACAAAGAAGCTCAAAAATCGAGCTTTAAGCTCACCGAAGATGGATCTTTTTTGCAGACATGAGATTGTGATCGTTCACAACTTGTGCAAGAGCAACGACTGAATGGTTTCCCCTCCATCTCCTTCTTTAATGCTTTTGTGCGAGGGTTAAGATTAGACTATTGGACAGCGTTGAAGAGATGAAGGAGATGATGAGGTGGCAATTATTTGACATTTAAATTCCATGTAGGATGCAAGCCGGTACAAGCAGCCCAAACAATTAACGGACGTTTCATTGGCTTAACGATGTTAACGGTTTTGCACTCTTTTCTAATCTTCATGGTTACTTTTGCTCCAAAAAATAGTTCATGGTTACTTTTGCACTTTTGAGAAAAATTGAAGGTTATTTAAGCACCTTAATCTAGAGCCGGTAATATGGGCTCAACCCGCGGGCTCAACCCGTGAGCCCGCAGGTTTTGACGGGTTAGGGTTGGGAAAATCCCAACCCGCAAAAATGCGGGCCGCACAGGCCCGCACCGCATAACCCGCGGGTTGGCGGGTTGGCCCGCAAAATTTTTTATTTTTTATTTATATATAATAATTTTACAAAACTTATAAGTTTTTCACTCTTATCTTGGTACCTCCCAATCCAAAGAGAAAAAATCTTAGCTTCTTCCCTTCTTCTTTAAACAAAATTATTATAGCTTGGTTGCTTGAGGATAAGTTTATGTTTTGTTTATAAATTTTAACAAATTTGATAACTTTATCTTTTAAATTTTTATAAAAGCAA
Organism: Inga oerstediana; assembly: GCA_963210345.1. Classification (NCBI taxonomy): domain Eukaryota; kingdom Viridiplantae; phylum Streptophyta; class Magnoliopsida; order Fabales; family Fabaceae; genus Inga; species Inga oerstediana. The sequence continues at coordinate 59,658,370 of OY723409.1, forward strand.
TGATTGATACTATGAAGGTAAATTTAATTACTCGTATATATGTGTCTCATATTTTCAATTCTCTTTAAAAAATATGAATTTTTTTTTTTCAAAAAAAAATACGGGTTCGCGGGCTGGCCCGCAACCCGCACACTGCGGGTTAGGGTTGGCATTTTGCCAGCCCGCAGAAGTGCGGGTTGCACAGGCCCGCACCGCGCGGGCTGCGGGTTGGTGCGGGCCAGCCCGCAACCCACGGGCTGGCCTATATTCCCAGCTATACCTTAATCCTTATATAATTTTTTGATTGATCTCAACTCTTATATAATTGAAAACATACTCTTTAACAACTTTTGAAATAAAGTAACTATTTGATTGCCATGATAAAAAATACTAAACAAGTTTCAAATAGTACACATTGAGACCCTCATGCGCTTACACTACTTTATCATAACACTAGGCGGGGCAATCAATTGTTTAGTTCATGTTGAGGTCAACTAATTACTGTATCTATCAATAGCGGGGAGGGAGGTGAAGCAAAATGATTTCTCTTATTAGAGGGTAGACGGGTCATTTCAGTTTCATTTTTTAATTTTTTTGAGGCAAGAAAAAATTTCAGTAATTGTTTGAGTGTGTAAACTAAGCCCTTCCTTCTTTGTTTTGTTTTGTTCCCATTGTCCAGCTGTCATGATAACTTGTCCGTTGTCCACGCCTTCTGTGCAAATCCAAATAAGAAGGCAAACGCCATCCCTTTGTCTTTTAAAGTTTTTTCATTCATTTTTTTTTTTTAAGTTTTAACAATTCTTTGGACTCTGTTACTTTATATACGGTGTGCTAGTTAAATTTTTTTGCCTGTGTTAATAAAAATTGGAACGCTTCTCAATTAATACTTTTGTATTTGAATACTAAATTATGTAATACTACTACTATATTTTAAATTGGCTTTTCTTTTACCTGCTCCGGCCCAAGTCTATTATGTGACTTCCAAGTCCTTGTTTTTTTGATATTATTATCCATTAACAGGCTCGGGGCTTCGGGCGTGGCCCCTTTCAATACAAGCGTTTACTCTGAGACTAGAAATAAACTTCCATGCCTTTTTAGTCAAAGTCAAACGCGCTACAATATATTCTAAATTCTTTTGAATTATTTCTTATTCATATTTTAATAAAAGTTAACGTAACTGTGAAGAAAAATATAATTTTTTGGAAACCAATATTGTAAAATTTAATGTTGGATATTCAAATAATTCTGTATTTGTTATTAATATACTAATTATGTAGGTATCAATTGACTCTTGACCTTCCATATTTTAGTTACCATTCATGAATATCAATTGGGAAACTAAAAGACAATTCAATGAACATTCATATGCATTTATTGTATCATTTATTGTAACTTAGTGGTGACCTTTGATGGAGATTCTTGGAAGTTTATAAATAGAGGTCTTATACAAAGCATTGTAGGCATATATAACACACACAAGTGAATGAGAATTACTCTCCTCTTTCTCTCTTGAATTTCTCTCTTTATCCCTTACTCTTTTATCTCAGATATCTTTTATTTTCATAACAGTATTATGTTTATAAGATAAGCATCATATAAACCATAAACCCTGAATGCTTCTGAAATAGTACCAAAAAAAGAGAGAGAGAGAAGATAAGTATCATATATGATGCTTTCCCCTTTTGTCAGAGAGTAGCAGGTGAAAATGAAAGGAAGAATACAATTTTTTTTTTCAAATTTAATTTAATAATAGTCTCGTGTTAGCTGGTATATTTAATTTAACAATCAATAGTCAATAGTTTTGGGATGCGAGCTTATCCTAGAGCTCGAGGGAATATATATACGTAGAAGATCGTGGGAGTTGGATGTGTAAGCAAATTATTCCAATTCAATTCCCTTGAATCTATGAGTATGGGATAGATGAAAAATATTAATAACTTATATATTTTTCATTCTAACATGACATAGTACTATTCATCATCATCATCATCATCATCATCATCATCATCATCATCATCCACAAATAAGGCATTCACCTTAAACTTTATATGCACTCCCCCTCATCCTTATAGAGTTGAGTTAAATAAATTAATTGAGTCAATTATTTATATAAAATGTGCTTTGGTTTCCTTAACATATACCCTAATCATGAGTATTTAAACTACTTATGGATGAAAGTCTTTCATATGTGTAATCAACAAGGATATCGAAAGATAAACATATGCACGAAGCCACCACGTGATTGTAGATCCCATGATACAGAGAGGTTTCTTTATTCATATATTAGTAACAATTCCATCCGAAACGCAAAATAGTATAGACGAACCACTGTTACGTTATTTATTCATTCCAGCAGACATATATTTATTTATTTCAATATACTATTTTTTGAAGAAGAAACAACACCAACAGCGCATAGCTTGCATTATTATTGTGTAGGGCCACACAGGTTACGTGGCTCCCTCTTCGCATTCTGCATATCTTAGACATGGACTTGAGAATCATAAGAAGCTCCAATCTTCCAATCTCTAGGAATGGCACTCTTGGAGGACTCAACCCAACCCTTTCTTCCACTGAATTGCAACCTCAGCGTCAATGGTCCCCTTGGTGCGCCAACTATATCAAACACTGCCGCATACGCTCTCCTCATTGCCTTCCATTCATGACGTTCATTCTGTTTCATTATCATTTCAACAAGTTGATCATAATAACCACAATTATAAGAACAAGAAGGAAATTGATAATGTAAGAGCTATATGTTGAAAGTATCGTACGTGATAGATCTCAACGGCAGTGACGTCGTTCATGCCAGGCACGTAGAGAATGACAATAGCAAGGTAGTCTGGGTAATTGCTGGAATCGTGGATCTTGACACGCACGTTGTAGCCTGCATATGTACAAGGTACTCTCTTGTATTCGATGTCAACGACGCCGTATTTCTTGAGCTCGGCCGATGCACTTGGGTTTCGTCCCAGATCTTTGAAGGCATTTGGACTCATAATGAAGTCAGTTCTGTCTCCTGCACCGTAGTCCGTGGCCACCACCATCGTTCCATACTCACTGCATAGCCTTGAATTCTTGCACCTTACCTGATGATATGAACACCACCGGTCATAAAACAATAACGTACATTATTCGATATTCAAATTCAAAGTTAATATATATCCTATCTATACAAGTAACATTGATTCAATTATAACATGTTCATATGGAAGACGTGTGTTTTAATTTGTGTTGGGTTAAGACCCACTCACTTGGTAGCAAGCACCGCATCCAGCTCCATTCCTCCAGAGCCCGGCCACAGCTGCCACCTTCCCTTTGTTTACACTTCTCCCATAATACCCATATCCACATGCTCCACCTGCATATATTTACAAGGGTACGTACCCTATAAGTTAAAAGCAGCAAGCACATGCATCATCAAAAGTAAACTTCTCTCCAAAGTATATAAAAATTGCTTTCCTTGCATCAAGAGTGTGTCCTAATTAATAGTGTGCACACATGACGTTATGGGTTCAAAGTCAAAATATAGACTTAGAACTCATCCATGATGCAAGGGTGAGTGCATAATTTACAGAAGGTGATCATCTGCAGAGTGGGGTAGGAGTTTAACGTACTTGGAGTTCCATAGCCATCAGAGGTAGCATAATAGGCAGCTCGGGAGGGAGTGAAGCCTTGGGAGTAGCATAGTGCAGCTGGTAACAGCATCATCACGCACACAAGGCCCACTTGGTATTTAGAATGAAGCTCCATTGCTAAATGCCAAATATTTGATCAAGCGAACAAACAAGAAAAAACTACGATAAATGTGTATACAAGTACTTGAGCTACGTTTACTGGTGAGGAGGAAAAGATGAGGAGAGGGTACTTATAGATAACAGTGGAGGCCTTGAGAATTGAAAAGGGAGCCCTATTCTCTTTGGAACACGGATTGGATCGGAATATATAATTAAGTGCACACCTTGACCATAACGTCTAAATTCTGTGTGCGGGCGTCCCCGAAACTATATATCTCTATATGATTATAATGCATGACAAATTGGCTCTCTGTGTTCTAAGTCCAACATTTTTTATATAGCAAGATCCATACCAACATGCGAACTCGATTCAAAGATTAGGGGCCGCATATATATTAATAACTAGCGGTGGTGGTTAAGCAAAAAGGAACACAGGATCTACACAGGTAGTACGAAAGTATTCAATTATATATATATATATATATATGTAAATATAATATGATGGTGATTAATGTCTACAATTCCAATTTCTTACTTTTAAGCAAGTTCCTTTTCAAGAGAGGTGACACGCCTTTATCTCTTTTACTCGTATCACCAACATTTTTGTTCTCTGTCAAACATATAATTGTTCTTGATTAACTAAGTTAAATATCAAGACTTGCACTTTAATTTCCTTAAATTTTTTTTTTGGCCAAAGCTATCAATAAGGTTGACTAAAATTATGCGGCCAGATGTTCTTCCTCTTTTCTTTTTTATTATGCATCTAATTGTTATTATTGCAAAATATTTCAAGTCATAAGCCGTGTAGAATTTTCTGTGAGATCGCTTTTCAATGGACGGCTGGTCACCACCGTCGACTATTTCTCCCCTCCACTTCTTTGTCATCCGGAATTCTAAACCCATTACTACCAATATAGGAATATAAAATTACAATGACAAACCACATTACTCAACGGCAAGAAAAAACCAAACCACATTATTCATAACTAAACTATGAACCTACCTTAAATTTTGTATAATTTATATTAGACTTGTTGCACAGTAATATTGTATAATTGAAAGCCGATAACTCTCCATATTTTATACATTTAAATAATATTTTGAAGATAATTGGAGAGTTATCTATGCATTTTTGGAAGATTCAATAAGATTTTATGACATATCGATAGATGCATTATTTATGGGATTTCAATTTAAAATGGAAACTTTTGAGTTTAAGAATAAATAATAATGGGAAGATTTCTCAAATAAAACAAAATCAGCTTTTATTATTGTTATTGTTATAATTATTTCTCCTATTATATAATAGTTCATTTCTCTTTGTCATCACAGTTTGGTTCCACGTTTGGGCTTTCACATTTAGGTATTTTGAATCACTTGCCAAATTAAAACAAAAAACGAAAATGGCCTTGGTGGAAGGAATAGATGGAGGGCCATAGACTATGTTGTGTGGTGGTTTTGGGTTTGGGCTTATTGTTTATAACTTAAGATCTTAAGATATGAAAGTGGGCTAAGGAGCTATATGGACTAGAGAATATGAGAACCTAAGGAAAGGAGAAAAAAAAGCAACAGAATCAGTGGAGAAAAAAAGGAGACAGCCGCAAGAATTGAGGGACACATTATTCATTATCTATTGACTGATGCGAGAGAGGAAGGCAGCCGCAATTCATCTTCATCATTTATCGAGAGCGAGATCAGAGCGTGCAGAAGGAAAGAGAAGAGAGAAGCAACGTGCTTCAAGGCTGGGCCTGGGGGAGGCAATTTCAACTCAGCCCTGCATTTTCTTCCCCAGGTCCGACAAGTGCTCGAACAGTCGAGCGACGCACAGTGGAGGACGGAGCTTTGGAGAGCGAGCTAGGGAGATCCAGAGCTACTTGCAGAGAGAGGTGAGGGGGAGCCGAGATTGCACAGAGATCATCGTCTTCTTTGGATCTTCATCGCAGAACCAGAGGGCACTCCGGCAACACCATCGTCGTATTCAATTATATATATATATAATTGAATAGCACAGAGAGCCGAGATTACACAGATAGCACGTACGTATTCAATTATATATATATAATGATGGTGATTAATATCTACAGTTCCAATTTCTTACTTTTAAGTGTAAAAGGTGTAAAAGATAGACTTTAGTAGAGTTAGTCAATTTCCTTTGTTTAGGATAGTGTGTACAGCTTTGTAGGTGTAATGGATTGGGCTTGTAATATCTTCCTATTGTTCCGCCCAATAGGAATAAACCAAGTATGTATAAATAGGTTCATATCTTATGACATTGTTAATCACAGATTTTCCAATTAAGAAGATTTCTATATTTCTTGCATAAGATTTGCGTAGAGTAAGAGAGGCTTAGGACCAGGGTTAATGAACCCGGACCGAACCAGCCGGTTTGGCCCGGAAACCGGCGAACCGGCCGGTAGACTGGTCAGGTCCAGGTTCCTATTTTTTTTAAAAAAATTAATTTTCTTTAGAATTTCATATTAATAAATCTAAAATCTTCAATTTCTCACTATTTTTGCCTCTGTTTAGCTCCGGTTTGGCCCCAATCTGACCCACTGACCCTTAACCTAGTACCCCAACCGGTTCAGTACCCAGTCTGGATTCATGAACCTTGGCTAGGACTTTTCATGGTATCAAAGCACTAGGTTGTTGTTCAAGACAACAAAGAAGCCAGTCCAATATCTCCTCCACACCCTGCAAAAATAAGGACTTATTGGGCCACAATACAAGAAAGAGCCCAAGACAATAGCCTAAGAGGGTGATTTGAAATTCAAGAATCCTCAATTCTCCTTGATATGCACAATCCAACTGCCAAGAATGCATCAGAAAAGGTCCAACTTTAGTCCCTTGTGATATTTTAAGGAGAAAGGCATGCATCACTTTCCACTGGCTTCCACACACGCGCTTTTTTTGGATCTCAAAATTCATTCTGACTCATATTGACTATTGAATCAAGAACATGACCTGACCCGATTGAACCTTCCAAACCCTAAATCTAGTGATCGTTCAATTAATCCAGCACCATGTTCCGTTCAAGTCACCACCTTCAAACCGTTCGTTGAGATTCGCTACCATTGCCACCATAGAACCCGACGCTATAATGATGCCTTTGGAATGATTGTGGACGATAAAGCACAATGTCAATTGGCCAATTATGATATTAGAGCTCCCTCTTATTGAAAATGTGCCTACAAGTACCCACTACCATAGAAGAGGACACTTGAGAGAAAATTGCTTCGAACTTGTTGAATATCCACCAAATTTTCGTGGAGACATGGGGAAGAAAGTGAAGGAATCGTTGCACCTTCAGGAGGTTCTACATGGAACATGCTACTACATGTGTGATACTGTCTTTCACTCAAGAACAATACCAAAAACTCTTAGAGCTCCTCAAGCAACATATGTTGAGCCAACAGTCTATACCTTGACCGGTACAGGTTTGGCTATCTCTAACTCATTTGGTTTCTCGCATAATAAATGGATTTTGGATTTAGGAGCCACAATTCACATGGTGGGAAATTTAAATCTATTAGTTGATTGTAGAGAATATAAGGGTCCCATTAGGTCAATCAAAATACCAGATGGGAATCATATGATTGTTAGTCACGTATGGGATGTTAAAGTTGACAATATTGCTTTGTCAAATGCCTTATATGCACTTGGTTTGCAATTTAATATGATATCTGTCTTTAGACTAACCAATAAACAACAATGTGTAGTGCCTTTTCTTCCGACTTATGTGTGATGCAGGCCCTTCAGGGTAAGAAGAAGAAGCTGATTTGTAAGAAGGCAACCGGTCTTTACATTTTGGATGTGAATGAGCAGACAATTTTATCAGATGTTGTTTTGTGTAGTAATGTGGGACATGAGTCCATTGATGTATCCCTAAGGCACTCTAGGTTAGGACACACACAGTTATTTGTAATGAAGCATTTGAGTGTCATTGGAAACAAGATTGTTATGAATGAAAATGTGACATATGTAGTCAATCTAAGCAAGCAAAACATCCTTTTACATCTAGTTTTATAAAATCACGTGGATGTTTTGAATTGTTGCATCTAGATGTTCGGGGCCTTATAGAGTCCCTACACATCAAGGATATCAATGCTCTCTCACTATGGTAGATTACTACTCACGAGCTACTTGGATATTTTTTATGAAACATAAGGATGAGACCATCATGCATATAAAAAATTTCATTGCCTATGTGTTAACACAATTTGCCATAAAGTTCAAGAAAGTACGAAGTGATAATAGAATTGAGTTTACTAATAGAGAATTGAGATCATATTTCCAGGAGAAGGGAATAAAACATGAGACCACATATCCCTACACTTCGGAGCAAAACAGTATAGTTGAAAGGAAGCATTGAACAATAATGCAAATCACTTAGAGCTTGATATTGCAGTTAGGTATCCCTATTAGATATTGGGGAGAGTGTGTTAAAATAGTTATATTCTTGATTAATCGAGTTCTATCTAAGGTAATAGATTACAAAACACCCTATGAAAGGGTGTATGATGTGGAGCCTAACATGGGGAATTTAAAGGTATTCATTTCATTATGTTATGCTACAGGCTTGAAAGTGAGCGATAAACTTAAACCAAGATCTTAAAACAAGATCGATTTCATGTGTATTTTTAGGGTATCTAGATCATCATAAAGGATTTTTACTACTTGATTTGAACAAAAGGAACATATTTGTCTCTAGGCATGTTAGCTTTATAGAAGAAAAGTTTCCCTTTAGTGTCAATAATAGTGAGGAACTGAATAAAGATTTGAGAACTATGTTTTGGTATGATGATTTAGAAATAGAAACAATTAACAAAACCACAAAATGCAACATTTCTAATAATGATTGCAGGAATGAGAATGAGCAAGTAGATAATGCGACTAGGGAACATGATGAGCCCATGCATCACCCTCATTCCTTCTGTAGGTCCTTGAGAGAGAGGTGGCACCTATATGGTCGAAAGATTATGTGTGTGCATTATTGCAATGTGATTCTAACCTTGCTCGTTCCAACAAGTGATTGTATCCAATAGAGAACTATTTGTCATATGATAATATATCATCTGACCATATGTGTTTCTTATGCTCAGTTGACTCAATTTGTGAACCTAATAGCAATGCAGAAGCAATTCAAGATCCAAATTGGGTCAAGGCCACAAGGGTTGAGATGAAAGCCCTTGAGGCAAATAAAACATGGGACATAGTTCAACTTCCAAAAGGTAAGAGGCCGGCCCATTGGTTGCAAGTGGGTGTATAAAGTTCAGTACAAGTCAGATAACATTATTGACAAATATAAAGCTAAACTTGCAACTAAGGGATACACAACAGAAGAGGGCATTGATTATTAAGGGACCTTTTCTCCTACTATTAAAATGCTTACAATATAAATTGTTCTTAAACTAGCAGCTGTCAATAATTGGAATCTTCATCAAATGAATGTTCACAACATGTTCTTGCACGGTGATTTAAATAAAGAGGTATATATGAAGATACCTCATGGTTTTAAAAGTAAGGGGGAGCATCTAGCGTGCAAGTTGAATAAATCTCTCTATGGATTAAAACAGGCCTTAATATAGTGGAATCAAAAAATGTCAAGGGCTTTGGTTAAAGGAGGTTTTAAGCAAAGCATGAATGACTATTCATTGTTTGTTAAAAATTGTGATGATGGTATAGTTTTAATCCTAGTGTATGTTGATGATTTTTTAGCCACAAGGAGCTCAAAACAGGGGATCATAAAAGCAAAGAAGTTTCTGCATGATCATTTCAAGATTAGGAATCTAGGTTTGATGAAGTATTTTCTTGGCATCAAAGTAGCCAAATCTGTGAAAGGTATTGTGTTGTCTTAGAGAAAGAATGTGCAATATCTCTGGGCATAAATTGGAATGAGTGGTTGTAAGCTACTAGGGGTTCCTACTGCATAAAGCCTCAATTTGATAGGTTTCAATGAAGAAAGGGACAACCCGGAGGGTTTGCTAAAGGATCCTGAGAGATATCATAAATTGATAGGCAAGTTAATATATTTAACTATGACTCACCCTGATATCTGCTTTTCTATACAGGCACTCAGTCAATTTATGCACTTGCCGACTAAGCATCACATGGCTGCGGTAAGGAATGTGTTACGCTATCTCAAAGGGAGTCCTTGTTTAGGAGTCCTTATCAGCTCATAAGGAAGTGTGAAACTTGAATGCTATTGTGATACTGATAGGGCAGCCTGTAGGATGACTTAAAGATCTGTTACCGGCTATCTATTGAAGCTAGGCGGCTCCTTGGTGATGTGGAAAACGAAGAAGTAGGCAACCATGTTGAAGTCGTCAGTCAAAGCGGAATATTGAGCATGGTTGTGTCAGAAATAATATTGTCACATAGCTTACTTCGAGATTTGGGAATCGTCCATGAAAAACCATAAAGCTGTATTGTGATAACAAGGTGGTAATTGATATTGTTACGAATCGGGTCAATTATAAGTGTACCAAACACATTATAAGTGTACCAAACACATTGAAGTTAATTGCCACTTTATTCGTTAAAAGTCGAAATCAAAGGAAATTGATTTGCTGCATGTTAGCTCCAAGAACCAACAAGCGGACTTGTTAACTAAGCCAGTTGAAGGAAGTGTGCAAAAATATTTATTGTCTAAGTCAAAAACTTTTGATATTTTCAGCTCCAAACTTGAGGGGAGTGTAAAAGATAAACTTAGTCGAGTTAGTCAACTTTCTTTGTTTTAGGATAATGTGTACAGCTTTGTATGTGTAACGGATTGGCCTTATAATTTTTTGCTATAGTTCGGCCCATTAGGACAGAACCAAGTGTGTATAAATAGGTTCATATCTTATGATATTGTTGATGACAGATTTTTAAATTAATAAGATTTCTATATTTCTTGCATAATACTTACGTAGAGTAAGAGAGGGTTAGGACTTTCAATTAAGGAAGTGCCTTTTCAAGAGAGGTGACACGTCTTTATCTCTTTTACTCGTATCATCAACATTTTTGTTCTCTGTCAAACATATAATTGTTCTTAATTAATTAAGTTCAAGATCAAGACTTGCACTTTAATTTCCTTAAAAATTATTTTTTTGTCAACTGTCAATAGGCTGACTAAAATTATGAGGCCTGATGTTTTTCCTTTTCTCCTTTTTTTATTATATATCTAATTGATTAATATCGGAAATCAATTGTTTAGTTCACATGTTGAGGACAACTATTTACTGAAGCTATCAATATTGGTGCGGCCGGGAGGTGAAGCAAAATGATTTCTCTTATTAGAGGGTAGACGGGTCATTTCACTTTCATTTTTACTTTTTTTTTTAAGGGAAAAGTTAAAATATAAGTCATTTTATATCCTCTAAGCCCTTCCTTCTTTGTTTTGTCTTGTACGTTCTCGTTTTCCACCTGTCATGATAACTTGTCCGTTGTCCACGCCTTCTGTGCTAGACCAAATAAGATGGCAAGCGCCGTCGTCCATTTGTTTTCTAAAGTTTTTTTCATTCAATTTTTTATTTTAAAGTTTTAACAATTCTGTGGGCTCTGTTACTTTATATATGGTGTGTTAGTTGAATTTTTTGCCTGTGTTAATAAAAATTGGAACGCTTCTTAATTAATACTTTTGTAATTGAATACTAAATTATTATTATTATTATTACTATTACTACTACTACTATTAGTCTATTACTACTACTATAGTATATTTTAAAGGGTTAATGTGTTTAAATAATCATAAATTATTTCTAAAAGTGCTAAAATAACCATGAACTATGTAAAATGGAGCAAAACCGTTAAAACCCTTAAAATAAGAAACGTTGACCACTAATTATGATGTTGAAGTGTTTATTAACCGTTAATGGTGTTAACGGTTTTGCTCCATTTTAGATAGTTTATGATTACTTTTGCTCCAAAAAATAGTTTATAGTTATTTTAACATTTTTAAAAATAGTTCATGGTTATTTAAACACCTTAACCCTATTTTTTAATTGACACGTACGGCAGTTTTCTTTTACCTGATGTGGCTCAAGTCAATTTTGTTAATTATTTGTTAAAAAATTGTAATTGTCAAGAGTCATCTATATATATGTACGATGTATACATACATATATATATATATATATGAACGCATAAATTGCAGATATATATATATATTAGACGGCTGTAAGAACTAAGAAGAGAGAGGTTTGTTTATTCACATATGTATATGAATTGCAACACAAATGAAAAGCAGACCAACACTTCATGCACATATTCACTCCAGCAGAGCAACACATATGATTTAATTATTGAGATTCACACACAAGCACAATGTTTATATATTCAATCACGCCATATTTATTTTCTGAGAAGACGACACAACACCAACAACCACACAGGTTACGGCGTCGTACAATGTACGTACGTAGATCATCGCATTATTATTCAAAAAATTCCAGGATCAGATGATGATTATCTAGGCCTTTTATTCCAGTGTCATAGATAGCTCCAACGTTCCAGTCATCTGGAATCACATCGTTGGGTGACTCCACCCAAGTCTGGCTCCCACTGAATTGCACCCTCACCTTAAATGGTCCACTTGGCGCATTTGGTAAATCAAACACTCCCCCAAACAATCTCCCCAGTGGTATCCAAGTCTCACCATTATTCTGTTTCTCATTATCATCAGATGACCACAATTAACTCATGCATATAACAATTAGTTAATTAGTAGTACCTCAACAAGAAGTAGTAATAAAGTTTTGAGAGTTTCTTACATTGGATATCTGAAGGGCAACGACGTCGTTGGAGCCTGGAACGTAGATGACGGCAATAGCGAGATAGTCAGGGAATTTGCTGTTCTCGTTGATCTTGATCTTAACGGTAGATCCATCGAAAGCACATGAGACCCTCCTGTATTGGATGTCAACGATGCCCATATTCCTGAGCTGTTCCGCAGCAGCTGGGTTCACTCCGAGTCCTAAGGAACCATTAATACTCATAACGAAGTCTATTCCGCCTCCTCCACCCCTGTTTGTTACCGCTACCGTCACCCCGTCCGTACTGCATAATAGTGGATTCTTGCACTTTACCTGAATAATACAACACCATTATCGTTCGTTACATGGAATTAATTAACCAAAAACTTATATATGTATAATCATTATTATAATCATTATTGAAGATATGTACGTGTTTAATTTGTAGAGTCGTTAATTAATCAGTCCGTCAAGACGACACGCTTACTTGGTAGCAGGCACCGCATCCAGCACCGTCTCTCCATAGCACATCAGACACCATGGTCACCCTACCTGAGTTTTCAGTCCTCCCGTAATCGCCAAATCCACATGCTCCGTCTGATAACATAATAAGTATGTATGCGTGTCATTTCATCAATAATAATATTTAGAAGGGCACACTATATCTTAAGAATATAAAACTAAGCAGCAGCAAAATAATAAGGAAACAACAACAACATGTAAGTTTTTGTATTTTAGTACAACTGATAAAAGGAAAAAAATTACAAGAACCTGATTAAAAATCAAGTGAAACTATAAGATCTGAAAAAAAAAAAGCATAGTAACTTACAATGGCCTCGTTAAAAATAGGTGAAATCATAAGAACTTGATAAAAAAATATTACAAAGGCTTAGTTAAGAATTCAATAAAATTATAAGAACTTGTAGATTGATTTTTAAAGTAAGATAGAAATCAGGTTGCAAGATGATAGCCTCTAGCTGAGCCATGGTTTTGATTTTGAATACAAAGAAGGTGATGCGTGCGTGTGTGGAGAGAGGGGTAAATAGAGAGGAGTTTTACGTACTTGGGCTTCCACCACCACCGGGTTCACTACTGTCAAAGGTGGTTCTGGAGTCTGTGAATTGCGAGAGGCATAGAGCAGGCAAGAGCAACACACAAACAAGGATCACTGGGTGTTTAGAGTGAAACCCCATTGCTAAATCAATGGCAAATTTAAAAGAGAGCAAATATTGAAACTATGAACTTTATATGTGAAGTATTGGGTTTTGTGGTTTGGCATGCCAAAGAGACGTGAGTGAGTGGTATTTATAGGTTCTAATGGAGGCCTTATGCAGGTATTGTTGTAAGGGACGTTCTATCTCCTTCGGATTGGATTTCATTGTAGCCCCTACCAATCTTGACCTTTGTTTAAAAACACATCATCATCTCGATCCTTTTGCGTGTAACTATATAATATTAATATATATCATCTCAAGTTTATTGATTATCTATTTATGAATACAAGGCCAACTTAAGTCACTAAGAAAAGAAATAATACTTATTTTTAATTTTTTCCTTGTAGTTAATGTTTCAATATAGCCCATCGTTTTGGCAAAAAAAAATAGTTAACTCATTGTATTTTTCTCTCTTCTTTAAAACCTCATTTAGGTAAAGTTGAAAAAAATTTTAATTTAAGGTAAATTTAATGAGTTAATTACAATTTTTCAATTCCAATAAATTAGTTGAAATGATTTAGACTGTGGAGATGAAGTATATACTCGCGAGTTGACTCTCCGAGTTTTCAGTTTTTAACTTTCTAGCTTACCAAACTGAGTTAAGTCACTAGTAAACTGGTGACCGTTGTAAACTCGGTTAAACTCATGTATTTATACATTGAGTTTGATATTTTTCTGTTTCTAGTTTATAAAACAGTGTTAATTCACCCTTAATCTCGTGTTAACTTTTTTGATCTGATCATGTTCAACAGCTTTATATATGAGTTTTATAGAAATTTCTTTATTAAATACGGTAAATTATGAATGTTGATGAATTTAATTTCAATTATTTGGATTTAAAATATATTTAAATCAAATTGTTGTTATTTTTTTTATATTTTAATTATTTATTATACATTATTAATACATATTTAATGATGAAGGTAAATTTTTATAAGTTTATGATTCGAGTTCATGATATAAGTTTATGTCATTTTCATGAATTTATTTAAACTTATGAGTTTGACAGCTTGATACAGAGAAAGACGACACTCCATAAAAAAGGATAGAATTCGGATATCTGCAGAAGTTCAGAAACTTACTAATAATACAGCTTTAATTTATTACTAACAATGATTGCAATAGATATAATAGATTAATTCAATTTCTTAATCAAGCATTAATCGAGTGAATTTCAATTCTCTGAAAAAAATTATATTATAAAAGCCCGTTCATTTAAATTAGACCCTCGTAATATCTAAATTTAGATAAATAGTAATGAGTGCCTAACAATTGTACCAGAAAAAGATCAGTGCTAAAAATGAAATTTACTATTTTAATGCCTTCAGTTATGCATATAATAAAAATTTTTACAATTTTTTATATTGATGTAATCTTATAATTCAACATTTTGTGTCACTGAAGCCCCTTAAGGCGTTAATTGCAGATTTTTTGGGAGATGATATATATACTAGATGCCTGAAATTAATAGCTAACATATTCTGGATATTGGATGAATACATGTATAAACATTCATAAATGCCAATAAAGAACTTATGTCCCTTTTGGTACAATGGAAGAGTTTCTGTTAGAAGTGAAAATGGAAATGGAGGTGGAAGTAGAAATGGAAGTGAAACTGGAATTGGGGATAAAAGTATGTTTGGTACGACGATGGAAGTATGATATAATTTTTAATTAATATATTAATTTTAAACATGAAATTACCCTTATACCCATTCCAAAAAATTCCCAGCCCCAAACTATCATAGCCATCTTGAACATCGACCAGCTTTCACATAATCCACTGTGGCCACCGTAGAAAAAGCATCCATGGTCAGCCACCAGAAATTACCCCAAATAAAGTGAAAAATCAAACCAGACACAAGAACAAAAGATAAGGAAATCAACCCAAATCTAATAAGAACTAGAAACAAATAAGGCATAAAAACAAATTTCAAAACCAAAAGGATTTTGTGAGTTCGGGGGGATGAAGAACATAAACAATGAGGACTAAAGAATAGAGAGGCAGAGGTCATAGTCAATCAACAAGGAATCACATATTTGAAACGACTCCAGGCTGAAGAACAGAGAACATAGAGATCGAAGAGGAAGAAGAAGAGGAGCGGCGGTCGTCGCAAGTCGAAGAAGGAGGAGGAAGAGATATCGTCGTGCCAAATCGATGAGGGAGAAGGAGGAGAGGCCGCCGTCCGCCATCGTCCTTGTTGTCATCTCGACCCCCTCATCGTTCGCCTTGTCGTCATCCTCGTCATTCGCTGATCTCGTACTTGCTCGCCGTCCGCTGAACTCGACCTTGCTCGCCGTCTACCATCATCCTTGCCATCATCCTCCGTCCACCTTGTTGTCATCCTTGCCGTCCGCTGTCGCAGATTCATCCTTGTCTTTGAGCGACGGATGTTTGAGGAAGAAAGGAGGAGGGGCAAAATGGCCAGAGTTTCACTTCCATGAGAGGTGGAAGTCAGTTCTCATGGGGGACTAAGGAAGTGACTTCCATCAGTTTTGATGAAAGTCAATTCCACAAGGAAGTCAGTTCAAGCATACCAAACAACATGTTAAAATCCTTTTGAACTAAACGGACAATTTACTTTTTCCAATGTGGACCAAAGAAAACAAAGTTTTTCTTTCCGATTTGCAACTTGTTAAAGAAGAGTACTATCTTATTTTAAGATTGATTGGTTGAAATTTAACTTGTACGATTTTGTAGTTCCAGTGATTGAACACTTGATTCGAATACTTAAATTTACTGGCCAAAGAGATTCTCACGGGTCCTCACACCGTGCTCCAATTTTGGGGTGAAACAATTTTTTTAATATATTTTTATATATTTTTATTTATTTGAATTAAATTATATACTGCACTTTAAAATATTTTTTTCATCCGGTATTTTAAATTAATTAATTTCTAATTCTGCATTTAGAAATATTTTTTCTGTAATACCAGCAATTTGAAATATTTTTTCAATAGTATCCAAAATCTGAAATATTTTTTTGACACTCGATATTTTAAGCTAATTGACTTTTAGTATATCGAAATTTTTCCAAAAAAAAAATATAAAAAACTCCCCAAAATTGGGGGATGAACATTAATTACATGCTCAGGATAAGGATGGAACGTGGATTCGATTCTTACAACTGTACTTGGTTAGGATGCTAATGTCTTTGTGAAGATAAAGTGACTGCAGACTACTCTTTAACAGGTTGCGAATCTGAAAATATAACAGATTTAAATATGAGAAGATAACTTTATTTTATTTTTTATGAATTCTAAGGCAGCTAGTAATTTCACACTTTCACTTCTAATTCCTAATCACTTATATAGCTCTAGTCCTTTTTAGAGTATTTTGTAAATGTTCCAATCCTTGTGCTTAATGACATAAATAGGCCATCCTTTTAGGAACTCGCTGTTCTGATGTTATCCCGAATTTTCTCATTGGGATAATGACATTTATACAATTGGTAAGGGTGTTAATTACAATAAAAGATCAAGAATTATAGAAATTTCAGAGGAGCTAGAATCAAACTAATAATATCAGAATTAAAAGGCTGAAAAAATATTTTGTAAAATTAAAGAATCAAACTAAGATATTACATAAAATTAGATAAGTAAAGTATAATTTTTCCTCAATCAAACTAAGATATTATTGAGCCCACCCCGCAATAATGCAATATCTTCTCCCTTAGTCTCTCTTGGGACGTGCGACGTTTAATCATTAGAAATCTAGAATTTGGATTCAAGAAGCAATGCGCAAAGGGATGGATATATATAGTTTACCTACAACAACAATTCCTTTACACGCACACACCTGTGAAACTCATCAACTTTTTTTTTTGTACTGTATATAATTTTCAGTAAATAACTAAGGAATAGTTATTCATTCTTAAAGCATAATATGGGTTTTGCTTCCTTCAATTAGATTTTTTTATCATACGCACAATCAGGAAGATCGAACCACTGATAGCATGCTTAAGAAGCATAATATAGAACCGTGGCTAAAGGAAAAGGAATACAAGACGTGCACGTGCAGTACACAGCTACATATTCATAAAAAAAAGGTAAGTAGCATATAAACCCTAAACCCTAAATACTTCTGAAATACTTAAAAAAAAAAAAAAAGAAGCTAATTAAGTATCATGTATGATCCTTTTTTGGCTTTTGTAAAAGAGTAGCAGCTGACAATTAAAATAATAATACAACTTTTTTTTTGAAATTTAATTTAATAATAGTCTCGTGTTAGTTGGTATTTAATTTGACAATTAATAGTCTATAGTATTGGGATGCAAGCTTATCCTTGAGCTCGAGGGAATATACACAAACTCAAATTGTTTTTTGTGTAACCGTTTTTTTTTTTTTTTGCCAACTGGTCATGTGTAATCTATGAATAAGGGATGGATGAAAATATTAATAACATATATATTTCAATTTTTACCTTTAATTATTTATTTCTATGACATTTTTCATTCTAACATGACATACTATGCGTAATAATCGATCAGCCACAGAAAAGGCATTCACCTTAAACTTTATAGATAAATGGTAATGAGTGCCAGACAATTGTACCAGAAAAAGATCAGTGTTAAAAATGAAATATACTTATGTATAAAAAAAATGAAATGTACTATTATAATACCTTCACATATGCATAATAAAAATTTGTACTGATTTTTATATTAATGTTATCTGATAATTGATTCATTTTGTGTCATCGTAGCCCCTATACTTATATTGTCACTTGGAAGAAGATACTCTACTTTTCCTCTTTCTGATTTTCTTCTCATAATTCCATCTCTACCCACCCTTAGATCATAAAATGGATAGTTTATATTTTATATTTTATATTTTATAAAATTATTATTATAATATTTTATAAATTAGAATTTTTTTTGTATTACAGTTATGAATCATATAGATTGAATTTTAAAAGTTTAAATTTATTTATTTATATTTATAGAAATAATTTTATAAAATATTGAATTTTAACTATTTATTTTTTTAATCTAACAGTGGATATGAGATTATAAAAAGAATATGAGATTGGAAAAAAATTAAAGAAACCCAATGCCACGAATAAACAACTTAATGTTCTTAATTGATCTAGAATAAAAAGAAAAATTAATAAAAAAAAATTTCCAACTAGCAAAATTAATAAATTACTCTTGAACTAAAGCGTATAATTTACTTTTTCTAGTTTGGAACTTGTTAAAGAAGAGTACTATTTTATTTGAAGATGGATTGATTGAAATTTAACTTGAAAAATATGAGAAGATAAATTTATTTTATTTTTTATGAATTCTAAGGCAGCTAGTAGTTTCTTTTTTTGAACGGCACAGCTAGTACTTTCACACCTTCACATCTAATTTCTAATCACTTAAATAACTTTAGTCCTTTTTAGAGTAATTTGTAAATGGTCTGGTTCCGGTCCTTGTGCTCAATAACATAAATAGGCTATCCTTTTAGGAACTCGTTGTTCTAATGTTATCCCGAATTATATAATTTATTGGGATAATGACATTTATACACTTGTTAAGGGTGTTGATTACAATGAAAGATCAAGAATTATATAAATTTCAGAGAAGCTAGAATCAAGCTAATAATATTAGAATTAAAAGGCTTAAAAAGTATTTTGTAAAATTAAAGATTCAAAAAATTAGAGGAGTAAAGTATCATTTTTCCTTTTTCCTTTTTTTCATTAATCAAGCCGGCCCCGCGATAATGCGCACAATATCTCCTTCCTCAGTCAATTTTGGGACGTTTGACGTTTAATCATTAGAAAATTAAGAATTTGGATTCAAGAAACCAAAGGGATGATGATATTGACCACTATCTAATAAAAAAACTAGTAAATTACACATTCTAATGCTTCTAAATTACACATTTTCTGTACTATAGATAATTTTCGGTAAATAACTAAGGACTAATTATTCATTTTTAAAGCATACACTACTACAGAAGATACTTATAAAGTCCCTAAAGGACGTCCCTTTTTGAAAAAGGGACGCCCAAAATATGGTGAGGTTCAAATTTTATCTTTTGGCGCGTCTGATTACCATTATCCGTCATAAAAAAAAAAAAAAAAAAAAGAAATCCTTTAGACGTCCCCAGCAGGGCTGGGGACGTCTAAACACAAACTTTAGACGTCCCCAGCCCTGCTGGGGACGTCTAAACACAAACTTTAGACGTCCCCAGCCCAGCTGGGGACGTCTAAACACTACCTTTAGACGTCCCCAGCTGGGCTGGGGACGTCTAAAGGTATGTATAGACGTCCCCAGCTGGGCTGGGGACGTCTAAAACCATCACATGCGCCTGTTATGAAGTGACTTGTGCATGTGATTATGTCAGAGAGCTCTTCTTCCTCCCATCTATCTCTCCTCCTCCATCCCAACTTTACTCATTCACTCCCATCTCCGTTAGACTCCGCGCGCCATTGCTGCAGTTTTTTCATTGTTTCTCGTTTCCCATTCCACTCCCCTGCTGCATCTCCTCCCAAATTCATCACTCCATCCCCATTGATCGGTCTCCTCTCCCTTTCTTGGTTTTTTAATTTCTTTCTCCAAAGCTTCCTCAGTTCCGTCACCAGGCCATCTTCTTTGCTCCCCTGCTGCAGTTTTTGAGATTCTTGGTTTGCAGATTCTCCACCACCGTCGGCCTCCTCCAAAGCTGTGAGAAATTTTCAGGTTAGCATGCATTTTCGTTTTGAACAAGATGACAGGGCGTTTTATTATTAGTTTTGTATGAATTGAATAAGTGTTTAATTTTTTATATTTTTAGTATTAGTTAGAGGTTTATTTTATTATTCTGTTTATGCATTTTGATTAGGTTGATGATGGTAACTATTAGTTTTGGCACATGATAATTGCTTTTAATTAGTAGGGGAAGGAAAAGAAATGCAGGGCGTTTTATTATTCTTCTTATTATTAGTTTTGTATGATGAATTGAATAAGTGTTTAATTTTTTATATTTTTAGTATAGTATATTTTTAGTATTAGTTAGAGGTTTATTTTATTACTCTGTTTATGCATTTTGATTAGGTTGATGATGGTAACTATTAGTTTTGGCACATGCTTTTAATTAGTAGGGAAAGGAAAAGAAATGAGAAAAGAATAAAGAATAAAAAGAAAGTAAAAAAATACAAAAAAAATTATCTTGTAGACACACAATATTTTTTTTTTTCCATAAGACACACGCATTAATATATATATTTAGTGCTAGAATTAGGCAATCTTATTGTAACTTAGTGTACGTAGACATTAATATAAGAAATTCGCGTAGTTGCATTTTTTTTTTACAATTTTTCATTAAATTCGCGTACTTGATTTAATAATTTGGTTGCTAAAATATAAGTGTATTATGTTTGTGCTTGGTGCTAGAAGCTAAAGTTTTGTTTCATTTAAATTAAGCTGAGATGGTTTGTTATTTTGATTTTGGGATGTCTCAATTTTAAGGGGAAATGCTGCCAAAATTTTGAAAAACATGCTTGTAAAAGGCAATTCCCCGTGTTTTCAATTATTCTAAACTTGAGTGTAAATGGAAATGGCATAGGTGGTAATAAAATGGACCATAGTTGGATGAATGCTCTGAGAACAAGTGAAGAATATGAGAATGGGGTTGAAAACTTTATTGAATTTGCTAGGAGAAACGTTCCAGCAAAAAATGGGATGTATTTTTGTCCCTGTGTCAATTGTTTAAATGAGAGAAAACGGGATGTTGAAGTTATAAGGGATCACCTACTTTGTGATGGAATAAATCTTCGATACACAAGGTGGATATGGCATGGTGAGGAAGTAACTGATTGTCCGTCACACAAGAAGGAAGCTGTGGATGTCATAGATGAAGATACAATGGAGAGAATGATTCACGATGTTGAGGTAGAATCGTTTGCGCAGTCGCATGAATATGACAGCCTGCGGAGTGATGCAGAGACACCGTTGTACCCTGGGAGTAAGTACACACGGCTCACAGGAACATTACATTTGGTTAACTTAAAAGCAACTTGTGGGTGGACCGATAGTAGTTTCACATTGCTGCTTGAACTGTTGTGTGATATGTTTCCAGACGATAATGTACTTCCAAATCGTATGTATGAGGCCAAGAAAATCCTATCGACAATGGGTATGGAGTATAAAAAGATACACGCTTGCCCTAATGACTGTGTACTGTACAGAAAGGAGTATGAAGGCCTGAGTGAGTGCCCTAAGTGTCAAACCGCACGATACAAAGTGAAGAAAGATGGTGGTTGTGGCGATGGGAAGACTAAAAGGCAACCTGTAAAAGTTATGTGGTATCTTCCAATAATACCGCGCTTTAAGCGTTTATTTGGCACTGCAAAAAAGGCGAAGAAGTTGAGATGGCATTCGGATGACAGAATATCCGACGGAAAATATCTTCGGCACCCGGCTGACTCTCCACAGTGGAAGAAAATAGATGAAATGTTCCCTGAATTTGGCAGCGAGCCGAGAAACCTTCGGCTTGGGCTCTGTACAGATGGCATCAATCCGTATGGAACTCTTAATAGCACACACAGTGCGTGGCCAGTACTCCTTGTAATATACAACTTGCCTCCCTGGCTTTGTATGAAACGCAAGTATGTGATGCTTTCTATGATGATTTCTGGACCAAAACAGCCAGGAAACGATATCGATGTCTACCTGGCGCCTTTGATTGAGGACTTGAAGAAGTTGTGGGAGGAAGGCGTAGATGTGTTTGATGCGTATAAGAATGAGTCATTCAAGCTACGTGCAATGCTGTTCACCACCATAAATGACTTCCCTGCCTACGGAAACCTCTCAGGGTACAGTGTGAAGGGGCATAAAGCATGTCCGATCTGTGAAGCAGACACTCACTTCCACCAACTGAAACATGGAAGAAAAACGGTCTACCTAGGTCACAGGAGGTTCCTTCCTAGATTCCACCCGTATCGTAGGTTAAGAAAGCGTTTTAACGGCTTGCCGGAGCATGGAATGGCTCCAAAGGCATTAACCGGAGAGGAAGTTTACAGTCGGGTTGAACGTATCAATGTCTTACTCGGTAAGAATCATAAGACTTCGGGTGAGAAGAACATATGGAAGAAGAGATCAATTTTCTTTGATCTTCCATATTGGCGTAGTCTTGACGTGAGGCACAGTATTGATGTAATGCACGTGGAGAAAAACGTTTGTGATAGCCTTGTCAGTACACTTTTGCACATTCCAGGGAAGACCAAGGATGGGATTAATGCGAGACTAGACCTTGTTGATATGGGAATAAGAGAACGGTTACATCCACAGCTACGAGATGATGGTAGGAGGGCATACATGGAGCCAGCAGCGCATACACTATCAAAAGCGGAGAAAAGAAGTTTGTGTGGGTGTTTGTATGAAATTAAGGTACCACAAGGATATTCTTCGAATGTGAGAAGGTGTGTGTCAATGGACGATTTGAAGTTAGTGGGAATGAAGTCCCATGATTATCATGTGTTGATGCAACAACTGTTACCAGTAGCTATTAGAGGGATTATGAAAGATGAAGTTCGAAACACTGTGACAAGATTGTGTGTTTTCTTTAATGCTATATGTAACAAAGTCATTGACACTGAAAAGCTGGATGAACTGGAAGCTGAGGGTTATATCATATTGTCCCAATTAGAGATGCACTTTCCTCCTTCTTTTTTTGATATAATGGTCCATTTGATAGTTCATTTGGTAAGGGAGGTAAGGCTCTGCGGTCCAGTTTACCTGAGGTGGATGTACCCTTTCGAGCGATACATGAAGATCTTAAAAGGGTACTCTAAAAATCCCTATCGACCAGAAGCCTCAATAGTTGAAAGGTATGTTGTTGAAGAGGCTATGGACTTCTGCAGCGATTATATATCAGGGAAGAAGGAACAATCTCGGCATGAAGAGGGGAGGAGCAAGGGAACACGAGGACTGAAAGTGAAGACTATGCCTCGTGGAGAGGTGTTGCAAGCACACCTTTATATCCTGAATAACATGGCAGAAGTGCAACCGTACATAGAGGAACACAGAAACAGATTGAAGAAAGAGAATCCGAGGAAGAATGACATGCAGATTACTATTGAGCAAAACAAGACATTCATTCAGTGGTTTGAGGAAAAGGTTTTGCATGAGTCCGGTGTGTCTGGGACAATAGAGTGGCTAGCCTGGGGGCCTTCGTTTCAGATCATTACTTGGAGCGGTTATGATATAAACGGGTATTCTTTCTACACAAAAGACCAAGATGACAGGAGTACCATGCAAAATAGTGGGGTGATGGTAGAAGCTGAATCCATGCACTTTTCCAAATCGAAAGACAAAAACCCCATATTAGCATCCATGGCCTATTATGGAGAGATAGAAGAAATATGGGAAATCACTTACAACAAGTTCAAAGTTGCTTTATTCAAATGTAAGTGGGTTAGCAATAATGCTGTGGTAATAGATCAACAATTTGGATTTGTCTCAGTTGATCTTGAAAGAGTAGGTTATAGGGATGAGCCCTTCATTCTAGCAAGCCAGGCGAAACAAGTGTTCTATGTCACAGATCCCGCAAATAAGAAAATGTCCATTGTACTTCAGAGTAAAAAACAGAAGCATGGTGATCCGACCTTCAACCTTGACGACACACCACCTTTCACAATTAATCCACCTACAACAATTGAAGAAAGAGAATTGGTAGATGATGAAGAATATGCTGTGAGAAATGATCATGGTGAAGGAATATGGGAAACAATCTAGAGTAAGAGCTTAACTTAGAAAATAGTAATGTGTGCTGTTTGTTTTATTACGTCTCAGTTTATTCATTTACTTACAATTTATTCACCTATCTGACAATGATTTTTGTGCTTACAGGAATATGGACGACTCTGGTGACTCTCCAAGTGATAGGGACAATGAAATGAATAGGCCTGAAGGTGATGCGACACGTGAACCGGTTGCGAGACAAAGGGTTAG
Source organism: Inga oerstediana (assembly GCA_963210345.1). Taxonomy (NCBI): domain Eukaryota; kingdom Viridiplantae; phylum Streptophyta; class Magnoliopsida; order Fabales; family Fabaceae; genus Inga; species Inga oerstediana. Next base: position 59,682,951 of record OY723409.1, read on the forward strand.
AGGCAGTACAAAAATGCCTGCATTGGTAGCACGTCATAACCATCAACAGGAGAGGTTGCATATTGACTTTGATCAAGATATGAAACCAATTGGTCCGGAGGAAGACCATTTCATTAGCTACATAGGTTTTTTGGCTCGAAGCAAAGTTCGCATTACCTATGCTGATTGGAAGTTGGTTCCACCAAAAACCAAAGACTTGATTTGGCAACAACTTTTGGTATATAAGTTTCAATACATCTGCATTATATCTTTATTCCTATCGCTTCAAATATAATTAACGTATGTTTTTACCTTGCAGCAAACCTATGATGTCCCTGACACCGCGGAGATGTACAAGGAGTGGATGACGGAGGTTCGTCTACGATGGAAAGATTTCAAGAACAGGCTCACACGAGATTACATTCGAGGGGACTTGAGGGGTCAGGATCCATGTCATCAGTATCCATTTTTGTCTCCAGAGGACTGGAGGTTGTTTATGGCATCACGAGAAGATCCAAACTTTTTGGTAAGATTTCTGTAATCATAGTGTTTTATTTGAATATAGTTGACATTATTGATTCGGTGTTCGTTGTTTTCCTTTAAAAGGCATTAAGTGCAGCAAATGTAGAGAGGCAAGCAGCTAATAACTATCAACATTGCATGTCTCGTGGTGGTTACCGGAAGCTACAGCGACAGATGATGGCAGAAGAGTTGGAGAAATTGAAGGAAGCAGCCACATCAGATCCTACCGTAGTGGTCCAGCCCCCGCCACCTCCACCACGTCACAAAAAATGGAAAGCAGGGAGGCTTAAGGGTGGGAAGTACGTAAATCCGACTGTTGCTGAGGTTGCCGCAAGAATTGTAAGTAGTTAGAGCATAATTACAAACTTATTTTTTCATATTGGGAGTGCTTACGATAACTTTTATGCTGCAGGATGAACTGGAAGATCATAGTAGCCAAGGTTCGTTCACTCCAAGTGGACGGATGGACATCTTGTCAACGGCGATTGGGAAGCCAGATCACCCTGGTCATGTTCGGGGGGAGCCAGTGGGAGTTCGTGTCACGAAGTATTTTGGCTCAGCCTCATATCCTTATTCGTCACAAGCTGAACCCAGTAGGGAGCTTGTGGCCAAGATTCGTCAGGAAGTCTCACAAGAGCTCGAGGCCAACCTTCGCGACAAGCTCCGACAAGAGCTGTTGCCAGAGCTACGTCTTGAGATGATGCCTGAGATACGAGCTGAAATGCAGAAGATGTTTGAATCGCAGATGGCAACTACCGAGCGTAGAACCCATTCATCCCCGGCCTTCCACAGCACCAAAGGAAGTTACAACCCTGCGGAGGAAGCACTTGGCGAACCTTCTCATACTCCAGCGCCGGGAGAACCTGCCATCCTCTCTTTGGATGCCCCAGTGCTACGTGTAGTTGCAGATGCTCTCGTTCACACAGAAGCTACAACCCACCATCATCAGCAAATTCCACAGCATTTGCGTAGGGTGACTGTGACGTGTGTTCGAGCGGGGGAAGAAGGTACAGCGATCCCTATTCCTGATGCCGAGGTTGCCACGATAGCTCAGGCGAGAGGATCTTTCATCCTTTGGCCTGTACATCTTATTGGCTTGTTACCACAAACACCTCCAATGGTATGCAACTACCTCACTTTTACTTGAGATGTGTTGACATCCTACTAACAGTATGTGTTTTTATGTTCTAAAAGAACGAGCAGGAAGCAGAGAAATGGCCCTTCTTAGCACGATTGCAGCATATCTATAAAGGCATTCGCCAGATTGATTTGCATATGCCTCCAGGGATTGTGGGCCAGAATACAGAGTATCACTTCACAATTGATAAACAAGATCTTAAACAGTTCATGAAGTTCGAGGAGCTAGATATTGGATGGGGCAAATTTGCAATCCTGTAAGTTTTTTATTTCCCATTTTTTGATTCATTTATTTAAGTTGATTTTAACTAGCTAATACATTCATCATTTTAATTCTATTATAGCTCCTTCCGTCGTATATGCATTGACTCTCAGAAAGTTGATTTATATGGATTCTTGTCTCCTGCACATACGACAAGGGTTGAGAATACATTGAAACGAAGGACGAACTATGTGGGCTTCTTATTGTCAGAGGATGAGTATACTTGTTATCTAGCACCGATTGTTCAAGGGTACTCATTTTAATTTTGTGTATTTGAGATTTTTAGTAAATAATTGCCTTGCCATCTAACTTCATTTTAATCTGTATATGTTGTGATAGTTATCACTGGAGTTTGTGTGTTGTCTGTCCTCGGTCGCACGTTGTTTACTGGTTTGATTCATTAAATAGAAGACCAGACAAAGAAACTAAAAGCGTCTTCAACCAGTAAGTTATTTTTTTGTATTTCATTGCTTCTTGATTCTTGACTTAATGAATTATTCTAATTTATGTTGATTTTCATTTTCATGATAGCGCATGCACGACGTATCGAGCGCTTGGCGGGCCACGCGAACGTAGAGGTGGCAAAGATCCAAAATGGTTGTTTCCAAAGGTACGTAGTTTCAAATCAAGTTCTTTTGATTGACGGTCGTTTTAGATATGCCTTTATTGATTTTAACCATTTGCTTTTGATTTATAGTGCCCTCGACAACCTGGCGGCTGGGAATGTGGATATTATGTCTTGCTTTATATGTATAACATCATTCAGAGTGGCATTACGAAAGATTTTGAACAAGTAATCGCTTCTTCATTCTCTGAGGATAATATTCTTGGTGTTGTGATTCAATGGGAATTCATTCACTTCATTCATTATTTCATCTAAGCTTATTTTCTAATTTACAGATTTTTGACAATGAAGATGCCTACTCATATGAAGACTTAAATATGATCAGAGACTTTATGGCTGGACATCTTCTTCAACGTGTACCAGAAGAGTAAAGTCTTTAGTAGTTTGTGTAGGACATACTTTTGTGGTAGTACATATAATTAGCGTTATTGTTGTTGGATATGGATTGGATTTTAGTCTTGGTTATTGTACAAACTGGGGACTTGGATATGGATTGCTGTGTAGTTTGTCTGGTTTGAAAGTTTGTGTGGCATGTAGTAGACTTGGATATAGATTGTTGTGTAGTTTGTGTGGTTTGAAAGTTTGTGTGGCATGTAGTAGCCTTGGGTTGATCACTGTGTTTGTTGTTGTTTTCATTCTGCTGAACTGCTGTTGTTGGAATTCTATTTCTGCAGTTTACATATTTTCCAGACAGTGCAATATGTATAAAAGGTCCATTTTTAAAAAAAAAACAAACTTTCAACGTCCTTAATAAAAAAAGGGACGTGGAAAGTACTGCTGGCGACACTTTAGACTTCCCCAGGTCCAACTGGGGACGTCTAAGGTCCACCTTAGACGTCCCCAGAAGACCTGGGGACGTCTAAAGTGGACCTTAGACGTCCCCAGGTCTTCTGGGGACGTCTAAGGTGGACCTTAGACGTCCCCAGTTGAACTTGGGGAAGTCTAAGGGGGACCTTAGACGTCCCCAGTGGACTGGGGACGTCTAAGGTCCCGCTTTAGACGTCCCCAGGGTACTGGGGACGTCTAAAGTCCCCCTTAGACGTCCCCAGTTTTACAGACGTTAATGACGTTTTTTTCTACGACCCTCACATAGACGTCCCTCTGTTTTCAGACGTTGAAAGGCCAAAAAAAGGGACGTTAAAACCCTTTTTTCTAGTAGTGATAACATACATATACACAGTTACACACACAGAAGTGGGTTTTGCTTCCTTCGATTAGATCTTTTTATGATATGCACAATCGATCAGGACTACCAAACCACTGATAATGTAACTTCCTTAAATTTTTAGGGCTTAGAGTTAGTTGTAACTTAAGTTTTAGTTAGTCAAAGAGTATAGAATAAATTAACAAAAAAAAATATAAATTCTATGGAAAAAATTTCAAAAGAAAACTAAATACAAATAAACTATCTTATTAAAAAAATTATCTTAATATATGAGTATGTGTGTAAATTTATCTTATCATTGGGAAGTTAAAGAAAAAAGAAAAAGAAAGAACAAAAAAAAAAATATTTTCTGAAAATAAAATTATTTTAATTAAAAAACAAACCCAACCCTAAACCCTATCTCATATAAATATCCTATCTCACTCACTCATTAGAGATCGGGCGCCGCTTCCCGCTGTCCGGGTTCACACTTCTCTCCTTTTCACTTTAGATTCGTGCTCCTACTTCTCTATCACTCACTATTACTCATGTCTTTTCACCCTCTTCATTTCCTTCTTTTATTTTTCTTTTTTAAAGATTTGGTGCCTTGTCACTTCATAACCCATTATAGTTGGCCTTTTCATTATATTTTTTTGTTTTGTTTTGTTGGTTTATTGGTGTTTGTGTTAGATTACCCCCCCCCCCCCAATCTTCTACATTAAAACACCCCCCCAAATCTTCTACATTAAATATATTAATTAGATCATGTTTTTGCATCTCGAGATTAAATACAAAATATTTAATCAAGAATTATAGTATAATGTAATACATGGGTCGTCTCAATCGAAGAACCTTTTATTGAATCCTAGATAATCTAAATGTCATATAAATAAAATAAGGAAAAAATGGATTTTTGATTTTTTTTCTAATTAATAACTAAAAGAAAATGTAATTTAATTAAATAAAAACTAAAATTAATTTAAATGATAAATAAAGTATATAAATCTCACAAGTAAAAATTTATTCACACAAACTCAATCCACAATTTATACAAACAATTATCAAGTTTTTCACAAAACAAAAATATATAAATAGGAAACAAAACTAAATCAAACAAGAAGAATAAAAAAAAAAAAAACTCCCCTATCACGTGCATGTGCATGAAGTCACGTACAGGAGGAGATGCACATGCCTATTGAACTCATGGCTTGATGGTGAAAGTGTTTTCCTTTCATTCTCTTGAATGTGAGTTCGAACAAGGTGAAAGCGTCCCAACTCTCCTGTCGCGGCACCAAGCTCAAGCTTGATGGTGGTGCTGCCTCCGGTAACAGCAAGCTCGCAGAAAAGTGGGCCGGAAAACTGGGAATTTCTTGCCGGAATATTCAAAACTTCGCCGGAATTGACATGTGCTCGCTGGAAAACTTAGAGGGAGGATGAGACTATGTTCTTGACAGTATTCTGAGCTCTTTCAACGTCACCAACAAAGTTCAAAGAAAATGAGAAGGTCGCCGGAAACTGAAAGTCGCCGGCCGGAGATGTGTGACTGGTGGTGGTATCTCTTCTTTCTTCAGCTTTGTTTTCTGTGATCTCTTTTCTCTCCATATGCTGCCAATGATGAAGGAAGAAGATGAAAGGTGGTGGAGTAATGAGAGGACGAACGGAGGAACTGAGGTTCAGAGCTCCACCTCAGCTTGGCTTCTCTGTTTCGGATCTTCTGTAATGGTGAAGGAAAGAATACGGAAGTGTTGATGGTGATGAATGGCAACAGAAGGGGTTAGGATGATAGTGACGGTGATGGTGTGACGCAGAGGAAGGAAGAGAGGTTGGTGGTAATGGAGTAAGGTACAAGATGAAGAGGAAAATGAAGGTGATTCTGGAGGTAGTGAAGCTCTCAAGCTCCCTCTCTTTTCACGGCACTGGTTGCATGGCAAACAGTGGAAAAGGATGGTTAAATGTAATGGTGCAGGGAAGATGATGATGGTGATTAAAAATAAAGAGAAGGACAGTGGTGACCGTAGTAAAAGAAGGAAGAAAAAAATGATGAAGGTGGTGAAATGAAAGAGAGGAAAATGCCAAGGGTGGTTAAGGTGAATGGTGGTGATGAAGAGAAGAGGTCGGTGGTGATAGTGACGACCTCTTTCTTACTTCAACTCCCCATTCTGTAGTTCTTCAGCAAGAAAAATGAAAGAAAACTGAATGGAAGAAGGTCTCTCTCTTAAGGTGGTCGGTTTTTATAAGGAAGGGAGTAGGTGAAAGGGGTGGGCATGGGCAGGGTTGGGCAGGGCAAGACCCCTGCCCGATGCCCTGCCCAAAGGATGAACGGGCTGCATTTTGTAGCCCGATGCCCGGCCCTGCCCGCTAAAAGCCCTAACCATTTTGGGCTGGGCAAGGGTGGGCTGGGCAGGGTGGGTTTCCCTGCCCAAGTGATAACGCCTTATCTTGTCCACTTATGAAAAAAATAATTCTTTATGAATTTCATAAACATTCCTGTAGTTACTAATACCATATTTGTCTTAACTTCGCCCTAAGTAATATAAACTTCAAATATATTCGATGATTTCACATCTTGGGATATTTCAAAATAAGTCTACAACTTGAGTCTTGAAATTTAAAAAATACCATATGTCTTAACAAATATTCATACTTTAAAAATTAAACAACATTCATAATCCATTATAAATAAGAAAACAAAATGATTGTAATTAAAGCCGTGAAGTCAAAGTAGTTTGAATCAATTCAATGTCCCAAAAGTTGATCAAATGATGAAGTATCTGGAAAGAAAATAAAAAGCAACTATAATTTAATACAGCACAAAGTAAAGAAGAAAGGAAGAAATCTACTTGTAAATAGTGTTTAGTGGTTAGAGTAAAAAAGAGAGGATCAGAAGAGTATTATACAATAGACAATATATATTTTAAATAAAAATATATATATGATATAATATTTAATTGATATGAAATTTTATATTTTAAATAAATGAAAATAATTTTCAGGGCAGGGCCAAATGGGCAGGGCAGCACCCCTTGCCCGATGCCCGGTTATTAGCCCGCCCAAAGCTGCCCAAAATCTTTTTGGGCCACTTTTTTAGGGCTGGGCTGGGTAATTTTTTACAGGGCCAGGGTGGGCGCACCAGGCTACTGGGCACCATGCTCACCCCTAGGTGAAAGTGATGATGATAATGAACGTGATAAGGTCCAGCTCCTCTCCACAACTCACGATCTGCATATGGTTCAACAACAGTGTCCCCCCACTCCATTATGATTAGTCGAAAGAAGGAAGAGATGCAGGGTGATGATGATGCTCTGTGCTTTCCGTCTCAGCTTCTATTTTGTGCTTTACATCTCATCTTCCATTTCCGCTGTGCTTTCACGTGATGCATGTCTAGGGATGGAAACAGGCCAAACCCTTAATAGGGACCTACATCCTAATCTACATAAAGTCTAATTTAGCCTATTTAATAAATAAGATATGTTTAGACTTAGGCCTATTGTAAGATTATTTAAATAAACAGGTCAGACCTATTTTCATAAGGCCTAGCCTACAAACCTATAGGTCTGACCTATTTAACTTTTTTAATTTATACTATAATATAAGAATATATAATATTATATAAATAATTGTATAAATAATTTATAAATTTACGAACTTAACCTTAATTATAAGTTTCACATTTCATCATTATTACTCTCAACCCTTACTTTCGCATCAATCATTAACCCCCATATCTCTTCTCTCCAATCGATCGAGATGGTAACGCTAACTCACTCCCTCTCCCTTGATTTGCACAGTCCGCTAAAACATAATAATTTATATGAGTTTATTTTAGTGCCAAATGAAATATTATAATCTTAATAGGAGGAGTTTGTCCCAATTTATGTGGGAACAATAAAAGAGATAAAATATAGTTTTACATATTACTTGTTATGCTTGGTCAATTTTGGAAAATATATCTCATTAGTTAACGGACATTAGTTTTTCTTATTCCTATTTACTCAAAGAATTGTTGTCACTAGAGATTATTTTCTGTTCCTTACTCAGCCTTTATATTACAATGAGAATAGATGCTAAGCTTTTAAGACATAATGTAATATTTTAAAGAAGTGTGAATGTGGTTATATATGAATTTTGATGCATATATTTTAAAGACTATTTAAAGGCCTATATTTTAAGTAGGTTTTTAAACAAACTTCAGGCTTTTTGAAGACTCAGGCTCAGACCTAAAAAAAAGCTTACATACAGGCTCAGGCCCAGACTCAAGCTTTAAATTTCTATTGTAGGCCCAAGCCTATTTAAGTAAAGCATAACCTATTCCCACCCCTATGCATGTCTAATATTTGTGTCTGCATGTTGGGTCCAAGGACTTATATGAAATTTTTAAGTTTTATGTAGGGATTAAAGTGAAATATTTTGAAACATTGGTAGGGTAAAACTAAAATTTCTGAAATGTCTGGGTCCTTTTTCTGTGATTTTCCCCAGTCCCTTTTCTCCGTCAACTTGTAATTTTCGCCCATTTTCAGGAAATTGTCTGTAATTTTCTCAGACCTCAAAATATTAATTCACACTCCAAAATCTTCAATTTTCTTCCAAAAATCTACAAAATAATGTAATATTAAGCACAATGTAGTATTAAAAGTCCAAGAAACACTTGCACAAATCAATAAATAAATTATGATTCACTACAAAAAAAAAGGTATTTCGTAGCGGTGCACTTGTAGCGGTTATATTAAACCGCTACAAATTATAGTATTTGTAGCGGTTTTTACCTAAACCGCTACAAATTTGTAGCGGCAAGAATATTTGTAGCGGTTTCCTACAAAAAACCGCTACAAATTTGGCGCGAAATTCCCGCCAAAACTTGTAGCGGTTATTTTGTAGCGGTTAATGCACATAAACCGCTACAAAATACCAAAGGTCAGAATTTTGTAGCGGTTTTTACTGAAAACCGCTACAGAATTTCAAGAGACTCCAAATTTGTAGCGGTTCTGGGCAATAACCGCTACAGAATTTCAAACGTTGTGAAGATTTGTAGCGGTTATTGTAGAACTGCTACAAATTTAATTATTTGTAGCGGTTATTTAAAATAACCGCTACTAATATGTGGCCTATTTAAACCCCTCGCCTCCTTCATTTCTCATTTTGCTCATTTTGTTTCCTGAGGTTTCTCTGAGTGGTTTATTCGATATTTGAGCGTTCAGACGAGTCTATAGGAGTTTTTGGTCAGTATTCCGCAGTATTTACACTTGACGTACGTATATAACACGTATTTTTATTTATATTTGTATTTTTATTATATTTTTGTATAATAATGGACTAATATTTTTTTTAATTTGTACAATTGATATGGCTTCAGGACAGGATAAGGGGAAGGCCCCTGTGCTCCCCAGACCGACTTTACGGGGTGGCAGCAGTCGGGCAGGGGGCAGAGGGAGGGGGCAGCGTGCAGGCAGGGCTACCGAGGCATCTCAGCCCATCCCTCCACAGGAACCGCAGACGATCCCACAGGCGACGACCACAGCTGAGGTGCCTGAGGTGGAGGTGCCAGAGATTAGCGTTGAGGACTTCCTCAACGAGGAGGAGTTCGAGATCCCGATTAGTGGGTTCAGGGAGATGGAGCAGTTCCTCGATGAGGAAGAGGCTCGGGAGCAGAACAACCCACGAGGGTCGTCTTCGCGGTCCACTGGGTTTGAGGTGCAGGTCGAAGGTAAATTATTTAATTTTTTAATTTTTTAACTTTTTAACTTTGAATTATAATTTATCTAACGTGCGGTCAACTGTGCAGATGAGCAGGGGAACGTGTCGACGAGGAGGCTGGATGTGGCCGGTCTGAACAGCATGGACCGGTCCCTGCGAGTTGTAGTGCCGTGGAACGAGGGCACTGACCAGCCGATCCACAATGGGGGTCACCTGCTCAACCGCTTCCTGAGCGACCTGGGATCGAATTGGATGCGGTTCCCCCTTCACTTCCCTACGTGGAGGCACATTCCGAAGGGGCCGAAGGACCAAGCTTGGGAGGAGGTGGTTCAGGTAATTAAAACTATTTAATTAATATCTTTTGTAATTAATTCTATTTAATTATTTTTTTTAAATTATAATTTTTAGTATTATTGATATTTAAATGTATTTTTTTCAGCTGCGGTTTGCCGTCCGGGCCAACCGGAAGAGGTACGCCCTCGTGAAGATGGGCGACGCCTGGAGGAACAGGAGGAACCGTCTCTTCCACAATGTGGATGGGGACGGGACGATGCCTCTGGAGCAGCTGCAGGAGAGCGTCCCGGACGGCGTGCCGCCGAACGACTGGGCGCGTTTCGTCCAGTTCAGGAGGAGCCCTCAGGCGCAGGTAATGTATTTATTATATTTTTGATATATAATTTTCTAATTGTTAAATATTAAATTATAATTTCAATTTAATTTGTATTTAATTTCAAATTTTATAATACATTTAATTATTTGTTTTTCCAGGAGCTTTCTCAGAGGAACGCCGCGATCCGGACGCAGCAGACGATCCACCACACAGCAGGATCGAAGACCTTTACTGTGACCTACAGCGAGCTGGTAACTTTTCAAGTGCTTCACTTACTTTTAGCTGATTATTTCATAATACTAATTGTTTTGTAATTGTTTCAAGAGATGAGGGCACAGCAGGAGTACCGTCAGACGGACTATGCGGAGCTGTACGCCATCACACACAGACACCGTGACGGGACTGCGACCTCTCAGCAGGCAGAGGCGGCGATTGTAAGTTATTTTATTATTATATTTTTTATAAAACCAAGTTAATATTGAAAAATGGTAATTATTAATTGTTTCATAAAATGGCAGGAGCGGATGCAGCTGTCGCAGGCTGAGCTGCGACAGACCCAGCCTGAGGAGTCACAGGGGTCAGTGGACCCGACGGCTCCTCTGAAGGCGGGTTTGGCTCAGCCTGAGCACCCCGGACGAGTGCGGGGGATGGGGATAGGCGCCAGACCCAGCATGATCTACGGCAGGAGCGCCGCCTCTGAGGCTGGCAGCTCTAGAGGGGTCAGACGTCGGAGGGACGAGTCGATTGACCAGCTGCGGTCAGATTTGGAGCAGACGCAGCAGCAGATGGCGCAGCAGATGCAGCAGATGCTGCAGGTGCACGCAGATACGATGTACGCTCAGCAGACGCAGTGGCGTGAGATCGCGAACACCATGCTCGAGGGAGCATGGAGTCGCCTGTTCCCGAACGAGCAGCATCCAGCGGTTCCCCCTGTCCCTCACTACGTCGTCTCGAGTACTGCTCCTCCTCCTACTGCTCCTCCTCCTGCTGATGACGATGGTGCAGTTCAGTCTGCGCAGCGGCCCGATCCAGCCCCACCTGAGGGAGCCCCACCTGAGGGAGCACCAGAGGATCAGCCCCCAGCTCCTTAGTTTAGGACTTTTTCTTTTCTTTTAAACATTTGTAAATATTTATGAGATTTTATTTCAGAATTTTCTTATTGTGTTTTATATAATTATATTTATATTATTATATCGCATTGAAATAATTTATAAATGATTTAAATCTAAATTTAAAAAAAAATAAATTATATATATATTTGTAGCGGCTATGTACTAATAACCGCTACAAATGTAAATATTTGTAGCGATTTTAACCTAAAACCGCTACAAATGTATAGATTTGTAGCGGTTATTAGTACATAACCGCTACAAATATATAATAATTTTATAAATAATTTATAAATTAAATATATATATATAATTTATTTTTTTAAATATATTTAAAAAAATAAATTATATATACATTTATAAATAATTTATAAATGTATATTTGTAGCGGTTTCCCTTCAGAAACCGCTACAAATTTACTTATATATTTGTAGCGGTTTCCCTTCAGAAACCGCTACAAATATATATGTTTGTAGCGGTTACACACTAATAACCGCTACAAACACTCAAATCATTTGAATTTTGAAATTTACCGCCTTTGTGCACATTTGTAGCGGTTATCTTATGTAAAACCGCTACAAATTAGAAAATTATTTTTATATTTAATGTCCAACGGCTTTAATGTTAGTAGCGGTTTTATATAAATAACCGCTACTAATACGTTGAACATTAGTAGCGGTTATAGATATAAAACCGCTACTAATACTCAACAAGTACATTTTAAATTTCCCACCAAGTAACGGCTTGAATATTAGTAGCGGTTTTATATATATATAACCGCTACTAAATTATAAACGTTGGAATTTCTGTAGCGGTTGGTGTAGCGGTTTAATAACCGCTACAAAATTATAAACGTTGGATTTTCAGAATATAAGGTTCTAGACATTCGTCATTATCTTCTCACTCATCTTCTTCTCTATACTTTCTTCTCTCTCACTTGTAGCTATGGATAAATCATGGATAAGGTTGCCGCGCAATTCTCCTGAATATTGTACGGAATAAACAGTTTCTTAGATTTCGCATTCACTCACGCTAGCTGTAACAGCAAGATCGTCTGTCCGTGTCGGAAATGCAAGTTCAAGAAGTGGCATGCACGAAATGTTGTGATGGAACATTTGCTTGTGAAGCCTTTCCCTGACGACTATACGTTCTGGGCAGTTCATGGTGAGAAGGCCGGCGTTAGATATGACGAGGCTCTTCCTCGAAGTTCTCAAGTAGGCGTTCAAGTAGATGAAGATGATCCTGTGAATGATGCTGTGCGTGATGCGTTTGGATTTCAAGGCGACAACTTCAACGAAGAAGTGCACGGCTCTGAGCCGGCTTTTATGGGGAATGAAGCAGCTCGGGATTTTTTCAGCTTGATGGATGAGGCAGATCATCCTTTATATCAAGGTTGTCGCAAATATTCTAAATTATCTTTCTTGATCAAATTGTATCATATCAAGTGCTTGTGTGGGATCACGGATAAGGGAATGTCGATGTTGCTCGACTTATTACAAGATGCATTCCCTGACGCCGAGATTCCCACAACCTTTTACGAGGCCAAGAAGATCATCAACAGGTTGGGGTTGAATTATCAAAAGATTGATGCGTGCCCAAATGATTGTATGCTGTATTGGGGAGACGATTCCAGCAGGGAGACGTGCAAGAGATGTCACACATCGAGGTACAAGACAATTCGGAAGGGGAAAAAGCAGAAGAAGAAACCTGCAAAGATTCTCAGGTATTTCCCTTTGAAACCTCGTCTACAAAGATTATTTATGTCTTCTAAAACTGCTGAGCACATGAGGTGGCATGCCGTTGATAAAAACGAAGACGGTAAATTAAGACATCCGCGGGATGCAGCTGCTTGGAAAACGTTTGACAACGACTTTCCAGATTTTGCGACTGACCCCAGAAATGCCCGGCTTGCGTTGGCGACCGACGGTTTCAATCCTTTCGGGAATCTTAGCACAAGTTACAGCATTTGGCCGGTAGTCTTAGTTCCCTACAACTTACCCCCTGGATGTGTATGAAACAAAGCTCTTTCATTATGTCTATGATCATTCCAGGCAAAAAGGCACCGGGCAATGACATCGATGTGTATCTCCAACCGCTTATTGCGGAATTGCTTGACCTATGGAATGTCGGCTTGGAGACGTACGACGCTCACAGCAAGACTTTGTTCAACATGCGTGTAGCCTTGATGTGGACGATCAGTGACTTTTTTGGCCTTGGCACATTATCTGGTTGGAATGTGCACACTGGGTCGGCGTGTCCGGCTTGCAATTTCGACTCTGACGCACTGCGCCTTCCCCACAGCCGAAAGTGGTGCTTTGTGGGGCATCGGAGGTTTCTCGATGGAACGCATAAGTTCAGATTGCAACGGAATCGCTTCAATGGGAAACCAGAGAAAAGAGGACCACCTCAGACTTTGTCCGGTACAGATATCTTACAGCAGCTTGAGCATGTTGACGTCGAGTTTGGAAAAAGCGACGATTCAGCACAAACTCGCCAAAAGACGCGCAGGACTTCGGCGCCTCAGCAGTGGAAGAAGATAAGTATCTTCTTCACGCTTCCGTATTGGAGATCTAATTTACTTCGCCACAGTCTTAATGTAATGCATATTGAAAAGAATGTTTGCGACAATGTGCTGTATACGCTGCTTAACGAACCCGGCAAGACAAAAGATCACCTTCAAGCTAGGAAAGATTTACGCGACATGGGAGTTCGTGAAGACGCTTGGCCAGATGAGCATGACAGATTTACACCGGCAAAGTTTACCCTCACAAAACCGAACAAGGATGTGTTCCTCGCGACGTTGAAGAAAATAAAAGTTCCTGATGGGTATTCAAGCAACATTTCTCGATGTGTTGACTTGCAGGCTCGAAAGGTTGCTGGCTTGAAGAGTCACGACTCACATGTTCTTATGCAGCAGTTACTCCCTCTGGCTATAAAGAATACACTTCCTCCTGATGTTTCCATCGTTTTGGTGGAACTTTGTTCTTTCTTTCGGAAGTTGTGTTCTAAGGTTTTGATCGTTGAGGAGCTCGATCAGCTGCAGTCGAAAATCATTCTTACGCTTTGTCACTTGGAGATGATCTTTCCTCCGTCCTTTTTTACTGTGATGGTTCACCTCACAGCCCACCTCGTTCATGAAACAAAGCTCGCTGGACCAGTACAATATCGTTGGATGTATCCGATTGAGAGGTACTCATTTTAAATATGTGCTTTCATTTATTGTCCGTATTTAATGTTCGCTCGTCGTCCTTTTCATCATTTTATATCAATTTTCTCTTATGTACTTCGTAGGTTCCTTGGGAAATTAAAATCTTACATGAGGAATAAGGCGTGGCCAGAAGGTTCTATAGCTGAAGGCTATATAGGGGATGAGGTGCTATATTTTTGCTCAAGGTACTTTGATGATCTTGAGACGGCTTTCAACCGCCCGCCTCGTGTTGACGATTGTCCTGAACCTGCGCCGATATCAGGAGAATTTATCCCTCGTGTTGGTAAACCAGTTGGAGCAACTGAGAACTTCAAACTAACGGCAACTGAGAAGTTCCAAGCACATAGACATGTCTTGATTAATTGCACTCAAGTTGAGCCTTTCATACGGTAAGAATTGTACACTCACATGTATGTTATTCGATCTATATCTTTCGTAACATTTCTCACTTTCATTTCACTAACGCCTTTCCATTATTAATTGCAGGGAATTCAGAAGTCATGTCAAGCGTCAGCTCAGGATCCGTACACAGACATCCTCGGAAGTTGATAGGAGGGTCCACAGAGAATTCCCGGCCTGGTTTGCGCGCAGAATACTAAATGACCACAACCCACACTCACCGGATTTCAGATCTCTCGCAATCGGCCCTCTTGATCATGCAAAACGGTTTACAGCATACAATGTCAATGGTTTTAAGTTTTGCACGGTTTCACGGGATCAGGGATTGCAAACACAGAATTCGGGTGTTTATGGCACATTTGGGACAAGGAGTTATGCGAGCAGCAGTGACGCCAACATGCAGTTCGGAGGCGTCCCTTACTATGGCAAGCTTCTTGATGTGGCCGAGCTTAATTATCAAGGCCGTTTCACCGTGACGCTGTTCAAGTGTTTGTGGGCAAATACCACGACTTCTCGGGGACTGACAACTGACGACCTAGGGATCACATCAGTCAATTTCTCACGCCCGATTCATACTGGTATTTCTCAAGATGATGAGCCTTATATTCTAGCTTCAGAGGCACATCAGGTTTATTATGTCGAGGACGAGCGGCATAGGGATTGGCACATGGTCGTTCATTTAAAGCCAAGAGACCTTTACGACATGGGTGAAGGCGATAACATCGCCTACGAGAGTGAGCCATTTCAGCCAGCTGATTTTGAAAACTACTTCCCTGAAGGCGATGACAATTTACCTCTACTGCGGTGAGTTTTTTTAAGTCCACGTCATTTCAATTAAATTTTTTAAATTTAATAATACATCAATAACAATAATTTTTCTACAAAATTTCTGTAGGGATGGCGACGATGAGTGATCAAATTCAATTGTAAAAAATTTGTCTTTAAAAAAAATGCAAAAAATTTGTGTTAAAATAAAATGTAAAAAAAAATTAAAATACTATTTGTAGAATTCAAGTGTAAAAAATTTTTCTTTACAAAAAATGCAAAAAATTTGTGTTAAAATAAAATGTAAAAAAAAATTTTAAAAAAAATTAATATAATATTTGTAGCGGTTATTAAACCGCTACAAAAAAATATATAACCGCTACTAAATAATAACCGCTACATTAACCGCTACAAATAATTAAACCGCTACAAAAATATAAATAACCGCTACTAATTAGTAACCGCTACATTAACCGCTACAAATAATACGTAAATCCCTATAAATACCCTTATCACAACTCATTTCAAACACTCCCCAATTTCTTTTCACCTTACCCTTCTTTCATTTCCTCTCATTTACAACTTCTTTCGTATGAGTAGAGGAGCTGAATAATACGATCAAATATGGTAACAAGATTTTCAATTTCTTTTAGAATACTTCTTTCCTTTCTATAAAATTTATTCTAAACATCTTTTTTTCTAGATATATCTTAACTCTATCTCATTTTCATCTATTTTTCATATACAATTACATTATATTATAAAACATAATAATTCCTTATTACCTAACTATCGTTAATAATATTATTAATATAATTTTATACTAATCATATTCAATTACATTTTTTCTTTTTAATTTATTAATAAGTTAAACTATTAAATAATAAACTAATTGAAATAGATAAAATAATAACAAATTAAACCATTTAATATAATATTGAAAAAAAAGAAAAAAAATCAACGTATATTTTTTAAAAAAATTTTAAATATTTGTAGCGGTTATTAAACCGCTACTAAATAACGCGCCTTTTTAAAGGTAAATTTAAATTTTTTGGCGGCAAATTTGAATTTCATGAAATTAGTAGCGGTTTTAAGAACCGCTACTAATTTCATGAAATTCAAATTTGGTAGCGGTTTCTTAACCGCTACAAATAAAAAAAGTCATTTTTAACAAATTTTCATTTTTATATATTTGTAGCGGTTTTTTAACCGCTACAAAAAAAAAATCTTTTTAAATAAAAATTTTTATATTTGTAGCGGTTATATAACCGCTACAAAGATCTCTCGATTTTGTAGCGGTTACTATTAACCGCTACAAAGTTTGTAGCGGTTATTTTTGATTGAGTAGCGGTTTTATAAAACCGCTACAAAACCACTTGCAACGTACGATTTAGTAGCGGTTTTCCTAACCGCTACTAACCTAGTTTGTAGCGGTTAGAACCGCTACGAATACCTATTTTTAACCGCTACTAAATCACGTTTTTTTTGTAGTGATTATTTTACCCCTATTTACAGTTAATTCAATATAATTGTCCCTAACTAAAAAGAGTACTTAATCATATAATAGTGTCCCAAAAAATACATAAAAAGCCCTAATTTAATTATAAAATATGGGATAAAAATATGATTGAATCAAAAACATATATAGAATATAGTAGGTGTGAGGAGAGGCTAATAATCTTGTTGCTAATTCGTCCTTTTCTTGGGTGTATACTATTCTAATGATTTTCTCTGAAAACTCACCAATTACCATTAACTATTTTGTGTAAGAATGTGTATGCT
The DNA here is from genome assembly GCA_963210345.1 of Inga oerstediana. Classification (NCBI taxonomy): domain Eukaryota; kingdom Viridiplantae; phylum Streptophyta; class Magnoliopsida; order Fabales; family Fabaceae; genus Inga; species Inga oerstediana. The sequence continues at coordinate 59,700,184 of OY723409.1, forward strand.
TCTGTCTAGAGTTGGGAATCAGGGTCGGCTCGGCCCTACAGGGCTGGCCCTTGATAGGCCAGGGCCAGCCCTAAAAGGCTCGGGGTCAGGAAAATTGCAGTTTTTCAAGGCCCGGCCCACAGGGCTGGAAAATCCTTTTCACAATATTTAACTATTTTTCCTGTGTATTTTCCCCAAAGAGATATAATTAGTAAATAACAATGATTAAAGTTCTAATTTAATACATAAATGTTGTCAACATTAAGGTTTAAATAACACGTCTCTTGTAACAAACAAACACAGTTACTAATGTATAATCAAATATAAAATCTTGTCCATAAATAACTTACACAAAGGCCAAAGTATAAGAAGGCAAGAAGCTAAATACTCTAACATCTAAACAACATGAGTATGACGACTATCATTTTCACCTTCTTCGCCATTATCATCAATTTCAAGGACATTTGATTGTGTTTCACTTTGAGCAGTAGGTTCAAGTAGTCAAATAATCACAACGTCCATAAAAAATCATACTCTATCAGGAAGAATAGTATATAATATGATTTTAGTCTAAATAGGCAGAACAATATACTCAAAAATCACAATATGATTTAATTAGACAAAACAATAATATACTCAAAAATCATACTCTATACAATATAAGGACAGAATGACATATAGATTCAATAAGGTAATTCAAAAATGTAACATGGTTCTTTTCCAAATATAAAAAATAAAAAATAAACGGGCCTAAAGGGCCGGTCCGAGGCTCTCTAGGGCCGGCCCTTTTAAGCCCGAGGCCCTACAGGGCCGGCCCTTCTAGGCCCGATTTCCTTTTGAGGCTCCAATTTACAAGCCTGGCCCTTAAAGGGCCAGGGCCTAAAAATGCCGGCTCGACAGGCTCGACCCGTTTTCCCGGCTCTACTTCTGTCCCGAAACCCCACCCAACATACATTTTCTCTCCCTACGTGTATGTTTGTATATATATATAGCTTTCTATAACCTATTTGTGCTACTGTTAAACCCTTGTCCTTTCTACCTTATTTTTATTTTTTTTTAAATTTTTCTGGGTTCTCCAAGACCATTGGATTTCATGACTAGTCAGATCAAAAGAAAGTAAAGGCTCCTGATGAATTTAACATTTGTTTTTGGGTCCCTTTTGGTGTGTGTGCCCTGCACGTATATATTTATCAATGTCCAAGCCTTGATCAATTTTCTACTGTGTGTACTCACTGCATAGGATTTGGCCAGCGTCCGCTGCCCATCCTTTTCCCTAAAACTACACTGTTTTGGTGTAGTTTTGGGATAAAATGTTGGGGACTAATCTTTTTTATTTTTTTAAAAATGATATATAGTATTTTGAAATATTTTTCTGGACGTATCTAATATCTTAAAATATTTTTTAAGTAACGTGTAGTATCTTAAAATAATTTTTAGTGTTTTTAATTTCTTAAAATATTTTTTTAGTTATACCCGGTCTGTTAGCAGACTGATTGTAATTTTACTTTTAATATAATTTTTCAGTTCAAAAAATTACTTTAAAATATTTTAGAGTGGATTTTAAAGTAATTTTTGAAACTGAAAAAGTACATTAAAGGTAAAATTACAATCAGTTTGCTAATAGACTGTGTATAACTAAAAAAATATTTTAAGAGATTAAAAACACTAAAAATTATTTTAAGATACTGCACGTTACTTAAAAAATATTTTAAAATAATAGATACGTCCAAAAAAAAATACTAGATACCACTGCATAACCTTGAATTCTTGCATCTCACCTGACGATATGAACAATCATCGTTCATGAAACAATAATGTGTTATTATTCGAGATTCAAATTCAAAGTTAATATATCCTATATATCTATAGAAATAAGATTGATTCAATCATAAGGTAGACTCACTTGGTAGCAAGCCCCTCATCCAGCGTCATTCCTCCCGAGCCCAGCGACAGCTGCCACCTTCCCATTGTTTACACTTCTCCCATAATGCCCATATCCACATGCTCCACCTGCATATCCATCATCAAAAGTAAACTTCTCTCCAAAGTATATAAAGTATAAACACACATGAAGGTATAGGTTCAAAGTTCAAACTATAAACTTAGAACTCATGCATGATGCAAGGGTGAGTGCAGAATATAGAGAACACGGATTGGATCGGAATAATTAAGTGCACACCTTGACCATAGCGTCTAAATTCTGTGTGCGGGCGTCCCCGAAACTATATATCTCTATATGATTATAATGCATGACAAATTGGCTCTCTGTGTTCTAACTGCAAAATTTTTTATGTAGCTAAGATCCATACCAACAGGCGAACTTGATTCAAAGATTAGGGGCGGCATATATATTAATAACTAGATCTGGTGGCTAAGCAAAAAGGAATACAGGATGAACACAGATAGTAAGTACGTATTCAATTATATATATATATATATAATATGATGCTGATTAATATCTACAGTTCCAATTTCTTACTTTTAAGCAAGTGCCTTCTCAAGAGAGGTGACACGTCTTTATCTATTTTACTCGTATCATCAACAATTTTGTTCTCTGTCAAACATATAATTGTTCTTAATTAATTGAGTTCAATATCAAGACTTGCACTTTAATTTCCTTAAAAATTATTTTTTTGTCCAACTGTCAATAGGCTGACTAAAATTATGAGGCCTGATGTTTTTCCTTTTCTCCTTTTTTTTTTTAATTATGTATCTAAATCATTAATATCGGAAAATATTTTAAATCATAAGCCGTTTTAGCAACTGTGCGATTGCATTTCAACGGACGGCTTTTCTCCTTTTTTTTTAATTATATACCACTGTTGACGATTTCTCCCCTCCACTTTTTTCTCATCTGGAAATTTTAACTCATTATTAGCAATATAGGAATGTAAAATTTCTAACAAAACCACATTATTCATGACTAAGTTATGAACAACTGCACTTAAATATTTTGTACAACATATAAAAAAAATGTATTATAACTCCGCCTATATTTATAGCCAGTCCCAAGCCCAGGTAAAGGAGGGGGGTTGTGTTAGGCCCCAACATCCAATGTGAAACCCTGTTAAATCTTTTTTGAACATGGATCAACAATGAAATTGTGCAAAGGCTAAGTTGTTGCCTGTAAGCAACGCACAGTATGGCTCGTGTAGAGTGAGAATTAGCGAGAGCCGCCGCATTATCACCCGAATGTAGTGTTAAATGATCAAGGGCTACCGTTCTCTTCTGAAGGGAGGAAGCTAAATAAACTAATTCGTGAAAGCAAGATTAGATTTGGTACTTGTAACACTGGGACTTTGAATGACAAATCTTGGAAGGTGGTGGGTGTAATGAATGATCAAAAGATTAATATCTTTGCCTCCTGGAAACTAAATGGTCAAGAGAAAGGTCTTGAGAAATTAATGGTTTTAAGCTCTGGTACATAGGAAAGGTCAATGGAAGGAATGGTTTTGGTATCATCGCTGATAATGAAATGTGGTGGAAGTTAACACTACAAAAAAACAGCATATTACCCACAGAATTCCGTCTCTGAAATCAAATTACCCACGGATTAGGGACGGAAACGGAATTACCGACGGATCACCAACGGAATTTTTTCCGTCTCTAAAAAATCCGTGGCAAATTGATTTACCGACGGAATTTTTCCGTGGGTAATCCGTCGGTAATTTAATATTATTTTTAAAAAAAAAAATTCCACGTGGTGACCTTAAAAGAGGCCACGTGGACATCACCGAAAGCCCCCCACCGCCCGCCCCTGCATCTGGCCCGGCAGCCCCCGAGCAAGGGCAACGTGTCCCTCTAACCTTGCGCCACGTGTCTCTGTGAGATAATTGTTGCATTTTGTGACGAAGGTGGGATTTGAACCTTGGACCTTTTGGTATGTGTTCTGATGGCTTTGCCAGTTGAGCTGCTTTAACCTTGCGTTATTTATTCACGTAATAATATATATAATGTAATAATTTAAAAACAAATATAATATTAAGATAAATATATATAATTAAATATATATATATATAATTATATTTTTCATTTTTTATAATATAAATTTTTTTAATTTCTAATTTCGTTTAAATATTTAATATTAATATAAATATATACAATATTACATATATACTTATAAATAATTATATATTTCGTTTTTTATAATATAAATTTAAAATTTTTTAATTTCTTATTTCATTTAAATATTTAATATTAATATAAATATATATAATATTAAATATATATATTTATATATAATTATATATTTTGTTTTTATGATATAAAGTTTAAAATGTTTAATTTTTTTATTTCATTTAAAATTTTTATTATTAATATTATATATATTTAATATATTATATTAAATATTAATTTTATGATATTTAAATTTTTATTTGTTATAGATTATTTTTATTTCTATTATTTTATATAAATTATTAAAAGATGATAAAAAAATTATTAGTTTTACCGACGGATTACCCACGGAATTCCGTCGGTAATTTTTCATTCAAATTACCCACGGAATTCCGTGGGTAAGGTGTGAGTAATTACCGACGGAAAAAATTCCGTGGGTAAAAGTCAAATTTACCGACGGAATTTTGATTCCATGGGTAATTACCGACGGAAATTACCCACGGAAAATTTTCCGTCGGTCATTAGAGACGGATTACCCACAGAATTCCGTCGGTAATTTCTCATTCAAATTACCCACGGAATTCCGTGGGTAAGGCGTGGGTAATTACCGACGGAAAAAATTTCGTGGGTAATCCGTCAGTATTTACCGACGGAATTTTTTTCCGTCTGTAATTACCCATAGAATTTTTTTCCGTCGGTAATTTTTCCGACGGAAAATCTATCGGTAAATCGTAGGAAATTACCGACGGAAATAATTCCGTCGGTAATAACATGTTTTTTGGTAGTGTAAGAGGGTTGAGGATAGAATCATTTCCTTAAGAATGATTTGTTGGAAAGGATAGTATAAACATTATCAGTGTGTATACACCTTAAGTAGGGGCAAAAGCACATCTTAAGGAAAAGTTTTGGGAAGATATGGAGGGGCTAATTTAAAGCCATACACTTGTGTAATAATATTGAAAATTGGAAAAGGTATCATTTGGCTAAAAAGGAGACTAAGTAGGCAATGGGTGAAGCTCATAATAAAGCATATGAGGAGTTTTATAAGGGGTTAGGGACAAAGGTATGAGAGCATAAGATTTACACGATCGCAAAGAATAAAGAGAGAAAATCTAGAGACTTAGACCAAATAAGGTGTATAAAGGATGAAGGTAAAGTTTTAGTTATTGATGGGGATATTAAGAATCGGCGGGAAGCCTACTTTTATAAGTTGTTCAATGATGGAGGATCACCTTGTGACTGGGAAGATTTGATAACTCGAGAAGGTGATCTCAATTTGTCATTTTATCATAGGATTCGAGTTGGTGAGGTTAAAGAAGCTCTTAAAAAATGAAAAATGGTAAAGCTGTTGGACCTTATGGTATTCCTATTGAAGTTTGGAAATGTTTGGGTGAAGAGGGTGTGTTGTGGCTGATAAAATTATTTAGTGAGATTTTACTATCCAAGAAATTGCTAGATGAGTGGAGAAAAAATACTTTGATCCCTATTTATAAGAATAAAGAAGATATTCAGAATTGTGCAAACAACAGAGCAATTAAGCTTATGAGTCATACAATGAAATTGTGGGAAAATGTAATTGAACACAGGTTGAAATTGGAGACTGATATTACTAAGGACCAATTTGGATTTATGCTAGAAAGGTCCACAACATAAGAGGGAATATGAAATTAATAAAGCAAAGGAAGGGATTTGCAAATGGTTTTCATTGATTTAGAAAAAAGCATATAATCTTGTGCAAAAAGATGTACTTTGGAAAGCTTTGGAAAAGAAGGGGGTGCAGTTGTATATATCAAAACCATATAGAACATATATGAGGGGGTTAACACCAGTGTTAGAATGCCAGGAGGTGTTACAAAAGACTTTTCTATGAGGATTGGCCTACATTGGAGATCAGCTTTGAACCATTATTTGTTTAGCCTAGTGGTAGAAATTCTAACTGAGCCTATAAAAGAGAAGATTCCTAAATGCATGTACTTTTTGCGGATGATATAGTTCTGTTGGCTGAATTCAGGGAGAAAATAAATTCTAAACTTCAGATATGGAGACGGACTCTAGAATTGAAGAGTTTTCATCTGAGTAGAAGCAAAACTGAATATATGTATTACAATTTTGAAAAGAGACAAGGTAGAAGTTAAATTTGGGGGCAAGTCGTTCCTTAAGTGACAAAATTTAGATATTTGAGATCAATTATAGAAGAAGATGATGAAATTGATGAAAATGTTAATCATAAAATTCAAGCTGGATGGTATAAATGGAGAAAAGCTACTGGAGTTATTTGTGATAAAAAAATTACCTAATAAGGGAAGAGGGAAGTCTTTTCGCATAGCTATAGTAAGTGTTGGGCTTTAAAGGGGCAACATGAACATAAAATGGGGATAGCCGAGATGAGGATTTGGGATGGATGTGTCGTCATATAAGAAAAGACAACATTCATAATACTCATATATGCGAACTAGTTGAAATGGCCTCTATTAAAGGAAAAATGGTAGAAAGTCGTTTGAAGTGGTTTGGACATGTTCAACAAAGGCCATTAAGTGCTCCGGTAAGGAGGGTTGCACAATCAGCATGGAGTCTTATAAAATGAGGTCAAGGAAGGCCGAAGTGGACGCTTAATGAGGTTATAGAGAGGGATCTTTTGGTTAATAATATATCCAAAGATATGATTTTCGATAGACCATAATAGTGTCGAGCAATCTATATAGCCAACCCCTCCTAATGGGATAAAGGCTTTGTTATTGTTGTTGTAAAAAAAATTTGTTGCATAGTGATATTATATAATGGGTTAAGGTGCTTAAATAACCTTCAACTTTTCTAAAAAATGCAACAGTAACCATAAACTATTTTTTGGAGCAAAAGTAACCTTGAACACTTTAAAAGGGAGAAAAACGTTTAACACCATTAAAACATGAAATGTTGGCCGTTTATGAGGCAAGGTTTGACTTGATTTGGTGACTTAGATACTGACGTGTGTTAGTAATATCTAGGTGGTAGCACTTAATGTTGACCAGATTAGAATTAGAGGAAATTAAAAAAAAATAGAAAAACAAGCCCTCTTTAATAACTTGGCTTCTTTAACAAAACAGAACCCTCTTGCTCATCAAGAGAAACAGAGAATGTGAATGTGAATTAAAAGAGGAAGGTGGATGGTGTCATTATCGAGTCCAATCCCACATCAGACCATCCCTCCAATGCTATATCTACAACTTGCCCGGTGACAAGCCTCTCGGCGCCCACAGATTTTACTAGCTCCCCAATTGCACGAACTACCCTCATTGGTGAAATGCCCAGGTGGTAATAACGATGTATTCAAAAACAAAAGACAGAAGGGCATCACCTACCAAAATCATGACATCTAGCTTCCTCAAAGACCTTGTGATTCATTGGTTTTCCTCACTGTAGATCATTTTTATCCATACAGAGGAAGTCGTCATGAATCAATGACATAGTATGAATTATCTTGATAGCGCAAGTGAAGGGCATGGCCACTGATTCATGGAAGCCAACCAATTCGCACGTGGCAATACAGATCATTGGGCGCACCTGCTTGTCGCCAGTGAGCAGCGAGTACCGCATGGCCTCGTGAATCTTCTCATGTTCTCTCAGGGTTAGTAGCTGCATCCAAGGTTTGGTTCACTTTATTAGCCTTCTCAAGCATGTAGGCGTCGACATTGAAATCGGGTTTCTCCTCTAAAAAAATTTTTGGTAGTGGGAAGGGGAAGGAGCGAAGTCTCCAAGAGAGACATGGAAGTCACTACAATAGGTGAGAGTAAATCCACTTTCACCATTTTTCTAAAATACTGAAAAGGCAAACCAAGCTACGCATAATAACTGATGATGAACAATTGCGTTCAACATCATTATCAGCAAAAATAATACCAAAATTAGAAAATTTTTCTGGAAAAATAGAAATTAAGGGGTAAAATCTTTTAACCAAGATCATATCTTTCTACTTCAAATTACAACAGCAGCAAGAAAAAGCAAGTGAGCAGTGACGGATTCACATATATGGCGATGGGTTCATCAGCAGAGACAACAACGTCTATCACGTCTCCACTACCCTCACCATCGGTGCATCCTTGCTTAACAATGAAGATCGATCACTGGAGAAACAAAGAAGCTTAGAAATCGAGCTTCAAGCTCACTGAAGATGGATCTTTTTTGCAAACATGAGATTGTGATCATTCACAACTTGTGCGAGAGCAACGACTGAATGGTTTCCCCTCCATCTCCTTCTTTGATGCTTTTGTACGAGGGTTAAGATTAGACTGTTGGATAGCGTTGAAGAGATGAAGGAGATGATGAGGTGGCAATTATTTGACATTTAAATTCCATGTAGGATGCAAGCCGGTACAAGCAACCCAAACAATTAACGGACGTTTCATTGGCTTAACGATGTTAACGGTTTTGCACTCTTTTCTAGTCTTCATGGTTACTTTTGCTCCAAAAAATAGTTCATGGTTACTTTTGCACTTTTGAGAAAAATTGAAGGTTATTTAAGCACCTTAATCCTTATATAATTTTTTGATTGATCTTAACTCTTATATAATTGAAAACATACTTTTTAACAACTTTTGAAATAAAGTAACTTTTTGATTGCCATGATAAAAAATACTCCCTCCGGTCCTAATTATAAGACAAAGTTGACTTTTTTGGAGAAATCAAGGAAGCCAATTAAATTACTTTAGAGTATTTATATTTTTAGTATCCTTAGATTATATATCATTTTATTAGTCAAATTAATTAGTTTAAAGAAAAAAATAAAAATAAAAATATTGTAAAATGATTTAATTGGCTTCCTTAATTTCTCCAAAAAAGTCAACTTTGTCTTATAATTAGGACCGGAGGGAGTACTAAATAAGTTTCAAATAGTACACATTGAGTCCCTCATGCGTTTACACTACTTTATCATAACATTAGGCAGGGCAATCAATTGTTTAGTTCATGTTGAGGTCAACTAATTACTGTATCTATTAATAGTGGGGAGGGAGGTGAAGCAAAATGATTTCTCTTATTAAAGGGTAGATGGGTCATTTCAGTGTCATTTTTTAATTTTTTTGAGGCAAGAAAAAATTTAAGTCATTGTTTTTTTTAAAAGAAAGGAGTCCATCAACAAAAAGACGTTACACTCACTAATCATCGAAGCAGTAAAAGGAAAGCAATAAACCTAGTTACAATCTATAAAAGTCAAACAACAGAATTTTAAAAAAACATAGCCACATACAATACATTTAGACTCAACCTATTCCTACTTTACCAGGTTTATCCGTGACACCTTTTCCTTCTTCCACCCTCCTACCAACCGAGTCAGCCTATAACACCTTGCTTAGGAAAGATGGCGCTTCAGTCAGCCACCCATTGGGTCCCTACTTCCTACTACCAGCTGCTGCCATAAGATCTGCAGCATGATTACCTTGGCGAGACACCAAGGAAAAACTCACCTTAGGCTTGCTCCCAGTCAATGAAAGAGTTTCAGAAAAAATAGAGGCATATTGCCATTCTACACATGTACCAGACATAGATGTTAAAGACTTGTATAAGCTTTCACAATCAACTTCAATACAAACCTTAACATTTTTGAATTTTTCACATGACAGCAAAGCCTCCTTAACAGCAGCACATTCAGCCTCAAATGCAGAGGAAGCCTTAATTTCCTTGCTTAGACCTCCAACAAAGCTTCCATTACTATCTCTACATACAATCCCTATCCCTGCACTTCCCGATTGCCTGTGAAAAGCACCATCCACATTAATTTTAATGTCACCTTCTTTTGGTTTTTCCCAGGTTAACTTCCTTTCATACTTCTTTTTGATAACTCTTGCTTCTCTATTGGCCTTTGCACTCCATATCTCCCTTACCAGCCTAGTGGCCACATTAACCACCTTCTCAGCATCTACCTTAATCCCATTGAATACCCAATCACACCTGCCCTTCCATATCCCCTAACAAATAGCCGCAATGAGTGCCTTCCCTTCTTCATTTATCCCTTTATTATCAAGAAGCATTTCCTCACACCACTTCTTGAAGCTTACAATTTAGTCTTGGTTAATGATCAGAGTTAAGGAGCACCCAAACTAGCATCTAGAAGCCCGAGGACAAAACAAAATTAAATGCTCAATACTTTCAACAGCACTGTCACGTACAGGGCACTTACCTTTCATAGCACATTTCCTTCTTAACAAAGCTTCTTTTGTTGCCAAAGCATCACTCAAAAGCTTCCACATGAAATGCTTGACTTTAGGAGGTACATGAAGCTTCCAAATACACTTCCACAATCGAGAAGGGACCTGATATGAGCTACTAGGATTTTTATTAATTTTAACTACTTCTTCCTCCCTTGCTACATAATATCCAGACTTGACTGTATACTTCCCGTCTCTACATTTTAACTAAACAGCCTCATCTTGCTTGAATTCAGTTGGAATGCCCATTTTCAGAATCATCTCTTTCTCATCAGCAGAAATCCTTCCTTCTATAGCACTGAGATTCCATCTGCCATCAGAGATTAAAGCATTCACTTCAAGTTTTTTTATCATTCTCACTCAAAGAATCATTATGCAGAAATTCTTGAGGCATTCCAGCAATCCATTTATCTGTCCAAACTTTGACATTACTATTCCATCCTACCTTCCAAAACAACTCTTTCCTTAGCAATTCTCTTCTTTCTAGAATGCTAATCCATCCCCATGATGCCCTTCCACCCTTCTAAGCCTCCATGAATCCAGATCTTGGGAAGTATATACCTTTTAACATTCTACACCATAAATCATTTGGATTATGCAACAGTCTCCAAGCTATCTTAGCAAGTAAGGCCTTATTGAAAGCCTGAAAACTTTGAAACCCCATGCCACCCTCACTCTTAGCCATTGACAGAAAGCTCCAGCTTTTCTAATGTATTCGTCGTCCCTCTTGCTCATTCTGACTCCACCAAAACTCAGATATCACACCATCAATTTCCATACAACTTTTTTTAGGAAAAAGGAAGCTTGACATGGGATATACTGGAATTGAATTAGCTACTGCCTTAATCAGCACCTCCTTTCCAACAAATGTCAATAATTTCTGTTTCCAGCCTTGGAGTTTCTTACTGATTTTGCTTTTAACAAATGCCAGAGCTCCCACTTTTGATCTCCCCCACACTAAAGGCAACCCAAGATACTTGCTAGGATCATTTAATGCTCTGATTCCTAATACTTCTTCAACTCCATCTCTAACTTCTGATGTAGTATTAGCAGAGAAAAATAAACAAGATTTATCCAAATTCATCTCTTGGCCTGAAGCTGCAGTATATAAGCTCAGAATTTTCTTCAATATCATACAATTTCCTTCTTAGCTCTAATGAAAAATAGTGCATCATCAGCAAAGAAGCAATGAGAAATCATAGGTCCACCCTGAGACAATCTTAAGCCCATCAAATCACCTCTATTAACATGATATTGTACCATTAATGAAAGCAAATCAGCAGCCATTATAAACAGATAAGGTGACAAGGGATCACCTTGCCTAACTCCCCTATTAGGCTTGATCTTTGCAACATTTTTCCCTGATACAAGAAGCTCAAATTCCACAGAAGATACACACTCCATTATCCAATTAACCCATTTAATGCAAAAACCCATTCTAAGCATCACTTCCATTAAAAACTTCCAATCTACCTGATCATAAGCTTTACTTAGATCAATTTTCAGTGCCAAATCACATCTTGTCCCAGCCTTTCTTCTTTTCAGATATTGGAACACTTCATGAGCAATTATCACATTATCTTGGATCAATCTTCCTGCTACAAAGGCACGCTACTGTTCTGATATATATATTTACTCATCACTCCCCTCATCCTAGATGTTAGGATCTTTGCAATGATTTTATAAGAAACATTACAAAGTCTAATAGGGCAAAATTGACTCACTAATTCAGGTTTATCAACTTTAGGTACCAAAACTATATGAGTCAGATTAATTTCCTTCAGAGTAGTAGTTTTTTCAAAGAATTCTCTTACCATAGTAGAAACTTCATCCTTCACTTCACTCCAAGCTGACTGGTAAAATAGTGCAGTATAGACATCTGGACCTGGGGCTTTGGTAGATACCAAATCATATATGGCATCTTCAATCTCCTAGTCAGAAACTGCTCTGGTAAGTGCTACATTTTCACCATCAGTAACTACCTTCTGCACATAACTTAAGACCTCTTCCATATGCTCTGGGACCTTAGCTGAGAAGAGTTCACTATAAAACTTTCCAAACATACCACTAATCTGTTGAGAATCTTCCACCCAGGTCCCATCCGCTGACTCTAATCTCAGGACTTTATTTCTAAGTCTTCTCTGAATCACAGTGGTATGAAAAAACCTAGTGTTACTATCACCATATTTGATCCAATTCAACCTAGATTTTTGCCACCAGAACATCTCTTCTCGATCCCAAGCTTCTTCAATTGATTTCATCATTGCTTCAGCTTCAAGTGCCTTCTCTTCAGACCATGCCCCCTCATAACACTTCTCCAATTGCTCCCTTAAATCATCAATAAGTTTCCTATTATTAGGAAATTCTTTTTTGCTCCATTTAATCAGTATTTCTCTGCATTTGTTGAGTCTTCTAACTATATCTTCCACATTATTATCTATAGCTCCCTCAACATTCAACCATCCTCTCCTCACTACTTCTTTATATTGCTCATGATTAACCCATGAAGCATTAAATTTAAAGAGCTTAGGGACTTTTTCATCTTGATAGCAGAAATCAACTATAATCAAGTGATGGTCAGAGCCAATAGGTTCAGTGTGAAATACCTGTGCTTTATCAAAGCTTTCCCTGGATACAATATTCCCATAAGCTTTGTCAATTCTTTCTCTGACATTTGCAGCTCTAAATCGTTTGTTGCTCCAGGTGAATCTAGAGCCCTTAAATTCCAAGTCTATCAAACCACACTCATCAATAAGCAATTGAAAATTCATCATTATTCTAATAGCAATAGGTCTACTTCCCTCCTTTTCAGACAGTGAACCTAGCTCATTAAAATCACCTACACATAACCATGTACCTCTCACTCCTCTAGCTAGAGCCCTTAATCTTCTCCATACAACCTCTCTATCACCTTCCTTAGGTGCTCTATAGACAAATGTCACAAATTCTGGCACATTTATAGCAGATGATTGCAGTTTCATATGTATCAAATTTTTTTATTGATACAAGTATTCCATGTCAATCCCACCTTGCCACCACAAAGCCAATCCACCCGACCTACCTCTTGGCTCCACATATAACTCCTTTTCCATTCCACATGCCCTCTTTATTCTTTTCAACTTGGTATTGTTCATTCTTGTTTCCATCAGAAAGATGGCTGAGGGTTTAAACTTCCTATTACAATCCTTTAAGTTCTTGACTGTCAAGGCAACCCCCAAACCTTGGCAGTTCCAAGAGAAGAGCTTCATACTTCCATGGGGGTTGTTTGAGGCCAGCCACCCATGCCTTCAGCAGATTTACCCTCCTCACTCCTCACTCCAGCTCCTACAACATCAATAATAGCTTCCTTCTTCAACATAGCTCTACTTCTTCGTTGAACAGGTTTCCTCATCTTTGCTTTAGTTTTCCTCAGGCTTTCTGCTAATATTGTAATAGATTTAACCTGTCCAGCATCTTCAATATTCTTCCTCCTTCTCTTCTTAACATTAGATTCCAAGCACACATCAGCATCACGCTTTAAATTCAACATTCCCAGTCACTTTACAACTTCATTAACTTCTTTACCTTCATATATAACTAGCGCCTTTGAATTATCTATTATTTCAAAAGGCTCCTCAACTTTATACTCACAGTCCTTTGTATGTCTTTTTTCAAGTGTCTCAGACACACAAACCACTTTCTCTGGGAATTTTGTACCTCCTGGATCTGCTTCCTTTATTTTAGAGCTCTCTATTTTAGAAATACCTTTAGTACCCTTTTGCACAGAACCTCCCATATCAGTATTGCACTTATCCACATATTCTATCGTTCCCTTACTCTTTTCTTCACCAGCATGCTTCTTCTCAACTCTGCCTCCATGATTATTGAGCTCAATAGTGAATATATCCTTGTCTTTCCCACAACCCTCCTCCTTCTTCATTTTCCCTTCCTTACGCTGTCTTCTCCATTTTACATTAGTTTCAGCCCAACCATCTCTTACAACTACTAACGATTCCTCCCATGTTCTAACCTGTTCAGTAGCTGACCACACCCCAAACCTTTACACTTCAGGATTTCTGATTGACATCAATTTAGAATGCTTACATCCTTTATAGTCATGACTAATGCAGCCACAATGATAACAGAAATCCTGAAGTTTTTCATATTTAATAGCCGCCCATGCTTTCTCATTATCAGGTTTAGGGATCCAAAAACCTTCAAAAAGTGGCTTCCTCAAATCCATTATCACTCGCACGGGCAAAAAATTCCACAACATGTGTTTATTGCATATCGGATCTTCAGCTATAGCAACCTCTCCTACTTTACTTCCAATCCGTATTGCATTTTTCAAATTCATCGCTTCTAGTGGAACTCCGTGCAACTGGATCCATATTGGACATTTACTGAAATCACATTCTTCAATCACCATATACTTTCTCCATTCAACTAGATTCAATATCTGTCCATTGATCGACCACGGTCTCCCTCTCAGGATTCGATTGTACTCTTCCACCTCCGAGAAAATAAACAGAAAAGCAATTTTTGCAACAGCTACAATATCCAATCCATCTTGCAGATTCCATGCTTTCCTTACTATCGCCTCTACCGTGGCTCTACTTACGTCTCTATCGGAGAGGATCTTTCCGATGAGAACCTTCTTTCCTTCATCACTCTGCCACACAAGCGGTTTGACAATTGTATGTTCATCAGGATCATCTTCCACCATTGTCATGATCGTCACGAAGCAGTACACCTATTAGCTCTGACCACCGTACTCCTCCGATCACCACCACGCCGTCTAACCGCTTTTCCCGCTAAAACTCAAAAGACCTAGGAACTAACGCTCTCACGTGAAGGCACGGAGAGAACTCTAGACTCCCACGCGCAAAGCACAGGGAGAACTTCGTCGTAGACCTTTACCAAATCTATATTCACGAATTAATTTAAGTCATTGTTTGAGTGTGTAAACTAAGCCCTTCCTTCTTTGTTTTGTTTTGTTCCCATTGTCCAGCTGTCATGATAACTTGTCCGTTGTCCACGCCTTCTGTACAAAACCAAATAAGAAGGCAAACGCCATCCCTTTGTCTTTTAAAGTTTTTTCATTCATTTTTTTTAAAGTTTTCACAATTCTTTGGACTCTGTTACTTTATATACAGTGTGCTAGTTAAATTTTTTTTCCTGTGTTAATAAAAATTGGAACGCTTCTCAATTAATACTTTTGTATTTGAATACTAAATTATGTAATACTGCTACTATATTTTAAATTGGCTTTTCTTTTACCTGCTCCGGCCCAAGTCTATTATGTGACTTCCAAGTCCTTGTTTTTTTGATATTATTATCCGTTAACAGGCTCGGGGCTTAGGATGTGGCCCCTTGCAACACAATCGTCTACTCTGGGACTAGAAATCAACTTCCATACCTTTTTAGTCAAAGTCAAACGCGCTACAATATATTCTAAATTCTTTTGAATTATTTCTTATTCATATTTTAATAAAAGTAACGTAACTGCGAAGAAAAATATAATTTTTTGGAAACCAATATTGTAAAATTTAATGTTGGATATTCAAATAATTATGTATCTGTTATTAATATACTAATTATGTAGGTATCAATTGGCTCTTGACCTTCCATATTTTAGTTATCATTCATGAATATCAATTAGGAAACTAAAAAGGCAATTCAATGAATGTTCATATGCATTTATTGTAACTTAGTGATGACCTTTGATGGAGATTCTTGAAAGTCTATAAATAGAGGTCTTGTATAAAGCATTGTAGGCATACATAACACACAAGTTAATGAGAATTACTCCCCTCTTTCTCTCTTTATCCCTTGCTCTTTTATCCCGGATATCTTTTATTTTCATAACAGTATTATGTTTATAAGATAAGCATCATATAAACCATAAACCCTGAATGCTTCTGAAATAGTACCAAAAAAAAAAGAGAGAGAAGATAAGTATCATATATGATGCTTTCCCCTTTTGTCAGAGAGTAGCAGGTGAAAATGAAAGGAAGAATACAATTTTTTTTCAAATTTAATTTAATAATAGTCTCGTGTTAGCTGGTATATTTAATTTAACAATCAATAGTCAATAGTTTTGGGATGCGAGCTTATCCTAGAGCTGGAGGGAATATATATACGTAGAAGATCGTGGGAGTTGGTATCGTGGAAACAAACTCAAATTCAACGGGTGATGTGTAAGCAAATTATTCCAATTCAATTCCCTTGAATCGATGAGTATGGGATAGATGAAAAATATTAATAACTTATATATTTTGATTTTTGCTTTTAATTGTTTATCTCTACGACATTTTTCATTCTAACATGACATGGTACTATTCATAATAATAATAATAATAATAATAATAATAATAATAATAATAATAATAATAATCGATCAGCCACAAATAAGGCATTCACCTTAAACTTTTTATGTACTCCCCCTCATCCTTATAGGAGTTGAGTTAAATAAATTAATTGAGTCAATTATTTATATAAAATGTGCTTTGGTTTCCTTAACATATACCCTAATCATGAGTATTTAAACTACTTATGGATGAAAGTCTTTCATATGTGTAATCAACAAGGATATCGAAAGATAAACATATGCACGAAGCCACCACGTGATTGTAGATCCCATGATACACAAGCGAAGAGGTTTCTTTATTCATATATTAGTAACAATCCCATCCGAAACGCAAAATAGTATAGACGAACCACTGTTACGTTATTTATTCATTCCAGCAGACATATATTTATTTATTTCAATATAATATTTTTTGAAGAAGAAACAACACCAACAGCGCATAGCTTGCATTATTATTGTGTAGGGCCACACAGGTTACGTGGCTCCCTCTTCGCATTCTGCATATCTTAGACATGGACTTGAGAATCATAAGAAGCTCCAATCTTCCAATCTCTAGGAATGGCACTCTTGGAGGACTCAATCCAACCCTTTCTTCCACTGAATTGCAACCTCAGCGTCAATGGTCCCCTTGGTGCGCCAACTATATCAAACACTGCCGCATACGCTCTCCTCATTGCCTTCCATTCATGGCGTTCATTCTGTTTCATTATCATTTCAACAAGTTGATCATAATAACCACAATTATAAGAACAAGAAGGAAATTGATAATGTAAGAGCTATATGTTGAAAGTATCGTACGTCATAGATCTCAACGGCAGTGACGTCGTTCATGCCAGGCACGTAGAGAATGACAATAGCAAGGTAGTCTGGGTAATTGCTGGAATCGTGGATCTTGACACGCACGTTGTAGCCTGCATATGTACAAGGTACTCTCTTGTATTCGATGTCAACGACGCCGTATTTCTTGAGCTCGGCCGATGCACTTGGGTTTCGTCCCAGATCTTTGAAGGCATTTGGACTCATAATGAAGTCAGTTCTGTCTCCTGCACCGTAGTCCGTTGCCACCACCATCGTTCCATACTCACTGCATAGCCTTGAATTCTTGCACCTTACCTGATGATATGAACACCACCGGTCATAAAACAATAACGTACATTATTCGATATTCAAATTCAAAGTTAATATATATCCTATCTATACAAGTAACATTGATTCAATTATAACATGTTCATATGGAAGACGTGTGTTTAATTTGTGTTGGGTTAAGACCCACTCACTTGGTAGCAAGCACCGCATCCAGCTCCATTCCTCCAGAGCCCAGCCACAGCTGCCACCTTCCCATTGTTTACACTTCTCCCATAATACCCATATCCACATGCTCCACCTGCATATATTTACAAGGGTACGTACCCTATATGTTAAAAGCAGCAAGCACATGCATCATCAAAAGTAAACTTCTCTCCAAAGTATATAAAAATTGCTTTCCTTGCATCAAGAGTGTGTCCAAATTAATAGTGTGCACACATGAAGTTATGGGTTCAAAGTCAAAATATAGACTTAGAACTCATGCATGATGCAAGGGTGAGTGCAGAATTTACAGAACGTGATCATCTGCAGAGTGGGGTAGGAGTTTAACGTACTTGGAGTTCCATAGCCATCAGAGGTAGCATAATAGGCAGCTCGGGAGGGAGTGAAGCCTTGGGAGTAGCATAGTGCAGCTGGTAACAGCATCATCACGCACACAAGGCCCACTTGGTATTTAGAATGAAGCTCCATTGCTAAATGCCAAATATTTGATCAAGCGCACAAACAAGAAAAAACTACGATAAATGTGTATACAAGTACTTGAGCTACGTTTACTGGTGAGGAGGAAAAGATGAGGAGAGGGTACTTATAGATAACAGTGGAGGCCTTGAGAATTGAGAAGGGAGCCCTATTCTCTTTGGAACACGGATTGGATCGGAATAATTAAGTGCACACCTTGACCATAGCGTCTAAATTCTGTGTGCGGGCGTCCTCGAAACTATATATCTCTATATGATTATAATGCATGACAAATTGGCTCTCTGTGTTCTAAGTCCAACATTTTTTATATAGCAAGATCCATACCAACAGGCGAACTCGATTCAAAGATTAGGGGCCGCATATATATTAATAACTAGCGGTGGTGGTTAAGCAAAAAGGAACACAGGATCTACACGGGTAGTACGAAAGTATTCAATTATATATATATAAATATAATATGATGGTGATTAATGTCTACAATTCCAATTTCTTACTTTTAAGCAAGTTCCTTTTCAAGAGAGGTGACACGCCTTTATCTCTTTTACTCGTATCACCAACATTTTTGTTCTCTGTCAAACATATAATTGGTCTTAATTAATTAAGTTAAATATCAAGACTTGCACCTTAATTTCCTTAAATTTTTTTTTTGGCCAAAGCTATCAATAAGGTTGACTAAAATTATGCCGCCAGATGTTTTTCCTATTTTCTTTTTTATTATGCATCTAATTGTTTATTATTGCAAAATATTTCAAGTCATAAGCCGTGTAGAATCTTCTGTGCGAGCGCTTTTCAATGGACGGCTGGTCACCACCGTCGACTATTTGTCCCCTCCACTTCTTTGTCATCTGGAATTCTAAACCCATTACTACCAATATAGGAATATAAAATTACAATAACAAACCACATTACTCAACGGCAAGAAAAAACCAAACCACATTATTCATAACTAAACTATGAACCTACCTTAAATTTTGTATAATGTATATTAGACTTGTTGCACAGTAATATTGTATAATTGAAAACCGATAACTCTCCATATTTTGTACATTTAAAGAATATTTTGAAGATAATTGAAGAGTTATCTATGCAATTTTGGAAGATTCAATTAGATTTTATGAGATATCGATGGATGCATTATTTATGAGATTTCAATTTAAAATGGAAGCTTTTGAGTTTAAGAATAAATAATAATGGGAAGATTTCTCAAATAAAACAAAAGCAGCTTTTATTATTGTTGTTGTTATTATTATTTCTCCTATTATATAATAGTTCATTTCTCTTTGTCATCACATTTTTTTTTTTTTTGATACAAAGCGGCCAAGAACAAAGCTTGGAAATAGCAAGACTACTCTAGGCTACATAACCACCTAGCATATCATCCCTCATATATCCCATACATCCCGGATGTGCCACAGGTAACACTACAAGCCCACCAACCACCTGATGGGCATCTCTAGCTAGAAAATCGGCGCATCTGATCGCCTCTCTGGAAGTATGATGCAACTGTGCATCCCAGCCCGAAAATAGCAGGTCCCGAGCTTCCTGAATCTCCCCGTCAAGCGGATGATGGTAGTGACGCCTGACGTCACGTACAATCCACTGATAAGCCTGTAACGAATCTGTGAAAGCCTGGACCCTCTGAAGTCCTAACTGTTTGCAGAGGCTCAACCCCGTCACGATCCCCAATAATTCAGCTCCTGCAACCGGAACAGTACCTAAATGACGTTGGAAGCCGACCACCCATTTACCTCGTTCATCCCGAATCACCCCTCCACAAGACGCCCATCCTGCTCCATCAACAGATGCATCAGTATCTAAGCGAACATACCCAGGCCTCGGTGGGATCCATCTTGGGTTCAGTACACGATATGTTTGGACCAAACACTTGCCGAAAGCATCAAACCTACTACAATCCATCAGGTAAAAGATCCCCTGATGAACGACTTCCCGTGCCTGCAAGCGAGTTCCCTCCATCACACCTCTGCATCGGTTCTTCCATAAGATCCAGCATATAAGACCGAAAATCTTAAACCAAGGCCATCTCCGGAAGCGCTCAAATCCCATATGACGGGAAATATTCATCCTAAGCCAACCCTGCAAGTCAGTCTGAAAAAATTGAAAACGATAATTAGGGTGAACAAAATATAACCACACATTTCTGGCTATCTCACAATCTCGAAGGATATGAAGTGTATTTTCCACACTCTGACAATTAAAAGGACACTCCTCTCTCTGGGTCAACCCTCTCCTAGCTCTGAGATAGTTTGTAGGAAGTCGATCATGAATCACCTGCCAGAGAAAAAATTTTACTTTTTCCGGCACCGGTAGCTTCCACACCTTTTGCCACTAAAAATGAACTTTCTGATCCCGTTTTGCGGAAATAAAATCATAAGCAGCACGAACACTAAAATTGCCATCTGAAGATTATCTCCAGTAAAATGTATCAGCTACCTGACCCCTCGGGGGAGGCATATGTGCTATGATATCAATTACCCACTGCGGGAGAAACTGCCTCCACAGTTGGAAATTCTAACTACCATCTGATAACACAAAGTCCCGAACTTTGGCACATGGGTTTATTTCCTGAATATTTCGGTCCACCAGATGAATAAGAGGAACTGTAAGTGGGGTCCATAAGTCCCACCAAGCATTGCTAGACCTCCCATCATTTAGTTTTCGACCGACCCCTGCATAGAACCGACCCCATATCACTGAAATATCTTGCCAAACTCTGGAAGGATTATGTCTAGTATACACCATCGGGTATATTCCATCCTGGCAACCATATTTTGCCTTAAGGCACTTGACCCATAAGGCGTCGGTTTTTGTTAATAGCCCCCAGCAAAGTTTCATAATGAAAGCCACATTCTGATTGTATAGGTCCTTAATTCCCAATCCACCCTTCTCTTTATCTTGCTTAATTTGTTCCCAAGCAATGAGATGCATCTTCTTCCCATCGTTGCCCTGATTCCAAAGAAAGGAACGGCTAATCTTTTCCAAATCTTGTAAGACACTTTTAGGAAGCAGGGTAGTTTGCATCTGATAAGCCGGCAACGCCGACAGGACCGCCTTGATTAGTACCGACCGACCTGCCATATTCAGAAACCTAGTTTTCCATCCTGCCAGCCTATTAGTACCGACCGACCTGCCATATTCAGAAACCTAGTTTTCCATCCTGCCAGCCTCTTCCTGACTTTCTGGATGATAGGGAAATATATAAGCTTCGTAGCCCGCTCATGGAGCAATGGTACTCCCAAATACTTCCCCAGGTTCCCAGTCAAACCTATCCCCAACTCATTACTAAGCTCGAGGGCCCTATGAAAATTCACATTTCTAGAAAAGAAGGCTTTTGATTTGGTTAAGTTGACTCGATGCCCTGAGACCCCACAAAAAGCTGTCATAACTTCATTCATTACTCTAATTTGTCTTGCCGATGCTTCTCCAAATAGAAGCAGATCGTCGGCAAAAAACAAATGAGATAACACAGGGGAGTTTCTACCGAATTTAAATCCAGACCACTGCCCATTGTTCACTGCGCTCTTGATTCGATGGCCCAACCGTTCCATACATAGTACAAACAAATAAGGGCTTAGAGGATCACCCTGACGAAGCCCGCGAGACGGCAAAAAGGACACTGATTCCTCCCCATTCCAAAGAACCTTCATGGAAGCCGTCGAGGTACATTGCATGATGAGATTAATAAGATTGCCTCGTATTCCAAGACCGAGGAGGGTCGATTTCAAGAAATCCCAATCAAGGCGATCATACACTTTCTCCATGTCAACCTTCACCACCACATACCCTTTCTTCCTACGTCTCTGACGCATTGTATGAATGACCTCCTGGGCTATTATGACATTATCAGAGCTATGTCTACCCTCAATAAAGCTACACTGTTGATGATCAATCAAATACTTCATGGCGTCCTTCAATCGGCCAGCAATAATCTTAGTGACTATTTTAAAAACCACATTGCACAGAGAAATGGGCCGAAAATCACGTACATACTGTGGATTATCACTCTTTGGGATAAGCACGATGTTCGTTTGATTGATATCCTTAACTAGAGAAGGGTTTTGCCAAACAGATTTGACAAAATCACATACTTTCATACCTACCCGCTCCCATTGAGATTGAAAAAAGTGCGCGTTCAGACCATCAGGACCTGGCGCTTTGAACGCTCCAATTGCGAACGCCGCATTCTTAATCTCAAGCTCTTCAACATCCTTATGTAGCAAACTATCATCCTGGCTTGATAAAGGAGGAAAATCCAAAGGCCAATCTGACAAAGGCGTAAGGAGATCATCCTTGGAATACAATTCCTGGAAAAAATTACCGACCATGTTCCTCAATTCCTCTTGATCAGTAATCCAAACACCAGCGTCATTCTGCAGGGCATGAACCTGATTTCTTTTCCGCTGGATAACCGTGGAGGCATGAAAAAATCTGGTATTCTTATCCCCCCAAGCCAGCCATTTGCTCCTAGACTGTTGGTACCAGATTAGTTCCTCTTGAGCACTTAATTTACTGTACTCCTGCCAAAGAGCTCTCTCTAATTTATACAAACCATTAGAGTTACTGTGGGCACGAGCTTTGTCAATGCCCTCCAACCTTCTGAGAATGTGCTGTCTTTTTTTAGGAATACTACCAATCACCTCAACATTCCAGGTTTTAGCCTCCTGGACAAATCTAGATACTCCCCCGCACCAATCATCATTTTCCCAGGATTTGGTAACTATTGCTGGAAACGTCTCCTCCAAGGCCCATGTTGGTTGATATTTGAAAGAATATTGCCCCCTACTTTGAGTTGGACGGGACTCGTCAGAGACCACCAAAATACGATGATCCGATTTAAACCGAAGACAATGGAAAACTTTACTCTGATGATGTCTCATCGCCCATAATGAGTTGCTAAACCCCCAGTCTAATCTCTCTTTTACCCCTCGTTTCTCCCATGTGAACCGCTCCCCAACATAGGGGAGTTCCATAAGTTGAGTGGCCCTAACACATTCTGAAAATTGTTCCATTGCCCGCACAGGTGGAACAGCACCTCCTAATTTGTCCATAGGCTCAAGAAATGAATTAAAATCTCCTATAACCAGCCAAGGATCAGCTATAGTGGAAGCAATATTCTCAAGGTCTTTCCATAAAGCCACTCTTCTAGTAGCTATCGGCTCCCCATACACAAAAGTGGCCATAAAAACATCATTATTCAATTTATCAACAAGTTTGCAGTGCATAAATTTGGTACTAGACCAAACATATTCCACAGAGGTATTTCTATCATCCCATAAAATCCAAATGCCTCCAGCAAACCCAGAGGCTTCAAGACGGAGCCAATTACTAAAACCAAGATTGCAAGCCACCCTATCCGCCCTAGTACCACTGACTCTAGTTTCAATCAGACACAAAATATCCACATTATACTTTTTGACCACTTGCTTTATAGTGCTAGGAAAAGTCCTATTTCCCGCACCCCTACAATTCCATGAAGCTATAATCATTGGTAAACAAAAGGGAATAAAAGAACGAGCACTTACTAATCACCCAGGGGATCTTGAACTTGCAACTCTTGCAGACTCCCCGAATCACAATCCTCCTCATGTTGATCAGCCTGCATGAAATCGTCCCCAATATCATCCTCTAAGTAAGGCATCATGGATGGGTCCATAGCTCTACCTATGCTATGCTCAAATTTCTCGTCCAAGAAGGCATCAGGATCCCTATCGTGGTTTTGTGGACCCTCTAATAATAGGCAACCATTAATTGTTAAATTCTCATTTTGGGTGGAATGTAAAGGGATGGAGCCCAATTGATTGACATTTCCCCCCACTACATTATGCATGCGTCGGCCCACAGGACGATGAGATGAGCCCATTGATTTTTTTTCCTCCCATATTTGATCCATGCGCCACACTAGCTTGGCCATTAGACATTTCTTGGGCCTTCGCTGACCGATCCACCATCCTTGAGTCACCAATTGAATTTTTTTGAATTAATCCATGTTTGACTTTTCCCTTTTTTGTGGGACCCTCCTCTACACTCTTCCCCTTAGACATAGCCTGTGACCGTTCTGAACTCCCCATACTCCTACTCTGCTTCGCCATCATCACTGGCTTCTCGCTCGACGAGCCCATCTGACCCAGTTCCTCCGTCCCTCCGACCGGCACCCAAGCCTTCCACTGAATCACCGGCTCCCCCGTCTCCTCCTCCTCATCTAGTTCAGCAAGAGCGCTGAACTGAGATTGCGATCGTCCCTTAACCGCTCCTCTGTTCACCTTCGCGCCCGGATTCTGCTCCACACCGCGCTGCCGTGGTTGCTGGCTCCTCGTTGATCGCAGATTGCCATTTCGTCTCACGATCATCCAAGCACCAAATTTATCCTCCACTTCTGGCTCTTTCCTCACCGACGGCACCTGCGAGCTACTCGGTTTTGAGGTGTGATCAGTACCACTTCCTTGGCCTTCCGTCGCATACGTCCACGAGCAAGCCTCCTTCCGGTGACCATATCGTCCACAGGCAAAACATATGAGATTTAAGCCCTCATATTCAACATGATAGGCTAAATTTACAGCGATCACCCTTGACACCAATCTCTTACGCAGATCCAATTCCACACATATGCGTGCGTATCGTCCTCGTTCAACCTTAGCCAAATCCGAAGGCAACTCTGACGGGGTAAGTAAATCAACTTTGACAGTCTTCCCGTTCCTGTTTCCCAATCGTGTGATGAACGTCTTGTTATAACAGTGCATTAGAACATTGGGAATTCTCACCCAAGTCACCACTCATCCCAATGGGTTATTGAATGGATCAAAGTGTGGTGACCACCGTTGAACAAGCACTGTGTGTTGTTGAATCACCCAAGGACCATCATACAGGATCTTATGATATAACTGTGCCCAGCCACCCTTCTGTATGAATCGAATGATGAAATAGTTATTAGCTAGATCTATGATATTGAAATCAAGAGTCTTCCAGAGTCTACTTAGATGGGTCTTTAAACTATAGATATTAAATTTCTTTCCAAGTATTGTAAGGATTAAAGCCCCATTCCACGGTTTACACCAATCGCTATATTCTTCAGCTGTAACCGGGACCACTGGATGGATATCCATAAGCTTCTGAATTTCTTCCGTTATTTCAGGCATGTCCCATTCTCTGTTGAGAATATCTGAAGACAGAGTCTCATCCTCTAGACAATCTCCCGTGTTATCAATCCCATTAAACCCTAGAAGGGAATCTTTATATTAGACCTGCTTCCTTGATGGATTATCCTCCATAGTGGTATCTGTGTTTTCTGGTTCCACGTAGGGAGTCTCCTCTGAGACATTCTCTGGAGAACCATCTTCAGACATTTGAATATCCGATACTGCTTGAGAAACAATATCATTTTTCTTTTTCTTATTACTTCCACAAGCAAGAAGATCAGAAGGTCGATCCGGTGGTAGTTTCCTGAGGTTGTGAATGTCTTCCATGCCGGACTGAAACCAAGCGTGATTTTTAAGAGAGAGCAACGTCAAACTACCTCAGAGCTTTGTCATCACAATTTGGTTCCACGTTTGGGCGTTCACATTTGGGTATTTTGAATCACTTGCCCAATTAAAAAAAAGAACGAAAAGGGCCTTGGTGGAAGGAATAGATGCAGGGCCATAGACAATGTTGTGTGGTGGTTTTGGGTTTAGGCTTATGGTTTAGAACTTAAGATATGAAAGTGGGCTAAGGAGCTATATGGGCTAGAGAATATGAGAACCTAAGGAAAGGAGGAAAAAAAGCAACAGAATCAGTAGAGCAATTATCCATAGTTCATTATATTTGTGATTTCTTAGGTTTAATAATTCATTAATGTAATGGAACTATGATTTTAGTTACGATTTTTATGGATTGAGTTGTTGTGATTTGGAATTTGTAATGAGGATTTATACTCATCAATATATATGGTTATATATATATATATTTCTCTATGATTTTATTGATTTCTATATATTTGACATGATATTGTTGGATGGTTTGATTGAAATAGAATTGTAGTTGAACCTAAATGCATTGCTTATTCCATAGTCACTCTCTAAGGGGTTTTAATAATGCTTAAATAAATGGGTTAATGAGTTTAAGCATTAGACTCAATGGTAATTGAGGTTTGGTATATTAGAAAACTTAGAGAAACTCATTATACTAAGAGGGCTTAATAGCATTTCAAGGGTAGGGGTTCCTCGTGGGAAAATCAATACAGAAAAATCCTATTAGGCGGTCCTTGGACAATAGCGCAACACTTCATTTTAGTGCAGAGATGGACTCCTCATTTTGATCCTCTTCATAATCCTCTTGGAAGTGTGGCTACCTGGATCAGAATCCCTCACATTCCATTATTATGTTACAACAAAGAATGTTTGTGGAGGTTAGGGGACATGGTTGGGAAAACACTCAAGGTTGACATGAACACAATTAAAAATCTCGAGGATGAGGAAGCTATTGTTCACAAAGGCCGTTTTGCTAGACTCTGCGTGGAGGTGGATTTGCAAAAAAAATTGGTGCCCAGGGTCATCTCAGCTTCGGCAGTTTTCAACATAGAGTATGAAGGTCTGGGTTTGATTTGCTTTACCTGTGGAAAATACGGGCACAGGAAGGAACTATGCCAGTCAAAGAAGGTAGATGGCGCTGTACCTTCTGGGGTGTCTTTGTGCCAAGCCCCACTGTCGACGGTGGATTCTAAGTCATTGGAAAATCTGAAGCAGGCACCATCATCACCACCAAAGAATCTTCCGATCAGGGATGACCACTTCGAGCCATGGATGCTCGTTCGGAACTCTGCTAAAGCGTGAAATCCAAGAAGAACAGAAAGCAGGGCCAGAGTAGGTGTCAAGTGTCATACCTTCTCTGCAGAAGATAGGGGTTTGGGCAGTCCTACTCAGTCCAAATTTGCCGCCCTGGCAGATGCAGTCTTAGTCAAAGGCGTTGATCCCACGTGTAATTTGAATTCGAAGCAAAACTTGGAGAAAGCCTTATCGAGTGATGATGTGCAGAAGCTGACCGTAGGTATGAGATCTGAGCAAGATATGCAATTGAAGGGAAGAATTGGTCAAAGAAAGGGGATGAAGGGCTTTCACGTGGGCTCTAAATGCTAGGTTGAAGTGAAGAAGCCTAAGGATAAATCTGATCTCATTTTACATGGGAAGAAAGAGAAAAATAAGGGCCTTTCATTGGACCAGAAGGGGAATCACGATCTGGATGGCTTTAAGAAGTCAAAGCTAATAAAGCCCACAACAAAAAGGACCCATAATGTAATTCAAGGGTGCATGCAAATTATTGGGCCATCTCAAAAGGAAATCGCTGCACAAGGGCCTCCAGTTTCTGCTCAGGCGCGTAACGCATCTGGAAGTGCTCAAGTCTATGGAAATCAATTGAATCAAAAAGATGATCTACCTAGGAGATGCCACGAGACTCAAGACATTTCCTCTACCTCAGAACCGCGAGTTTGGTATTGATCCATTTAGAAGATGCTGTCACAAATGAAAAGGTTGACGACCCTGGCTCAAAAATGCATTCAGTATCCAATCTGGAAGTTGTTGTTATGATGGAAGACAAACCTCCAGACAAGTAAGTTCTCTATCCCCTCTTCTTCTTGTATATATTTATTTATGATTATCTCTTCCTGGAATTGCCGTGGGGCGGGTGGCCGCACGTTCCCACGTGTGTTGAAAGATGTGATTCAGAAGTATGGTATAAATGTGATGTGTTTAGTAGAACCCATGATTAGTGGAAGCAGAGCTGATAAAGTTGTTAAAAAATTGGGTTTCAATGACTGGTTGAGAATCGAAGCCACTGGGTATGTTGGGGGCATTTGGGTTTTATGGAACCATTGGGAGTTTCGCCTTGATTATATTTCATCAAACACCCAACTTCTTCACTGCAAGATTTCTCCTATGAATAATCTCAACCCTACGTTAGTGACTTTTGTTTATGGGGATACTAGTATTTTGAAGAGGAGGGATCTATGGGAGTCGTTGCATGTTATCAAGCAAACGGTTAACACTTCCTGGCTGGTTTTAGGTGATTTTAATACCTTCCTTAATCCTAGTAATAAAGAGGGTGGGGCGGTTCCTGCTCTCAGCTCTATGAAGGACTTTCAAAATTGTATTGATTGTTGTAATCTTATTGAGGTTCCAGTTGTTGGGGACAAATTTACTTGGGAAAAGACCGGAGTAAAGGAAAGGCTAGACTGGGTGTTTTGCAATTTTGATTGGGATATTCTTAACCCTCAAGTCAAGGCTTATCACAATCTCAAGTTTAAGTCTGATCATCGGGTGATTGTTGTTACGGACAGTAATAATACAGCTGGCTGTAAAAAGGGTGGAAAGTTCCTGTACCAAGCAGCGTGGTGTATTGAAGATGGATTTAGCGATGTGGTCAAAGAAGCATGGAAGGGGAAAAACAGGATCCAAGGTCAGGAGCAGTTCACAAAAGAAGCCTCGGAGTGGAACTCTAGAGTGGTGGGGAATGTGGCCAAAAAAAAGAGAGATCATCCGAATATTGGAAGGGATTGACCGTGCCAGGGGTAAAAGGGGTGGGCCTAATGGTCTCTTCAAGATTGAAAAGTAGCTCTGGGACATGTATCAAAAAATCGCTTTACAAGAGGAATTGATTTGGTTCCAGAAATCAAGATGTAAGTGGATTAGTGGTGGTGACAGAAACACGAAATTATTTCATGCAAGTGTATCTGCAAAGAGGAAAAGAAGTAGAATAGAGGCTCTGCAAGATGATAATGGAAATTGGGTGTCAGATGAGTCTCTGTTAAGAGGCATAGCTCTTGACTATTTTCAGAATCTCTTCTCGGCCGAGAACACATCTCCTTTTTCTCCTTGGCCGGCAAGATTCCCGTCTCTAGATGAGCTTCAATTGGACCTTCTACAAAGACTTGTATCCCCTACTGAGATAAAAAATGCAGCTTTTGATATGGGAGCGTTTAAAGCTCTTGGCCCGGATGGCTTGAATCCCCATTTCTTCCATACCCAGTGGAATCTTATTGGGCAGAAGATATGCGATCTGGTGATCAAGATCTTTGAGAACCCAGAGGTCATTCAAGACATTAATCATACGAACATCACCCTTATTCCCAAGATTGATCATCCCTCATCTTTAAAGGACTTCAGGCCTATCTCGTTATGCAATGTGAGTTACAAAATTGTCAGCAAATTTATTGCCAACCGCTTTAAAAGTGTCATGAACCACCTGGTTGCAGAAAACCAATGTAGCTTTATCGCAAGAAGACAGGGGGTGGACAATATCATTATTGCCCAAGAGGCAATTCACTCCATGAGAAACAGGAGAGGTAATAAGGGATACATTGCAGTGAAAGTAGATATGGAAATGGCTTTTGATAGACTTGACTGGCACTTTCTTGAATTCACTCTTCACAGCTTAGGTTTGGGAGCTAGCTTTGTTAAGCTGATTATGTCCTGTGTTTCATCCACTTCCATGAGTATTATTTGGAATGGCATAGCTTCCAAACGCTTCCATCTCTCTATAGGGGTGAGACAGGGTGATCCTCTGAGTCCATATCTGTTCGTCCTTTGTATGGAACTGCTCAGCCAACTAATTCACCAAGAAGTTGAGTTGGGGAACTGGCATCCTCTAAAATTGAGCTCATCTGGTCCTAATATATCCCATCTTTTCTTTGCTGACGATCTTGTCCTTTTTGGTGAGGCTTCAAATGAGCAGATGATGGAGATTCGTAATGTCATGGCTCTTTTTTGTCGAGTCTCTGGTCATAGGATTAATCTGAACAAGTCTAAGATGTTCGTTTCTAAAAATGTTCACTTCAACAGGGCTTACGAGATGAGCCAGATTGTAGGAGTTGGATTGACTGTGGACCTTGGGAAATACTTGGGCGTTCCTCTCCTACACAAACGGATGGTTAAGAGGACTTTTGCTCCGCTACTCCAAAAGGTGAGCTTGAAATTGGGCAAATTGGAAAGGTAAATACCTGAGTATGGCTAGCCGGTCGACTCTCATCAAGTCAATCCTATACGCAATACCTCAATATCAGATGCAATCAACTCTTGTTCTGAAAGGGGTGTTATCAACTATTGAAAAACTCAGTCAAGACTTCTTTTGGAACCATCATGATGACTCCAAAAAATTGCATTTGCTTTCTTGGGACGTTCTAAAACGAAGAAAGTGTGAAGGCGGATTGGGGATTAAAGACTTGCACTGCCAAAATAAAGCTTTTCTCATGAAGTTGTGCTGGTGTCTAATCAAAATACCGGATGCCTTTTGGGTGAAATGTTTACGAGCTAAATACTCATGTGGTTCGATTGCTGATCCCCTTGTCCTGAGGCGACGTAATCAATCGGCTGTTTGGAGTGGAATTGTGGCTGTCTGGGATGACTTTAAAAGAGGCCTTGGCAAATGTCTGAGAAACGGTCGGAATACGTTAGCATGGCAGGATTGCTGGTCCCCTATAGACAAGCTGCTTGAATTCCTTATTGATAAAAACATGCACTTAGTTGATAGGAATGCCAACGTGCGCTCTTTTATGACTCAATCGAGACATTGGGATAGAGCCAAATGGGAATTTTTTCTTCCTAACTGGGTGGTTGATAAAATAATGTTGATGTCTCCACCTTTGGGTATTGAAGATGATATTGTTTGCTGGAGGAATGCTCCTGATGGGAATTTCAGTGTAAAGTCAGCTTATGACGCTATCTATCATCAATAAAGTTCTAGGCATCAACCTCACTGGCAGTCTCTATGGCACCGGGGAATTCCTGAAAGAGTCAAAATCTTTTTGTGGCAAGTATTCCATGAGAGGCTTCCTACTAATGAGTTAAGAGCGAGACACAACCCGAGCGTCTTAAACACCCGTCCATTTCAGTGTGATAGTGTGGAGAGTATCCTTCATATATTGAGAGATTGTGAGCAAGCGCAGAGAGTGTGGTCAGCTTTAACTAACCCTTTATATTATAGTATGTTTTTTTCTGGTAATCTGTAGGATTGGCTCAATTAGAACACACACCACTCACCAGGAAACAACAAGATGGCGAGATGGTCATGGCAAAAAGTCTTCAGTTCCGCATGTTGGCTCCTATGGAAGAACCGATGCAACCAAGCCTTTGAAGGGTCATCCGACAGCCCTAAAGAGATAGTTCACAGATGTATATATCATCTCTCGGAAGGTGTGGAGAACGGCAGGTTTCGGTATCAGATATTCAAGTCCCAGAACGAGGACTATTTCACTGGCAACCTCCAGATCCAGGATTTCATCGTCTAGATGTAGACGGTTCGGTGGTTAGGGAAGGTCAGGATGCTTGTGGAGGTGTTATTCGGGATCACCAAGGTAACTGGATACGTGGATTTCATCAGAAGTTAGGACATGCTTTCCCAACTGCTGCTGATATCCATGCAATCCGTCGAGGCCTTCTACTATGTAAACATCTGGGACTTAAGAAAATCAAGTTGTTCACGGACTCACTACAGGCGGTCCATCTTCTGTCCACTCACTACAACTCTGATCATCCTTTGTTTGATGTTATCTTAGATACCAGATCTCTTGTTTATGACGACTGGGAGGTAGAAATTTCCCACACCCATAAGGAAAGTATTCGTTGTGCAGACTATCTAGCAGGAATGGCGCATAGGATTCCACAAGATTACGAGGAATTAGGGATTCCCCCATTTGAATGTATTCATCTCTTTGCTTTGGATTGTGGTTTGTTATCACAAGAACATTTTGTAGGAACTAACCTATAGATTCTGTCACCTACAAGCTTTGCTTGCCTTTGTAACAAAAAGAAAAAAGGGTAGGGGTTCCTCTCTTGTGATGCTAGACTCAATGGTAATTGAGGTTTGATATATTAGAAGCTTAGTGAATTAACTTCCCAAATATCTTAATTGACCAAGGATAGTAATTGAAAACCATTTTCAAGAGCATCTTCATCATTTGCATTTCTAATCCATTCCATTCCATATCAATTTTATTCCAAAAATCTAAAAATATTAAGTTTTAAAAGCATGTTAGTTTAATTGCAATTTAGTTGTTAGATAAAAACTTAAAAACCATCTTTAACTCATTTCATGTCAATCATTGCACTTAGTTTCTAGGTAATTAATAAAAGGCTCTTCAAGAGACGATCCTGAATTGTACCCTATATTGCAATCCTTTGTTTAATTTTTGAAGAAGTTACCAAGGCATAAAAGCCGACAAAACCTTATATTTCTTCAGAGAGGCATCTTTATTCATAGAGATATATGAATCGCAACACAAATGAAAAGCACACCAACACTTATTACATATTCACTCCAGCAGAGCAGGCACATGTAATTTAATTATTGAAATTCACTCAAACAAACATAATGTTTATTCAATCACGCCGTATTTATTTTCTGAGAAGACGACACAACGCCAACAGCCACAAAGGTTACGACGTCGTATGATGTACGTACTTAATTATACGTAGTCATCGCATGATTATTCAAATTTCAGGATCTGATGATGATGATTTAGGAGTGAATTCCAGAGTCATAAATAGCTCCAACCTGCCAGTCAGCTGGAACCACACTGTTAGGCGACACCACCCAAGTCTGGCTTCCACTGAATTGCACCCTCACCTTAAACGGTCCACGTGGCGGATTTGATATATCAAACACTGCCCCAAAAACTCTTCTCAATGGCCTCCAATCTCTCCCATCATTCTGTTCATCATTAATAATCAGATCATCATTATAATTAAAAAGAATTAGTCCTAAATATAAGATCTAATTGACATTTTTTTAAGAGATTAAGGAAACTAAATAACTTATTTAATCGTGTCATGTATTGTATATCAATAAATTATATCAGTTTATAAGTTATTAAACAAATTAGTTTGGAAAAAAAAAATATAAATATAAATACTTTAAAACAATTTAATTAGTTTTCTTAATTTCTTCAAAAAAGTTATCTGATTTTGGACAGGTGAAAAGTAATAAGTTTTGAGAGTTTCATACGTTGGATATCTGAACTGAAACGACGTCGTCGGAGCCAGGAACGTAGATGACGGCGATTGCGAGGTAGTCAGGGAATCTGCTGTTCTCGTTGATCTTGATCTTAACGTTGGAGCCATCGAAAGTGCACGGGACCCTCCTGTACTGGATATCAACGGTGCCCTCCTTCTTGAGCTGTTCCGAAGCAGCTGAGTTCACTCCAAGTCTTAAGAAACCGTTAAGACTCATAACAAAGTCAGTTCTGTCTCCTGAACCCATGTCTGTTACCGCTATCGTTACCCCGTCCGTACTGCATAATTTTGTATCCTTGCACCTTACCTGAAAGAAATAATCGTCATTACGTGAAATTAATTAAACATGTATGTATATATATATAATCATTTCATGCATGTTGAAATTCAAAATTAAACAACTGTTTTTTGTAAAGTCATTGATTAATTAGTCCATTAAGACGACACACTTACTTGGTAGCAGGCACCGCATCCAGCGCCGCCTCTCCATAGCGCATTAGACACGCCAGCCACCCCCCCTGAGTTTTCAGTCCTACCGTAATCGCCAAATCCACAAGCTCCAGCTAGTAACATACCAATATCATATATTACGTCAATATTTACAAGGGCACCCTATATCTTAAGAACATAAAATTACACCAAAAACATTAATCGGCAAGTCTATGTAATTTTTCTAGATTATTAAATAAATCCCTATCATTAAGTTCTTGTATAATTTCTTATGAGCGGCAAAAAAAATTACAGGAATCTAATCAAAAATCAAGTGAAATTATAAAACCTGATAAAAATTAAAGAAAAGTAACGTACAATGACCTAATTAAAAATAAGTCAAATCATAAGGACTCGATTAAAAAAATTACTAAAACCTTATTAGGAATCAAGTGAAATTATAAGAACTTGCATATTGATAATTTTACTTAAAAGTAAACTAGCGAAAAACTTAAAACTCATTATTGCAAGCTTGCTATAGAATAGCCTCTAGGCTGAGCGATGCATGGCTTTTCATATAAACATGGTTTTTATTTTGAAAACAAAGAAGGTGATGTTTGCGTGCGTGTGTAGGGGTAAATAGAGAGGAGGTTGACGTACTTGGGCTTCCACCACCATCAGGTCTAGCGTCAAAGGTGGCCCTAGAGTCTGTGAATTGGGAGAGGCATAGAGCAGGCAAAAGTAACACACAAACAAGGATCACTTGGTATTTCGAATGAAGCCCCATGGCTAAATCAATGGCAAATTTAAGAAAGAGAAAATTCAAACTACGAACTTTAGATGTAAAAGTATTGAGTTTACTGGTTTGGCATGCAAAGGGACGTGGGTGGTATTTATAGGTTATAATGGAGGCTTTACGCCTGCATTGTAATTTGTAAGGGACATTGTTTCAAACTTTTCCTTCGGATTGGATTTCCATTCAGGCCCTACCAATCTCCATCTTTGATGTAGTCAAAGGAGGGGAAAAAAGTATGATCTCGATCTTTTGCGTGTATCTGTATAATATTAATATATATCATCATCTCAAGTCTATTGATTATCTATTTATGAATACAAGGCCGACTATATTGCCTATCTGTGCATTAATTATTGCAGCATTTTTTTATATATAGGAAGATGAACTGTGAGACTTGATAATATAGAAACACGTACAGCCTCGGATATGAGCAGAAGTTCAGAAACTGATTACTATATTACAGCTTATTACTCAATGATTGCATTTGATATAAGAGATTCGATTGCTTAATTGAGCATTAATCGTGCGGATTTCAATTTTATGAATAAGATATTGTACTATGAAAGCCCATGCATTTAATTTAGACGCCGTAATATCTAAATATAGGTGAATAGTAATGAGTGCTAGGCAATTGTACCAGAAAAATATCAGTGTTAAAAATGAACTATGCTATTATTATGCCTTCAGTTATACTCCTATATAATTAACATTTTAAATTTTTATATTAATGTAATCTATACGGCTGAAATTAATAGCTGACATATCCTGGATGAAATTATTATGGTTTATAAGTTACTTACATTTATGCAGAAAGTGGTATATAGACATTCACAAATGCCAATAAAGAACTTAATGTTCTTAATTGATCGAAGATTAAAAGCAAAATTAATAAATTACTCTTGAACTAAAGCCAACAATTTACTTTTGACAAGAATAGACAAGTTGCATGGTATACATAGCTTATCCTATACAAAGTTGACAAGAATGGGAAGTTGGTATTGCAGAAAAAGTCAATACGCGAAGCTGGCAATTTTGAATATATAAATTTGTGCAAATATTAATATCAATATTTGATGGCCGCCTGAGAGGAGTGGTTTTTTTTTTTTTTTTTAAGTTTAAACTTAAATTTCATAAGGAGGTCTTAAGTGAGTGCGACAGTAGTAATATAAAATGCGGAGTGTCGAGAGGGATCGAGAATATGAGAAAATAGATGCCAATGACAATATCCAAGTCATCACTCTTATCCTTAATTTTGTGGCTTACCCTTTTAAGTGGGGTCAAATTTCATAAGTAGGTCTAAAGTGAGTGCGAAAGTAGTAATATAAAATGAGGAGTGCCCAGAGGGATCGAGAATATGAGAAAATAGAATGACAATATCCAAGTCATTACTCTTATCCTTAATTTTGTGGCCTACCCTTTTAATACCTAAAAATTATAAAATTAAAAATAATGGAAAACCATATAATTCAAGATGGTATAAATAAATAGCTATTCCATTGTCTCAAATTGTTTATAAACAGATATTCAAAGTCCAAGAATACAGCTTAAATAATATTCAAATCTTGCTTGCTATGTAGTAATAGCGTCATCGTCAACACAATATATCCCTTTTCATATGTAAACAATAAAAAAATAACTTATGAATGGAATATAGATGATATTTTGAAATATTTTATACATGGGGTTACTTTTTTCAATAGTATCGTACAAGTATAGTACAAGTTACAGCAACTAATCCATCTCACTCGTTAATTAACTTTTTAATTAGTGATAGAGTCTGTTAGTAATATTAGCTTAGTTTATATTAGTTTGTATTGTGTATGCTAATATTGTATGTTTGGGTTTCCTATTGGGCCTTAGTGTTATTGGCCCTATGAGCGTTGGTCGTAATATAAGTATTGAGTTTGGTAATCAACAATAAGTTGGTCCTACAAATTTGTAGAGCCGGTAATATGGGCCCAACCCATGGGCTCAACCCATGAACCCGCGGGTTTTGACGGTTAGAGTTGGAAAAATCCCAACCCGTTAAAATGCGGGCCGCATAACCCGCAGGTTGATGCGGGCTAGCCCGCGGGTTGGCCCGCAAAATTTTTTATTTTTTATTTACATATAATAATTTTACAAAACTTATAAATTTTTCACTCTTATCTTGGTACCTCCCAATCCAAAGAGAAAAAATCTTAGCTTCTTCCCTTCTTCTTTAAACAAAATTATTATATCTTGGCTGCTTGAGGATGAGTTTATGTTTTGTTTATAAACTTTAACAAATTTGATAACTTTATATCTTAAATTATAGATTATGTTTTTAAATTTTTATAAGAGAAATGATTGATATTAGGAAGGTAAATTTAATTACTCGTGTCTCATATTTTCAATCCTCTTTAAAAAATATGATTTTTTTTTTTTCAAAAAAAAAATGCGGGCCCGCGAGTTGGCCTGCAACCCACACATTGCGGGTTAGGGTTGGCATTTTGCCAGTCCGCAAAAGTGCGGGCTGCACAGGCCCACACCGCGCGGGCCACGGGTTAGTGCGAGCCAGCCCGCAACCCGCGGGCTGGCCCGTATTCCCAGCTATATTGCTTTGTCATTTTGTTGTTTCATATTTGTTTAATTTATATGGTATCAGAACGCAGGTTAATCCATCAAGTCTGAAGAATTTTTTTTCCCTCTAAAGCCCAATTGCATTAGTTTTGCATAGGCTTCTCCTTTCTTCACTAGTCAACGACACTGTTTAGCATACAAAAGCAGTGTCTTCTTGATTTCCGGGTTGAAACTCCTCTACTCATTGACCCCTATTTCCACCGGTGTGGGTCGGATCTTAATTTTTGAGTGGATCCTTGGACCCTGACTACTCGCTTTTCTTAGGGTCTATTTGATTTGAGAGGAGGGGAGGGATTTTGTTCCCCTGTTTGGCAACAACAAAATTTAAGGAGGGAAGGGGAAATTTTTTGAAATTTCCCCTCCCCTTAGCTCGGATGGCATGACAAATTGGCTCTCTGTGTTCTAACTGCAAAATTTTTTATGTAGCCAAGATCCATACCAACAGGGGAACTTGATTCAAAGATTAGGGGCCGCATATATATTAATAACTAGATCAGGTGGCTAAGCAAAAAGGAATACAGGATGAACACAGATAGTAAGTACGTATTCAATTAATTAATTATATTTATATATATATAATATGATGCTGATTAATATCTACAGTTCCAAAGCATGTTTGTTTGAGCTTATAAAAACTTATAAGTTGCTTTTTACGTAAATCGAGACACAACTCCTCTCACATACTTACTTCGTATACCGTAAATCACTATTAAAAAGCAACTTATAAGCAATCGAATCGCTAAAACAAACATACCTCCAGGAATTTCTTACTTTTAAGCAAGTGCCTTCTCAAGAGAGGTGACACGTCTTTATCTATTTTACTCGTATCATCAACAATTTTGTTCTCTGTCAAACATATAATTGTTCTTAATTAATTGAGTTCAATATCAAGACTTGCACTTTAATTTCCTTAAAAATTATTTTTTTGTCCAACTGTCAATAGGCTGACTAAAATTATGAGGCCTGATGTTTTTCCTTTTCTCCTTTTTTTTTTTTAAATTATGTATCTAAATCATTAATATCGGAAAATATTTTAAATCATAAACCGTTTTAGCAACTGTGCGATTGCATTTCAACGGACGGCTTTTCTCCTTTTTTTTTTAAAAAATTATATACCACTGTTGACGATTTCTCCCCTCCACTTTTTTCTCATCTGGAAATTTTAAACTCATTATTAGCAATATAGGAACGTAAAATTTCTAACAAACCACATTATTCATGACTAAGTTATGAACAACTACTCTTAAATATTTTGTACAACGTATAAAAAAATGTATTATAACTCCACCTATGCTCATAGCCAGTCTCAAGTCCGGGTAAAGGAGGAGGGTTGTGTTAGGTCCCATCATCCAATGTAAAACCCTGTCAAATCTTTTTTGAACATGGATCAATGATGAAATTGTGCAAAGGCTAAGTTGTTGCCTGTAAGCAATGCACAGTATGGCTCGTGTAGAGTGAAAAGTAGCGAGAGCCGCCGCATTATCACCCGAATGTAGTGTTAAATGATCAAGGGCTACCACTCTTTTCTGAAGGGAGGAAGCTAAATAAACTAATTCGTGAGAGCAAGATTATATTTGGTACTTGGAACACTGGGACTTTGAATGACAAATCTTGGAAGGTGGTGGGCGTAATGAATGATCGAAAGATTAATATCTTTGCCTCCAGGAAACTAAATGGTCAAGAGAAAGGTCTTGGGAAATTAATGGTTTTAAGCGTACATAGGAAAGGTCAATGGAAGGAATGATGTTGGTGTCATCGCTGATAATAAATGGAGGAAGAATGTGGTGGAAGTTAAGAGGGTTGAGGATAGAATCATTTCCTTAAGAATGATTTGTTGGGAAGGATACTATAAACATTTTCAGTGCGTATACACCTTGAGTAGGGGCAGAAGCACATCTTAAGGAAAAATTTTGGGAAGATATGGAGGGGCTAATTCAGAGTATTCTACTAATCGAAAAGATTTTTATTGGAGAAAATTTTAATGGACATGTTGGTAAGGAGCCAGGACCTCATGCAAGGGCTCATGGTGGTTTTAGATTTGGGGTACTCAATAATAAAGGTGAATCTATTATTGATTTCTCCCTTGCATATTACATCATGATTGTCAACTCTTGCTTTAAGAAACAGGAGGAGCATTTAATAATATATAAGAGTAGAGCCATCAGGACACATATTGACTTCTTTTTATTAAGGAACCCTAATAGAAGAATTTGTACTAATCGCAAATTAATCCCTAGGGATGGCGTGACACCACAACATAGGGTTTTGGTCCTTGATGTGCATATTAAGTGTGTAAAACAAAAGTGCTAACAAGTTTTAAACCTATGAGTCAGGTGGTGACAATTAAAGGGGGAGAAGCAGGACATTTTAATAGAACTCTTTTAGAAGTGGGAGGCGGGAGTTACAAAGGAATGCTAATATCATGTGGGAGAATATGTCTAAAAAGGTCCAGAAAGTTGCTAAAGCAATTTTGGGGTAATTAAAAGGTTTTGGTCAGCAAGATAAGGAGACTTGGGGGTAGGATGAGATTGTTCTAGAGAAAGTCAAGTATAAGAAAGATTTTTTTAAAGCCATACACTTGTGTAATAATATTGAAAATTGGAAAAGGTATCATTTGGTTAAAAAGGAGACTAAGTAGGCAGTGAGTGAAGCTCATAATAAAGTATATGAGGAGTTTTATAAGGGGTTAGGGACAAAGGTAGGAGAGCATAAGATTTTCAAGATCGCAAAGAATAAAGAGAGAAAATCTAGAGACTTAGACCAAATAAGGTGTATAAAGGATGAAGAAGGTAAAGTTTTAGTTATTGATGGGGATATTAAGAATCGGCGGGAAGCCTACTTTTATAAGTTGTTCAATGATGGAGAATCACCTTGTGACTGGGAAGATTTGATAACTCGAGAAGGTGATCTCAATTTTTCATTTTATCGTAGGATTCGAGTTGGCGAGGTTAAAGAAGCTCTTAAAAAAATGAAAAATGGTAAAGTTGTTGAACCTTATGGTATTCCTATTGAAGTTTGGAAATGTTTGAGTGAAGAGGGTGTGTTGTGGATGACAAAATTATTTAGTGAGATTTTACTATCCAAGAAATTGCTGGATGAGTGAAGAAAAAGTACTTTGATCCCTATTTATAAGAATAAAGGGGATATTCAGAATTGTGCAAACAACAGAGCAATTAAGCTTATGAGTCATACAATGAAATTGTGAGAAAATGCAATTGAACACAGGTTGAAATTGGAGACTGATACTACTAAGGACCAATTTGGATTTATGCTAGAAAGGTCCACAACAGAAGAGGGAATAGGAAATTAACAAAGCAAAGGAAGGGATTTACAAATGGTTTTCATTGATTTGGAAAAAACATATGATCTTGTGCAAAAAGATGTACTTTGGAAAGCCTTGGAAAAGAAGGGGGTGCAGTTGCATATATCAAAACCATGTAGAACATATATGAGGGGGTTGACACCAGTGTTAGAATGCCAAGAGGTGTTACAAAAGACTTTTCTATGAGGATTGGCCTACATTGGGGATCAGATTTGAACCATTATTTGTTTAGCCTAGTGATAGATGTTCTAACTGAGCCTATAAAAGAGAAGATTCCTAAATGCATGCTTTTTACGGATGATATAGTTATGTTGGTTGAATTCAGGGAGAAAATAAATTCTAAACTTGATATATGAAGACGGACTTTGGAATTGAAGAGTTTTCATCTGAGTAGGAGCAAAACTGAATATATACATTACAATTTTAAAAAGAGACAAGGTAGAAGTTAAATTTGGGGGCAAGACGTTCCTCAAGTGACAAAATTTAGATATTTGAGATCAATTATAGAAGAAGATGGTGAAATTGATGAAAATGTTAATCACAAAATTCAAGATGAGTGGTATAAATGGAGAAAAGCTACTAGAGTTATTTGTGATAAAAAAAATACCTAATAAGGGAATAGGGAAGTCTTTTCGCATTGCTATAGTAAGTGTTGGGCTTTAAAGGGGCAACATAAACATAAAATGGGGTTAGCCGAGATGAGGATATTGGGATGGATGTATAGTCATACAAGAAAAGATAACATTCATAATACTCATACATGCAAACTAGTTGGAATGGCCTCTATTGAAGGAAAAATGGTAGAAAGTCATTTGAAGTGGTTTGGACATGTTCAACAAAGGCCATTAAGTGCTCCGGTGAGGAGGGTTGCTCAATGAGCATGGAGTCTTATAAAATGAGGTCAAGGAAGGCCGAAGTGGACGCTTAATGAGGTCATAGAGAGGGATCTTTTGGTTAATAATATATCCAAAGATATGGTTTTTGATAGACCACAATAGTGTCGAGCAATCTATATAGTCAACCCCTCCTAATGGGATAAAGGCTTTATTATTGTTGTTGTAAAAAAAATTTGTTGCATAGTGATATTATATAATGGGTTAAGGTGCTTAAATAATCTCAACTTTTCTTAAAAGTGCAATAGTAACCATAAACTATTTTTTGGAGCAAAAGTAACCTTGAACACTTTAAAAGGGAGCAAAACGTTTAACACCGTTAAAACATGAAATGTTGACCATTTATGAGGCAAGGTTTGACTTGATCTGGTGACTTGGATGTTGATGTGTGTTAATAATGTCTAGGTGGTAGCACTTAATGTTGACCGGATTATAATTAGAGGAAATTAAAAAAAAATAGAAAAACAAGCCCTCTTTAATAACTCGGCTTCTTTAACAAAACAAAACCCTCTTTTTGAAACTCATCAAGAGAAATAGAGAACGTGAATGTGAATTAAAAGAGGAAGGTGGATGGTGTCATTATCGAGTCCAATCCCACATCTGATCATCCCTCCAATGCTATATCCACAACTTGCCCGATAACAAGCCTCTCGGTGCCCACAGATTTTGCTAGCTCCCCAATTGCATGAACTGCCCTCATCGGTGAAATGCCCAGGTGGTAATAATGATGTATTCGAAAATGAAAGACAGAAGGGCATCACCTACCAAAATCGTGACATCCTCCTCAAAGACCTTGTGATTCATCGATTTTCCTCATTGTAGATCATTGTTATCCAAACAAAGCAAGTCGTCGTGAATCAACGACATAGTATGAATTATCTCGATGGCACAAGCGAAGGGCATGGCCACTGATTCATGGCTGCCAACCAATTCGCACGTGGCAATACAGATTATTGGGTGCACCTGCTTGTCGCCAGCGAGAAGCAAGTACCGCATGGCCTCATGAATCTTCTCATGTTCTCTTAGGGTTAGTAGCTGCATCCAAGGTTTGGTTCACTTTATTAGCCTTCTCAAGCATGTAGGCGTCGACATTGACATCGGGTTTCTCCTCTAAAAATTTTTTGGTAGAGGGAAGGGGAAGGAGCGAAGTCTCCAAGGGAGACATGGAAGTCACTA
Organism: Inga oerstediana; assembly: GCA_963210345.1. Lineage (NCBI taxonomy): Eukaryota > Viridiplantae > Streptophyta > Magnoliopsida > Fabales > Fabaceae > Inga > Inga oerstediana. Next base: position 59,742,802 of record OY723409.1, read on the forward strand.
CAATAGGTGAGAGTAAATCCACTTTCACCATTTTTCTAAAATACTGAAAAGGCAAACCAAGCTACGCATAATAACTGATGATGAACAATTGCGTTCAACATCATTATCAGCAAAAATAATACCAAAATTAGAAAATTTTTCTGGAAAAATAGAAATTAAGGGGTAAAATGACGGATTCACATATATGGCGATAGGTTCATCGGCAGAGATGACAACGTTGATCACGTCTCCGCTACCCTCACCATCGGTGCATCCTTGCTTAACAATGAAGATCAGTCACTGGAGAAACAAAGAAGCTCAGAAATCGAGCTTCAATCTCACCAAAGATGGATCTTTTTTGCAAACATGAGATTGTGATCGTTCACAACTTGTGCCAGAGCAACGACTGAATGGTTTCCCCTCCATCTCCTTCTTTGATGCTTTTGTGCAAGGGTTAAGATTAGACTGTTGGACAGCGTTGAAGAGATGAAGGAGATGATGAGGTGGCAATTATTTGACATTTAAATTCCATGTAGGATGCAAGCCGGTACAAGCAGTCCAAACAATTAACGGACGTTTCATTGGCTTAACGATGTTAACGGTTTTGCACTCTTTTCTAGTTTTTATGATTACTTTTGCTCCAAAAAATAGTTCATGGTTACTTTTACACTTTTGAGAAAAATTGAAGGTTATTTAAGCACCTTAAACCTTATATAATTTTTTGATTGATCTTAACTCTTATATAATTGAAAATATACTCTTAACAACTTTTGAAATAAAGTAACTTTTTGATTGCCATGATAAAAAATACTAAACAAGTTTCAAATAGTACACATTGAGACCCTCATGCGCTTACACTACTTTATCTTAACACTAGGCGGGGCAATCAATTGTTTAGTTCATGTTGAGGTCAACTAATTACTGTATCTATCAATAGCGGGGAGGGAGGTGAAGCAAAATGATTTCTCTTATTAGAGGGTAGACGGGTCATTTCAGTTTCATTTTTTAATTTTTTTGAGGCAAGAAAAAATTTAAGTCATTGTTTGAGTGTGTAAACTAAGCCCTTCCTTCTTTGTTTTGTTTTGTTCCCATTGTCCAGCTGTCATGATAACTTGTCCGTTGTCCACGCCTTCTGTGCAAAACCAAATAAGAAGGCAAACGCCATCCCTTTGTCTTTTAAAGTTTTTTCATTCATTTTTTTTTTTAAAGTTTTGACAATTCTTTGGACTCTGTTACTTTATATACGGTGTGCTAGTTAAATTTTTTTTGCCTGTGTTAATAAAAATTGGAACGCTTCTCAATTAATACTTTTGTATTTGAATACTAAATTATGTAATACTACTACTATATTTTAAATTGGCTTTTCTTTTACCTGCTCCGGCCCAAGTCTATTATGTGACTTCCAAGTCCTTATTTTTTTTGATATTATTATCCGTTAACAGGCTCAGGGTTTAGGGCATGGCCCCTTTCAATACAAGCGTCTAATCTGGGACAAGAAATAAACTTCCATGCCTTTTTAGTCAAAGTCAAACGCACTACAATATATTCTAAATTCTTTTGAATTATTTCTTATTCATATTTTAATAAAAGTTAATGTAATTGTGAAGAAAAATATAATTTTTTGGAAACCAATATTGTAAAATTTAATGTTGGATATTCAAATAATTCTGTATTTGTTATTAATATACTAATTATGTAGGTGTCAATTGACTCTTGACCTTCCATATTTTAGTTACCATTCATGAATATCAATTGGGAAACTAAAAGGCAATTCAATGAACGTTCATATGTATTTATTGTATCATTTATTGTAACTTAGTGGTGACTTTGATGGAGATTCTTGGAAGCCTATAAATAGAGGTCTTGTACAAAGCATTATAGGCATACATAACACACATAAGTGAATCAGAATTACTCTCCTATTTCTCTCTTGAATTTCTCTCTTTATCCCTTGCTCTTTTATCCCATATATCTTTTATTTTCATAACAGTATTATGTTTATTTTTGTGATCATATTTTCTTTTTCTTTTTCCCTCTCCCAGGTCTTAAGCCATCGCTTGCATACCATTTTAATCATCAAACGCGCCACAATTTATAAATTCTATTTTGTTAATTATCAATTGTAACTGTCAAACGTCATCTATATATCATCGTTTATGTAGTAGTATAAGTTATATCAGGCCATGCATATATCTGGTGATGGATTAAAGTAGTATAAGTATGAAACAAAAAAGTAGTACTCATCTTTCGTTATACGGCTTATTGCAACCACCAGCTCACAGTGGGACTCTATATACATATATATGTATATATGAACGCACAAATTGCAGAGATTTTATATGGCTGTCTGAAAAGAGAGGTTTGTTTACTCATATATGTATATGAATTGCAACACAAATGGAAAGCAGATCAACACTTAATACATATATTCACTCCAGCAGAGCAGACACATGTGATTTAATTATTGAGATTCACACACAAACAAACATAAACACAAAGGAAAGCAAGATGTGCGCGTGCAGTACACAGCTACCTTTGTGCATCAATTAAAAAAAAAAAGATAAGCATCATATAAACCATAAACCCTGAATGCTTCTGAAAGAGAGAAGATAAGTATCATATATGATGCTGTTCCCTTTTGTCAGAGAGTAGCAGGTGAAAATGAAAGGAAGAATACAATTTTTTTTTTCAAATTTAATTTAATAATAGTCTCGTGTTAGCTGGTATATTTAATTTAACAATTAATAGTCTACAGTTTTGGGATGCGAGCTTATCCTAGAGCTGGAGGGAATATATATACGTAGAAGATCGTGGGAGTTGGTATCGTGGAAACAAACTCAAATTCAACGGGTGATGTGTAAGCAAATTAATCGAATTCAATTCCCTTGAATCTGAGTATGGGATAGATGAAAAATATTAATAACTTATATATTTTGATTTTTGCTTTTAATTGTTTATCTCTATTACGACATTTTTCATTCTAACATGACATAGTACTATTCATAATAATAATAATCGATCAGCCACAAATAAGGCATTCACCTTAAACTTTATATGTACTCCCCCTCATCCTTATAGGAGTTGAGTTAAATAAATTAATTGAGTCAATTATTTATATAAAATGTGCTTTGGTTTCCTTAACATATACCCTAATCATGAGTATTTAAAGTACTTATGGATGAAAGTCTTTCATATGTGTAATCAACAAGGATATCGAAAGATAAACATATGCACCAAGCCACCACGTGATTGTAGATCCCATGATACACAAGCGAGCGAAGAGGTTTCTTTATTCATATATTAGTAACAATTCTATCCGAAACGCAAAATAGTATAGACGAACCACTGTTACGTTATTTATTCATTCCAGCAGACATATATTTATTTATTTCAATATAATATTTTTTGAAGAAGAAACAACACCAACAGCGAATAGCTTGCATTATTATTGTGTAGGGCCACACAGGTTACGTGGCTCCCTCTTCGCATTCTGCATATCTTAGACATGGACTTGAGAATCATAAGAAGCTCCAATCTTCCAATCTCCAGGAATGGCACTCTTGGAGGACTCAATCCAACCCTTTCTTCCACTGAATTGCAACCTCAGCGTCAATGGTCCCCTTGGTGCGCCAACTATATCAAACACTGCCCCATACGCTCTCCTCATTGCCTTCCATTCATGGCGTTCATTCTGTTTCATTATCATTTCAACAAGTTGATTATAATAACCACAATTATAAGAACAAGAAGGAAATTGATAATGTAAGAGCTATATGTTGAAAGTATCGTACGTCATAGATCTCAACGGCAGTGACGTCGTTCATGCCAGGCACGTAGAGAATGACAATAGCAAGGTAGTCTGGGTAATTGCTGGACTCGTGGATCTTGACACGCACGTTGTAGCCTGCATATGTACAAGGTACTCTCTTGTATTCGATGTCAACGACGCCGTATTTCTTGAGCTCCGCCGATGCACTTGGGTTTCGTCCCAGATCTCTGAAGGCATTTGGACTCATAATGAAGTCAGTTCTGTCTCCTGCACCGTAGTCCGTTGCCACCACCATCATTCCATACTCACTGCATAGCCTTGAATTCTTGCACCTTACCTGATGATATGAACACCACCGGTCATAAAACAATAACGTACATTATTCGATATTCAAATTCAAAGTTAATATATATCCTATCTATACAAGTAACATTGATTCAATTATAACATGTTCATATGGAAGACGTGTGTTTAATTTGTGTTGGGTTAAGACCCACTCACTTGGTAGCAAGCACCGCATCCAGCTCCATTCCTCCAGAGCCCGGCCACAGCTGCCACCTTCCCTTTGTTTACACTTCTCCCATAATACCCATATCCACATGCTCCACCTGCATATATTTACAAGGGTACGTACCCTATAAGTTAAAAGCAGCAAGCACATGCATCATCAAAAGTAAACTTCTCTCCAAAGTATATAAAAATTGCTTTCCTTGCATCAAGAGTGTGTCCTAATTAATAGTGTGCACACATGAAGTTATGGGTTCAAAGTCAAAATATAGACTTAGAACTCATGCATGATGCAAGGGTGAGTGCAGAATTTACAGAACGTGATCATCTGCAGAGTGGGGTAGGAGTTTAACGTACTTGGAGTTCCATAGCCATCAGAGGTAGCATAATAGGCAGCTCGGGAGGGAGTGAAGCCTTGGGAGTAGCATAGTGCAGCTGGTAACAGCATCATCACGCACACAAGGCCCACTTGGTATTTAGAATGAAGCTCCATTGCTAAATGCCAAATATTTGATCAAGCGCACAAACAAGAAAAAACTACGATAAATGTGTATACAAGTACTTGAGCTACGTTTACTGGTGAGGAGGAAAAGATGAGGAGAGGGTACTTATAGATAACAGTGGAGGCCTTGAGAATTGAAAAGGGAGCCCTATTCTCTTTGGAACACGGATTGGATCGGAATAATTAAGTGCACACCTTGACCATAGCGTCTAAATTCTGTGTGCGGGCGTCCTCGAAACTATATATCTCTATATGATTATAATGCATGACAAATTGGCTCTCTGTGTTCTAAGTCCAACATTTTTTATATAGCAAGATCCATACCAACAGGCGAACTCGATTCAAAGATTAGGGGCCGCATATATATTAATAACTAGCGGTGGTGGTTAAGCAAAAAGGAACACAGGATCTACACGGGTAGTACGAAAGTATTCAATTATATATATATATATATATATATAAATATAATATGATGGTGATTAATGTCTACAATTCCAATTTCTTACTTTTAAGCAAGTTCCTTTTCAAGAGAGGTGACACGCCTTTATCTCTTTTACTCGTATCACCAACATTTTTGTTCTCTGTCAAACATATAATTGTTCTTAATTAACTAAGTTAAATATCAAGACTTGCACTTTAATTTCCTTAAATTTTTTTTTTTTGGCCAAAGCTATCAATAAGGTTGACTAAATTTATGCGGCCAGATGTTCTTCCTCTTTTCTTTTTTATTACGCATCTAATTGTTTATTATTGCAAAATATTTCAAGTCATAAGCCTTGTAGAATCTTCTGTGCGATCGCTCTTCAATGGACGGCTGGTCACCACCGTCGACTATTTCTCCCCTCCACTTCTTTGTCATCTGGAATTCTAAACCCATTACTACCAATATAGGAATATAAAATTACAATAACAAAGCACATTACTCAACGGCAAGAAAAAACCAAACCACATTATTCATAACTAAACTATGAACCTACCTTAAATTTTGTATCATGTATATTAGACTTGTTGCACAGTAATATTGTATAATTGAAAACTGATAACTCTTCATATTTTATACATTTAAAGAATATTTTGAAGATAATTGGAGAGTTATCTATGCAATTTTGGAAGATTCAATGAGATTTTATGACATATCGATGGATGCATTATTTATGGGATTTCAATTTAAAATGGAAGCTTTTGAGTTTAAGAATAAATAATAATGGGAAGATTTCTCAAATAAAACAAAATCAGCTTTTATTATTGTTATTGTTATTGTTATTTCTCCTATTATATAATAGTTCATTTCTCTTTGTCATCACAGTTTGGTTCCACGTTTGGGCTTTCACATTTGGGTATTTTGAATCACTTGCCAAATTAAAAAAAAAAACGAAAAGGGCCTTGGTGGAAGGAATAGATGGAGGGCCATAGACTATGTTGTGTGGTGGTTTTGGGTTTGGGCTTATGGTTTATAACTTAAGATATGAAAGTGGGCTTATGAGTTATATGGGCTAGAGAATATGAGAACCTAAGGAAAGGACAAAAAAAAAAAAGCAACAGAATCAGTGGAGAAAAAAAAGAGACAGCCGCAAGAATTGAGGGACACATTATTCATCATCTATTGACTGAAGCGAGAGAGGAGAGCAGCCGCAATTCATCTTCATCATTTATCGAGAGCGAGAACACAGCGCGCAGAAGGGAAGAGAAGAGAGAAGTAACGTGCTTCAAGGCTGGGCCTGGGGGAGGCGATTTCAACTCAGCCCTGCATTTTCTTCCCCAGGTCCGACAAGTGCTCGAACAGCCGAGCGACGCACAGTGGAGGACGGAACTTTGGAGAGCGAGCTAGGGAGAACCAGAGCTACTTGCAGAGAGAGGTGAGGGGGAGCCGAGATTGCACAGAGATCATCGTCTTCTTTGGATCTTCATCGCAGAACCAGAGGGCACTCCGGCAACACCATCGTCGGAGAGAACGAGGAAGGCAACTGGAAAGGGAGGAGGCTGGCTGCTTAGGATCTTCACCTCCAACCTTCTTCATCGGTCTTCTCAAGAGAAGACGGAAAAATCAGAGGAGAGAAAAGCTGTCTTATGCCACTTACTCACTTGTTCAATCTCTCTGTCACCACCATCTCAAAATCTGTGTTTTATTGTCTCATTCCCTGAATTTTTGATGTTGCTGAGATGATTGGGTTTAAAGCCACGTGTGGCTAATTTCTTTTGAATCTAAAGTAGCTATGAATTAATTTAAGAATTTGAGCATGAATGAACCATTTAATTGTGTTTAGTGTTAATTTTTGTTTATTTAATCTTGTATTATTTTGTCTACTTTGTGCTTGATCACCACTAAGTATGAAATTGGGGAATTTAGATTATCCTTGGAAAAGGGATCTTAATTGGACCTTAGGATTAAGTAATGTGGGATTAGAATTTATTCTAATTTGTCAATAGGATAGGAATATACTTATTAGACTCATATAATCATATTAGAGTGAAATTGGACATTTATTGCCTCTTGAGTAAATTAGTTAGGAATAACAATTTTAACTTGAGAGAGGGGTGTAAGTGATTGGAAGATACTTATATCCATTAATATTTTAGATTAACAAATTAATATTAAGTGCTTTTAATTGGATAAATACATGCTATAAAATCTTAAAGAAGGGATTAGCCACTCTATGTTGTTTTTATCAATTGAAGTCTTTAAATCATTATATTTGTTTCTTTTACATTTGTTTAAATTGTCTTTCAATCTCTTTCTTTGATTTGCTCAACTTAAATGAAAATGTGAATTTTAATGCCTAATTATCTATTACATTGAATCTCTGTGGGATGACCTTGATTTACTACTATACTATTCCAACAATCCGTACATTTTCGATGCATATTTAAAATTTAGAAGCATCAAACACATACTTTTAACAACTTTTGAAGTAAATCAACTTTTTAATTGCCGTGGTCAAAACTACTGTATCAGTAGGTTTCAAATAGTAGCATACATTGAGAGTATAGTTTATTAATAACTATAATTCGGCCCTGGCTGGGCGATCAATTGAGTTATGATTACGCGCTGAGTGTGGGTATGGGGAAGGTTAGTGTGGTTGATGTATGGGCAGATGAATAATATATGTATCTCTGTCACTTTTCGTTTTTTTTTTGGACCTGGGTCTCTGTCACATTCATTCTTGTTCTTTGTTAAACTGTCTTTGTGGTGTTTTCATATACCACTACATGAGAAGTGGTGGATTGTGATCCGTGCAACGTGGAAGCATGTTGCTTATTGTGATTCGTGTCAAGTCATGGGCAAGGATCAAGTTTAAGTATATTTGTATTCATTGTTTAGTTTGCGTTGAGGTCAACTATTTACAGAAGCTAGCCATCACTATCGGTGAGGGAGGGAAAAAGATTTCTCATGTTAGAGGGTAGAAGGGTCATTTCACTTTCATTTTTAATTGTTTTGAGGTAAAAAATAATGTTTTTGGAATAAAAGGGCGCTTGATGAAACGCGTAAGGATTATTTAGCTAATAGAAGCTTATACTTGAAATCTTCAAAGAGAGTAGTTCTATACTCCGTAGGAGGGATATTTATAGTGATAGCGCTGTGGTCAGCCTCATTTGTAATAGTTGCAGAATATGATACGGTTGCATGAACAGAGAGGCATCTTTATTCATAGAGATATATGAATCGCAACACAAATGAAAAGCACACCAACATTTATTACATATTCACTCCAGCAGAGCAGGCACATCACATGTAATTTAATTATTGAAATTCACTCAAACAAACATAATGTTTATTCAATCACGCCGTATTTATTTTCTGAGAAGACGACACAACGCCAACAGCCACAAAGGTTACGACGTCGTATGATGTACGTACTTATACGTAGTCATCGCATGATTAATATTCAAATTTCAGGATCTGATGATGATGATTTAGGAGTGAATTCCAGAGTCATAAATAGCTCCAACCTTCCAGTCAGCTGGAACCACACTGTTAGGCGACACCACCCAAGTCTGGCTTCCACTGAATTGCACCCTCACCTTAAACGGTCCACGTGGCGGATTTGATATATCAAACACTGCCCCAAAAACTCTTCTCAATGGCCTCCAATCTCTCCCATCATTCTGTTCATCATTAATAATCAGATCATAAGTACAGTTAAAAAGAATTAGTCCTAAATATAAGATCTAATTGACATTTTTTTAAGAGATTAAGGAAGCTAAATAACTTATTTAATCATGTCATGTATTGTGTATCAATAAATTATATCAGTTTATAAGTTATTAAACAAAGTAGTTTGAAAAAAAATATAAATATAAATATTTTAAAATAATTTAATTAATTTTTTTAATTTCTTCAAAAAAAATTATCTGGTTTTGTACCGGAGAAAAGTAACAAGTTTTGAGAGTTTCATACGTTGGATATCTGAACTGAAACGACGTCGTCGGAGCCAGGAACGTAGATGACGGCGATTGCGAGGTAGTCAGGGAATCTGCTGTTCTCGTTGATCTTGATCTTAACGTTGTAGCCATCGAAAGTGCATGGGACCCTCCTGTACTGGATATCAACGGTGCCCTCCTTCTTGAGCTGTTCCGAAGCAGCTGAGTTCACTCCAAGTCTTAAGAAACCGTTAAGACCCATAACAAAGTCAGTTCTGTCTCCTGAACCCATGTCTGTTACAGCTATCGTTACCCCGTTCGTACTGCATAATTTTGTATCCTTGCACCTTACCTGAAAGAAATAATCGTGGTTACATGAAATTAATTAAACACGTATGTGTATATATATAATCATTTCATGCATGTTGAAATTCAAAATTAAACAACTGTTTTTTGTAAAGTCATTGATTAATTAGTCCATTAAGACGACACACTTACTTGGTAGCAGGCACCGCATCCAGCGCCGCCTCTCCATAGCGCATTAGACACGCCAGCCACCCTCCCTGAGTTTTCAGTCCTACCGTAATCGCCAAATCCACAAGCTCCAGCTAGTAACATACCAATATCATATATTATTACGTCAATATTTACAAGGGCACCCTATATCTTAAGAACATAAAATTACACCAAAAACATTAATCGGCAAGTCTATGTAATTTTTCTAGAGGGTTAATATAACTTTTGGTCCCTGAAGTTTGATTCAATTTTGGTTTTGGTCCCTCAAGTTTGAAATATGTGGTTTTGGTCCCTGAAGTTTCATGCGATTTTGGTTTTGGTCCCTGAAGTTTGAAATCGATGGTTTTGGTCCCTAAAGTTTCACCCGATTTTGGTTTTGGTCCCTCAAGTTTGAAAAGGACTTGGCGACCCAATTAAAAAACCCGACCCGACCCAGAAAAAAAACCAAGTCCTTTTCAAACTTGAGGGACCAAAACCAAAATCGGGTGAAACTTTAGGGACCAAAACCATCGATTTCAAACTTCAGGGACCAAAACCAAAATCGCATGAAACTTCAGGGACCAAAACCACATATTTCAAACTTGAGGGACCAAAACCAAAATTGAATCAAACTTCAGGGACCAAAAGTTATATTAACCCTTTTCTAGATTATTAAATAAATCCCTATCATTAAGTTCTTGTAATTTCGTATGAGCGGCAAAAAAATTACAGGAATCCAATTAAAAATCAAGTGAAACTATAAAACCTGATAAAAATTAAAGAAAAGTAACCTACAATGACCTAATTAAAAATAAGTCAAATCATAAGGACTCGATTAAAAAAATTACTAAAACTTTACTAGGAATCAAGTGAAATTATAAGAACTTGCATATTGATAATTTTACTTAAAAGTAAACTAGCGATAAACTTAAAACTCATTATTGCAAGCTTTCTAGGCTGAGCGATGCATGGCTTTTCATATAAACATGGTTTTGATTTTGAATACAAAGAAGGTGATGTGTGTGTGCCGGTGAACTTGCATATTGACATACTTGGGCTTCCACTGCCATCAGGTCTAGCGTCAAAGGTGGCTCTAGAGTCTGTGAATTGGGAGAGGCATAGAGCAGGCAAAAGCAACACACAAACAAGGACCACTTGGTATTTAGAATGAAGCCCCATTGCTAAATCAATGGCAAATTCAAGAAAGAGAAAATTGAAACTACGAACTTTAGATGTAAAAGTATCGAGTTTACTGGTTTGGCATGCAAAGGGACGTGGGTGGTATTTATAGGTTATAATGGAGGCTTTATGCATGTATTGTAAGGGACATTGTTTCAAACTTTTCCTTCGGATTGGATTTCTACGTAGGCCCTACCAACCTCCATCTTTGATGCAGTCAAAGGAGGGGAAAAAGTTATCATCTCGATCTTTTGCGTGTATCTATATAGTATTAATATATATCATCATCTCAAGTCTATTAATTATCTATTTATGAATACAAGGCCAAATATATTGCCTATTGATTTGCAACAGCTTTTTTTTTTTGGTCAACTATTTGCAACAGCTTGTTAAGGAATGCTTTTTTGTATTTATAATATATGACTCTTTCCGTTAAATCTTAAGGTTTAATAAATGATTTATTGTGTTGGGAAAACTTTCCTACAAATTCCTTCACAATCTTCTTCAGCTGTCAACATTACCTGACAAGAGATCTTAATTTTGCTTTTTGACTTTTAACAACAATAACAACAACAAAACCTTATCCGATTAGATGGAGTCAGCAATATAGATCACATGACGCTATTATGCTTTATTGAAAACTAGATCATTGGATAGATTGTTAACCAAAAACCTTTTTTCTGTTGTTAACATCAAGGTCATTCCAGCATCAGTGTTTTACAATTTTTTATGAACTCATTTTAGTTGGATGCCAATTATAATTTGTAAGCTTATGTTATTTCATATCATTTTGTCTTTTCATTTACTGGCCAAAAGAGATTTTTACAACTCTACTTTCATAGTTGGAACTTAGAAGGCATTCCATGGAATATCTTTGTGAAGATGAAGTGTAGATTAGTGTTCAACAAGATGCAAATCTGAAAAGGATAAGTTATAAATAATATATTTTCTGCAAAGTCGTAGATTATGAGAAGATAATTTCTTTTTCCTGTGGTAGATAGTAGTTTTACTCAACTTTAGTCCTTTAATTAGAGTATTTTGCAAATATATGGTCCGGTCCTTGTGCTTGATAATATAAATAGGTTATCCGTTTAGGAATTTGCCATGATGTTATCTCGAAATTTTTTTTATTGGGATAATGACATTCGTACACTTGGTAAGGGTGTTGATAACAATAAAAGATCAATAATAATAGAAATTTCAGAGAAGCTAGAATTAATAAACTAGTGATATTAGAATTAAAAGGCTGAAAAAAAATAATATTTTGTAAAATTAATGAATCAAAGTAAAATATTAGATATAAAATTAGAGGAGTAAAGTATATATTTTGCCTTTTTCACTTTTTTCCTTAATTAAGCCCCTCCCGCAATAATTCAGTATTTCCTCCCTTGCTCTCTCTTGGGACGTGTGACATTTAATCATTAGAAATTTAGAATGTGGATTCAAGAAGGCAAAGGGATGATGATATTGTCCTCTATCTTAAGGGAAGAAAAAAAACACTAATAAATTACACATTCTAATGCTTCTGAAATAAGATACTATAGCAAAGGGATAGTTTACAATTATTTGAAATTTATGACATATTGATCATTAATCTTTTTATTTGATGAAATTGAATCATTACCTAAAATCACTGTTTAGAGAACCGGACCGGACCGGATGGTTGGACCGGTTGGACCGTCGGCTGGTCATTGAAGCGGGCTGGATTTATGCATTGAGCCGTTTTTCTAAGGGAGCCGTTTTGGACCGTCGTTTAGCCGGTTTTGAGCCGTCAACCGTTATTGAGCCTGAAACCGGATCGGTTTTTCAAAAACCGTCCGGTCCAATAAAAAAACTGGAAATTTTTTTTCCTGCAATTTTTTTTTATATTTGATGCTGAAAAAAAAATTTAAAAATGACATATAAATTTTAGACATGTTATTTTATTTTATTTATATTATATGTTACTATTTTTTTTCCAAGTATATTATATGTTACTAATTTTAATAATTTAGTTTGTTGCAAACTACTTTATAAAAATGCTTTTGAAGAAAAAGGCAATGAGGTTTATCCTCAAGCTAAGGATGAAATTAGAAGCATTGAGATTGAATTGAAGGTCTTAATTTTAGGTCATTTCCTCAAGATGTTGATGACATTTACCAGTCTAGTTGTATTTATAAGTTCATTTTAACTAAATTTTACATACCAAAGAGAGGTATTTAACTCAATGATTATGGGGTAAATTTATGACTATGCCCTCATTTATGAATGGGTACTTTTCAACTCTTTTTTCTCTATTTATCTTTAAATTATTTCTTCATTTGTACGATAAATAGGAGTAAAATTATCATAATTTCATTTATTACACTGAAACTAGACTGATAAATAGGACCAATTTTTTTTTTGTAAAAAAAAACTTATAAATAGGACCAGAGTGGTATGGTCTAATGTCTTTCAAGAAACTCATGCTTGGATCAATCAAGAGCAACCAATATTTGACAAGTCATGAAATCATTATTGTTAATACATTTTCTTAGGTTGATGATTGATTTAATGGTCTTCCTTAAATGGTATTTTATGACTTTATTAACTTCATATGAAATTGGACTGAAGATTAATTATAATATATAATATATATTATTTTTAAATTTAATTATTACGTCACCGGTTCGACCGAACGGCTCGACCGTTCTAACCGGTTGAACCATGACCCGTTGACCTTTCCGGCTCGACTTCCGGTCCGGCTTTTAAAACATTGCCTAAAACCACAATTCCTTTACACACACACGCATTTGTGAATTGAAACTCGTATATCAACTTTTTTTGGTACTAAAGATGATTTACAGCAAATAACTGAGGACAAATTAAACCTTTTTAAAGCTTAATATATAAATCACAGAAGTTTATTTTGCTTCCTTCAATTAGATCTTTTTCATTCACACGATCTGGAATATTGAACCACTGATAGCATGCTTAAGAAACCTAGTTATCTATCAACTCTGTTGGGCCTTGTTGATCAACATTTTTATTCTTTGTCAAACTATATGATAGTTCTTAATCACATAATTAATTGAACATCAAAACCTGCGCCTATAAAAAAAAGTCAAGATCAAAAGTTGTGTTAACATGTTTTTGCAAACATTGTGTGTGTGTGTGTAATCTACCTTATGTAATAATGATCTCATCTACCTTATTCAATCAAATCGAAACTTCTTTTTCTTTTCCTGACTAACATTATTGATCTAATCTCTCTTATCCAATTTTTTTATTACGTATATCTCCACCTGCAGATGATGACACGCGGATAGAATAAATTGAAAACAACATAATGATCAATCGTGAAAAGTATATTTGAAATTAATCTTAAGCCGTGTTAGGGACTAATCAATGTACAGCCCGATCGAGTTCCAAAAGGACGTTGATGTTCACATTCTTCGTCTATTAATTCCCTCTACCCTTGTTTATATATTGTGGAATTCTAAACATTCCTTCTCTTTTTAAAGTAACTAGTTCATGTCCCGTGCGATGCACGGGGTAGGGCTTTGTAATACTATAGGAAATTATTTATTTGTCTATAAAATTTGTGAATGTCATCTATACAATATAGAAATAATTTCGCATAATTATTTATCTTACGGGTTCTGAAACTATACAATCAGCAATATGTGATATATTAGGCGGTTGGATTATGTTGGAAAAATTGTCCATAAAGACCTGCAATGAAAATTTATTTGCCAAATGGGACCTTTGGGTACAAATAATCTTTCTCGTATGTAAAAGATCTTCCTTTATGTTCAAACAATTTTCCCATATATTCAATATATCGTCCCTATATGACATTCCGTTCTACTCGAACAATATTCCTTTGTGTGCAAATGCTCTTCCTTCAGGTCCCATTTGGTAATAAAGTTTCCAATGAGCTATTTGTGGGGAATTCTCCCAATTATATTTTAATTATTTTTAATTAAATGATTAATATACTACATTTCCCTAAAATTTTGCCCAACGTTATTTTTGTGTGTCTACACTTTGGAAGCAAAAGTTTTGTTGCATATAATTTCATTATAGTTTAAACATTGGCCTTGTATCTGATGAAGAAGCAGGATATTCTAAACCCTAAAGGGTACAAATTCACATGTTTAAAAGTTGATGCTCCAAAGGAACAATGATGAGCAAACTCGAAATACAACCAAAATATTGCATGAAATAGTCAATAAAATCGCTATTTGTGCCACTAAATTAAGACAGAAGCATACAATTATGATGTTTGTCTTGCAGTATACACCACAAGTATGATGACTAATGTACCTAATTTATGATATTGAAAAACACTTCGTTATAAACAACATTTGCTATATTGTTTGTTATTTTGTCAGCACTGTCCACAAGTAACATTTTGAGGCCATCTTTATGTCTCGCTCTTGAAACAACAACATACAACTGGCCATGCGTGAAAATAGGTCTTGGAAGGTATAACCCAACTGACATCAAACTTTGGCCCTAGCTTTTGTTTATTGTCGTTGCAAAGGTTGGCATAATGGGGAACTGTCGACGACACAATGTGAATGGCAATGATGTGTTTGATGATGATAAAATTATTCTAGGGATTAAGACTTTGAGTCCAATATTGTCACTTGTCATAATCTTTGCCTGGATGACATGCCTCTCAAGGCGAGTTAGAATCAACCTTGTATCATTACACAATCTGATTGACTTATCAAGATTACGCATTAGCATAATGGGACAACTGACCTTAAGTCTCAATTGATGATTAGGAACCCCAGATATAGAGATCATATTTAAAAATTCCACAGAATGCATAGCAGCAATGGAATCCTGCAACATGTCCTACCTAGACACACTGTTAGCAAATTTGCTGTTTGCATTGGTATGGATTTTTGTTCCTGCCTTCTACTCTAAACGGTTCTTTGGAATTCAGACGTGGATTTGTAAAGTTGTTTGTTTTCATTCTTTATGGTTAATGATTAGTTATATGCTCATATGCAATTCTCATAAAAGGGTTGAATTGTTAGGTTTATACTTCTTACGGTATATTGCAGCATTTGTGTGCGTCCCGTACATATATCTTAGTTACTTTATACCTAATAGTTATAATTATTACAAACTTCTATAGAGGTTGTTAGTCAGAGAATGTCTTTCTTTTCATTTGATAATGTTGGTGTCTTTTTGTTATGTTACATCGTAATTTGCTTAATCATGGTTTTTTTAGAAAGTCTGTTACCTAAGCATTTGTTATTATTAAATGATGTCATAGGTATGTTGTGTGAAAGTTCGTTACTCTTATTTATATTTAATTAGAAAATAAATATAACTTTAATATAAATTTCCATTACAAGACAAAAAGTCTTAACGGTGTTCAAAATTTCGACTTCAACATATGTTTTCAAAATAAAGGGGAGATGCGTGTAATTAAAGTAAAACATAAGAGTGTAAGAATTTTTTACTATTAAATTTATAATTTAGTGCACAGAAAATGTTATAATATGTACTAATGAGAACAAAGTTGCAGCTTTAAACCAATAGCAAAAGGGGCTTCATACCTTCATTTTTTAAG
Organism: Inga oerstediana; assembly: GCA_963210345.1. Classification (NCBI taxonomy): domain Eukaryota; kingdom Viridiplantae; phylum Streptophyta; class Magnoliopsida; order Fabales; family Fabaceae; genus Inga; species Inga oerstediana. The sequence goes on from OY723409.1 coordinate 59,759,146, forward strand.
GATAGATGGTCCTCTACAATGTATTTAAGCTAATATACATACTAAATGAAATTTTGCACATCCAATATTGATGTTGCTCGTGTACATATGCACAAATATACCACAAAGTATATACATGATATTGTAGGTGTATGAGACACTGAAATTGAACCAGCTCCATTAACACTACCTCGTAGAAATGCAGACACATCACCTATGACTTTAAGCAAAAACGAACTCACATAAATCAGGATCAAAAGATAGCAAAATAACAACTCATAAGTCAATTTAAACCTTATGTCTTTTGTCACATGCCTGGAATGTTTGAGATGTCCGATAATACTGGTATGAAAATTTCTATTTGACGACTTGTAGGGATACAATTCTCAAAAATTACATCTCCATGTCTTGGAAAAACACATTACATGTATTACAGAAATGACAAATTTTGGATACACAAACTAAACTTTGAAAATAACATAGGAACGGCCTTCTCATAAAACAATCACATATACCCACTGTTAAAGCATGTCCATGATTAATGTTGACGGAGTTAGTACTACTTCCTTGTTGACTTCTCCTGTTTCGCAATATTTGCATCCTATAAGCCTGTGCTGTTGTAGTACGACCACCCAAAGCAAACACATTATGTTAATAATAATTTATATCATAGAATTCAAATGATATGAGAAATATGTGTGACACCCTCTTGCATTTTCATTACTTAGTTAAACACTAACACCTATCTTTCTCTTCCTCCTTCCCCTGACAGCAAGAATTGAAAAATTGAGCTGTCCTTCTAGGTTGTCCATTGAAGGATAATATATGGATGAATGATGAAGTAATGAAAAGGGAAATTAAGCAATGAAAATTAAAAAAACATCATCTTGCTGTGGCAAGCGTATTCTATACGTATACAATGAATATAAGTGCACACAGGTCACTGGAGCAACCTGTCAAAATTCATAATTTTTCACATAAATAATTATAACGGTGTTAACATACTGATTTGACCGTGTCTTTACGTCTTGAGGTCAAATACAAAATTTTAAATCCAAGAATCACAGTATAATACAATACTTTGATTGTCTCACTCAAAGAGCCTTTTATTTTAACTTCCTAAGATAAAATTAAGTGCTAAGAGAAATTGGTTAAAAAGGGTTTTAGAAATTAAATATTTTTTTAATATTAAATGCAATAAACAAACACACCAAAATAAAAGAGAAAATGTAATTTAATTGAATACATTAACAAACACGCCACTACATTAAATCATAGGCAAAGTATATATATAAATCCCACGAACACAAATTTAATTCACACATTATACAAACAATAATCAATTTTTAAGTAAAATATTTAAATAACAAAATAAGGCAAATTAAATAACTCCCCTGTTCACGTGCATGAAGTCAAAGAGGAGATGCACATATTGATGATGTGGACATGCACGGCCTCATTGTAGAAGATCCACACATGGTTTCACTCTAAATTGATCCGTGGCGCTAATGGTTATGGCAGACGATGATGGTTCCAGATCCAAGGTTCCAGTTCTCTATCTTCGGTTCAGGTCCTCTGGTGCAATATGGGTTGGACTTCACCCGAACTGAAACTGACCGGAAGTAGGGGTCGGAAACTTCAAGGATTCGCCGGAAAATGTAAAACTCCATCGGAGAATTTCAAACACATCTGAACTCACAAAGAATTCCAATAGATGATACTGCTGTGATTCTAGTCAGAAAAGACGCTGGAAATGTGAGGAAAAAGCTCGTCGGAGAATGCAACTTCGCCGGAAAAGGGGGACCAGAATCTGGAAATGTCTGCCGGAAGCTTCTGACCTTGCTGAAACTTATAGAGTCTCGATGAGTTTCACAGAATGTGGATGAGAACGATATGAATTAGCTTGAAACTCTCTCCCTCAATGTTTGTATCGTCGTCAATGGTGGTGAGGACGGAGAACGCCGGTGCTGAAAAACGGAGAAGCGTTGGTAGTGCACAGGGGAATGAGGAAGACGGAAGGTGTGGCCGTTAGTGGCGGTGGTGCATGGTGGACTTCTTCTCAGCAATGGTGATGTCTGAAAAAATGGAGAAGGACACCACGGTGATGATGGTGGTGAACTCCGGTGGTCCTAGCTTCTCTTCTCTGGCTACGGTGATGACAGAGTAAGCTCACGGTGTCATTCTCAGCTCTTCTATGCTCTGATTCTCAACAGTAATGACGACGCTGGCGGTGGTGGTAGTGAAGATGAAGAGAAAGGTGGTGGTGTTTGAGAGTGAAGGTCGACGGAAGTCATATGAGAACAGAGGGAGGTGACGGTGATCAATGGTGGCGAGAGGGCACTGTGACTGGCGGTAGTCTTAAGATGATGGTGGTTGTAAATGAAGGTGCTTGCATAGAGACATAGGGAGGATGATGTTGGTGTTGGTTACTGGAAGTGGGGGTTGGTGATGTTTCGGAGCAGAGGAAAAGTCAAGGGTGACAGTGCTTGTGAAGATAATGATGATGAAATGCTGGTGAAAATTTTTAATGGTGAAGGTAGTTGGTGAGGAAGAAGAAGGGATGACGGTAGTGATGAAAATGGTGGAAAGAAAAGAAAATGCCGAGGCTTGTTCAAGGTGAATGGTGCTGATGAAGAGAAGAGGTCGGTGGTGATAGTAATGACCTCTTTCTTGCTTCAACTCCCTTTCTTGCTTCAACTCCCCATCCTGTAGTACCTCGGCAAAGAAGAATGGAAAAGAAAACTGAAGCTACAAGGGAGGGCTGCTAGTTCTTCAATGCTCGGATGTGGTGAGGATGAGGGGTATTTATTCTAAGCTTATCTCACTTTCTCTAGTTTTTTGCCAACAACACCCACGACTATTTGTCTCGTTAGGTACAGCTCAAATGGGTCATTTCTCATTCATTGCAAGCCGAAAGGAGATTCAAAAAAATATTCTCTGTTCTTCTTTTCATCATTACCAGTCGTAGGAGCTGCTGGCGTTTCTTCCTTAGACGTGGCAGCCTCGTTTTGAGAATTAGGGACGTGGTTTTCGGAATTTGGTTCCGGCAAGGATCGGTTACCGGGTTCACCGGAAATCGGAGGAGCAGAGGGGGATCCTTCGGACATGGTTATGAAGATCAAAAGGTTTTAGGGAAGTTATAGAGGGATACATGTAAAGGATCATGGGTTAGCATTGGAGCAAGAAATCAAAGTGAAGGGATTTCACAAAGAGAAGCCCACGTGTTCTAAAAAGAGCGAGAAACAACAAACAAAAAACAAAATGCCAAAAAAAGCAAAGGGTTGGGAAGAACCAAAGGTCCAAGCCCTCATACTCAAAGGTGCATATACCTACGTACTGATTGTGTGACTGCAAATAGGAAACTCTCTGAGAAGCACAAAGAGAAGAGAGATGAGCAGGTGATGGAGAGGGAAGAAGGACAATTCCTGGGATTTGGGGTGAGGTAGGCTTTGCTTTCACTTTGGGGTTATTTGGTAAAAATCTTTTTTTTTTTTTTTTTTTCTGGTTCTCTTCTTATCCTTTACTGCAGAATGTGAAATTAAATAGAATTGTGTTGTTTCTGCCTTTTCTGGGTTAGGCTTTAGTAATTTATAATTTTTCCCGTCTTATGCAATTTTTTTTTTTTTAAAATAGGTTCAATTTTCTAAGTTCACAGACTCACACCAAAAGCCTGGCAAAAATATTTTTCTTTATGCTGGTATCACTTTTGATTTTTATTACTATTCTCACTATTTAAAGGTTATTCTGCACTGGAAATTAATGTGCCAAAGGTGATGAATTTCATATAAGGAATGTTTCCCTTTCCTGCTAAGGAAATACATATGGCAGATCTGTTTTGTAATTGGCATCATAACAGGAAACAGGTAAAAAAAGGTTTAGAGGAAGTTGTCCCATTCGAACTCAACAATGTTTAATCATGCACTATAAATATAGGACTTAGTTAACTTTTTTACGAAGATCAAGGAAGCTATTAAATTACTTTAAAGTATTTATATTTATAATTTGGGTTAAGGTGCAAAAATATACATGAGCTTTTATCAAAAGTGCATCCAACACCAAATGCTTTTTTTTGGAGCAAAAGTGACTCTGAGCTTTCAAAATAGGTGCAAAAGTCACATAACTCATTATCTCAAGGATGTTGACTGTGAGTTTTAACTTTGTTGACTAAAAATGCTGATTAGTCATGATGATGTGGACGAATAATAAACAACTTGAACTCCTGGTAGTGAATCTCGAACTCCTCGTCTCCGACTCCGTCGCACTCATTCCCGCTCTGCAATTTCATCTTCATCTCCCTCAGCTTCTCGGTGGCTAATCCGAGGGTGAGCTTGTGGCATCGGCGCTGGTACTTGAAGGCGTTGATGCAGCGGAGGGTCTGGGCGACGGAGACGTAGAAGATGAGGTGGGCGAGGGAGAGGAGGGAGATAGGGATCCAGCAATGGCGACACTGGAGGCGAGAGGAATTAGAGAGAGTGAGGAAGACGAGGCTGAGGAAGATGAAGAAAATCTGGAAGAGCTTGTGAAACTCCTTCTTCTGGAGGTCAATGGCGCGCTTCTTCTCCAGAGTCTTCTCGAAGTGAAGCTGGATCAGCTTCTCGGTGGCTAATCCGAGGGTGAAGATGAAAATCAAAGCCAAAACCCGGAGAAATCCAACAGCAATTCTGAAAAGGTTCTTTTGCAGGTGGATGCAGAGCCAACAATTGCACAATATTCAAGACTGAACAGCTAAACGTGAAGCTCATCGAAGTCAGATTTTAAGGAACACGCACAAGAAACACAAGTAACATTATCTGAAATTTATACAATAAAATCACGGGAATTGCGGGGTCATATTGCTGCTACGTAAAAATTTTATACTGGTTAAAGTGGTTATAACAAAAACCTCCTTCAAAACCAGAGGAAGAAGAAGACTTGGTCAACCCTGTAAAATTTCAGTTTTCTTTCAGTGAAAAGAACCTTTAAACAAATTCTGAAAAATGGTATTCACCAGTGCTCCCAGTTTTCTTTCGCCTGTCACCCAATGGTTCTCCTTATCCTTCAGTGTATTGACCCGATTTTTCCTCCGTTGAATCTTCGTTTTTGTGTGATAACGAAAAATATGTATTCGCCCTCCACATCATCATGATTAATCAGCATTTTTAGTCAACAAAGTTAAAACTCACAGTCAACATCCTTGAGATAATGAGTTATGTGACTTTTGCACCTATTTTGAAAGCTCAGAGTCACTTTTGCTCCAAAAAAAAGCATTTGGTGTTGGATGCACTTTTGATAAAAGCTCATGTGTATTTTTGCACCTTAACCCTTATAATTTTTTCTCTAAACTAATTTATAAATTGATATATAATTTAATCATACACAACATATTATATAATCAAATAACTTATTTAGCTTCCTTAATTTCTAAAAAATAAAGTCAAGTTGGTGAGGTAGTAGATAGGAAGGTCTCATGTAGCTAGATCAAAAAATAATAAAATATTCTTACAATGTTGAAAAATAATTCTTTAAAAGGTAGTATGAATAATGACTTTAAGAAATGTCAAAAAATATTTTTTCATTTTTCAAAAGTTCATTTTTATAATTATTTATTTACAGTTTAATTAAATTGTGAGTTCCTAATTGTTACTCCTCCAACCCTAAAGGATCAGCTAATTAGGGACTTGTTTTGATCTTAAATGTAACATCTTAGGGTTTGTTTGAATTAACGTTTAAGAAGCATGTTCACATAAACCGAGATAAAACTCTTCTTATATATCTACTCCATATACTATAAATCACGTTGGAAAATAACTTCTACCGTTAATCTAAATAGACACTTAATCTATTTTATTTCCCTAATTTATATTTTTTAAATAATTATCCTGATTGATTGCATACTAATATGCTAGTTTCTAGTATAAATAATGAAATAAAGTATTTTAGAAAAATACATATTTTTAAACAGCCAAACTTTAATTTCTATAAATTTATTATATATTTCATATTTACAGAGTATGGAAAACTGGACCGGACCGGCCGGTTTGGCTTGGGAACCGGCCAACTGGTGGTCCAACCGATCCGGTCTGGTGGTTGAACCGGTCTGACAGGTTCAACATTTTTTTAATTAAAAAATTAATTTAAATAGCTTTTTATTAATTTTATTCATAATTTCATATAAATAAGCCTGAAATCTTTACTTCCTCACCAGTCTAACACCGTGTTAGCTCTGGTTTGACTCTAATTTGACCCACTGACCCTTGATCTAGTACCCCGACTGGTTCAGCATCCGGTCTGATTTTCAGTACCTTACATATTTATTTAGGATGTAAGGGAATATTTCTTTTTATAAGCAAGTCTTAGTACGTCAAAACACTCAATTTTCCCTTGAATCTGTTTTACGAGAAAGTGCTTTGCATATGTTTAAGCCTAAGCCATTTGTTTACTCCATTGCATATGGGGAAAAATCTATTGATCATGAGCTAGATTCTTGTACGATGCATCTGAATCATTGTTGGCGTTGCAAAAAAAAAAGTATTATTGTTGGCCTAAATAAACGGTAATTACATAAGGTGATGACAGTCTAATTAAATTACTATAGACTAATTTTTTTAATTAGTGTGATCCACACAATAGTGATTGTTATCCCAAAAGAAATCAAATTCTTTTGAAGATTTTATATTTAATCATAAGAATCCACGAAAAGAATGATTATTTCTACCGGCTAATACCCAAGTGATGATCTTTATTTTTTAACCTTTGATTTTGTTTATTTTATTCTTTTCGATAATTTCCTTGTGCAACCTTGGACGTAATGCATACTTTGACCAACAACAACCCTTCCCACCATCTATTCTTTTCACAATTTTTAGTAATCCTCTATTAATGTTTTCTTGATAATTTTGGCTTAAGGGGCAAATGTAATACACATCTCTCCATTTGTATACAGAATTCACGATAAATCCAAAATTTTAACAAACCATAAGTTAATAAGAAGCAATAATTCTAGTCCTAGAGACTAAATTCTTGGGTCAAGGTCAAATTATTATTATTATTATCATTTGTTGGGCGGGGGACCAAATGCGAAGAGTGAAAAATGAGAAAAGACAGGACCCACTTTTTTGCTTTAGTTATTATTCACTGAGATTTTTTTTTTTGGCCACATACCTCAACATTTCCTTAAGGTCAAGCTACCGTTTCCAACGTAGAAGAAGATCATTAAGCTTGAAGTGGAAGTTGAAGTCAGTGGATTTTTAGTTTTTTTGCTTTCTAAAGTTTCACTTTCGCCTTTAATATTGGGTTGGTGATGAAATTGTGATTTCACTGCAGGAAGCCCCACTGATGACTCCGTCGCATGGTGATGTAACTTGATATAACAGTAAAGTGTTTCTGCATGTTCAAGTTCTCTGGGGTTGTTTAAATGTCCTTCCTGTTGTCTTCCGCAAATGAGAAGACATACCCCAATACAGGAATTGAACTTCCCTTCACAAAAGAGCATTGCTTTGAAGAGTCAAGAGCACATGTGCAAGGAGTTTTGGCCCTTGTGAAGTTTCCACTTCCTTCAGGACTCTCTGCACCTATCAAGACAGAGCCTGCATACAGATCTGTGTAAAAGTACCTGAAATATCACCAACACAAATGTTGGTTTTGTTGTGTGTATTGCTTGAAATAGCTACTGATAATGATAATCATAGGCTTTCATGGTGCAGCTTAACTTTTTTGGAAGAAATGATCATTGACAGGTTTAAACAGTGAGATGGTGCCTTCTAAAGAGAATCAAATTGATTAGATTAGGATGAAATGTACCTTCCATACATGCAAGGATCAGCCATGGAGCGATAAAAATAGCCACCTACTATGGATGCAGAACCAGTTATGTTATCGATCTCTGAATGAGTATAACCCAATATAGGAAAGATGGGGTGTATGGAACTGGCAAAGTGTTTCCTCCAGGAGACCCTGATGGCTGGAAAAGTAAAGGTCCCTCGTAGACTCGCCAACCATATTGATCCTACAAAGAATGAATCACAAGACAGAAAAAAGATCACAAAGCAGGCAACAACTTGATGTTTAAAGTTAAAACAGCTTTGCATGCCTACTGAATTCTTCTACCACCAAAGCTAATGAAATTGGATCACTGAACTTGTCCTGAGTCTCCACAAAGAAAGTAGGAGGGCCTCTTGGAGTCAATACTACAACGCCAAGGGTCCCTAAAACCCAAAGCAAATATTTCTGATTCAAGCTCTTAGTCATCCATATATGGATCATCCCTAGGAATACTGTAGTTTCCCCATAAACCTTGATCCTTTATTTTTCTAGTACCTGCTAAGAGTGTCAAGATGAAGTGACACTTGCAAAGTTCATATAAAAATCAAATAGACATGCATGTAGGTTTAGAGTATAAAAGGCAACGATTACTGAACGGCATAAGAAATTCTCCATTACTGTCAGAGATCTTTCTTGTATATGCTTGGCCTATGAGGTTATTCAAGAAATTATAGATTCCACTCACAAACAGGTGAGTTCAGAATTGCTTTGTTAATATAATAAAATCTCATAGCATGTGCAACAAACACTCATTATTAATTTTTATATAAGACTGGTCTGCACAAAAATACAGTACTGATAGGTTCTTTATACAAGATTATCATGCTAATATTTTTCATGCAGAAGTGGCTAGAACTTACTGGGTAAATTGTCTACGTCAATCCTCAAAATCTTTCCCAGCAACGACCTCTTGTTCTGAGAAAAGTTGCAAGGATCATCACGATCAAAATCATCTGCCATCATGAGGAACAAGTATCCATCTGCAGCTCAAAAGAGAATCTGACCAGCATGATCTCCTCTGTACGGAACACCCATTGTGAATATCCTTCTCACTTCCAATGGATTGACACTTTCAGCCTAAATAAAGGTATCAATGCATTTCTCAAAGATCATATACTGTAACAGTCTTCAGAAACAAAATATGAAAGGGTACTACCAATGCATACCAGAGTAGGCTCTGATGCCGTGCCATTGACTGCAAACTCTACAAATACAACATGATACTGAGATGGCAGGACATTATCATCAAAACCAAGTTTCGAAGGGTCACAGTTCACATCTGAGTTACAAGAACATCTCCCTGAACAGTTAGGATTTTTCGTCTGATCACAACAATATGAGAGAAAGAAGCGGCCATTTTGTGTGAAGTTTGGATGAAATGCAATTCCCATCAAACCATGCCCAGAATCAAATAGGATGCAGTCACTAATATCTAGGGAAACAAAGATAGTACCAAATATATCGGGGAAACAAAGATAAAACCAGATGGCTTTTAAATGTATTTTATCCTGTACCGCAATTTTCAAAGAGAATGAGCAGAAGATTGAACCTGATCCCATATGTGGTATTTTGAACCCATGAAGTTGGCTATCACTTTTCCAAGAAAGCTATCATCTGAATTGAACAAAAGTCCTTTTACATTAACTGAGATCTCCCATTTCGCCTCTTATGGTAAGCCACAGCCAGTTTCCTATTCTGTCTTCCTTTCCCTTCCTAGAAATGTTAAAATGCCTTCAAGTCAAGGTTTAAGGTGTATATATATATACAAGGTACTAAAATAGTAAAATGTAACAATAATAACACTCCATGTATTATGACTTCATTGCAAAACACTAATAATAATCTTGGCATGTACCAAGTACCTACCAACACTCTTATCCAATAAGATTAGATTATATGAATGACAGCTCATCATGTTAACTTTCTGATAAATCAGAGATATCTTACATAGGTATAAAGAGAAAACAATGTGCCCCCTGATAGTCCTTCTGGCGATGCTTCCTTCACAATAACACATGTACATCTTCCAACATCAATGGGTAATGGTCTACGGATCAAAGACCTAGACACAAATCCATCCAAGAAGGATCAACTTCTAAGTTCTCTAACATTAAGATTCTCATATATTAGAAATTCACCAATACTTGAAAATGAAAGTTCAGAAAATCAACATATCTGAGGCCAAAGTTGGATTTATTTTTTAACTCACTTGTTTGGTAGAGTTGACCAGGATGAAGCTGGAGCTGCTTCAGAACCAGAAAAGTCCCAAACATTCATAGAACTGGAATTCTCCAAGTCAAAACGATCCCATATCTTAGAAGACCCAAAAGCCTTTTCAGAATCATTCATTTGCATGCAGAACTGAAGCGAAGTAGGCTTCAAGATCCTATCATTGGACAAGGACCTAGAATTTGAGAACTTTTTGGGCACTGTGTTTTCCTTGTCATCATCACCAGAAGAAACTACACCTTCTTTCTTGTTATGCGTCACATTTTCTTTGTTATCCGTCAAGATTTTCATGGCTCGGTGAGTGAAACCTTCAAAGTCGTCACCTTTGGTAGCTAAACGACCATAGTCACAGCCACAGCTTCGGCTATGCCTGAGTTCAGTGAGGGGATTGACATAGAGAGAATTGTATGACTGGTTCGATATGGGTGCCAAAGAAATGGTCTAAATGATCAAACTTTAAGGGATTTAGGTGGAAAAGCTTCAGTATCTGAGAAGAGTTGACATTACAGGGATTCAAATTTCTGAAGCTGAGTCTGGGTACTTAGATTCATTTTGGATGAAATGCAATTCCCATCAAACCGTGCCCAGAATCAAATAGGATACAGTCACTAATATCTAGGAAGGGTTTGGATTCGTCGAATTCCAAAATCCCACTAGACCCTTCATCATACAGTTACTACTCACGTACAATAATAGAACTACAACCTTCCAAACACTGCGAACAAAAGTATCAAAATAAAGAAGTATTTATAGAGGAACAAAAGCAACAACTAACCCATCCACGTCGCCAAAAAGTTCGGAAGAAGATAAACGTGGGATACCTGCAACCAACAAAGACACGATCGAAAGGAAAGCCAAGCAGACGAACATGGCAGCATGATAACCTCCAGTAAGCTGCTCAGATAAATATCCGACGGCGTGGAAAAAATCACGGTGGAGGTGAAAGATCGTGATAGGTGGACGTGCGTTACAGGATTCTGGTTTAAACCTCCCCAAAAAATCAAAAGGAAGCTGAACTCGAGATAGGTACCTCCAATCACGGAACACACGAACAGAACGTGGCCGCAGACAACGCACAGGGCTTCTTCTTAACCGCCTCTGAGAGTATCAGTAGAATAACCGACCGCGAGAGAGTAACATTGAAGGAGGAGAGAGAGCAGGATTTGCTTACGTGGCTTCATAGAAGACAAGCTTTAAACCTTACTATTATATATATATATAGATAATACGACTTTTTTAAATTTACTGAGAATAGACAACTTGCATGGTATGCAAAGCTTATCCTATACAAAGTTGACAAGAATGGGAAGTTGGTATTGCAGAAAAAGTCAATACGCGAAGCTGGCAATTTTGAATATATAAATTTGTGCAAATATTAATAACATATTATGACTTTGCTTGCGAATTCTCTGTTTCTACGTTAGCTTTCACTCTGACGTGCACGTAGTTTATGACCCTTTATATTATAAAACACACACTATATTGGTTGCTTCATTATTTGGCTTATTGTTTTAGTTATCAATATTTGATGGCCGCCTGAGAGGAGTGGTTTTTTTTTTTTTTTTTTTCAAGTTTAAACGTAAATTTCATAAGGAGGTCTTAAGTGAGTGCGACAGTAGTAATATAAAATGCGGAGTGTCCAGAGGGATCGAGAATATGAGAAAATAGATGCCAATGACAATATCCAAGTCATCACTCTTATCCTTAATTTTGTGGCTTACGCTTTTAAGTGGGGTCAAATTTCATAAGTAGGTCTAAAGTGAGTGCGAAAGTAGTAATATAAAATGAGGAGTGCCCAGTGGGATCGAGAATATGAGAAAATAGAATGACAATATCCAAGTCATTACTCTTATCCTTAATTTTGTGGCCTACCCTTTTAATACATAAAAATTATAAAATTAAAAATAATGGAAAAACCATATAATTCAAGATGGTATAAATAAATAGCTATTCCATTGTCTCAAATTGTTTATAAACAGATATTCAAAGTCCAAGAATACAGCTTAAATAATATTCAAATCTTGCTTGCTATGTAGTAATAGCGTCATCGTCAACACAATATATCCCTTTTCATATGTAAACAATAAAAAAATAACTTATGAAGGGAATATAGATGATATTTTGAAATATTTTAGACATGGGCTTACTTTTTTCAGTAGTATCGTACAAGTATAGTACAAGTTACAGCAACTAATCCATCTCACTCGTTAATTAACTTTTTAATTAGTGATAGAGTCTGTTAGTAATATTAGCTTAGTTTATATTAGTTTGTATTGTGTATGTTAATATTGTATGTTTGGGTTTGCTATTGGGCCTTAGGGCCTGTTTGGTTGGAGGGGAGGGGAGGGGAAGGGATGGGAGGGGATGAAAAATGACCATCTCTCCTTGTTTGGTATGAAAAGTGGGAGGGGAGGGGCCTTAAAAATGGGCTTTAAATCCCTCCCACTCACTCAAATCGATTTCCTCAAATTTGAGGGGTTTTGGAGGAAGTCTTATTGAACCATATTTTTACATGATTTCTCATGATTTATTTGGGATTTAAATGCATTTTATGAAGCATTATTGTATGATTAAGCATTAATTTTAGTTAGAAACAATTGTTTTGAATTAATGGTAATTAAAGGCAAAATGATCAAAATTATTAATTATTTTGTACAATTGTTTCTTGGACTTTTAATGCTACTTATGCTTAATTTTTGCATTGTTGGTATTGTGGAAGGAAATTGGAGATTTTAGAGGGTTAGAATTAATAATTTGCGGTTCGGGAAAAATTACAAAATGGACCCTAAACTTTCTGAAAATTATAAATGAATGTAGAAAAATATGAGGGGGGGAAGTACAGACAAGGACCCAGAAGTTTGAGAAATTTGGTTCAGCCCTAAAACATTTTAAAAATTCACATTTTCAGTCCCTTCATCCTCTTCCTTCTCTCTCTCTCTCTCTCTCTCTCCGGCGGCTCATCCACCATCAAGAATATAGATGAGAAGATATCCAAGTCATCACTCTGATCCTTAATTTTGTGGCCTACCCTTTTAATACATAAAAATTATAAAATTAAAAATAATGGAAAACCATATAATTCAAGATAGTATAAATAAATAGCTATACCATTGTCTCAAATTGTTTATACACAGATATTCCAAGTCCAAGAATACAACTTAAATAATATTCAAGTCTTGCTTGCCATGTAGTAATAGCGTCATCGTCAACACAATATATCCCTTTTCATTTGTAAACAATAAAAAAATAACTTATGAATGGAATATAGATGAGATTTTGAAATATTTTAGACATGGGGTTACTTTTTTCAATGGTATCGTACAAGTTACAGCAACTAATCCATCTCACTCGTTAATTAAATTTTTAATTAGTGATAGAGTCTCTTAGTAAAATTAGCTTAATTTGTATTAGTTTGTATAGTGTATGTTAATATTGTATGTTTGGGTTCGCTATTGGGCCTTAATGTTATTGGGCCGACGAGTGTTGCTTGTATTATAGGTATTGAGCTTGGTAATTAATAATAAATTGATCCTGCTTTTGTTCATTCATTTTTGTTCGGTTTACATGGTGCTACAGTGCAGGTTAATCCATCAAGTCTGAAATTTTTTTTTTCTGAAGCCCAATTTCATTAGTTTTGCACAGGCTTCTCCGTTCTTCACTAGTCAACAACGCTGTTTAACATGCAAAAGCACAGTCTTCTTGATTTTTGGGTTGAAACTCCTCCACTCAGTGACCCTTATTTCCACCGGTGTGGGTCGGATCTTTATTTTCGAGTGGATCCTTAGACCCTGACTACTCACTTCTCTTAGTTTCACTCTCGTTCAACGAATTCTTGGCCATCTTCTTCATCACCTTCGCAAAGTTCCGATCCAGGGTTCTAAACTATGGCGGGGTAAAGGTGTTGATTTTTCTCCTCTGGTCCACTCTAACTACCCCACGAATCTTGGCCGCCGACGATGTCCATAAGCTCAGCGAGTCTTCTTTTGGCATCGACTGCACTTTCTGGCATTGAACCTTCAAAGTCGACTGATCTTAGCAACAGAAGAGATTAACAGGTTTAGCGCCGTTTCTTTCATAGATTACAGTTCGTCAATCCTTAGCAATAGATCATGTTGTTTCTTTGATTTACGAACCTAGATTCCAGTTACGAAGCCAGATTTCGACCAAATTCCATCGTCGCCATCTATCTTCTTGTAGTCTGTTGCTGTCTCGATCTTTCCACCACCCAAATTCTGGCCAAATTCCGTCATCGCCGTCTATCTTCACAGAAGGTTGTTGTCTCTGATTAAGGTTGTATTTGTGATACGTTGTTTGACTTCATAGAAGGTTTCCAGTCAACTCCAATTTGAGAAACGTTTCTATATTTTTTGAGTTTCCGAAGCTGCGATTCTATATTTTCTGGTATTTCTTCTCCGGTGTTTTTCTGACCTCAACTCTTGAATTTCCTCTCTGACTGTGTTTTTGGACAAATTCAACACCTACGATGGCCACCACAACTTCCGCTATCGATGTGCACCACCCTCTTTACCTACACTCCTCAAATGTACAGGGTGTGACTCTTGTTCCACAGGTGCTCATTGGTTCACACGATTATATGGTCTGGATCACCGAGCAATGTGCTTGGCCTTGAGTGGAAAGAACAAATTGGCCTTCATTGATGGGATTTATCCGCGAGAAAAGGAATCGAAGTTCCCTGAATTATGGGATAGGAGCTATGTGTAATATCCCAAAATCCATACACCAAAGATTCAATGTATATTTATTTAATAAATATATTGAAGGATGAATTTTGGAGAATTTGATTATGGTGTCAGAGAAAATTTTCTATGAGGCAGTGAGTTTATCATATGGTTTTGAATGACCAATGATGTTCAAAAATTGTGAAATTTTTCAAAATGAAAGTAGACATTCCAAGCTTTACTTTGATAGGTCATATGAATTATTTTAACCTATATACTAAGAGTTATGAATTTCTGAAGTTTATTCAGTGAAACTGGCTACTTTCTGGGACAATATCCAAAAATTTAAATTCTGAGAATGTTGAGTTTTCGGTTGGCTAACGACTATATTTTTTCTTGAAATTAGACTCAATAAGGATTTCATAGCCTTTCGAATCACCTCAATAGCATGTCTACAAATAAATATATGAATTTTCAAAGTTTGATGAAAATTCCGCCGGATTTTCAGCAAAATATAAAAATCACAAAATGTAAGGGTAATTTTGGAAACTTGGAAAAAATTTATCTTTCCTCTATCCATTAAAACGTCCAGAAGCTTAGAAAATCAAAGAAAAACTGCAGATAAATTCAGAAATATTTGAAGAGGAAAGAAGGTGATGAATAGTAAAAACTCTAGGAAAAATTTGTCAATTTCACTTCCGAATCATAGCTTTCATCCACTACTACAGAATATATATTTTACGTCCCTAAAGGACGTTCCTTTTTGAAAAGGGGAAGTAAAAAATAAAGGCGATGACATTTTTATAATTATGGTTGAAAACTGAATAGTTTTAGACGTCCCCAATTTAAATAGGGACGTCTAAAGTATGACTTTACAGACTTTAGATATCCCTATTTGAATTAGGGATGTCAAATTGGGGACGTCTAAAGTCATACTTTAGATGTTCCCATATAAATTGGAGACATCTAAAATTTAAAATAAAAAAAAATTAAATGAGGGACACCCTTTGGCGTCCCTCATATATATATATGAGGGACGCCAAAGGGTGTCCCTCGTTAAGAAAAAAAAATTTAAACTTTAGACGTCCCTAATGTATATGGGGACATCTAAAGTGTGACTTTAGACGTCCCTAATTCGAATTAGGAACATCTAAAGTAAAAAAAATTTAAAAAAAAATAACTGGACAATTTTAGGCGTCCTTAAATTAAATTGAGGACGCTAAAAACAATTCAAATTTTTTCTGATAGTCTTTATTTGTCAGTTTTATACTACTTTTGTCTTTTACGCTCATCTTTCTCTTCTTATCGCCGCAAACACAAGAAGAGTCACTACCACCATGCCTTTTAACTCTTGCTTCTTCTTCTTTATATGCTCCTTTTACTCTTTCTTCTTCCTTTCTCTCTCTTTTTTTCGATCACCTCCAGATTTGTTATGCTTTCTTACTATTTTTTATTATTTTATCCTCTTTTTCTTTTTTCTTTGGGGTTTCCTTCTATTTTATCTTCTGACTCGTGTTATTATGGTTTGTAGATCAGGACTCTGAAACATACTTTATGGCTACGTTCCTGCTGAGAAAACGAGATTTATCTCTCCCTGTCGCTCTTCTCTATTCATTATTACAAGAAAATAAATTTCAATAATAGAAGGAGATAAGTTTTTTGCAACTAATTCCTCTTATTATTTTCATCTTCTCCCTATGAGATTTCAGCTTTGGAGTTATTATTGTGTAGATTTGGATTTCAGATATTAGATCTGTAATTTTATTGACGATGATCTGTAATTTCTGATTTTAAATACTATTTAGTCCAGATTTATAATATAAATGATTTTTTTTAAAAAAAAGCACTTTAGAAGTCCCCATTTTAAATTAGGCACAAAATTCAACATCAACTTATCCAAATCATAAATTAATTCAAACTAAGTATTTAACCAAGTAACAAAGGTCTAGCAATATAAACATAATTTCCAAAACAGAAAATCATAACCACAAAACTAAACAAATGGATTAAAAAAATAAAACTCCCCTTTGTAGTATTTAGAATTCAAGCTCTTAGCTTTCATCTTCAAGAATTTGAGAATTTAGCCGCTGCAATTTGTCATCACAATTGCACCAAACAATTTCACAATTTCAGCCATGTAAAATACTGAATGAATTATCCAATTAGCACTTAAACAATGAAATTGGGGGTTGAAATTGTGACACAGAGAATCAGAGCAATGCGTAGCTAATGATATTAGGAAACCAGAGAAACAAAACGAAAGCTGCTTGATGTTAAATTGACTGAAGATAGTTGGTGACAGCTCCCTCGCAACAACTCCACACTCACAGCGCCTCTGCCTTCTGTCTTGTTCACGGCTCCTTGGGTTTCCAAGCTCTAGTCCCCCTCTTCCTACAAGCTCACCGGTGGTGGTGAAAGTGGTGGTGACAGGAGAGGGACGGTGATAGATGAAAGATGGCGAGATGAGGGATGTGACACAGACGAAAGCTCCCAGCTCACACACACAACTCTGTTCCTCCCACGGCGGTACAGAAGAGTAGCAACTCCGTTGCCAGTGATAATGGTGATGAGAGCTATAGTCACCAGCGACGGAGAAGGTGATCTTTGGTGATGAAGACGATGAAGGAAAAGAGATCGAAAAAAGATGGAAGGTCTGAAGTTGTGTGTCTGCGGCTTTACTCTCTGGTTTTTCAATCTGTGAATTCATCCCTCAGCTGTCAAAAGGGGCCCGGATAACCAATGGGTCTATGGTTTCTCTTGCAAACTCATTGTTGTGCCTCCTGCGATAGCAGAGTTGATTGGAATAATCCATGGGTTATACTTATGTTGGGCTAGGGGTATAAAGGAGGTTGTTGTTTTTTCAGATTGCGTAGAGGCGATTAACTTAGCGGTCCATGGTTGTGATCCTGAATACCCTTTCAAGGACGTAGTAGATGAGATTAGGTCACTAGTTTGTAGACAACGGCAAGTGAGATTTGTTAATGTTCCGAGAGAGGACCTTTTCCTTGCGGATCATTTGGCAAAACTTGCTCAGTATTTCAGGGAATTTTTGTATCTTTGATCATCCTCCACTTATTTATCAAGAGGTGGAAAATGATGAAAGAGGGTAGTTGGTAGCAGACTCTTCTGTATGGATGTTGTAATTGATTAATATTCAGTTTATATTCAAAAAAAAATTCAGACCTAAAGAGAAGAAGCAAAACGTTGTGTTTTACTCGTCGACCAAACTGGCATTTTCAAAATTCGTGGGACCAAACTGACATTTTGCAAATTTCAGCCCCAAACTGTCATTTTCAGTTTTAATCCCATTTTTCAAGTACCTACCATTAAAACAATTAAACCAACATCAAATATTCTCAAAAAAATCAATAATTAAGAGTAATTACAATTTTTATATCAATTTTTCCCTTTTTAATCCTAATTTAATATATTTATTTTTAATCTCAATTTATCTCAAGAAAACATTTTAAGCTCCATAATTAAGACAAAATCCCCAATTAAAGTATAAAAATATATAATAAAAATAGGGATTTGTCACCGACTAAGCATCACATGGCTGTGGGAAGGAATGTGTTACGCTATCTCAAAGGGAGTCTTTGTTTAGGAGTCCTCATCAGCTCAGAAGGAAGTGTGAAACTTGAATGCTATTGTGATACTGATGGGGTAGCTTGTAGGATGACTAAAAGATCCGTTACCGGCTATCTATTAAAGCTAGGCGGCTCCTTGGTGATGTGGAAAACGAAGAAGTAGGCGACCGTGTCGAAGTAATCGGTCAAAGCGGAATACCAAGCATTGAGCATGGATGTGTTAGAAATAGTATGGGCACATAAGCTTACTTCGAGATTTGGGAATCGTTCTTGAAAAACCAAAAAGCTATATTGTGATAACAAAGCAGCAATTCATATTGCTATGAATCGGGTCTATTATGAGCATATTAAACACATTAAAGTGGATTGCCACTTCATTCGTAAAAAGTGGGAGTCAAAGGAAATTGATTTGATTTGCTGCATATTAGCTCCAAGAACAAGTAGACGGACTTGTTAACTAAGCCAGTTGGAGAAAGTGTGCAAATATATTTATTATCTAAGTTAGGGACTTTTGATATTTTCAGCCCCCAAACTTGAGGGGAAGTATAAGAGGTGTAAAAGATAAACTTTAGTGAGAGTTCGTCAATTTACTTTGTTTTAGGATAATGTGTACAGCTTTGTATGTGTAATGGATTGGGCCTGTAATATCTTCCTATTGTTCGGCCCAATAGGACAGAACCAAGTGTATATAAATAGGTTCATATCTTACGATATTATTGATGACAGATTTTTCAATTAATAATTTCTATATTTCTTGCATAAGACTTAAGTAGAGTAAGAGAGGGTTAGGACTTTCAATTAAGGAAGTGCCTTTTCAAGAGAGGTGACACGTCTTTATCTCTTTTACTCGTATCAGCAACAATTTTGTTCTCTGTCAAACATATAATTGATCTTAATTAATTAAGTTCAAGATCAAGACTTGCACTTTAATTTCCTTAAAAATTATTTTTTTGCCAACTGTCAATAGGATGACTAAAATTATGAGGCCTGATGCTTTTCATTTTTTCCTTTTTTTATTATATATCTAATTGATTAATATCGGAAAATATTTCAAATCATAAGCTGTTTTAGCAACTGTGCGATTGCATTTCAACCCTTGAATATTTTGTATAATGTATAAAAATATGTATTAGATTTGTTGCATGGCGATATTATATAATTGAAAACATACTTTTAACAACTTTTGAAATAAAGTTACTTTTTGAATGCCATGATGAAAACTATTACCTCCAGTCCTAATTATAGAACAAAGTTTATAGTATAATTTACACTATAAACTTTATCCTATATTTAAGATCGAAGGGAGTATTAAACAAGCCAAGTTTTAAATAGTACACATTGAGACCCTCACGCGCGTATACTACTTTACTGGGGCAATCAATTGTTTAGTTTATATTGAGGTCAACTATTTACTGAAGCTGTCAATATCGGTGCGGGAGGTGAAGCAAAAGTATTTCTCTTATTAGGGGGTAGACGGGTCATTTCACTTTCATTTTTAATTACTTTTGAGGTAAAAAATAAAATTTAGGTCATTCTATATAGTTTGATTGTAATCTAAGCCCTTCCTTCCTTCTTTGTTTTGTTTTGTTTTGTTCCGTTCCTGTTGTCCACCTGTCATAATAATTTGTCCACCCTTTCTGTGCAAGACCAAATAAGCAAGGTACTGAAAATCAGATCGAACACTGAATCGATCGAGGTACTAGGTTAAGGGTCAGTGAGTCAAATAAAAGTCAAACGGAAGCTAAACCGGGGCTAGACCGGTGATGAAGTAAATATTTCAGACTTATTTATATGAAATCATGTGTAAAAATGAATTAAAAACGATTTTGTTCACACAAAAAAAGGTGAACCGGTTCATACGGTTCACCCATAGAACCAAACCGGTTGGACCGCCGGTTCGCTAGTTCACGGGCTGAACCGGCTAGTTCGGTCCAGTTTTTAATACCTAACAAATAAGATGACAAAAGCCGTCCCTTTTTTTTTTGGAAGAGATGTGTCTCTATTGATTTTTCTGTCTATTTACTTTCTATTGAATGTATCTACCATGAGATCATCTTTCAATAGTTGAAATTTACCATAGTAGATTTTTATTATAATGATATTATTTACATATTATTAAATCTCAATCATTGAAAGTTAATCTAATAGTAGATAATACACTTAATGGAGGGTAAATGGAGAGGGAAATCAATAAAAACACCTCTCTCCCCTCTCTTTTTTAAAGTTTTTTTCATTCAATTTATTTTAAAGTTTTAATAATTCTGTGGGCTCCGTTTCTTTATATATGGTGTGTTAGTTAAATTTTTTGTCCGTGTTAATAAAAATTGGAACGCTTCTCAATTAATACTTTTGTATTTGAATACTAAATTATGTATTATTATTATTATTACTACTACTACTACTATACCATATTTTAAAGGGAGGATTGTGAAAAAATACCTCAATGGGAACTTAATTACCAAATGGGATCCCGGTGTACTAAAGATCTTCCTCTGTGTGCAGACGATCTTCCCTGTATGTAATATTCTTCCCTATGCGTGTGCAAAACATATATTCCCCTATGTGTAGAAGATATTCCTCCATGTGCAATATCTTCCCCCCCATGTGTAGATAATCTTCTCAGATCCCATTTGGTAATTAATTTGCCAGTGAGGTCTTTTTTCACAATTCTCCCTATTTTAAATTGGCACATACGGCAGTTTTCTTTTACCTGATCTGGCCCAAGTCTATTATGTGACTTTCAAGCCTTTTTTTTATATTATTATCCGGCCCGTGGCTGCTCCTCCAAACACAAGTGTCTTCTCTAAAACTTGAAATCGACTTCCATGCCTTTTATTTTTATTAATCAAAGTTAAACATGCCACAATATATTCTAAATTCTTTTGAATTATTTCTTATTCATATTATAATAAAATTTAATGTAATTGTGAAGAAAAATATATTTTTTTCGAAGGCAATATTGTAAAATTGAATATTGGGTATTCAAATAATTCTGTATTATGTTTATTTTTGTGATCATATTTTCTTTTTCTTTTGCCCGCTGCCAAGTCTTAAGCCATCACTTGCATACTTTTTATTAGTCAAAACACGCCACAATATATAAATTCTATTTTGTTAATTATATTTGTTAAAAAATTGTAATTGTCAAGCGTCATCTATATATCATCGCTTATGTAGTAGTATAGTTATATCAGGGCATGCATATATCTAGTGATGGATTAAGCCACCAAGTATGAAACGAACAAGTGCTCATCTTTCGTTAAACGGCTTATTGCACCCACCAGCACACAGTGGGACTCTCTCTCTCTCTCTCTATATATATATATATGTTCGATGCATACATACATATATATGAACGCACAAATTGCTGATATATATATTAGACGGCTGCAAGAAGAGAGAGGTTTATTTATTCATATATGTATATGAATTGCAACACAAATGAAAAGCAGACCAACACTTAATACATATATTCACCCCAGCAGAGCAACACATGATTTAATTATTGATATTCACACTCAAGCATAATGTTTATATATTCAATCACGCCGTATTTATTTTCTGAGAAGAAGACACAACACCAACAGCCGCACAGGTTACGGCGTCGTATGATGTACCTACGTACGTACGTAGATCATGGCATTATTATTCAAAAAATTGCAGAATCAGATGATTGATTATTTAGGCCTTGAATTCCAGAGTCAAAAATAGCTCCAACGTTCCAGTCAGCTGGAATGACATTGTTGGGCGACTCCACCCAAGTCTGGCTCGCTCCCACTGAATCGAACCCTCACCTTAAATGGTCCACGGGGCGTGTTTGCTAAATCAAACACTCCCCCAAACGATCTCCCCAGTGGGATCCAAGTCCCACCATTATTCTGTTTCTCATTATCATCAGATGACCACAATTAGCTCATACATATAACAATTAGTTAATTAGTAGTACCTCAAAAAGAACTAATAATTAAGTGTGGAGAGTTTCTTACAATGGATATCTGAAGGGCAACAACGTCGTTGGAGCCAGGAACGTAGATGACGGCTATTGCGAGGTAGTCAGGGAATATGCTGTTCTCGTTGATCTTGATCTTAACGTTGGATCCATCGAAAGCACATGTGACCCTCCTGTATTGGATGTCAACGGTGCTGTTCGGAAGCAGCTGGGTTCACTCCAAGTCTTAAGAAAGCATTAAAACTCAAAACGAAGTCTGTTCTGTCTCCACCCATGTCTGTTGTTACCGTTTGATAAATCCTAAATTTTATATATTTTATCTCATTTTATTTATTTATTTTGAAAATTATTTTAGACTAATTTGGATTCATTAGATAATATTTGGATTATTAATCAATTATAGGAAATAATATAAATTTGAATTTATTATGATATTATTGGGCTTAAATTGATAATATTTTAATTTTTATCATGTGATGAGATAATATTTTTAAATATATGATATATCACGATTTTATTAAATTCTTACAGAGTAAGAAAAAGCAGATTGAAAGATCTTACGGTGCAGAATTTTTCTTAGAAGTTCAAAGAATATCTAATTATTGAATTTTATTGGGCTTCTTGAATTTTAATGGGTTCAAGATTGAATCCCAAAAACTCTCTTTACCTTCCATAAATTAACCTAGCCGCCACAGCAAGCAAAAAAAAAAATCACAGACACGGAATGACGCGAGGACGCGGAGACACAGCCGCTGGAAATCACATACTCACAGACGCTGAACCAAGAAGAACCACGGAGTCACTGTTTCGTCCTTTCTCATCACACCCTATCCAGCCATTCCCTCTCTCACGCATAACACCTTCTTCATCTATTATTCAATTCACGCACACAATGCAGATTGTCCACGCGGGTCCCACGGCACCAATCAACATCAATTAATATTTGACAAAGCAATTTTCATGGCTGTGACGTGCAGCTTGGGGCGTGAAGGAGAAAGGATTATGATGGTAACTTAAATTCTTTTGGGAGGCAATTTGGGAGGGAGACGGCTCCCATCCGCTGCCTCAATCTGGGTCGTTGACATAAGATCTCAACGGTCCAGATTTAATATATTATAAAAATAATATTTTTATTTTTATTATAAAAATATTATTTTTATAATAAAGGAAAAATGTGGACCGTTGAGATCTTATTTCAACGGCCCAGATTGAGGCAGCGGATGGGCAGCGGATGGGGAGGCAGCGGATGGGAGCCGGATCCATTTGGGAGAAGTATGAGGGAAGTTAGAGTCTAGGAGCTTACACTTAAAGACTATAAGGGAGTATCTTTCTTTTTATCTTTTTGATTCAAGACTTGAGATTATTTAGTTTTAAATGATTTTGGGTTGTATTAATTGAGAACAATCTAATTTTAGATTGTAGACTTATTTTTTATTTGGATTGAATTGATATTTTGGATTTAAATTGTTCTTAAATGATTGTTGGGTTTTTGTTTGCAAACCCTTTGATTGTCAATTAGATTATTAATTGAGTTTTCATTATTAATTTAATTGTCAAATTGGGTTTAATCTCTTGATTGTTTAATTAGGTAACTAATTGTCAAATTGTTTAATTAGGCAATTGTGAACATAATTTCCAAAACTATCTTAAACAATTGTGGTTGGTTTTTAATGGATTTAATTAACTACCACTTTTTCTATTATGAGTTTTCTAGTGGATTAGGTGTTATTGAGCTTGAGGGTTTCCCAGGTGATTAAATTTATTAATTCCAATTTTTCATGAACCTCCCTTTGGTCTAATAAATTAAATGGCTAAGAAAGCTAAATCCATGTGAATCCTAAGTTGTCTCCTTCATCATCATAATTGAATTAAACCCTTTGTCATTTGTCTTGCTTCTTTATAATATTTTGGTTAACATTTTAATTCCTCTTTCATAAAAAAAAAAACCCCCAAAAATTGCATTCAACTTCATATAGATTAGTTTCATTCTCATATTAGTCATATAGGTTTAGAATTAATTGCATTAGTACATTTAGTTAGTTTAATTGCATTTAGGTAGTAGTGTCTTGCATTCTAGTTTAGGTCCATTCCATTACATCTTTTATCACTAGAAAATTAATCCTAAAGAAAACTCATAGCTTGCTTCTTGGGAGAATGACCTAGGTTGATCCTAAACTACATAATTAATTAGGACCTAGTTTAATTGATTGCTTTAACGACAGAAGCAAGCATCACCGCTATTGTCACCCCGTCAGTTCTGCATAATTGTGTGTCCGTGCACCTTACCTGAATAATTACAACACCATTACATGGAATTAATTAAACAAACACGTATATATGTATAATCGTTATTGAAGATATGTACATGTTTAATTTGTAGAGTCGTTAATTAATTAGTCCGTCAAGACGACACACTTACTTGGTAGCAGGCACCGCATCCAGCGCCACCTCTCCATAGCGCATCAGACACTCCGGCCACCCTCCCTGAGTTTTCAGTCCTCCCGTAATCGCCAAATCCACAACCTCCGGCTGATAACATAACATGTACTCATATGTCATTTCGTCATCAGTAATAATATTTAGAAGGCCACACGATATCTTAAGAATAAAAAACTAAGCAGCAGCAAAATAATAAGGAAACAACAACAACAACCACAGGTAAGTTTTTGTATTTTAGTACAACTGATAAAAGGAAAAACATTACAAGAACTTGATTAAAAACCAAGTGAAACTATGAGATCTGATGAAAAAAAGAATAGTAACTTACAATGGCCTCATTAAAAACAAGTGAAATCATAAGCACTCGATAAAAAAAAATTACAAAGACTTTGTTAAGAATTAAATAAAATTATAAGAACTTGTAGATTGATTTTTAAAGTAAGATAGAACTCATGTTGCAAGCTAATAGCCTCTAGGCTGAGCCATGGCTTTGCTTATAAACATGGTTTTGATTTTGAATACACAGAAGGTGATGTGTGTGTGTGGACAGAGAGGGGTAAATAGGGAGGAGTTTTACGTACTTGGGGTTCCATTGCCATCAGAGGTAATGTAAAAAGTGGCTCTGGAGTTTGTGAATTGGGAGAGGCATAGAGCAGGCAAGAACAACACACAAACAAGGACCACCAGGTATTTAGAACGAACCCTCATTGCTATCCCAATGGCAAATTCTCAAGAGAGCAAATATTGAAACTATGAACTTTATATGTATTGGGTTTTGTGGTTTGGCATGCCAAACAGACGTGGATGGTATTTATAGGTTCTAATGGAGGCCTGATGCATGTATTGTTGACAGGGACATTCTTCTCCTTCGGATTTGATTTCATTGTAGGGCCTACCAATCTTGACCTTTGTTTAAAAGCACATCATCATCTCGATCTTTTGCGTGTATCTATATAATATTAATATATATCATCTCAAGTTTATTGATTATCTATTTATGAATACAATGCCAAATCGCCTATCTGGGCGTTAATTGTTGCAACATTTTTAATACTCCATTCAACCCACAATATAAGTCACTAAGAAAAGAAATAATGCTTATTTTTTTTTTAATTTTATCCTTATAGTTAATGTTTCAATATAGGCCATTGTTCTGGCAAAAAAAATATTTAACTCATTGTATTTTCTCTCTTCATTAAAACCTTATTTGATATAGGTAAAGTTGAAATACATTCAATTTAAGGTAAATTTAATGAGTTAATTACAATTTTTCAATTCCAATAAATTAGTTGAAATGATTTAGACTATAGAGAGGAAGTATATAGCATTGTTATCAAACTCATGAGTTAACTCTCCGAGTTTACTGTTTTTACGTTTCTAGCTTACCAAACTGAGTCGAGTTACTGGTAAACTCATGATTATTGTAAGCTTGGTTAAACTAATTAGTTTAATGTTTTTATGTTTCTAACTTATAAAACCGTGTTAATTCACCTTTAAACTCGTGTTAGCTTTTTTGATTCGATCATGTTTAACAACTTTATATATGAGTTTTATAGAAATTAACTTATTAAATACAATAAATTATGAATGTTGATTTATTTAATTTCAATTATTTAGATTTAAAAAATATTTAAATCCAATTATTGTCATTTTTTTATATTTTAATTATTTATTATACACTATTAATACCTATTTAATGATGAAAATAAACTCATAGAGTTTATGATTCAAGTTCAAGATATGAGTTTATGTCATTTTCATGATTTTTTTTTTAAATTCACGAGTTTAACAGCTTGATATATAGAAAGATGAACGGTGACACTTGATAAAAAAGGAAAGACGTCGGATATCTGCAGAAGTCCAGAAACTTACTAATAATACAGCTTTAATTTATTACTAACAATGATTGCAATAGATATAATAGATTAATTCAATTTCTTAATCAAGCATTAATCGCGTGAATTTCAATTCTATGAAAAAAAAATTATATTATAAAAGCCCGTTCATTCAGATTAGACCCTCGTAATATCTAAATTTAGATAAATAGTAATGAGTGCCAGACAATTGTACCAGAAAAAGATCAGTGTTAAGAATGAAATATACTATTTTAATGCCTTCAATTATGCATAATAAAACTTTTTACAATTTTTTATATTAATGTAATCTTATAATTGATTCATTTTGTGTCACTGAAGCGCCTTAAGGCGTTAATTGCAGATTTTTTGGGAGATGATATATATACTAGAGGCCTGAAATTAATAGCTCACATATTCTGGATATTGGATGAATACATATATAAACATTCACAAATGCCAATAAAGAATTTAATGTTCTTAATTGATCCCGAATTAAAAGAAAAATTAATAAATTACTCTTGAACTAAAACGCATAATTTACTTTTTCCACTGTACAATTTATTTTTTCCACTGTAGGGCCAAAGAAAACAAAGTTTACTCTTTCTGATTAGATACGTTCCCCGACGCGGAGATTCCCACATCATTCTACGAGGCCAAGAAGATTATTAACAGATTGGGCTTGAACAACCAAAAAAGTAATGCATACCCCAACGATTATATGCTATATTAGGGAGATAATGCTAGTAGGGAGACTTGTAAGCGACGTCACACATCGAGGTACAAAACAATTCGGAAGGGGGAAAAGCAGAAGAAGAAACCTGGAAAGATTCTCAGGTACTTTTCTTTAAAGCCCCGGTTATAAATATTGATTATGTCGTCCAAAATAGCTGAACACATGAGGTGTCATGAAGTTGATAAGAATGAAGATGGTAAATTAAGACATCCACAGGATGAAGAAGCCGAGAAAGCATTCGACTCAGACTTTTTATCTTTTGCAGCTGACCATAGAAATGTTTTGCTTGTTTTGGCGACTAATAGTTTTAATCCATTTGGAAATCTTAGCAGCATAAGTTATAGTATTTGACCAGTAGTCTTAGTTCCCTACAACTTAGCCCCTGGATGTGTATGAACCAAAGCTCCTTTGTTTTGTTTATGATCATTCTAGGAAAAAAGGCACCGAGTAATGACATCGATGTGTATCTCCAACTACTTATTGTGGAATTGCTAGACTTGTGGAATGTCTGCATCGAGACATATGACGTGTACGATAAGACACTGTTCAACTTGCATGCAGCTTTGATGTGGATGATAAGTGACTTTCTTGGGCTTGGAACATTATCTGGGTGGAATGTACATATTAGGACGGCATGTCCAGCTTACAATTTTGACTCTAACTCAGTGCGCCTTACCCATAATCGAAAGTGGTACTTCATAGTGTAACATCCTTAAATTTTTAGAACTTAGAGTTAGTTGTAGCTTAATTTTAGTTAGTCAAAGAATATAGAATATATATATATATATAAAGTTAAAAAAAAAAGGCTATTCAAAAGAAAACTAAATACAAATAAAATACCCTATCAAGATAATTATTTAAATATGAGTATATGTGTGTAAATTTGTCTTACTATTGGCAGAAAAAAAAAATACAAAAAAAATTATTATAAAAAAAAATTGCTGCTAGTAATTTGAATAATACTATTATTATTTTTATAAAAAAAAATTATTATTATTTTAATGAGACCAAACCCTAACCCTATCCTTATAAAGACCTCCTTTTCTTTCTCATTCCCCAACCCTAGGCGCCGCTCAGGTCCGAACTCCAGAGGTATTCTTATTCTGATTCATTCTTTTTCTCTGGTTTAATTTGTGTCTTGGCCCCCATATCTGCATTATCCCATTTGCTTTTTACTGTAGCATGTCTTATCCTCTTGTCTTTTCAACTCTCTTCCCAGTGTTGTGCATTACTCCTTCCCAGAGCGCACAAGCTTTTCGTTTTCTTTTGGCTAAGTACATTTATTTTTCAACAATCATTACCCAACTCTGCCTCTCTACTTCACTGTGCGTCTGTGCAATTAGTATCTATCGATTATATATATATATCTAAATAGTCTTCACACCCTCTTTATTTTTGACTTGAATATGCTTTACTTCCCTTCGTACAAGAAAAAAAAAAACAAAACAAACAAACTGATTTCGTGTAGTGCGTGAGTGTGTGTATAAATATATATATATATATATATTGTCTTTATATTGACCATTCCACACTCCTTTGTATTTTTTTTTTCTTTTGTCTTTATCTCATAGTTTTCTTTTTCTTTGTCACCGTGGCTACCTATATATATATATGGATACTTTCCCTTGAGAGACAATTTTCGTTAACCACTGTACACACATACACAAAGACTTTATGTTTAGATCTCATGATTTTTATTATTTTTATATAAAGAAAAACTTAACATAAAAATTTAAAACGAATATGTGGCAATTGATATGTATGTGTGTGTGTATATATATATATATATATATTAAATTTTTAGAAGGGCAGATCTATGTTTAGAGTAGAAATAGAGTGACTATAGAATGGATTTTAATTAGTATATTAATAGATATTTATATGTGTGACTTTGTAGACTCTTGTTAAGAGCTTTGGAGTAGCTCTTGCGTGCTTACCTGTGAGCTAGGGAGTAGAGGTAACTCTGAATATTCTTCCATATACTTGTGAATTGCGTATGATTGTGAATGACTATATTTTTTTTAAAAAAAGAAAAATGGACTGAATTATATGTATATGTGTTTGTATTATAAATTCTCAAATAAGTAGTGTTACAAGTAAATTTCTATATAACTCATTGTGTTCATATAATTAATAATTTAATGATAATTAATGTATTATGGGATTATTATTTCTTTTTTTAGCATGTTTGAATATGTGATGATATTTGATATGAATGGAAGTATGAATTATTGTACTTTTCCTTTTTATGATGTTATATTTATTACTGTCATGGCGGTTGCATCTGTGATGGGTTGGAGTGAGGAGGAATTTGTATGTTGAGATCTTTTACCACGTGGTATGCCATCACTCGGTGCACAGTGGATGGTACTTGTCAGGGCCCCTTCTTCCATGTTTTCCTTTGGCCGGGATTTCATTGGAGCTGTGGGACATGTGACACCTCCTTAGTTGTATCCTTTTAAGGAGGGGAGCCATAGTCCAGACTTAAGCTCTACACCTTTGGCCGGGTGTATCTTAAGAATTGGTGAGCTTGGGACAATCCAGTCAAATGGATAGGTTTCTGTTGGACTATGTGTTAGCCTATGGCTCCAGTCAGCGGAATAAGGATGGACGGTGATATAAGGGAGGTTGCATATTGCATATTGCATATTGCATAGTTGTATGTTACATGTTGTGATGAAAATACAGATTGATTAAACTTGTTTTTGGTCTTGTATGAGAATTATGGTATATATGAATATATATGTAATCAATTCCTTTTTATCATATGTGATTTGCTTGTGTACGGTAGAAGCTTTCAGTAGTTACTGAGACGTTGAATCTCATCCTATTATATTAACAATTTCAGGTGATTGTTCTAGTAGGGAGCAAGGGAAGGCACCTATGGAGTAAGCCTTGGAGGCTCTTTTGTGCTCCTAGAGCTCATGTTATGTCATTTTTATTGCCATGACCCTAAGACTTCCGCATTTTATTTTGTTTTGTTGAAATATTTTGAGGATTTGATTTAACATTGAGACGTGGGATTTATTTAAACTGATTTGTATTTTGATGGTTTGGATATTGAACATCCTTATTGACGATGTTTGAAATACTTTAGTTAAGTATTTGGCTGCTGTGAATTGAGGTATTACACATAGGTCATCGGAGGTTACTCAATGGTAAGCACAAGTTTAGACTGTAATGGAATCATTTCAATACAATACCGGAAAAAGAGGACCTCCTCATACTTTATCCGGTGCAAATATCTTATAGCAGCTTCAAGATGTTGAATTCAAGTTTGGAAAAAGTGACGATGTAGCAAAAGTAGGGTGAAAGACTAGTAATACTTCTGCTTATATGCCTCAGTAATGGCAGAAGATAAGCATTTTCTTTACTCTTCCATAGTGGAAATCTAATTTACCTCGACACAGCCTTGATGTCATGCATATTGAAAAAAAATGTATGCGAAACTGTGTTATACACGCTACTTAATGAACCTAGTAAGTCAAAGGATCATCTTCAAGCGAAGAAAGATTTACAAGCCATAGGTGTTCGTGAATATGTGTGGCCAGATGAGCATGAAAAATTTTAACCGGCAAAATTCACTCTTATAAAACCGAACAAGAAAGTCTTCCTCACAATGTTGAAGAAAATAAAAGCTCCTAATGGGTATTCAAATGACATTGCGCAATGTCTTGACATGTAGGCCCAAAAGGTTGTTAGGCTGAAGAGTCATTACTCACATGTTCTTATTCAACAATTACTTTTGCTGGCTATAAAGAATGCACTGCCTCCTGATGTGTCCATCGTTTAGGGGAGTTGTGTTCTTTCTTCCGGAAGTTGTGTTACAAGGTTTTGATTATTGAGGAAATTGTTCAACTGCAGTCTAAAATCATTCTTACACTTTGTCATTTGGAGATGATTTTTCCTACATCCTTTTTCACTGTAACGGTTCACCTGACAGTCCACTTTGTTCATGAAACAGAGCTCGCTGGCCCAGTTTAATATTGATAGATTATCCTATTGAGAGGTACTCATTTTACATATATGCGTCAACATTACTTTCTAAATTTGCTAGTCGCCCATTTCAGCATTTAGTTTCATTTTTCCTTCTTTACTTTATTGGTTTCATAGGAAATTGAAATCTTACATAAGGAATAGGGCGTGGCTAGAAGGTTCTATAGCTGAAGGTTACATAGGGAATGAGATCATGTATTTTTGCTCAAGGTATTTTGATGACATTGAGATAGCTTTCAACTGATCACCTCGTGTATACGATTGTCCTGAACCTGAGCCATTATAAGAGAGTTGTTAATCCGTCGTGTTGGAAAACCAATTGGAGGAAGTGAGAACTTGAAACTAACAATAATTGAGAAGTTGCAAGCACATAGACATATATTGATTAATTGCACTCAAGTTTAACCCTTCCTTCAGTAAGAATTGTATACTCATATATTATTCTATATATTTATTTACATTTCATGATCACCTTCCCATGATTAATTGCAGGGAATTCAAAACTCATGTGAAGCATCAACTCAGGATCTGTACATAAACATCCTTCGAAGTTGACAAAAAGGTCCACAGAGAATTCCCAAGTTGATTTGCGTGTAGAATACTAAATGACCACAACCACACTAGCTAAAATTCAGAGATCTCATAATCGGCCCTCTTCACCATGCAAAAAGGTTTACAGCATACAATGTCAATGTTTTCAAGTTTTGCATAGTTTCACAAGATCAACGATTGCAAACTCAATTTGGGTGTTTATGGCACCTTTGGGACAAGGAGTTATGTAAGCAGTAGTGATTGCAACATGCAGTTCGAAGGTGTCCCTCACTATGGAAAGCTTCTTGATGTCGATGAACCAAATTACTAAGGTCGTTTCACTGTGACATTGTTCAATTGTTTGTGGGCAAATATGACAACTTCTCGAGGACTCACAACTGATGATTTAGGCATCACATCAGTAAATTTCTCCCGGTCAATTCACACTAGTCAATCTGAAGATGATGAGCCATATATTCTTGCCTTAGAGGCACACCCGGTTTATTATGTTAAAGATGAGAGACACAAGGATTAAAACATGGTGGTTCACTTAAAGCCTCAAGACCTTTACGACATGGGTAATGGTGATAACATTGCCTAAGAGAGTGAGTCATTCCAGCATGCCAATTTTGAAAACTTCTTCCTTAAAGGAGATGACAATTTACATATAGTTCGGTATGTTTTTATAAATTCACATCATTTAAATTAAATTTTCTACAAAATAATACCACAGTAACATTTTATCCACACATTTTTTGTAGGGATGGCGACAAAGAATGATTAAACAAATTATGTTTTTATTCTTACAAACCTTAATTATATATATTTTTAAAAAAATTGGACCAATATTTGTAGTGGTTTCAAAACCGTTACAAAATAAAAAAACAGCTGCTACAAATGTTGAACTGTGTTCGCCGTTTAGCTTCCGCAAGCATACGAGTCGCAAGTAATAAAGTGATGAGTAAAGATCGTTCCCACGAGGACTATGACGAAAGTGAGCTAAGGAATGCAATCATGTGTTCAAGTAGGTTGAATAGATTCATTTGAAATCAATTAAGTTGAGCCAAACATGTTGTTGTGTGGGAAAAAGAAGTTTCAAAAGTTATTTTGATAAAAACTAAGAATTACTGAACAAAACTCTGATTCTTTTGAATTCAATCAATTATACCAAGCCTAGAATTGTTCATCCCCTTTGTATTTCATAAACTTAATTCCTTTCCTCTCCAAGAATCCTTTCATGGGATATATATATATATATATATGTCAGTCTAAGGTTCACCAGCAATTGGTTAAGCTCTCTCAAGTCATAACCAAATTTATATCCTCCTTTAACATGAACAATCTCTTGCTACAATTAAGGGAAAATAATCATTAAGTAACCACCTTAATTTGACAATGCTAGGTTAATAACTATATCTCTATGTTACTAACAAACCATCCGTTTAGTTCTTAAACTTCAAATCTAGCATAATTCTACCAAAGTTCTACAATTAAATTAACTCTCTCAAGCTTAATTTAATTGAACAAATTATCCACAGTGATGGCCAATCACGAATATCAGAAAAACAGGGTAGAATTAACATATATATGCCATTAGATACTAAAAGAGAGAAGGAATCAAGTTTAATCCATACAAAGGTTCAAAAACAATCCTAGAATGAAAACCTTAGCTACTCATGTTCAAAAATGAATCACAGATGTCAACATTTAGTGCAGCCATATCAGAATTACAAAGGAGAAATGGAATGAGTACAGAAAAACCAAGAGAAATTGAGTTGGAATCTCTTTCAATCTTCAATCCCACTTGATTTTCTTGAGAAAACCCCTCTCCTTTGTTTGGAAATGCTCCTTAGCCGCCTCACAAAACCTTTGAATGACAAACTCCTCTTTTCCTTTCAGCATTTTCCTTTTAAATGACCTAGAAACAAAACGCACAGCTGTCAATTTCGCGTTTTGGCTGCAGCCCAAAAATTTCTGGAGGTTTTCTTGCTGCAGCCAGCCAATTTCTAGGCTGTAGCCAAGCATTTGTCTTCAACTCTTTTAGCTTTTTCAATGATGCAATGGTGTTTTGCTCTTCTTCCCAACTTCTTAATCAATGATTTGTGCTTCCATTGGCTCTTGAAGTATCTCAAGTGTGATCCTATGAACACAAGAAAGTCTATACAAAGCAAAGGGTGATGTATGACAGCAAAATATTCACATTTAATCAAAGAATTATACCCTTTTTAACCAAACACTCATTAGGCACATTTCCTTCACACTTCAATCTTCATATACCCATTAATCAATCAACAAGTGTGATAAATTAAGTGTAAATGTGCCACTTTGATATGAATTTCACAATGCTAACAAACCGCTACAAAGAATGTCACATAAACTGCTACAAATACCAATCGCTACAAAAACAGTCATATTAACTGTAACCCCTACCTTATAAACAATAATTATGATTTGAAAATACATAATTAAGATGAAATAGAGACCAATAATAATCAAACTCATTTACCATCCCTTTCTTACGGTAGAGTTTTCACAAATTCTTTCAAAAGTTTTTTTTAAGCCTGGTCTCAAATTTCACAATTCAAATATTACTACTCTGCGCAGTTAAATCACATTAATATACCAGAGTGTATAACAAAAATCCTGGCAAATCCCGGGTTTCATATAAATACTAAGGGTTTACTATTTCCCGTAAAGGGGATTACACAAAATGTATCCCAAAATAATATACACCGATTATACAGTGATCCTCAATCCAAAATAGATAACCAACAACCAAAATAAAATTCTCCCTTATGAGTCATATCCGCCCTTGGTCATCTTCTTTCCCTTGGAGCCGGTTGCCCTGTCTGAAGGTTAGTCAAAGGGAAGAATAAGATTCGAAAGAATCCCAGTAGTAACAGATCACTCATATAATATGTAATCACAAAGCATGCAAATAAATCATCACACAGCATAGCAGCATGAACACATATCACACCCCACCCTCATCTCCTTTTACCGTCGGGAGGGCACGCAGTCCTTACCCAATCCGTTGTTAGCAACTCAGGGACTGTTGGCGTGGCAGTGCACACACATAGCATTTTGGCCCATAATAGCCTTTTGGCCCACAAATAGCCTTTCGGCTCACATATCCACCGACTTGCAGCATCCAAAATCATCACAAACCAATTATATAACACACATACAATGCATCGCATATAAGAGAAAGAGTCACTACCTTGTTCTTTTTCGGTGTACTCTGGCACCGTCTGTTCACGTACAAGGCAAATATCAAACCCTATAAACCAAAATCAAGGAGGACAGGTTATTCCCTATTCCAAGTTCTTATCTTCATAACACTTTAAATTGGTTATCATTTGAACTCTTTGGGTGGCTAATGGAAGCCTAGACACATGCCTAAAAGGTTAGAAGAACTACCCCAAATATCCTTTTTTTTTCAGAAGTATTACACTGATTTTTGACTCATGCACTCGAGTGAAAAAAGCCTTACTCGAGTGATGAGACAATTTGTGTCCGAGTGAGAACAGCTCACTCGTGCGAGTGCTCGGCCAAGAGCAACAATTGAGATAGAAAGTAATCACACCACTCGAGTCCTGAACCCAACACTCAAGTGGTAGCCTCACACTCACCCGAGTACTAGAAAGTGAGGCACAGAAAGTGATTACCCGAGAGCAACAAAAATCCTAGAGGGGAAGGTGCACTCGAGCACTAGCTCGGCACTTGAGTGATGGCATAGCACTTACGGGTGCTGAGACATACTCTTGCAAAATGGCTAGCTAGTGATGACTCGAGACGCGGCCATACAATGCACCATACTCTATCACTCTAGTGATGTCCCTTATCACTCGCAAGTGAAAATGTGCACTCTTGCATCCTGGCATAAAAGTGAGACCAAAAACGAAAGGAAAAGGGAAAACAAGATGCTGCATTCAAGTGACATCCTGATGCACTCGAGTGAGGCTTATCAGGAGCCAAAACCGCAGCAACTGACAGAATTTTCCAAATTCCTCACCAAAGTGTCCAATGGTTCTCAAGCTTCACAAACCACCTTTTTCCACACAAATTTTTATAAGAAACCCATTGGAAACACCAAAACAACCCAATTCTTATTCTAACATCAAGTTTTGGTTCTATGCACCACATTCTCACTCTTTTCCCAATTACACCAACATTTCCTTCAATGTTCCATCTAGCTCCATCAACACAGAGACACAATAAGGCACCAAATCCAGCCTAATACACTATCCAAATTGTCCATTCTAACACCATACCAAAATCAAGGCAGTATCACAAATTTCCAAAACTTGACTAATGATCATAATAAATATATCAATAGAGAGCTCTTTCTTACCTCTTCCTCTTCCCAAAATTAGTTTCTTAATTCTTCAACTTTCAAATTCCTTCAAGTACTCAAACACCGCCTTTCAAAAATCTAAAACCATGAAAATGTAGCTCTCATCACCATGAACAACTTTAAAGAAGATGAGTTGTGCATACAAAGTCATATGGAACACAAACCTTGAGTTTTCTTCTTTCTCTTTCTTCCTTAAGTTGGCACGACAATGGAGAATGGAGAGAGAAGATGAGAATGATGAAGATACAGATTTTCCCCCCTATTCCATGCAACTAACTGACTTGAAGGGAGAGAGGAGAGAGGAAAAAATGTTAAAACTTTGACCTTGATCCAATGGCTTCCATATTACTACTTGTCATGGTCTTGTTTCTCCTTTCATACACACACATGAGCTCATTCACACATAATTCCACTCTCTTAATTAATCACTTAATCCTAACCATTGATCTTTGAGTTACCAAGGAGCTTTCTCTTTGATAACTGACCAATCGGTCGGTAACTTTCCGTTTTCCCATTTTGCCCCTGATTATGGCAATTCCACTTGAATTACCACTAAGCACATTTATTATTTCATTCCATATTACCATGCGCCCTCCCTCTTATTTAATTCAATTTAGATGTTAATCCATAATTGAACTTAAACACATGGTTTAGGCATTGATTCAAAACACATTCAGATCGTAATTCACATTCTATTCTTCAAAAGCGTCTATCAACAATAATTACATCTATTTTTGAAGTCATTAGCCCTTAATCCCATTTTTGGGTCATTACATTAACTGCTACAAATGTTACACAGATCCCTATAAATACCCCTACCACACCTCATTTTAAACACTCCTTCATTTCTTTCCACCCTTCTTCCCTATCATTTTCTCTCATTTGGGAATTTTTTCTGAAGAGCTAAAGAGCTGAGCAGGGTGATCAAATATGATAAAAAAATTTTAATTCTTTGATTTCAATATTTGTCTTCATTCTTATAATACTAATACTAATTATTTTTTCTTCTTGTCCACAAATTTAAGGACTTTTCCTCAACATTTTCAACATTCCTTCCATAATGATCAATATCTAGTAGACAACATAACAAATCCTTATCACCCACACATTCTCAATATTACATATATATAGTTTATACTTATCTAACTTAATTTAATCATTCTTCTCAAATAATAACTACTATCAGTTAAGTTACTTAAATAATAAACTATTCAATACAATATTATAACAATGGACTCAAATTATTGTATAATTTTTTTAATTTTCCCAACATTTTGTAGCGGTTTTAGAACAGCTACAAAGTTAAACACAAAATTGGATTAAATTTTTTGTGCTACTTTTAAAAATTCATCCTATATTAGTAGCGGTTTGATAATCGCTACAAAGGTTTTAGCGCCAATTTTTTAAAATCCCTTTGTAACAGTGGATTTTGTAGCGGTTTTTACAATCATTACTACTTTCGTTTGTAGCATTTTACAAATACACATTTTTAACCGCTATTAAACCATAGGTTTTTTGTAGTGTCACTTGTAAACCTTTTATTCATCAAACACTCCACAATATATAAGTCCTATTTTATTAATTATTAATTGTAATTGTCAAGCGTCATCTATATATCATCGCTTATGTGGTAGTATCAGTTATATCAGAGCATGCATATATCTAGTGATAGATTAAGCCACCAAGTATGAAATGAAAAAGTGCTCAGCTTTCGTTATACGGCTTATTGCACCCACCAGCACAGTGGGACTCTATATATATGTGTGTGTGATGTATGTATACATACATATATGTGTATATATGAACGCACAAATTGCAGAGATATTATACGGCTGCATGAACGGAGAGGTTTGTTTATTCATATATGTATATGAATTGCAACACAAATGAAAAGCAGACCAACACTTAATACATATATTCACTGCAGCAGAGCAGACACATATGATTTAATTATTGAGATTCACACACAAACAAACATAATGTTTATTCAATCACGTCGTATTTATTTTCTGAGAAGACGACACAACACCAACAGCCACACAGGTTATGCGTCGTATGATGTACGTACGTACGTAGATCATCGCATGATTATTCAAATTGCAGAATCAGATGATGACGACTTAGGCTTGAATTCCAGAGTCATAAATAGCTCCAACGTTCCAGTCAGCTGGAATCACATGGTTGGGTGACTCCACCCAAGTCTGGCTCCCACTGAATTGCACCCTCACCTTAAATGGTCCACGTCGCACGTTTGTCAAATCAAACACTCCCCCAAACGATCTCCCCAGTGGTATCCAATTCCTACCATTATTCTGTTTCTCATTGTCATCAGATGACCACAATTAACTCGTACATATAACAATTAGTTAATTAGTAGTACCTTAACAAGCAGTAATAATTAACTTTTGAGAGTTTCTTACATTGGATATCTGAAGGGCAACGACGTCGTTGGAGCCAGGCACGTAGATGACGGCGATATTGAGGTAGTCAGGGAATCTGCTGTCCTCGTTGATCTTGATCTTAACGTCGGATCCATCGAAAGCACATGTGACCCTCCTGTATTGGATGTCAACGGTGTAGTTTCTCCTGAGCTGTTCCGAAGCAGTTGCGTTCACTCCAAGTCTTAAGAAACCATTAAGACTCACAACGAAGTCAGTTCTGTCTCCTAAGCCCATGTCAGTTGTCGCTATCGTCACCCCGTTCGTACTGCATAATTGTGTATCCTTGCACCTTACCTGAATAATTACAACACCATTATCGTTCGTTACATTATTGAACAAACACGTATATATGTATAATCATTATTGAAGATATGTGTTTAATTTGTACAGTCGTTAATTAATTAGTCCGTCAAGACGACACACTTACTTGGTAGCAGGCACCGCATCCAGCGCCGCCTCTCCATAGCGCATCAGACACTCCGGCCACCCTCCCTGAGTTTTCAGTCCTCCCGTAATCGCCAAATCCACAAGCTCCGGCTGATAACATCATATGTATGTATGTGTGTCATTTCGTCATCAATAATAATATTTAGAAGCGCACACGATATCTTAAGAATATAAAACTAAGCAGCAGCAAAATAATAAGAAAAAAAAAACAACCACATGTAAGTTTTTGTACTTTACTACAACTGATAAATGGAAAAATATTACAAGAACCTGATTAAAAACCAAGTGAAACAATAAGATCTGATTAAACAAAAAACAATAGTAACTTACAGTGGCCTCATTAAAAACAAGTGACATCATAAGAACTCGATAGAAAAATATTACAAAGACTTGGTTAAGAATCAAATAAAATTATAAGAACTTGTAGATTGCTTTTCAAAGTAAGATAGAACTCATGTTGCAAGCTACTAGCCTCTAGGCTGAGCCATGGCTTTGCATATAAACATGGTTTTGATTTTGAATACACAGAGGGTGATGCGTGTGTGTGTGGAGAGAGGAGTAAATAGAGAGGAGTTTTACGTACTTGGGGTTCCATTTCCATCATAGGTAATGTAAAAAGTGGCTCTGGAGTCTGTGAATTGGGAGAGGCATAGAGCAGGAAAGAGCAACACACAAACAAGGACCACTTGGTATTTAGAATGAAGCCCCATTGCTAAATCTATGGCAAATTCAAAAGAGAGCAAATATTGAAACTATGAACTTTATATGTAAAGTATTGGGTTTTGTGGTTTGGCATGTCAGAGAGACGTGGGTGGTATTTATAGGTTCTAATGGAGGCCTTATGCATGTATTGTTGTAAGGGACATTGTTTTTGTTTTTTCTTTTTTTTACCTGAACATGTAAGGGACATTGTTTCAAACTTCTCCTACGGATTGGCTTTCAATGTAGGCCCTACCAGTCTTGATATTTGTTTGATGTAGTCCAGGGGGAAAAACACATCATCATCTCGATCATATGCGTGTATCTATATAATATCAATATATGTCATCTCAAGTTTATTGATTATCTATTTATGAATACAATGCCAAATTGCCTATCTGGGCATTAATTATTACAACATTTTTAATAGGGAGAATTGTGAAAAAAATATCCCAGTGAAAACTTAATTGCCAAATGGGACTTTGATGTGCAAACGATCTTCTAGGTGTGCAAAATATCTTCCCCTGTGTGCAGAAGATCTTTCCCCATGTGCACAATATCTTCCCCCCATGTGTAGACGATCTTTCCAGGTCTCATTTGGCAATTAATTTGCCAATGAGGTCTTTTTTCACAATTCTCTCCCTTTTTAATATTCCCTCTTACTTAAAATATAAGTCACTAAAAAAATAATGTTTCTTTTTTTGATTTTGTCTTTGTAGTTAATGTTTTAATATAGCCCATTGCTCTGGCAAAAAAAGTATTTAACTCATTGTATTTTTTTCTCGTCTTTAAAACCTCATTTAATATGAATAAAGCTAGAAAAAAATTTCAATTTAAGGTAAATTTAATGTGTTAATTACAATTTTTCAATTCCAATAAATTAGTTGAAATGATTTAGATTTTGGAGAGGCAGTATATAATATTGTTGTCAAACTCATGAGTTGACCGTAAGTTGACTGTTTTTACATTTTTAGCTTACCAAATCTAGTCGAGTCACTAATATAAACTCATGACCTTTGTAAACTCGGTTAAACTCATGAGTTTATGCATCGAGTATAATGTTTTTATGTTTCTAGCTTTCATAACCGTATTAACTTTTTTTATTTGATCATGCTTAGCGGCTTTATATATGAGTTGTATAGACATTTCTTTATTAAATATAGTAAATTATGAATATTGATGGATTTAATTTTAATTATTTGGATTTAAAATATATTTAAATCAAATTTTCATCATTTTTTTATATTTTGATTATTTATTATACACTATTAATACCTATTAATCATAAAAATAAACTCTTCCGAGTTTATAATTCAAGTTCACAACCTTAGTATATAGAAAGATGAACGGTGACACTTGATAAAAAAAGAAAGACATCGGGATATCTTACAAGTCCAGAAACTTACTAATAATACGGCTTTAATTTATTACTAACAATTATTGCAATAGATATAATAGATTAATTCAATTTCTTAATCAATCATTAATCGCGCGAATTTCAATTCTATGAAAAAAAATATTATAAAAGCCCGTTCATTTAATTTAGACCCTCGTAATATCTAAATTTAGATAACTAGTAATGAGTGCCAGACAATTGTACCAGAAAAAGATCAGTGTTAAAAATGAAATATACTATTTTAATGCCTTCAGTTATGCATAATAAAACTTGTTACAAGTTTCTATATTAACGTAATCTTATAATTGATTCATTTTGTGTCACTGTAGCCCCTGAAGGCGTTAATTGCAGATTTTTGGGAGATGATATATATACTAGAGGCCTGAAATTAATAGCTAACTTATTCTG
The DNA here is from genome assembly GCA_963210345.1 of Inga oerstediana. Classification (NCBI taxonomy): domain Eukaryota; kingdom Viridiplantae; phylum Streptophyta; class Magnoliopsida; order Fabales; family Fabaceae; genus Inga; species Inga oerstediana. The sequence goes on from OY723409.1 coordinate 59,800,672, forward strand.
GATGAATGCGTATATAAACATTCACAAATTCCAATAAAGAACACAATGTTCTTAAAGCATGATTGGGATCATGATTAAGGATTCTAAAAATGCTTATACACGTAAGTCGAGACAACACCCATTTCATATATTTATTTCGTATATTATAAATCATGATTGAGAAGTTATTTTTGAAAATTCCATTCGCTATTCCAAATAAACACTTAATTGATCTGAATTAAAAGCAAAATTAATAAATTGCTCTTGAACTAAAGCATAAAATTTAATTTTTCCACTGTCGGCCAAAGAAAACAGAATTTACTCTTTCCGATTTGCAACTTGCTAAAGAAGAGTACTGTCTTATCTCAAGATTGATTGATTGAAATTTAACTTGTACAATTTTGTAGTTCCAATGATTGAACACTTGACTTTCGAATATAATTTACTGGCCAAGAGATTCTTACAAGTCTACTTGGTTAGGATGCATTGCACGTAATGTCTTTGTGCGAAGATAAAGTGTCTGTAGACTACTCTTTAACAGGTTGCAAATCTGATATAACAGATTTAACTATGAGAAGATAAGTTTATTTTATTTTTTATGAATTCTAAGACAGCTAGTAGTTTCACACTTTCACTTCTAATTCCTAATCGCTTATATAGCTTTAGTCCTTTTAGAGTATTTGTAAATGTTCCGGTCCTTATGCTTAATAACATAAATAGGCTATCCTTTTAGGAACTCGCTGTTCTGATGTTATCCCGAATTTTTTTTATTAGGATAATGACATTTATACAATTGGTAAGGGTGTTGATTACAATAAAAGGTCAAGAATTATAGGATTTTCAGAGAAGCTAGAATCAAACTAATAATATTAGAATTAAAAGGCTGAAAAATTATTTTGTAAAATTAAAGTATCAAAATAAGATATTACATAAAATTAGAGTATAACTTTTCCTCAATCAAACTAAGACATTAATGAGCCCGCCCCGCAATAATGCATAATCTCCTCCCTTAGTCTCTCTTGGGACGTGTGACGTTTAATCATTAGAAATTTAGAATCTGGATTCAAGAAGCCAAAGATGATGATATTGTCCTCTATCTTATTAAAAAAAACCCAGTAAATTACACATTCTAATGCTTCTGAAATAAGCAACGCGCAAAGGGATGGATATACAGATTACCTACAACAATTCCTCTACACGCACACACCTGTGAAACTCATATCAACTTTTTTTTTGTACTATAGATAATTTTCAGTAAATAACTATGGACTAATTATTCATTCTTAAAGCATATTAAAGCATAACATGGGTTTTGCTTCCTTCAATTAGATTTTTTTTATCGTACGCACAATCAGAAAGATTGAACCACTGATAGCATGCTTAAGAAGCATAATATAGAACCGTGGCTAAAGGAAAAGGAAAACAAGACGTGCACGTGCAGTACACAGCTACATATTCATGATTAGATCAAGGGTTAAGTAGCAAATTTGTCCCGGAAGTATGGGTCTAGAAGCAATTTTGCTCTTGAAGTTTTTTGGGGATCAATTTCGCCCCGGAAGTTTTAAAACGTAGCAATATTGCCCTTTTCCGTTAAATAACAAATGTTGACTATTAAAAAATTGACGTTGATTGTTAATTTTTTAACGGAAAAGGACAATATTGCTACGTTTTGAAATTTCCGGGGCGAAATTGATCCCCAAAAAATTTCCAGGGCAAAATTGCTCCTGGACCTATACTTCCTGGACAAATTTGCTACTTAACCCTTAGATTAAGGAAACTAATTAAGTTAGTTTGTATAACATGTATTTGTTAAAACACCCTAACCATCTTCCTTAATTCTTTTCTTCACTATCCTCCTTGATTATTGTTGAAGGAGAACAATAGGGGTAAATTAGAAAAAAATTGACAAATATGAAAACTATGTCTTATATTTAAGACCGAGATCAACTCTCTAAATATATCTTATATTAAAGACCGGAGGAGTATAATGTATATTAAATAGGGGTAAAGTTATCAAGTAATTGAATTTTAAGACGGAGTTAAAGAAGTTTAAGGTTTTTTTTATACGTGTGAAACATGCTAAAAGTGTCTTATAAATAAGATCATAGCAGTAACTTGTAAAATTCTGTAGTTCCAATGATTGAACACTTGACATTCTAATTTAATTTACTCGCCAAGGAGAGATTCTTATTACAACTCCACCTTCAAGGGTTGCATGGAATATCTTTGTGAAGAAAAAGTGTATGCTACTCTTTAACAAGTTGCAAATCTGAAAAGATAACTTATAAATTATATTTTTTTCTGCAAAGTTATAAATATAAGAAGATAAGTTTATGAAGGCCAAAAAACAAAAGACAAGTTTTTTTTTCCCTTATGAATTCTAAGGTAGCTATAGTAGTCTCACCCTTTTTTTTGTTGCTAAGTATATGTATTCTTCTATTATTAGAAGCAATCACTTAAATTACTTTAGCCCTTTTTAGAGTATTTTGTAAATGGTCCGTTCCTTGTGCTTAATAACATAAATAGGCTATTGTGCTTTTAGGAACTTGTTGTTCTGATGTTATCCCGAATTTTTTTTTATTGGGATAATGTCATTTATACTTGGTAATAAGGATGTTAATTACAATAAAAGATCAAGAATTGTAGAACTTTCAGAGAAACCAGAATCAAGCTAGTAATATTAGAAATAAAAGACTGAACAAATATTTTGTAAAATTAAAGAATCAAATTAAAATATTCCATAAAATTAGAGTAGCAAAATATAAGATTTCCTTCAGTAAAGGGACGTGTGCAGTTAATCATTAGAAATTTAGAATTTGGGTTCAAGAAGCCAAAGGGATTATGGTAATGTTCTCTGTCGGAAAAAAAAAAAAAACTAGTAAATTACACATTCTAATGCTTCTGAAATAAGCAAAGCGAAAAGGAATAGTTTACAATTATTTATCAATATAGAGTTGGTCTAGCGGTGTAAGGCCCCGTTAGATCCCTCTGGGTCTCTCCTTCAAGTCCCAAAGGAGACACTTGTATTGGGAGGGGAAACCACAAACCCCAAAACTTAATGCTGGTTGAAAGTATCAAAAAAAAAAAAAAAAGTTTACAATTATTTGAATTTTATATGATATATTGATCATTAATCTTTTTATTTGATAAAATAAAATCATTACCTACAACAACAATTCCTTTACACATACATTTGTGAAATTCACATATCAACTTGTTTTTTTGTACTATAGATAATTTTCGGAAAATAACTAAGGACTAATTATTCCTCTTTAAAGTATAACAAATATAAATCATCAAAGTGGGTTTTGCTTCCTTCAATTAGATCTTTTTCATACGCACAATCAGGAAGATCGAACTACCGATAGCATGCTTAAGAAACACAATATAGAACCGTGGCTAAAGAGAAAGGAATACAAGACGTGCACGCCCAGTACACAGGTACATATTCATAAAAAAAGGTAAGTATCATATAAACCCTAAACCCTAAATGCTTCTGAAATACTGAAAAAAAAAAGAAGATACTTTTTAGAGTAGCAGCTGACAATTAAAATAATAATACAATTTTTTTTCAAATTTAATTTAATAATAGTCTCGTGTTAGCTGGTATTTAATTTGACAATTAATAGTCTATAGTTTTGGGATGCAAACGTATCCTAGAGCTCGAGGGAATATATATATATACGGAGAACAATGGGAGTTGTTGGTATTGTGGAAACAAACTCAAATTCAACGGGTCAAGTGTAATCTATGAATTTGGGATAGATGACATACTATTCGTAATAATCGATCAGCCATAGATAAGGCACTAACCTTAAACCTTATAAGGAAAAAGATAGAAAAGAATTTTAAAATTGTAAAATCTTAAATCAGGTTTGTTATTAGGAGTTGATAAGAGAATAATAAAACTTAATAAGTAATTCATAACTCTTTTTTTTCTTTTTTTTTTTTTTGGAAAGACCTGATTTAAAATTTTACAATTTCAAAGTTATGTTTTTATCTTTTTCCCAACTATATATGTACTAGCGCTCATTCTTATAGATAAATGGTAATGAGTGCCAGACAATTCTACCAGAAAAAGATCAGTGCTAAAAATGAAATATACTATTATAATGTCTTCATATATGCATAATAAAACTTTTTAAATATTTTTATATTAATGTTATCAGATAATTGATTCATTTTGTGTCATCGTAGGTCCCCTATACGTATATTGTCATTTGGAAGAAGATACTCTCCTTTTCCTTTTTCTCATGTTCTTCTCATAATTCCATCTCCACCTTTAGATCATGAAATAGATGGTTTGCATTTGATGTTTTATAAAATTATTATTATAATATTTTATAAATCAGAATTTATTTATTTTTTCCGTATTGCAGTTATGAATAGTATAGACCATATTTTAAGTTTGCATTTGTTTATTTATTTTTATAGAAAAAATTTTATAAAATATTGAATTTTAACCATTTATTTTTTTTAATCTAACCGTGTATAAGAAATTATAAAAAGAAAATGAGAAAGGAAAAAATGAAAGAAACCCAATGCCACCAATAAACAACTTAACATTCTTAATTGAACCAGAATTAAAAGAAAAATTATTTTTAAAAAATTCCAACAAGCAAAATTAATAAATTACTTTTGAACTAAGGAGTATAATTTACATTTTCCGGTTTGCAACTTGTTAAAGAAGAGTGCTATCTTATTTCTGGATGGATTGATTGAAATTTAACTTGTAAAATTTTGTAGTTCTAATAACTGAACAATTGACGTTCGAATATAATTTACTGGCCAAAGAGATTCTTACACCTCTACTTAGTTAGGACTTAGGATCATGGAATATCTTTGTGAAGATTAAGTGTAGACTACTCTATAACAAGTTGCAAATCTGAAAAGATAACTTATAAATAATATTTTTCCTGCAAAGTTATAAATATGAGAAGATAAGTTTTTTTTTTTTTTTATGAATTCTATGGGAGCTAGTTGTTTCACACCTTCATTTCTAATTCCTAATCACTTAAATAACTTTAGTCCTTTTTAGAGTATTTTGTAAATGGTCTAGTTCTGGTCCTTGTGCTTAATAACATAAATAGGCTATTCTTTTAGGAACTGTTGTTCTAATGTTATCCCTTATTATATATTTTATTGGGATAATGACATTTATACACTTGTTAAGGGTGATGATTAGAATGAAAGATCAAGAATTATATAAATTTCAGAGAAGCTAGAATCAAACTAATAATATTAGAATGAAAAGGCTTAAAAAATATTTTGTAAAATTAAAGAATCGAAACTCAAACATTACATAACAAAAATCTAGAGGAATAAAGTATAATTTTTCCTTTTTCCTTTTTTTCATTAATCAACCCGGCCCCGCAATAATGCAACGGGTGATGTGTAAGCAAATTATTCAAATCCAGTTCTCTTGAATCTATGAATAAGGGATAGATGAAAATATTAATAACATATATATTTTGATTTTTTGTTTTCATTATTTATTTTTACGACGTTTTTCATTCTAACGTGACATAGTACTATTCATAATAATAATAATCGATCAGCCACAAATAAGGCTTTTAATGTGCTTTGGTTTCCTTAACATATACCCTAATCATAAATATTTAAACTACTTTATTGATGAAAATCTTTTAATATGTGTAATCAAGAGGGATATCCAAAGATAAACATATGCACCAAGCCACCAACTGATTGTAGATCCCATGATACACAAGAGAAGAGGTTTCTTTATTCATATATTAATAACAATTCCATCCGAAACGGAAAATAGTATAGACGAACACCTGTTACGTTATTTATTCATTCCAGCAGACATATATTTAATTATTTCAATATACTGTTGTTTGAAGAAGAAACAACACCAACAGCGCATAGCTTGCATTATTATTGTGTAGAGCCACACAGGTTACGTGGCTCTCTCTTCGCATTCTGCTTCTTATCTTAGACATGAACTTGAGAATCATAAGAAGCTCCAATCTTCCAATCTCCAGGAATGGCACTCTTGGAGGACTCAACCCAACCTGTTCTTCCACTGAATTGCAACCTCAGCGTCAATGGTCCGCGTGGTGCGCCAACTATATCAAACACTGCCCCGTACGCCCTCCTCATTGCCTTCCATTCATGGCGTTCATTCTGTTTCATTATCATTTCAACAAGAATTATAAGAACAAGAAGGAAATTAAAAATATAAGAACTATATGTTGAAAGTATCGTACGTCATAGATCTCAACGGCAGTGACGTCGTTCATGCCAGGCACGTAGAGAATGACAATAGCAAGGTAGTGTGGGTAATTGCTGGACTCGTGGATCTTGATACGCACGTTGTAGCCTGCATATGTACAAGGTACTCTCTTGTATTCGATGTCAACGACGCCGTATTTCTTGAGCTCGGCCGATGCACTTGGGTTTCGTCCCAGATCTTTGAAGGCATTTGGACTCATAATGAAGTCAGTTCTGTCTCCTGCACCGTAGTCCGTTGCCACCACCATCGTTCCATACTTACTGCATAACCTTGAATTCTTGCACCTTACCTGATGATATGAACACCACCGTTCATGAAACAATGACGTACTTTATTCGATATTCAGATTCAAAGTTTATATATATCCTATCTAAACAAGTAATATTGATTCAATTATAACATGTTCATATGGAAGACGTGCGTTTAATTTGTGTTGGGTTAAGACACACTCACTTGGTAGCAAGCACCGCATCCAGCTCCATTCCTCCAGAGCCCAGCCACAGCTGCCACCTTCCCATTGTTTACACTTCTCCCATAATATCCATATCCACATGCTCCACCTGCATATATTTACAAGGGTACGTACCCTATAAGTTAAAAGTAGCAAGCATATGCATCATCAAAAGTAAACTTCTCTCCAAAGTATATAAAAATTGCTTCCCTTGCATCAAGAGTGTGTCCTAATTAATAGTGTGCACACATGAAGTTATGGGTTCAAAGTTCAAAATATAGACTTAGAACTCATGCACGATGCAAGGGTGAGTGCAGAATATAGAGAACGTGATCATATGCAGAGAGGGGTAGGAGTTTAACGTACTTGGAGTTCCATAGCCATCAGAGGTAGCATAATATGCAGCTCGGGAGGGAGTGAAGCCTTGGGAGTAGCATAGTGCAGCTGGTAACAGCATCATCACACACACAAGGCCCACTTGGTATTTAGAATGAAGCTCCATTTCTAAATGCCAAATATTTGATCAAGCGCACAAACAAGAAAAAACTACGATAAATGTGTATGTATACAAGTACTTGAGTTAGGTTTACTGGTGAGGAGGCAAAGATGAGGAGAGGGTATTTATAGATAACAGTGGAGGCCTTGAGAATTGAAAAGGGAGCCTTATTCTCTTTGGAACACGGATTGGATCGGAATAATTAAGTGCACACCTGGACCATAGCGTCTAAATTCTGCGGGCGTCCCGAAACTATATACCTCTATATGATTACAATGCATGACAAATTGGCTATGTGTTCTAACTGCAACATTTTTTATGTAACAAGATCCATACCAACAGGCGAACTTGATTCAAAGATTAGGGGCTGCATATATATATTAATAACTAGATCTGGTGGCTAGGCAAAAAGGAACACAGGATGAACATTGATAGTGCGTACGTATTCAATTATATATATATATAATGATGGTGATTAATATCCACAGTTCCAATTTCTTAATTTTAAGCAAGTGTCTTTTCAAGAGAGGTGACACGTCTTTATCTCGTTTACTCATATCATCAACAATTTTGTTCTCTGTCAAACATATAATTGTTCTTAATTAATAAAGTTCAACATCAAGACTTGCACTTTAATTTCCTTAAAAATTATTTTTTTGTCCAACTGTCAATAGGCTGACTACAATTATGAGGCCTGATGTTTTTCCTTTTCTCCTTTTTTTTAATTATGTATCTAAATCATTAATATCGGAAAATATTTTAAATCATAAGCCGTTTTACCAACTGTGCGATTGCATTTCAACGGACGGCTTTTCTCCTTTTTTTTTAATTATATACCGCTGTTGACGATTTCTCCCCTCCACTTTTTTCTCATCTGGAAATTTTAAACTCATTATTAGCAATATAGGAATGTAAAATTTCTAACAAACCACGTTATTCATAACTAAGTTATGAACAACTACACTTAAATATTTTGTATAACGTACAAAAAAAAATGTATTATAACTCCACCTATGTTTATAGCCAGTCCCAAGTTCGGATAAAGAAGGAGGGTTGTATTCGGGTTGTTAAGTTGTTGCCTGTAAGTAAAGCGTAGTATGACTCAAGTAGAGTGAGAAGTGAGTGAGAGCCACTGCATCGTCACCCAAATGTAGTGTTACATGGTAAGGGCTACCGTTCTCTTCTGAAGGGAGGTGGCTAAAGAAACTAGTTCATGACAACAAGATCAAATTTGGTACTTGGAACATTGGGACTCTGAATGACAAATCTTGGAAGGTGGTGGGCGTAATGAATGATCGAAAGATTAATATCTTATGCCTCCAAAAAACTAAATGGTCAAGAGAAAGGTCTTGGGAAATTAATGGTTTTAAGCTCTGGAACACAGGTAAGGTCAATGGAAGAAATGGTGTTGGTATCATCACTGATAATGAATGGAAGACGAATTTGGTGGAAGTTAAGAGGGTTGAGAATAGAATCATTTCCTTAAGAATGATTTGTTGGGAAGGATACTATAAACATTATCAATGTGTATGCACATCAAGTAGAGGCAGAAGCACATCTAGAAAAGTTCTGGGAAGATATAGAGGGGCTAATTCAGAGTATTCCACTAACCGAAAATATTTTTATTGGAGGCAGGACCTCATGCAAGGGCTCATGGTAGCTTTAGATTTGGGGTGCTCAATAATAAAGGTCAATCTATTATTGATTTCTCCCTCACATATAACCTCAAGATTGTCAACTCTTACTTTAAGAAATGGGAGGATCATTTAATAATATATATATATATATATATATATATAAGAGTAGAGCCGTCAGGACACATATTGACTTCTTTTTGTTAAGGAATCCTAATAGAAGACTTTGTACTAATCTAAAATTGATCCCTAGGAATGGCGTGATAGCACATCATAGGGTTTTGGTCATTGATGTGAATATTAAGTGTGTAAAACAAAAGTACTGGCAAGTTTTAAACCCATGGGTCAAGTGGTGGCAGTTAAAGGGGGAGAAGCAGGAGATTTTTAAGAGAATTCTTTTGAAGGAGGGAGGTGGGAGTTACAAAGAAATGCTAATAACATATGGGAGAATAAGTCAAAAAAGGTCCAAAAGGTTGCTAAAGCAATTTTAGGATAATCAAAAGGTTTTAATCGGTAAGATAAGGAGACTTGGTGGTAGAATAAGACTGTTCAAGAGAAAGTCAAGCACAAGAAAAATTGTTTTAAAGCTATACACTTGTGTAATAACGTTAAAAATTGGGAAAGGTATCGTTTGGCTAAAAAGGAGACTAAGAAGGCAGTGAGTGAAGCTCGTAATAAAGCATATGAAGAGTTTTATAAGGAGTTAGTGGCAAAGGCAGGAGAGTGTAACATTTACAAGATCGCAAAGAATAAGGAGAGAAAATCAAGAGACTTGGACCAAATGAGGTGTACAAATGACTAAGAAGGCAAAGTTTTGATTATTGATGGAGATATTAAGAATTGGTGGGAAGCCTACTTTTATAAGTTGTTCAATGATGGAGAGAGAGGATCGCCTTGTGACTGGGAAGATTCGATAGCTCGAGAGGTGATCTCAATTTGTCATTTTATACCGTATGATTCAAGTTGGCGAGGTTAAGGAAGTTCTTAAGAAAATTAAAAATGGTAAAGTTATTGGACATGATGATATTCCTATTGCAGTTTGGAAATGTTTGGGTGAAGAGGGTATACGTTGTGGCTCACACAATTATTTAGTGAGATTTTATTATCCAAGGAGATGTTGGATGAGTGGAGAAAAAGTACTTTGATCCCTATTTTTAAGAATAAAGGAGATATTCAGAATTGTGCAAACAACCAAGTAATAAAGCTTATGAGTCATACAATGAAATTGTTAGAAAAGGTAATTAAACACAGGTTGGGGTTGGAGATTGATATTGCTGAAGACCAATTTGGATTTATGCCAGAAAGGTCCACAACAGAAGTAATTCATTAATTAAAGGGCTAATGGAAATTATCAAAGCAAAGGAAGGGATTTGCATATGGTTTTCATTGATTTGGAAAAAGTGTATGATCTTGTGTCAAGAGATGTACTTTGGAAAGCTTTGGAAAAGAAGGGGGCGCGGGTTGTATATATCAAAGCCATTTAGGACATATATGAGAGGGTTAACACCAATGTTAGAATGCCAAGAGGTATTATAAAGGACTTTTCTATGAGGATTAGCCTACATCAGGGATCAGCTTTAAACCCTTATTTATTTAACCCAATGGTAGATGTTCTAACTGAGCCTATAAAAGAGAAGATCTTTAAATGTATGCTTTTTGCGGATGATATAGTTATATTGGCTGAATCCAGGGAGGAATTAAATTCTAAACTTGAGATATGGAGACGGGCTCTGGAATTGAAGAGTTTTCTTCTGAGTAGGAGCAAAATTGAATATATGCATTGCAATTTTGATAAGAGACAAGGTAGAAGTTAAATTGGGGGCCAAGTCGTTCCTCAAGTGACAAAATTTAGATATTAGGGATCAATTATAGAAGAAGATGGTGAAATTGATAAAGATGTTAATCACAAATTCAAGCTAGATTGTGTAAATGGAAAAAATATACTAGAGTTATTTATGATCGAAAAGTATCTAATAAGGTAAAAGGGAAGTTTTATCATGTGCTATAAGACCACCAGTAATGCTATATGATAGTAAGTGTTGGGCTTTAAAGGGATATCATGAACATAAAATGGAGATAGCCGAGATGAGGATGTTGGGATGAATGTGTGGTTATACAAGAAAAGATAACGTTCGTAATACTCATAAAATGGTAGAAAGTTATTTGAAGTGGTTTGAACATGTTCAACAAAGGCCATTGAGTGCTTCGATGAGGAGGGTTGCTCAAGCAGTATAGAGTCTTATAAAACGAGGTCGAGGAAGGCCGAAGCGGACGCTTAATAAGGTCATAAAGAGGGATCTTTTGGTTAACAATTTATCTAAAGATATGGCTTTTGATAGAGCACAATAGAATCGTACAATCCATGTAACCAACCCCACCTAGTGGGATAAAAGCTTTGTTATTGTTGTGGTAAAAAAAATGTATTAGATTTGTTGCATAGTGATGTTATATAATTGAAAACATACTTTTAACAACTTTTGAAATAAAGTAACTTTTTGATTGTCATGATAAAAAATACTAAACAAGTTTCAAATAGTACACATTGAGACCCTCATGCACTTACACTACTTTAACATAACACTGGGCGGGGCAATCAATTGTTTAGTTCATGTTGAGGTCAACTATTTACTGAAGTTATCAATAGCGGTGAGGGAGGTGAAGCAAAATGATTTCTCTTATTAGAGGCTAGACGGGTCGTTTCACTTTCATTTTTTAATTTTTTTGAGGAAAAAAAATTGAAGTCATTCTATATAGTTTGAGTGTGTAATCTAAGCCCTTCCTTCTTTGTTTTGTTTTGTTCCCATTGTCCAGCTGTCATTATAACTTGTCCGTTGTCCACGCCTTCTGTGCAAGACCAAATAAGATGGCAAACGCCATCCCTTTGTCTTTTAAATTTTTTTTTTAAAAGTTTTAACAATTCTTTGGACTCTGTTACTTTATATATGGTGTGCTAGTTAAATTTTTTTGCCTGTGTTAATAAAAATTGGAACGCTTCTCAATTAATACTTTTGTATTTGAATACTAAATTATGTACTACTACTATATTTTAAATTGGCTTTTCTTTTACCTGCTCCAGCCCAAGTCTATTATGTGACTTCCGAGCCCTTTTTTTTTATATTATTATCTGTTAATAGGCTCAAGGCCCGCGGCGTGGCTCCTCCCAATACAAGCGTCTTCTCTGGGACTTGAAATCAACTTCCATGCCTTTTTAGTCAAAGTCAAGCGCACTACAATATATTTTAAATTCTTTTGAATTATTTCTTATTCATATTTTAATAAAAGTTCATGTAATTGTGAAGAAAAATATAATTTTTTGGAAACCAATATTGTAAAATTTAATATTGGATATCCCAATAATTCTGTATTTATTATGAATATACTAATTATGTGGATGTCCATTGACTCTTATCATAAGACATGTATTTATGCATTGGGTAGTTCTATTTCAACTTACTCTCCTGATCACATGTTTTACTCACACAAATGTTATCATTCAACCAAAAGGGAGATCTTTTATCCCTAGGCGGTCTATGTGACACCCTTGCATGTTGATCAGTGTCAATATTAGTCCCATTACCTGGGGTATCATCACTTGCACTTAGATTCATGCCTTGTTGTTTAGTATGCCCCTGTTTTGTATCTGTCAAAGTAGGATAATGTGTAGATTCATATGCAAGATATTCAATGGTGGGCTTTGCAATGCATAGTTGCAAATTAAAGATTTCAACTGGATGTCAACAATGTGTTTCTTCAAGGAATTTTGCATGAGGATGTATACATGCGAGTGCCACAATGACTTGATCAAATTGGACAAAATAAGGTTTGCAAGTTAAACAAATCATTATATAGACTTAAACAAGCTTCCTAGCAATGAAATGACAAGCTCACTGAGGCTCTAGTAAAAGGGCGTTTTCAGCAAAGTAAGTATGAGTATTCATTGTTCATAAAACAAGATAACAAGGATACAGTACAAAAAAAAATGATTTAGTAGCAGTTAAAAGTGTGTTTTTTTTTTTTTTTTTGCGTACAAAGGCAAGCGAAGCTTGATGAATTACAAGAATGCTACGAAGTCAGCATCACCAAATGATCTCGTGGCAGTCCACCACAGTCGATCTCAAATAGCTGGTTGCATTCCACTGGAGGTGTTTCTATCACCAAGAACTCCTGATTACTCAACTGAGCATTCCTCGCTAGATAGTCAGCGCATCGGATAGTCTCTCTGTGGGCATGAGTGATTGCCAAGTCCCAGTCGCTGTAAATAAGGGATCTCATCTCTAAGATTACATCAATCAGAGGATGATCAATGCCTCCATCTCCAAGGACAAGCCAAGGAATAAGAGCATTTTTGCTAATTTCCAGAAGAGATGACCACACTCCCTCCTCTTCAAAACACTGGTATCCCCATAAACAAAAGTCACCAACATTGGATCTTGGTTATTCTTCCCGGAAATTTTACAATGAAGGAGTTGAGTACTCGAAGTAATATAATGAACCTGGACATCCCCACTATTCCATAACACCCAAATACCTTCGGCATACCCAGTAGCTTCAATCCTCAACCAATATGTAAAACCCAGTCCTCTCACAATTTTATTCGCCCTATTGCCACTGACTCTTGGCTTTAATAACCCCATGACATTAACACCATACTTCTTGACAATATCTTTAAAAATACGTGGAAAAGCTCTACCACAAGCTCCACGACAATTCCAAGATGACACTATCATAGGAAAATAAAATAAATTGCATCTTGGAAAAATTATGGAAACTTACCCGTCAGGAGGTTCACTATCCAGCAAAACCTCCACAAAAAGCTGAGACGTTGGATGCATCAATGAAACCGTCCCTTGCTGAACTAGAGAGCTCTCCACGTGATTTAGTGGATTCAGCACTATTTCACTATTTTTTATGGAAAATTCTGAGTTAGAGCCTATGCCTTTCCCATTAGAATTCAACAAAGAATTCTTATTCCCTACACCACGTGAAACATCCACTTTCTCCACCACTATTTGCTTTTTGGCTTCACAAGGACCATTATTCTCTAAGCTTCCTCTCACAATACGATGCTCTCTAAGGGACCCACCTAATTTTTCTTTGTCCCCCTTTTGACTCCCAAGCACTTTCTCTTTATTCAAATCCACACCCAAAGCGTGAATCTTAGCCTTTTGACCGAGGGATATGGGTTTAATATTACCCAACACAACATCCCATTTATTCCCTCCAGCCATCTTTTTCTTATTCCTTCTGACCAGATCCTTGTCTTTAGCCGACAGCATCTCCTGCGCAATATGCTTCCCCTCCTCTACCTCAACGTCTCCTTTTTTACTCACAGCATTCATAAACATCTCGAGGTCCTCACCCACATCTTGATCCGAATCAACTAACGTATCAAAACGAGACTGAGTAGCAACGCCATCAGCCTTTCCTTCTGCAAACCTGGGCTGCCCTCTAACACCCACCCTACTTCTACCAACCTCCTTTCTTGGACGACGAAGTTTGCTTGGCTTGTGGACAAACATCCATGGCCCAAACTGATCCTCCTTCCCCGGAATATGATTTTCAGATGGCATCTTCAGAACCGCTCCCTTTCCCTGCCCTGAGACTTCCACTGTGCTTGCGTCTTCTTGTAACAGACTCCACTGACACTTCTCCTTTCTGTGACCATATCTACCGCAGGAGAAACAAATAAGATCAAGCCCCTCATATTCAATGTTGAACAGAGCATCTGTAGAAATAATCCTTGGGATAAGCTTCTTCTGTAGATCCAACTCAACACAGATCCTGGCATAACGTCCTCTACGAATATTAGTTTCCTCATCCTCCAGGTTTGCAATAGAATTCAGATCAACCTTAATAGTCTTCCCGATCATATCCCCTAATCTCCACATACACTCTTTGTTGTAGAACAATAAAGGAACGTGGGGAATCCTAACCCAAGAAGCAACTCTGCCAAGAGGATTACAGAAAGGATCAAAATAAGGCGACCACCTTTGCACAAGAATGGAATGCTGAGCCACCGTCCATGGACCATCGAACAAGACCTTTCTGAAATGATTCTCCCAGCTCACTGGGTCTTTGAATTTCACCACATAATAATTGTTAGGCAGATCTATTAGCTCAAAGCAATTTATATTCCAAATCCTAATAAGGTGTTCTTTCAGCCTGTAACAATTTAATCTGGTACCCAAGGTAGTAATTATCAGAGCATTGTTCCAAGGCTTTGCCCATCTATTATATTCATCCTGTGTCATGTGAAGCGTTGGGTATATCTCCTTGAGTTGCTTTAAAGCCTCTGATGGTTCTGGGATATTCCAAGATTGGTCCACCAAGTCAGTGATATTCAAGTCCTCCTCCCCGCTTACGCATCCATAAGCAACTCCATTGAACTCTGACCCCTTAAATCCTAACAAGGATTCCTTATAAGAGATACCAATTCCTGCCATGCCAGATATGGTATCCATTTTCTTGCCCACATCTGCCTCCGGAGGATCAATCGCAACAGCCCTCCTATTGGCCCTTGAAGAAACGTCAACATTCCCCTTCTTAGATTTCTTCCCTCGCCCAGTAACCAAAACAGGTTCCAACACTCTGACCGGCGAAGTACTCCTTGCCCCGGATTCGCCCATTGGAGTCAAAACGGAAAATGGCACGAATTTCAAGTCACTCCTTCTCTCTCTAAAAGTTGTTAAAAGTGTGTATTTGTAGCGATTTTAACCGCTACCAACATAATTAGTAGCGGTTCAAGAAACTGCTACTAAATCCATTGTTGCAAGTGTATTTGTAGCGGTTATTATAAACCGCTATTCAAGGGAAAAAACCGCTACTATATTCGTAGTGGTTAATAATCACCGCTACAACATTCTCAATCTGAAAAACTTTTATTGCTAATTTGTAGCGGTTATAAAACCGTTACAAATTGCAACCATGAATATTTTAGGTAGGAAATGAAAATGAAAATTTGTAGTGATATTTGTAGTGGTTATAAAACAGCTACAAAAGTGAATTTAAAAATAGTAGGAATATTTAGTAGCGGTTTATTAATCGCTATAAAGGGAAATTTAAAAATGACGGGAATAATTAGTAGCAGTTATATAACTGCTACTAATTCAATTAAGATTCAAATTTTGCGTCAAAAATTTGGTCTGGTTTTTAAAAATATATTTGTAGCAGTTATAAAACCGCTACATATTTTAGAAAAATTAAAAATATATATACAATTATCTGTTTCCGTTTTGTTAATATAAAATTAAATAGTTTATTATTTTAATAGTTTAGCTAATTTAATTAGTTTATTATTCATTAGTTTAGGTCATTTATAATTTTAAAGGAATTATTTAATTAAATTAGATATGTTTGAAAATTGTATTGATAACATTATTGGGGATAATTAGGCAATAAGGAACCATTATGTTGTCCGCTTTAATAAAATTATGATGATGTAAATAAATATCTGAAAAAAAATAGTGAGAATAAATATTATGCGAAAGAAAAAAAGTATTGAAATAAATAATTTAAAAATTTACTACCATATTTGATCACCTTGTTAAACTCCTCGGCTCATAGAAAAAAAGGTGAAAATAAGAGAAGATGAAGAGAGGTAAGGTGGAAAGAAAAGGGGAGTGTTTGAAATGAGATATGATTAAGGTATTTATAGGGATCTGAGTGGAACTTGTAGCAGTTAGTGTCACGTTTTTGTATCGGTTATTTGTGCATTTTGTAGATGTTTAATAACCGCTACAAATATTTTTTTAAATTTTTTTTTAAAAACATTTTTAAAAAAACAAAAACATAATTTGTTTGATCAATCATCCGCGCCATCCCTACAAAAATTGTATAGAAAAATTGTTAGCGATGTGTTTTTTGTTAAAAAAATTTAATTAAAATGATATGAATTTAAAAAACGCACCGAACTATAGGTAAATTGTGATCACCTTCAGGGAAGACATTTTCAAAATTGGTGGGCTGAAATGACTCACTCTCGTAGGCGATGTTATCACCATCACCCTGTCGTAAAGGTCTCAAGGCTTTAAATGAACAATCATTTGCCAATCCCTATATCTCTCGTCTTCAACATAATAAACCTAGTGTGCCTCTGAGGCAAGAATATACGGCTCATCATCTTGAGAATGACCAGTGTGAATTGGCCGCGAAAAATTTATTGATGTGATGCCTAAGTCGTCAGTTGTGAGTCCCCGGGAAGTAGTGGTATTTGCCCACAAACACTTGAATAGCGTAACGCTGAAACGACCTTGGTAATTAAGTTCCACGACATCAAGAAGCTTTCCATAGTAAGGGATGCCTCCGAACTGCATGTTGGCATCACTGCTGCTCACATAACTCCTTGTCCCAAAGGTGCCATAAATACCCGAATTTTGAGTTTACAATCCTTGATCATGTGAAACAGTGCAAAACTTGAAACCATTGACATTATAAGCTATAAACCTTTTCGCATGGTCAAGAGGGTCAATTGAGAGAGCTATGAAATCTGGTGAGTGTGGGTTGTGATCATTCAGTATTCTGCGCGCAAACCAGCTTGGGAATTCTTTGTAGACCTTTTTGTCAACTTTGGATGATGTTTGTGTACGGATCTTGAGTTGACGATTAACATGACTTCTGAATTCCCTACAATTAATCATGGGAATACGATAGTGAAATAAAAGTGAAAAATGTTACGAAAGATATAGAATAATATGTGAGTATGCAATTCTTACTATATAAAAGGTTCAACTTGAGTGTAATTAATCAAGACATGTCTATGTGCTTGCAACTTCTCAGTTGCCGTTAGTTTGAAGTTCTCAGTTCCTCCAACTGGTTTACCAACACAAGGGATAAATTCTTCTAATGTTGCCATGGGTTCAGGACAATCGTCTACACGAGGAAGTCGGTTGAAGACGGTCTCAATGTCATCAAAGTAACTTGAACAGAAATACAGGACCTCATCCCCTATATAACCTTCAGCTATAGAATCTTCTGGCCAAGCCTTATTCCTTATGTAAGATTTCATTTTTTCAAGAAACCTACAAAGTGAAGAAGGGAAAACGATACAAAATGATCAAAAAGATGACTAACAAACATAAGAACTATTAATGACACACATATATAAAATGAGTACCTCTCAATAAGATACATCCATCGATATTGAACTGGGCCTGTGAGCTTTGTTTCATGAACAAGGTGGACTGTAAGGTGAACCATAACAGTGAAAAAGGATGGAGGAAAGAGCATCTCCAAATGACAAAGTGTAAGAATAATTTTGGACTGCAGCTGTTCGAGCACCTTAACGATCAAGACCTTGGAACACAACTTCCGAAAGAAAGAACAAAGCTCCACCAAAATGATTGACACATCGAGAGGAAGTGCATTCTTTATAACCAGTGGAAGTAACTATTGCATAAGCACATGTAAGTTATAACTCTTCAGACCAGCAACCTTTCGAGCCTACATGTCAATACATCGTGAAATGTTGCTTGAATTAATACTCATATGGAACTTTTATTTTCTTCAATGTCGCGAGGAAGACTTCCTTGTTCGGTTTTGTAAGGATAAACTTTGCCGGCGGAAATTTGTCATGCTCATCTAGCCACACGTCTTCACAAACTCCCTTGGCACATAAATTTTTCCTCGCTTGAAGATGATCTTTTGACTTTCCCGGTTCGTTAAGCAGTGTATATAGCACATTGTCGCATATATATTTTTCAATGTGCATGACATCAAGACTATGGTGAAGTAAATTAGAATTCCAATATGGAAGAGTGAAGAAAATACTTATCTTCCTCCATTGCTAAGGCACAGAAGTCTTGCCCCTCTTTTGACCTACTTGTGCTGCATCGTCACTTTTTTCAAACTCGAATTCAACACCCTCAAACTGCTATAAGATGTATGAGCTGGATAAAGTCTGAGGTGGCCCTCTTGTTTTTGGTTTCCCATTGAAGCAATTCCCATTGAAATATAAACTTGTGCCTTCCATCGAGAAACCTCCAATGCCCCATAAAGCACCACTTCTGACTGTGGGGAAGGTGAATTGCGTCAGAGTCAAAATTATAAGCTAGACAAGCTGAGCCAGTATGCACATTCCACCCGGATAATGTTAAAAGGCTAGGAAAGTCACTAATCGTCCACATCAAGGCTGGACGCAAGTTGAACAATCTCTTCCTGAAAGGCGTCATATGTCTTGAGGCCAACATTCTAGGGGTCAAGCAATTCCACAATAAGTGGTTGGAGATACATATCGACGTCATTATCCGGTGCCTTTTTACCTGGAATGATCATAGAAAAAATGAAGGAGCTTTGTTTCATACACATCCAGGGGGTAAATTATAGGGAACTAAGCCTACCAGCCAAATAATGTAACTAGTGCTAAGATTCTCAAATGGATTGAAACCGTCGGTTGCCAAAGTAAGTCTAACATTTTGGGAGTTAGCAGCGAAAGATGGAAAGTCTTTGTCAAACATTTTCCAGGAGCCTGCATCTCGAGGATGTCGTAATTTACCATCTTCATTCTTATCAACCTCATGCCATCTCATCTGCTCCATTGTTTTAGATGACATAAACAATATTTGTAAGCACAACTTCAAAGGGAAGTATCTGAGAATCTTTGCAAGTTTCTTCTTCTGCTTTTTTCCCTTCTGAATTGTCTTGTACCTCGATATGTGACATCGCTTACAAGTCTCCCTGCTGTCAACGTCTCCCCAATACAGCATACAATTGTTTAGGCACGCATTAATTTTTTTATAGTTCAAGCCCAATCTGTTAATAATCTTCTTGGCCTCATAAAACGTCGTGGGAATCTCCGCGTCAAGGAATGCATCTTGTAATAATTTCAGCAACATCAATATTCCCTTATCTGTAATTCCACACAAGCACTTGATATGATACAACTTGATCAAGAAAGATAATTTAGAGTATTTTCAACAACCTTGATATAAAGGATGATCTGCTTCATCCATCAAGTTGAAAAAATCTCAAGCGGCTTCATTCCGCGTGAACACAAGCTCTGAGCCCTGCACTTCTTCATTGAAGTTGTCATCCTGAACACCAAATGCATCACGCACAGCATCATTCACAGGATCATCTTCATCTAGTTGAACTCCTACTTGCGAACTTCGAGGAAGAGCTTCATCATATCTTATACCGGCCTTCTCACCATAAACTGCCCAGAACATATAGTCTTCCGGGAAAGGCTTCAAAAGCAAATGTTCCTTAACAACATGTCGTGCATGCCACTTCTTGAACTTGCATCTCCGACATGGACAGACAATCTTACCGTTACGCTGGCTTAAGTGAATGCGAAATCTAAGAAATTGTTTAATCCGTACAAATATTCTGGAGAATTGCGTGGCAACCTGATCCATGAATTATCCATAACTACTAGTGAGAGAGAAGAAAGTATAGTGAAGAAGATAAGTGAATAGAGAATGATGAATGCCTGAAACCTTATATTCTGAATTTCTAAAGTTTAATATTTTGCAGAGGTTCAGAAATTGCTATAGTGACCACTACCATATTACATATTTGTAGTGGTTATATGACTAAAACCACTACAATAACCGCTACCAATTTTCAAGCCGTTGGAATCAAATTGAAGAATTTGTTGTAACCTTGTAGCGATTACATTAAAAATCGCTACTAATATATATTTGTAGTGATTATAATTTATTAATTGCTACAAATTTCTGGTGGTAGAATAATTTCAAATTTCAAATATTTTAACTTTGTAGAGGTTATAAGAAAAAAACCGCTACAAATATTTATAACCGTTGGAAAATTTTAAAACAAAAAATAGTTCTCAATTTATAGGTGTTATTTCAATAAACCGCTAAAAATTAGAACAAAGTGGGGGGAAATTCAAAATTCAAAAGTTGAATATTTGTGGTGGTTATTATTGTAACCGCCACAAATATTCAACTTTTGAATTTTGAATTTCCCTCCCACATTTCGTTAGTTTGTAGCGGTTTTTGGCATTAACCGCTACAAATATTGTAAAAAAATATTTTTAATATTTGTAGCCGTTTTATTATAAAACCGCTACAAATATATATATATAATTAATTTTTTTTAGTTAGTTTTAGAAATAGAAATAAGACTGTCTAAATACAACACAAATTTAACAAGGCAATCTAAAAATATACATATAATTATGGTAAACACAATAAGAATTTAAGTTTTGAATTTAAATATCTAGATTTATTTACAATTGTTTCAAAAAGAAAAAATATATATGTCCTAAACTAAGTAGCAGCAGGTTGATCATCTGGTCCTCCCTCAGGTGGGGCTCCCTTAAGTACTGGTGGATCGGGGTGCTGGGCAAAATTAACAGCACCATCATCATCAACAGGAGGAGGAGGAGGAGGCTGGACGACAAACCGAGGGACAGGGGGAACCTGTGGATGTTGCTCATCCGGGAACAGGCGACTCCACGACCGCTCGAGCATGATGTTCGTGATATCATGCCACTGTGTCTGCTAAGTGTAGTAGAAATTGGCCTACTGCTGAGCCACTGCAGCCTGTGTCCAAGCCAAATCTGAGCGTAGCTCCTCCACAGACTCATCCCTTGGACGTCTGACCCAGACGTCTGTGCTCTAGAACTACCAGCCTTAGAGGCGGTGCTCCTACCGTAGACCATGCTAGGTCTAGCGCCTATCCCTATCCCCCGCACAGACCCTTGTGACTCCTCAGCCCGAGTCTCTCGCAGCTCAGCCTGCGACTGCTACATCCGCTCTTACCATTTTATGAAACAATTACTTATTAGCATTTTTCATAATTAAGTTGGTTTTATAAACAATATAATAATGAAATCACTTACAATGGCCGCCTCTGCCTGCTGAGAGATCGAAGTCCTGTCACAGTGTTTGTGTGTGATAGCAAACAACTCCCCATAGTCCGTGTGACGATTCTCCTACTGTGCCTTCCTCTCTTAAAACAATTAGAAAATTCAAATAGTATTATCAAAACATATACATTCTTTATAATATGAAATAACCAACTAAAAGTAATTGATATTGTGAAAAGTTACCAGCTCACTGTAAGTGACAGCAAAGGTCTTTGATCATACTGTGTGGTGGATCGTCTGCTACCCACGGTACCTCATGTTTCTCTGAGAAAGCGTCTGGAAAAAAAATAATATTAAATGAATTAAAACAATATAAAACATTTAAAATTAATAAAATCATAAAATTAATTAAATTTAAATTATAATTTAATAATTATCAATTACAAAATTATATATAAATAATCTAATAAATACATTACCTGCCCCTCAGCACTCCTCCTGAACTGGACGAAACTCGCCCAGTCGTTCGGCAGGACATCATCCGGGATGCTCTCGATCAACTGCTCCAGAGGCATCGTCCCATTCTTATCCACACTGTGAAAGAGACGATTCCTCCTGTTCCTCCAGCCGTCACCCATCTTCATCAGCATGTACCTCTTTCGGTTGGCCCGGACGACAAACCTCAGCTGTAAAAACAATTTAATATGAATAATTACAAATAAATAATTTAAAAAATATTAATTAAATAGAATTAATTACAAAAAATATAGTATAATTAAATACTATTAATTACCTGCACCACCTCCTCGCACGTCAGGTCCTTCAGCCCCTTCAGAACGTTCCTCCACGTCCTGAAGTGAAGGGAGAACCGCATCCAATTCGAGCCCGGGTCGTTCAAGAAGTGGTTGAATAGGTGACTCCTATTGTCAATAGGCTAGTCCGTGCCCTTATTCCATGGCACTGCAACTAGTAGTGTCCAGCCCATGCTGTTCAAACCGGCCACGTCCAGCCTCCTCGTAGACATGCTCCCCTACTAATCTGCACAATTTACCGCACGTTAGATAAATTGTAATTCAAATTTAAAATTTTGAATTTAAATATATAATTTATTAAATAAAAAATTTATTTACCTTGGACCTGTACCTCAAACCCAGTAGACCGCGCAGACAACCCTCGTGGGTTGTTCTGCTCCTGCGCCTCCTCCTCATCGAGGAACTACTCCATCTCTTTGATCCTAATCGGGATCTCGAAGTCCTCGTTCGCGTCATAGTCATCGACGCTGATATCTCCCTCTCCCAGATCAGGCACCTCTGGTGCAGTCATCTCCTGTGGTACTGTCTGCGGTGGCTGTAGTAGGGCCGACTCCTGTGGCTGCTGTGGGGAGATGGGCTAAAATGGCGCGGTCGCCCTCCCTCCCACTGCCCCCTCCTCTGCTACCGCCACCGCAATTCTGCGGGACCACAGGCTCCTTCCCCTTATCCATCCTTAAAGCCATACAAACTACAAAAATTTAAAAAATAAACAGATTTGGTCACATTTATATGTAAAATTATAATAAAAATAAAATAAGTATTGTTCGTACCTCAAGTGATAATAAGAAATGCTAGAGAGAAAACTCTTCGACAAACGTTAGAATGCTCAGATCTGAAAGAAAACTCTCAGAGAAACTTCAGAAAATAAAACGGCCAAATGAGAAAAAGGAAAGGTGGCACAGCTTTTATAGTTGAAGATTTTGTAGCGGTTATTGCAAAAACTGCTACATCAACACCTACAAAAAGGCTAGGGCTTCAAAACTTTATAGCGGTTATGAAATAACCGCTACAAATACGACGACCCTTGAAGTTCTGTAGCGGTTATATTTCCAAAACCGCTACAAATAGGCGACCTTTGGTATTTTGTAGCGGTTCTATTCGTAGTAACCACTATAAAAAAATGATACACTATTGGTGCGGCTCGATGACTCCAAGTGGCGCGAACTAATAACCGCGACAAAGTTTGGTGGGAATCTCGCGCCATATTTGTACCGGTTATTTCCTATTAACCGCTACAAATAACGTTGTTAATCTGTCGCACCACTTAGGGCGAGGTTACCGCTACAATATTGTAGCAATTTATGTTTAAACCACTATAAATGTCAACATTTGTAGCAGTTACAATTAACCGCTACAAATGCACCGCTACGAAATCCCATTTTTTTGTAGTGATATTATTATTGTTTTGGCTTATGTATATGATATGGTTATTGTCGAAAATAACATGCAACAAATTAATGCTAGTAAGGCACATCTACATTCCTAATTTGAAATAAAGGAACTTAGACATCTTAAATATTTCTTAGGTTTGGAACTTGCACGTTTTAGCAAAGGGTTATTCCTTAGTCAAAGAAAGTATGTCCTTAAGTTGATAACTAACATGGGTTTAAGTAGTGCAAAGCCCTTATAGGTTCTTATGAATCAGAATGTGAAACTCACTTCCGATGGACATCTCCCCCCTAAGTGAAAGAATGCTCACAGAAGAAGGTGGTTTGAATAAACAGATTCACTATAGTCAGACCCTTCCGATATTGAAGGTTAATTGGTAAGTTGTCATATTTTATAGTAACTAGGCCTGATATTTGTTTCATTGTGCAAAATTTAAGTCAGATTATGAGTGCTCAAAGGAGGTCCCACATGGAGGCAGCTGCACGAGTTGTAAGATACCTTAAAGGAGTGACAAGATTGGGGATATTCTTGGCTCCTACACAGCACACTACACTTGAGTGCTTCGTAGATTCTGATTGGGCAGCTTGCCAAGACACTAGAAGGTCCGTGACAAGCTACGTAGTAAAGTTTGGAGGTTCACCAATCTATTGGAAATCTAAGAAGTAGCATACAATGTCCACTTCATTGGCAGAAGCTGAATATCGTGCATTACGCACAAGAGTTTCTGAAATAGTTTGGTTAACACATATGTTGAAAGATCTTAGTGTACGAGACTTGGAATTGATTCCTATATATTGTGACAGCCAAGCCGCAATTCATATCATGAGTAATCCCATTTTTTACCAACGCACTAAACACATTGAGATAGATTAACACTTTGTGTGTGAAAAATTACAAGGAGTCATTCGGTTGGAGCATGTATCTAGCAAGAACCAACTTGCTAATATTTTTACAAAGGTTTTAAGCAAAGAGGATTATGTTAGGTTATTGTCCAAGTTGGGGACTTTTAACTTGTATGGTCACCAACTTAAAGGCGGTGTTAGTAATATTAGTTTAGTTTGTATTGTGTATTTTTTTTGGTATAAATGAAGGCGAAGTCCTTATTTAATTATAAAGAAACTACTAGGGATAGGATCCCAAACTCTCTGATGTCAATACTCACCGGAGTTGATTCGGACAAGTCTCCATGAATGAAGAATGTAACAGACCCTCCTTTGCTAGAGAATCAGCTAGTTTGTTATACCTCCATGGGACATATTGGAGCTTAACCTCCCATGGATACCTTAACATTTTATCAATCTGCACATATAGTAGACTACCAGTTGCATTTCGATCTTTCCTCAGAAACAAATCAATAAGTTGCTTAGCATCAAACTCCACTATAATATGTCTAAATCCTATCTACCATGCAATCATCATTCCTTTATATACTGCCCACTGCTCAGCCTCAAATGCACTGCAATTCCCAAGGAAATGACAAAAACCAGCAATCAACTTCCTTCATTATTCTAAAGGACACCTCCACAGCCTGCCTTCCCCTGATCTAATGTAACAGCTCCATCTACATTAACCTTAATCCAATCAACTGGAAGTTCCTGCCAAGAAGAAACCAGGGGAGTTGTGTGGATTGAATCTTTTACTTGTTCATTCTGTAGATGAACAAAACTCGTCATAGTACTCAAAATAATCATCAACGAATAAGTTGGCCTATCGAATTCTTCATTAAATAAATCCTTGTTCCTCTAATTCCACAGGGACTATACAGAAACTCCCCACAATTGGCTCCAATTATCAATATCACCTGCTCCCAGATCTTGCTTTAGATTCATAGCCACCCGGCTTTTTAAAAAGGTTGAATAGAATTGATTCGCATGCCTCTCATCAAGAACCGCATCCCATAATTTTTTTGCATAGCAACAATCTCTAAAAATATGTAGCATATCCTCTACTCCACTATTACAGAAGTCACATATTGCAATGCTCGAAGTCTACTTACTCCACCACAATTTGGTAGGAAGACGATTATGAAAAACTTTCTAAATAAATACCCGAACGCATTCAACTCCTTTCCAACCCCAAATATATTTATAGGTAGTACACTATGGTACGGTTCATGCTTGATCTATGAGGTAGTAAGCACTTTTAATTGAAAAAATTCCATTGGATGTTGCCCTCCAAGTTATGACATCAGAACCAGCATTATCCATAGGTGGTAATATTGCAATTAAACGCTAAATCATATCACTTGAAACAAGATTAGCTAAGAGGGAAAAATCCCAAGTCCTTTCATCTACTCACTCTGCAACTTTGCTATTATCCTCCATGCTGTCAATATTTCTCACACAAAGGCTCTTAATACATCTATCCGGAAGTAACCATACATCATTGAAAAAGTTAACCTCTCTTCCACCTCTGATTTGCCATCGAGTGCCCATCTTAATTATGTCTTCTTGCTGAGAGATAAATCTTCATAAACAAGAATCACCCCTCCTGGCTTCTAGCAGATTATCCTTATTCCTCAACATGTACTTGTGCAAAAAAAACCTCCGCCCATAGTCCTTTTGAGCCACTTACTAGCTTCCAGGCCAACTTTGCTCCACATGCCCTATTAAAGGATTCTAATCGTTTGAATCCTAAACCACCATATAGCTTCGGTAGCAGAACTTGGTTCCAGCCAATTGGATGATATCCATGGGTGTTGTGAGAATTACCCCAAATGAAATTTCTTTGTAAACGTTCAATCTCATTATAGATTGATTGAGGGAGCTTAGACACTTGCATGGGATACACTGGTATGGCACTAATGATTGATTTTGCCAATGTTATACGACCCACCAAGGAGAGTGTACGTTCCTTCTAGACTGCAAGTCTATCTCTTACACGGTTAATGACATATTGGAAAGTGTCAGTGGGTCTTCTTCCTCTTGCAATTGACATGCCTAGATATTTTCCTATTTCAGTTGATATGCCCATATTAGTGATTTGCTTAACTCTCATTCTAGTCTCCATCTGTACTCTTGGCGAGAAGAAAATTGATGATTTATCCTTGTTAATGCATTCTCCAGAAGCCAAGCAAAAACGATCAAGACAATCCATCATGTATGTTGCTTGAGCATCCGAGGCAACTCCAAACAACAAAAGATCATCGGCAAACATGAGATATGAAATTTGTTGCCCATCATTGCTGACCCGGATTGCTTTCCAATTCCCTTCCTGGACCTCATCATTTATTAAATGGGAGAGACGATCCATACACAGGACAAGTAGCAATGGGGAGATAGGATCCCCTTGACGGAGTCCTCTTTTTGGCTGAAAAAAATCTATTTTCTCTTCATTCCACAGCACATTATAGGAGACTGAAGTAACACAGTGCATAATTAAATTCACTAGCTTCTCTTCAAACCCCACATCTAGCAGAACTTGTCTTAGAAAATCACACCGGATTCTGTCATAAGCTTTCTGCTAATCTATCTTCCAAGCCATTAAACCTTTACTACTTCTAGAGTTTTTCATAATATGCATTACCTCTTGCCCAACCATAATATTATCTTGAATACTCCGGCCCTTAATGAAGCTAGATTGGAATGGGCATACCAGCTCATCCATAATAGGCCTCAGTCTATTGATAATGACCTTTGTAATGCATTTAAAATGCACTGTACATAAAGAGATTGGTCTGGAATGGCCCACTACCTTTGGATTTTCTCTCTAGGGGATCAGCGAAATTAGGGACTATTAGATTCTGGTACCACAGAACCTTTACTAAATGCTTCTTGAACAAAACTACATAATGAGGGACCCACTGTGCTCCAATTAGCCAGGTAGAAAATAAAGGAAAATCCATCTATACCGGGAGCCTTGTAAGGGCCCATTGAGAACAATGCATTCTTTATTTCTAATTCTGAAGGTGGAAAGCATAAATTAGTCAAACGCCCTTCCTCCAATAGTGGATAAGTTGATACAGTGGCTAGTTCCTCAGCATGCTGGACATCAAGGTCATACAACTTCTTAAAGGAATTGAGTACCAGATTTTTTAAATCTTCCACTCCCTCAACCCAGTTGCCTTCTTCGTCTTTAAGAGATAAAACTCTATTCTTCCTTCTTCTTATACTTGTCTTTAGATGATAGTATTTAGTATTACAATCCCCTTTTGTAACCCAAATTGTTCTAGCCTTTTGGAGCCACTTGATCTCTTCAAGTTTGAGAATTTCTTCCAACTTTGAGTGCAATTGTTTTTCGAGGTTACTCAGAAAAGTCAAATGGTGATAGGAGGTAGAGGTTTGTATCCCGTCCAGTCTGGCTAGAATGATTTTTTCCTTTTTTTTCTACAAAACCAAACACATTCCTATTCCAATCTAATAAAGGTAAGACCAGAGTATCAAGAGTGCTATTCAGTTCATTACTGCCAACCCAATTATTAACCAGAAACTCTTTAAAATTGTCATGTTCTAACCACATGGATTCAAATCTGAAAGGCCTGTTGCCCCTAGTACTGAGATTTATACTAAACTTCAGCACAAGAGGGTTATGATCAAAAAATTTGGTCCGAGGTAGTACTTGAAGCAAGCATTCCAGAAATTCAATTAAGAAGTTGTTCCCTAGCGCACGATCTAGTCTTTCAAATAATCTGGAACATCTCCCCAGTTTTGGTCCTCGCCAAGTGAACTTCGGTCTATGAAAGCCCAAATCCGATAAACCACACTCAGCTACTTTGTCTTGAAACCATCTAATTCTAGATTATCCATTCCCTGCACCACCCACTCTATCAGAATGATGCAAAATGTCATTGAAGTCACCGATCACCACCCACGGTTTCGCTACTGTTCTTGCTATGTTCTTCAATTTCTGCCATAGAATTTCTCTGAGATTGGAATGAGGGACAGCATACATAGCGGTAATCAAGAAAGATGGTTGTCCAGTTATTTCGCATTCCAGATGGAAGAATTGCCTATCCTTGATTAGTACATCCACTCTGATCACGTTACTCTGCCAAGCTGCCATTAACCCTCCAAAACGTCCTGTACTTGGAATGATTTCCATAACATCATAGCCCATTGAGAGAAGGAACTCAAAACGGGCCTCAGTATTGC
This sequence comes from Inga oerstediana, assembly GCA_963210345.1. Lineage (NCBI taxonomy): Eukaryota > Viridiplantae > Streptophyta > Magnoliopsida > Fabales > Fabaceae > Inga > Inga oerstediana. Next base: position 59,829,548 of record OY723409.1, read on the forward strand.
ATTTTATCTCTGCTAAAACTACCATTATTGGTTTCGGCCCACTGCATAAAGCCTTCAAATTCCTGGCAAGCCCACTACCTGGGTTTGCTATTGGGCCGGAGCTTTAGTTGTATTATAAATATTGAGTTTGGTCATTAATAATAGATTGATCCTACTTTGTCATTTTGTTATGGTTCATGTTTGTTCAGTCTACAGAGTCAAATAAATTGAGTTTTTTTAATCATATCAAAAGAAATTTCAAATGAAGCCCCAGTCATTAGCTAGGGAGGAGTTTGATTTTTTTTTTTTTTTGGTTGCAAAACGGGGGCTACAGCCCAAAACACATAAAAATAAGACCAAGGGGGATTGAATCCCATGCACTCTGTCTGTCAAACAATGTTTGAAGATGAGGCAAACACATCCAACAACGATGAGCTAGTTAAATCATCTTTGGCTAAGAGATATAATGCAGACAATTTTGATCTCATGAGATGTATCTTGATTAATTGTAGACCGTACCCTAACTATATTCTATCATACTCTGTATTTAAATAAACACTAAGCTGTCATTATTAGTGTTGTAGTTGCATCTATTCACAGTCAAGTTATTTACATCAAAATTAACTGTAACTTTTCTGAACTCAAAATTCTAGACAAGGGGATCTTTATCTTATGTTTGGATGGAGAGAAAATTGAGGGGAAAGAAAATTATAGGAGAAAACTCTCAAAAATAGTAAATTTTCTTATCATATATGGAAGCTTTGCTTCATAGTATTCTTTCCCCCTATTTCCCCCCACTTTTCTCTCCATTCAAGGCTTTAAGAATAAGCCACTCTTCTTCGAAGGTGGGGGAATTTGATTCGACGCTGGAAAGTATAGTGAAGCAAGAGTTACATCCAAATAATGACATGCCAAAAAACAGCCTCTTTTACCCGATCCATTGGCCCATTTCGTTTGAACCAAACGGCCCAACAAGCATGATCAAATATTAAGTCGATCTTACCCACTTATGTCCAATCCAATTTCAATGAATCCCAGTGTTACCATTTTTGCCTCTTCATTCTCTAAGCCCTATTTGACGCACTTAGATTTTTTTAATAAAAAAATAAGAATAGAGAAAACAATGGAGAAGATCCAAAGATACATATAAAAAAAAGGAATGGGTCTGGGTTTTAAATATATGTTTAGCACTAAAAAATAAAATAAAGTTATGATATGATTTTTTTATTATATATATTTATTTGAATGGTGAGATAAAAGTTTTAAATTAGAGAAGACTTGTTTTGAGCCTCTAACTCTCATGGCACCCCACACCTCCTCTTATAAAAGAGGCCGTGAGTTATATATACCCCAAAGTAGCAAAAATGGAATGTGTGTGATGGGTGAGCGTGGCCCCTAGTCTAGCTATTTGCATCATTTACAATTATTACTTCCGGTTCCGAATGGCTCTGGCACTTTGCTTCCATTTTATTTCACCCTTGCGTGATTTCTAATTCTGTTTTTCTAATGTTAATGAACATTAAGGATTCGTTTTCATAAGTTTGTTCAAAATGTCAATATCATCAGAATCATTAGGTAAGAAGTAATGAAACACTCTCTTTCTATCTTTCTGGCTCACTCATTCAAGGAACTCCATTAATTAAAGGAGCAAGGGTGCCTGCAGCACCCCTTATTGCTACTCAATTTTGGGCACTTTCTAAATATTTTTTTTATAGTTCTTTTGATTAGTAGATTTTACATTGACATTTTAATATCTTATAAATGTAAAATGAAATTTATTTTTAATTTTTTAAAGATTTAAAACTATAAAATTGTGTAGTCTCTTTTTCAATTAAAGTGTTAAATCTTTAAAAAATCATAAAAAAATTGAAACATTTTTATTGTTTATTTATAAGATATCAAAATGTTACTCATTTCATATAAAATTTAATAATCAAAAGAGTTATGAAAAAAATTAAAAAAATACCCCAAAATTGAGGTGCAGCAGGAGCGCAGCAACGAGGAGCAATAGAGACCCTCTGTCCTAATTAAAGTAACAAGTACAAGACTTGTGTGGCCATCAACACACAACCAACGCCAAGATGCAAGCAAATAGGAGAATCAAAGGGGTACTTTATTCATATATAAATCTAACAGTAATAATAACAGTAGCTAGAAAGCCCACCAATCATATTGCAGCAGGCACAACACTCACAAACAATTTCACATACTCAAAGCAACGCTAGTGAATCTAACAAACCCCAAGTTCCACAGTAAAGTAACAAACAGTACATGGATGAGATGGTTGGTGGTGCTGGTGCAGGATATTAATCTAATTGAACTTGAGAGTCATAAGCTTCTCCAGCCTTCCAGTCACTGGGAATAGCATTCTTGGCCTGAACCCAATACACACCCCCATGGCCACTCACCTGGAACCTCAACATCAAGTCGCCACGTGGCGGGTTCTCGGCATCAAACACCGCTCCGTACGACCTCCTCAACGGCCTCCACTGCTTGCAATCCTCCTGCCACACCTCAACGGCTGTGATGTCGTTTTGGCCCGCCACGTTCAGCACCAGAATGGCGATGTAGTCAGGGTATGTGCTGTGCTGCTGCACTTTGAACACTATGTTGTATCCCCCATACCTGCAGGGAATCCTCCTGTATTCCACCTCTACGACGCCGTATTTGAACAGCTCCTCTGATGCGTCTGGATTCCTTCCCATTCTCGAGTACGCACGTGGACTCATCACAAAGTCTGTCCTGTCTCCTTCACCGTAGTCCGTCACCACCACGTACGTCCCATATTCATCGCATACTTGTTGGTTCTTACACCTCACCTGTACCAAATAATATTGCAATATTATTATTCATTTTTAATCATCTTTTTATGGAAAGTGCCTTTATTATATGCTTACTTGGTAGCAAGCGCCGCAGCCAGAGCCGTTCTTCCAGAGCCCAGACACGCCGGCGACGCTCCCGTCGTTCACAGTTCTTCCGTATTCGCCATATCCACAAGCTCCCGCTGATCATATATAATTTGTTTCATCATTAAATTAAAGTCACATGAATGTTTGTGCGTGTGTCTGTGACACTAGAAAACCGTTAGTGAGATGTTTTTATGAAAGCACTAAATGCTGATCTGATTAGTGAATAGTGGACCCTATTATTTTACTAGTGGCATTCATCAGAAAAAGTGAGCTTTTTTCTCCCAACAAAACTAAAAAGCCATGTGCTTGACCAACTAAAAGTTCCTATTTGCTATCTCATATATACACCACGGAGGGATTATCTATGGTCATGGGTTCAAGCACCAAACTCATGCAAACAACATATATATAGCTAGCTACGTGCAGATCAACAAGGCTAACTTAGCCACTAGGCTAAGTACTCGTGGATTGAGAGAGAAGAAGCGAGGGTTACGTACTTGGAGTTCCATAGCAATCAGGGCTACCATAATAGGTAGCTCTGGAGGATGTAAAGTCTTGGGAGGTACATAGTGTGGGTAAGAGCAACATCACACACACAAGGCCTACTTGGTATTTAGAATGAAGTTCCATTGCTAAATGCCAAATTCCAAAGCCTCAAATTATCAAGAAGCTAGAGGCAACTAAGAATTCAATGCAAGATAAGGAAACTATATAAGAATGAGAACAGGAAATGAGTTTATGTGTTAGAAAGCAAAGATGTGGGGTGCTATTTATAGCAGAGGCCTTGTGCACAGGCCACTGAAGTGGCATATTCAACTTTTTCTTCCACTCGCACTCGGAGCTCTCTGGATTGGATTGGAATAATAATGATGGCCGATGGGTACATGCATGTACTCACTGATTAACACGGTTAGCTCTCTTAGCCATTAGTACAATATATATTTTTTAATAGACCTAATTAACATATTGACCACTCTTTGCCATTCGTATAGAGCCTAATTAACATATGTATCTTGGGCACTCTTAGCCATTTATAATATACAATCAAGTGGTCGCTTTATTATTACAAGGAAAGAACTTGCTCATCAGTTAAGCCATATATCTGCTATTTTTAATGCTCAAGATTTGGTCTTTTGAATATTCCTACATGTGGGTGGGACATTAAAATATAATGCTAAATCGCCTAACTTAATTTGTACTCTTTCCGGCCCTTAATATAAAACATATTTACCTAATTTAATTCTATTAAGAAAGTTAACTGAGTTAGGTAACATGATATGTGTTTTTTAAAATACCCTAATTATCTTTCTTAATTCTCCCATTCCCATTCTTCATTGATTATTTATTAAAAAAGCACTAATAGGAATAAATTAGAAAAAGATAGATTGACAAATATGAAAACTTAAGGTTTATATTTAGGACTAAGATCAACTATTTAAGTATGTCTAAGTACTAGAACTATAATCTTCTGGTTCTCATAAATGGAAGAAACTGTTCATGGTGGAAGACACTTAACAAGAGATGGTCAGTTTTTAATTAGTTATTCAACAAAATTACGCCAACCCTAAAGTTTTTAACCTTTACACACTTTAAAGTGTACTTGTCGCAAGGGCACTTAATTCTGTGTAATTTATAAGCCAAAAGGGAGATACATACATGGTAATGAAAAGGCACTTTGGCAGAGATTACAAACTTTGCTCGCTTTTCTGTCAAAGATTTACAATCACATTACTTAGCCTTGCTTCAAACTATTTTCCCCCCTATATTAATATATTCACTTATTTTATATCTGTCATATCCACTTTTTTTTTGGGTATTATAACTATAGTTAACTAGATGACACTCAGATATGTAAAATATAAACTTTAAACAAAAGAAGCAATCCTGAAAAGTATTTCAAATCTTAAACCACAAGTATTTCATTAGACCTCGTCAATTGTGTATAGCCATCCTTTCCTCTCCTCATCAGATTCTCGGGAAGAGATAGAAATGGATAACTTTTGAACCAACCCATTAATGTGAATAGTTTAATTTGATAATACCTTTTGAATATACCAGTCATTATCAGAAATTTGTTGGGTCAAAACCACAAGTTAAAGAGGTAAGAACGAAAGGAATAACTATATGCTCAGGCCAAAGCCATTAATTGTTATTAGAGTGTGAAGCTAGTGCTGGTAAGCTGAGTTGGAAGGTAAAGCCAAAAGCAAAGACCTTGATTATTCTTATTATTATTATTATTATTATTTGCCAATGCAAAGACCTTGATCAAGGTATGAACAAGTGGAATAATTATTGACACTATGATAAATATCTCGTAGCTAGCTAGCAGCCACGTTTGGTTGTAACCCACTATCTGATCGGATACGTATGGGTCATGCAACTGGCTCTTCAGCACCCACTGATTTGTCGGAACAAAACTCCAAATTGTATTAATACTTGGAAATTATTATACAAAACCATGTGTGCTAAACCCATATTAATTACTCCATTATGTCTTTAATGTAAGATTTATTTATCTAGTTTGATTAGACTAATGAAATTAGCTAATATGACATGTTTTTTATGAAATATCTTTATCATCTTCCTTAATTATCTTCCTCCTTCTTTTATTTGATTATTATTAACTGAAAATTATAAATAAAGGTAAATTAAAAAAATTAAAAAATATAAAAAATATATCTTACATTTATAATTAAGATAATTCCCTCATTCGGTTGTATATTAATAACAGGAAAAGTACATTTATAACTTCCGAAGTGTCATTTGCCCCCAATTTCATCCTGCTCTCTATATTTTGCTTCAAAATATCTTTCATGCATAATTTTAATTTTAAATTTTAATAAAGCATTAATTATTTGTAGCTTTTTTATATTTCATTAATAAAATTAAGGAGAAGATTTAGGTCCATTATATATATATATATATATATCCAAAGCAACTTATTCTGTAATGAAATCTTAACACCTAGACTTGTTTCCTCCACTGCTTTATATCATTTCATTGTAGGTGGGTTGGGACTAGATATAAGCAAATGGACTGAGTTTTTGCTCTATTAAAATTATAGTATTTGCTTAGAAAACAAAATAAAATAAATAAGAACATTTTAATCGAAATATCTGTTGGTTTTGATACAATATATAGCCTATTTAATAACGAACCTAATGTGTGTATACATAACCTAAAATGAAAAATATTTATAAATGGAGGGAGTATTACTCTATGGCTACAATATTTCTACTTCAACCTAAATGTAATAATGATATTTAAACAAAATGAGAAAATCTAAAATAATTATCGCCCATTAACTGCTAATTTTGTCCGCCAGTTGACTGCCATATTTGCACATTAAGTGATTTTCATTGATATGAAGAAAATATCTCTTAAACGGATATTCTCTTTCAATTATATATAAATAATAAATATATAATATTCTTAATATTTCATAATATTTATCTAAAATTATTATTATTTTTGTTTTGAGGGAACAATAAGGTATTGTTGTGGGGGATAACAGGAACAAGCGTGTAACAGCCACTGGAGTGGAGGTGGTAGGTGATTGTTAATGGAGGCCGCCCACTTGGAGCCTCCTCACAAGATATTACAGTTGTTGATGCTAACAGTACATTCACACTCATATCTTGAGAACCGTGTTTGGGTGTCTATCCTTTAAAATCCGTTCCATCTGGATCATTCAGGGATCTAGATGGTTTATATTTGTTTTTTTTAAATTAGTTGTTTTTTAATAAAAAAATCTTTTTTTTAAGAAAATGTCAGTTAAGATAGTATCTTTATTTTAGATTTCGTATCCATTAAAATAATTTTTTTTTAAAATTAATATATAAAAAAAATAAATTCTAAACCATCTAAATTCCATTTGGACAGCCTAGATGGGAGGAGCTCCCCTTGCTCCTCCTTTGGACGAGCAGGGAAGATCGTTCCCACGTCTTGTTGCTATCAAAACACTAGACATCTTGTATTTTTCAGGAGAAGAAAAAATTAAAGGCTTGTTTGATTTTGTTTTCTGTTTTTTGTTCACACAAATAGTTTTATAAAATAGTCTTCGGAAACAAGTTTTAAAAATAAATAAATATATATATATATATATATTTTGATATATTGTTTTGAAAAATCTGTTTTTAAAGTGACGTGGTAGTGAGATTGCTGGTAGTGATGTGGCTGTAGTCATCATTGGTAGCGTAATGTTGATAGTGGATAAGTGACGACCTTAAAAAATAAAAAATAAGAAAACAAAAACAAGAAAACAACTAAAAATTGTTTTTATTTTTTAGTTTTTAAAAACAACTTTTTGTTTTTTTTATTTTCAAAAACAATTTTTTCAAAATAGTTTACCAAACAGGTTTTATTGTTTTATTGTTTTTTAAAACAAAAGAATAGTTTTTAAAAATAAAATCTAACAGCCCCTAAATATTTTAAATGTGAAGTTTTTTATGTTTTTACGAATAGAAGTACAAATAAACTAAAATCTATCTAATTTCTTTCCCATAATTCTTAAGCAAATTATTTACATTCTCCTAAATGATACATCCTAATATTATACACAACGATATGATTTTGTATGAACTACACCTTCTCATCTTTAATATAAGACATGCTTATTTAATTTGATCATATTAAGAAAGTTACTTATGTTAGTTAATGTGACATGTATTTTCTAAAACATCTTAGTTATTTTCATTAATTCCCTCATTCCCTCTTCTTCTTGATTATTATTAAGTGAACATCAATAGGGGTAAATTAGAAAAAAATTGACAAATATAAAAATTATGTCTTATATTTATAATTAAGATAACTGTCCAAATATATATTATACTATTAAAGAACGGAAGGAGTATAGTTGATGTAAAATGGTTTATTATAGGCACAAAACACAAGGGGAATGTCAAGATTTGTTATATTGCATTATAAATTGTAGGGTCCGTTAAGCATTATAAATAAGGTATGCTAAGGACACATGTTATGCATTGCTTGATTAATATTCTTGAGTATTTCCCACTAACTAAAGATAGATATTCAGTGCTCAGGAAATTAATACTTTACCATATTTGTTACTTTTCAGCAGTTGGTAATCTTAAAAATATGTACTTGATTAGGAAATATAGCTGTCAACCTCGTAGACATGATGTCATAAGAGTAACTGATATAACAGTGCTCATATAGTCATACGAGTCATTTGACGTCAAAATACGTTTGTTGCAAATTTTAATTTTGAATAATTTTACCACATCCCATCATTTAGAAGAAGCCAATCAGTAATTCTAACTTAAAGCATATATTTGGATTAGTTTTTGAAGAATAATTTTTACGATTTACGAAATAAATATGTGAGAGAAATTCTGTATCGATTTATAGAAAATGATTTCTAAAACTATGGTTTTAGAAACACTTATTAATACATGTGGTATTAGGGCCTCTTTCAACATCCTAAGGGTGCAGATGTTTTAAGACATTTGAGTTTGCTGATGTCTCGTAATGACACTATTTTATGGGAGCATGTTTGCAAGTTTGTTCGAAGGATGCATTTTCAAGGGCGTTGGGGCTTTACGAGCTATTGTGTATGGAGAAGGGATAGTTGGTACAGGCAGAGACTTGTGCTTTGTTTGGGTTGTACCACACCTGCTGGCCATAGTTTTGGTCTATTGTCGGATCCAAGTCTTTCCTGAATTATGCTTTTAGTGGTGGCATTTGTACTTTACTGTTCTAATGTTTTATTTGTACTTGTTTTATGTTTCTTTATTTCCTGTTTGTTATACATTTCTGTATTTGTTTTCTTTATTGTTGTTGCTGGGTTTCATTTTCATAGCTGGATCTCGCAGCATGTTAGCTGCTAAAGCCTAAAGCCACTTTTGAGTATTGTTTTATCTAATTATTAATAAAACTGTCTCTTATGAAAAAAAAATCAAATAATTCCTTTGTCAACTAAAGTTCCACTTACTTGGTTCATTCTATACATAATATAAATTACTTGTAAAAGAATTTTTTTTTTTATATGATCAAGGATTTTCCCCTCAAAGCTTAGAGGGTAAAAGGTTCCTACCTCTCATAGCAAATACGCTTCTCAGAATTCAAACTTTTGTTCTCGTCCTTATGGGACGAGACCTCTTACCATCTCAACCAACACCTTGTAAAAGAATTATTTAATCTATAGCACTGTAAATCATTTAAAGAGTAATTAATACTTAATTGATGCTTCTTGGATTCTCTCTTTTAAATCTCATTTGACAAGGGTAAAGTTAAAAAAAAAAAAAAAAAATCAGTTTGGACAAAATATTTATTAAGTTGACTGTTATTTCTTAAATTTAATGATTTATTTGAAGTAACTTATATTATGAATTGGATGAGTAAAATACCAGGGACATGTTTACAATCACATCCACTACCAAAACTCGGTTTTAGGACGCTCAAGACGTGGATGAAGACATGTTTTGCAAACACAATTAATTTCATGCCCTGTTTCAACAGACATCACACCAAGCACAAACTCCAGTAGATAATTGGAACAATCCATATTGTGTGTATTTGTTTTCATATAGACTAACGTGATTGAGGAAAAAAACTCTCTACAATTTAACTCTCCTTCAGTCCCAACCAAAGAAAAAAGAGGGAGACTGGGAAAGAAAAGAGAACAGAGACAATGACTCAATGGGCAAGAATAATGACATCGCTCTCCATCCATGGGGTCATACCACTAAATATTACATAACGCAAAAGGGCACTAAACGGGATAAAGTGCCATTATATATGTGCAAGGTTCACAATTGTAATGTCTCCCCTCCTTACATGTGTCTTCAACACGCGTTTGAAACAATTCAGTGTAGTTGCTAGACAAAACTAAAATCAAACCAACAATAACAACAGCAAGGCCTACCTACTACAAATTACAGTCATTCTTGATCTGAACTCTAGTGCCCTTAGCTGAACTATCTGGAAAAGTAAATGCAAGGTGTAAACCAGAGCACCAAAACAGACTCAGCAGCAACTTTAGCTATATCCCCTCTCTACGTGTCCCTTCTAGCTGGATGGGGCAAATAATTGCATAATTTGTATGGTCATGAAAAGAACTAGCAATTGCTCTCCTATTTGAGAAACCTACCAACGCTTGCACCTAGTAGTGGAATAGAAGGAAATGGAAACCAGAGAGATTGTGAATGTCACTGTCAGAATCTTAATATTATGATAATAATAATCGTGGAAAATTTATTAAGATCATGACATTAAAAGGCCATAATAAATTGGGATCCTTCTTAGTATGGTTGTATAACATCAACTCATAGTTGCCGTAGTCATAGGCCAGAAATAGCCAAATAACTATTCCATGGTTATCGATGCCAACAAGTTGTAGCCAAGTGTAAATGTGAAATTATGTGACCACCCAATTGACCAATCTTAGCCCCAGAATGTTACTCCCTCCGGTCCTAATTATAGGACATATTTACCTAACTTTGGAGAAATTAAGGATAGTAGTTAAATTAGTTAATTTTATTTATTTTCTAAAAATGCCCTTATTTAATAAGGATGATTTAGGAATATTACATGAGTCTACCATGAGGCAATCCAACCATTATCTAAAGCAATGGGGGTATTTTGGGAACAAATTGACAAAAATTAAAATTTTGTCCTATAATTAGGACCAAGATCAACTTCCAAATGTTGTCCTATAATTAGAACCGGAGGGAGTACCTTTCTGAGCACAAAATTGTAAAATGGCAAGGGAATAATTAAGATCCCCAAAGCAGCAAAGAGTTGTCAGTTATAAGGAAACAGATGCTCTTTTCGTATTAATACAGTTCTTATTTACAAAAGTAATTCAATCGTGGAAGTTAAAATAAGTAATTAATATGATAATGATAACATGTGTGCTTTACCTATCAACTCCAAGAAAAAACAATTCAAATTCTCCACGGATCAAACAAGTTTTGCCTTTTTAAGGTCAGAAACAACTCCATGGTCCTCAGTGCCCCTCTCATTGTACAGTACCTGTAGAAGATGATATATCTTCATTTTTTCATGGCAAATAAATGAAATTTTAAAAAAAAATATCTAACTTTTAGATGGCAAGAACCTTATCTATGATTCCATACTCAACAGCCTCACTGGGGCTAAAATACTTTGGACGCCGAATGTCAGCTTCAATCTGCTCAGCTGATTTTCCAATATGCTTTGCATATAAATTAACCTTCAAAACGGAATTAGACATGTGAGTACAAGTTGTTAGGATACTAATAGATAATATATAATAGATTTGTATTTCATACATGCACACGTGCATCGACACATGCCAGCATCACACACTCATCCCCACAACCACCTATGCATGCAATGCACCCGCCCACCCACCGACCACACATGCACACAGCAGCATGCACGCAGACAGATATATAAAGCGGTAACCATCATCAACATATCAATATAACATACAAAAAGTGCAGGAAGCTCTATTCAACAGCCATGAACAATGCAGCTCATCTTTGCAAATGCAAAGGGCCCACTCTAGTCTGAATAAAACAAAATGATTATTGTTCTAACCAGTTCTTTCTTCACATTCCTAATTTCTTTTCTTGCAATGTCAACATCGGTTGCCTGGCCCTGAACCCTTCCTATAGGCTGCAAATTAACAAGAAAAGCATGATTATGTTGTCTGGATGAAAGATAAAGACATGCAATAGCTTAAATTGTACAAAGAACAAGAAAAGTGTGAACCTGTTTTATCATTATTGTTGATGATGGCAAAGCAGAACGGTTTCCCTTGGCGCCAGCAGCCAAAAGTAAGGCAGCTTCTCCCCAAGCATTACCAACACAAAGAGTAAAAACAGGAGCCTTGACATATCTGTAGCAGAAGTCAGCTAAATTCATAAGCACAAACTTTCTGCAGGCAATTCTTTTCACTAAAGGGTGGGCCAGGTTGTAGGGAAGAACAACAATAATTTATGCACCAATAAAAATATTGCATCATACAAATGAAAAACAAAATTGATCATAATATTTGAATGTAGACACAATAATCCAAATAAATCAGTAAGCAAAAGAATCTATGTGAGACATCGGGACCTTGATAGGCAAAATTTGGCGATAAACATGATCAATCAAACCATATACTTGAGGAAGGGAAGGGGAGATAATGGGCAATGCATTGAAATTTCCATAGACACGACTTATTGCAACTTTGTTTACAGAGTTTATGATAAACTACAATTAATAACTTCACAACTACCTCTGATGTTGGGTGGTTAAGCTAAACGTATAGGATCAATGAATCATGAGAAAACTCATGCAATGGGCTAGTTATAGTTTAAAAATTTACAAAAATACTGCCTTCAACAATAGACACCAACCAAACATTCACTTCCAAACCCACCACCAGCAAGGTGTTCTCAAGAAAATAAACAATAACACCATTTCAAAGTGCAATGAAAAATATAAAATGCACGATCATAGAGAAAATATAGAAATTATGACCTCATGGCATCATAAATTGCAAATGCTTCAGTCTCATAACCCAACTTCTCACCACCCTGAAAGAAGGAATAAGGACTGTATTAAAAAGATGCACATTTCATGGAAACTAAGGTAACATTATTCTATACTCTTAAGGGAATCTTTTGCAGTGATTTGCAAGGTTAAGGAGCTATGGTGAAGGTAAATATCAATAAGACAAATATGCTTAAACAACATCTCTTATACTACCTCCAGTCTCAAATATAAGACACTTGTTAGGGTGTTTTGGTGGTCCAAACGTATAAGGCATTCTTTAGGTCATTAAATGTTTGTTCCTTGAAATGCCCTAAATTAAATAAAGCATGAGAGAGAAATTTGGTATCGCAAGGAAAAATGTCAACCATTAATTAAGGACAAATTTGAAAAAAAAAAAAAAATTATGTTTTGCTACAACTTAAATTAGACTAACCAATAACTAATTCTATTGGTTTATGTGAGTTAGTTATTAGTGTTTTATACTTGAGACTAGACGTAGTAGTTAAAAACTACCAAATAACTTGTTTACTTTGTTACAAACCTGAGGACTTCTGCTGCCACCAGTATTATATTAGAGAAATGGTTATTGGTGTTCGTCAACCTCTAACAATGGAAAGTAGAAACCAGCAAGACAACAGATTGAATTTATTATTGTCTTATAGTGTCAAAAGCATTGACAACCTTAGTTCTAGCTTGTTTAATCATAAAATCCATTATACTATGTCAGTCTAAGTCACAAGAAGACCTAATTTTGTGGCACACAGCCTGGCTAACCGAGAAAAGTAAGCTCCCTAACAGAAGTCTTCACTGTGGTTCGCTCTCTTAATGCAAGAAGGAGGGGAAACAATGAAATAAACGTTCATTTTCTTTGACCTCTAATGAAATATGATCTAAATGATAATGGGATGATAAGTGAATTTAATATTTTCTCTTCACTATAATGCAATTCTTAGTATTCAAACATAACTTTTGATTTCTCATGTCATGCAAAACAAATTTAAGAAAAATGCCTCAGTAAAGGCTTGGAATCAAATTATGGTAAGTCATAAGCATACAGTAAGATTAATTTCTTTATTTATTTATTTTTCCTGAAAAAGAATTTGTTCATCAAACTATAAGAGAGATTTTGCATGGGTTTGAAACACCATATACTAAGCTGAACATATAAAGCACCATTTACCTTGGTTGTTCCAGTGGAGTTTATGTACAAGTAAATAGGCTTTTGTTCATCTTCATATTGAAGGTAAAGAAATTCCGCCACCATTAATTCTGTAACAGCAGGAACAAGACACATTCCCAGGTAGACAATACGATTTTTGTATAGGTAAGAAGCTAAGTCTGGTGGAGGTTGCTCCCATGCACTTCCTCTTGAGAAAGGAATAACCTATCCATACACATACAAGAACATAGAACCAGAATGAATTATATTGGTAGCACATATGGTGCTGTAACATGCCCAAATGTGTTTTGTCTGTTACTTTCCTCTCACATAAGTTATGTGTGCACAACATTAAACCTCATAGGAATTATATAAAATATGCAATTTTATTTGGGATGCCGTAACCATCACCATGAATGGCCATAACACAAGAAAATTTACAAGAAGGGGAGAAGGATTACAAAATTAAAGGGTAGGTAAAATATCCTCCCCAAACAAGGAACACAAGGAAAAACAAACAGAAGCAATGTAGACATTAATAAAGAAACTTAGTGCTTAAAACCAAGCAAAGGCCACGAGAACAGTCCTATACCATAACGGTATAAGGACAAAGATTATCCCCTCAAGACGCAAGCTTTCTGATAACATTAAAGACACCGATGGATCACAGACCGTAGACCACATTTGTCACATATTGCAATCTATTTACCCTCTTTACATCAGTCAAAACATCTAAAACCAGTCATATGAAATTACTCCAGGGCCCAGACGCTGCAAAGTACCAAATAAATCTATGCTGTAGTTTTCATTCGAAAGGTGATTGAATTTCTACTTTGTTTTCAAGCTGTAAAAAGGATTATATCTATGAAAGAGCATTACGCTGGAATTTTAGACTGGCTGCTGGTTCTCATTGATTTTCATTTCACAAAGAATATAATCAATACAGCTAAAAATGATAGTAAAAACTATTTCTCGATTCATCTTGATAAAAACAAATAGCAGAATGCTGTTACTTTCCGCACTGAATCCTGCCCAATCATTTCCGACCTAGCTGATACTGAACTTTAAATCCACAATTTCGTTTAAAAATTAAAACCTCCATTAACAATGTGTGCGACTCCATTTAAAAAAAGTGGGGTAGATACTCTCCCGCATTTAGAAACCTTCACTCATATAGTGTCTACCAAAATCAAACTTTTATGTATCTGGAAACAAGCAGAATAAACCAGCCGCTACGACCAAATGCTCAATTGTTTCTACGCAATGAAGAAGCTTAAGCCTTCGTACCAATGAACCAGCCATCCCCAGAATTAAGAAAATTCTTGGTGAATTATCCCTTTTTTATGAGAAAAACAAAAAGAATTGATGCAATTGCCACTCAAATCTCATCCAACCACGCAAGCGACAACGTCCATTAAAATGTGTTTCAAGGTTGATAACTTTACCATAGTAAAGACGGCCCTTTTGCCCTTAGAATGACGAAACGATTCAGGATTCAAACTAGAAGGTCGAAGAAAGTGTCCAGAAGATAGGGTAGAGCCGCTGCTGCCGACATAAGGAGCAATGAAGTTGGGGGAGAGAGATGTTCTTACGGAGGCAAAAGAGGAGTTGCTATATACCGCTCGGATAGGGGCTCCAATTCGAGAAGGTTTCGGCGATGCAAACATAGGCCTGTTCAGAGCAAAGCTTGATGAAGCGGTGGCAACCTCCATGGCTGAGTAACTGAGTTCAAGAGTAGCTAGCGTCTGGAGGATAGTAGTCAGAGGTCAGAAATCAGAAACGCAAGCGAAACGCAATATTGAAATGAATGTTATTGGGCTTAATGTCCATTGTTTCAATCTTTAGCTTTTTTTGCACGAAACATTTATAGGCCGAAGGATGAGGGTCCAGCTCATCTTATTATCCTAAATATAAAATAGAACTAATTTTTTTAGAGAAATTCAGGAAATTAAATAAATTACTTAATCATATTATATATTATATATCACTATATTATATATCAATTTATAAATGAGGAAAAATAGTTTGGAGGCAAAACGATAAGTATAAATATTTTAAAGTAATTTAATTAGCTTTCTTAATATCTTCAAAAAAGTTAATTCTATCTTATACTCCCTCCGGTCCTAATTATAAGATAAATTTGAATTTTTTTGGAGAAATTAAGGAAACTAATTAATTTACTTTAGAATATTTTTATTTTTATTTTTTTTTTCAAACTAATTAGTTTGACTAATAAATTAATATATAATATAGGGATACATAATATATGATATAATTAAGTAACTTATTTAACTTCTTTAATTTCTCCAAAAAAGTCAACTTTATATTATAATTAAAATCAGAGGTAGTATTTAGGACAAAAGGCAACATTAATTTTGAAGGAGTAATAATAGCACATTTTCTGTTATTAAAAAGGAAGCAAAACTGTACAATTTTAATTGCAAAAGTAACAATATTTTTTGGGGTTAAGAAGCATCCAGCTAGTACTGGGAATTCGAGCCAGCCTGAGCCCGACGGGCTGGCCCAATACGGGTTACGGGCTTGTTGGGTTGGGCTGCCTCAGCCCGACCTCTAGCGGGCTTCCAAAATGGCAACCCGAGCCCAATTAATCGGGCTGGTGGATTAACAATGCCGTTTTTTCAAAAAAAAAAAAAGGCATTGAAAGAAAAACCGGACCGGACCTGAAAACCGGCGAACCGGTCCCTGGGCCGGTCTAATTAGCTATATGTGAGGGGAAGGGGATCGACCCGGTCTTGATCGTGTCGACCCGGCCGGTCTGCATGTGACTCGGCGGTTGGTTTGACCGAGTCACTTAAAAAAGCCTAATTTTGTCCCAAAACTTTGCCGTTTTGGGACATTGCAAAAAAAAAATGCAGCAATACAAAACTAAAGCAGAGAGCCACGCGAGACAAATCACAAAACGAAGGATTCACTGATTCAAAATCATATCCCCTTCCCTCTCAAGTCCCGACCCTATGCCCTAGCTCCAATCGGCGGTGGCTGCTTGAACCGCGAGTGACGACGGCGAGCAGCGAGGAGCAAGCTGCGACGGTGAGCTACAGCGACGGTAAGCTTCGGCGACGGCGACTGAAGGTATTTTGAAGATTTTCGTTTTCAAATTTTCAAATGTTTCACGGAACAACATGAGGTTTTGTGTTGGGGAATAGATGAATGAAGCTTGTATTTGGTTGATTTTTTGTTGGGCAATAGATGAATGAAGCTTGCTTGTTTTTTTTTGCATTTGGTTGAGTCTCATCGATTCTAAGACAAATTTGCTCAAACTGCTCACCAGATTTCTAATGTTAGAAGTGAAAACTTACAAACAAATTGCTGTTTGAACCAAGTTGTCATCAAATATTGTATTACATATCTGGCAAGTCTCCATATCTGAAAACTCAATGGAGCATGATTACTTACCAAAAGAGGAACGCTTACTCCATTTCAGAATCAAAATGATATAGGTTCTGGCAACTCTTCCCTATTTAAATCTTTTCTTGTTGCATTGCATATCTGGATTTAATAGTTCCCTGCATATGATAGCTCCCGTTCTATACCTTTTGCTTCATGTATAATATGTCTTGAAAAGTTTTTGTGCATAGTCTAGTTTATTCTTGCTAGTCTTGGTTCTTTTTATCTGCTACCTTGAGTTGCATCGTGTAGTTAGGTTGCATCTAATTTGGTGTTGAACTTGGAAATATAGTCTATTGGTGATGAGAATTAGTACTCCAATATTCCCTTTTTGAAAAGAAAAACATGGTTCTGCTTTACATGGAGAGTATATGTTTGAAAGTGAACTTTTTTGTCAAGTGACTTCTTTTTAATTTGAATGGATGGAACTTCTGCTGAAGGTAAATTTCATGTTTGATGGAATATTGAGAGTTGAATGTAGATGGAAAACCGATAATAGTATTGTGTAGAATTATGGATCTGCTTTACTTATAACCAATGTTGTTAATATCTGGTTATGAATTCCATGAATAATAGCATTGTTGCAAGGATGGATATATCAAGTTCAGAAAATGAGAATGTCACTCCCACTCCTAATACCGAGCCTCACACTTCTAATACCGAGCCTCATACTTCCAATTCGAACACGAATCTTACTCCTACTCCTAGTACCATAATTCGTGGTAAAACTGATCCAACATGGGCACATGTTGCCTTCAAAAAAGAGGGGACACAGAATGTATACACATGTATCTTTTATAGTAATAGCTATAGAGGAGGAGGCATAAACAGGATGAAGCAATATCTTGCTGGTGTGTCTGGACAAATTGCTTCTTGCAAAAAGGTTACTTCTGATGTGCGTTATAGGATTGCAGAGTCTTTGAAAGAAGGTTCCAAGAAAAAGTCAATTGAAGTTGAAGATATAAGAGAAGAGGAAGTTGAAGTAGAGGAGGTTGATAGTAGAGCTAAGAAGAGGAAAGTTGGGACAATGGATAAATATTTCGCTCCTAGGACAACTCCTGGAGCTCAGCCAACCATCAAGAATGCCTTAGCATCAAAAGAAGCACAACACAATGTGAAAATGCTTCTTGCTGAATGGCTTATAGTCAACTGCATTCCATTTAGAGCATTGGAGTGCCCTTTATTTCAAAGAGTTGTAGATAGAATGTGCTTTATAGGGCCTGGGTTTAAAGCCCCTAGTGCTTATGATTTCAAAACCAACTTGTTGAGAGAATGGAAAAAGGAATGCCATTTTCTCATTGATAGTCATAGGGCTAAATGGAAGAATAATGGCTGCACACTTATGGCAGATGGGTGGACTGATGTGAGACAACGGACTTTGATAAACTTCTTAGCTTATTCTACCCACGGAATGGTGTTTGTTAAATCTGTTGATGCATCAGACCTAGTCAAAGATGCTAAAACTCTGTTCTCATTGTTTTCTAAGGTAATTGAGTGGGTTGGTTCGAAGAATATTGTCCATGTGGTCACTGACAATGCTGCCAACTATGTGGTATGTGGAAAGTTAATCAAGGAGAAATATAAAAATATTTATTGAATTCCTTGTGCTGCTCATTGTTTAAATCTTGTATTGAAAGACATTTCAAGCATGCCTCATGTGTCGGACATTGCAACAAAGGCATCAAAGATAACAGTATTTGCTTACAATCGGATGGTATTCTTGTCTTGGTTGAGGAAAAGGCCAGGTTGGAAAGAA
The DNA here is from genome assembly GCA_963210345.1 of Inga oerstediana. Lineage (NCBI taxonomy): Eukaryota > Viridiplantae > Streptophyta > Magnoliopsida > Fabales > Fabaceae > Inga > Inga oerstediana. The sequence continues at coordinate 59,848,248 of OY723409.1, forward strand.
ATTGTGTGTCCTGGTGCTACACGGTTTGCCACTACCTTTATTATATTGCATAGCATATATATGCACAAGCATGACTTGCAAGCCCTTGTCGTTGATAAACACTTTGTGGACCATAAGCTATCTAGGACTACTCCAGGAAAAATTTTTAGTGCGATCATATTAGATAGCCGGTTTTGGAATGAATGCTTTCAAATTGTGAAGATTGTAACTCCTCTGATAAAATTGTTGAGAATTGTTGACTCAGATGAGAAGCCTTCACTTCCATATGTTTATGAAGGCATGCAAAGGGGCAAAAAGTGGAATTAAGGAGATGTTCAAGAGGAATAAAGATCACTACAAGCCCTACACAAGTATCATTCAAGCGAGATGGGATAAACATTTGAAGACCAATCTCCATGCAGCTGCCTATTTATTGAACCCGTCATTCGTATATGGTCCAAACTTTGTTCACAAGGGAGGGTTAGTGCAAGCTCTGATTGACGTTGTGGAGACTAACTCAGATGAAAATGTTGATTGCTACAAGATAATAAAGCAAGTGACATTATATCTTGATGGCAACGAATCTTTCAGCAGAGAGACATGTAAAAAGGGAGCTGAAAAACTTGATCCTTGTAAGTAATTAAGTATTCATCTTTATTATTTTAATGTTTAATCAACAACATATTAATTGATTGCAACTAATATTATGTACATTGTAGATGAATGGTGGATGTACTATGGCTGTTCAGTTCCAGAATTGCAACGTGTTGCAACACGTATTCTTAGGCAAACATCTGCTTCTTCTGGTTGCGAGAAAACTGGAGCTTATTTAAGTGCATCCATACAAAAAGGAGAAATAGATTGCAACATCAAAAGGCTGAATGATTTGGTTTACACTAACTATAATTTACGATTAAAGCATAGGTAACTTTAGATATTATGAGAAATACTTTTAATTAACATGAATCAAGTTTTAAATTTTGACTGAAATCATTTGTCATTGGGAAATTGAAGGAGTGCATTGAAAAAAAACAAGACAAATTATGATCCTATTGACTTTGAGTCGATTGATGAGGTGGATTTTTGGATGACTGAAGAAGATCTCATTCCAGATTTCAATGATGAAGATGCAGAAAATCTTGAAAGTGCTCTTAATAATGAAGAAGTTGCACTTTCATCAACTCTGGATAGGATTAATGAAGGTTTATATAATTATATGTCCTATTAATATCCTGTTACTATTTATTATCCATCCATATTATTATTTGTTATACATAACCATTGATATTAATTATTGTTGTATATATGCATAGGTGACGAAGATAGGGACATTCCTGATCCCCCAGCTTTGAATGATGATATCACTACTTCTTTGTATTTCCCCAATCCAGCACCTATTGACTCACCTCCAATAGATCAGCTTGATGAGTTGTAGATTTTGTTGAATGATGATTTACTCATTTGGCTATGGTTGATGAATGATGTTATTGGCTATCTTTTTGACTATTTTGATGTTATTGGTTATGTTTGATGAATGATTATTGATATTGTTATGTTTTGACTATGTTTTGATGTTAGTTATGGGTTTTCTTTGAAGAATTAATTAGGTATTTTAGCTATTTTGGTGTTAGTGATAACTTATGAGTTATGAATGTTCATTATTTTGTTATTGTCAATTAAATTGTAATATTTTAATATGACCGGTTCAATCACCGGTCTAACCCCGGTTGACCCAATGACCCTTGAACCTGTGCCGCAACCGGTTCATTGACCGGTCCGGTTTTTCATTCCTTAAAAAAAGGAGCACCCCAAAATCATACGCGACCCAAATGATCTCAAATCCAAAAATATAAGCCAGTAAAAGGCTACCCGATTTGTAACCAAATAAAAAAAGGAATCACAATTCACAACAGAATGGGGAAGCAAAAACATAAATAGAGCAAAATCATCAAATACAAGTTGACAAAACTAAAGCTTTTGCTTATCTTCATCATCTACTAACGCCCTCTAAACGGTAACATCACAAAACTAAAGCTTTTTCCAATCACTCAGTTTTAGCAGCCAGCTTGTTACAAGTACTCAACAAAATTTGTAGTGATCATGGATTGTAAAAACGAAAACATAAGCATCTCACACAACGCCCAATCGAAGACCTTCAGTGGTCAGTCTATTCGCTGGAGGGAGGAGCAAAAACAATTCCAAAATAATAGCAAATCTTTCATACTAAATTTGTAGTTCCGGGGTTGAATGCACCATATGTCATACCTTTATCTTATTTTCCATATTTTCATAATGTTTCGAGTAATTCGGTGGGCACATAGGAATAGCATCAAAATATTGATATTTAGTGCATGATTACATTGAAGAATTCCCCGCAGGGTTTGGTAAGATATACATTTCATCCAAAATATTCAAAATTAAAGACTACGTATAATCACGAACATCATCTCGGGAACGGTGTGTATCAGTTCCTTGTATCTACGTCCTTGCTTTTTGAGTCGCTGGCACCCGTTGAGATATTTATATTTAGAAAAAGAGGTAAGATTCCAAGGAATATCAGTAGAAACATATTATTGTTCATATAAAATGTGAGAATTAAATATATAATGCACTATATCAAGTTAAATGAAAATTCATATCGATTCATATGTGTACACAAAGTTTCAGGGCCAAACGCCAAGTTAAAACCCCTACTTGTACCTCAGCTGAGTCACCGACTACAGCTAGGCAATACCAATATACCTTTGCTAGGCACCGAACCACAACCAAGTAATGTGCCTCTAGCATGCATTCATATCACAGTATACATTGGCTGGGCACCGAACCACAACCAGGTAATGTGCCTCTAGCACGCATTCATATCACAAAATATAATAACACATATCATATAAATAGTCACATAATATATGAGAGATAATAGTCCCTGCCTCAAAGCTTTATCACCCCTGTATCACGTGCCTCATAAAACGTGTCGACTTTTGCCTTTCGACTCGATCCTAAAATGTTAAATATACAAGAAATATGTTATAATCTATCCATGTATCATTTCAAAAACTTCCATAATGTTTATTGTGGTTATATTAGCCTATGGTGAAAATTTACAAAAATGCCCCAAGACTCCACCCCGGTTGTACTTTTTTCGAAATTTTGACATGAGCTATTCTAACATATCTTCATTCATGGAATCTATTTCTGAACTCAGAATTACCAAATTCATTATCAAATTATAAAAATACCCTTGACAGCCTCGCTTTAATTATTTTAGGAGCGTTTTCGTAATTATACTTTTTCGGCCTTTTCCGAAAAAGTGACCAACTTTAACCCTACCTAATTTTCCCTCCTGAACTCAATGGAACCATCAAATCATTGAAAATCCAACTCCTACCCCTAGATCTAGCCTTGACCGAAATTATGGGATCTTCCTGGAAAAATTGGGGTTTTGTGATTTTGACTCTGTAAACACGTTCATTTCTACTCATAACCACTTTATTAACCATTCCATTAGGTTACAACTACCATTTAGTATCAATTTGGCCAGTACAACACCTAGGCATACACATTTCCAAAATTTAAAACCAAAGACAATCAGGCAAAATTTCATCGATTAAATTGCCCACAACAGCCAGAATAATCAATATACGAAGGTTTGAAAGTTACCTCAAACTCCCACTAGCTTTCCTCAATATAGCTGAAACCCTAGACCTTTTACAACAGATTTTTAAGCCTCCAAACCTTAAAGAACAAAGAAGAGTAGTTTAAGATCAGAGTTATACGCATTAGAAATTAAATCATCGGAGGAATCGGCTTATCTTGTGAGATTTCTTCTCCTTTCTATCTCTAAAAATCTCAACATTATCTCTCTTGTTTTAGGTCTGTTTGAGCGTCCCAATGGCTGAAGGAAGAAGGAAATGATGATATTTATCATATATTAACATTATTTTATTTATTTTCTTCATTTTCCAAAAATTCAAAAAATTAAGTTATGTACACAAATCCTTATGTACATATAACCATGCTCATTAAGTCCAACCAATATTTCCTTCTTCATGTCACATGTAGGAGACTCCTAGGGGTCCCTCCATATGGTCTCAATTGGCTTCACGACTTGTCCAAGTTACGTATACACGTAAAGTTTCAATTTTGGTCAAAATTACACTTTTTATTTAAATTTTTCATAAATTCATATTTAATTGACCAAAATATTCTAAATATATTTTTCACCTTTATTTTTCCTAATTAATTGAAATTAACTTCAATTAATCCGAAAATAATTAATTTTGTGTTAAATTGGCAAAATTACGATTTTGTCATTGCCTTTTTCTTCATTTTCAGATTTTCTGGCAGATTTTCTACCTAAATTTTGAAAAATCATAACTAAATCTAGAAAAATTGAATTGGAGTGATTTTAAAGGCTATGTAACCCTTATTAAGTCTAGTTTCAAGGAAAAATATAGCCCTTGTCCAAATGGGAGCACACAATTCCCAGAAATTTCATCTTTGAACGCTGTTCCAAGACTTTCCAGATTTTTTGGGCTAACTTCAAAAATTCATATCTTTTTTTACATATAGCTTCAAATGATCAAATTAAAGCTTAGAATGTCTAATTTCATCCTGTAAAATTTTATAATTTTTTCTCATCATTTGGTTATGCAAAATCACATGACAAGCTCACTGTCTCACATGCGATTTCACTGAAAACGCTGTTCATCTTTCAATTTTCAATATTTAATTCTTTTGGCAGTAAATATTCACCATTTTATTGAATATATAAAATAATTACAATATATTCTTGGTAAATAAAATTTAGGTTGTTACACCATAAAATACTTTAAAACACTATATGTACAAAAAAATACCCCAATTTTCTCAATGCACCTTAACTCTTTTTCAGTGTATGTGAACTTTCTTTTAGAACAAGTCTTCCATATTAAATGCTATTTTAAAGGAAAATTATCCATATATCCCAGGCAAATACATCAAATACAGAGCTTCTAAAAATTGCATACATACAAGTGACGCTTGGATATTTACGAGTCAAATTTAATATTTTTGTTTGCAAATTAAACTTTCATATTTAAAGTCAAATTGCGTTATTTTTCAATCCAATTTATAAAACTTATAAAAATTGATTTTTGAGATTATTTTATATTTAATTTTTTTTAAATGGGCAATATTTTCTTATTTTAATCTGCCGAGCTTAACATTAATAAAGTGCCTATCAAACAAATGCCGGGTGGAAATTGATTCTCTCGCAACAGCTTCCATGAAACTTCGTGAAAACAAAAACAAAAGCGAGTAATATGTAGAGAACATAGGGAATTTGCAAATCTGAGACGTGCAAGATCTGAAGTGCTAACTATGCCCTAAAGTCTCCAAACTGTGGCTTGGAATCATCTCCAAAGATCTTTGGAATATCAGGTAAATGCCAAATGTTAATACCCCTCAAGCAAAGCGCATAATATCCGGTACAGTGAAATAATGAAATAAGGGTTAAGATGTAAATTTGTCGTGGAGGTTTTTGCTACAAAACAATGTTACCCTCGAGAGTTTTTCCGGAAATTTTTTTTACGTTCAATGTTACCTCAAAATTATTAAAATAAAACAATATTATCTATTTCTGTTAAAAAAATTAACATTAAAAGTCAATTTTTTAATGATCCGAGTTAGTTTTTTTAATATAATAGAACAATATTGCTATATTTTAAAATTTCCAAAATAACATTGAACCTGAACAAATTTTTAAGAAAACATTGCTTTTCAGCAAAAACTTCCAAAATATACCTTAAGTCAATCAATAAATACTACAGCTTCGATCCTTCTCAATAAAATCAATACCTAGTAAATCAACAAAATCTATAGTAATTTCTCCACAACCTCAAAGCTCATAGTTCTGGACATATTTAGCGAATCATGTATAAAACTGGTGCCTTCCCCACCTTGGCCTTCATACAGAAGGGCTAGTCGTGTTGCTCTTCCAGCTGATCCCTCCTCACATACACTTTGCCGTCAGCCACTCAAGCAGAGACGTACATTAAATATGATGAATACATTTAAATTCAGGACGATCCTTAACTTTTGAACCCTATGATAGCTTATAGGATACCATTTATGGACTCCTTCGCTAATTGCAGCTTCTAGCGGCAGTGACAATCAATTCGGCTCCATAATTGAGATTGAATCCACCATTTACACGAAATCCAAATCATTGTGGGATTACTCTCAAGCAGCTTGCTCATCAATCTAGTCAAACTGGAACAGTACCATTTCTTTGTTTCACTTTGAACTTTGAAGACAAAGATAGATATCACAAATCAACATGAAAGCTGTTACTCATACGCATTGTAATGAGACATCAACCGTGTAAGTTTGTGACGTGTGGTTTTTTGTATTTCACAAAAAAAGTGCAACAATAAAAACTACGGCTTATGTATGATTTGATGAAATATCTGCAGAAGCACTCTGCTAGCTTTCATCGAATGAAACTGTGGCTACAACTTTTCTGCCTTCAACCGTAAATTAGAATGGGTAGTTTAATGTGATTCTTATTCAGAAAACAACATCAGGATATAAAACTTAGTGTGTGTATGGATAAGTCTCCAACCATAGTTTCAAAAACCCTTTTTCATAATTCTAGACAAAACTCTTCTCACATGCTTACCCCATAAATCGTAAAAATTATTTTCCAAAAACTAATCCAAACCCACACTTTACAATGTTTGTTGATCTAATAGCACAAAATCAAAGTAAGGGGCAGGCAATAGACGAAAAGGAACAGAAATCCTACACCACCCAGCAAGGAGATACTGCCTTGAAATTGGACAACTTCCAAGTGGGCAAAACTAAATCAGCAATCACCCAAATCAAGACACAAAATTAGAGTAGGCAATGCCAATTCTATTATCAAATATTCACCTCATCTGTGTGTTTGAGAAGTGTTACAAAAGGGCAGTCAGTTTAAGAACAGCGCACATAAACTTGAAACTGGAAAATAAAAAGGTAAAAGACAAGAAATAACAGAACTTCTAAACGTTGAAATAATTCATACAGCTTGTGTAATTTCGTTAAAGCAGGCAGGGCGCTCAGTAATGCAATACACCCACTTTTGAAGGTTTCGGTTTCTTCCGAGATTGTTTCTTGTGTTTGTCTAGAGCTTCATAATCCGTTCTTTCCTTCCACTTACTCTTGCACAATTTAATCGGCCTATTTCCAACATATTTACCGTTCATCTCTTTAAGAGCAACAGCAAGGTCAGAAGGATCCGCGAAGCTAACAAATCCGTAGCCTTTTGTTTTTCCACTGCGCTTGTCCCTCACAACTCTAGCCATGTTATATGAAGGAAATCGCGAAAAAGCTTTCGAAAGGACATCGTCATTTACCTCGTTACCAAGATCACCACAGAACAGCCGATGATCATTCTCCGGCCATTCTGACAGCGAAGGATCCTCCCATGATTGCCCTGCAGCTTTGCGAGGAATCGCTTTCTTTTTGGTCTCTGCCTTGTGCTCGATCTCGCTGTTAGCAATGGCTGCTTTGACGTTCTCGAGAGCCTCGGGTGTGATTGTCTGTGCATCTCGTTGGAATAACTGCTGCGCCTGCTGATACTGTGGGTAAGAGTAAACGCCGGGAACAGCAGCCGGAGGCGCTTGAGGAGGAATTGGCACCGCCGGTGACGCTGCCACATATGGCGCAGCATAGTGAGACGACGTCGTGGAAGCAGATTGCTGAAGATGGAAAGGCATGGGGAAGTAGGATCCGTCGGAGTAAGTAAACTGGCCGGAATTGGAAGAGCGAGCTGAGGAAGATGGGTCAGCCATGGAAAGAGGAATCAAATATTAGGGTTCAAAAAAACGTGAAATAGAAAATCCAAATCTAGGGTTCGAAGAGATTGGGAATTCTTGGGTCTCGCTCAGTGATATAAAGTCGAGGGATCATTCGAGGCCAAACAAGGTAAAAAATAATAATTTTTTGAAAAATTCATAAAGAAAAGATTTTAAGTTATCTTTTAAAGTGATTAAGATATCAAGCTCATATCTAAGTAGTATTTCAACAGACCTTTAAAATATCTAGTAAAAAAAAACAAACCCTTACAATAAAACAATTAAAAATTTAAAAAATAATAATAGTATACAAAATATTTTCATTTAAATTTAGTAAACTTAACCATAGAAAGTTTTTAGTTTTTTTTACTTCCTTACACTTAAGAGTTATATAATTTATGAATAGATATGTTTAGAAGAAAGTTACTTTCTTATCATATTTAATTTCTTTTGTTGATAATTACTTGTGATATTCTTTAGTTGATTATTTAATTAGTTCTTTGATAAAAAAAAATATAAATTTTGAAATAAATCAACATATATCAAAAGATGATTTATAAATAGAGATTATAGTGGCACTTCTTAGTAGAACCCAGCAACAGCAGCAGCAGTAAAAAATATTGGTTCTACAAAACCCTAAGGCCCTGTTTGGTACAAGGTATTGAATTTTGAGGGATTGGGATTAGGATTGGGATTGGGATTGGGACTGGGACTGGGACTGGGATTGGGATTGATACTTTAAAAATATGTTTGGTATGAAGTAATAGTTTGAGGGAATAATCTTATTTATCTTATTTAAAAAATCACCCCTGATAATAAAAAGACTGAAATACCCACACAGGAAGAGAGCCGATTCTGTTTCAACTTTCTCCTCCACTCCATCGAGCGTGAAGCCTGAAGCGCGATTTTCACCTCTCCATTTTCCCTCTCAATAATGTTCTCCCCCACTTCCCTCCATAAAGCAAGCATCTTTTTTCACTGGCTTGGGGATTTTATAATTATTGTTATGTTCTGCGATTCTCAATCTTTATTTATCGAGATTCATATTGGTGGATTTTGGTCTGATTGATCGCTTTGTCTTGCTTCAGTTCGGACTTCATCGTCCTCTGAGCGCTCAAATCCATGTTCATCAGCTTCCGATGGACTCGGTGCACCCAACTACTACTCCAGTTGAACACGAAGAAGATGAGTGGGGTATGGTATCTTCCTTCAACTTCGTTGATTTTTTTTTTACATCGATAGGGTCAGTAACAGAGAGTTGGGATTAATGAATTTTTATCGTCATATTGTGATATGTGTAATTTTCATTTGTCAATTTGAATAAAACTTAATTTAATTCGCCAAGGTTGTCTTGCTTTGTTTGCGTTGTGTTGGTTTGTCTCAAGGGTAATTTTGACTCAACAATTTTGGAATCCAGGGATTGAAAACACAAAACCAGGGAGGAGGTGGCTTTGCAGCAATCCCTCTTTCGTGGCATTCCCAATCCCTGATTATTCATAATCCCTGGTACCAAACGATATATTTTGACTTAATCCTTCACCCAATCCCTATCCCTACCCCCTGTTACTTCGTACCAAACAGGGCCTAAGATTGTTTGGTATAAAAGATTTAGAGGGAAGGGAAGAGGAAAGAAATTTTTTTCAGTTAGATTTTAAAAAAATGGAAGTGGTGGGGTTATAAAAATTTTAATAAATATAAGATGTAAAATCAAAGGTGAAAAAATTAATTAAAATTTGTAAATCACACTTCTTTAATTTCTTTTTTAAGCCCAACTTTAAAAAAAAAAAAAAAATCCCCTCCTCTCACTTTACCTCCGTCCACTTCCCTGCCCCCTTGACATGTTTTTTTTTTTTTGAGTGAAAACTGGAATTCATTAAGTTTCAACCAGGAAGACTTAATACAAACTCAAACTAGAAATAAGGGAATAACCCTATCCCTCATCAACGACCGTCTCCAGTAATGAAGGTGGTGGTTGTTCAAAGAAAACAAATAGCCCCGTACTAGTGTGACCCAACCTAGCAAGGTGGTCAGCATCCCTGTTATGTTCCCTAGGAATATAACTCAACAAAACATTCCAATTCCTAGACAACCAAAGCCTAGCTTCTACAATGATATCCCTAAAGGGGTGATTTTGCTCCCCCCCTCTAGTTAACAAGTTTATAGCCTCAATACAATCAGAACGAATCAAAACATTCCTGTAACCACTATTCCAGCAAATCTGAAGCCCCTGAATAATAGCAATAATCTCAGTTATGGTAGAAGGAACAGTTAACAGCTTGCAAGTAAAACCACCAATCCAAATTCTTTCAGCATCGCGTATGACTCCTCCACAGCTGCAATGACCAGAGTCCAGAGCTGATCCATCTACCTCCAGGTACACAAAACCCGCTTCCGCTTGAGTAGTTGTCGGACTCTGACCTTCAGATGCTTGTTGAGAATAGAACTGACAGTGGGAGAGAAAATCTTGATCCCAACTAGCCCGGAAGAAACTAGACTGGCCATCCTGAGACGGAGGTTCAATGTCATCTCCAAAGACATTCCTGCACCTGGTTACCCATATGTCCCAACATACATAACCAAACAAGGAGGCCCATTGGACCTTTCGCGTAAAATCTCTACCAAAACCCCGCTTCAGGTTCCAATTTATCCACTCCATTCCTTGTAAGGACGTGAATTTATCCCACAAAGTCGGGTGGATTAAAGCAATCCATCGCTCGCGAGCATTTTTACAGTCTCTGAGTAAGTGCATCATGTCCTCCTCCTGATCACATCCAAAAAGGCATCCTGCAGAATCAAGAAGTCCTTTTTGAACTCTCATCTTTGCAGTATGCAGACGGTCATGAGAGGCTAGCCACAGAAATGATTTGATCTTCTCCGGTACAGAACATCTCCACAGAGTCTTCCAGAATGGCTCTCCAATAGTGCTAGTACCTGCATCAAGAAAATAATATGCAGATTTAACAGAAAAACAGCCATCCGAGGAAGGCTTCCAAAAATACTTATCCTCTCCTCTTTCCTGACGAGGTGGGTGAGCGCACATAAGACGATCAATAACCTGAGGGTGAAACCATTGATCAAGCTTGTCCTTGTCCCATTGACCCGACTGGGTTGTGTAATCACTCACAGTAGCATCCCTATCCACAAAAGCTTCATAACCATGAATAAGTTCAATTAAGGGTCTATTCACCTCAGACCAATTATCGTGCCAGAAGGATGCCCGATTGCCATTGCCAATAATAATTCTAACGCCTTTAATGAAGGTTTCCCAAACAGCACATATGCCTTTCCAGGTAGTTGACGAATTTGCCTTTTTTTGAATTTTAGGCATAAAACTAGTGCCACATCTGTATTTCGAACAAAGAACTTTAACCCAAAGAGCATCTTTATTGTTTAGGAGATGCCAACATAGCTTCATCATGAAAGCCTTGTTTTGTTTACCCATTTCACGAATCCCAAGGCCCCCATCTTTCTTATCTCTGGTAATTTGATCCCACGATATCAAGTGAAGTTTCTTTTTATCCTCCTCCTCTCCCTATAGGAAGCTCCTACTGCATTTCCCCAGTTCCTTAAGCATTGACTGTGGTAATAACATTGTCTGCATGTAGTACGAAGGCAAGGCATTTAGGACCGCCTTAATAAGAGTGGCGCGGCCAGCCAGATTAAGATATGCCCTTTTCCATCCAGATAATTTTTTCCTGGTCCTTTCCAAGATAGGCAGAAAAGTGACATAGTTAGCTCTTTTATGAATTAAAGGAATCCCCAGATATTTTCCGAGATCTCCTGTAAGACCAACCCCCATACTACGACTTAAACTTAATGCTCTGGAGAAATTGACGTTTTTCGAGAAACAGACCTTGGTCTTGCCTCTGTTCATTTTCTGCCCCGAAGCATCGCAAAAACTTTGGATACAATCCAACATCCCTTCAACCTGACTTTCGGAAGCTTCTCCGAAAAGGATTAGATCATCCGCAAAAAAGAGATGGGAAAGACGAGGGCCACCTCTATTTAGCTGAATCGGGGTCCACGTGTTATCATCAATAGCATCTTGAATTATATGACTCAGCCGCTCCATACACAAAGTAAAGATGTAGGGGGAGATCGGATCCCCCTGGCGAATGCCTCTAGATGAATTGAAGGTAGGAGTGACTTCGCCATTCCATAGAATTTGAGAAGATGAGCTAGTAATACATGCCATGATGACATCACATAAATTCTCCTCAAGGCCCAACAATTTAAGAGTATCATGAATAAATCCCCATTCTAGGCGATCAAAAGCCTTCTCTAAGTCAACCTTAACAGCCATCCACCCGGTATTGCCTTTTTTAGTCTTCATAGAAAGGATGACCTCCTGAGCTATAATGATGTTATCACTGCTCTGACGACCCGCAATGAAGCTACACTGATGCCCACCAACAACTTTCCCCATAATCTCACGGAGACGAAGCGAAATGATTTTAGTGATGATTTTGTAGCTAACATTGCAAAGGGATATCGGACGAAAATCCATGATGGTTTGAGGAGTTTCCATTTTAGGAATGAGGACGATATTAGTGTTGTTGATTCGTTTGACTGACGAAGGATCATCAAAAAAATTCCTCACCAAAGAAACAACGGAGTCACCAACTAAGGGCCAATACTCTTGATACAGAACAGCTTGAATTCCATCAGGTCCTGGGGCTTTAAAAGGCCCCAAATCGAAGGTTGCTTTTTTAATTTCCTCATTTGTGATCGTAGCATGAAGATTATCAAGATCCCCCGAACTCAAACTAGGGAAACAAGAGTTTGTATTGAGATGGAAAACACCCCTCCCCGAAGTACTAAAGAGATTCATAAAATAATTGATGGCCAAGCTTTTCAATTCGCATTGATCAAAAGTCCAGCTTCCATCATCCTTTTTCAAACCTTCAATACGATTTCTCTTCTTTCTAATTTGAGCAGCAGAATGAAAATATTTACTATTTTTATCCCCCCATTTAAGCCACTGGCAACGGGATTTCTGGTACCACATCAATTCTTCTTGAGCAAGTATCTTGTTATAGTCTTTCCAAAGTTTCGTTCCAGTTTGGACAAGATACTGATTATCACGTCGAGCCCTAGCTCTCTCTACCCCTTCAATCCTCCTGAGAATCTTTTTCTTTTTTTCATTTAGGTTGCCCACTTTGTTCCGGTTCCATTCCTCAGCCGATCTAGTAAAATTACTCACTTTATCAGACCACTGATCCAAGCTCCAAGAATTTTTTACCACATCTGCAAAGCCATCTTCCAAAAACCAAGCCGCTTGGCAGCGAAAGGGCATTTTCCTTCTTTGATTAGATATTTCAGGATTACAGCGAAGAAGGATCGGCCTATGATCAGAACCAAATTTATTCAAATGATGGGTCTTGGTGAGGGGGTAAGCCTGGTTCCAATCAGAGTTTATGAAAGCCCAATCTAAACGTTCCTTCAGGAGGTCACGCTCCCATGTGAACCGCTCTCCAACAAAATCAGTTTCAATCAAATCAGCCGTCATAATGCAATCTTTGAAATGGCGCATAGAGCGCAGATTTAGAGATGAGCCCCCTTTCTTATCTTCAGTAGACAAGTAAGCATTAAAATCACCCAGGATCAGCCAAGGCTCATGAACCGATCCACTAAAATTTATAATGTCAGCCCAAAGGTTTTGACGCAACATGCAATTGGGTTCCGCATACACACATGATAGTAAAAAGGTCACAGGATTGTTCTTAGTTGTAGCTCTAACATGAATAACCTGAGTGGAGGAAGATATATATTGGAGGTTCAAATCCTCCTCATTCCACAGGATCCAAATTCCGCCAGCAAAACCAGTAGCCTCAAGTCTAAGCCAAGCACTAAAACCCAGACGCCTGATAATTTTATCAGCTTTACTACCACTAACACGAGTTTCACAGAGAATAAGAATATCAATCTTTCTACCTTTGAGCAAGTCCCTGATTCTACCTGGAAAAATTTTTGAGGCAGCGCCTCTACAATTCCAAGAAATAATATCCATAAAAACAAATAATAAAGAAAGGAGAGAAAGAACCTGTGAATCAAGCTACTGGTCCTGAGTCCAATAACTTCACGATTGCCTCCTGTTCATGGGTAATCACATCCCCAGCCTCCTTTGAGTCCACCAACACGTTGTGCAAGTCCTTTTGATGCTCCGCAACATAATTCTGATTTTCCATAATTATAGAACCTCCTTGCTGAGCATAATCATTATGAATCACGGCTGAAACATGTGGATGAGCTACTTGTAAACTCTGTTGGTCCATCTGGTCAGTGGGATCCAGGATCATTTGTGCATCTGTAACATTATTTGGAGGAGCCTCTCTTATACTTGCTCTTTGTTGCTCAAGAAGAATAGAGACATTGTTTATATCAATAGGCCCAGAGAGTGTTGCTGATCCAAAAACCAAATGATGGGCCCTTCCTGATTGCTTCTTCTTGAACAAAGGGGTATTAATTTTTGGAGCAGCCTTTTTTTTCTTATTTCCCACGGTTTTACTCGGCCCATTAAGAGTTTTTTCCTTTTTCAGCCCATTAAGAGTTGTTTCCTTTAGAACTTGCTTACTAGGCCCATTCATCAAGACCGATTGCTGCTGCGTTACTTCCTCATGGTGTTGACTTTTCCCACTCAATAGCCCTCCTATCCCCTGCTTTTCCTCATTTTTTGTTCTACTAGGGCCAGCCATATCTGAAGCTTGAGCATTCGGCTCCCTCATTTTCTTCATCACCCCATTCCTTTCCAAGGAACCTTCTACCTTTTCCTTCTTCTTCCATTGTTTCTCCATGCTTTTCTTCTTTCTCTGGCCTTCTTCCTCCTTTGCCGGCGGCTCAAGATCAGACCGTTGCAGGACCTGAAACCTCGAGCTCACACTTCTCTCCTCAAGCCGTCCATTCATCCGAACGTTGGGTGTCATTTGTGATTGCAACTTTCTGTCCAAATCAGCACGTTGAAGCCGCTGCCTTGTTCTTGACTTGACTTTCATCCACTCTCCGTACTCCTCCTCAACTGCCACACCAGGTACAGACATCAAGGGCGCTATGCTTCCTCCGATCTCATTACCGATTGCCTGCGTTCTAGTTTCCGATGACGTTGCCACCGGTGTTGTCATCGGATCAGTCTGCTTATGAGGGCAATTTTCCTGTATATGCCCATATATGCCACATTTGAAACATATAGTTTCAAGACCCTCATATTCAATGGTATAAATTCGATTTCTGAAAGAAAATTTAGACTGAAGTGGTTTATTTAGGTCCACCTCAACACTGACTCTGGCGAATTTCCCTCTTTCAACCACAAACTGATCCGTGCCCTTGTGAGCTAGAGTGTTTAGATCCACTTTGAGAGCTTTACCAACTAAATTTCCAATCGCAAGCATACAGTCCTCCGAGTAAATATGTAGTGGAAGAGTAGGAATTCTCACCCAGATTGCAACCTTTTTTTCATTATTGCAGTATGGGTTGAAATTCGGGCTCCACCTCTGCACTGCGAGATAATGCCCCTGAACCAACCAAGGACCCTCAAAGAGGAGTTTTGCAGAAAAGGAATTATCTGGTGTTTTGAAGACAAAATAATTATTTGGTAAATCAACAAGGTCGAAATTCTCTGATCTTAGCATCCACTTGATTCGGTCTTTCATAACAATCAGATTAACTTTCCTTCCTAGTACCGTCAAAATCAATGCATTCTTCCAGGGCTTGCATAATTCCTTGAACCTATCTTCTGGGATGTTGAGGCGTGGAACTGAGGTTAATGCTTTCTTCTGCTCCTCTGTCAATGCCTTAACAGTTTCACTTTCCTCTTGAAGCCACTCCTCCAATTGCTCCTCAAAACTCCTATCAAGTTCCTTCTCTTTTTCACCTAGCAATTTTGCTTTGTAAGAGATCATGCTTTTAGTAGTCTTGTTTTCACTCTTAGGAAAATTGGTTTTTCTGGCTGGAGTACCGTTTCTATCCACTTCTTCCATCTCTATTTCCACATTCCTTCGACATTCCTCTACTTTGTTTGCCTTCTCAATCTCTTGTTCTTTATCAGCCATTCTTTTGATATGCCTTCCTTTGATATCATCATCTTCTTTTGTAGCCTCCATGGGATCATCCGGGACAGAGCCATGGCTGATCGATTGGTCAGTGTTCCCACCCTCTCTCTCACTAGTTTTCTCCATTCCTTCCAGCAGAACAGCTTTTAATCCTTCTTAAAACAAACTTTAAAGTAAACATTTGAATAATTTGTCATTTATTTTGATAAAAGCATTTTGCGGAAAAACTCTTGTACGCATTAGCTTCTCTATCGCACACCTTGTTATTTATGCCTCATTGAGTCAATGAACTATTATGGCAGTGTTAGAGTCTTAATGTTTTTGTGGAGATGTTTGACTGAGACTAGCTTATTTGGTATGATGGGAGGGGATAGAAAGTGAATTGAGGGGAAATTTTTTTAAGTTAAATTTAAAAAAATTAGAGAAGTGGGGTTAAAAATCTTTAATTAATTTTTCTTACTCTTTTATCTTATATATTCTTTTTATTAAAATTTTATTATTCCACTTCTTCAATCTTTTAAAATTCAACTCATAAAAATTTTACTTCCCTTTCTTCCCCTCCAAATCCCTCAAACCAAACAAACCCGTACATGAATTGTTTTGATTTGCTAGGCTAGGTGGAATTATGTGACGTAACCCATGTGTCAGCGATGACTTGGATTTTGATCGTGACAAAGAAAATCAAGAAATATGGATTAGTAATGATTTCAACCTAATATGCCTTGAGTGATAAAGAAAATCAAGAAACATGGATTAGTAATTATTTCAACACACCACACCTCGGGTCTGGGGTGTAGAGCAAGTTCGAGTACGGCATTTAAAATATGTGGGGACTCGAACTATGTCTAATCTGTATTAAAGAAATATGTGTTTGATAAACATCTTTACTATTAGTTTAAACTTTTGATATAAGGATATTAGCATAAGTTGGATCGGGTTCAATAGGTGGCATTTGAAGTTGTCAGAGATTAAGGGCCATATCTGATCTAGATGCCTCTATTACTAACTTAAGCTTATAAGTATGATGGTATTAGAAGCTTGCTACTAGTTGGATCGGATTTGGTTAGGTAGCAGTCCTAATTGGCAGAGATTGGATGCGCAAGTCTAATTTAAGTTAAAACAATTGGGTGTGCTTTGCTACTAACAAATCTTATGAATGTAATGCTAACTATCGTATGAAAAGATTAAGTTAATAGAGGCGCATCCAATTCTTTTTAACCCAGGTCGAACATGGGCTTCCCAGTCTTTGTCTAGTTTGGGTTCCACCTAGCCGAAGCTTTTCGTGAAGGAATTTCAGAAGCTCATTTTGGGATTAATTGACACTAGCCACCACACCTAAATGGTTGAATCTTGCTGCGTTCCAGTGCCAACTAGCTGAATTTAATCCACACCACAGACTGAGACAAATCACATCCTTGGCAGAAGCTTGTCGTGAAAAAACCTTATAAGCTTGTTTTGGGAATTAATTGACCCCGCCACCACTCCCTCGTGGCCCAGCGTCCCAATCTTCTTTTGGGTAGGAAACTCACGTGCGCCACATGTGAAGAACAACACGACACCGTTTAATTGAAATAGACGGTTGGATTTTTTATTTTTATTTTTTCAATTTATTATTGATTTTGTTGTGGTAAGAAAATAAAATATGATACACTTAATTAAAATCAAAAGAAAAAAAACATAGGCTTAATTAAATTATTTATTTAGATAATATAAATGTCTCATTTTAAATTTTAACCAACTCTTTTATCTCATCAGGAGGTTTGATCGACATGTTTCCACAAAACAATATTAAAAAAAAAAAAGGTTAAAGTATACTTTTAGTCATTTAAGTTTATATGAAGTATTATTTTAGTCCTTTAAGTTTATAAAATATATTTTTAGTTCTTTACTATTAACACCATTAACTTAAGCTAACGAAAAATGATGACATGGATGCTGACTCATCAATAAAAATGCTGATAAACATATTTAAAATCTAATTATTTAATATAATAATTTTTATGTTTATTTCCACTTGTTTCCCTTTCTGTTTTTATTTTAATGTTAAAATTTTAAAAATACAATATCTAATAATTAGATTTTAGATATGTTTGTCAGATTCTATTGTTGAGTCAGCATCCATGTTAGCATTTTTGTTAGTTAAATTAACACCATTAAAACTAAGGAACTAAAAATGCACTTTAAAAATTTAAATGATTAATATGATACTTGATAGAAATATAAAGGATTTAGCTAAAAAAAATTATAATAAATTATATAATTTTTACCATTAATGTTAAATAATAAAAAATTCTAACAAACTATAGTATATCATAAAATTCAAAATAATATTAAATTTGTGGGTTCCTAGTAGCAACTATGTGAGACATGAGTTATTAAGTGTGTGTTTGGTAAGCACCAAAATCATGATTTGTGTAATTCGAAATAAAACTCCTCTCACACATTTATTTTGTAAGTAGTAAAAACTATTAAAAAAAATTAATCCAAACACACATTAAATCTGATAGTATGTTAGTAGAGAGAGTTACTACAATGTTTTAAATGAAGAAACATATCATTTTAAGGTTTTTTTTGATCTGCCAGAGCCCTCTTAAATTGGATTGTTGCATCTCCTTTTCTTCAGTCACTCAACAAAGGAGCAACTGCAACTTTTTTT
The DNA here is from genome assembly GCA_963210345.1 of Inga oerstediana. Lineage (NCBI taxonomy): Eukaryota > Viridiplantae > Streptophyta > Magnoliopsida > Fabales > Fabaceae > Inga > Inga oerstediana. The sequence continues at coordinate 59,866,745 of OY723409.1, forward strand.
TTTTTAATTTGAAAAGACAGTTCCTTCCTCCAAACGAAAGGAGCAAATCTAAGTTTACAAATATTGTCTATCATTTTCTTTGATCAATACCCAACAAAAAAACCGACTAACGCGATCGGCAAGCTGAAGGGCGTGAAACCTACTTAAATACCACACTCACACACACATCACCACCGATATTGTCTACTTACATTCTGTAACTCTGTAGAAGAGCAATCTCATCTGTATTTTAGTTAATTAAAATATAATAATTTATTTTATTTTAATTTCATATTTTTAATAAATTATTTTTAGATTATATATCAATTTATAAATTAAATTAATTAATTTAAAAAAAATTCTAAAATAATTTAATTAATTTTTTTAATCTCACTAAAAATATTAATTTTATCTTATATTTACCAGCAGGAGTATTAAGCCTGGGGCTCGCTTGTACCTTTGTTGTCTCATTCTGAGGCCGAGGACAGTCCCAGAAACCCAGCCTGTAAAACAGTGCCATGTTCTGATAGCCATACTTGGGCAATTGAGCAATGTTGATATCCATGGCATCGTTTTCTCCTCCGACTCGATTCTCAACCACTCCTTCATCGTACAGTAAACCTCATCTCAGCCACAATCCCTTCATCTCCTTCAGCCCCAACAACCGTTTATTTCTTCTCTCTACCTTAAAGGCTTCTGCATCTGAAAATGGCATCGGAACTTCAGGTTCAGCTGCAACTGCCGTGGAAGTGGAACCCCAAGTAGAGCAGTCGGCCCCGGAGCCTCCCCCACCGGTGCCGGAGAAGAATGATAGCCCTACTGGTAATAAGGGGTCCGTTGCTGTAGTGGCCGAGGAAGTGACGGTGGTCAGTAATTTTGAGGATCCAAGATGGGTTGGAGGGACATGGGACTTGAAGCAATTTCAGAAAAATGGCGGGACCGATTGGGATGCTGTTATTGATGCTGGTGAGCTTATAAATTTGTTCTAGTTGCTAAACGCGCTCTGTGTCATTAAGTATGCCTTGGGAAATAATTTGACACAATGGACCCTGGATTTCTACTCAAATTTGAAGATGTAAAGTGTGAAATTTCAATTGTTTCGTTCTTCTTGGTGCTCTGTTTTCTCAGCTACTGTTTTTGTTTACATTGTCTAGTGATGGAAGTATAATAGCAGGATTTCGTATCCTTAGCTGGCAAAGGATAGGATTTTTTGTCCTCTGTGGCATTTTCCTGATAACAAAAGCGGGCTTAGCGCTACAAATTCAATTAATTTGGTCAGATATAGCACCATCTGTCTGTGGTTTGGATAGTAATCTAACTCAGGTGTTCGTTTCTTAACTTTGGTCTTGATATAGGGTTTTATATTTATCTACTGCATTTGTTGGCCCGAAGAAAATCAAGATTTTGGGTTTTAACATCGATAATTTATGATTATTATCACATATATTGGCCTCTATTTTTCTCTTTGAACAATACATTCGTCCTTCCCAAGGCGTAGTAGATTATTAGTCTGAAACATAGGGATTTGTGGCGAAGAAGATCAGCTCAACTTATGTTGACAAAGATCTTGCAGAAATGTAGCAAGTCTATCAAAGTTATGCAAGATTAAGCTCCTTAATACCATAAATATGGTTCAGATACAATATAATGGTCTTTTTTCTTCTGGAACTTCCATTAAAAGGTGCTTTGCATTCTGTTTGATAGTCTTGTGCAGGTTTTCATTTTCTGGTTTATTTCTTGAGAGAGGGAGAAGTGCATGAACTATTGGAGTATTTGATTCGGAATGGAGTTTCTTTCGTTAAATCTATTTCTAGTTTTACCTTGATGCTTTGTAGTTTCCAAATTCTTAAAATTTTTTTTGGTTCATTTTTTGCCCAGAGGCTAGAAGGAGAAAATGGCTCGAGGGTAACCCTGAATCATCCAGTAATGAAAGCCCTATAGTCTTTGACACCTCCATAATACCTTGGTGGGCATGGATGAAAAGATTCCATCTCCCTGAAGCTGAACTGCTTAATGGTTTGTTCTAACTCGAATTCTCACATGAAATTAGAAAGTAAAGGATTTTACACCAGTAAGAAAAAGAAATCTCAGTTGCTGATTCATCCGTACTTTTTTTTTTGGCCCCTCGGGTATCGATCAGGTCGTGCAGCAATGATAGGATTCTTTATGGCATATCTGGTGGATGGCTTGACAGGAGTAGGTCTAGTTGACCAAATGAGCAATTTCTTTTGCAAAACTCTTCTGTTCATAGCAGTGGCTGGAGTTCTTCTGATCCGAAAGAATGAAGACTTTGATAATCTGAAGAAGCTATTGGAAGAGACAACCTTTTATGACAGACAATGGCAAGCAACCTGGCAGGATGAGAACTCAAGCAGTTCCAAGATCGAATAGTGGGATTGCTGATTTGTAGTTCCCTCTCTCCCCTTCTGTCCTTTAAAGTCGCAAGTCTATTTATCTTGAGAATATGACTGTATCTCAATTCTCTGTCATTTTAGTGCAGATGAATGATTCCAAATCCTCATTCAGATAGTTTATAAATGACACGCGTGTCTGTGTGAATCTCTGAAAGCTTGTTGTTTGAGTTGTTTTTAACTGGTCCTGTTGCAGTTGCATTAAGGATCACTTTCAAGCTCTTTGGACGAACAAGTGTACCAGTTAACATGAGCATTGGTGGCAATATTGCTCTATGACAACATGTCATGTTTCACTAATTAGGGTCGGTTATATGGATTGCACTACCATTAAGTTCTATTAACAATCAAATATTTGAATATGTTGTTAATCAAAAGGCCCGGCTTAATAATTTCTTTGAGTATTCTTTTTGATCTTCCTCTACTCATTTTATTGGGTGTACAAGAAATTAAATTATAGCCACACACACTTATTCTTAAATTATGCTGGGTGGTCCTCGCAGTCAATCTTTCTTCCTCTGTTGTCACTTTCCAACGAGATAATGGATGAGATGAGAGTACTCCAAAAAGCTTCCATGCTTCTATTATGACAAAAGGGCGAACAGAGGTGTTGATATAAAATATAGGAGTACATCAAAATCTTAAAAAGCCCAATAATACCTCTTAAGATTTGATTTAGCTATATATTATTGTGAATAGGAAATAAATTTGATGTATAATATGATGAGATGATTATATGATATATTACTAGTTTATGCTATGATTAATTTATATGAGCTTGCTCCCTGATTAATTAAACAAGAAGTCATTAACCCTTCGTTTCATGCAAACTCCATCATATTTTAAGGATTAGATAATTAATTTTTCTAATTTAATACGTTCATGATCAACACCAACCATTCTATTCCAGTAATATTATATGTATGTATGTAATAAAGTAGTAAATATTTCTTCACTAAAAAAAGTACTCCCTCTGGTTTTAATTATAAGATATATGTATGTATGTACTCCCTCTGATTTTAATTATAAAATAAATGTATGTATGTAGTAAATATTTCTTCACTAAAAAAAGTAGTCCCTCTGGTTTTAATTATAAAATAAATGTATGTATGTATGTACTCCCTCTAGTTTTAATTATAAGATAAATGTATGTATATATGTATGTATATAAATGTATGTATGTATGTACTCCCTCTGATTATGTAAAGTAGTAAATATTTCTTCACTAAAAAAAGTACGGGAAAATTCCAAAAAACTATACTCAAAATATGCAAAGGACAATTCAGTACATCGAAATTTAAAAATGACAAATCAGGCGGGTGTCAGAAAAAAGACCAATATGTCATTTTGAAATTTCGGCCAAATTACCAAAATACCCTTCAGCCCTCAGTCACAATAACAACATTAGAGTTGTTAATGGCGAATCATGAGTTGTTAATGGCGAGGTGAGTGTTGTTATTGGCCCTGAAACTTGTTAAGTGTTGAAAGAAGAAATTGGAGTTGTTAATAACGAATCCGGAGTTGTTAATGGCGAGTTATATGTTGTTATTGGTCCTGAAATTTGTTAATTGTCAAAGAAGAATTTCAGTTGTTAATACCGAATCCGAAGGTGTTAATTCCGATGATCATGTTGTTATTCTGAAGTGTGCATGAAGGGTATTTTGGTAATTTGGCCGAAATTTCAAAATGACAGATTGGTCTTTTTTCTGACACCCGCCTGATTTGTCATTTTTGAATTTTGATGTACTGAATTGTCTTTTGCATATTTTGAGTGTAGTTTTTTGGAATTTTCCCAAAAAGTACTCCATCTGATTTTAATTATAAGATAAATTTGACTTTTTTGGAGAAATTAAGGAACTTAATTAAATTACTTTAGAGTATTTATATTTATATTTTTTTCTTCAAACTAATTAGTTTGACTAATAAATTAATATATAATCTAATGATACATAACATATGATATGATTAAATAACTTATTTAGCTTCCTTAATATCTCCAAAAAAATCAACTTTATCTTATATTTAGGACAGAAGGTAATAGTAAATATTTCCGTTCTTTGTTTTTTGCCTTGTTTATGTTTATAATTTCTAAACCTTGATGAGGAGCTTGTATTTGAAGTTTTGAGTATACGTTTTTTATAAGAATAATACCATCATTTGCTTCTAATTTTTATGGATTCCAAGTTTTTTTCTTTTTCTTTTTTTTTTTAGGGATAGCAAATAACCGATTTAATCCATCATCAAAAATAAATTGAATACAATTCGAGAGTTTCACTGTATTCGTTTCATATATACAATTAAATTAAATGTGGATGGGAGAGCTTTTCTATCCTTATCATCTTACTCAATTCAACGTATATATGTAGTTTTTGAATATAGGATTATTACATTGGGAAAAAAAAAATTCAATATCAATAGTTTTTTTTTTTGGCGAAACAATGGATTCTTTTGCTAAAAGAGAAACAATAAAACACACACGTGTATGTATATTTTTTTGTCCAAAAAAGTGTGTGTGTGTGTGTGTTATATGTCCTCCCTCCCAAGGAGAAAATATTGATGCACCATATATCTTTTTTTTTAAAAAAAAAGATTAAATGATCAAGTATTAATAATAGCCTGAGGTTATAAGAGATTTTTTTCCTAAATACATGTATTCTTTTATTGGAAGATAAATTTATTCGAAATATTGTTTTACACTAAATGTTGGGACGTCGTCAATTGATCATGCGGCTTCTTAATTATTTATAAGGAAGCTTTTATATCATTAGACTATATCATTAGACTACAAGGCCATTAGTTGTAGTGTCTATATATATATACACATATAAAAAGCACAAATAACATACTACATCTGATCCTAAATATAAGAAAAAGTTGATTTTTTTTGGAAAGATTAAGGATATTAAATAAGTTACTTAATCATATAATATGTTATGTATCATTAGATTTTATATTAATTTATTAGTCAAACTAGTTAGTTTGAAGAAAAAAATAAAAATAAAAATACTCCAAAATAATTTAATTAGTTTTTTTAATTTCTCTAAAAAAATCAACTCTATTTTATAATTAGGAGCGAATGGATTGCATACATTCAGAATAATATTTGTATATTTACCAAACGATCAAGAGTATGCATTGTAGTTGCTAATACATAATAACATTCTAACAGTAAGGATAAGTATGGGAAACAAATGATCCAGCCAACGTGTAACTACATTCAGTTAGGTGGGCATTGAGGCAAGAAGAGGGTCACAGTAACAGCCATTTGAGAATATAAAAGGAGAAATAAAGAAAGAAACAGAGGTATCGATGATAGTGCCGAGGCACCACAAGGGGCCCACAAGGTTGCGGATAACGATATGATCAGAGTTTAATACTTTTCCGATCCCAAAAATAATAAGAAAGAATTGATTTTTTTTATAAATATTAAAAAAATTAATTAAATTATTTTAAAATATTTATATTTATCGTTTTTCTTCAAACTATGTTAACTAACTTATAAATTGATATATAATCTAATGATATATAATATATGATATGATTAAATAACTTATTTAACTTCTCTAATCCCGTCGATAGAAAAAACCAATTTTATCTTCTATTAAAAAGAAATACCCTGTTCACCAAAAAAAAAAAAAAGAAATACCCAATTTCTTGAACTCAAAGTATATATGATCTGTTTCGTTCCACCCAAAGAGTATGAATTGACTCTTTCCCTGTCTCGATTAGACTCTTTACACATTGGTAGTATTACACTCAAGCCTCATTGGCCTGCATGATGCTATCACACACACTGTACACAAACCAACGCAGAATCAAGCATATAACAACTGAATTCTCACAAATCCTTAACTTGCTTATCCCAAAATGCCAACCCAACAGGTTAACTAATTACTTGTGTTCTCTTCTCCCTCTCTCCCTCCCTCTCTCTCTATGCGTGTGTTTTATTGTGAACTGTGCTGGGTTTTGACCTGGTCATATTTGTAGGTGATATGCCGGAAAGGAAAGGCAGTGCTCGTGAGGGTCTATGTGGAGAAGGCAAGGAAGACGACGGTGACGTCGAAACATGTTCACCACCACCACCACCACCACCACCACCATGTATTTCACCATAACGGCTCTCTTCGGCAAGGATATGATAGGAAAGCAGAACTTCTCAGGTACTCGCAGTTTCTGAGGAACTCTGTACGAAAAGAACCTTCCACCACCTTATTACCCTCCAAGCAGATTTCAAACAACGTCAATGGGAAACCTTCGACCCGGGTAAGATTGTAGTGTAGATGCAACTATATATGTATGTCTCACTGTTTGTTTGATGGATGATCTTACAAAATTATGAGAGATTCATTATAGAGATATCCTAAAGTTTTGATTTTTATTTTTTTCTCGTTTTGAAGGTTGTCTCTTCCAAAAGAAAGCAAATGCATGGAGGAAACTTGTACGGTTGCTTTGGCAATTGGAACCTACTGATTCCGAGTTTCTTGAGATCAAGTGCGAAATCTAAGAACAGAGAGAAGAAAAAGGAGATGCAAAAAGGGTCGTCTCACAGTCAGATAGCAAACATCATGAAAATATTAAGGGTAGGCTAATTTTACCATGCTGTTATTGCAGTAAGGCAAAATGTTTAGCATGTTCCAATATAACTTATGTTTGATGCTTTTATTCGCAGGTGAAAAGAAGACAAGGTTTCTTCCTTAGAATGTTTTCATCGACGCGCAAGTAATATTGTTGAGGTTCGGTTTTGAAGCCTTTTTCTTCTCAAGTTGATATGTTACGATCATAAATCGGACTCATTTTTAACGGTTGTTACTGCATTCTTATATATTTTCTTTCTGGGTACATGTTAATACTTTACAACTTGAATAAACCTGCAAAAAAAAAAAAAAAAAACCCTTCATCCATTAGTTAAGTTAAATAACTAGATAAGTAGTAAAGTAGATCCCATGTTTTGTACTGAAACTGAAAAATGAAGCAAAAACTATTCACATGACTTTTGAATAGTACAATATTGTATAAATTTATATTGAAATTACATAATCAAACAATCTGTCATCGGTTTAAACAACCACATCAACAAAACAAAAAAACAGGCTTCACATGTGACATTGAGAGTGACGACAATATCAGTACATGGCCGTCTAGTGTAAACTCTGGAGAGTGGAGACAACATTTCACATCCTATTGTGGAATCCTCCAAAACTTTTGCTGCTAACTATAACACCTCTTGCCATTCTCAACCTATATATATATATATATATAATTGAGTTGGTAGAGCTAACAAGTGTGAAACTAGGAACTAGTGAGATCTCTGTTGTCGAGTATACTCCCACATAGCAATAGCGCCACTGACGTGAACGTTAAGGGATCTAACTACACCCAATTGGGGAATCTCAATGCATGCATCCAGAATATGAATTATATCAACGGGTATGCCTTCTTTCTCTCGCCCAAGAACCAGTACCTGAGTAAACACCCAAATAAGGTTTCATATATATATATATATATAAAGAAGGAAATGTCATGGATTTGTACATCAAACTACGAATGAATCCAATCAATAGCAGATATTGCAAATTCAAAAAAGAATCCTAAAGATAACTTACCGTCTTCTTAGGAAACATAAACTGATCAAGGGGTACGCTATTTGCTGTTTGTTCCAATCCTAGGATGGAGAATCCTTCTCTCTTCTTTTTCTCCAAATATGCCTTTACACTATTGACAGGGACTTCTACTATAGGAACCCACTTTTCAGCTGTCACACTGCAAATAGCAATTCTTGTGAATTACTGATAAAATACAACACAACAAAAATTCTTTATGCTAAAAAAATTCACAAAAATTGATACTACTATGAATAGCTCTGACACTCCATGTTTTTTTAAAAGGGCAATTGACAGGGGATACTAAACCTACATATTAAGAAACTAATTTAGGCATTATCTAATTGAACGAATCTATAAACTATAAAGTGAGGTATTACTTCTCGCTTGAATAGAAAAATGTGCCCAGTAATAACCATATCGAGAAACATGTGCCAAAAAATAACAATATTCAAGTAGTACAGAAAGGGAATAGCCAGCAGACAAATCTTCAAAATGATATATAATTTGTCATTCAATTACGATGTATTCAATAATTCATCTAGTGATTTAAGGAAAGTCCAAGTGACTTGGTGCTAGAGGAAGCATGCAACATGTTCATAAAGAAACAACACAATTCAACTGTTATCAAAACCTGATGAGCTGAAACTGTTTGTCCTTTAAGATGCTTTGGTCAGCAATGGCCAGCCCTGATGCTCTGAATACCTGCTCTAAGCAATAGATCGAGTAAATAAAGTGAAGTAATTATCTGAAAATCAGAAAATAAAGGGCAAGAAAATAATATACAATGAAGGCTAGATAAGATTTAGAAAAGGCGCAGAATCCAGCAGAACAAGTAACTAACCTCACACGTGCGTGCCAAACCCGCAAGATTAGGTATGCGGTCAAGTAGCGATGCTACAAGGATGAAATTTTGAGAACTCGCCTTTACACGTTCCAGAGATAATCTTCTTGACTGCAATAACTGATCAAGAAGGAGATCATCCTCTTCCATTTCTGTCAATTTATATCAGATTAAATTAAAGTGGACACAAACTCTTGAATTTCAGGTAAATATAATCATCCAGCTATTTAAGCACACAAAACAGCAGGTTGAAAGCGATACAACAGCAGTACACCAAGGTCTCCTCATAAATATAAGTATCTTATTCGCATCCTGATAGAATTCTCTACTCTAATAAGCCTATAGTAAACAAAAACCAGAAGTAGACAACGAACGTGGGACTGATACTATTAGTACTGGATAATAAAGTCTGGATTACAAAGGGAAATAATAATTCAAACCAAACCCAAATCCCTCATACCCCCAAAGTACAGAAATTACAATCAAATAACAGTGACAGAACTACAAGAAACAGAACGAAATACACATGAACACATTACAGACCATACAAAAACATAGAATCAAAACTGGCTTTTGGGGGGCCAGCTCTCTCCTACTTCACTTCCAAAACTCTGAACTCCCCCTTCCATTACATAGAAAGGATGCTCCCATACCCAAAAAGTAGCCATTACCCCTACCTCTGGTTGCACCTACCTCACTTGTCTATCAGCAACACCTTTTTACGCTTACGGCTAAAAACCTGGGGATAAGTCTATTGAACCCTAGTGTTACTCTTTCCTATACCATTTCCCCTCCAATTAAATCTGTTATAGGTCCTTGGAAAGATTTGTAAAATCTTCTGTGAATCTACAGCTCTATAATATCCCTTGGTTGTCAGTGTCTGATTAAACAAATAAAGGTTAAGGCTAATAGCACACCGAAGCCTCTTCATGAATTAATAGACAAGAGAGTGGAGATGATGACGTCTTAAAAGCTATGTTTTCAAACTTCAGAGACAAGTAGTTACATTTTTGGAGTAATTAGTTTTTCAGCCTCATGAGGAGAATGCAGGTCATGATTCATGATCACTTGGATCATTTTACTCATTTTCAAGTCTACAGCAGGAAGTAGAGCAATGGCCTACTTCTATTTTCGCTGGGTTGCGGTTACAGGTGGAGCATAGCGCCAGGATTTTTAATCTCAAGTTCGTCCCTCCCAATTTCAAAAGTAACCATCTCTATTATTTAGCTTCTAACATAAGTACATAAAATGTAGGAAGTAAAAAGCATATATAGCACTGCCATGTCTGCTAAAGCTTCTAAGGCTGCTGTTTCAATTAAATACGTCCCCATTTATCTGTAATGTTTTATTCGCTTTAAACGCCAAACAAATTTGAACATACCAGCAATTTTTTTGTAGGCTTTTCCATTCCCACAAAAGGAACCAACATCTACGTCTCCCACATTATGTTTGGCTAGAGTAATCTTTTTCTGGAAATCTGATGACATATCTTTAACCTGGGTTCCTTCGCCAATAGACATATTTTCCATGCCATTTATAGCTCCATCTATTCTTAAACTCTCGTTTCTGATAGTGACCACATCCTTTGCCATTGAAAACCGTAGATCTTCTCTAACATCCTGAATGGGAAAAAACAAGATAAAGTCACACAATGAAACTGTGAATATGATATAATAAATTTACGCTGAGAAATAGTAAATATGGCCTCCCGTCTGAATAGAAAAGTATGACATGTACTTACATTTAAAAATGTGATAACTTGGTCCATTAAAGATGTTGGAACACATTCGAATTCCACTTCCTTTATGCACAAAAGAAGAAAAAGGAATTAGCAAACCATCAGTTACAAGCTTAATTATTTTAAAATGTTAGGATGGAGTTGAAGGTTCAAGCAGGCACATCAAAGACAGAATCCAGATGCAAATTAAAATCCTTAGCAATACTTTTTTCAAAGAAAAGAATACGTTAGCAATACTACTTCTGAAATTCATAACAAATTTGAAGAAAATAATCACAAGTTCTCAACCAGTTGAAGTACTCGATGATTTGATATGGCTTCTGAATAATACAAATAGACTTTTATTGCCTCAGAAAGGAGACCAATCAATACCACTGAGGCCCTCACCTCAACTCGATTGATGAAAATCCCAGCAGGAGTGGCAGAGTTAATTGGGTTATAAGCATCAAGATATCCTTCCATTGATGCCCGTAAGCTGCAAGAGATAGAATATAATTAAACAAGTTCAATTTGTTCAAATGTAGTGAAACAAGTTATGCATGTCAGTTGAATTTTCATTCGATACACTGCGGCAAAATGTGACATTACATCATCTGGAAACTTAATTCATCAGAGTCAGACATAAAATTAGTGATTCACTAGGATAATATAAAGGCTCATTGGCGATATTATTCAGTGTTGGTGTTCTTGAAGCTTCTTTGGTAAGTCCCAAGAGAACACCACTGGTGAGGGCCGCACACAAAAGCAGGAAATGCACAGTGAAGCTGTTAAGTTACCAAATCTGACATATAAATTTAGGATGAAGAAGGAAATAGAATACTCTGTTTTAAAGAGATAGTAAGCATCTCACTAACTCTATAAGAACGCCCAGGAGAATCTCCACACTTAATTAACTCTCTGAATATTCGATGCTTTATTGAGTAGGCAATAAACCAATTTATAGAAGTATAGAGAGATAAAATCTAATTCAAAATTCAAACTATGAAATCCAAATAATATCTAAAATAATATATAAAATCTAGGAACTAAATCCTACTTGTGGATATTCCACTTATTCTGAAATATCTAAAATAATAAATAATATTGCTGAAATATCTTAAATCCTACTTGTGGATAATCCACTTATTTTTAGATTTCCTAAAATAATAATAAAAACAGACTCAATTAATAAAATAAATATTAACAAAATCAGACTAATTTAATTTATGCACGAAACTTCAAACTCGGTACTCTATCATTATCCCCTCCTTGTAAATTTGCCTTGTCCTCGAGGCAAAACAAAAAAATTATCTTCCTTGTATATCTGGAGGTTTAGGCAGCAATGGTAGGAGGGTAATATAAAATGTATCATCAACTCTAAAAGAGACTTCAAGAACAAGGGTAGGTCGAACAATATGTAGCAAATAAGATACCAATATGTGAAGGAAAAAATAATCCATGGAGCCACAATCCATCATAATCATATCAGAAGGATGCAACAAGGTTTCTTGAAGCTTCACCAGTGATGTGGACTTTCCCAAGATGGCATCAAAAGAAATTTCAGCCTCATCATCCCTTATCTCTGTTTCAACTTCGGTCAGAGGTGGAACGATCTCCGTGATCCCCATAATCGAGAAGGACTCAGAACGACGTTGCCCAGGGCGAATTTGCTCACAACAATGGAAGCTTTCTTTCTTTCTGTGACGCTGGCACTCAGACTCCACAGTTGAGGGACTGGACGGGTTTGCAAAGGAGTGCTGGGATGAAGTCACATTTGTTGTCATTGGTGGGGGTGGTCTCAAACTCACAGACGTTACTCTTATTGAAGTTGCTATAGAATCTTCATCCAATGTGAGATGATCAGAAGAGTGTGACTGTGAGCGAGCTTTGGTGATATCCGATGACATTGCGGGTGAATTAATGGGATACGAAAATTTTGGGTGGCTCAGTTTAGAGGACCCGCGTCATTGTTGGCTAAATACCCCGACAGAGTTAAGCGGCTGTGACTAGGTTTTTTGCTTATGTACTTGTGGATTCTGACATCTTTCTTAACTCCTAAGCCAATGTCATTGGATTTTTCTTTGATGGTGGGAGTTGTGTTGCTTTGTTGGGTCTGGGAATTACTAACTTGGGTTTTTAAGCAAAGTTTAGCAATTATAGTGTCAAGACGGGAGATAATATAAGATCCTTGCAATGACTTGTAAAAAGTGGAAGAAGTGTTTGATGGGAATAAGGAAGGAAAACTAGTGGAAGGGTTGGTTACAAGATCGAACGGTTCTGATGCCATTTGTTAAGTTACCAAATCTGATATATAAATTTAGGATGAAGAAGAAGGAAATAGAATACTCTGTTTTAAAGAGATAGTAAGCATCTCATTAACTTTTTAAAAACAGTCCAGGAGAATCTCCATACTTAATTAACTCTTTGAATATTCGATACTTTATTGAGTAGGCAATAAGCCAATTTATAGAAGTACAGAGAGATAAAATATAATTCAAAATTCAAACTATGAAAGCCAAATAATATTTAAAATAATATCTAAAATCTAGGAACTAAATCCTACTTGTGGATGTTCCACTTATTCTGAAATATCTAAAGTAAATAATATTGCTGAAATATCTTAAATTCTACTTGTGGATAATCCACTTATTTTTAGATTTCCTAAAATAATAAAAAAAACAGACTCAATTAATAAAATAAATATTAATAAAATCAGAATAATTTAATTTATGCAAGAAACTTCAAACTCGGTACTCTATCATTGGTGTATTGATAGGGACCAAGGTAGTATAGGCTGTCAAAGTCCCACATCGAGTAGTATGGGCTACTTGATGGGGTACTTAAGTGCCTTGACTCTCCTATCTCAACATTTAGCTTTTGGGGTGTGGTTCTCCAAGGTGCTTGGGTGCCTATCATTTGGTATCAGAGCCGGGTTATTGGCAGACTGGAGAGGGATACTTACGAAGGGTTCTAACCGGAGGGGCTGGCCAGTAAGTGGCTAAGTGAAGTGCCGTAGAGTAGAGCCGCCTAGACGTCGGCTTTCTGGGGAGGGTGTATTGATAGGGACTAAGGTAGTATGGGCTGCCAAAGTCCCACATCAAGTAGTATAAGCTGCTTGATGGGGTACTTAATGCCTTGGCTCTTCATCTCAATAGCTAGCTTTTGGAGTATGGTTCTCCAAGGTGCTTGGGTGCCTATCAGAAGCAAAACTTTAATGAAAAGCAAATATAGAAGTTTCTGTTTGTAAGTCGAAACTATTCACTTAGAAGAAGCTTCCCATAGTGGGAATCAAAAAAGAACAAGAAAGGAACATCGCAACATACATGATCTATATTCTACGAATTCACAAGATATACTACTTTGACACTGCCAAGAAAATTAATGATCCTTACTTTTAAGCTGCAATTTAGAGAATGTGAATAAAAATGGCACTGTGATGTTAGAAAGAATTCATTCTTTCAATAGTCACTCCTATGCTAAAATCTCCATACCTTGACAAGCACAAAAGCAAGTAAAATATTGCATACAGTTGTTATGGCAGCATCAGTGTCCCCCTCTTCAGAATGGGAATATCAAAGACAGAGGCCCACCAGATCAATTTCATGATATACTACAAAGCTCATGCATCACATATATTCCAATGACACAGATCCTTCCATCCAGTACAATATATTTTGTATGAGCAATACAAATTTGAGTTATTTCTTTATAAAACAAGAAAAAGAAAGAAAATTATTGGCATCACAGAACAGCAAGAAGCAAATCTGAAAGTAGCTTACAACAATGTCATACAGTTCAAGAAAATAGAAAATGTTAAAGTAATTATACATGAAAACGTAATCCATGTACAATCACCAATATATAAGAGATAAAATCAATTTTACCGTGCACAATCAGAGTTCTTTGCGAGGTATGTTTTCAAATCCACAAAGCACCTCTTCTCTAAAGGAAAAACCTCAGAGGAGCCAGCATTTAACAATGGAAACAGTTTATGCAGAATTTGGTACAGCAGTAACTGCAAAACAGTAAAGCATGTCATGGTCTGATCATTCAAAAGGATTAGAGACAAGCATTGCCCAAACTAACCTGAGTAAAACCACGTAAGCTGTGATGATGCGAGGTTAATAATGGAACTAGAGGAGGAAATAATTCATCCAAGTGCCTCCACTGAACATCGTTAGATGAATGAAGAATGACATTAGCTGCTACAAATACATATGAAGAGAGTGCCTGCATACACAGCCGAACAAATTAAATAATATGTTTTTCTGTTTTAGCAGACAGCAGCATTACAGCTAATATTTCATATGCAATTGGTAAAATCCACATATCATGCAATAAAAGACAGGTTATAAAGCAATGTTGACATCACCAGATATATTCAACTAAAAAAGTAAACTGTATACCATGTATTTAGATGTTTGCATGTCAAACTGACAACGAATGAGTATTTGCCAGTCCATGGTAAATATAGTAATATTGCAATGAATGAAATACCAATAGAAAAGACTAACATCTTTTAAGTTCACTCAAGTACTTTTACTGATCTAATTTATTATAGCTATCGTTATTTCATGTTTTCATCTTCCTCCATTTTTATGCCCGCACCTAAGTTCATCATACAGCAATTTCAAAAATAAGGCTGGCATACATAAACAGGAGTTCAGAGTAAAACTCAAAATTCAAATATACAGATAACAGACTCAACCTAGGATGGACTTGACAGATTTCCCCCCCAAATTTCAGATAAAATAGCAGCAGTGTTTCATGGGCACAATAGGTTTTCCAGACTGCATCCCAGACTCCTTTAAAATTAGAAAAGAGAAGAAAGGTTTGGCCAATCTCTGGGTTCATTGAGTTGATGAGCCATGACTTAACCATGTTACTTTCAGCACGCCATACCTTGTTTAGAGACTGTGATTGACATAAATTTCAATATACAAAAATCGGCCTCTCAACACATTTAAATTGCATCAAAGATATTATTCATGTCTCATAGTGTTGTGAATGTAGAATAGATTGGTGGCATGATATTGTTGAAGGAGCTCTTCTTAGCATGAGTTGGTTGACTTCTCATTCAACTACTCTCTGTGAATGGCTCAGTGTTTGTCTCTGTTTCTTTCCCTATAAATACATTGTAAATCCTCTGAAGTTATATAGATTAATGAATACCTTGTAGAGTTTCTGATATATCAAACTACATGGTATCAGAGCCTGTTTTCATTTTCATTCTGGGTGCCAGAAAGTGAGAGAGAGGTGCGACAGAGAGCAAGAGAGAGAGAGAGGTGCGTTCTGTCCATATTCTCAAATCCATACACGCGCCCCACCATCAGAACCGCCGGCAAAAAACCGGTCGACGCCGGAAGTTTGACGGTCATCCGACGACGGGAAGGCGGCGCATGGCCTTCACGCGCCTGACGGCCAGAGTCTCTCACCAGCGCGTGGCGGCGCGTGTGACGGCGGTGCACTTCGCCTGAGCTCATTTCTCCAACCCGGTTTATCCCTGATGTGTTTTGGTTTATTCGGGTACGTTTGCTCATTGGGCTCTCCTTGAGTTGAGATTTCTGTCATTTTTCTTCAGCAGCCGGTGATGTTTCGTTTCTGTCCTGTTTGCTAAGTGTGATTACGGTAGAGATTGTGATTGTTTAGATATTACTTAGTTGGTTTGCTGAGTGGGGGTTCTGTTTGCTGAGTGTGGGTCCCTGGTTATTTGATTTTGTTGCATTGTATAATATAACTACTATACACTTGTGACTTAATCATTTTCTATCTTACGTGGATATTTTGCCAAGTGTGAGCATCTTAGTATTCTTGCCTCTATTGCGGTCTTGTGAGTTATTACTTGAGTTGTTACTTGGTGGACCTTGTGTATCTGGATACTATTCATGGCTGATTCTAAAGCTAATATTTCCACGGAACTTATTCCGATCTCAAATGAAATTACTGATCATAAGCTAAATTGGACAAACTATTCGGATTGGAGTAAAACTGTTCGAATGTACTTACTCAGTATTGAAAAAGAAGGTCATTTAACCGAGACTCCTCCCAAAGATGATCCTAAGTTGGTGTGGGCTAGAGTCGATGCTCGGTTGTTCTTACAAATACAGAATTCCATTGAGTCTGACATCCTCCCCTCGGTTAGTCATTGTAATACGGTGAAAGAAATTATGGACTACCTAGAGTTCCTATATTCTGGTAAAGGGAATATTACTCGCATTTATTATGTGTGTAAAGGCTTTTATCGGGCTGAACAACAAGACCGTCCCCTGAAGAACTTCTTTTTAGATTTCAAGCGTATGTATGAAGAAATGAAGATGTTAATGCCCCCGACAACTGACCTTCAGACACAAGTAGATAATCTGGAAAAACATGCCATCATGAGCTTTCTTATTGCTCTTAATCCAACTTATGAGACAGTTCGTTCTCAGATTTTGTCAAGCTTTGAAATTCCATCACTCGAGGATGTGTACTCCAGTGTGCTGCGTGCTGATAGCTTATCACAATCGGCTTCTACTCCTCCTGCTAGTGCTTTAGCTGGTCGTGGTCCGATTGAAAACAGACCCCAGGGCTTTCCAAGACAAGGCAATGGTAATCCAAATCTGATTTCTGCTGATAACAGGAACCAAAGTCTTCCTCGACAAGGCTTCAATCTTCAAAATCATGGAGCAATTGTCTGCTACTATTGCAAAGAACCTGGTCATACAAAACGTCACTATCGTAAGTTGCAGAACAAGCTGCAACGTAGCAATGCTGCTCATATGGCTCAATCCTCTGATAATCCAGATAATGTTCCTTCCACATCCACTGCTCTTGCTACAGGTAACTATGACTCATGTCTTGCTACCTCGTCTTCAAAGTGGATTATCGATTCTGGTGCCACTGATCATATGACAGGTAACCATCACTTATTCTCTACATATACACCTTACGCTAACCCTTCTTCTATAACGATTGCAAATGGTTCCTCCTCCTGTGTCCTTGGATCTGGCATTGTTACACCTACCTCATCTATCTCCTTATCATCTGTTCTTAATGTTCCTGATCTTGCTTTTAACTTTTTGTCTCCTAGCAAACTTACTCACCAGTTAAACTGTTGTATTTTACTCTTTCCTGACCATTGTTTAATTCAGGATCTTACGACGAAGCGTATTATTGGTAGGGGATATGAATCTGGTGGTTATTACTTTCTTGATGATCGGGTGCCGCGTTCAGTTGCATGCTCTGGTGGTTCTTCTCTTTTTGATGTTCATTGTCGCTTGGGTCATATGTCTTTGTCCTCTTTGAAGAGGATGTATCCTCAGTTTCATCACTTATCTTCTTTAGAGTGTGAGTCGTGTCAGTTTGCCAAACATCATCGTGTTCACCTGACACCTAGAGTCAATAAACGGGCTGCGTCCCCTTTTGATTTGATCCATTCTGATATTTGGGGTCCATGTCATGTTGAGTCAAAGTCTGGATTTCGGTATTTCGTTACCTTTGTTGATGATTTTTCTAGAACCACTTGGCTTTATTTAATGAAAAATCGTTCCGAGTTGTTTTCTCACTTTTGCAATTTCTGTGCTGAAATTAAAACTCAATTCGGTGTATCTGTGAGGACTTTACGGAGTGACAATGCTAAAGAATACTTTTCTGCTCAATTTCAAACCTATATGCTTCAGCATGGTATGATTCATCAGTCCTCATGTGCTGATACACCTGCTCAAAATGGAGTTGCCGAACGAAAAAACCGACACTTATTAGAGGTTGCCCGGGCTCTAATGTTTCAAATGCATGTTCCAAAATCTTTTTGGGCTGATGCTGTGTCAACGGCATGTTTTCTTATCAATCGTATGCCATCTTCAGTTCTCAGTGATAATACCCCTTACACAACTCTTTTCCCTTCCAACCCCTTATTCCCCATTGATCCAAAAATCTTTGGTTGTGTCTGTTTTGTTCGTGATATCCGTCCTACTCTTACCAAACTGGATCCCAAGTCTCTTAAATGTATCTTTCTGGGGTATTCAAGGGTCTAAAAGGGTTATCGATGCTATTCTCCCACTCTTCGGCGTTATCTTATGTCTACAGATGTTACCTTTCATGAGTCAACTCCATTCTTTCCTGGTTCCATTCCATCTTCCTACTCTGCTCCAAGTGCCGATCTTGATGATATCTTGGTATGAGGTTCAGTTGCCACCAGTACCGGTGTCTGTCCTAGCACCTAGCAAACCCCCTATACATCATGTTTATCAGAAGCATCCTCGGGAAAGTAATGACATCGTTCATATTCCAGCCTCACCAGCAATACCTGCTTCGGAGTCTGATCCGGATTCTGCTACTTCACCTCCTCCTCCTGCATTAGACCCAGAAACAACACATGATACTCTTGGTCCTTCCAATGCTCGTTTCTCAGAAGATCTTGATCTTTCTGACAATCTGCCCATCGCCTTACGTAAAGGCAAACGTACTTGTGCCTATCCTATTTCATCGTTTGTTTCCTATAACCACCTGTCTCCTCCCTCTTGTTCCTTTATAGCATCCTTAGATTCTATTAGTATTCCCACTACTCTCCACCAAGCCTTAGCCCATACTGGTTGGTGTGCTGCGATGAAAGAAGAAATGATGGCCCTTAATCAGGCTGGCACATGGACTCTTGTTGATTTACCTCCTGGCAAGAAGGCTATTGGGTGTAAGTGGGTTTTCACTGTTAAAACAAACGCAGATGGAACCTTGGAACGTTTGAAAGCTCGATTGGTTGCCAAAGGTTATGCTCAGACGTATGGTGTTGACTATTCCGATACATTCTCCCCTGTTGCCAAGTTATCTTCTGTTCGTCTCTTTATCTCTCTTGCCGCAACTTATAATTGGGATCTTCATTAGCTCGATGTTAAGAATGCTTTCTTACATGGTGAGCTTTTTGAAGAAGTTTATATGGAGCAACCACCTGGTTTTGTTGCTCAGGGGGAGTGTGGGAAGGTATGTCATCTTCAGAAATCTTTATATGGTTTAAAACAAAGCCCTCGTGCTTGGTTTGACAGATTTAGTTCTGTGGTCAAGAAGTTTGGTTTGAATCAAAGTAAGTGTGATTATTCTGTGTTTCATCAGAGGACCGATGCTGGTATGATTCTCTTAGTGGTATATGTCGATGACATTGTTATTACTGGTAACAATACTTCAGGAATCTCATCACTCAAGGCTTTTCTTACATCTCATTTCCAAACGAAGGATTTGGGTCTGTTAAGGTACTTTCTTGGGATCGAGGTTATGAGAAGCAAGAAAGGCATCCTCTTGACACAGAGGAAATATGTTCTTGATCTATTAAAAGAAACAGGAAAACATGGAGCAGCACCAAGTAGTTTTCCCATGATTCCTAATCATTTTCTAGATATTGATGATAGCATACCATATGACGAGCTCCCTGAGAACATGAGAAAAAGGGTTGATCCAGAGAAAATCAAGCCATTTGCATATCCTGAGAGATATCGTAGACTAATTGGGAAATTGAACTATCTCACGGTGACTCGCCCTGATGTGATTTTTTCAGTTAGTGTGCTTAGTCAATTTATGACTAAGCCGACTATTGCACAATGGGAAGCTTTAGAGCATGTTTTACATTATTTGAAGGGCTCACCTGGTCTTGGTATACTTTACACAAATCATGGGCACACCGAGATTGAATGTTTTTGTGACGCGGATTTTGCTGGGTCAAAATCTACCAGAAGATCCACCACAGGATACTATGTGTTTGTAGGTGGAAACTTGGTATCTTGGAAGAGCAAGAAGCAGGATGTGGTATCTAAATCGAGTGCGGAAGCCGAGTATAGAGCCATGGGTCAGTCAGTACAGGAAATTGTGTGGATTCATCAGTTAATGAAGGAAGTCGGTCTTGTTACTTCATTGCTAGCAAAACTGTGGTGTGATAATAAAGCTGCTCTACACATAGCTTCTAATTCTGTGTTTCATGAACGTACAAAACACATTGAGATTGATTGTCATTTTGTACGTGATAAAATCAAAGAAAATTTCATTTCTACAGGGCATGTGCCATCTAGTGACCAATTGGGAGATCTTCTAACTAAGGCCTTAAATGGGATTCGTGTTGATTATCTTTGTAACAAGTTGGGCTTGATTAACATCTATGCTCCAACTTGAGGGGGAGTGTTGTGAACGTAGAATAGATTGGTGGCATGATATTGTTGAAGGAGCTCTTCTTAGCATGAGTTGGTTGACTTCTCATTCAACTACTCTCCGTGAATGGCTCAGTGTTTGTCTCTGTTTCTTTCCCTATAAATACATTGTAAATCCTCTGAAGTTATATAGATTAATGAATACCTTGTAGAGTTTCTGATATATCGAACTACACATAGCTTTAGTTTCTTTGTTGACAAATTAAATTTGCCCTCATAATGCAGTGAGCAGCAACTAACCATGAATAAAACATGGAAAAACTTATACGACAAATGGAAAAGCAAATAATCAATAGAAAACATTATTTACCTGAGGCCTTGTGTCATAATTCCGCAATATAGGAACCAAATGATCTCTAACCTGGAAGTGTGAGTATTAGGAGAAGTGTTTTGAAAAGGTTAATTAGGTAAAAGCTTAAAAAAAAACTGGACACATATTCCTGAGCAATGCATAGAGTATGAGGAATGAACTGCACCATTCATAACTTATGACTGCATGACTTGCTATATATATATATATATATATAACATGTTTTACTATGATCTTGATTTGCATTGTGAGTTGCACATTGGATCTGCACATGTAATACATCTACAAAATATTAAGCCCATCGACAACTAATTAACATCTGATGATAACAATTTACTTGTAAAAACTAAAAAGAAGTAGCTTTTCCTGTCTCTGACTAAAGTATGAATTCTAACAAGAAGCAAGAACTAAGCCAGAATTCCTGTTAGTATGG
Source organism: Inga oerstediana (assembly GCA_963210345.1). Classification (NCBI taxonomy): domain Eukaryota; kingdom Viridiplantae; phylum Streptophyta; class Magnoliopsida; order Fabales; family Fabaceae; genus Inga; species Inga oerstediana. The sequence continues at coordinate 59,888,202 of OY723409.1, forward strand.
TAATAAGTCCAAGCAAACTACCTATCATGTAACCAAGCTAATAATCATAACACCATACTGTGGAATAATTAGATTTTCTTGGCCTACAATGAAATTAAAAGTAAAATGTGTTTATACAATTCTAGCTGCAGGAAATAATCATCAATACTTGGGTTTGTCTCAGAAGGCAGCATATCATACAGAGTAAACATGAAAGAAATCCTTAGCATGCTTTTACTTGGGAGGAAAGCCACTTTTAAGCCTTCACTAACAATTTCATTTCCAATCCAGCCAATTATATATTTTAAGAAAACAATTTACAACGACAGTAAATTTTGAGAGCAATAGAAGTGAGAAAAAAGGGTAAAAGAAGGTCTTACAAGTGAGGAAAACTTCAAGTAAATGTTGATTGCAAATGTCTCTAAATATTGACGAACAGCAGGTAAGTTATTTCTCTGCCAAAAAAATAAAACCTTTACTTAGTTCTAGAAAGATAATCAATCTAAGTTGGAAATAACAAAAAGGATTCACATTAAAGCCATTGCAAACAGCTACACTTTCTAAATAGAGAAACTGAAATAATATAAAGTGGTTGCAAAGTATGGCTCACATGTTTGAGAAATTTTGCTTCAACAAGAAAAAAATGGATGTGGCTTTGCAAATTAAGTCAAACATAAAATGTACCAAGGCCTCACATTTACTAGAAAAGACGAAAAGTACATAATCTCCATTCTTAATTGTCTTAAATCTCATTGCCTAGATTGACCTTGATGGCTCGGTATAGAACTCAGTAAATAACCAACAAGGGTCACGTTTAAGAGGGATTGATGCCCCTTAAAAAAGATCAAAAATAGATGGAAAAATTCATGTTGGGAAAATTACCACCATTTAGACCTGACAGACAATACTTGAATTGAATTAATAAATAGTACCAAAAACTGGATAGTTGTCTCCCAAAAAACTCAATGCAAAGATATAATATGGGGGGAAACCCCATTTGATAAGCCACTTGAAGAAAACAAACAGAAAGAGGAGACACAAGGTTATCCAATACCACAAAAGATGCCTCCCCCATCATCAAATGCCCAACAAATAAAAACTGATTGGAACAGGGAAAAAAATAAAGCAATATGCAGCACAATCTACTTACATTAAGTGATAAGCACAAGTAATCGGCAACTTTCCCAACTATATCTTGCTCAACAAATGGTGACAAGACACAAATTGTTTGCCAAACACGTATTTTGCGCCTATGAATCTGTATTATCAACATAACAGAATGAGAAAAATGAAGTTATAAAAGACTGATCTGAGTGAAAATGCCAGACTTGTCAGAGTGTATATGGAGTCATCGTCGGAGTGTAAATAGGTTGTCTGAAAATAGTTTGACTTGTTCTTTAATATGTAAAGTTACGTAACTAATAGATATTATTGTGTAGTTATATATACTTATGCGCCGTTAAGGCCTCGTCTTGTATATTCCCTATAAATGAGAATCCTCATGTAAGTCAAAGCTCACTGACATTACAAACCAAAAATTCTTCTTCTTCTTTCTACATATTTTACGGTCCTAAATAAACCTCTCATGTGAGTAAACTATACAAGAATTTGTTCCTATTGGCCAAGAAAGTGTTTGCTTCATCTTAGGAAGTTATGATACATATGGGCATGATCCATGCAACTCACATTTTCGTTGTTTGATTACAAGAACGTGACCCAAGTTCCATGACCAGTCATGAACGTGACTAATAACAGTCATGAAATCTGATTCAGAAAGGTAGAAAGAATTGAATAAAATTATTTTTTATAAAAAAAGTCAAATCAATTACTATGATAGCAAACAGTTAAATCTAATACAATACTAAATTATTCATGGTACATACAGATGCAAGGTGCATCTGCAAGACTTGGTTCCAGGATCCCCTGGCACCTTGATGCAATTTGGTAGAGGAATGGGAGCGTGAAAAAAAATTCAGTGAGCAGTGGATAAGAAAAACTAGAATTTTCTCACAAAAAATTCTGTTTATTTCACCATCCTCCAGAGAAGAAGCCAAGCTACTTTAGCTATTTTAAAGAAGACAAGGAATGAGAGAAACTTACAGCACTGTATTTTTTGTACAACTCCTTCGCAAGATCCTTATCATTAACCTACATCCAAGGTATATCATAAGCAGCATAACCACCCCAATATAACAACATGAAATTTGTGAGTTGAGAAAAAGTATTTGCACAGAAAGAAACCGGATGTGACTAAAAACAGTTCAAAAATAAAAACTCCAAATGTTTCAATGTGACCAGATGCCAGTCATAAATCTAATGGCAACTTGTATTCCTATCTCAAATCAAGAGTCCACATGATCCCTGAATTTGAATCAGAAAGCATTCTAGAGTCACTGTTGAGTAACGAATAACAAGTAACAGCTATCGAAGAGAGGGTATTCATGTCTACAAGGTATTTTAATCTGCATATCCAACCTTTATAAACCCTAAATCAAGTACTACCTCCGGTCCTAAATATAGGACATGGTTTGTAGACATGGTTTGTAGTGCAAACCATGTCCTATATTTAGGACCGGAGGGAGTAATATTTATACAAGTGGGTACCTATCCTAAAGAAATGATGGCATTTCTCTAAAGCATTTCTCTCCTCAGTCATAATCATTATTTAACAAAACTTTACAGAAGCAGTCTTCATCATTGACCATGTAACTCCTCATGCCATCTAAGTTAAGGTTGACCTTGTACCCCAACCAATGAAGAACAACAATTAAGAAAGGTAAAAGTACAACAACCCTAAAACTAAGGTATCAGACTACCGATGCTAAATAACCAACATGGCGGGAGAAAAGAAAAAAAAGACACAAGGTTTAAATGTTGGTTGTGCAATTAACCAGAGATGGGCAGCACAATAATGGAGAATCAGTCTTGCAGATAGGTTACTTCACGTTGTGATTTGGGTGCATTATAAATAACAAACATTTTCAAAAGAATGACGTCATCAACCAATAATATAATTATATAAGAACAAGATGATGAAATATTATTTTAACGAAGAGAACAAAAGAGGGGAAAACACAGCAAACCCACACAAGGAGGACAATAGCAATACAATAAGAAGATCAACGAGGATTAGATCCTATTGCAGATTATTTACAAATCCTTGACACATTTCATTTCCCAAATCAGTTTCTTGCGTGAAATTAGAGGAGCATGTTTTTCATTATGAAAAATAAATATTTTCCAAAGCCTGAGGCCAACGTGCAACCATCTGTAAACCTAGTCATTACTTCACACGAGGCCAAAGCAATTATTCAACATTTCAAACCACAGAATTTGTAGAGGCAAAGAAAACAAAGTAAATCTGGATCATAACCAGCAAGAAAAGAATCTCACAGCAGCACAAATATATTATGCAATACACTGAAAGGATATTAGCTATCTCATAGCTATGGTAGTAGAAAGCATTTCTTCTTTAACCTAAAATATTTCTTATCATCTAATGCAGTAATCTACTACCGCAGAGTCAAGGAGCTCTAGAAGAAACAATTTGCCAGATGCTAGAGCTGCAATGCAATCTGGATTTAGCGTTGATGATTCCACCATACTAGCCAACTTGTGAAACAGAACAGCAACAGAAACTCGAGCATACAATTCTGTATTAATATATGCCTGATAAGGAAGTAGCAAACAGACACAAAAGTTAGCGGTTTCCGGGAACTAAACAAACTGCACTATAACACATCTGCAATAATTGGCAATCAGCATATCATGTTCCCAATATAAGACCTAAACTTCAATTTGGGTAGAAAATGGAAATAAGAACATGTCAAAAATAAAGCATTATAAAACAACCAGATCTGGATGGTGCGATCTTAGCGAAGAATAATCAAGATTTGGCTGTCCTTAAGTCCCTATACTTCCAGCAACAGTCATCTCATTTATTTCCTCGCCATTGCCCAAGATTTGAGCATCTTAAAATGTATTTCTATCAACCCCCCCCCCCCCCCCCCCCCCAAAAAAAAAGCTGCTGACCAGCATTCCTTCACCCCAATTTATTCTATCTTCTAGTCTCTCTTGAGCACAAGTTGAACTATCAATAAAACTTGTAGCTCTGCACTCTCTCAGCTTTGTTCAATTTCATGGTATCAGAGCTGTGAATCTCAAATTTCTACCATGCCAAGATATGCTTCCAAACCACCCCAAGCCCAAGCACCATTGAAGCCAACCCCACACCTAACCCATGATGGAGAGCCAACTGAATCAAGAGACAAATGAATCAGTCCCCATATGTATCACTGGCCAGAAACTCAACAGGTACAATTGCCCATTTCGGAGTAGATCTGCAACAGTATTTGTGGGTGGCAAAGGAAAGGAAGGGTACTTCAATGGAGAGACTGGCATGACGCATGCCAGCCTTGAAAAGTAACCAGTTAATGACTTGGCTCACTAATTCAACGGAAATGAGAATTAGTGAAACATGTATGTTCTATGAGACTGCAGTCGGGATTTGGGAGGCAGCCCAATAAGCTTTATCCACACAAGAAGGTGCAGTAGAAATCTTTCAAATTGAGTGCACACTAAATGAAGTTAAACAAGGTGAAAGGCCCTTAACCATTACTTCAATAAACTCTCCAAATATTGGCTGCAGCTAGACCAAAAGCAGCATTCCTGGAACTGCACAGAAGATGCAGAAAGTTGCAAGAAGGTTGAAAAGAGGCGCTTATACAAATTCTAAACGGATCTTCACATCAACCTAGACAATGTACGGGAAAGAATCCTACACATTAAACCTTCACTTAAACTAAAAACTATTTCTTTCCTGAAGTTAGGAGGGAAGAAAGTTTTTTTTTTCCTCCGGGACCACCACGCGCACGGGGGAACAGTGCTGCTTCGGTCATATAGCACTCCTAGTGGCAGCAATAATCCAAAGATGTTAGAACAATAGCAAGGGTTGGTTTGACCACTATCAAGAAGAGGGGCACACAAGGGATAAATGAAAGAAGATGCATGGAAAGCCTCCAAATAGGAAGTCCAAGCAAAGGAGAGAAAGCAATGGATACGCTGCTAAAGGAGAAAACCAGTCTGAATATGAGTCCAATCTTTTCTCCCAAGTACAATCTTTGATAGCTCAAAATACTGAAACTGTCCCTCAAAACAATATTTTCCATAGAAATTTAACCAAATCATTCAAGATGTTAGGTAGCTCACTTCAGTCAGCTCAGGATCAGGGCTTCTGGCCAACAAGGAGACTTCCACCCTTGCATCAATATTGTCAGCCAGTTCAGCTTCAAAATCCTCATCAAATGCAACTGAAACAAACAATGCCAGATCCATAACGCTATTTACATGGTAAAGAAACTGACAGCCATAAGAGTTATATACAAACTAAGGATAAACATGTTTGCTACCTGAACCATAGAGAGTTAGTAGTTTCAGTTCCTTTATGTAGAATTTTATAATCCTGGGATTTGAGAGCAATAACCCTGTTAAGTGCAAGGCTGCAAGACGAATTGTTCGAGGACTCTTTGTACCTTCCTCAAGAAGATTTGCAACAAACTGAAATCAAGATATTCTAAACAGTAAATATTTGCAAGATATCAACAGAGAAAATACACAAGAAAGCAGAAAGGTTGGGTCATTGGGGGGAAGGAAAAAAAAAAATACCCATTTCAAGGGTCCAGGTGCGTTGTCTGTTTCATGCATGCTCTCATCATTAAAAACAGAAGGGTGCAAAACAGATGACAGAAGAGCAGCAATCGAAGCAACTCTGCGCTTGTTGCAGTTCACATGCAATATCCAAGAGGAATGGACCAAATGCCACATCTTCTAAAAAATGATTGCAAGTTATAAGATCAGCACATTACCAAGAAAATACCTAAATCAGAAAAGCTCATAAAAGAAGCAAAATACACCCAAATATTGCTTAAAATTTCATTGGTTTATGAAATCAACCAACAAGAAAATTCATGCAGTCAGCAGTCAGCAGTCAGCAAACCTGCCAAACCTATCATCCAGGGCATAATGCTGATTGATCACCTAAAAATCACACGTCCAAAGTTTGCCACAGGGGCGCACATAGAATGCTCATGGAAAATTCATTTAATATGCAGAATCTTACAAAATTAAACATGAGAAAGGGCACAATCTTAACAGAAAGCTATTAACTGAACCTGTGTGTCAACCACGTCAGAGAAAACACCAGCACTTGACTTCCCTTTGGCAACTAGCTCTAACACCATTCTCACTGATCTCAGCATGGTTAAAACAGAACCTTCCCCAGCATTTTCTAGGCTGCAAAACACAACCTTGAATCAGATAACTAACATTACAAGACACCAGGGGAGAAAAAAGACGCAGGTCCATTCAAACTCTTGCCATCTTAAACTAAAGCCAGCAAAATATCATCTTTCTTTTATAAGTTTAGATGAGTTGGGTTACGAAGACTCACAAGGATCAAGCTTCATGACTCATAGCATTTATAAAAGTACTTACAAATTACTCACCAACCAAATTCTCACATTGGTATTGGAATTTGAATCCATACCCTTGTGGGTTATCAGCTAAATTTGATGCAATACTGAGGGAAGGGGAAAAGAGAAGGACAAAGGAGGAAGAATTTGAGAGGAAAGAGGGAGAAACCTATTCCTAGTCCTAGTTACTATAATCCTGGGACATATGGATACTGCAAATACTCTGGATTTTATTCAATGAAGAAAGTCTATACAAACAAATAGTCCTGGGACTTATTTATAGAAACCTGATCCTAATCCTACTTACTAAAATCCTAAAGTTAAGATAAACTGATAAATCCAAGTTTATTGAATTAAATCTAACATTACCTAGATCTCCTAACAAAATATCCTAGTTTAAATTATACTATGAATCCAAATCACCTTATGATGATAATAAACTTATCCTATTTATGTTTCCAATCACTTTACCAACCAGACCAGCCTTTTTTCACCAGCAACGCATCAATTCTAAATATTAAGCAACCCTCCTGGCCCCAAATATAACCAAATCACTTTACTTTGTTCCCTACCTCTCAATGAGATCACTGAAAATGCATCTGAGAGTACCATTCGAGAAAAATGTGAGGCTTTCCTCCATACATATCCCATTCTTGAGAGCATGGGAAGGAATTGATAACAAAGATTCTATGCACATCCACTGTTTCAGCAACAAATTTGTTACAGCATTTCAGTTTATCACTTGACAAGCAAAATCATGATGCATTAATTAGAACAGACAAAAATTTTCAAAATTGGAAATGATCATTATGAACATGATTGATCACAGGAGCAATGACTGACCAGAAGGATTAAACCAGGGAAACCAAAAATGAAAATGAACCGACAAGACACGGTCCCATTTAAGTCATTAGGAGCCCCAATTTCAAGATGCTAAGCAGAACTGTTACTAAAGATAAAGAGAGACAATGGTACCTTCAAATCCAACAAAACAGCTCTCCGAGTTCTTGCCAAAAATCCTACTTCAAGGAGATCGTTAATATTTTGAACAAATGACAAAAGCATAGAATCTAATTGAGGTCTGCCTTCAGCCTCCAAAAACAATTTCTCATTTCCCATGATAAGAAACAAAGATGGAGAAAAATATGTGGATGCTAGTACTCTCAGAAGAAATACTAATGCTTCATATGCTGCCAGACAAATTTCTGCTTCAATCTGTTTTACAATATTCATGTCAATAATCAAAACTACACCACCATAAACTTTAATTATCACAAAACATGCATTATATTTATAGTTGATAAAGCGATTCGAGCAGATACCTCTGAACATGGAGGTGGAAATTTAGTAGTCCTCCAGAAGAATTGCCATATAAAAGTGAAAGCATAGCCAAGAGAAGCATCACTTTTAATTTGTGTACTCCAGGCCAAGATCAACGATAATGCCTTCACTGACATTATCTGCTTAGTCATATGGAAGAAGTATCAAGACAAAGGAGTGCCTTTATCAAAGTATATCATATAACTTTAAAAAGAACAAGAAAGAACTAATTAGCTATAAATAGCATAAAACTTGTAGAAGCGTCCATGCCTAAAACAAAGAACAAATCAGTACTTTTGGAAATTCCAAGATTTCCCACTAAAGGAAAATAGGCTTTAACAGAATTAAAATCAAAGTCTGGGCCTTAATACTGAAATGGGTGCACATAGATTTCACAATAGTAGTGGCAGGCATTTGCTTTGTCCACATTTTACCCCAAACAGTTCACATGAGGAGACATGTTAGAGGACAAAGTTTCTGGTTCAGAACTTCAAAATAAAGCTATTAAAATGCAAGGTACCTTGGCATGCTCCATCTAAGATAATTTTTTAAATAAAATATAAGAGCCTTAGCCGTTCATTGAATTTTGTTAAACTAACTTCAGAAATTGAAGAGGTAAAAAGCCACAGTTATCAGAGAAGGACCTTCATGATTAATAAAATGGCAGCAATAAATCACTTTCCAGCATAAATCCAGAACACGTGCATTTTAAATCTACTTAATTAGGAATTAAATAGGGTTAATACAATCTTTGGTCCCTCAAGTTTCAAACCATAGGTTTTGATCCCTTAAGTTTCAAACCATAGGTTTTGGTCCCTCAAGGGGCAAAATGGTCTAGATTTTTTTTTAAAGTTATAGAGATTACGAATGTTTTAAATAGAATAAAACTTGAGGGACCAAAACCAAAATGAGAGTAAACTTGAGGGACCAAATGTTGTATTAACCTGATTAAATACTATCTTCAACAAGATGTTTTACAGAAGATATTTTCGTAGTAGAAAAGTCAGTCAGCCAATGATAACTAAAGTGCAGAAAAACCTACTGCCTGCAATACAAATGTTGTGGTAGAAATGGATAGCCGTCGTTGACTAGGGCCCCCAAGCTTTCCTTTCACTGAACCAGGGAGTGTTTTGTCTTCCACAACAAAGCCCGACCAGAAAATGGAGCAAGATTGGTCTGCAAACTGAACCATATCCTCCTGCATGCCAGTAACTCTTCGCTAACATTGAAAGATCACAAAAATATCAAAGAAGCCACAATCCATGAAGAAAAAGGTATGAGTTTCACATAACAAGTGATACCAATATTAAAAGAAATTTGTCAACAAACTTCTCATAGACGCCTTCTATAAGACTAAAATCATCTGTTCTGGCTGTAGTGCCATTTTCAGCTGCTCTTTCCTTTGTTCTTTGAAGCTCCAAAACTAAGCTCATGGCAAGAATCAGGAATTTGACTGGCACGTATTTTGTATCATGGTTCTGTTTCAAAATAGTAACACCCGTGCTTTGAATGAACTGCAATATAAAGTTATAGGTATTAGGCTTTATGTCAGAGAACAAATAAACGGTTACCAGTGCAGCAGTATCAATCCTTAAAAAACTCAATCATGAAATTCTCATTCTTCTCCAGCAGAAATCAATTGCCACAAATTCACAGTTTGTAAATATACAGTTATAATTTATCAGCAAAAAAAATATACAGTTAAGGACAAAACCAAACCATTAAAATTGGTCCCAAAAGATGTTCCTCCTGAAGTGCGAGGAAAAGCACTCTTGCCCATCTATTTGCTTCAACCTCCCATGCACTCAATTCTTCATCATTGTAATTAAGAGAAGCATCACTGACAAGTTGGTGACTCACAAAGCCCTGAGGAAAGCCATATAGACTTTTCCAAAGCTTCCCCACATTACTGCAACAATTAGCACAATAATCCAAGTGACCACAACCCGAAAGCCAGTTTTGCACAGTTGCTCGTAATGCTGGTGTGGAGAGCAAGACAGTGTCAAAGCTTACCAACTGAAAACCGAATAGAACTCAATATTTTATGTTAAATTCATAGAGAGAAATTGTAAAAAACACATGAGAAGAAAATGAAAGATGCTTGTAGGCTATGAGTCTTACAAGTTTATCTGCAGTTATTTTCATTCCCATGAAACAAAGCATAATCTATCAAACCCAGTATATTTAAATGCCTCAATAAATGCTACACGGCAAAGTAAAGAGCAAATCTTCATTTAGTCACCACCAAGAAATTCTGAGCTAGGTTCAGTTCAGTATTCTGTTTGTATATTTACTATATGTCTGAATTTTCTATAGAAATGAAAAAAAAAAGTAGCTTTGCTTGTGACAATAAAAGTACCTCTCTCTATGTGTGATTGCCAACACAAAAAACTACTTTTGAAAAGAAGCATAACTTATTCCATAAGAGAAAGGCATGAAATCTAAACTTCTCCAACCCTCACTCTAAATTTATATATGTACGCATTTATTTATGTATTAGCATTATCCAAAACATTGTGATAACATTTCTTTAGGAACTTGTTGAAAAATTTGGCCAAACGCTGCACTGCTTTGATGAAATACATATGAATAAGTTATTCAGAAAACCAAGAAAGTACACATTTTTCCAACACAACCGAACAGGATGTAATTTACAAGTCCATCCAAAAGGATTTTGCAAGAGAAAATGTACAAACATCAAAATCATTCCTCAGAATTCTCTTACTAGGTGAAGCTTCTGTTTTTCCCCTTTTTTTTTGGATAAAAACTAGGATAAGTTTTTGTGCACACTCTAGTTGGTGAGTGATAATTCTAGAAGCTGTAATGCTTAAACATTAACGTTCACACCAAGGTAATTCATGCAACTAAATAAATCAATATGCATACTTCATTTATAGTTTCTTTGAATAATAAAGAAAGTATAATGAGTTTAGGGCATTTTGGGTTTTCAGTCCTTCAATTCCTTGCCTCCCCAACCCAACCCAATCCCCCCGAAGAAAAAGGAAAAAGACCTAGACTAGAGGGAGCATGCAAGGGTCAAGCACTAAATCTTAGATATTTCACTTACCGCCAAAATCAGTAAATTCTCGTGGCAATGTTGATACAAAAATCAACAGAATCTCAAGGGGAACATCAAATACACACACCACAGAAACAGCAGCCTCCATGATTTTTTGACAAACTGGTAACCATAATATAGGCGTAAGTCATATTTTGCTATGGCTATTAAATGTGCAAATAATCTAAATATAAATTGAAAATAACATAATCTAATCATATTAAATTAAAAACCTTGGAGACGGTAATTGGGATTGAAATGCTGTTTGCTGCTCTCAATAACATATCGAAAAGCATTCAGTAATTGGGTTTTATCATTTTCATTTGCCGTTTCAGAAGCCCATTCCATAAGAGAAATCCCTCTAATTAACTCTTTCCTTGAATAAAGCAGTGTTCTGATGCCATGAGCTGCTAAAGTAATGCATTCAGCAAGGCCCATCAGTCCAGCTCGCCCAAAAGATTGATGCTTAGCAGTAGATGCTAGATTGCATAAAAATCCAATGCATTTCCTGCAACTAACTTTTTAGACAATAAATAAAGGAAAGCCAAAGTATTACAAATGTGTTAAAAGTTACAATAGAAATGTTACAATTCAGTAAGATGGTCTCAAAGCCACAAGATAAACAATCTGCAAACCTGAATATACACCTTTATAATCAAACTTCACAAACATAAAAACACATGAAGTTACACAAGCAACTCAAAAAACTTGTTAGGATGTCCAGCTGATATGAAAACTACAAGGAGGGGGATACTAGATAGGGATATCTATCATCTGAAACCAAAACCTAAAATTTCTATCCAGCAGGTTTCAAAGCATACCTCAGAGCCAGACAACTTGTGTATTGGTGCAGAAACTGAGCTGCACCTTCAATTGTCCTCGACATGTAAACTCCTTTTATCCCTAAAATATAAAGTCAAACAAGAATAAAATCAAGGTTGAATAAAAGTTTCCACAATGTTTCATTTTCCAGTAACATATTGATGGAGTACCAATAAATAAAAAAAGTCACGTGCACAGTAAATTGGGGGCAGCGTAAGTATAGAAGAAAGTGAAGTTTGTTATGAATATTTACTGGGTCAAGTAATTTGTTTTCTGCACGTGTTCTGGTCTGTTATTTTCCCTTTCCTTAAGTCATGAGTTAGTGGGCCTGAATTTTAGGGAGCCATGAGTTATTTTTCTGTCAATAAATATTGAGGCTCACAACAAGTAGAAATCATCTCGAAATCAAATCAGTATTTGTTCTTATCCTTGGAGATTCTCCATAGGCTTTACTAGTTGTATGAGTTTAAGATTCTTACTTATACTCTAATAAAGATTTTCCTTCTTCTTTATTAATTTATGAAGCTAGATTCTGATTTCATAGTTTAATAAAGACTTTCATTCCTTGTTTCTCTCTACCTATCTTGGATCCTCTCACATATGCAGATGAGGTAGAAGCTGTTTATCACACGAATAAAACAACATTCAATTTGGACTAAGCAATCGGTTAAGCATAATTAATATGCATGAATTGACCAAGAGCATGAGCACATAATATATCAAATATGATGATTGGAAAACAAGTTAAGTGATAGCAAGGGTCTAAAAGAACTATGGACTTACCAAACTCTTTGTGTTGTATAGGGTCATTCAATCCTTGCATGAATGGACCAAGGATAAAAGCTTCAGGCACTGATCTCAGATAGTTCCCATAAGTCTCCCAATTGATACCCAGAAAAGACTGCATGATCAAGCACCTCACTGCATTATTTGGGAGACAGAGAAAAGAAGTAATGAGTAACAATGGAAGAGCTAATTTGATATGCTGGAAACTGTACAATTTGGGTGATGGCACGCTCACTTTCAAGTTTTTCCAGCAACAAGTTAAACAGTTCCCCAATTGTTCATAATGACAACTCCACTAACCTTGAGGATTATCATGATGAAGGCCTCGTTCCCACAAAATTGACAACCAATCAAATATTTCACCACAATTTTCAATTTGAGTTTGACGAACTTCACTGGTATTGCTTTCTGACTTTAGATATGACAAAGAGAACTGAAGCAACAATGATACCTGTATTAAAAATTACTTTAGAAGATGAGACTTGTAAAATTGAGAAACGCATAAAAGTCAGAAACCAATAAGAAGACTTCAGGGAATTAACTGTTTTTATTAGCAAAACTTTCATTAAAAAGGGTCTGACTAAGGATCAAAATTTATGTGCATAGTGTTGAAATGTAAAACCAACAGAGGAAAGAAAAGTTAAGCCAGGGGGGGAGATAGAGGTAGGGGAAGAGAGAGTGTTTTTTTGGGCCTTATTTCCTATTGCCTTCATTGATATTATTTTAGACAAGGAAGAGTATTGGAGATAAGCCTAGAAAGAAATACTACCCTTAAAAGTGGTAAGAAAATTAAGGGTATAGAAGCTCGTGACAAAGTGATGGTAGTGACAAATTGGGCCATACCAAAATAAGAAAATTAACATTGTATCGGAGCAAAAGACCTAACTCCTTCAAGATCTGGGACCTTAAAGAATTGTTGGGTCTAAGGCCTTTTAAACTCAAAAAACAAACCCAAACAAACAGAATTGAGCTGGACATATGAAAGCTAGACCCACCAAAAAAATGATGGGCTCATCAATTAAATTCCCAAATACAAAAAAGGATTGGCAATGAAGAACCAAACCAAAGTGTTAAGGCAAATGATAGCAGGACTGAAAAGGGTGAACCCAGTTCAACTATACTTGAGGGGGAGTGTTGGAGACGAGCTATGAAAGAAGTCTCATCTAAAAGTTATAAGCAAAATAATGGGTATATTAGTTATGAAAGGACAACCATTGTGCCTCTTGTTCTTCCAAATCGTTCTCTTACCAAAAAGGATGAACTAATAATCACTACCTCTTAGTTCTCAACCTTTTTTTCACAACAGTGGTTGCCAAAAAAATGATTAACCTCTTTATCAATCCAAAATCTCAAGATTAAAGTATACAATATTGATCCTCAAAGATAGATTAGATGAAAAAGTGAAGGCATGATTATACACCTGATGATTCCAAGCTGCTTCAACTAAATGAGTGCCATACTCTTCAAGCATTTCATACAGGAGTAAAAATGCTTCCCAATATTGCTTGCCATTGAAAATCAGGTCCTCCAAAGCCAAAAAGTTGCCAACACCAAGTGATTTGGCTTCCTTGTAAGCCCACAGTTCCCTCTTTGTCACACCACGAGGCATGGAATGCTTTCCACTTGAGTTCCTTTTTGAAACATTAGAAGTAGAAATGGTTCCGCTATGTATGCTTAGCACCGTCTTCAATATTTGTAAACTCTGCTTCCTCACTAAACTCTCCTTGTTCACCTGAAAAGGTTGGGTCCGATTCTGAAGTAAGCAATGAAGGAACAAATCAACAACCTAGCAGGATGACAGTAAAACATAAACAATTTCAAGTACCAGGCCCCTCTTGATTTCATCCCAGAATTCTTTTTCTGCTATTATGCCAAATTGTTCCATTCTACTGATTGTGTCAGCATCTTCATGTTCTTCTATACAAGGGATAAAAGAGAAATACAAAGAGAGAACATTATATGCCTCTCTTCTTTCTAAAATTCCCATGGAAAACAGTGTTCGGCAGCAGTTCCACAATTTAACAAAGAAATGCTCCCTGAAAACCAAAAATATATTATAAATATTAGTGAATTTATGAATAGAAAATATGCGTGCGTGTGTGTGAATCAAGTCAGAAATAATGAAGTTAACTGATTTACCATGAAATAGCTTGTTCCTGCCCAGAGATGGTAACTCTGAATATGGACTTTGAAGACAATGCTTTGCCGACAATAGGAAGAAGAAAGCCAACTGCACAAGATCTATGCTCTGGGCTATATAATAGCATTCTTTCAGTCATGTTACATAGTTCCCATATTAATCTAGCAACAAAGTTAACTGCAGAACACCCATTTTCTTCAACTGGTTCAAAGGCTGTAACTGTTTGTTGAAACTGAATAGCAGCTTCCAGAATTACAGAAAAAAGTTGGCATGATGTCGGCAATTTAAAACAGCTTGAGGAAGACAATAAGATTTCCTTTTCCACTGGAGAATCAGTTAAAAGATCATATGAGACCTGAGGACCCGATCCAGTAGTCCAGTCATAGAAAACAGAGTTTTCATTGTGACACATGGAAAGATAAACTGATCTTAAAACCATAGGTACCAAAGTTTCATCAAGAACTACCCAGGTGTGAGTTTCCATCACCACATCAATGAAAAGTTCCATGATCTGACATCAAGTTATGAAGCGTATCCCAACCATACAGACATGAAAGAAACAATTAGATGCTATAAAGTAATTCAATAGTTACCAATAAATAATAGTAGGCTGCGTATTTGACATGCATTATACCTGATTAAGCAGATTACGCTGAAATGCTTGGAGCACCTTAACTAGGGGAAGAAAGCATCTCAATGTAAATGACTGTACAGCATCATGATTAGCACCTGCAAAGAAATGTTATCCCATTTTTCACCATCAGTATGTTGATCAATAATTGTGAAACAACCCTGGAGGAGATCTTCTCCCAAAAGACCAACCAATGAGGAAGCTAACGCCTCCAAACTTATAAACTCACTCATGCATCCCATGCTGCCAAGGTGAGGATCAGTGAGATCAAAACACATTACCTGTTATGTGGATGTACATCCTACACTTGATACAACTATTTTTGGAATCATCATAACTTAAGCAATTCATAAAAAGATGGAAGCATTCCAACGAGAAGATGGGATAATATGACAGATGTAAACACTCAGTGCCCCATTTCTTTCTCTGTTTTCCTTTGACAATTTCATAACAAAATGGCATTGTACCACAGTTTAAATCCAAAACACACCACCAAAAGGTATATAGCTTACAAAATCCTTATTGAATGTCCCCAAAAAAAGTTAGAATAGTGCCAAACACGGAAAAGTAACTCACCTATTTTCTTTATAAGGTGACAAAATGCACCTATTAATGTCGTAAGACGGAGGCCAGTATCAGAATCCAATTTATCATCCTCCTTCATAATATCCTGGTCAATTTACCCAAGATAACCAAATGTAAGATCAACAATATTGATATAAGGTCAACAAACATATATAAACAATAATTTCTCGCTCGAACTCTTGGAGATGAATCATATTTATAGTCTTGCTTAAAAGAAAAAAGAATTTCTTGCACCCATGAATGTTATATAAATAATAAGAAATGGTAAAACATGCAATTACTTGGGGACAGGTGCAGAACGATAACGTTTTCACGAGTAAGCGATATGTAGACCATACATACCTTGAGCAGACGAGGGAAGTCATCGGAAAGAGAAGCTAAGAGCAGTGATGGGGAGAACCCAGTGGACAACAGAATACAATCCAACATTGCAGGTATGGCCGACGGGGGTACTTGAATGAGGCTTTTTGATAACGAATCCACGAGAGTTGCCATAGATTCTGCTTCTAGTCTTGACATTATATCATTAACTGCAGATATCAACACTTTTGAGATTTCACTGACCACTTCCTTTTACTCTGTGAGTTTCAGGGCAACAAGTAGAAGTCTTTGAGTTAATATCAGTGTCAATGGCATGACAGGAACCAGGAACTGTTCAGTTCAAGTTCAGAGCTTTGTTCAGACTAAAAACAGAAAAAAGAAAAACAACCCTAGTTGGCTTGTTAGCTCGCACAAGTCGGCCACAACGTTCCCGCCTCCTTTCGCGCCCTCTTTTAATATGGAAGGAGGAATTTTTTACAATTTTCCCACAGCCCGGGAGAGTATAATGATAATATCAAATATCTATGGTGTTTGAAAATAAAATTAAAAATAAGTGCATGAAAATTTGAACATTTATCATAATTATTGCATACGTCTTATAAGTTATAAGTTTGTATCGAAAGTACGATGGAAAAAGTTGTTTTGTTCGATTATAGCTACTCAGGACAGATTTTTAAAGTAAAGATCTCTGTTTTTGCACTGGGAGGTCAGCAAGAACTAACCGCACAAGTTAACAGGGACTTGAGCATGCGATAATGAGGATTCATGAGTGATCTTGAATATGTTTTCATAATTTCATCCTTCATAATAATTTCAATTTTTAAGGGGATTTTAAGCTAAATATTCTAATATATTGGTCCTTCATCGAAATTCTCCCCTTTTTAGTTCCGTGGTGGTGTCGTGGGATCCACTCTCCAGCCTCCAGTGGACGGTGGCTAGTCTTGCTCTCGCAGCATCAAGTACTCGCTGTTCAGTACCAAGTCGCAACCGTTACCATTCTGACTGTCTCGTCCTAAATTTTCGAATCCATCTTCTGAAGATGCGTAGTGCATTGGTCTATCTCCTTATCCTGGGTAGTGATTACTCCTCCTTCTCTCTACTTTGTTGTATGTCCCATTTAGCTGCCTAGAATGAGTGCGAAGGACCAGAGTCTCCTTCATAGAGTTCAGCTTGCATTGAAAATTCCTCTGTTTTCTGTTTCTCTTTTATTGTTAGCGCTGCTAGATGGAGGAGAAGTTTTCTTTCTTTTTTTCCTTTTTCCTGATTGATGAAAAGTAATTTCTTGTTATTTATCCCGAATTGCTTAGTTTTGGTTTGTTACTTTCCAGGCTTGTTTAAATATGTAGTGACTGAAGGAGGATTTTGTTCTGCTCCCTCGGTTGTTGGCCTAGAATCAAACTCGAACCCTCTGTATTTGAAAGTTGATAATCCAACTCTCTCTCCTATGCATCTTAAAGGTCAGCAAACTAAAATTTGTCGTACAAATTGTACTTTCGTCAGATAATGAAGAGATTCCTGTTATGATTACTTACATCTGTTGATCAAGCGTCTAAAAGTTATTCGCTAGTTTACTTACAATCTTTACGTACTAGCTTATTTGTTATTTCTTAACTGATATAAGAGAAAGAAATTTGGATATTTGTAGATGTATATATGGTTGCTAACAAGTTATGTAAATGCAAAAAACTAACATATAGTTTTTCAGGCCTGTTCGGTCAACCACTGGATGTTCTTTCAAAAACCCATCTTGAGTTGTCTTTGCTTTGCCGATTATCCGTGCTTCCTTGGGCATATGTTGTTTATATCCTGGATAATTCATTGTAATTGTTTATGAAGAGAGACTACATTATTTTTGGTTCTAAAGGGTTGCTTAAATACTGAAATGTGACTGACACTCAGCATTGAGGCTTGACTCTATTGTTGTACTTAAATCCCCCCTCCCCAAATTAGCAGTCCATGTCAAAAAATTATTTAGATCTTTAGCTTTTTACACTGCCCAAATTTCTCAAGTATTTCTTAGAAAAAAAATATAAAGAAGAAACATAAAAAAAGTGGATTGACTTTAAAATGTTCCATCATTTGCCAGATTTGCCTGGTTTCACTCGCAGCGTTTATAGAAGAGATCATGCTTTAATATCACCAGAAAGTCACGTATATGGCCCATTACCTGATTGGTATTCGCATGACTTTTCCCCATTTGTTTTGTTTAAAATATTGAGCCTGGTCTTCATGTCCAACGATTGCTTCGACAGGATCAATACATCTGGGGCATATTTAATTGCACCACAAATGGGCTCACACTTTGTAATGTACTTAGCAAAGTTGCAAGGTTCGATTACATCAGGTTTCCCTGCGCTCTTTATATGTTACTTAGATATGGGCATGTTCTTATGCCGATTTATGCCTTACTCTTTTTCAGAGAAGTCAGAATCTGGATTACCCCCGCATGATGTGGAAAGGTGTTTTTGCCCCCTTAGTTTAGTTTTAAACTGTACCCTACCAATGACATAGTTGACCCAATTGACAGTTGTTACTTGTTTCTTGCTAAAGGCATGTGTCTGATTTATTTATGAGACTCTTGTGCGTTTTATCATGCTAGATTCATTTTTGTGCTCCGGGGTGCAGTCATACTCACTACTGATACTAGCAATCGCCATACACTGAAGGTCAGGTTTTTAATTGTCATGTAGATTAAGCAAGTCTGTACTTATGTTCACTAGCTTTGATAAAACTGAGATGATTAATGTTAGTATATATCTATTCTAGCTGTGGTCGGTTAATTTAACTACCAGCAATCATTCATGTATCATATATGCTAGATATTTGTTGTACACTTGTAATTGCAGAATGAGTGACCTGTTTTTATTGGCCTCAATAATACATACATGTTCACCCTTTTAAGCTTTACTAGTAGTTTTGGTGGTTGTTGTGGGATCTAGGCCATTATTTGCCTCAATGAGGCAATCCATATTGCAGGTAGTACATTTGTAAACTAGTAAAATCTAAAGTTATGTTTTAATTTGGCTTCAATTTAGGATAAAATTACCCTTGGATGTTTTTTAAGAAACTATAACGGCTAGTTTAGTTTGAGAAATTTAGTCACTGGTACAGTGTTATTACAGTTTTTGTTGCCAGAAAAGTTCTACCACATACTCTGTTTTATTTAGTTGTCCAGCCTCATTTTTCCCACATTTATGCTATTATTAGCTGTTTCATGCCACTGAATAATGTGCTATGAACACATCATGAATATAGGATTTCCATGTTTGGTACATTTGGGTTCTGGAATCTGGACTATTGATTGAGTTATGTTTGTGTTATTGTTCATAGATATTACTTGTTCTATTTGTATTTTTTGTTACTTATGATTTTAAATATTAATAGAATGTATGCCATGCTTAATATAGCCCTGTGTAAGGCATTGCCCAATGCCCCATGGCACAATGAGCCCTTGTGCAACTGTGAAAGATGTGTCACAAATAACTATCGATTAATTTCTCGGGGGAAAACCTCAAATCTGTGAAAGTATATCACAAACATGATGGTTCTTGTGTCTCATTCCTCTTCTGGCCAATGGTTAATCTGTCACTTATGATGAAAAATTTGATAATCATGGTATTGTTTATCTATTCTGACCTATAAATGTTTGATGCCCTATTTTAAATTTCAGGTGGATGCATATGCCTATTTACCACCAAATTACAATCATATCATTGAATGTGAAGCCTCTTCAACTATTGTGGTATTTGAGAGAAGGTTTGTTCTTTGTACTTCACCCATTTAATCTGATTTCTTTTCAGTTGTCTTGAACAAATATTTATATCCTTGTGGCAACACGAGTAAGAGAGGGACCAATTCCTGGAGCTGGATTCAAGAGCCCAATTTATCTGTTAGGGTTCTTCCACATGTGACTTTAAATGGTCAAATATGAGTGGTCCTGTTTTCTTAAAATCCCATGCTTATTTCTATTTCTTACATTCAAATGCTAGCAGCCACGATGACACTGATAAGTAATAACTGCAATTACCAAAATTGTGTACATGTTAGGTATGCTCGTCTGGAAAACCAGGTCCCAGAGTTGATTGTTAATTCAACAGATTTGCAGCCACTCCTTGAAACTCCAGGCGAGGTAAGTTGATGACTCAATCTCCCTTTGTTGAAACATTTGGAGTTGGACAGTGGAGAGATACTCCCCTATTTCCCCTCATCCATTCCCTCTACTTCCCATTATGATCCGTCCCTTGCCCTCCCCTTCTTTGCTGTGCCTGTTACCAGGTTTTTGAACTGCGAAAGCTTCTTCCAACATCCTTGGCATATGACTTCAATATCCATGTAAGCTCTAATCTATCTCTTTCATACTCTGTTGTAAATTTAGGTTCAAAATCTAGATTGTCTTTGGTTTAAGCCTGTTATTCTTATTGAAAATATAATTTTCTTGTAATCAAAATATATTTGTCATACAAGGCTAAACATAAATAATTCATGTATGTCTGTAGATTATGGATTTTCAACCTGGAGAATTCCTCAATGTGAAGGTGATTATTCTACTCCTCTCAATGCATGAAGCACTGATATGGATAATTTCTGTTTATGCCATAACACTGCATAAGCAATGCGGGACATTTTATGGTAGTAATATGCTGCTTAGTTACATTTCCATATTCACATATTGAATTTCTGAGAAAATGATTTTTGTCTATGGTGTTATCAGTGAACACCCTTGATGGTGCATCCAAGATTTTGGCAGCATTCTATATTTTTATAAACTAAGAAATCTGTGTTATATACTTGTAATTAAATCTTCAATGTTTTGTTGTATTGATAATCTAGGCAACAAGGATTAGACATGCATCCAAGATGTAGTTGATTTGCATGATTGATATTTTGCTTAAATATTAATTCATATCTTAATGGACGAAAGGTTATCTCAACTGAACAGAAATAGCATATTGCATGTGACTCCCTCGGGGCGTACTTCAAACTTGTTTAATTATCATCTCAAGTATCAAATTTTTCATTGTTGAATCAAAATTCTGCGTGTATTCTGTGTCTCTGTGATGTCAAATTGTAGGACTTCTTATGTTACCATATTGTTGGCTTATGCAGGAGGTGCATTATAACCAGCATGGTTTGCTGCTATTAGAAGGGCAAGGCATTTATCGTTTGGGTGATAATTGGTAAGAAAATAGAACAAATATTCCAAGAATTATCCTATATGTTACATGAAATCCTAGAAAAATAAAAGCCTTGGTTCCATGAACTTTACAGGTTAGGGTGTGACTGGTGTGCAAAGTCTAGGCTGTGTCTATTGAACCTTTGTTTCCATTGGGGCGGAATTTGGGATCTTGATCCTTGGTTGTGATGGCATTACAAATATTGATCCTTTGTGGAGAGAGTTACATATTCCCTATATTGAGATTGAAGGATCACATTGATGCGCCGAGAAAATTCTAGTATTATTGATCCTTAAGATAAATGAGAGTATAAGGAGGCCTTTATATAGGCAACTGTAAGAATAGACTAACTCTAACCTTAAAATCTATCGTAATCCAATCTAATCAAATCATAATATCTTAAAGATATATTCCTAAAATATAATATTCATATCTAATCCTAATAAATACTAAACAATATCCCTAATAATAATAATTAATTAATATTTCTAAACTTGATATTCTCAACACCCTGTATAAGTTCCATGACAAATACATATAGGCAGTGTATAAACTGAATTTTTAGATTAAAAAATGGTAGCCCAGTGCATAAGACTCCCATCAGGTGGGGTCTAGGAAGGGATAAATATACGCAGTTTTACCCCCACAAGCGAATAGGCTGTTTCCAGCATTTGAATCTATGACCTCTAAGGGCTTGTTTGGTTTAAAGGGAGGGGATGGAATGGGAGGGGCTCATTTTCCATCCCTTCCAAAACCCCCCAATTTGGGGGGAACAAAAATGAGGGGATGGAAGGGATTGGGAGCCCTTCCTTTGGAGCCCCTCCCTCCAATTTTTCAAACCAAACAAGGGGAGGGGCTCATTTTTCATCCCCTCCCATCCCATCCCCTCCAACCAAACAGACCCTAAGTCTCATAGTATCAACCTTACCATTGTTCTGAGGCTCACCCTCCCTGAGACTTTTCTTTTTGAGATTGATTCAAGGTTTCTTTTTTTTTGGACCTTACAATGGAATATCGTATTTATGGCCTATCAAGAGTTATTATTTCATTTGTTGAAAGTCAGTGTTTTAGATGTTATGTTCTTAGTGAAATCATTACCTGCCATCGTATTTACTGTTCATCTTTCCTGTAAACAGGTACCCAGTTCAAGCGGGTGATGTCATTTGGATGGCCCCATTTGTGCCACAATGGTATGTATATTACTTAACTGCACTTTCTTTTATATCCGAACATACCCCAACTTGCTTCACTGTATATTACTTGAGATATGTATATTCACATTTTAAGTAATTAATGATGCGTTTGGCACTCTATACAGGTATGCTGCCCTTGGAAAAACTAGGACACGGTACCTTCTGTACAAGGACGTGAACAGAAACCCATTGTAAATTAGGCTGATGAATGTTAGATGTGTCATACTAGCTACCTGCTTAAAAATGCCATGCTATATGTATACTCGGGGTTCTCTGGTACCGCTCATGATTATTAAAACATTACGAGCTTGATTAAATCAAATAAAAGATTCTGGCTATTTGTGACTATTCTTTTGTGGTCCTGAAGTGTTGGATTCTCTGCTGAAAAACTGTTACTTTTACATGAAGAGTTTATGCCCATGCCTAGATATTCATCGTACCTGTTTGGATTAGCAGTAGAAGTTGTTTTTCCAACATTATTTACAGTATACGAGATAAGTTTGTAAGAAGAGTTTTGTCTCGACTTACATAAACGTGTTTTTCCACCGCTTTTTCAAACAGGCCCATCATAAGCATGCTCTTCTAGATTACTCGATCTGTTCTAAATACCTCTCACATTGTAGTTTTGAATTTGTTCAAAATATCTGTCGTTTTAGAATTTCAATGAAGCATTCACTATTTTTGGGCCATTTTGTCCTTCATTAATATAAGTAGTAGGCGGAACCAGTGTTTGCCTGAAAAACAAAACAAAAACAAGGGTAGGTACCATGAGAGTTTGATAGAATATAAACTGCTTATCGATTTACTTATCTATATGCATAATCTTTAACGACAGATATTTTAAAACGCATGACTATTTCTTTAGTTTCCTCTTCTAATTCAAAATCATGGCGGCTAAAATCTCGTGTTTTAGGTGGATGTTTGGCTGCTATACTTCTAAAATCTTGGCTATGGCCAAGAAGAGTTTTTTCAAAGTTATCTCATGCAGACAGGCACCCATTTCATTTTACTTTTAAAACTGATTCAGGGAAAAAGCTGACTGTTAATTTCACATTAAAATATGTCAAAAATGAATTTTTTTTAAAAAAAATAAATAGTTAGTATTCTCATATCCTGTGATAGAAAATGAAGAAGCATATTCGGTGAAAATTTTTAAGTTTCAAGTTAAAGGTCAGGGAAACATTGGTTGTCAGGAAAAGCAGAGGCTGTACCTCGTCAAAAGCTCTTATGAATATTGCCCATTATAATGTAGGATCCTATGGTGTAGAGTAGACTATAGACTCCGAAAGACCCAATAATCTTGCAGATAATTGCTCTTCTGCTGTTTTAACACAGAATATGGAATCCCTTTAACCATATATTTTTGGGTTAATGATAATCAAAATTATCCTCAGAAGAATGCTAATCTCCCTGCTAATCTCCCTATAGCTAAAAAAAAAAAAAAGGAAGCCAAACAAAACCACTAGAATATAGACTACAAAACATATGGTTCAAGAACTTACGCGTGGCTCACCAAAAAAAATCATGTCGATGAATGAATCTAAGTTGGTCCCTCCTATAATTTTGAGTGTGGAGAGAAAAAGAAAGAATATAGAAAGAGACTCAAATGACCAGTTCTCTTCACTACTTCCAAATTGCGAATCTATTTGGAGAGATATGCCTAGCCTACTCAAATGGGTATATTGGGATAAACATTATCTACTAGTATAGTACTTTGGTGGCAGAAAAGTGGTTCAGCTTTTGGTTCTCTCTTCTTCTGTGAATGACTTGCACTAAGTTCTGAAGTTATCTTCTATGGGTTTTAATTAATATTATAATTTCATTCCATTTTGGTTCTTTATTGTCACTAAAATTCGGTTCCCGTGAACTCCTTCTCATTGATTCTCTTCCCGATGAGTCAATGACCATTGCTTTTTCTCTTTTATTGTCTCAAGTTATATGCCCTTCCTTTCTTTAATATCTCTGATTTTCTGAAGCTTGTTTTTAATTTTATTATGCACTCTAAACACTAGTAGCCCTAAATACAACTTGCCTATATATAATAGACTTTAGCCATCATCATAACATGGCACCTTTGATCAAGGGCGGCTGCCTCATTGCATGTAGAAATTTTGTGAGTCAATTGCCCTATCTAGTGATACGGAAGCTACCCTATGAGTAGGAGGTTATGGCTTAATCAAGTTGCAATCTCAAGTCATCAGTGCACATTCCTCTAAATTTAAGAATTAGAAGAAGAAGAAGGAGAAGAAGCCGGTCTTTAATATAAAACCTAAAATCTAATCGATAAATTGGTATTGATCATAATTGGGGAGTTGATATAGTAATCTTATTAATATTCCCTACACAATAATCAAGTTAGAGATGGAGGGAAGAAATTAAGGAAAATGATTAGGACATTCTAGAAAAAAATGTCATATTAATTAACTTAACTAACTTCTTTAACTTAATCAAATTAGTCAATTAGGCCTTACATTAAGGATCAGAGGAATAATAAAATTATTCATAAATTTTGATTTAACAATTTTATCATTTTTTTAAAATAAAACAGTTTACTATATAATTTCATATCTTGTATAAAATCATCTGTATATATTGATTAAGTTGTATCACTTGACTTATTCTAATTTAATACCTCTCTCCCGTCCTTAATATAAAACATATTTATCTAATTTGTTCAGATTAGTGAAGTTAATTAAGTTAGTTAACATGACATATATTTTCTAAAACACCCTAGTCATTTTACTTAATTTCCTCATTTCCTCTCCTTCTTAATTATTGTAGAGGGAGCATCAATAGAAATAAATTAGGAAATGATTCACAAATATAAAAATTATGCCTTATATTTAATACTAAAATGAACTTCCTAAATATGTCGATAGGAGGAGTATATGGAAGATAATAGATGGAAACAAGAAGAGTGATACGTAATGTCAATTATTGTGCTGCGGAAGCAGTCATTATTGTTGATAGAGATGCCAACACTAACAAGTAATTGGCTCCAACTTTTTTCAGTGTTCCTTTCCTTACGTCACTATAAATGGTCCTAATTAGTAACTACACTCCAAAACCACTTTTGTGGTTAGTTTTGTGTAGCTTATCACTAACACTGAATAGAACCAAATCTTTATGGAGAGAGACACCTTCACTGATAATTAAACACATCAGTGATATAGAATTTTGATTGTACCTTAATGTAACTCGAGCAAATTAGTTCACTCACTTCATTTGCATTATTGATAAGCGAACTCAGCTTTCTTATTCATCAAGAAATTTGTGTCATTCTCTGCCAAACAGAGTGGGAATTTATGAAACAAAAGCGACAAGAATGTCTTGGGTAAAAAAATCTTTCGTGATATATAGAGAGCTTACAAAATGGGGTTTTATAAATGTGAAAGCATTGGATTTTTGTCCTCAAACTCACCAATCAATCCAGAATTTGAGATACTAAGAGTGAGATGTCATCGAGTTTAGTGGCACTCGTGAACATTGACAACACCATTATTGTATATTGATAAGGATGTACTTTTTACCTCTTTTTTTCCCCAAGCTAAAACAACGACAGGCTTCTTGAAGAAAATTGGACTACTGAATTGATTGATTATCATACGAATGAGTTACATATATTTATACACAAGTAAATCAAACATAATACTGTTCAATCAAGGAAAAAATACCAACAACACTGTACAATCAGAGAATAAAATCTTCGCCTTGATTTGTGGATCTTGACTTTGGTGCTTCTACACTCCCCCTCAAGTTGAACTATAGATATTAATCAAGTTTAACTTGCCAATCAGATACTCCAATCTGTCCTTGGGCAGCCCTTTAGTGAGGATGTATGCGGTCTGTTCTTTAGAAGGAATATATCTTAGATCAACAATACCTTCATCAACTTTTTCCCTTATAAAATGTCTGTCTATCTCGACATGTTTAGTTCTATCATGTTGAACTGGATTATGAGCAATGTTGATTGCATCCATGTTGTCGCAATAGACCTTGATTGGTAGATTTATGGACTTCCTCAAGTCTTCAAGAACACGTTTTATCCATATTCCCTCACAGATTCCTAATGCTACAGCCCTGTATTTAGCTTCAGCACTGCTTCTCACAACTACACTTTGCTTTTTGCTTCTCCATATGACTAGGTTACCCCACACATATGTAAATATCCAGATGTGGATTTCCTATCTTCTCGGTCACCTGGCCAATCAGCATCTGTAAATAACTCTACAATTCGTTTGTCAGTTTTCTTAAACAGCAAGCCACGTCCTGGAGATACCTTCAAGTAACGAAGGATCCTGTAAACTTCATTCAAATGTTTCTGTTTAGGATCATGAGAATGCTGACTAACCACACTTACTGCAAATGCAATGTCTGGTCTAGTATGAGATAGGTAATGAGTTTGCCTACCATCCATTGATAGTTCCCTAAGTCCACTGCCTTACCGAGATTTGCATCTTCATCTATTTTATCAATCCGTATAGGTGTGTCACTTGGTCTACAACCTGTCATTCCTGTTTCTTTTAGAAGATCGAGAATGTACTTCCTTTGAGAAATATAAATTCCTTTCTTGGATCGGGCAACTTCCATTCCAAGAAAATACTTCATTTCTCCAAGATCTTTGATCTGAAATTCTCGTGCCAGGGCTGTCTTAATTTGATTGATTTCCACACTGTCATCTCCTGTAAGGATTATATCATCAACATATATAGCCAGAACAGCCATCTTACCCTTATGATGTTTGACAAACAAAGTATGGTCGCTCTGCCCTTGAGTATATCCATGTCTCTTCAGAATCCTGGTGAATCTATCAAACCAAGCACGTGGAGATTGCTTTAACCCATATAATGACCTCTTTAACTTACAGACTTGGTCATCCTTTTTTCCTGGGAACCCAGGAGGTAACTTCATATAAACCTCTTCCTTGAGTTCTCCGTTGAGGAAGGCATTTTTTACATCGAGTTGGTGCAGATTCCAATCTAAATTCACTGCAATAGATAATAGTATTCTGATGGTATTCAACTTGGCTACCGGAGCAAATGTTTCTGTGTAATCTTCCCCATATTTTTGTGTGAAACCGTGTGCAACCAATCTAGCTTTGTATTTCTCGAGTGTTCCATCTGCTCTATATTTAGGAGTGAATACCCATTTGCATCTAATGGCCTTTTTCCTTTCAGGTAGATTTACTACATCCCATGTCTTATTTCGCTTGAGAGCTTCCATCTCCTTTAAGACAGCTTGTCTCCACTCAGGTATAGTCATAGCTTCATCAATCGTGTCTGGTATCCTGATTCTATCAAGATGAGAGACAAATGCATTGTATTTAGATGAAAGAGCCTTATAAGAGACAAATTTCTCCATAGGATATCTAGTGTTTGATCTGAGTTGTCTAGGTTGTTTTCGCACAGCAATAGGAAGATTAAGATCAGAACCTTCTATTTCTCTTGGACCTGCCTCTGGTACTGACTCTTGGTGAGTGCTAATAGCTTGTGGTTCATTACCTCTTTTGTGTCGTCGCATATAGGTATTACCCCACATATTTGTGTCTCCCCTTGTAATTGGCACATTATCAGAGATATCAAGGTTATCAGGATGATCATAAATCTCAAGGTTGTTATCAGGAGTATCAGAGGTATCAGGAGTAGGATCTGTGTGGGTAGGTACATAAATTGTGACTGTCTGGTCATCTTTTGGTGTTTCATTTGTCTGAAATTCACCAGTTCTCTCCCCCTGAATTGCAGACAAGGCAGAAAAAGGTGTATGTTCAAGGAAGGTGACATCACATGTGACAAATAAGCATTTAGAGACCGGATCATAACACTTGTATCCTTTTTGAGAATGTGAATAGCCAAGGAAGATACACCGAAGGGCTTTAGGATCAAGTTTGTTGGTGTGATGGAGATGAACGTATGATGTGCCACCAAACACCCGTAGAGGCAGAGTGTTTACAAGGTATGGGAGGTTATAGTATTGGTGGAGAAGTTGAAGGGGTGTTTTGTAAGACAGTGGTCGGCTTGGCATTCTGTTAATGAGGAAGGTGACAGTAAGGACAACATCATCCCGATGATATTTAGGAACATTACCACTAAACATAAGGGCTCTTGCAGTCTCAAGAATATGGCGATTCTTTCGTTCTGCAATACCATTTTGCTAAGGTGTATTGTGACAAGTACTTTTGTGGACAATGCCATTTTTGGTTAAGAAGCTAGACAGGGCCTGATTGAAATATTCAGTCCATTATCTGTGTGCAGAATCTGGATTGGGGTTTGGAATTGGGTTTGGATTATATTGTGGAAGTTAAGGAATGTTTGATACACCTCTGTTTTATCCTTCAACAAGTAGATACAACTGACACGTGTATGGTCATCGATGAATATGATAAACCATTTTGTTTTTGATCGGTTTGGTGTGCGGGAAGGTCCCCATAAGTTATTGTGAATTGTGGAAAAAGGTTTTGAGGCTTGGTATGGGATTTTTGGAAATGAAGTACGATGATGCTTAGCGTTTTCACATGAATCACAATGAAAATTAGAGGGAATTTTATTAGAAACAAGGGATGGAAACATCTGAGACATGTAATTTAAATTTGGATGACCTAAACGTTTGTGCCATAACTCCAAATCACTAGTGCTATGGAGAGACACTTTATTACAAGATTTAATCTGAGGACTATCACTTTCATCAAGGTAATAGAGACCATCAAACTCTTTCGCACTCCCAATCGTCGTTCCCGTCAGCAAATCCTGAAAAATACAGTAGGTAGCAAAGAAGTTAGCTTGACAACGTTTATCATTAGCTAATTTGCTCATGGATAGTAAATTACACTTCAACTTTGGAACATGCAATACGGAGTGAAGAGTAAGTGCAGCTGAGATTTTGATGGAACCAATTCCATTGAGATTCAGAGTCATCAGCAATTCGCACTGTTACTCCCTTAGTGATAGGAGTATATGATGAGAAGAGAGCCTTATTGTCAGTCATATGATCCGAGGCACCTGAGTTAACAATCCAATAATTTCCTGTACATAGTTCTTTTATCACAGAAATTACCTCTCTTGACCACTGTGGCAGTAGTCATTGTTGTAGTCTGCATTGTGGCTAGCATTTCCATGATTTTATGCAACTGGTCACTTTGAGAAGTTTCAGCCACGTAACCTCGTCCTTTCCCTTTCTTCGGCTTCTAGTCAACAGGTTTACCATGGGGGTTCCAGCAAGTGTCCTTAGTGTGCCCATGTTTCTTACAATGATCACAGAATGGGCGACCTTTAGAACCTTTTTGTTTCGTGGATCGAACAGCAAGTGCTGAGGCCTCAGAATTAGCAGCGAAATTATTCAGAGTTTGAAGCATTGATTTACGTCTATCTTCTTCATTTCGCAAGAAAGGATAGTCTTCACGCATAAACGGTAAGGGTTCTTGACTAAGAATTCTAGCCCGAACATCATCATAAACCACATTAAGATCAGCAAGTAACTCATATACTCTCTCTGCTTCTTTTGCTTTGCGATCTTCTTGAGCATCTACCCCACAATGATAAGTTTGATTTTGTAAGGCATCAAGCTCTTGCCAAAGTGGTGATTTTTCTAGATAATAATTATCAAGTGGCATATGGTCCTGTTTTAGCTACCATATCTTTTTCTTGACATCAAATATGCGTGACCTATTTTCAACAGGACTGTATGTCTCACAAAGAGCTTCCCAAATTTCTTGAGCTGAGGGAAGATACATAAAACTCTTCTTAATTGAGGATGTCATTGCATTGATTAACCAAGAGGATACCAATGCATTTTCAGACTTCCATTTGCGGAACTCCTTGGTTTCCGATGTTGGTGGCCTTTTTACTTCACCAGTTATATACTCGAGTTTGTCACGTCCATCAAGGGCAAAAGTCATAGATTGTTACCACTCCCGATAGTTATCGCTAGTAAGTTTCTCAGAGACAAGGAGGACCGTGGATAGATCATTAGAACTAGATCTATGCACAGAGGAAGAGGCATCTGAAATTGTAGACATAATTACTGGAAAAAATAATGACAGATTGGTTCTTAAAATTCAGAAATACCAATTTAGTCCTTCGAATATTGGAAATGACATATTGGTCCTCTGAATTTCCAAAATGACATAATAGTCTTCCAATCAATTAAATAATTGAGCAACTCATGTCTGCTTTCGCTATCCCTTGCTCTCCTTGGATTATAGAGTCACGGTGAGAGGAGGTCAAAGAACAAAGTAGCTCTGGTTGGAGAGGCGACGATGTCGGATGTCTAGAGGTGAGGGAGGTTGACGGATAGCGAAGATCCAGAGGCAAATGAGAGGTGGTGATTAAGTGTATAGTGGAGGGAAATTGACTCTTACGGCAGCTCCTACTCAATCCCGACTCCCAGCTTCTGGTTCTCTGCCTACCGGCTGTGACGGACAGTGAAGGTAAGCGAATGGTGGTGGGGGAAATGAGATTGGACGCGGCAACTCCCTCTTCTCACTCCCAGTGTTGTGTCTGCCTCCCTTCCAACTCTCAGCTTCCTCCGATCCTCTCAGCTCTGTTCTGGCAGCAATTGTGGTAGATGATACTCGCCGGAGAAAGTGAAGGTTGCTGTAGATCGAGCCTGAAACTCCGTTCTTCTTCTCCCGTTCAGAACTCTTGTTCGGGAACGATCGCCAGAGATGACGATCGAGATTGTAGTACAGAGACGGGAGATGGGGGCGCCGGGATACGCCGACAACGCCAGAGACAAAGACTGGTGACGGGGGTGCTAGAACACGCACCGACAACGTCAGAGACAGTCATCGATTTTGGTTCTGATATTGCAGAACACAACGATGAGTGTTGTGAATTCAGTGTCGATTATTTTCTTCTCCAAAGCTCTGATACCATGAAGAGAATTGGACTACTGAATTGATTGATTATCATACGAATGAGTTACATATATTTATACAGAAGTAAATCAGACATAATACTGTTCAATCAAGGAAAAAATACGAACAACACTGTACAATCAGAGAATAAAATCTTCGCCTTGATTTATGGATCTTGACTTTGGTGCTTCTACACTTCTTAATCCTATGATGGCATATAGGAATTAATTTCACTTTTTTTTTAACAAAAACTGCCTAGTATCCTATGTAAATGTAATACTAGATAGGGTAGATTGAGTTTTTTTTTATTCTTTATCTAATTAAAGAAACTCACACACCCATCATCACATCGACAGGTTAGGATGGAACTTACTATCTCACAGTTAAGAAAAACTTAAAGGGAGATTTTATACTCGATATTGATTGTGATTGTGATTATTTAAAGGAGAAAAAGGAAAGAAAGAACAAATCTAAGGCTCTTAGCTAGATTTTTACATCAATGTTAAGAGAGTATGGTAAAGAGTGTATGTAAAGGGACAAACTGTGTGGCTCTCTTAGAAGTATGAACCCAAAATTATAAAAGGATACCTCCAGCAATGACCTACGAGTTCCACGTTGCAAATCAAACCACGCTTACACATCGATTAATTAAAAAAAAAAGATGTTATTAATTAGCTGCTTCTATGAAGTAAATATTCCTTTATTCGGATAAGAGATTTTCCCAAACAATGGTATTTTTCTTGATGGGGAGGAGGGCCAGTTTGAGAACCAATTCTAATTCTATCTTCTCATATCAAAACCTCTATATAATGTCATTATTATAATCCCACAAGATTAATCAAGCCACGATGTTTAGTTTGATATATAAATGGAACCACTATTGACTATACTATCCTTTTTTTTTTAATGAAGAGGAAACAGAATTTAAGGGCCCTGCAAAATTGGCTTTCTGAGGTCTCACCCTGTTCTTCTTCTCATCAATTCCTCATCCTTGAACTTTGGCTTTTCATTATAATATATATATTAAGTGGTTATGAAATCATAATCATTTCCGAGAAATATTGCTTTTCATTTTCACTACATATATAATATCAGACTGTGACTCTCATGCGAAGGGCATCCTCATATATATATATATATATATATATTCCTTAGATACTGAGAGAACCATATAGAGTTGGAAACCATTACAGCCAATGGGTTTTGCTGAAGTAATCTCACAAAATATTTACATGAGATAAATTTGATATATACATAAAAAGCGTGCTTATTCCATGCTTTGTTTTGGTGATGTGAACCTAATGATTAGGAGTGGAAATATATTCATGAATTTGTCCAAATCATTAAATCAATCTTACTCAGTTAAATGAATGTTTCAGATCTGCACGTTCTGAATCTAAAGAGACGTGCAAGCTAGCCTTTCCTCTTGTAGTTATTATAATCAGAACCTTATGATGCCTCATTATTATACTTATTACTCCCTTATATCCAAAAGGGCCATATTATTTTTTTAAAAAAAAAGTGCTTTCACACAATTCAAGAAAAAATTCATCTTTTGTCCAAAAAAAGAAAAAATTCATCTCATATACTTACATCTTACAACAAAAAATCACTAAAAATAAGTTATAATACGAACAACCTTACTGATATGCATGCACTAGTGTGACTGTGATTGGCAGAGACACAGAAAATGAGGACAACGTATGGCTGTGAGCTGATGGTAGCATAATGTCCATGTTGTCCATATATTCATGCATATGTACTTATGTAGGACTAATGCACACAAAGATGTTTTTTTTTTCTTTGTCTAAGAAACAAACATGTTTAGCGACTAGAAAAAAAAAATTCTCACAATTCAAGCCTATTACTACCATCCACGAAAAATTCATTTTTGTTAAAGTTGCTCTTTGGAGAAACCAAAAGGCAGAATTTTTTTCATGGAATGCTGATTGATTCCTGGTGTTTTTATATATAATTCTTGTTTTATTCCTTTTTCTTGAGGTGTGTGATTCTCTCTCACTATTGTCTGTCTCTTTGTTTCAATTATTATGTAAAAGAACAAAACACCTTTCGTTCACGCTCTATACCACCGAATGAAAGTTCTTTTACAAAAAAGGCTTTTCGTATAATACTCGTATTATAGTGCTAAGATGCATCCAGCACTAAAAAAAATACTTCATGTTGGAAACACATAAACAAATACTTGATGGTGCTATACATATCTAAAAAAAATACTTCAGAATATTGGATGCACTACAAAATATTTTAAAATACTGAATACATCTAAGAAAATAGCTCAAGATGCTGGATACACTTTAATCTAATATTATATATATATATATATATATATATGAGGTGGCGGTGTGGCCAACACAACCACTAGCTATAGTGAGAGGTGAGGAATGAGGTCAAAGCAAATTTGGATGACCAACTTTGGAAAATTATATTAAAAAAAAAAAAAAGCAAAGGCTTCCACTGCTTCCTGCCAACCTTGTCACCACCAATCATATTACACAAGGCAACAGAAGGTCCACTGTCTTAGTGCTGTTGAATATATAGTATTATTTACAATAAAATTAATCTTGTGATTATGCTAACCACTTGCTCTCATGTAGAACGTTTTGTATATGTGCATGAGCCTAAAAACCTAAAAACTTGTTTGGGATGGCTTATGAATGAATAGTTTATAATTATTTTTTTACATAAATCGAGATAAAACACATCTCACATATTTACCTCGTATACCATAAATCACGATTAAAAAATTATTTTTAAAGACTCTCATTACTATTCCAAACAAACACAGAGTGTTTATGTGTTTGAAGCTAATCGTTTATCTGTTACGTAGACTTTTTGGAAAATTAAAATTAAATGGGGCCAAGCATGAGTAAGAGTCAAATGATTATCTCACAGGGCAGCAAGTTGCATGATTCCTGGTGTAATAAGTCAACCACACACACAAGCACACACACACACAAGCACACATTTCAATATGCTCATCATAATTATACTATTAATCTTTCATTATTGCCGACATTTATATATGTATGGGTGAAATCAAATCGACTCAATCCATTTGTTTTACAGGATAATTAATTAGCTGAGCTCAAGGAATCACAAGCACGATATGGAATTATATATATATCTTTGTGAACTTAATAACCATTTTTCTCGGCCAATTGAACATTATGAGAGGAGATTATGTCGGAGATAAGTTTAGGAATTGGATAATACTGTTTTTTATGTTATTATCTCAATTATCAAGTACTATATTGTTGAAATTTTATATTTTTTTTAATATATTCAGAGATATATGATTTCTTGGGATGTGGATATTTTATTCTTCAAGGTCATCTTCCATTAGCAACCAACCAAGAGCGAACAGTAGAAGAAAATGATAGCAATGTGACATTCATACGAAGTCGTGTGTGTTTTCAAATTATTAAATGTTTTCGTAGCAATAAGGTTGGCTTTATCCATTAACTTTGTATTATGGGTCAAAGCGCATTTTAGCCATGAAAATTGTTCGAAAAGAGCAATTTCGCCATAGAAGTTTTAGTGGGGGCAATTTCACCCTAGAAGTATCAATTTAGGAGCAATTTCAACATGGAGTGATGGAGTGCTAACGTCCATTGTTAAGATTCCACGCTGGCTAAGGATAAACACGGTGGGAAGGTAAATGCATGAAACGTGGTTGGGCAATGATGATGTGTATAATATAACTAGGGAGAGAGGGATTAAAGAAAACAACATCAAACTGTAAAAAAGAACTGATTCCAATCGAAGAGGATGGTCCAAAAATTTGATCGAAGAAACTTCACTGCTAGGGCAAAATCGACGTGGAGGTGGCGTGCACGTGACGTCCGATTCATGTACAGCTCTAGAATTGACGAGAGATTCATGTACCTTAGAGATTTGTTGCGCATAAGCAGGTTCAGATTCTCTGGTTTCTTTTGACAAGTCAATTATGTCTTTGATTGTTGTATTTGGATCTTGTGCATAGTAAAATCACATGCTCGGTCATTTTTCTGTTGTGGTTTTAAAGTAATTTTGATTTCATTGTTTTTTTACTTTATTAAAGGTTACAATAAGATGTTGTTGGATGGGAATGGTAGTCGTGGTCCCAAAGGTGGACCCAAATAGAGTGGAAATGGCGTTGTCAATAGTGAATGGGATTTGGATAAGTTCTTAAATGATTTTGAAAATTTAAATAGAGGGATTGAGGTGACTAAAAGGGATGTTGTTGATGCTGAGAATGGTGAAGTGAATCAGCATGATGTGAATGAGTTTGGGGGACTTTTTGATGTGGAATTGAGTCGTGCAAGACATGATAATAGAGAAAATGATGGAGAAAGTCAAGGGGGTGACAATGATAATGAACATGAGAATGATGATAGTGATAGTAAGGATAGTGATGAAACATTATAGATGATGGTGATATTGATGAAAGTAAGGAGGATAATTTGGGCCAATGCGATAGTAATGACCACTTACCTTTAGTTATGGCCCG
This sequence comes from Inga oerstediana, assembly GCA_963210345.1. Taxonomy (NCBI): domain Eukaryota; kingdom Viridiplantae; phylum Streptophyta; class Magnoliopsida; order Fabales; family Fabaceae; genus Inga; species Inga oerstediana. Next base: position 59,924,042 of record OY723409.1, read on the forward strand.
ATGACAACATGATAAGTTAGAAAAGAGGCCTTTTTTATGTTGGATAGGTCATATGAAAAACAAGGCTGAGTTGGTTTTTGCAATAAGTAGCTATGCAATAAATGAAGCGGTGAATGTATCCTTGAAAAAGAGTGAACCAAAGAGAGTTTATGCAGTTTGTCATGAGGGCTGCCCTTTTGTCTTGTATGCATCCAAAGACGGATGTAAACCAGGTTTGGTTGTAAAGGCCCTGCACTTGAAACATAGATGCAATAGGGTTTTTAATAACCGTAGGGCAACAGTAAGGTGATTGGCAACATATTTCAGGAAGAAGGTGCAAGAAAGGCCAAAATACAAGACAAAAGATATGAAGAAGGACATGGCCAATCTGTTTAAGTTGAATGTAAGCTTGCACAAGTGCAAAAGGGCAAAAAGGATTATTATGCAGGAGATAGAAGGTAGCTATATAGATGAGTTCAACAATTTGGAAGCATATTGTCATGAGTTGAGGACATCTAACAATGGTCAGATGTGAGCGTGGAAATAAGCAAGGATGCTCTAGAGTCGCATGTATGTATGCTTCAACGCATCTAAGGTAAGACTAAGTTTGTCTTTGCATTTGTGTTTTGTTTGCTTTTATTTCTGGGACTTATTTCCTTTTTTAAGTGCCCCCTTTAAAAAAGTATGTTAACAAATCTTCCTGCCCTTAGTGTATAGAATTTCACTCTTCTGGCACCTTCTATTGGCCCTTAGAATATAGAATTTCACTCTTCTGACACCTTTTATTGGATGTTATAATGTGCTTAATGGCTTGCCAAGTTTGCACTAACTTCACATGCATATAAATATAATAGTTAACATATTCAGAATCTGTTCTTATAGTTTTTTTTTAAATTTTGTTATTATTGATGAGATCAATATTCAGAACCTGTAAGCGGATATATTAACATCATAAATGGTTAATGTTATTGGTAATGAGTTAAAAATTCCAATTTTTAATGTAGAACCATAATAGATGATTAATTGATGCATGGTTAAGTATGTATTCATAGATGATTAATTGATTCTATTTTTTGTTAGATTGGATGGAAGGATGGATGCAAACCCATAATAGGGGTCGATAGAACTTTTCTAAAAGGGTTATCGCGAGGCATTACGGTCACATCTACTGGTGTAGATGCAGATGATGCTCTTTATCCAATTGCCTTCGCTATTACATAGAAAGAAAACATAGTGAACTAGAGGTGGTTCTTGGAATGGCTGAAAAAATCATTAGATCTAGAAGAAGGAGACCGGGTCACTATAATGTCGGATATGCAAAAGGTTCTGTAACTTGCTTGTAGTTAAGATTTAGTATTTTAGTTATGGTTTGCATTTGATTTGATGCTTATATAGGCCCTCCATCTAGCTGTGTCAGTTATCCTTCCCAGATCGGAGCATAGACCTTATGTAAGGCACATCTATGCAAATTGGAGCAAAAAGTGGAGGGGAAAATGAATTGAAGAAAAAGTTCTTTGCTTGTACATGGAGCACTTTCAAAGAACAATTCATAGACAATCTACAAGAGATGAAAGAGCTAGACGAAGAAGCAGCGAAAGCAGCTATCTCCTATCCTACAAAGTGTTGGGTAAGAGCTCATTTCAGTACTAGATCTTTGTCATGGATGGTGGATAATAATTTAAGTGAGATTTTTAATACTTGGATAGACGATTTGAAGTATCTACCAATAATTAGGATGATTGATGGTATTAGAGTTAAGTTGATAAGCAAGTGGGCTGAAAGTGAAAGGAATGTTCACTTTATGGTGATGACAGTTATGAGGTGACCGATGGGGATAATAGACACATTGTTTTCATAATAAGGAAGAAATGCACTTGTAAGGCTTAGGACTTAACTGGTATCCCTTGCCAACATGCTATTTGTGCCCTATATCCACAAATTTCAAGGTACTACCATAAGGATACTTACATGGCTAGTTATAGAAATAAGTTTCAACAAGTAAGAGGCACAACTTTTTGAAGAAGTGATAGGTACCAACCCATGGAGCCACCACCAGTTTGTAAATAGCCTGGTAGACCACAGAAGAAAAGGAAACAAACTGATGAAGGTGGTAGGAGAATACTAGTGGGGAAGGCTCAACAACTATTACAAGGCCAAGAGGTTGGTGACAATAACTCTGATTTAACATCTAGCTCCACCAGAGAAGTTAACTAAAAGAAGAGGTTCTTCAAGATGCAATATTTGTCGTAAACAAGGGCATAACAAGGAAACATGCAAAGATGTGAGTGTTTTAAATATAAAACCTTATAATTGCAAGATTTATTTCAATATATTGATATGACATAGTTCTTTAAATGTTTTATGCGCCAGCAATCAAGTGGGGAGGGATCTAGAAATATAAGAAAAATGATTGTTCAGTCCCAATCTACTAATGTAAGTGGCACCCCACAATCTGACTCCACTACCCAACAATCTCAAGGACCCAAAAGACCGAGAGGGGGTGAGCTTTCTATAGGAATTGAACACAATGTGGCATGGGGGTCCATATAGATCAAGACTTTGGAAGGATAGTCTATAATGTATATTATAACTCGCTGCATGTCACTTGTTATTTCAATTTAAGCACCAATCTACTCATATTGTATGATTATGCCATTTTTTAAGCACCATGTAACTTGCTATTTCTTTTTTTTTAAGTTTGGCATGAGTTTACAAGTTGTCATTAGTGAGGGAACTGGAAATGAGTATATGCAGTAACATGCGGATGTGGAGACCAAATTTCTTGTCCTTAATGAGAGAGACATGAGATTGACAGGCAGCATGTCTGCCAATTCAAACAATCATGGGCCTCGACAAATACAAATTGAAAGTGATGAAGGAGCTAGATCAACATCTTCGAACTTGGTACTCACACCACCCGGGCTCATGTGGAGGGGACAACAAAAACTGACAACTTCACAGCTTTTAGCACACAAGGACAAGTCATTGATTGCTTCCACAAGTTAAATCAAAGCCTCAGTGAGGAAGGGCAGGGGGTAATTGGAATGACATAGCTAATATCACTTTAATTAGTTGCCATATTTTGTACTTATGTCAGCATTTGTGTTGTTTTGTATTGATATCCAAGTAAACTTGTATTATGATGCCATCTTTGGCCATGATCTTTAGGATTTTGTCTTATGTTTAGTTACATTTTCTTTACATGACTGCAGACAATGTATTTTGATGATATCTATGACAAGCTTATATTATTTTGAGTTTGATTATTACAAAGCTTATTAATTGCAACTCCTTGTTAATTGCACAGATTCAATATTATGCTAAGATTGATCATTGTACAGCCACCATTTTCATGTCATTGCACAACCCTTTTTTGAATGACCAGAATGCAACAAAGGCAAATAGGAGTATGATGCTTGTTAGATATGATTAGTTTTGTTGATGTCAAATATAGATATCAAATATTAAGAGCAAAAAGTTTGTATAATATACTTATCTTCTAAATTGACTAACTACTATATTTATTGTTGTATATCTTATAGATTAGTCATAAACTCGATGGTGGGTTGATGTTATTGTGCTTACACTTCTACAAAAAATGCTTTTAACGTCCCTTTTTTGGGCCTTTTAACATCTGAAAATAGGGGGACGTCTATCTGAGCGACATAGAAAAAATTGTTAATAACATCCGTAAACAAGTTAGACGCCCCCACTTCAAAATGGGAACGTCTAAAGTTTTGAGGGGGCAGTTTAGACTTCCCCAGTTTGAATTGGGGACGTCTAAAGTCTGACCTTTAGATGTCCCCACTCCAAACTGGAGATGTCTAAAGTGTATCCCCCCTAATTTTAGACGTCCCCAGTTTAATGTGGGGACATATACACTAATGTGTAATTACGCCCCTTTTTTATTTAAGGACGTTAAAAGTTTTTTTTTCAATGGCCTTTTATATATATATTTCACTGTCTGGCAAATTTAAATTGACTGGGGACGCCTAAATCTTTGACAGAAGTCACATGCATTGGTCATGTCATCCAGTGCATGTGAACGTTTAGGCTGTTGGGGACGCCTAAACCAACTTTTTTAAAAAACAATTAGGCATCCCCACGGGTATTGGGGACGCCTTAAGTGACCTTTAGACTTCCCCAGTTTGACTGGGGATGCCTAAACACCCACGTTAGTGGCTTTAGGCTTCCCTAGTCAAACTGGGGAAGCTTAAAGCTTCCTTCTGGTGCTAAATCAAATATTTTATAGCGAAATTTAAAGTCTTAGTGTTTTTGACGTCCCTTTTTAAAAAAAGGGACATCCTTTGGGATAGTAATATGTATATTCTATAGTAGTGTTATAATGCCTCATAAATGGAGAATAATCATCAAGAAAAACATCAAGAAGCAAGGAATTGAAGAAAGAAGAAATTGCAATAACTAATAGGAATATCAAGAAGATATCTAATTAGTTAAGAAAAGAAAGAAGAAGATTGAAAATATTCAAGAATATATCTAGTTAGGTTATGAAGAATGATCATCAATTCAAGAAGATATCTAGTTGAGTTATGAAAAATGATCATTAAGTGGAAAAACAAGAAGAAAGAGATTGAAGAAAGAAGAACAGCTTCAAGATCGAATGGGAATATCAAGATCCAAGCTATTAGAAGTGATATTGGAAGTTTTTATGGTCAAACGGAAGTTGGAATGGGTCAATATGATGCTAAAATGACTTATACAGAAGTTATGCTACCTCCAAAGGTGATTACTCTAGTAATCCCTTGAGTAATTTGCCACTACCTCATTTTGGAGGTGATTACTTGAGGGATCCCTCGAGTAATGATCCAAAATTACTCTAGTAACCCCTGGAGTAATGAGAAGTCTGATGTGCTCTATTTTCACACAGCAGAACATAGGTTCGGTATTTTGGGCATATCTCTCTAACCACATGTCAGATTAATCCAAAACTAGTGGCATATGAAACTAGACTCCTACTGCATCATTTTAACCAAATATCACATTCAAAGGAGTTCAGATTAGAGATATCAACTTCGAAAGTGGACACTAAAATCACCATCATAGTACTACGCAGCTTTGGTATTTTGGACATAACTCTTAAACTACACGTCGTATTGAGGTAAAACCAGTGCTATATGAAAGTAGACTTAAGAAGCTTTCCATGGATAGGTAGTTTGTTATATTTTAAGTTATATGCTAAGAGTTATGCCTTTTGGAATTTGACATTGGAAACTTTAAAGACTGTCAGGAACAATAGATACTCTTTGGATCATAACTTCCTGAATACAATGAGTTTGGAGCTAATTCTTGTTGCATTGAAATGTATACTGCAAGAGCTTTCCGATAATAGATTATTTGCTATGTTTAGAATTAAAATGAAAAGATTACTCAAGAGATCACTCGAGTAATCAGAAAAAAAAATGAAGTATTATTCGAGGGATCACTAGAGTAATCAGAGAAGAAATGATGCAGTAACTCTCGGCTAAGAAATGAGTGACATTACTCGAGGGATCACTCGAGTAATTAGGTAAGAAAAGAAGTAGTTACTCTTGGCCAAGATTTGGATGACATTACTCGAGGGATCACTCGAGTAATCAAAAAAGAATTGGAAGCATTACTTGAGGGAATACTCGAGCAATCTGAATTGAAAAAGAAAGAATTACTCGAGGGACCACTCGAGTAATGTGATAGACAACGTATTCGAAGCTTCTAAAAAATCAATGAAATGATTATGTAATTCATCTATCTTGCTTCTAATCACTCTAACACTTCATTGTATTAGTGTTTAATATATTTCTCCCGGAATACAATGAAGAGATGATGTGAAGAGATAAAAGTTGACTTTACGAAAGCAGAGCATCGATCGAACGTAACAGCTAGTTTCTCAAACTCAAGCAAGCAAACAAAAGAAGTAGCCGCACTCCAACGAATATGTTGAAATACTTAAACGGTCATCAATCTTCATTAACTATAAATAGAAGAGCATTCAGAGTTCAAAAAAGCCAACGAGAACACAACTACACAAACATGCTTATATCTTAAGTCATATACTCTAACCTAACCACTCTCTGTTGTTATCTATTTTTTATATTATGTGTATTTGAGAGTGTAATCATTTGCACTGTACTTCAGTATTATCTTTTTCACTTTTGAGAGAGAACAGATTGATTGTAATCTTTCATCATCAAAGTTGTATCCTTACGGTATGTGAGGGGGAGTAACTCGGTGAGAGAATTGTAAAGGCTTCACAAGTACCCAAATTAAACTTGTGAGATTGTAGTGGTTCTCAAGTACCCAGTTAAACTTGAGGAAGATAGTGGATTAAAAATCTCAAGAGAAGCTTGGGGACTAAACATAGGTCATCGTGTATTGGGCGTAATCAGGATAAATTACAATTTGCATATTTTCTTTGCTAAGCTCTTATATGTCCAACATATATGTTTTAGATACTTACTTATGGTTTCATGCTTTCATACTTATTGAAAAGAATTTCAAAGTTCTTAATTTCTTATCATACACCCAATTCACCCTCTCTCTTGAGTGTTGGCTAGTTCTAACAATGCTCAGTGAATCTGTTTATGTTCAGTTTTGTGCTTAGCGAATGCATCTTTCCTTTCCAAACTGATTAAATGCTTCCTCCCTTCCATAGGAAATCAATTCAACAAGCAAATGGCAAATCTTACAGAAAAGGCTAAGTATTAAAACAATGAGTAAATCGATTTATGCCTTATGTAAATCAATTTACTTATGACAGCAAGATCTTCTGTACTGTGAGGCAAATCAATTTATGAGGCATTATAAATCGATTTACCAAGTATAGCCGAGAGCAACCAAGTTTTCAAATGTGAAGTAAATCGATTTATAGGCCATTATAAATAGATTTACAAAAGTTGGCCAAGAGCAACTAAATTTTTAACTATAAAGTAAATTGATTTATGAGACATTTTAAATAGATTTACCAAATCTGGCCGAGAGCAATTATGTCTTACAAATTCAAAGTAAATCGATTTATCATATTGTTCAAATCGATTTACCATGGCAACTAAATTTATAACACAATGTAAATTGATTTAATGTATAAACAAATATATTTACATAAGCCTGGCCAAGATAAGACAAACTTTAAAAAAGTGGTAAATCTACTTACAATCTAAGAAAATCGATTTAACCCATTGTGACAACAATGATAAATTGATTTATCAAGAATAAAATCAATTTACACTAGTGGAAAAATCACTTTTAAGACCGGTTAAAAAAAACATTTTTGATCGGTTCTGGATCCGGTCTTGATACAGCCGGTTTTAAAAGTCTGCCACATTTTAGACCTATTTTTTATGAAATCGGTCTTAAAATTATTACTTTAAGACCGGTTCTCTCTAAAACCGGTCTTAAATGTACTTTTAAGATCAGTTTTGGAGAGAACCGGTCTTAAAAGTAGTTTTTTTTAATTTTCATTTAAAATATTTACCCATCAAGCCATTTCTCTTGTTAAAACATTTCTCTCAATAAGCTGCAGCCATTTCAACGACATTCAAGTAAATTCTTCTCTTACTGATTATAACTAACATCTTATACACATGTGAGAGACTCAAAACTGATTGGAACAAATTAAAACTCAACTCCCTTATGCTTAAACAGTGCTAGCCAAAACAAAAGCAAAAAAAACAACCATGAATAAACTCACAATCATAGACAGAATCATAATGTAAGGAACTCATACAACCATGACAATGCTGTTTTGACCAAGTTCCTTGTCTTTTCACTTACATACATACATCAAAGATTAAATTACATTAATGACAATGCTGTTATTCATTATGGCCAAAATACTTTATACACACTCTTCTCTGGCTGATGATCACTAACTAGCTTCGAAGAATCTACACTAAGACATACACCTCATATCCTTCATTTTCCTGTGACGACAACAAAAAAGGTAGTTTTATATATACACCAATAACAATATACATAATTCAAATATAGTTCATGATAATTATTTTAGCTAACTAACCTTCAATGTAGTTTTATAAAGGGATATCCTCCCATATCCCTTCATGATGATCATTTCTTGTGCCGTGTTCATTGTCTGCTTCATCTTCATCATTCAATTCTGGCAGACCCCTAGAAAAAGAAGGAGTCTCAAGAAGATCATTCATTGAATGACTTTCTTGATTAATATCAACGACCATTTTTTCTTAGAGAGCTACAGACCACATTTTATTTGCCTGATCAGTAACATAGAATACTTGTTTTGCTTGATATGTCATAATAAAAGGTTCATCTCCAAAACTTCTACTAATCAAATCAACCAATATAAATCCTAACTGATCAATCATCACACTATTGTTAATATCAACCCACTTGCATTTGAAAATGGGAAGTTTAACTTTAACATAATCAATCACCCAAATTCTTCAATAACCCCATAATAAGGTATTGCCGCCCATCTAGGATTCTTATCTTTCGAACTAGAGAAGTGCATAGATTCAACCACTAACATAACCCCACTATTCTGGACGGTGCTCCTATCATCAAGGGACTTCGTGTAAAACGTATAACCATTGATCACAAATGAAGTCCAACTTATGACATCAGCCTCTGGACTACGTGCTAACCATTTAATTGCATCGGAAACACATTCTTCGCCGTCAACCTTTTGTTTGAACCAATGTGCAAAAGTTTTGTTATGCTCCCTAATTAACCTTTGTTCAGTCATTCGACTATATCCTTTCCGTACAATTTCTTTATGAGCATTAATGTAATCTTGAACTTCATCAACATTATTCAAGATGTACAAGTGGACTTGTTGCAATTCATCGGGATCCACACTCTTTACTGAAGCCCCGCGTCTACCACCTTCTTCATCATGTCGTTCAAGAAGTCTAATGTGTCTTACATTTGACAAGTAATCTTGACAAAACTTCATGACTTCTTCAAAAACATATTTCTGAACAATAGATGCTTCATGTTGGTTAGGGTTCTTCACATACCCTTTTAGGATTTGCATTGTTCTCTCAATTGGGTACATCCATCGTAAATAGATAGGGACACATAACTTGATCTCCCTGACTAGATGAATAATTAGATGTACCATGATGTCAAAAAAAGAAGGAAGAAAAAGCTTCTCAAGATGGTACAAGATCATATATCCTTCATTTTCTAGTTCATCCAATTTTTCTGTCTCATGACTTTACTACAAATAGCATTGAAGAAGAAACAAAGTCTAGTCAAAATATGTTGAAGATCATATTCGGCAATGCCACGAAGAGCTACTGGGAGTAGTTATTGCATTAAGACATGACTGTAACCCCCTCACAGTAATTATATCCGGACTACGAAATTTAAGTGAAATAGAGACCAATAAGACAAAAAAACCATTTTTATAATCACTCATATCCAAGAGATGGGGTTAACCAACCAAACATTTAAAACAGAATTCATCTGGTCTCACATTCACTTTCGAATACAATTACCTGTACAGTTATATCACATAATAAATATCAGAGTGCGTAACCAAAATCCCAGCAACCCCGGGTTACTTATATATATTTATTAGGTTTAGAAGTTTCCCAAAATGGGGATTACATGACCAAAAATTCATATATACATCTCATATACAAAGTAATCCCAAAATCCAAAATCCAAAACGGATAACCAACGGTCCAAACTCCAGTATGTCCCTACTAGCCCTAACCATTCCTGGTTGGCTGCTTCTCCTTGGACCCACTCGCCCTGTCTGAAAATGTTAGTCATTTGAAAAGAGTGAGATTCTAAAGAATCCAAGTAGTAACCAATCATTCATACCACACGTAATCACATAACATGTAAACAAATCACCACATAAGCGCAACTCAAATCACACTCCACCCTCATCCCCTTTTACCGCAGGGAAGGCACTCTGTCCTAACCCTAACTAGCACATCATTAAGAGCCCATACTCCCAACGTTCCCATAACTCTTCTTTACACTTCAACTCTTGAAACCTCAACATTAATTGAACCGGGAAATCACTTCCCTTAATTCCACAGAGTATCATCCACTCCAATACCAATTCAAATATTTCTGCCAACCTAAGGTACACTAGTCCCCCAGGTCTTAGGGCCTTTAGACATACCATTCCACTATAAGATCACCGGCATATATTATTATATAGCCTAGGGTCTCCAACCCTATATCTAGCTTTATCATGACACCTAGAACCTCATTATCACATACCTTGGAAATCATTTTCCTCGGTTCTCAAATCAGATGATGAGTCTGATTACCTCCACCTCTGGGTCTATAATTAAATTCTTGGACGAACCATTATATCATTCCATTCCACAATGATCCGCCACTTCAGAATAACTAACAGTGTATACACATAATCCACAAATCTCATATATATCCACAATAACCAAACATAAATGTGCATACACAACCACTATCACAAATCATCTTCTACCACCAAGGTAGAGATCTAAGGGAGCTATCCTAGCAAATTCCCATGTTTACTAGGAACTACAGCTCTGATACCAAAAATGTAACCCCCTCTGTAATTATATCCGAAACACGTGATTAAAAATGAAATAGAGACAAAATATAATCAAAATTCATTTACATTCCCATCCTTAAGATAGAATTTTCACAAATACATTTATCAAACACTTTGGTCTCACATTAATATTTCGAATACAATTACTTCGTGAAGATAAATCACATTTATATAAATATCAGAGTGCACAATAATAATACCGGCAAACCCGGATTCATACCTTCACTAAAGATTCATAGGGCACATACGCCCTTTACAATTACTCAATGGGGATTACACAAATCCATCTCCAATACATAACCAAATAACCCAATAGACATCCAAGCACATATACATCTAATATCCAATTATACATTCTAATATATCATCCGAACATGTACAATTATCCCAGCATATAACAATAACCAACTACCAAATCCAAATGCCCATAAGGGATTCTCGCCGCCCTAGTCGCTTGCTCCTTCCTCGAGCCACTTGTCCTATCTAAAATGTTGGTAGGGGAGGGTGGGATTCTAGAGAATCCCAGTAGGAAACAGATACCAATATGCATGCAAGATAAGTGTTTAATACATGACATGCTTACATCACAATAACTCATGCTCACATAATGATATATCCGTATGCTCAATGTTTCAACAACATACTCATGGCCATAGCATAAATAGAAACAGAGCTTCAATCATTCATATATGTTTCACATAATCAAGCAAAGTAATAACATGCATCAATACACAAACACAAATATCAATACATGCAGGAGAGGTAAGTTCCCTACCCTTTTTCTTTCCACGTATGCTCCGGCATCGGCTACTCACGATCCGAGCAGATATCAAACCATGATCAGGGCGAATACCCAACCCTATAACCAAATCAAGGACATAGGATCATTCTCTTTTCCAAATTCTCATTTTCATAACACTTAAAGTTGGTTACCATTCATGACCTTTAGGTGGCTATAATAAGGTCAATGAAAGCCTAAAGGATTGTGAAGAACTAGGTTGGAAATCACCTTTAAAAATCCCAAAATGCTGAAAATGGGGGTTGGCTGCAGCCAAGAACCCTCTGGCTGCAGCCAAAACACACATAGAAGGTTTGTGGCTGCAGCCAAGAATTTCTGGCTGCGGCCAAATAGCACACAGAAACTTTTGCGCTGCAGCCAAGGCAACTTCAAAAATTCATAATTAATTGTAGAAAAATCGAAATGAGGTGATCCCAAAGCCCATTGAAAGATATTTTAGTCCTATTCATAGGAAAAATATGAACCATTACTAGAAATCCCTACAAAAATACAGATTTCAAGAAAAGTCCACCTTGCTTCAGAATTGTTCCCAGATTTAACATCAAAATTTGGACAGTCATAACTCCTATCCCAAAAATCGAAATGACATGAAATATATGTCCATTTTGAAGCTTGGAAAGTGAACTTTAAGTCTGGAAAGTTTCATAATTTTCCAACACCATTTGCTATTTTAAAACGTTCATGTAAGATCACTGCCAGAACAGAGTTTCTTACTAACCAAAACTTGCCACTTTTAAAACTAAGTTCCCAATGGTTCAAAATTCATATTCAACACTTCTCCCACATAATTTTCCACAAGAAACACAATGGCAATCTCAAAATGACCAAAAACCTACTCCTTTATCATACTTTAGTTTTGGGCAACACAAACATCAAAATTCCAATCTCATCTAAACATCAAATTCCAATCGCCAATCAATCTATCTATCCTAAACTCATTCCAAAATACCATTCTCATACCAAAACATACCAAATGAATAGTGGCACTCATTTTTGGATTCAAGGCCAAATTTTGAGAAATTACAAACTAATCCATTTGACACAAAACATAGATAGATAGATAGGTCTCACTCACCTTATCAACTTTCTTAAAGGGAGTTCTTGATTCACCACTTCCCAAAATTTCGTGTGGCCACAAACCAACACCAATGGGCACACTATAAACATCAAAATGAAGCTCTCACCCCAAGGAACAACTTTATAGAAGCAAGTTTTGGCATTAGAGATCATTTGCCCTTACATTTTCAAGCTTTTCTTCCTTCCCTTTTTGGCAACAATGGTGCTGGAATTTAGAGAGAAAAGGAGAGAGGTGAGTGAAGGAGATGAAGGAGGAAAATGATGACACTTCCTTCCCCTCCCATACCATGTCCAGCGTACAAAGACGGAAGAGAGGAGAGAGAAAAACTAAAATATTCATTTGACTTTTCTCCCTTCACACACACCCACAACCTTGCCACATGTCACCTTTCTATTGGTTCCCACACACTTAGTCCCCAATTAGCTTCTCTAACCCATCCATTAGTCATTTAATCACACTTCCCATTTTTCTCTTAGTAATTAATTTTCCCATTAATCACCAACTTAAAGCCAATAATTCCATTCTTTAAATTTTGCATCAATTATGACATATAAATTAATATTGTCACTAATATACATTAATTCCACTTTAATCCGATAATTATCCTCAATAATTATCATTAGCCCTTAATCGAAAATTGGGGCGTTACAAGAGGCATGCACTCGTGAGTGTCAGATCACACTCTTGAGCATTGGCCAGCGAGTGACAACCCAAGAGTAACCCTAACCTTGAACACATACTATCACTCAAGCAATCTCATGCTCACTCGAGTGATCACCAACATCACTCGCGGTTACAGAAGTGCACTCGAGCTCCACTCATAGAACCCAGGTAAAACTCGAAGCGTAAAAGAGAAAATATACGCAGCACTCAAGCATGATCTTCCCTCACTCGAGTGTTGCTATCAGAATGCCCAGATCGCAGCACATGACAGAAATTTCCCAGATGGTCAAAACCAATCCCAATGGTTTCCAAACTTCTCACAAAGTTCATACTCACTTACTCATGCCTAAGGAACACATTGGCAACTTCCAAAACACCCAAATACCATTCTAACCACAATCAAACACTTAGGTCTCTATGACACACCCAATATCCAAATTTCATTCAACTCCAACAATCAAATAACTTCACAATAGACTAATTCCAATATCAATTACTATGAATTTCATTCATTCCAAAAGAACCATAAATTAAGGCAAATTTTCCAGAATTTCTTAAACTTATCCAAAACTCATAACATATATATCAAAATGCATCAAATGCCTACCTCTTCACTTTGCCAAATCTAGAATCTTGATTCTCCAACTTTCAATTTCGTCTAACACCCAAATCAACACTATTCAAGATTCTGAAATCACCACAATGAAGCTCTCAATGAGGTGCACAACATTAGAAAAGAGGATTTGAGCATAGGAGGATCACAACTCACCCAAAATCAAAGCTTTTCTTCCCTCTTTTCTTGCTTGAGCGCCAGAAATGTAGAAGAAAGAGAGAGATGATGAGATGAAGCAAATGATGATGATGGTGTTCAACTTTCTCTTGCCCATACTCCCCCTCAACCGAACAGTGGAGAGAGAGGAGAGAGAAAAGTGAACACTTGTCTTCTAGTGCCATCCAATGGTCCACCAAAGAGCCACTTGTCACCATCTTATTCACTCCCACCATAAGCTCACACAAGCTTAATGCATAGGATCCCGACCCATATGCAACAAATCTCAACCATTGATCTCTAATCACCAAATGCACATATATCAAATTTACATCACATTTCTTTAAAGGTGTTTAATTACACAAATTACAATCAATATCAGAGTCATTAGCCCTTAATCCCAAATTGGGATATTACATGACAATCATGAGACTTTAGCCCTACTAACTTCAAATCTTTCATCAACACAAGCTTCCTTAAATTTGAAGAATACCCTGAAGGAACTTTCATGCCATGTAAACACTCACAAAATCTTCTTTTCTCAACCTTAAACAAAGTATGAGCAGCTGGAGGACAAAAAGTTCTCTTACCATATGGCTTTGGATGCAAGTCTTCTTGTATCCCCATTTCTTGCAAATCTTGCCTTCACGCCATCCTTAGAACTATCTTGTATTTTAAGCAGTGTCCCAACAATACTATCACAAACGTTTTTCTCCACATGCACGAAATCAATACAATGTCTCACATCAAGATTCGGCCAATATGGAAGATTGAAGAAGACAGACATCTTTTTCCATTTACTTTTCTGATTACTATTCTTTATAGTTTTACTAAAGATAACATTCATATTTTTCACCTTTTCATAAACTTACTCCCCAATCAATGCCTTCGGAGCATCTTCAAACTCTTGTCCACCAAAAAAAGCTTTCTTTAATCTATGATACGGGTGGCCCCGTCTAAGAAATCTCCTATGGCCAAGATAAAATGTCTTTCTTCCATGTTGAAGTTGATAGTAGCATGTTCCTTCTTCACAAATCGGACATGCTTTGTGGCCTTTAACACTATATCCTAACAAGTTTCCATATGCAGGGAAGTCATTTATAGTACAAAAGATCATGGCTCATATTTTAAAAACTTCCTTCTTATTCGCGTAAAAAACATCAACACCTTCGTCCCACAACTCTTTCAAGTCTTTGATCAAGGGTTCCAGGTAAACATCTATGTCATTTCCGGGTTATTTTGGTCCCTAAATCAACATAGACAACATGATATACTTTCATTCTATGCATAACAGAGGAGATAAGTTGTAAATTACCAACAGAACAGGCCATGAACGATGTATACTGCTCAAACTAGCAAAAGGATTCATGCCATCCTTGCTAAGCCCAAAACTAAGGTTTCTAGGCTCTTCACTGAAGGCAGGAAATAATTGATCGATTTTCTTCCATTGAGAAGAATCAGCCGAATGTCGAAGCTTTCCATCGAATATCCTCTCATCCACATGCCATCTCAAATTTCTTGCATCGTTTTCATTAGCAAACAAGCGCGTGAACCTTGATATGATTGGAATGTACCACAACACTTTTGCAAGAGCGTTATTTGATTTGTACCTCGGGGTTTCACATATCGGACACTGTTGTTCCTCTTCATGCTCATTTCTATACAATATACAATCATTAGGGCATGCATGGATCTTTTTATACTTCATCCCTAGTGGCACAATATTTTCTTAGTATCATAGTATCGAGAAGGCAATAAATTATCATCTGGAAGCATGTCCTTAAAAGCCTCAAGCATTTCTGAAAAACTCTTATCGCTCCATCCATGTCATGCTTTTAAGCTTACTAATTTCAATACTGCTGTCAACAATTGGTATTTTTTACACCCCGGATACAGCAGCGTCTCAGCATCATTGCACATATTACCATATGCATGTGATTGCTCAAAAGCCTCTTTTCCTACATCACGAATAATATCCTCTATCCGATCATCTGTATCCGTGTTATTATCATCAAAGTTCACTCCCCTCTGTTGAGATGAACTTGACATTTCTAATTCTTCACCATGTCATACCCACACTGTATATCTCTTACAAAATCCTTCAAAAATTAAATGTGTATATATATTTGCAGTACTTAGTCGCTTCTCATTCAAACATACTATACAAGGGCAATAAAACTTCCCACTACCATCATCGGCATTTCTTCTAGTGAAGTCTAAAGAATCCCTCACCCCATTATCATATTCAACACTTGTTCATTTAGCGTTTATCCAACTATGATCCATATATATCTCAATACTTGTAGCACCCTATATCAAACAACAAAAGGATAGACAAAAAAACAACTACTATAGAGTTTTAGAGATTTCAACGAAATTAACATACACCATTTGAAACTAGTATCGTTTTAACAAACCAATAACATTGACAATAATCAAACAATCACACTAAATTAAAACAGAACATAGAGTGGTATTACTCCAAGTCAAAAATCACAGGGATGTAATTAAAAGTCAAAGCATATATCTAATAAGAATGTGCAAATTTTTTTCCATATTACATTATCACAAAACAGTTGGATTTCCAACAAACTATAATAACAACTTGTGGGAATTAAGTGCTCAAAACAACAACAAGAACCATTTTTTCATAGAAAATTATTAATTATTGAACCACGCACAACTAAATAACAGATCGAACACGTACTAACCTGATTGAAGACCAAGGAGTAAGTTTCAACCCAAAGTCATGGTGGCGTCGACTGAGGTTAAAATGAAGTCCTCAAATTCATGGCACTAACAAAGGGAAGTCAAGGCAGAGGAGAATGATCACTACGGAGAATAGAGGTGACGGCGGAGAAGACTGACGATAATCAAAGAACAGCGACGATGAACACAGCAACTGTAGTGGTAATGACTGAGGAGAGTTGAGCAAATGAAGGACGGGACACCATGGACAGAACAAGCATAGACAGAGCTCACAGAGAAATGGCTCAAAGAAAAGAAAGGGTTCATAGAGCACGCGATCTGGGCGAGGGAGTAAAAATAAGAGCGAAAAAACTTACCTTTTAGACCGGTTTTCTATAAAAACCGGTCTTAAAAGTGTGAAATTTCAAATTTAAGACGGGTTTTTATAGAAACCGGTTTTAAATGTTTAACATTTAAGATCGGTTTTATAGAAACCGGTCTTAAAATGTTAAAATTTTTAACATTTAAAATGTTTTGAAATTTAAGACCGGTTTTTATAATAACCGGTCTTAAATTTTAAACATTTAAGACCTGTTTTTCTATGAACTGGTCTTAAATGTTTTACATTTAAGACCGGTTTTTATAGAAACCGGTCTTAAAATGTTAAAATTTTTAATTTTTTAAATATTTTCATATTTTTAGACCGGTTTTATTTATAAACGGCCTAAATAAATTTTTTAAGACCGGTTTTTTTTAGAACCAGTCTTAGAAGTTCAATATAATTACAGAACTGCCACCACGCAAATTTTTAAGACCTTATCCGCAAAAATCGGTCTAAATGTGGCGGTCTAAAAAGGGATTTTTCCACTAGTGTTATCACTGGTCTCTGTTTTATGTCCGTTACAAAGATTTTTACAAATCATTATTTATATTATTTTTCATTCTAAACCTTATCTAGATTGATTCCATTTTACTTACAACGGCTATGAAGCAAAATTTAGGGATCATATCAAGGTAATGGACGGAGAAAATCAAAAGACAAAAATCCTGCCAACAAAAAGAGAAAAACGCATGTTTGTGATCAAAGCTTCCAACGACTCTCCAATGGATATATTTTGCAAAAGGAAGACCAAAACTCCTTAACATCATGAAAATGTTCGTTACAACATAAAAAGCATTCATAACATCATGTTAAACAAAAAAAACACACTATGTCAGCACCAAAGCACCAAATGTGAGCCTCATCCTCCTTTTAGCCTTCTTCATTTGAACATTTATGGCACCAATGTGTGCTTAAACATCACTAAATCCCTTCTCATCAAATACTCTATGCCTTATATTGTCATCACACAACCTATCAACATGCTCAATTAACTCGTTTATCACATTTCTTGCCTGCTCACCCATCTATTCATCATGCCATTCAAAAAACCCACATCCTCCTTGTAAATTTACAACAATCATTTAGATAAGAACAACATAAACAAAAAGGCTACATGTTCAATGGCCAAAAAATCTCAACAGCAAATAAACCCATATTGAACAAAAAATAAACCCAAATCCTCCTTCTACCTACATGTTGGTAATTTGGACAACCGAAGAATCTCCTCCCAGGGTTCATCTCATCCAAGATGTCCAGAGAGGAGCCACAACACCGCATCGACACATCCTCGCCGAACCTTAGTTCTGAACCTCACGAGAACGACACCTAAGAAGAGCAACCCTCCTCCTGCTTCCTGTTGACGAAGATGTTGTGGTTGAGTCCCCCATTGCTCCCTTCTTCTTACTCACCAAACCCTACTTGTCCTCAACCTCCCTTCTTTATTAACTCTTGTTGATTTTTGTTGCTCAGTCATGCTAATCAAACACAGCAACCAGAAACACTAAAAACAAATATCCACCTAAGCATCACTCCAATGTGGCTGAATCTCCTACGTGGCAAACACCATATTGGTTCTCCGTCGAACCAGGCCGACATTGCTCCTAAATTTACACTTCCGGGGTGAAATTGCACTTCCATGGCAAAAATTCTCCTTTTGGACCCTTGTATTATTAGAGCATACGAAGGGCACCTTGTGACCCTCATAATTTCATTTTGAAATAATGAAATGGCCAAGTTTGAACCACATATTCAAGTTGTAGTTTAAAATTAAAAGAAAAAAAGAAAAAGGCACAAGATAAAATTGTTTGACCAGTATGTAAAAATAACAGATTCTACTTTTGCCTAACTATTAACTGCCATAACGGATATCCCCACTGAATTCTTCTTTTTTTCCCACCGAAAGTTACATAAAGTGTTTCCAATTTATATTGGATAGATTCCTGGTTGAATTGACCCAATCTCAAGAGTACGTAAGCATCATTCTTTAATTTTATGCTGTAATTTCCATAGGTAGGCTCGTTCAAATCTGAGAGTTATCTCAGAATTTAACACGTAACAGGTAAATAACTTAGGTATATACCCTATTAATCCATAATTTTACTACTAGGCAGTAGATTCCATATGCTAGAATTATCAGTATACAACAAGAACAAGAACAATCCTTTTTAGAATTATGGGCTTCTGTAGTGTGTCATATGGAAAAATGGACCATCAGTATATGCACAATGTCAGTGTCATGTGTCATAATTAAAGGCCTAAGTAGTATGAGAAGTATGATTAGATCACAAATTTCATCATGCTTACATATGTTGAAGGAGAAAGGAACAGCACGTAAAAGAAGCTAGCTAGGAGTTACATTGGCCAGTGAAAATAATCGACGATGATCCTTTTGGCTTCATTAAAACTATAGCTGAAGATCAAATCACACTTAACATAGTTAAGTGTCTAAGTATGGGAATTCGACAGTGATTGACAAGTACGTGATATCAAATTAAAGTTATAAATGCTTTCAAAAGATCCAGAACAGCAAAAGTGCTGTGCCATTTACCGTGAGGAGGCACATATACTTGTCTACATGTTAATTTCCAAATAGTTATTATTTCAGTTCATATAAACACTTGTCATTGTTAAAATTATATAATCCACTCAGAAGCTAGAATTCTTAAATCTTTTGCGTTCAAAGAAAATTTACTGGAGGATATATATTTGCCAATCTTATAATTTATCCTACCTTCCCAGAGAAAAAGGTCAGAGAAGACTTGAACCATATTGAATAAGAAATAAAATCCTTGGACTGACACGTAATTCAAATAGAATAATTCCATATCATTAAAGAACTCACACCAGTTTCCTTTCTCTAATTGATATTATACATATACTAGCATGGACTTTCAACTGTTTAATGGCAACTGTACAACCACAATATGATGTTCTACCCAAGAATCAAGTCCAACTATTCCTGACTCCTAGTGAAGTAATCTTTTTGGTGCTTTTCTAGATGCATGTGACATCTTTTCAGAGTTTCATATTAAGGAAATTTCAAAAGATTATGTCAAAGTCCCTCTCCCAAACCTGATTCCTCTTACAAAGCTATTATATTTTTTTTTAAGAAAATGTGTAGTTCTCTGTCATGCCATAAGTCATTGCAATTATTCTTGCTTTCTTTCTTTTTGTTTTTGTTTTTTGTAACAAGAAAAGGTGTTGGGCTCTGCAAAGCTCTGTGGTTTTGACTGAGTGAGAGGAGAAGGAGGGGACTTGACTGTTACTACCTCCACTTTTAAATATAAAACTCAGTTGACCTTTTTTGAAGAAATTAAGAAAACTAAATAAGTTATTTAATCATATCACATGTTGGGTATCATTAGATTATATATCAGTTTATAAGTTAGACAAATTAGTTTAAAGAAAGAAATAAAAATATAAATACTTTAAAGTAATTTAATCAACTTCTTCAACCTCTCCAAAAAAAAGTTAAATGGGTCTTATATTTAAGATCAGAAGTAGTAATATACAAACAAAAAAAGGACATGCAGGTATTTTCAAAAAGGCTAGGGAGATTTGGGACATTATCTAGGCTAACCAATCAACTCCTAGGAAAGGAATAGAACAATATTCCCTCTCTCTCAAATTTGGTATTTAAAAACCTCCAATGCATTGCTTATTCAAGACAAGAAACTCATCAGTGCTTAGACACATAAGAAGGAGCAGAAAAAAATGGATGATATCCACACTGCAAACAGCAGCAGCAGCATGGAAATCTTGTCAAGCTATTTCCATTCCCTCTCACAAACTCCTCAGAGGCTCAGAAAAAGAATGCTTGCCACTTGGACTCCAGACCAAGAACTCAACCAAGTTAGGCTCAGGTCTGGTTCAGACATGAGAAGGAAGCTTAAGTGGTATGATCTTATAGCTCTTGGTGTAGGAGGCATGCTTGGCGTTGGAGTTTTTGTTACAACTGGTTCTGTGGCTCTTCATCACTCTGGTTCCTCTGTCTTCATATCATATATCGTAGCCGGAATATCAGCCCTTCTCTCCTCTTTTTGTTATACTGAGTTTTCTGTTCAAGTCCCAGTTGCAGGAGGAGCTTTCAGTTACTTAAGATTAACATTTGGTAATGAAACTTTCTTGAGGATTTTTTTTTCTTGTTAATTTAACTTCATTCTTATGATAAAGTTTTTGATTGGATGATGATGATGCAGGAGAATTTGTGGGGTATTTTGCTGGGGCAAATATACTGATGGAGTATGTATTGTCCAACGCCGCGGTGGCGAGGAATTTTACAGAGTATTTGAGCTATGCATTTGGGAAAAATGATCCAAATGTGTGGAGAGTGGAACTTCATGGATTGCCAAAGGACTATAACATGCTGGATTTTCCAGCTGTGGCTATTGTTCTTCTTCTCACTCTATGCTTGTGTCATAGGTTTGATGTTTTTGTATAAAGAATTCAAGTTTAATATATTATCCTTTTTTGGTGTGTGTTGGTTTTTTTTTTTTTCTTCTCTATTTCTGATCATGGAAAGCTGAGATATTGATGATGTTACAGACAATTTTTCCCTAAACTGGAGTCTATGGATTTTGAAAATGACAGTTTTTCCCCTTTTTTTGATGGCTGCAGCACCAAAGAAAGCTCCATATTGAACCTCATTATGACAGTCTTCCATGTGATTTTCTTTGGATTCATCATAGTCTCTGGTTTTTACAATGGAAGTGCAAAGAACTTGGTCAGTCCAAAAGGACTAGCTCCTTTTGGTGTTCGAGGTGTTCTTGATGGAGCAGCCATAGTCTACTTCAGCTATATAGGCTATGACTCAGCTTCCACCATGGCTGAAGAGATCAAAAATCCCTCAAAGAGCCTTCCAATTGGCATTATTGGCTCAGTCCTTATAACAACTGTGATTTATTGCCTAATGGCTTTATCACTATGTGTCATGGTTCCTTACAACCAGGTATATATATAACCACAATTCATAAGTCACCTATTAAGCATGATGTGGATTCAGCAGTTGATAAAGCAATTTGGTTCTATGATCTGACAGATTTCAGAGAAAGCATCATTTTCTGTGGCTTTTCTTAAGATTGGTTGGAAGTGGGCAAGCAACCTTGTAGGAGGAGGTGCTAGTTTGGGAATAGTGGCTTCTCTACTGGTTGCCATGTTAGGCCAAGCCAGATACCTTTGTGTTCTTGGAAGGGCTAGGCTGGTCCCATCCTGGTTAGCTAAAGTACACCCTTCAACTGGCACTCCATTGAATGCCACACTCTTTCTAGGTAAGAAAAACTCTACCAAATAGAAAAAAATTGCACTCAAGTCCCAAGCAAGGCAAGTTATTACAACTAGATCACTTGAAATCGCCAAATTACTGGGAAATCCCTAGGGACTTGAGGGTAAGAGATTCCAATTGTAATAAGACACCCTTGCCCTTGCCCTCATTCAATTGTCCTTGTCTGTCTTTGCCATTGTCAATCATGCTCCCTCACTTATCAATTCATGATCTTTCACTTGTAAACTAAAACAAAATTACCCTCACTTGTCAATTGTCAAATGAAAGAGCATGAATTGACAAGTGAGAGAGCGTGATTAACAATAGTAAGGGCAGGTAATGACAATTGAATGAGTGAAATGATAAGGGTGTCTTTTAACAAATGGAATCTCTTACCCTCAGGTCCCTAGAGATTTCCTAATAATTCGGTGACCTCAAGGGGACCTAGTTGTAGGAAATTTCCTTACTTGGAACCAGAGTGCAATTTTCCCAAAAAAAAAGTAAACTCTTTACACTAAAGTTCATTCCTTTGCAATTTTGAAACCTCATTTTTTCACTGTGATTATTATTGTCTCTAGGACTATGCACAGCATCTATAGCACTGTTCACAGAGCTGGACATAATACTTGAGATGGTGAGCATAGGAACACTGTTAGTGTTCTACTTGGTCGCCAATGCTCTTATATATCGCAGATATGTAATCACTAGCCATGCCCCACCATTTACAACTCTCTTGTTCCTGTTCCTTCTCTCTGCAACTTCACTTGGCTTCTCCATTTCTTGGAAGTTCAAGCAACAAGGGTGGGGTCTTCCTCTGTTTGGTGGCTTCATGATTACCATCACAGGCTTCTTCCAATACACAGTGCCTTATCTTCCGCAACCTGACTTATGGTCTGTTCCATTCATGCCTTGGCCTGCTGCTATATCCATCTTCCTTAACATTTTCCTCGTGACAACTCTGAAACTCCTCTCTTTCCAAAGGTTTGCTATATGGTCTATCCTCATTACAATCTTCTATGTCCTCTATGGGGTTCACTCTACTTATCAAGCAGAAGAGACTGAGATGGGTGTTAATGAACCAGGCACAAACAGTTTACAATCAAAGGTAGAATTGCAAGTGCTTTAGCTGAAGTAAATAAAACATAAGTGTATGTAAATCAGTTTGACTTACAGCAAAAGGAAAGAAAAAGAATGGATTTTTATATGACTTGTTGCAGGTGTATCGCTATCATACGGCGAGGAAGACTCAAGAATTAATTTAAAGTAGTAGGGAAGATGATTGAGGTTGAATTGGGATGAGGAAAGCAATGATAGGGACAAATTTTTGAGTAAATGATGTGAAAATGAAATGGCGAAAGTGGGTTTATCATTGTCTCTAAGAAATTATATATTTGTGGATGGGAAAAGTAGGTTGAAGAAATGAGCAAGGCAAGATGAAAAATATGATGGGGACTGAAAAACATTACAATACGTACGGCATATGTGATGGAAAAAAAAAAAAAGCTATATTTTTTCCATAGATATTAATTTCAAGAAATATGTACTAAAAAAAGTAAAATTTTATAACAAAAAACTCGCATATCATGTAAGTACTGCATATGTGATGTAAAAAGTATTTTAACAAAAATATTAATCGAAAGACCACTCATCCTTTGTGTGTTTTAGTATGTCCAAAAAAAAATGTTATATTGTGAGGTTTATGGTGTGTTGTTGGTTCAAGGCAGGAATTGATTTACAGTGTCTTACCGATATTGTGTGTTCTCTATTGTTTTGTTTGTGGTCGAGTGTGTTACTTATTTTCATATGTACTCGTACTTATTTTTTATGTTTAAAAAATAAAAAGAAAGAACCATCATCCCTTCAATAAGTCAAGCTCAAATCCAACATTTATGAAGCAAGTATAGTTGAAAGGAATATTTGCTTTTTTACAACATGTAAGATATTTTTTTTTTTTGAGGAGCACTCTACTGGGTGTGGGCCGAAATCAAACCCGGATGTTGAGGCACTGAGGCCTCATGCCTTACCAACTGTGCCATAGTAACGCTCACAGAAAGTTTCATAAAATATCCTAAACCCAGTGAAAAACTAAATTAAATATATATATATATATATATAAACATATATGCATATATATAAATATATACAAGATGTGTGTGTGAGGGGGAAGTGGACTAAATCCAATGGCCGAATCAATGTTGTAGTGGAGCTGTTGTGCTTGTACCACTTCTAATGAAAGCCAATATAGTTTGTTTCTTTTCGAAAGCCCACAAATGGGTCGATGCAAGTTCTTAAATGATCTCATGTACTTTCCCACATTAGGTACATCCTCCCCCAATCCTCAATTTTGCAAAAAAAAAAAAAAAAACAAGAAGAAGGGAATAAAATTAAATTAAAACTTTTTATAAAGGACAAAACCTCAACTTAAGTCCATTTGTTTATATCCATTAGGTTTAATTCTCTAATCAAATCTTATCATATAGACTTTTGTTAATAAAAATTCACATTAATAAAATTTTAAAGTCACACAATGACAAGATTTGATTGGAGAATTGGGTCTATGGATAAAAGTAATGCCCCGTTTGGTTTGGTATAATGGAAGAATTTGTGATAGAAGTGGAAATAGATTTGAGTGTGAAAATAGAAGTGGAAGTGGAAGTGGAAGTGCTTTATAAATCATGTTTGGTAAGATGGTGGAAGTAAAATATAATTTTTAATTAAAATGTATATTTATAATATGAAAATACAAAACTGCCCTTCAACAAAAGTAAATCTCCCTCCGTCTACCTAATCTTAATCAACCCACACCCACCACCTTCAAGTGACCATCACCCTCGCCGGAAACACACCTACGAATGCCTTATACAACAATAGTATCAGACACAATACTTCATCTTCATTTGCAAGTCGAAAGACCTAAACCATAAGAATAAGAAAAATCGAAGCACTAAAAACAAAGCTAAAAACCAGGACCGAAGAAATTGAAATCAAAGGAAAAATGTCAAAATGAAGCTTAAACAGTGAATAATCTCTAATCAACCAAACTAAGTAGCCGCCGATGAACGCTATTCTCATCGACCAGAGACCAAAATCCAAATCGACCAAACCAAATACCCAAATTGTTTCGCCAAATCTAAGTCACACCTTGACTCAATCTTTGTCGCTAAGCAATAATCACCATCATCATTGCTAATAGAAACAAGACGTCGTCGTCGTCGCCACCTCCGCTGGTGGAGAAGGGTCAATGAGCCATCCATATGAGAAGTTGAAGACGAAAGGAGAGGAAGGAGAAGGGTCAGTCGTTGCCGTCACTTCATCAAATCCACTAGAGGGTTCATCGTCGCCGCTATTGGTGGAGGACTATCACCGCTGTTTCTAGTGGAAGGCCACCATCGCCGTCATTGAGGAGGCCCATCGTTGCTAGTGGAGGAAGAAGGAAGAGAAGAAGGGTAAAATTGGAAATGGGTCTAGAACTCAATTCCATGGAGTAAGCTAAGGAAGTCACTTCCATCGATTTTGATAAATGAAAGAAGTGATTTCTATCATACCAAACACACAAATATTATATCCCACTTCCACTTCCACCTCTCACCCTCCCACTTCCATGGTACCAAACGGGCCCGACAAAAATTTACAGGCAATGTGAGGCAATGGGAAAACATTTCTAAAACAAAAAATGATTCTATGAATCGGAGAAATTCAATGGAATAGTGATACAACATGAGATACAAGACTAATGGAAAAGCCCTCATCAATAATCCCATCATAAAAGAATGAATTACAGTATCTATAAAGCTCACAACAAGGTTGGATATTTAGCATCAAGAAAGTCTCTAAGAGTGCGAGCAGCTTTTTGACCGCCCATTAGTTCGGCGAGCTTCTCCACCGGAAGAAGAGCAAGCTCAGCCAAGCTCTTGCATCCTTCCATTATGGTCCTGTAGTTTGAATCTGTAACACCTGGAAGTCTTCTCAGAAACTCCACAGCAGATGTGTTGTAATTTTCAGCCCTGCCACACAGTAATTAACCCTTAACTTCGTATGCCACACGAACTCATTGACTACATTTAAAACTGCTAAAAATCACATTTGGGAACACTTGATCCCTCAGCGGGATACTGTACACCCTTCAAAATTGAAGGAACCGAAAATCATTTGATCCCAGGAAGGAAGCAACAAAATTGTGTAAACACAAGATTACAAGAGCTAAACTAGGCAGGTGCTGCAGTTCCTATAATTCCTATTTAAATTTTAAACACCTGATCCTGGGACGCACGATTTTGACAAAGGGGTATAAGGGTATTTTAGTCATTCAAATATTTGCTCATTTTCTATCCTCCATGTTTTCTCTCGTCCATCACTCCATCCAAACAGGAGGGATGATAACATTTTCTTTCAAGTTTTCTCTTCTCTCCATTGTATTTCCTCTCAACTTTTCTTACCATCCAAACGGAGAGTAAAGGAAGTGAACCGAGACCACTTACCTCACATCATTTTCCACAATTCCTTCTTCTGAGGGGACGCCCACTCTCATTGCTTTTGTTTCATCTGGTTCATCTTGATTAGCCTTCAGTGATGCGAATATTTCGGCAGTGGCATGCAAACTCCGTGACCAAATTATTCGTAGCCGGGGAAAGTGTAAAGCAAGTAGTGACAACTTTGATATAATACTATTTGGCGTCACATCATCACCAATATCACTTGCAGACTGGAAAATAAAAAGATACAACCTAAAGTCACCCACAATTAAACATGACAAAAAAGCTGTACTATACGTTGTGGAGAAGCATGTTTAGACATTCATAATTATGAAGGATAACAAACAAAATATACTCCTCATCAACTCAATCAAACCAGGTCAAACTTATAATATTTAATTAGGCTTGCAAGGAAATCAGCATGACCTACATTTTCCATCTAGACCAGATACTTTGGAGTATAGATTAAAGGCCAGGCATTCTCAGCTATCGGATTCCTTATTTGGACTAGCCAGCAACTGTGCTGTAACAAGACACTAACTTGCAGCTTAGGTAGAGTTGAATTATGATGGGCAAACCTGAAATGAGAAGCTCTTATCCTGTGAGAACTCAATTAACAGTACAGGTATCCTATAATATCGCCCCATTGTCTCCACCTGGTGGTAAAGACGTCCTGATGTGAAGCTCATAAAGAGATCTTGGATACTTTTTCTTTCCACACAAATTAATGGTGAAAGAATATAGTCACCAACTTCTAGGGTCACTGGAATAATGCGCATTCCCTTTTGATGAAGAACATTAGGAAGGCTGCTCATGAACTCTCTCATGTCCACTATGACCTGAAGAGTTAAATTCAATAAATACCAGTTATCTGGCAAGTAAATGAATCACATATAATGGATGGAAAAAAGATAATAATACAAAACAACAAACCTGCGTTTCTTTATCAGCCTCCTTTCTCCCACCTGCTTTTCTTGTTATTGAATTTTGGGAGTTGGTTAAGTCTCCCTCTACAGTAGAATTCAATACCAGACAACGACCATCCTGTTAAACAGCAGGCAAAGTGCACCCAAAAAAAAAAGAGTGAAATCACTATGATGAACATGAGAAGAAAAAGAACATTTTAATAAGAGCCAAAAAAACCTGGTCAACTGGAATCATCATCATAGATTTCTGCCTGATTAAAGATTCAAATGCACCATTCTCCCGGCGTATACTTGCCTCAAACTTCTGCACCTCAGTAGAATCTTCATAGAAAAGAAAATAGACTTTCAACCTTTTTGAAGGGTTTTCAGATTTGTAGACTTCAATTTCCCTAACAAAGGTCATGTCTGGATGGTATACAATAATTATTGAAGGCTGTAATGCATCAAGAATTGGCTGATCACTTTCTAAGGCATAAAAATGAACAGGTGGCAATGGTTTTGCATTCATGGATCCTATAGCGTCAACATTAGTATGCCTTCGAAGAACGAAGCTGTCTACAGCTGCCCCACCAGCATCAAC
This sequence comes from Inga oerstediana, assembly GCA_963210345.1. NCBI lineage: Eukaryota > Viridiplantae > Streptophyta > Magnoliopsida > Fabales > Fabaceae > Inga > Inga oerstediana. Next base: position 59,952,172 of record OY723409.1, read on the forward strand.
CGGATTAGTTTCCTCCATTTGGCCATTATTCTTTGAGTCAGAAATCCTTAAATTAGCACTTGTTGATGCCTTTTTACTGCTATGAACCCCAGAGCCACCATCAGTGACTGGGCCATTTTTACTGCCTGCTTTACCCTTGCCTTTTTGGCGTTTCCGCCCACCAGAATCAAGTCCCGAAGGATCTTCAATCATACAATCCTTTTCAGCTAGAGCTTTTATCCCGGATGCTGCCGCCAAGAGTGCATCATGCTCCTGCCTGCTAATGCTGGCTTCAGCATTTTGTACAGGTGCCATAGGAGTAACTCCATCAAGAACACCAAAACCTTTGGGATCCTTTGGCTTCTTTTTCTGACGCACCACATCCCGTAGCTGTAATTTGCTTAGCAAGTACTTCCTCCATTCTTCAGCCATGACCTTCACGCACACAAGAGACAGGACACATAATTCAGTTTTCTTATGGTCTTATAACCTTATTCATTGCCAACCAACAATGACAAGGGCCAAAGGAAAAGGCATTGCAAAAATCAATCTGCACACTCCACCTTCCATCATACTAACAAGGAACCATGAAGTAAGCTATATACAACAATCAAATAGAATACCAATTAATTTTCAACATTATTCAAGGACAAATATTGCATCATCATTAGAAAAAATAAGAAATCACAGTGCAGACGAACAAAATGTAATAGTGACTCACATATCCTAATAGCCCTTCTCAACTAACAAATGATGTTCCAAGGAATAAGCATCTTCATTAACTGCTTGCAGCTTTGCCCCAGAGACTCTTGCAAAAGGACTAGAGACAAATATATAACTAATCACAAGCCTTCACTAAACAGTTTTAGGCTTTAACTTTTCAAAATGAAATACTCATCGACAATAGATGACAATGTCAACCAAAATGATTCTGAATCACTCAACTTTTCCTCAAACTCTATTCAAAACTACCAAAAGATACTCTTCATAGGAAAAGTAAGTGTTTGATATGTAAATATAATAAATAAGAGAGGTTAGTTAGGAGTTAGTTGGAGGCAAGCAGGAGAGATCACGGTTAATAGCTAAGGGCTATAAAATTAAACAGGTGGCTTGGGATTAATTGCAACGAGGCTTATGAGATTAATGAATTTACACCCCCCCCCCCCGGGTCTATCTATCTCTCTCACCCTATTTCCCTTTGTTTCTCTCTCATTCTTCCTCTTTATCTCTCGTTCCTACCTTCTCTACACATTAGTGTTCTATAAAAGCATCAATCTGGCCAAGTTTGGCAAAGTGGGATACAGCCAGTGAGGCAAAAGGCCATACAAATTACGTCCCTAAAAAATAATGTTCAGCCAAGTGAAGACGTGAAAACGAGGGGAAAATGTCACTTGGAATAAATTTTATGAGATCAAAAGCAGAGCAGTAAGATAAACCTTCTTTGGACTGTTGATGATGCATTCTTCAAGCTGCAAGCACGAACGTTCATCTTTACACACTACTAGTACAATTCCATTATCAGTTATTTCACCTTCAATCAAAACCTCTTCCCCTGACACACCTTGCTTTTGTCTTTCCTCTTCTATCTCCTCAAGAACCTCCTGATATGAAATGGGCATATCAAATTCAGCTCAAACAATCATAAGCTTACCATAATCAACAGCTGTATCCAAAAAACTTCACCAAGTTAAGCCATCCAAATTCTCAAAAAATATAACAGGAAGAGAAAGAAGAAAATTAAAGTGATGCCACAAATTCATAGCCAACTTCTGTACCAAAAAGAATTAACTGAACATGTCTCTAATATGTTCCTGTATTGTAGGGAAGCTATTTTCTTCTAAAATAACTTTTTGTTTTAGTAAATACAAAGCTTATCGCTAAACCTTCAAGCAGATCTTGGGTTTGAAAGGATTTGGAACTAATAAGGACGCTATTAAGGCAATGTTTCATTCATGCTATTAGCCGGTTTGCACAAAATGCATACATTTTCAACAGAATCTCTTTGTCCTTACGTTATGGGATATGGTGGTATTTATGGCCTCTAATTGGTAAATTTAGCAAGGCTTTTAAGAAAATTTCCCAACTAACACGGTGAGAGAATAGAAAGCTTTGCTGGATTTTTTTTAAGTCCCCTTCCTATAAGGACAAGTTATTCTTATTCTCCTCCCTCGCCATATTCTTCCTCACGTACACTAATAAAATTTCTTGTTTCACTGAAAAATAAATCACAACATTGAGACTTGTAGAATTCGAACTCACTGACTCACACGTAAGACTTTCCACTTTGGTGCTTCTTCCAAAACTTCCTCCAAAACTAACCCAGTATTTGAACTCTTTGACGAACTACCTTCTTCACTGTCCTTGCCATCCTCCTTGCATTTTCTCTTTTTGCTTTTCACACTCTTATTTGACCCATTTAATTTCACACCATCTGACCTCTCCAGGCGATAAACACGTTTCTTTGCATAGTCAAATATCTTATAGCTCCCCTCTGCAAATATCCAAACTGATCGAAAACTTTCTGACACTCTCAATGTGTCCAAATACCTCAAGAAAGTTATTGCATCATACCTGTCCAGAGAAAGTCACTCAATCATTCCCTATTCATAAAATATTATTCACAAGAATAAAAAAATAAGAATTTCATGAGTTGTTATAATTACAATATGCCTAAAAAATCAAGGGGTTCACGCATGTTTGTTAATGCTTGATCGCTGAAGGCATTACAGGCATTGCAAAATGCTTCATGTACCCTCATTTTTTCTTTAGGAAAAACAACACTATAAAATATAGCACAAACCTCTACATACTATTAATAAAGTATGCAGACTGTAAGCTCAAGTAATGCATGTACCTTACAAGATAATCTAACAATTTCCTCAAGGTCTTGAGGTCTGACACCAGCTGCTTTGTCTTCTTCCCCAAAATATGCCAAATTGGATCCAACTGCCTCCGCACTATCTCATCGAACGATTTGAACAGCCCATTTTCCACCGTCAAATCCTCAACGTCAACTTTATTAGTCTTCCTCATCTCCTTTAGACATGCATCCATAACCTCGATGATGGATTTCTGAATCCCCAGCATATATTTAGTCATTGGCACCCTTATATCCACCACATCCGGGGGTCCCTTCTCCAGTTCCTGTGAAACATACACCTGAAACCTCGGCCACAAGTGCAACTTCCGAATGTAAAGACACTTCATGGTTCGCTCCGCCTTAGCAAACCCAGAGACCATCGCGTGAGGCTTATCAGAGAAAGCCCGAATGTATGCATCTCGATTAAGAGACCGGATAATTCTAACTATAAATGCTTCAGTGGAGGTTTCAGAGAGTGAATGGGCATTTAGTATGATAAGCCCAGCAATACTGGATGTGGGTAATTTTTTCGTTAAAAGATCCACAATTAGAATTCTGGGTGTGATGAAAAAAGCTAATCCAGAAGAGTAGAGAGAATGGCGGTGGTTAGCAGGAAGATCGGCGGTGACTTCGGAGGGGATTTGGTGGAATTGGGGATTCTGAGCTTTGAGGTGGAAAAGGATTTTCGATTTGAGAGAAGATGAAGAGGGAGAGAGGATAAGGAGGGTTCCTTGAGAAGAAGAGTGAAGAAGGAGAAGAGAGGCAATGAGCTTGGGTAGAGAGAGACCAGAGGAGAGGATGACGAGCCCGCCATTGGAATCATCAAGAAGGTCTGTGATTATGTGCTCCTGGAATTGAACCATCGACTCCGATTATAATTATTGATTAAATCGAATTCAGACGACTCATGGATAAAGAGGGCAACTTTGATTTGAAGTTGTAGTTGCAGGGGACAGTGAAGAGATGAACAAGGGTTTGCGCGGTTATGCATTGACCTGCGCGGCAAAACTAGGAGAATTGGGCAAGCGCGACAAAAAATATAAATATATTTCTTTCTTCTTTTTTTTTTTACCTGAAAAAATATAAATATATTTCTAGATTTTATATACTGCTCATATTTATAAGTTTAATTTGTAAATGACACCATTTATAAATATAAAAATTTGATTTGTAGATATTACTTTTTTTACTTATAAATGAGACGGGCACATATTAAACATTTTAAAATTTATTAATATTAAATAAAATTTAAGAAATTTATTTATATGTATTTCTGATATGATACCAATAAATAGTTTCCCTTAATTTTATTTATGACAAGGTAGGTGTTCCATTAAAAAAATTCAGTAAAATATATGTATAGATTCTAGGTAATCAATAAAAAAAAATACATAAAACCGTGTCATTAGGAATTATGAATAATATTACTGATTTCAAATTAGATATAAAATTTTTAGATTTAACTCAATTACGTTCAGGTCAAAGAATACTTAATTACTTGTTGAGTATGAAGGATTATTAAAGAAAGATGTCATCTCAAGACTCAGATCAGGAAAATATATAGGAAAAATTATTTTGAAGCTTTAAAGAAATGACTTAATTATCAAAAAGTCCTGATAGCATATGAGCCGTAGAAACTTAATTAAGTTCCTGCTCTATGGGCTTATGATAATTCTCCCAAATATGCGCGATGATGGGTTTGTGGATTGGCAATATCATCTCAAGCGTGGAGAAAAGCAATGATATAGGTAAGCGATGCAGCATGGTAAGTTAGAAATACTAAATTTAAAAATATTACAATACTGGTACGATAGTATTTGTGTGTGTATTCAGTTTTAAACAAAAATTATTAAGATTTTTGCTCAAAAAACCAATATTTTTAAGCTAGCATAAAAATAGAATTAAAAATCCACTAAAATATTAAGTTTTTAAGTTACATCCAAAAAAAATTAAGTTTAATAGATATGCTCACAAAAATATAATAATACAAACAGCATAATATGTGACACGTTTGCCATAAAATATAATACACGTATCCATATTGAAAAAATATTAAATTCATGTCAATCCATTTTATTAAAAATTGATTCAGATTGACAGGCCAGACTTGATCTCTTAGTTTGATTTAAAGTTTTAGACGGATTAAGGGCTGGATTTTACCTTTCTTTTTTCTTTTTCTTGTTAAACGCTAAACATCATCACTATGCTTTGGCAAAAAAAATTATCGTTGTGAGTTTTAAAAAATAATAATCTATCATATTTGTACTTTAGCAGCACTAATTTTGCTAAATTATATAAGGTTTATATATAAATGGTATATGATTTTTGTATTAATCTTTAAACTACTGTCACAGTCGGTTTATTGACTAGTTTGACTTTTAGTATTATGTATATATCCATTTTTTAAAAAATAGTTAGTCATGTAGAAGCAAGTAGCTTGAGTTGGTCAATACATATCATCATACCCCACTGGGGAGTTGGATATGGAGATATAAGGTTCGTGTGTTGCGAGGAAAAATTTGTGAATGAAAAGAAACAAAAATAGCCATTTTCCCTTAGTGTGGCTTATTTTGTGGGTAAAAATTAGCTCCTCAATACACAGATTTATTAGATGCATGCAACTTATTGTTTCGAGACTATGAACCTGACCATCCAGTGCGGCCTATCATCGTTGAGGTTTGAGAGATGCTCGTTGGGACTAGCATGTGAAGATCCATCACACTAGTAGAGATATCATTCATTGTGCTCATTATCTGGCTAAAGAAAGTCATACTGAATCATGTGAGACGATTTTATTGTCTATCATATCCAATGGATATTTAGGGATATTTCTTGAAGGCAAGAAAGCAGTTCATCTAATGAAAGCATGTTTGGGTAAGCAGTTGCAGGTCCGAAATGCACGGTCATTGCCTAAAAGCACAGTGGAGTGAAGAAAACCTGTTTGGGTTTATGTTTTGTATCATTGCGTTTCTCCACCAAAAGTGGCTTCTGCAAGAAGCCTACAACAGGTGCTTTTTCTCCGCGGTGCAGCTTCATGATGGAGTAGGGAAGCGACCGTTACAGCATCTTCCCCGGCTGTACGTCTTCCGAGAACTTGTGTCACCTTCTTCTCTTTTGGCTTCGATCCGGTGGTGGTTGTGGTCCTTGGTTTTAAGCTCATCGTGAGTCGTTACCCGCCGTGGGTTGTTGTCCGGTGGGAAGTTGTGGTTCTCAGAGCTGTGCCTTATTCCCTAGCTGTCCCCCAAGGTCGGCGGCGGGATCATCTCTACTGCGGAGCATCGTCACAACAGTGGCTAAAATATCGGAGGAAGGGAGAGCAAAGGAAGGCCCAGCATTGAGGATACAGGAAGCAAGAGAATTTGAGTAAGTGCCCGTTTGGATTAGCGGTGGAGAAGTGACTTTTTTTGCCATTTAACTTTTGGAAAAGTAAGGTAGGATTAAAAGTGAAAATATAAATGTGATTTGTGTTTGGATTAGCGGTGGAAGAAGTGACTTTTTTTTCCAACTTTGAACCTGTTTGGATTAGAGTTTGAAAAACCCGTTTAGATATAAAATGACTGAAAAGGGCATGGATGTTATTGAATACTACATATACATATATATATATATATATTATCTGTATATATTTTAATAATTGAATTTAAAATTAAAATTTGATAAAATACAAAAAGTTCAATTATTATTGGAAAAAAAAGGAAAATACACTAAAGGACTTAATTAAAAATATATAAAATTATATTTAAATTAGAATGCATACATGAGAAAATATCAATAAGGGTAAATTAAGAAAATATTTATAAATATAAAAAATATATCTTATATTTAGAATTAATATCAACTTTTTAAATATATCCTATATAAGAGTAGAATAAAACATAAAATTAATTTAAATCAAAACATTTTAATTTATTTTTTTAAAAAAAGAGTTGATAATCTATTTATATTTTCATATTACTCATTTTAAACTATCAAAATGTGTTTCTAAAAAATAAACATGGACTGAGCGTGAAGCAAAGATAACAATTGTATTGATAAAAAACAAAAAAAACCAAAAGGCATCGGTTGTGGGACCCATGCTCAGTCTTCTCTCTTTCCTAATTGCCACATATTAAATGCTTGCACCGCGCGGGGAAGAAGGGAAAAGCGGAATTCTTGAGCTTCTGAAAAAAGCCACAGTGAGATTATAAGTACAGTAGCCTCCACCGCTCCCCCAAACATCTCAAATATTCTCCACTGCGCTTTTCTTAAGATACCGTGCGTTTGGGAAGCTTGACCGCTTTTCCAAACAGGCTCTAAGAAGATTGCAGAGAAAAAGCGAGGGGACAAGGAGGATAGGTGGTGAATTGGGGGGCGAGCATTATGGGATAATTATATAATCTAATATTTGAATGATCACAAATATCATCAATTTTTTTTTTCATTATTAATTAAAATATAAAATTTCAATGGTAATGATGTGATGAATATAATTATATAATTGCATATCATACAAATGACATCATTACTGGGGACAATTACATGCTTTTTTGAAAAATACAAATCTAAGCTTGTTAATATCTGTAAATTATCACTGAGGACAATTACATTTTTTCAAAAATACAAATCTAAGCCTTTTTTTTGTCAGTAAATATAAGCCTGTTAATATCTGCAAATATCACCATATTTCTTATTACTACTTTATTAATATTTTTTATATTTGAAAAAAATTTACTGATTAAGCTTCCTTGTGAGAGATTAGCATCCTCATCAAATATTCGTAGATTATCTTCAACACAAATGAATCATGTTCATAATAAAATCATAGATCAACTTATTAGGAATAGATAATTCAATAATGATCCATTTGATGTATGCATTCTAATTTATATACAATTTTATCCATTTTAAATTAAGTTCTTTAGGGTTTTTTACTTTTTTTTCAATAATAATGATCTATTTCATGTATGCATTCTAATTTAAATATAAATTTATCCATTTTTAATTAAGTACTTTAGTATATTTTTCTCTTTTTTCCAATAATAATTGAACTTTTTTTATTATATCATATTTTATTTATATTTTTTCACTTCAATTATCACAATATATACAAATAATATATATATATATATATATATATATTATTCAATAAGATTCATACCCCTTTTAGTCATTTTCATCTAAACGGGCTTTCCAAACACTAATTCAAACAAGTTTCAGGTTAGAAAAAAAGTTATTTCTGCCACCGTCAATCTAAACACAAATCACATCTACAATCTGATTTTTTTTCTATCTGAATTTTTCAAAATCCCATGTGCAAAAAAAGCTCATTCTCCACCGTTAATCCAAACAAACACTGAGTGTTTAATGCTCACTGCTATTTTAATATATTTTTAAGCTAAGCTTACCATTGCAATTAAAAAAATAAATAAAAAGAGTTGTCATCCTATGTATAAGGGAAGGCCTCTTCCCTTCACGAATGGAAGGAGGATATTCTCCTACACAAATAATGTTTTATCCAAAGTATTAAAATCCAAACAGTCCAGATTAACCTGAAAACTTATGACCCAGTCACTTGTCCACTTCAGTGAGCAGGGGAATCGAGAGGGTAGTGAACCGATATGACTTGGCCTAACCAGAAGTAAATTGGATCAACAAGGGGTAAATTTATTGCATTATTAATACTATGGATGAAAACCTTCATGCATCATTTATGTATGTAAGACTTTGATCTTGGGACAAATTATATTGCATTATTAATATTTTCTCCTACCTTTAATATGGTAATCATTTAGCTTGCATTAAAAAATATCTTATTCTAAATTCATAAAAGCTTGAGTGAGTTATAGGTTTGAAGGCTATCCGGGAGGTCGAGGTTTATGCCCAAGGTTTAAGGAAGATTTATAAAGATTCTTACATATCACTTAGTAACAATATTTTCATATTGACAGCGAAATTTAAAAGTATAGACCTAAATCACAAGTACACATATATGATTTAGGTCTAGCAAAGTAAACCCGGCTTTGACAAAAAAAAAACACTATCGTCGTGATGGTTCCTTCGAGAAAATTATATATCTTCACCAAGGTGTATAGTTCAGTTCCTTGACCTCTAAAGACTATTATTATGACTATGTTACACCTGATCTTGAATATAAGATTTCTTTATATAATTTTTTAAAGAATTAATTAAGTTAAATAAATTATTAAATATAGCATATGCAACACAATCATTTTGTAGACATATAAGATACTATTTTAGGATTCAATTTCCTAGTATCATGGCCAAAACAAACTCATGCCTCCATCATCTCTTTCAAAATCATGTTCGGATATCTTTTTATCATTTATCCCCACATTTTCTCTCTCTTTTTAATTTTTTTTAAATATTTATATGCATTAATAGATTATATATCAGTTTATAAATAAGGTAAAATAATTTTAAAAAATGATAAATATAATAGATAAAATAAAAAGGTGTCTTATATCTAAAATCGAAACTCACTTCAAATTATATTTTATATTTAGAATTGGAGTTAATAGATATATTTATGCATATCTTGCATCCCAGTATATATTGATAATCAGATTTTTTTATTTTTTTTAAAGTCTTCCCTTCTCTATCTTCATTCATTGGATATTTATATTTTGCCAGGTGCCATGTTTCGAGAAAGAGAAGCCACTGGCAAAAAAAAAAAAACAGAGAGAGAAAGAGAAGCAATTACAATGGGCGCATTGCAGTTAGCACGTTACAGGGGGCGCACCCCTTGGGCCCCTCTGCCGCGATGACGTCTACTTGGCGCCCCGCCACGTTTCTCCCTCCTATTGCTTTAAGTTCCCTCTTGCTCTTGCTTCTAGTTCGTTCAACTCCGTCTCCCTTACGCCGTTACTCTTCTTGCCTCCTATCCACTACACCGTTATTCATTTGTCCTCATTTTTTTAAGTGCAAGACTTTAATTTATATAATCTTTTACATTTATAATTTTTTCCTTAAAGTCTTAATATTATTAATATAGTAAAGAAATTTTTAATGGTTTTGAAAATAAAATAAACTACTGAGATGAATTCTTTAAAAAACCAACGCATATTTTTATAAATAAATGACATAATTAATTTCTCATTAGTAAGAGATTTATACTTTATTTTTTATACAAACCATGCTTTTTATTATACACATTTTACATACAATGACCAGTAAGGAGTAGACGATATCACTAAACGCAAACAAAAATTAAATATTGTAAATACACGCATACATATGTCAAAGACCCCCATCATGATATACAAGGTGCATGTCTAGTACATAAATTAGGAAAAAACCATTTTATAGGTATATATATTCTAATTCTGGCCTAATAACTTTTTTTTTGGTCCAGCGCTGAGAGCACTATTAACTATTGTACATGGGTGAATGGTGCTAATAGAGGGAGTAACGGTACTAATAGAGCAAAATTAAAGTATTAAATATGAAAACCCACACATATACTAAATTAAAAATTGAGGGGAAGTATGGTACATACAAAATAGTTTCCCTAACATTATCTAAATTTCATTATTCTTCATATTTGAAAATCTTGTTACCATTTTCATGAATAAACAAATACTAGTACTCAAAGTAGTTACTTTTTTTTTATACATAAAAAGTTTAGATTAATTTTAGAAAATATAACCCATTAGTCAACAAATGATTAATTTTTCTTATTCTTATTTACTCAGACAATTGTTCTCACTAAACATTATTTTCTGTTTTTTATTAGGCCTGTACATTATGATGAGAATAAATATTAATTTTTTAAAATATAATGTAAAATTGTAAATAAACGTGAATGGTTATATATGAATTTGGAGGTATAGGTTTTGAAAGTTATTTAAAGGTCTACATTTTAAGTAAGTTTCTAAACAGACTTCAGGTCTTGCCAGGCCTTTTAAAAGGCTTAGCCTGTTTAGGTAAAGCCTAACCTATTTTCACCCTAATCCGGGTGGCTCCTCTAGGTCAAGACATGCCTTCAAGCTTAATGAGTGTTTACAGATTGCCCATCAATAAAATTTTTATATCAGTGGAATTTAAACTTACAATCTTATTGTTATAAGCTAACTTCTTTACCAACCGGACTAATCTTTATTAGCATTCATAATAGTTACTAAATAAGATGAATATTAACTTATATTTCGGTCCATTTAAAACAAAAGTATAATTAAAAAATGACTAAAGTTTAAAACGATTTACTACCTCCGGTCCTAATTATAAAATAAATTTGATTTTTTTTGGATTAATTAAGGAAGTTAAATAAGTTACTTAATCATATCATAAGTTATATATTATTATATTATATATCAGTTTTTTAATTAAATTAATTAGTTCAGAGTAAAAAATAAAAATATAAATACTCTAAAGTAATTTAATTAGTTTCTTTAATCTCTTTTAAAAAAATTAACCTTATCTTATATTTAAAACCGGAGGAAATATATTAAAATAATTTTTGCCAGGATCTATGTTACAACGAGACAACCAGACAAGGATATAATGTGATTGTTACCTGAAATCCAATAATAGAAGGGCAATCAGGTAAAAGCAGGGTGAAACAGAGGAAAGGGAACGACAGCCTTTGACGTTTCCGTTAAAACAACGCAAGGATCACGTGGTGGAATTACCTGAATAATAAAATAAAAGGAAAGGAAAGCAAAAAAACATGCTCGATTCCGAATTTCCTATAGTCACATATTCCTCGTGCTTTAATTTGCCACCTCTACGTCCCAATTATATAATGCCAATCCACACTTTCCCCATCCCAATACGTTCATTACAGGGTCCAATCATCTCCTTCATTGATTCAAGTGACCTAGCCGACCTAGATCCGCCCTTGAAACCATCCATTTCAACAATTTTCTGAAGCCGCTTCCTGGTTTGTTTCTCTTCTGGCTGTAATTACCTGGTTTTCTCTCTATTCATCACAGTACTTGGAGTTTTCCGACCAGAGTCCGGTGAAGTCGCCGGCTGATCGACGTTTTTACGGAACTTTTATAGAGAATACTCGGAGATCTTTTCCCTCAAGAGTTGTGATATGACTTCCAGCGTCGAAGGAAGCGGTATTGATTAAATTGATTTTTCCACGTTCGCCCTAGCACTCCGGATTTTTTTTTTTTTTTTTTTGGTCTAACGCCTTCTTTGAAATCATCGCATGCAGCTTCTTTTCTTTTTTGATTCCTAGACTTGTTTAAATTACGAATCACGGATTTTCATGGTCTTTGTGAAGTAAAATTACCATAACTGTAGTAAACTGAACATATTTGGGGCCTTTTTCTAAAACTTCATTATTCCTAGGCTAGGCATGACTTTCTGTCTCAATTTTCACCTTTTTAACTTTAGTAGATTAATTTGGCTATTGCGTTTAGTCAAAATTCCTGAACTTCCTTAACTTAAAATCGTTGACAGATTTAGCTGAGGTATCTTGTGAGTCTGCAACAACCATGGACTTGTTTCCTACCAAGGAGAACATCAGAACACCACAAAACTTTTCTACAATGAACTTATTTCCTCATCTCACCAGAGAAGAGATTCCGAAGATGGCAAATTCCAGGTGTGTTAGGTTGATTTCGAGCCTTTTATGGATCCATACAATTACTTCAGAAACACGATGACCATACTGCCATACACTAGTTTATGACTCTGGTGATTTTAACTATCATGATCTACAGTGTATCTAAGTCTGTCACTAAGGAGCCTAGGGCTGCACAGATGACCGTCTTTTATGGAGGCCAAGTTGTTGTGTTCGATGATTTTCCTGCTGAAAAAGTCATGGAGATCTTGGCCTTTGCCAGCAAAGGAACACCCCCTGTACAGAACAGCTTTGATTATGCTTTGCCTCAGAGCCAGCCATCGTTTCCTCATAATGCAACTGGATTTTCTTCTGATTCCCAAAAGCCGCTTTCTCCTAATGTAAATATCAATCCTAACATTTGCAATACTTTGGTTCAAGGGCGCCCTCAGTCACCATCTGGACCTGTGGTTGGTGGTAATTTTCTTTCCATCACTATAATATTTAAACGGATGGATGATTTGTGTCACTGTTAATGTTAATGTGTGTTTTAATCATAATTTCCTTTCTTTACAGACCTTCCGATTGCTAGGAAAGCTTCACTTCATCGGTTCTTAGAGAAGAGGAAGGACAGGTGAGCTCATTTGAACAAATCAAGGATATTCAAAATCAAGAACTATTTCTTGATCCATGTTATATCTGTTTACATATATTCCCCCAGTCCCTTTGTACAAGTGATCGTTGAATCTAATGAACACCTTTTCTTGTCTTTGCAGGATTGCTGCTAGAGCTCCGTATCAAACAAGCAACCCCATGGCAGCTCCAAATAAGTCAACCGAATCTATGACATGGCTTGAATTGGCTGCAAAGCCGACCAACACCTGACTGTCTGAGAGTAGCTGCAGTTCTATCCTTTATGTGATGTAATTAAGGATTCTGATGGCTCCTTTTATAGCAATATGTCATATAAGCGACATCAGTTCTGATAGGCCTTTTAATAGATCTAACAAGTGATTAGCCCTAGTTGTTCTATGTGTTTTGTTTAGAAGTTCCCGTGGGATTTCAACTTTTGGATCCACTGTCCGTTGTATTTGTGCTCATTTCTATTTTCAAACTGATAAAGCATAGAAGTTGGCATTGTGTAGAAGTTTCTGGTGAGTCACATTGTTTTAGTTGTTATTTCAGATACTATTGACGTTGTCTGTAAAAATTTGCCGTACGCCTCTGTTGTGTTGTGAAAAATGGCTTGTTATTCCTATGGATCTCTTCTCTTCCTCTATATTCTTTCTTTTATGAGTTGTTTTTGGTGATATGATCCGAGTTTATATCACAGCTAAAACAACATATTTCTTTTAACTGATCTCAGTTCTTTCGTTTTCCCTGGCTTCCTACTCATTGAAAGACCTAAACCAAACCTTTATGTGCTAAGAATTAGTGTATACAATGCAAATATATGTTCAGTTATTTGCTTTGCATTCTTGTAACTTCCCCGCCAGAAAAGAGACAGTCCGTATCTCATTAGTCGGCTGCTGCTATTGCACCCCCTATGCATACTGATTGATATGGAGTAAATTCGCGAAAGAAGAAAGCAGAGCTCTAAATTCCTTTCCCATTAGCTCTTCATGATTCACAAATGAAGTTAATGGAACACGTATGCACTGACAAGACAAAACGATTATGTCCATATTTGCAGAAACATGTATCTAATATGAGTTTGCATCAGTGCTAACATCTGCAAGGCTTTTCTGGATTCTTCGTAGCAACAAGGGAACGGCCTTTTCCAAGACAGAAACATTAATCTTGTTCCAAACATCAGAAACTGTGGGGAGTGCAGCAATTTTCTCAGCGATACCCATGTCCTCTGGAAGAACAGAACCAAAAACTGTGTATGCCTTCTTCCACTCCCCATGATTAGCAAGGCTTATGAAGAATTCTGGTCCTGAATCAACCCAAGCAACTGAGCCCCTGCTTATTGTCGGACAGTCTTCTGCTGGAATTTTATTAAATGGGTTTCCCTGAGCTTCTAAGGTTCCTTGAATTAATGCAGAAGGGGGTCCAAAAGGAGCCTGTTGAAAACAGAGGATTTGCTTCGGTGAAAAAAATCAGACAAGATAATAGCAGAAGTGATATGGATCAATCTATGTAAAGATCTATAACTTGTCTTGGTTTACATTTTTCAAGTGGTTTCCTTCTGAATCCCATGACTGGCCTCGGCCTTCTGCACGATAAAAGTGGCACCCTGCACAATAGCGCAAAGCCAGCAACTCTAGAATGTAGGTAACTGAGCGTGGAGCACAGTCAGGGAAAAGCTGCACCACATGAAAAAACAAGACATGAAAAATTGACGCTTCAGACTTATTCCTAAAAGTATGACACGGTTGAAGGTAAATTTATCAAAAGAAATTAAGATTAGAATTTAGAGACTTGATAAGCAACAACAGATCAGCAAACTCCATAACATCAAAGCATCAGCATTTTGGAACTCCCTCAACCTTGAGCACTTACTTTGATGCGAAGAGCTCCATGTTCTGTTTCCAATTCAATGATGCCCTGCAAAAATAAAAATGCGGTGTCTTGCTCAGATCAATAAATATCAGACCCATTAAATCATGCTATAGATGTCTTGGCCTCTCAAGTATAGCGACCAGTATCACGGAACTGTATGAAAAACAAATTCAGATCCACGTAATCTCATCAATTCCACGTTGCAAGCGGATGGATAATAGCTCAGTTTGTTAATATTCCCAACAAACTGTTTAAAAGTATTTATTAACAGTAAATCGCTTGGTTGATATCAGAAACAACATTATTCAATTCGAATTTCAAACCTCTCACCACCCACCCCTTTTTTCTTTTTCTTTTCTTTCTTTCTTTCTTTCCTCCCTTTACATGAATCCTAAATATGTTGCCAACGAGCAGTGTTAAAAACCATCCCACGCCTTGTTATCTCTACACTTCCTGCGCCTTTCTAGACTACCCAATCGTGATTGCATCAATTATAGATCAATCCAAATTGGAATCCAAGGGCGTCAATCAAGTAATCAAGGTTACAAAATACTATGATTAACAAATCAGAAGCCATCCATCAAGCAGAAAACTAGACCCCAATATTTGGCAAAAACCAATCTGTCTGGTTGAGCGTGCTTTTTCAAGACATTACATATGATGAGATGGAGAATATTAGAGCTTCTGATTGTTCCACATGGATATTTTAACGAGTATTGTCCAGTCAATTTTGTAGCAAGAAGGGAAGATAACATTTATAAATGAATGTATTCACAATAAGACACAGAAAAGTAAAGATTCTTCTTATCTTACTTCTCCTTTTCCAAAGATGAGACCAGAAGTCCAAATAACTTTTTCCCCAGCATCTTGTCGTTCAGGGGCCAAGATGTCCTTTTGTTTCTTCAACCAGCACTGGAAAAAAAAAATGAAGTTATAGGATGGGACTAAAGCGAAACCAAAAAAGAGATCAAATATATAAAACCTCTAAGATTGATTAGACATCAATCACACGGAGGAATGTACAATTTCCTGGGGTAGTACAGTGAATTGAATGAATATGACAGATCCTTTCTACAAATACAATGACAAGTATACTGTATTTGATCCACTGCATGCATACTCCTCTGAAGTCATTCCACCTAAATAGAAATTAATCTTCAGTATAACAAGAATCTGTCACAGTCATTTAGTTCAGCGACTATGATTCACCACCAAGGCCATCCAAAGTCAAGTCAAGCGAAAATCCAGCTGATCTTTCAAACAAATTCAAAATCACTTACCTCACCGAACTTGGATCCGCAAGTCTCACGATTCCCACAAAACACCCACGAATCACAGAGACAAGGTCCATCGTTCCCAGTACACATGGATTTACAAGCGTTGCAGCAATCTTCGGAATTGTTAAATTTAAACTGAGAACCCCACTTCACAGCTGCTCCCCATAGTTCAAGATTTTCAATTCCTCTACAGCATCCCCCATTACCTTCCACAGAATTCTTCATTGCCACGCCATCTCCAACAAACTCTGAAACGGAAGAGGTCCCTGAGTTTGTGAGCACTACCGAGACGAAGGCGTAGGCCAAACCGCATGAAACCAGGCAAACCAAAAGGAGGATTAAGCGATTAGGAAGAGTGGGCTCTGGGTCGTGGGGTTTACGACCCATTAGTGAATTAGGGAAGAAGAGGAAAACCCAGAAAGTGGATTGGATTAACGTTTAGGTGATTCTGGGAAATGGGGACCGTTGACCATCAAAAACTCCAATACAACAGTGCCTCTTTCGTGATGCCAGGGTAACTATGATGGGACAGGTCGCGGTCATAGTGATTCAAAGTACAGATTATTCAAAGTTAATTGCTGATTCCTTCCCCTCGGAGTCACGTCAAATGAAAAAATAAAGGAAAAATCACACTTAGCACCCAACTTCGAGAAAAAAAATAAAAAAGTCCCATAATAGATTTCTCTATCAAAAAAGTTTTTAAAGGCCTGAGTGATATAAAATTTGAATGTGAAATTACCTTCTTATCTTTTAGTAATTGATATTTGGATATTATATGATATTAAGTTTTATGATTTGGTTTAGGTACTTGTCAATCATCACTCTAGGACTTATCAATATATGTATATCCACTTGTTAACGAAAACTATTTTAGTTAACATAGATGGGCCTGTCAATAACCACTATATGACTTGTCAATATAGTCACGTCCACTTGTCAACAGGAATTATTTTAAATTGTAGTGGAAAAAGACAATAGTTAACATATATGGGCCTAGTCAATGGCTACATTTTGACTTGTCATTATAGGCACATAAACTTGTCAAAATAGGCACATACCGCCAATGTATAACTTGTTAAAATAGGCTCATACGCTCATCAATGTATAACTTGTCATTATAGACACATAAACTTGTCAAAATAGACGCATACATTCGCCGGTGTATAACTTGTCATTATAGGCACATAAACTTATTAAAATAGGCGCATAAACTTGTTAAAATAGGCACATACACTACCAATGTATAACTTATCCAAATACATACATTGGCCTGTTATCAAAACCCTGCTCTCTAACCATGGTTCGCATAAGGACGAACAGGTCAATATGTGTATTTTGACAAGTTATATATTAGCAAAATGTATGTGCCTATTTTGACAAGTTTATGTGTCTATAATAATAAGTTATACATTAGCGAATGTATGTAACTATTTTAATATGTTTATGTACGTATTTTGATAAGTTATATATTGGTAAGTGTAAGTACATATTTTGGTAAGTTTATATGTCTATAATAGCAATTATACATTGGCAAGTATATATGCCTATTTTGACAAGTTTATGTGCCTATGATGATAAGTAAAAAAGTGGTCACTAACAAGACCTATCTATGTTAACTATTGTCATTTTCCAATACAATTTAAAACAGCTCTCGTTGACAAATAAACGTAACTATATTGATAAGTCATAGAGTGGCTATTGATAAGTCCATTGTTAACTAAAACAGCTTTCGTTGACAAGTGGATATACCTATATTGACAAGTTCTAGAGTGATGATTGACAAGTATCTGAACCTTGTTATATAACTTAATATCATATAATATCCAAATACTCCCTCCGGTCCTATTTATAAGCAACTTTTCCCTTGATTGCGCAAAACGAATTGATAGTTAAAAGTAATAAATATGTCAAAAATACCATGTTTTCCCCATATATGCCCCTATTTATGAAAAGAGTATAGAAGAGATAATAGATAAAAAGTATGAGAGATAATAGTATAAGATATAAGAGAGAACAAGCATTTAATAAGGGTAAAGTAGGAAAAAGAAGTTTATTTTTTCAGACAAAAAGTGAAAGTTGTTTATAAAAGGGACCAGCCCTATGAGAGAGAAAGTTGCTTATAAATAGGACCGGAGGGAGTATTAATTACTAAAGGTAAAAAGGTAATTTCACATTCTGAATTTATATCACTGAGATCCTTAAATATTTTTTTTTATATGAGAATCTACAATGAGATTGTTTTGTTATATTTTTTTGTTTTTGGGACCTAAGTGCATTGTTCAGGAAACCGGATTGGACCGACCGGTTCGGACCGAAAACCGGCCCATTGGTCAGTCCAGTTCAGCTGGTAGACCATTACTGTTCCGACCCGGGGTTGACTCGGTGAACTCGGGGTGAACCGGTGCAACCCGGCCGGTTCACGGGTTGCCTCTTTTTTTAAAAAAAAAATTTGCTTTTTTATGCTCCAAATGACACTGTTCTTACTTTTTTTTCAGAAAAATTATTTTCCTAAATTTTTTTAATTTTCAATGAGTTTTAAAAGGATTGTTGAATATTTTTGACATTAGTTGGAGAAAAATTCTTATATACTTAACAATATTTTTGTGGGTATCAAATTTAGGAGATTATATTGGACTATTGGTTGGAAAAAAACTCTTATGTAATTTTTTAAATGGTATGGATGAATATTTAAATTATATATATATATATATATATTTTTTTTAATTGACCCCGATCTGACTCTCAAATTAACTCCGGTCTAAACCACTGACCCTTAATCCAATACTCCAATCAGTTCAGTCATGGATCCAGCTTCATGAACCTTGCCTAAGTGTGCCTTTTCCAATGAATTAGGACATTTTGTCATCTTCCTAGTCATGTCTTTGCTGCTTTATTGGACGTTGAATTTCAGGCAACTTCGTCGCTTTTTTGGTAGGGAAATAAAGAGAGGTGTTATTGACACGTGGACAGTAAAAAATGCCCGGAGTATTTAACATATGATTACTGTCAAACTCATTAGGAATACCATCTGAAACATCACGGGATCCGTGGCGCAATGGTAGCGCGTCTGACTCCAGATCAGAAGGTTGCGTGTTCGATTCACGTCGGGTTCAAACCCCGAACCGTTAGCTACTTAACGGATCATCTTTTTTTTATACAATTAAAATTATAAATTCATAAATCAAAAACCATCATAACACGACCAAGCTTCCATTTTTCCATATACGTTGGAGGAAAAAAAGCAAATTTACAATCTTTGCAGCTTACACTCCGCCGTCTTAACTCACTCATGAAAAAAATAATCAGAAAAGAGGGATTGAAGCTGGTTTCCTCCATTCATTATTTCATTTGTAGTAAAACACCATAAGAAGCATGTAATAAATCAGAGGCCGTTTTAACAAGGTTCAACCCCTTTTTTGGACCAAACAAAAACAATTTACAACCTTTGCAGCTTTGTGGTTTGTGAAAAGTAGCAGCAATCAAACCATTTTACAAATTAAGGAATCCAACACATTATTCAGCTGATAAACACGAACCCCAATCTACGGACAAGGCTTCATATAATATGTACTCCAACATAATATACTGCACACTCCCATGGTCGTCACTTATGTTGTTGTAGTAAATTCACCACTAACATCAAGTTCCTGTTCCTCTTCTTCATCATCATCCTCACCGTCCAATAATCCTCCTCCGCCACCAGCTTGCCCTCCGCCCTTGGATTCTTTCCCCGGCGTCCTTGCCTCTTGGACGATTCTCATTATTTCTTCAACACTCTGGCCCTGATGATCTTTCTCTGAACCTTCCTCAGCGACCTTTTTCTCAGCTTCATTTATCTCTTTAGGCAAGTTCTTCAAAAACCAAGGGTGCCGTTTTATCTCTGGGATCGTTGTCCTCTTTAACAAACAAACAAAAAATCACAACAGATAGTTATAGTTTTTGCACACAACATATATTATTAGTTAGCCTTATTATGATGTAAGAATATGAAAAATGTCCGTACTTTGGCGGGATTGGCAACAAAGATGTGAGAAAGAAGATGTCTGCAATCTGCAGAGACACGTACATAGTCGGGAATGGAGTATTGAACACTCATTATTCTCTGCCAATAAGAGCAAAACCAGAGTTATCAGTTTTCTGTTGTCATAAATATGACACAGTATGAATTTTGTGTTGATCATAGGATCTCACTCCAATGGTCTTTCGGAAATTCCTAGGATCTTCAGGATCTTCAAATGGGTATCCTCCCACTAACATGACATAAAGCGTTACACCACATGACCAAACATCCGCAATCTAAAAACAACCAAATTGCCAAAAAAACATCAAGCTATATATAGCTTCCATATATAATCAGAATCCTTGACACAAATTTCCATGGCAACCCACAATAATACCTTTCCATCGTACTCCTTTCGTGACAGAACCTCCGGAGCAATGTAAGCAGGAGTTCCAACAGTAGATTTTGGTTGAGAGTGCAGTAAAGCAGACTACATATAAGAATTAAAGATTCAGGGTCCGAAAGAAAAAAAGAGGTTCATTCCTGGGACAGGGTTACAATGCACCAACCTTGGAGTAACCGAAGTCACATATTTTGAGTCGAGGTGTTGGACTTCCATCCAAGAGAGTGTTCTCCAATTTCAAATCTCTGTGACAAATTTGCTGCAGAGGAAAGCAGATGAGTTTATAAGAAACACACACAAGTGTCTGTAATGAAAATCAAGCAGAGATGGTTCAGATACCTACCATTGAGTGGCAGTAGCTAACTCCAGATATTAGTTGCTGGAAGAAAAATCTCGCCTGCAAGATATAAACAATAACAGTCATTTGGCAAATATTAGAACATGGTTGCTTTTTAGTTGCAATAGATGCGTTAGATAAATTCTAAGACCTCATCTTCACTGAATCGACCAGCATTGCAAATTCTCTCAAAGAGTTCACCGCCTGCAGCATACTCCATGACAATAGCTAAATGAGTTGGGGTCAGCAAGACCTGCACAAAAGATCTCTCATTCATTATTTGCACAAAAAATGAGATAATTATTACGTGATAATTCTCTTAGTTCACAAAATATATTCGAGAGATAATGCCACAAGCAGATTCAGGCTTTTCTGCATATTATGTTAACAAAAATTAATTCCTGCTGAGGATCATTCATACTTGTAATAAAATGCTCAAATTTGTTTCAACAAATGAGTGTAATGTTAGAATTGTATGCTTCACTCTTTACTAGGTCCAATGTGTACAGTTCCATATCTTGAAACTAAAGAAGCAACAGTTCCAAGTACAAGAGGGAAAAAAAATGAAAAATAAAACCATCACCTCTCTAAACTTGATAATATTTGGATGCCTTAAAGATCGGTGGTTAATGATCTCCCTCTGAACATTCTCGTCAATCTGATAGTACAAACAGTAGACATTCAGAAAAAGATGCAGTATAAGCAAAAACAATAGGAAGATACATTAAGAAAATAATTTATAAGATTATTTCTGATACCCATATCCAGATCAGCGTAGATTGTGATGATGTAATAAGCCAAGTGAATGGTTTATATGAAAGCAACAATAAAAAAATTGAACTTTCTTTCCCCGTTATATCATAAAAGGAAAACCATCAGACATCAGCATTAGCAACCACCGCCAAGGTTTCAACATCAGAAGCAAAACATAACATTTAAAAAAAAAAAGGACGAAATGATTGGTCTCCAGGAAAAAAATGTAGAGTGACTTTTCAGAGGCTCGAAGGCCTCAAGCAGAATGGGATATTTTAGTATGAAATTACCATTACCAATAATAAGAAAGAAAAACAAAGCCGTGGCTGCATTGAGACATGACATAAAGGAAGAATAATTATCAAGACATCAAGAATGTATATGGAGGAAGAAGTATTATTAACAGACCTTTCAACATTCAATACGATCTATTCATAATTACCGATCCAGTTTGTAGTACCTTGAAATCTCAAAATGAGTAAAATAAAAGCAAAGTCGACGCTACTGAGAATCTTTCAAAATCCACGGCTTTCAAGGATTGCAACCCCAACAAAGAAACCTTAGAATGAATATGAAGCTCTTACAATATGATAATCCAGATAGAACAGAAGATAACAGGAAGAGATGAACTTGATCTCCATTGGCAACAAAAAAATGGAACAAATATAACAAATAGCAAGAGATTTTACCTTTTTCCCTCTTTCTATGTACTTGACAGCAACAAGCTCCTTGGTGATCTTGTCTCTCACCAACCTGGCCACTCCAAAATTCCCAGAACCAAGTTCTTTCAGTGCCTCATACCGTTCCTCCATGTCCACCCTCACAAGTTTCTCCCAAGATCGCACACTGAATCAGCGAACCAGAACACAGGACGATCCAATGAGCACCAATAGAATAAAATTTTAAAAACTAGAAGAGTTAATAAAAAAAAGACAATAAGGCTAATTTAATAAACAAACATACATAAGCAAGCCTCAGAAGAATCAAAGTAAAAGGCAACCACAAATCATAAAAGACCCTAAAAAAAACTGGTCAAGTTGTCTGAAAACACAGGTACCACCCAACTCACCTTTCAGCAAATCAACAAACACCTTCGAACGTAAAGAACAAGTTAGAATAATAAATATATTCCAACCGATTGTACTGTGTGTGTTGTTACTTGTTATAACAATATCTGTAATACATACGCGACTGGCTGTAGCAGAAGAGGGAGCGAACGAGCGAGCTAATCTCTGCTCGCACTAACAAAAATTGTTACACAAGAAAGCAGATGAATCGCACAAAAATGGGGGAGGAAACGAAAAAAA
The DNA here is from genome assembly GCA_963210345.1 of Inga oerstediana. NCBI lineage: Eukaryota > Viridiplantae > Streptophyta > Magnoliopsida > Fabales > Fabaceae > Inga > Inga oerstediana. The sequence goes on from OY723409.1 coordinate 59,975,104, forward strand.
ATTCCCAATCAACGAAGAAATAAATCGAGAAAAGATCCCATAAGCAGAATCAGAATATAATAGCAGGGATCTTTTTTCTCTTTCTATAGGAGGATTAAGGGACAAGTTTACTGAAAAGGGTTAACTTCAAGGAAGTGGCTTGCAATGGAAGCCTCGTAGGGACAGTGATTGAGTAATGACCATCATAGTAGGGATTTGTATAGTACCCGTACGCGACACGCGCAATACGATTAATTGATTCATGATTGAGTGTGGCTGTGCGCGCCTACAACGCATTACGAGGCTGTATTGTCTGTCCGTTGGTGTCTCTCTACGGCGCTTGAGTGGTCGTTTTCGCTGTCCGAATATTATTAAAATTTTGACAACTTTGGAAGTATTATATTGATATTATCCGTCGGTATCTGTTTGTGTTTAATTTAATTTAAATAATGTACGGATGCATATCATATTTTGATTATTTAATTTAACTTGAATTTCCTTTTTGAATTGGTGTTTAGATTTTAAAATATGTGAAAATCATCTGGGAAAGCCATTTTGAGGATGCGTATATTTTTTCTCCATTTTTAATTTGGGATCTCATTATAATTTTCTCTCTTAATTAAATCATTAATCTCCACTTGGGAATGTCGTATGATCTTGTAACTTTGTTTTGCAGAAAATTAATCTCTTAATGTTTAAAATTTTGACTCAATTATAACTCAGTTTTCACATTTTGACTCGATGCGATCTATTCCCTATAGTAATGACTCAATTGTAGCTTTGACTCATTACAACTCAGTCTTTATAATATTAAATATTTTATAATTTAGTTCTTGTGTTTCATTATAAAGGTCAATGACTAGCTTATAAAATATGTAAATTAGAGGGATTGAGTTGCCGTGAGTTAAAGTTGAGAGACTGAGTGGGTTGCACCAGATTAAAACTATAAGAAGTGGGTTGCACCAAGTCAAAGTGTAAGGACTGAACTATAAATATACCAAAATTATAGGAACTAAAAGATTCATTTTTTCCTTTGTTTTAATACCACATTTAGACTATGTACAAGCGCTAAAAGTGCTAAGACAGCAAGATTAACACGTTTAATTAGGAGAAAAAGACTTATAAATATCAAATTGAAAAATTGAAAAAATTATAGGCACCTGCAAATAGATTTTCCTTGATCATTTTTTATTTTTATCTTTCCTCTTAAGTAATATAAATACAAATTAGTTAAGTCGGTCAATTTAATCATGGTCGAAAAGGAAAAGTCTATGAATTTAATTATATGATTCCTTTTAATCTAAAATAATAAATGTGACGTAAATTTATTTGAAAAGAATTGTGGGCAAATAGTATTATTAAAACCAACAAGTATGAAATATTATCTCAACATATTAATTTAGTTGGATTAAGTATAAAATACAATATCCAGATGACCGACGGTGGCGATGCCCATGCGCTGTTTACGTCTGAACGTTGGCGCCTTCAAAGTCTGGCTCCTCCTTCCTTACCCGCCAAGTGGCGGCCTTCTACTTTTCATGTACTTGTTTTTTATTTAATATACATATAGGGTATATTTGGTATCACGTTTGACACAAGGAATCGTGCGATTTGGGGGAAAAAATTCACTGTACAATGAGAATGACTTATAAGGTATGTCGGTATCACGATTTGGGCACTGGGCTTATTCAGACAAGCAGGTTTTTTTTTAAGCTAGCTTTTGTAGCTTTTGGAAGACATATGACTGGCTTTTTATTGTTAATTCTGCATTTATTACTATTCAAAATTGTCACCTACCACTTCATTCTCTTTCTTTTCTGTCTTATCTCTTCTAATTTCCGTGACTCAATCTACTATGATCTCTTTTCAGCATCTCAGATTAGCGTGAGCTCACACAAATCTCTTATCATCATCTCAAATTCGGGCGACGGAGCAGAAACTGATAAAGACTGGACCGGAAAACGAGCAAAAGAGAAGGCATAGCTGAGATCAGTGACCTCCAGACTTCGATGCTTTTGCGATTCAGGGAGCTGGTGTTTTTCCAGAGATGAGGAGAAGGTTCTAGATTCGGCGAGGGCAAGGGCGAGAGACTGAGTTCTTTCCTCCGTCATTGGCTCAGATCAGACCATTTTCACTCTTAGCCTCGTCGATCTGTGCCTGCAATCCACTTCACCCATTTTCACCGACGACTCTGCTAGTCCATCTCCTCTGCCGGTGACTCATTTTCGCCTGTAAACTTCAAAGGTTCATTACCCAACATTTCTTTCTGTATATAGACTCCCATCCCTATTCCTTTAAGGTGTAGATCCGTTAGAATGCAAGGATCTATGCTCTGCTGCCGTTGGTTGTCTTATTCATTCTGTTCATTATGCTCTGTTGCCGTTAGAATGTGCGGATCGCAGATCAAGTGTCATTGTGCGTGTGTTCATGCTCTGTTTTCCTTTATTACATCTTTCTTCGTTTTTATTTTAAGAGAAAAAAACTAGCACTCCACCATTTTACAAACTACCACAGGATTGGATTTTATGCAACCATCTTTCATTAAATTTATGTTATGCTTCCTAAGCATTATTTTCATTATCTTTCTTTATTCATATTGCAGCAATTAGTTAGTTATGTGTTTTACTAGTCTTGTCTATCATTGTATATTTTTTAAGGGCAGCTTGGTAACGTGAATATGGTTTTGATTTACAATGAATAAATTTTATTTAATGTTTGTACATGGATTGTGAGCTGTGATGGCCATAGGTGTATTTCAGTTTTTTGTTATGTTTGGTGTGTGTTATATGTGACCGTTTTGGTATAGAAATATGGACACAAAAGCTGTATGGGATTTTGAGTCAATAGAGGTATTTATCAACGCATGTGTAGAACAACTTTTATTACGTATTTTACTATTACCAAATTTTTAAAGTTAGTTTTTTCACTTTCATACTTTTTAAAATTTGTTCTCTTAACTATCACAAAAGCCACTTATTCAAAAGCCAAACCAAATACTTTTTCATTTTCATAAAATCACTTATTTAATTGCCAATTCAAACATTAATGATTTTATCCAATCTTACTTTTCCCCAATCTTAAGATTTCTCAAGTCATATTGAAAATAAGCTACTTTTCCCACCGCTATTCTAAACACACCCATTGTCTATCTCATTTTATTTAAATGTTAATAACTAATTAAATAAAAATATTTATTGCTCTTATTAATAATATTTTTTTAAAAAATAAATTTTATATTCTATTTTTAGTTTTATTGATATGTCTTATAGTAAAATACTTAATTTTTATTTCTAATTATAAAAAATAATAGTTGTTTCTACTTAATTCAAATATAATATGCATAAAAAATAATAGTTGTTACTACTTAATTCAAATATAGTAATTTATAACATGATGGATTTTTGTCCTCTCCCTTATACCAAATGATACAATTATTTTTGCTCTAATACTTAGGAGAAGTTTTTTTGCCACCAATAATTTAAAACTGAAATTTTGATTTTTGTTATAAACAGAGTTTTTATTTTTTAAAAAAAATTTATATTTTTAGTACTTTAATTTATACCAAGTTTCACTTTATTCCTCTAATTGACTAATTTTTTGTTCATGGCAAAAGGCAATGATGGCCTTCTAATTTTCTTAAATTTATTTCTGATAATTTATTTCTGAAAATATAGTTAAATACTTTTACCACCTACCAGAAAATGTTCACTTGGGATTAAGTTGATTTGTATTATACTGCTAATACTTTTAACTATAAAAATACAGATAAAAATGCAAGATATCCAATGACACTTGGTCTAATGGTGTGGTTTAGCTAGATGACAAGCTCTAATGCTATTAAGTGAGGGTTTGGTTCACCAATTGGGTAGGGCACGATTTAGACCCAAAAACTGGATTGAAAATGGATTTGGAAATTGTTAGTGTTTGGTTGAGCTTATAATAAAAATGGCTTAAGGCTTAAAAGCCACTTTTACCATAAGTTACTTGAAGCTACTTTTTCCCATTGGGCTTCTCTGGATTTGGGAAATGTGACTGTTATAATTGGTGCCTTTTTTACAGCAGATGTTTACAGTTTTTTTTTATACAATATGTTTACAACTTTTTGCACAGGTGCCTTTGTTTTTGTTTTTGTTTTTTTTTTTTTTTTGCTTAAGCGTCGGTTGTGAAGTCAATAGGAAATATATAATTTTTGGCTTGCAATATGAGATTGCCTGGGTTCTTTTGGATGAATTTTTTTTTTTAATTTATGGTGGGTGATTTTTCCCCCAAATCAATCATATTCGTGACTCAATTAAAGACCAAATTGTATAAGACATCTGATCCAATTAATTATGTAATATTATTTCATCAATTTATGTAGTTTAATTACTAAATTTCCCAACTTTAACTTTTATAAATTTTTTATAATTTTTAATTTAATTTCTCTCTTACCATTATCACAAAAGGCACTTTACTAAAATCAATTTAAACAAGTTTTACTTTTGTAAAAGTCACTTATACAATCGTCAATCCAAACATAAATCATATTACACAATCTGAATTTTACCCAAAAGTCAGATTAAAAAAAGCTATTTTTACAATCGTTGTTCCAAACACACACTAAGGATATGTTCGGTTTGAGGGTAGGGGAGGGAGGGGAGGGGATCTGGGGATGGCAGGGGTGGTAAATTATAATTTTGAACGGGAGAATCTTTTAAATTTTGGATTCCCGCCCAAAATTTACCCTATCATTCTTTTAAAGTTTGGATTCTTGACCAAAATTTATTCTATTATTCCTTTTAAATTTTGGGTTTCCGTCTAAAATTTAAATACCTTCAATCCAAAAAGGTAATTTAACCCCATTTCCCTCCCCTACGCTCCCCTCAAATCAAACACACCCTAAGATGCATGTTTACTAGTCTAAAGAAATTTTGAAGAAAATAATCACAACATGACCACAGGCTCAGGGGAATAAATTTTGAATGAATGAATCATGCTTTATTGCTTTTGATAAATAAATTTAAGCATTTTTCTTAAAAAAAAATTCTACCTTTTATATTTTTTATTGGGCTAACTCTTCGTCTTAAAACTAGCATGATCCAGGCCGGTTGGGCACCAAGTCATCAAAAGCTTTTCTAGCCCAACATTTGAAAATTCAACTTAGAAGGTATTTCAAGTGACATACCAATTACTTATGATGATTTGCAACCTGACCTCAGCTCCTAACTCCCTTGTATCTTTTTTTTTCTGCCAGAGTCCTGACACCCTAAATCTAAAAACTTATTTTTTAAATTAATGAAGTATTTGATTTATTTTATTACAGTAAATAAATATTATAGTTAAAATTATTGTTTTTTATTTAAGGTAAAGGTGAACCCAGCACCTCGAACTATTTTGAGGTGCAATTAGTATATAAAGTATTTAAGGAGCAATTTTATCCTTAATACATTTAAATGGGGCAATTTCATCTCTTCAATATAGTGACACAAACTCACGTTTTCCCCATAGCCACAATAGCATTAGAAATGTCACATAGGTATTTAATATGCCAACTAAACTATAAGATGCCACCTGAATTAAAAAAAAAACAAAAAGGTTCCATCGTCTTCTTCCCCCAGTTCTTAGGTTCAATTCAGACAATGGAACCTTTTTGTTTTTTTTCCTTCAGGTGGCATCTTAATTACAAGTTAGTTGGCATATTAAATACGTATGTAGCATTTCTAATGCTGATGTGGTTATGGGGAGAACGAAAGTTTATATGTCTGTGTTAGTTAGTGAAGGGGTGAAATTGCGCCTATTTAAATATATTAGGAGTAGAATTGCACCCTTAAAGTGCTAATTGCACCTTAGAAAATAGTTTGGGCGTTTAATGCAACTTTACCCTTTTATTTATCTTGTTACTATGTTGAAGTAGTTAAAATTATTATCTAGGTACTATTGAGATTGAATAATAATTTCCTATAAATCAAAATCACAAATTTTAAAGTATATTATTATCAAAATCATGGATATTTACATATTTAATGGGATTAAGTTAGATTCGGAATAAAAACTAAAGCTACAAAATAGCAATTATTTTTTAAAGAGAAGGAATACTTGTCACAAATATGAAATATCAAATGCCAAGAGTGAAAGACAAACCTGTGACACATTTGGTGAATCGGTATTCATATATAATTAAATTTTTTATATAATTATTATATTTAATTATTTTTTAGAATGTCACCGTTAGGTTGAAAAACACTTTATATCCAGGTTCAGGAACTCGGACCGGACCGGACCAGCCAGTCCGGCCGGTAGACCGGTCCAGTTCCCGGTCCGATCTAGGTCCCTATTTTAAAAAAAAATAATAATTAATTTTTTCTTTATAATTTCATACTATAAGCTTAAAATCTTTGATTTCTCACCGGTTTAGTCCCGGTTTGGCCCTAATCTGATCCACTGACCCTTAATCCAATACCCTGACCGGTTCAATACCCGATCCGGATTTTAATACCTTGCTTTATATATAAAAGGAAGGAAGGAAGGAGCATCAAATGCCAAAAGAGTGAGACAAAAACCATGTGGCACATTGGGTGAATCGGTATTTATAGGGAACACTAACATGCTCTCTGGGTTTGTTTGACCAAACAGGGAACATCGGCTTGAGGGGTGGAATGCGGGGGATACCCAAAATATCCGATTTATTCAAATTCGCACGATCAGGAAAATGATTGGATTGATGGTTCATCCCTTCGAATATTCTTCTTGGAGCCGGTATATACGACTCACGGGTTATTATATTGGGATAAGTTTCATTTTTGTTTTGGAAGTAACTATCAATAAGTGTTGGGTATCCGTAAGTTTTTTAAGGAGTATTTTTATTCTGGAAGTAACCATCAAGAAGTGCTAGCTATCCGGAAGTAACCACCAAAGGATATTTTTGCTCTGGAAGTAACCATCAAGGAGAGTTGGGTATTCAAAAGTTTTTCGAGGAGCATTTTTACCCTTAAAGTAACCAAAAGGTAGCAATTTTTGCCCCGAATGTTAGTCAATATTAAGTTTGATAATTAAATAACACGTGCCATTCCACATGTCACTTAACAAGCCATCTTACCACTTAATATTTACATCTAGAATAATTAAAAAAGGCATGCTCTCTTGCCATTTAAACCTTGCAAATCAGATTGATAAATAACAATGAACTCCATAATTTCATCTTTTCTCTCTCCAGAAGTTCTTCACACTCTCTTCCCAATCACTTCCAATCTAGCAACAAATATGAAGCTCTCTGAAACTACTAAGAGAAGTATGAAGAACAGGAAATTACTTATTCAGTGTGATTCATGGATCTCATCCTTGGTTCTTGCCGCCCCTCCTCTTGATCTCATCCTTGGTTCTCGCGTTGAAGATGATGATGAAGTTGCTCCCAAAAGGCAACTCTGGTCTTCTTGATCATTCAGCCCACAGCATCTCCTTCCCCTTGATCGGTAGCTTCACTGGAGATTTAGCAACTGGAGCCATAGGGGATTAAGAGGAGGGAGCGGTGGTGGGTGAACTCAAATGTGAAGAGAAGAAGCATGTTTGGGTTGTTGTGACAGGGGAGAGAGTATGTCTTTTTTTAAATTTTTTTTTTCAAGTGTAGTATTGAGTGCCATGTGACTAGGAGATGATGATGAGGTGGCTTATTGATTTCCAGATGGGGTGCCATGTGTCATTTAACGGTCAAACTTAACATTGACTAACAGCTGGGGCAAAATTTCTACGTTTTGGTTACTTCCATGGCAAAAATGCTCCTTGGTGGTTACTTCCAGATATCCAGCACTCTTTAGTGGTTACTTCCGCGACAAAAATGCTCCTCGAAAAACTTTCGGATACCTATCACTCCTTGATGGTTACTTCCAGGGCAAAAGTGTTCCTTGAAAAACTTCTGGATGCTCAACGTTCTTTGGTGGCTACTTTCGGGACAAAAATGAACATTATTCCTATTATAATTTATAAGTCTCAAATCTATAATGCAGAGAGATAAAAATTTAATAAAACTAAATTTGAAAATTTTATCAATTTAAGATATATTTAATGATTGGACTGTCATTTATCAATTTTTATTTGGATCCTTCTCAACTAATTTTCATATATATTAGGGGATGACAATTAAAATATATTAGGAATAGAATTGCACCCTTAGAGTAACATGTGACAAATTCGGTGAATCGGAATTCATAGGGAACAGTAACGTGTTCTTTTGATTTGTTGGACCTAATAGGGCACATAGGCTTGGGGGTGGGATGTGCGGGATACCCAAAATGTCCGATTCATTCAATTTCACGCGATTAGGACAATGATTGGATGATTGGCAAAAAAAGAGAAGGGACAATGATTGGGATTGATGGTTCATCCGTTGGAATATTCTTCTTGGAGCCGGTATATACGACTCATGGGTTATTATAATGTAAAAATGCTAAAAAAATATGTTAGAATATATAAAAAGATAAATCAAAACTGTGAAATTCCAAAATCTTAAGTCAACACGGTGGAGGAATCTAGGATTATAAAATCTCGGTGAAAAAGACCCCCTACTCTTTGGCTCTCCCTCCCTCTCATCTCAGAACAACAATATCTATCTCTTTATTAACAACACCGTATTCTAACATTAACAACTCGACTTTTTTGTTTCACAATAACAACACCGGTCTTTTTAGTAACAATATCGTATTTTACATTAATTACTCGAATTTCTTGTTTCACAATAACAATACCAGTCTCTATATTAACAACACTATATTTTACATTAACAACCCGACTTTTTTATTTCACAACTTTGTATCTCAAATGTCAACACATCCCAGGGATAAGTTTGAAATTTACAAGTTTCAGGGGCCAATAACAATACCGGTCTCTATATTAACAACATCATATTTTATATTAACAACTTCACTTTTTTTGGGAATACCAGCTCTCAAACCCGCAACTTGTAGTTTTAAAGTATGGCTTTAAACCACGAAGGCACGAGGCAGCTAGCAACAACTTCATTTTCTTGTTTCGCAACTTCGTATCTCAAAAACCAACACATGTCATGGACAAGTTTGAAATTAACAAGTTTCAATGCCAATAACAGCACCTATCTCTTTATTAACAACTCCATATTTTACATTAACAACATCATACTTGAGATATAAAGTTGTGAAAAAAGAAAGTGGAGTTGTTAATGTAGAATATGATGTTGTTAATAAAGAGACCAGTGTTATTATTCCAAGTTGAGAGAGAGAGAGAGAGCTAAAAGACAGGTGTGTTTTTTCGCCGATATTTCATAATCTCATATCCCTCCACTGTACTGACTTGAGATTTTGGAATTTCGTAACCCTTATTTTTCCCTTCTTATATTCCAACGTATTTTTTTTTTTTTGGAATTTTCCCTATTATAATTTATAAGTCCCAAACTTTTTTTTAATAAAATTAGATTTAAAATTTTTATCAATTTAAGATATATTTAATAACTTAATTGTCATTTATCAACCTCTATTATAAGTCCCTTTCAACCAATTTTTGCATATATTATGGGATAACAATTAAATAATTAAATATGTCTAAAATTAATAAAATTTTCAAATTTATCCTTATTAATGAATTTTGAAGGAGGAATAAAATATAAAAATCCACATTTAAATATTAATTAAATGGGTTGGTTCAAAAAATATTAATAATTCTCAAAGTGACTTATATTAATGAGTAAATAATATTTTCAGATGAGCCTTGGGGGGTGTTTTATATTAATTTTGCTTTCTCAACCCTGTTCAAGAAAAAAAAAATCAGTTTTTGCTTTCTCATCCTACCCGGCCACCGCTAGCACGCCGTTTTCTTTGTTTGGGTCATATTCACTCCCCTGATCCAATTTATAAGATTTAGAGAGGAGAATTTTTTTATCTTATTTATAAATTAGAGAGAATTTTTTTAAATGAATGTATCCTCAATTTATTATTAACTGTATTGAGTTTGTTTTCATAAGGAAAAATGAATATTTTATGGATAAAGTTAAGACCTTTAATATACCTTAAATTAACTAACTTTTTTTAATTTGCCCTTATTTTAATACTCCATTGGGTCCTTAATATAATACATATTTATCTAGTTTAATTAGATCAAGAAAGTTAATAAAGTTAGTTAATATGACATGTATTTTCTAAAACATTATAGTCATCTTTCTTAATTTTCTCCTTCCTTCTCCTCCTTGATTATTGTTGAGGCTCTTGAGAGAGCATTAATAGTAGTAAATTAAGAAAAAATTGATAAATATGAAAATATACAGTGTTATTGAATCTAGACCAGACTGGTCGGTTTGGCCCGAAAACCAGTGAATCGTTCGGTATACCAGTCTGGTCTAGGCATAAACTCAATTTAGTTTTTAGAAAGAAAAAAATCAATTTTTTTTTTTATAATTTCATATTAATAACCTTAAAATCTTAACTTTTTCACCGGTTTGCCCCCTGAGTTAACTCTGGTCTAACCCATTAACCCTTGACTTAGTATCTAGCCGGTTCAATGACTGATACATGTTTAATAACCTTAAAAATAGTCTTATATTTAAAACCAATATCAACTCCCTAAATATATCTTGTATTAAGGACAAAGAGAGAATAATGAGTATTGAAAGAAAAAGATGTTATACATTTTCTCTCAGGTACATTTTTAATAGAGTTAAAATTAGAAAATATTTATTAATTATTTGAAAGGTGGTCTTATATTTAAAACTAAAATTTTTTGACAAAATGAATTTATAATAATCATCGGAGTGGTACTCCCTCCTGTCCTAATTATAAGATAAAGTCGATTTTTATGGAGAAATTAAGGAAGCTAATTAAATTACTTTAGAGTATTTATATTTTTAGTTTTTTCTTCAAATTAATTAGTTTAACTAATAAATTAATATATAATCTAAGGATACATAATATATGATATGATTAAGTAACTTATTTAACTTATTTAATATCTTAAAAAAAATCAATCTTATCTTAAATTTAGGACCGAATGTAGTATAAATAGACCAGAGGGGTGCTCTAGTCATTTGGTGCCAAATTAATGACAACAGCTGTGTTTGATTTATTTTAAAGGAAATGGAAAAGGATTTCCACTGAACAAAAATGGAGACAGGAAATATTTAATGCTTTAACTGCAACATGTTTTATCTATTTGGTTTATAGTCAAGGATAAATCAAACGAACCAGATCGAGGGAGCGAGGATCACGCAAGAAGAAGAAAGGAGGTTAATTTAGTTACGCCAAAATGGGCACTTAGGAGGTCATACCTTATGACTTTGATCAAATGTGTGTTTGACAAGCATCAAAATCTTGGTTTGTGTAATCCGAGATAAAACTTACCTCATAAGTCGTAAAAGTTATTAAAAAAAATTAATCCAGATACACACTAATTAGAAGGGCATTCACACGCGTGTAAGTGTAGACTTGATCCCAAAGAGTCAAATTAAACGACCTGTATGCATGGATCCATCGAATCAGGAAAATGCAACAAACCAAACTAATCCATCATTACTTTTCAATACAGAAGAAACTGGGGAACCACAACGTGGCCTCCCTCCACCCCAAACATGTCACACTCCCCATCGCCTTCTACGTACACCTAACTCTTAACCCTAATTCATATTCATCATGGACGTCACGGTTTGTTTGTTTCACACTGTTCCTGCTTCTTGGTCCCATTTTGAACATTCTGGTTGAACGCAGATGATTTGTCTGGTCTAGATTAAATCCGGACTTGTTCAATTCCATATTACCCGCGCATATGGCTTTTGGAATTACGAAATGCGTGATATCAAGTCCAACTCGTACAGATAGATTCCTAAAAGATTCCAACCTATGCTTAATTTTAATATTATGAGTCCCACATTTGAGGGTCTAAACTCTAGTAGAGGGTAGAGGATGGTTTATAAGTTTATAGAGTTTTTCATTTATATTACTCCCTCCTATCATTAACACAAGACATATTTGAAAATCTTAAATAATATATTTTTTATATTTGTCAATATTTCTCTAATTTATGCTTACTGATGCTCTCTGAACAATAATAAAATAGAAGAGCAAATGAGAGAATTAAATAAAATGAATAGGATATTTTAAAAAATGCATGTCGTATTAACTAACTTAGCTTAACTAACTTTATTAATCTAATCAAATTAGATAAATATATCATATATTAAAATGTCTGGGATCGGGCTGGGACAACCGGAATTGAGATATTTTGAACACCCCTAGGTGGAATTGCTAGGGATGTTAGTGCGAGGAGTTTGATATCTTATAAATAAGTGTATGTTTAGATTAGTGGTAAAAGATGCTTGTTCAATATGATTTATAATATACGAAGTAAGTTTGTGAGAAGAATTTATCTTAACTTATGTTAACATATTTTTCCATAGTTTTCTGAGGCAAATTATAAAGCTATGAGCATTCGCAGTTATATAACACAAGAATATGAGGTGGTACTAACGTTCTAAAACCAGTGCAAGGATAAACGTTTTTTTTTTTTTATTAGGAAACTTTATTAATTACTACACTTCTCCATTTCTATTAAATCCCACTCTTTTTTTTTTTTTTGTGATTTTTTTTGGGGGTCTCTGCTCCATTTTTCCCAATGCCTAACAGACCAGGAAAGGCTGAGGTCAAAGCACGTGACTTTGTTGAAACCTGCCCCAGTGATAGCCTTCCTCTCATCACAGCATGTATATATGCCTAGAATTTAGGAAGAGGGCACTTTGAAACCCAATAAAAAAATAACGAGAGTTTAATTTATTAAATGTCATTAATATCTTAATTAAGTCTGGCTAAAAAAGGTTGGTAATATCTCAATTAAGAAATTTTGTATTCTGCTATTATTTTTTAAAAAAGATATTTATTAGAACTGTTACACATAAAAATTAAAAATTCTGGAAAATTAAGTTAGAAATCTCAAAATTAAAGCCAAATTAAAAATTTTAAAAGCTTCAATTAGAATTGTATTCAATTAACATGTTTTTACATATTTATTTTTAACCATAAAAATGTGAAAGTTAAGTTATAAATAATAATGTACATGATTGAAAAATGCAGGACGAAAAAAAAAAGAAAAAAATATTTGACCTAATGCGATTTCAACTAATAAGATTGTGTTATGATTTTCATCTTGTAATTTGTGGGCATTTTTGTTAATTGAATTTTTTTTATTTAAAAAATCAGTAAAAGACCAAAATTCTTAATTAACACTTAAAAATTTAAAACCATTAAAAGTTAAAATCTAGTTAAGAGATCCGTTTTCATTTTAAATAAAAAATTTGGATCTCATTTGTCTTTTTTAAACTATTTATTAATATAAGTTAATAACAACACTTCAGAAGAATTATCATAGAATTTTTCTAAAAACAAATACTTAATATTAATTAATTAACCAGTTTTTTTTATAAATAAAACTAAAAGAGTGTTATGTTGTGTCATCTTCATTGTTTGGTCCCAAAGCCATGTGACTCCCCAATGGCTTTCTGATAGTCACGGGAGTGGGTATAAATAGACCAGAGGGGTGCTCTGCTCATTTGGTGCCTAATTAATGACAACAGGTCTGTTTGGTTTATTTTAAACGAAATGGAAAAGGATTCCACTGCACAAAAATGGAGGCACGAAATATTTAATGCTTTAACTGCAACATGTTTTATCTATTTGGCTTATAGTCAAGGATAAAGAAAACGAACCAGATCGAGGGAGGGAGGATCACGCAAGAAGAAGAAAGGAGGTTAATTTAGTTACGCCAAAATGGGCGGTTAATTAGGACGTCATACCTGATGACTTTGACTAATTAGAAGGGCATTCGCACGCGTGTAAGTATAGACATAGTCCCAAAGAGTCAAATTAAACGACCTGTACGCATGTATCCATCGAATCAGGAAAATCCTACAAACCAAACTAATCCATAAACCGTCACGTGTCGGATTACCTTTCATTACAGAAGAAGCAGGGGAACCACAACAACGTGGCCTCCCTCCACCCCAAACATGTCACACTACCCATCACCTTCCACACCTAACTCTTAACCCTAATTCATATTCATCATGGGACATCACTGTTTGTTTGTTTACTCTGTTCCTGCTTCTTGGTCCCATTTTGAAGATTCCGATTAAACGCAGATGATTTGTCTGGTCTAGATTCAATCCGGACTTGTTCCCTTCCATATTACACGCGCATATGTTTTTTGGATTACGAAATGTGTGATATCAAGTTATGTTATAAGTCCAACTCGTACAGATGGATCCCTGAAAGATTCTAACCTATGCTTAATTATAAAGTTATCGGTCCCACATTTGAGAGTCTAGTGGAGGGTAGAGCCGGAGAGGGTGGTTTTTAAGTTTAAAGAGCTTTCCATTTATACTACTTTTTCCTGTTGTAAATATAAGATATATTTAAAGAGTTGATTTTGATATTAAATATAAGATATATTTTTTATATTCAATATTTGTCTAATGTATCCCCATAGATACTCTCTTAACAATAATAACGTACAAGAGGGAATGAGGGAATTAAGCAAAATGACTAGGATATTTTAAAAAATATATGTTTTATTAACTAACTTAGTTTAACTAACTTTCTAATATATTCAAATTAGGTAAAGATGTCTTATATTAAGAACTGAGAGAGTAGTTTTCTGGGACATGGTATTCCTTTAAAATTGTGTTCATAATACAGGTGGATTCAATCTTCACAAAGAGGGCTGTTCACAAAGGATTCTCATAGGCAAGAGGGTGTGGAGTGGAATTGCTAGGAATGTTCGTGTGGGGGGTTGGGGGGGGGGGGGGGATATGGCTCCCAAAATTATTAAAAGTGTCAAATTAATAAGTTGAAGAGGCCAATAACAACACCGTATTATTTAGAGTAAAATACATTGACTACCCCTCTGTTTTATCTAAATTACATAAACCTCCCCTCTATTTTGAAAACACATATAGACCTCCCTTAAAATTAAAATGTAAGTTACAGAAACCTCCCTTACGTATTTAATATTCCATTTCCATCCACCCAACCGTTAGTTGACCGTTAAATTTGACTATTAAACATTTACTTTGACCAAAATACCCTTTTTTAATAAATGAATAAACATTTATATTTACCTAAAAATAAATTTTTATATAAAAAAATAGTTCTAATACATGTATGTTCAAAATTTCTAATATATTATAAAATTTTTTAATTTTTATTATATTATAACATTTTTAAATTTGTATCATATTTATTGAAACCTATTTATTTAGTATTCTTTTAAATGACTGAAAAATATGCCATTCAAATGAAAGGCAAAAAGAAAAAGAAAGAAATATGTTTTATTCACAATATGTTATTAATAATATAAATTTGATCCAGTATATGATTTATATTAATTTTAAATTTTAATTTTTTAAATACATTTTTTGCACAAACATTTATAAACATGTTTATTTTAGTATGCATCTATTAATAGGATTAATCATATTTTAATTAAGTTTTCTATGTCTACATAAATTAAATTAATTAAGTATTTATCTTAATATGAAAAAAAATTTAACATATAACTATTTTCAAAAGTAAAAAATAAGTTAAGAAAAAGAAAAAGAAAGTCTTAAATTACTTAAACAATTTTAGTCAAAATTAGGAATTAGTAACGAGGAAAGATAAATTAGTAAATAAAATTTATTTTAATATAAATTTTAATTAAAAAATAAAAATCCTTAACGAAGCTAACGGTTTGGACTTAAGTGTATGTTTTCAAAATAGAGGGGAGGTACGTGTAATTAAGGCAAAACGCAAGAGAGGTTAGAGTATTTTACTCTATTATTTATTAACAACATTATATGCCATATTAACGACTTTACTTTCTTCTTTACCATGCTCTTTCTTAGCTCAGGGCGTGCCCTTCTTTCTGTCATTGTTAGCATTTCTTGGGCGGCTTCGATTTGAACGAAATTTAATTAGCGGAGTTCCATTTGTCGGAGGAGGGCTCAGTATCAGAGGGAAAGTCAGAGAAGGCGGGAATTGGGACTGTCACCATCATCAATCTCAGCGACGTGGTGTAGGAGATCGCGATAACGTTGCCAAACCAAATCGACGGTGGTGGCAATGACGGCGTTGACAATATTCTCCTCGCGGTTGGGCAGCCCTTTGAAAACAGGACTATAGCTTATCACTTCACTCAGGGCATTCTTGTCTTTCGATCACAATTTCATATCCCAGATTTCTACTGACGGCTTGATTTGGGATTTCAGTAATTCACCACATTATTTTGTCCATTATCAATTTTGTTTGTATTTTTTTTTTAAAATTTCCATGTTCTAAATCTAAAACCAGTGTAAGGATAAGTGTTTTTTTTATTAGGAAACTTTATAACTACACTTCTCCATTTCTTTTAAATCCCACTTTTTAATTTTTTGGGAAAAAGCTAAATAATACTATTTAAACTTCAAAATCCTAGATCAGTAATTTTTTAAAAACCTGAGTTATTAATTATTATATTCTTTTTGTCAATCTCATTACTCTTATTGTTAACAAAATCAATTTAAAATTTTAAAGTTCAAGCAATATTTTCTTGTATTCTAATTTTTTCTCTTTTTTTGTGATTTTTTTTCCTCTGCTCACAGACCAGGAAAAGCTGAGGTCAAAGCACGTGACTTCGTTGAAACCTGCCCCAGTGATAGCCTTCCTCTCATCTCAGCATGTATGGTTAGAATTTAGGAAAGGGCATTTTGAAACCCAATAAAAAAAATAATGAGACTTTAATTTATTAAAACGTTAGTAACATCTCAATTAAGTCTAGCTAAAAAAGGTGAGTAATATCTCAATTAAGAAATTTCGTATTCTACTATTATTTTTTAAAAAATATATTTAATAGAATTGTCTCCTACACATAAAATTGAAAATTCTGGAAAATTAAGTTAGAAATCTCAAAACCCAAATTAAAAATTTTAAAAGCTTCAATTAGAATTGTTTCCAATTAACATGTGTACATATTTATTTTTAACCATAAAAATGTGAAAGTTAAGAATAAATAATAATGTACTTGATTGAAAAATGCCAGAGGAAAAAATAAGAAAAAATTATTTGACAGAATGCGATTTCAACTAATATTCTAATAACTCAAGGAATATGAGGTGATACCAAGGTTCTCAGAATCGGACCGGCCTGGAATCCGCAGGACTGGGCATTTAACAGATTCCAGTTGAGTATCTAACCCTGGGTCACACAACTCGGGCGACTCGGTGTGACCCGGACATAACTTGATCGACTCGCCCTGCTCAACAAGTCGACTGAGTTAAAAAAATTTGCCCCCCACTGTGCGAAACGACGCAGTTTTGTTCAATTTTTTCAAAAAAAAAACAAGAAGAGTCAAAAACTCAAATTCTGAATCAACTTCTTTGGTAAGCCTCAGCTAACACACAATCATCATCATCCTTCTCTCAGTTCTAAGTTCTCTACTTCATTGTCTTCTTCGGTCTTCCTATCCAATATCGCCATTTGCTCTGACCTCTCCCTCTCCCTTCGCCGGTGACGACGCTTGCAAGCCAGAGCTTTAGGGTTAGCTTTAGCTTCTTTGCCTTCACTCTTTCTCCCTTCCCGTTGTCTTCTTCATTCTTCCTCTTCAAAGTCGTCATTCCCTCTAACCCCTCCTTCTCCCTCGCCGGCGATGGTGCTTGCAAGACGAACCTTTGGGTTTAGAAGAGTTGGAGTTCAGCGGCGAGGCGGCGACACTCTATAGTTGAGACCGAGCACTGTAGCGACATGAGTTCACTGTCGTTTCCGGCTCTCTGAGGCCTAATATGGTTACTTCCTCAACGGCTTGCTTGAAAGGTGGGAGCTCTGGGTTTGATTGTTGGTGTTTTAGTGGTTTTGTTGTAGTCGACTGATTGTTGGACATTGGTTGCTTTCTCACCAATGATGTTGCTGATGAAGGTTGGTGTTCCTTGCTCTGTTCTTCAAATTTTAAGTTTGATTTTTATATTCATATGCCTTTATTTTTATTGGCTGGTTGCATTGGTTTCATTGTATTGATGTTGCTGATGAACCATGGCCGATGCTCTGTTTTTTTTCTTGCTGGCTTGGTTGGTTTTTTGTTTCATTGTAGCTCTGATAGTGATTATTAATCAACTGGGTGCTTGTGGTTTGCGAATTGAAAGAGTTTATATGTGATGTTGCTGATGAAGGTCGGTGTTCCTTGCCCTGTTCTTCAAATTTTCAGTTTGATTTTTATATTCCTATGCCTTTATTTTTATTGGTTGGTTACAATGTTGCTTTGGTTTCATTGTATTGATGTTGCTGATGAACCATGGCTGGTGAGCTATTTTTTTCTTCATGCTGGCTTGGTTAGTTTTTTGTTTCATTGTAGCTCTGATAGTGATTATTAATCAACTTGGTGCTTGTGGTTAGCGAATTGAAAGGGTTTATATGTTGTTTGCTTTGGTTTTGGTTTGTTAATGGAGGGAATTAATGAAGCACCTGAGAATGCTGCTGCTACTCGCAATCCCGACACTACCAATCCCCTTCCGCAGACATCAGGGACTTTAAAAAAAACTGACCCAGCTTGGAAATATGTTTCTGTTAAGAAAGAGGGAAAAATAAATGTTTTTACTTTCCTCTTATGTGCTTCAAGTTATAGGGAATGTGGGATAAATAAGTTGAAACAACATTTAGCTGGTGTGAGTGGTCAAGGGAGTTCTTGCAAAAAGGTTTCTCATGATGTACATGCTAAAATGAAAGAATCTTGTTATAAGGTGCAAAGGAAAAATCCCATTGTTGAGGACAATGAAGCTAGAGAGGTTGAGGAACCACTTACTTCTTCGAAGAGGAAAGCTCCTATAGTTGGGAAGGTTGATAGTTATTTTGCATATAGAACAACTCCTAGCAGCCAACCAAGCATCAAGAGTGCATGGGCAAGTCAAGAAGCACAATATAATGCAAAAATGACATTTGCTCATTGGGCTTATGTGAATTGTTTTATTTAATGCAATGACTTGTCCATTATTTCAAAAAGTTGTTGATGCTGCTATTGCAATTGGGCTTAGGTTTAATGTCCCTAGTTTTCATGAGTATAGAGTTACCATGTTGAGAGATTGCAAAAAGGAACTTCAACTACTGATTGATAGCCATCGAGCTAAATGGAAAGAAAATGGTTGCACTCTCATGGATGATGGTGGGACAGATGTTAGACAGCGAACTTTGATTAATTTCTTAGTTTATTCATTACATGGCATGGTATTTGTGAAATCAGTTGATGTTTCAGATATTGTTAAAGATGCCAACACTTTATTCTCACTATTCATGGAAGTTATTGAGTTAGTTGGTCCTTAAAATGTAGTCCATTTGATGACTGACAATGCAGCTAATTATGTAGCATGTGGTAGATTGATTAAGAAAAAGTATAAAACTATTTATTGGTTACCTTGTGCAGCTCGCTGTTTGAACCTTATTTTGAAAGACATTGCAACAATGTCTTATATGTTAGAACTTGCAAAGAACGCATATAAAATCACTGTATTTGCATATAATCATATGATCTTCTTGTCATGGTTAATGAATAGACTAGGTTGGAAGGAAATTGTACGTCCTAGTGCAACAGGATTCGCCACCACATGCATCACCCTTCATAGCATATATTCACACAAATGTGATTTGAAAGCTTTGGTTGTTGATCAAGATCTTGTGCAGCACAAATGAGCAACCATTGAACCTTGAAATAATCAGTTTTGGGACGATTGCTTTGAAGTTGTGAGACTTGTGTCTCCGTTGATAAGGTTGTTAAGGATTGTGGATTCAAATGAGAAACCTTCAATGCCTTATGTCTATGAAGGCATGCAGAGAGCTAAAAATCTAATTAAGGACGTGTTTCAAAGGTAGAAGGAACTATACAAGCCTTACACGGATATTATTCAAAGTTGTTGGGATAAGTATATGAAAAATGAATTACATACAGCAGCATATCTCTTGAATCATGCATTCTTATAGAGTATTGACTTTGTTCGAAAGCATAGACTGATGGATGCTGTGATCAATTTGTTTGAGGCACTATCACCTGACAATGATGATCATTTTGTTATAATGATGCAACAAATCAATGTCTACCATAACCATAAAGACTCGTTTGATAAGGTTTCATGTGAAAAACAAGCGTAAAAGCTAGCCCCTAGTAAGTATATTAAGTTTTATATTTGAAAGCACATGTTATGATTATTGTTTAATATTTATTACTACATACTAAATGTTTTTTTTTTATTTTGAAGATGAGTGGTGGCTATACTATGGTAGTTCAATACCAGAATTGTAACAAATTGCTATACATGTTTTGAGTCAAACATCTTCTTCTGGCTGTGAAAGAAATTAGAGTTTATTTGAACGTATCCATATTAAAAGAAGAAACAGATTGGAGCATCAAAGGCTTAATGATTTGGTTTTCACATATTATAATCTAAAGTTAAAATTTAGATAATATAAAATGTCATGACTTTTGAATGGTTGTTATATAGTTTTATTAAATATTGATCTTCTATCGTGTTGGCATTATAGGAATCAATTGAAGAAGAAGAAAGATAAGTATGATCCTACTGATTATAAATCAATTGATAGACTAGGCTTTTTGGTGCTTGAAGAAGATCATGCTCCTGAATTTGATAATGTAGAAGCGATAAATCTTTAATTTAAACAAATGGCGGAAAATTATGGAGGTTTCTAATCATATTTTTTATTATCTAAGATTATATTCTTATTTCTTACGTAAAAGAATATAACCATGTTTTTAGTATAACTATTACTAATTTTATTCACTTGATATATAGGTGATGACGATATCGTTGGGGCACTACAAAAAAAACGTGATTTAGTAGCGGTTAAAAATAGGTATTCGTAGCGGTTCTAACCGCTACAAACTATGTTAGTAGCGGTTAGAAAAACCGCTACTAAATCGTACGTTGCAAGCGGTTTTGTAGCGGTTCTATAAAACCGCTACTCAATCAAAAATAACCGCTACAAACTTTGTAGCGGTTAATAGTAACCGCTACAAAATCAAGAGATATTTGTAGCGGTTATATAACCGCTACAAATATAAAAAATTTTATTTACAGCTTTAAAAAGAATTTTTTTTTTGTAGCGGTTAAAAAACCGCTACCAATATATAAAAATGAAAATTTGTTAAAAATGACTTTTTTTATTTGTAGCGGTTAAGAAACCGCTACCAAATTTGAATTTGATGAAATTAGTAGCGGTTCTTAGAACCGCTACTAATTTCATCAAATTCAAATTTACCGCCAAAAAATTTAAATTTACCTTTAAAAAAGGCGCGTTATTTAGTAGCGGTTTAATAACCGCTACAAATATTTAAATTTTTTTTAAATATATACATTGATTTTTTTTCTTTTTTTTCAATATTATATTAAATAGTTTAATTTGTTATTATTTTATCTATTTCAATTAGTTTATTATTTAATAGTTTAACTTATTAATAAATTAAAAAGAAAAAAATGTAATTGAATATAATTAGTATAAAATTATATTAATAATATTATTAACGATAGTTAGGTAATAAGGAATTATTATGTTTTATAATATAATGTAATTGTATATGAAAAATAGATGAAAATGAGATAGAGTTAAGATATATCTAGAAAAAAAGATGTTTAGAATAAATTTTATAGAAATGAAAGAAGTATTCTAAAAGAAATTGAAAATCTTGTTACCATATTTGATCGTATTATTCAGCTCCTCTAGTCATACGAAAGAAGTTGTAAATGAGAGGAAATGAAAGAATGGTAAGGTGAAAAGAAATTGGGGAGTGTTTGAAATGAGTTGTGATAAGGGTATTTATAGGGATTTACGTATTATTTGTAGCGGTTAATGTAGCGGTTACTAATTAGTAGCGGTTATTTATATTTTGTAGCGGTTTAATTAGTTGTAGCGGTTAATATAATTAGTTGTAGCGGTTAATGTAGCGGTTATTATTTAGTAGCGGTTATTTATTTTTTTGTAGCGGTTTAATAACCGCTACAAATATTATATTAATTTTTTTTTTAAAATTTTTTTTTACATTTTATTTTAACACAAATTTTTTTCATTTTTTGTAAAGAAAAATTTTTTACACTCTAATTCTACAAATATTATTTTAATTTTTTTTTACATTTTATTTTAACACAAATTTTTTGCATTTTTTTTAAAGACATTTTTTACAATTGAATTTGATCACTCATCGTCGCCGCCATCCCTACAGAAATTTTGTAGAAAAATTATTGTTATTGATGTATTATTAAATTTAAAAAATTTAATTGAAATGACGTGGACTTAAAAAAACTCACCGCAGTAGAGGTAAATTGTCATCGCCTTCAGGGAAGTAGTTTTCAAAACCAGCTGGCTGAAATGGCTCACTCTCGTAGGCGATGTTATCGCCTTCACCCATGTCGTAAAGGTCTCTTGGCTTTAAATGAACGACCATGTGCCAATCCCTATGCCGCTCGTCCTCGACATAATAAACCTGATGTGCCTCTGAAGCTAGAATATACGGCTCATCATCTTGAGAAATACCAGTATGAATCGGGCGTGAGAAATTGACTGATGTGATCCCTAGGTCGTCAGTTGTCAGTCCCCGAGAAGTCGTGGTATTTGCCCACAAACACTTGAACAGCGTCACGGTGAAACGGCCTTGATAATTAAGCTCGACCACATCAAGAAGCTTGCCATAGTAAGGGACGCCTCCGAACTGCATGTTGGCGTCACTGCTGCTCGCATAACTCCTTGTCCCAAATGTGCCATAAACACCCGAATTCTGTGTTTGCAATCCCTGATCCCGTGAAACCGTGCAAAACTTAAAACCATTGACATTGTATGCTGTAAACCGTTTTGCATGATCAAGAGGGCCGATTGCGAGAGCTCTGAAATCCGGTGAGTGTGGGTTGTGGTCATTTAGTATTCTGCGAGCAAACCAGCCCGGGAATTCTCTGTGGACCCTCCTATCAACTTCCGAGGATGTCTGTGTACGGATCCTGAGCTGACGCTTGACATGACTTCTGAATTCCCTGCAATTAATAATGGAAAGGCGTTAGTGAAATGAAAGTGAGAAATGTTACGAAAGATATAGATCGAATAACATACATGTGAGTGTACAATTCTTACCGTATGAAAGGCTCAACTTGAGTGCAATTAATCAAGACATGTCTATGTGCTTGGAACTTCTCAGTTGCCGTTAGTTTGAAGTTCTCAGTTGCTCCAACTGGTTTACCAACACGAGGGATAAATTCTCCTGATGTCGGCGCAGGTTCAGGACAATCGTCAACACGAGGCGGGCGGTTGAAAGCCGTCTCAAGATCATCAAAGTACCTTGAGCAAAAATATAGCACCTCATCCCCTATATAGCCTTCAGCTATACAACCTTCTGGCCACGCCTTATTCCTCACGTAAGATTTTAATTTCCCAAGGAACCTACGAAGTACATAAGAGAAAATTGATATAAAATGATGAAAAGGACGACGAGCAAACATTAAATACGGATAATAAATGAAAGCACATATTTAAAATGAGTACCTCTCAATCGGATACATCCAACGATATTGTACTGGTCCAGCGAGCTTTGTTTCATGAACGAGGTGGACTGTGAGGTGAACCATCACAGTAAAAAAGGACGGAGGAAAGATCATCTCCAAGTGACAAAGCGTAAGAATGATTTTCGACTGCAGCTGATCGAGCTCCTCAACGATCAAAACCTTAGAACACAACTTCCGAAAGAAAGAACAAAGTTCCACCAAAACGATGGAAACATCGGGAGGAAGTGTATTCTTTATAGCCAGAGGGAGTAACTGCTGCATAAGAACATGTGAGTCGTGACTCTTCAGGCCAGCAACCTTTCGAGCCTGCAAGTCGACACATCGAGAAATGTTGCTTGAATACCCATCAGGAACTTTTAATTTCTTCAACGTCGCGAGGAACACATCCTTGTTCGGTTTTGTGAGGGTAAACTTTGCCGGTGTAAATCTGTCATTCTCATCTGGCCAAGCGTCTTCACGAACTCCCATGTCGCGTAAATCTTTCCTAGCTTGAAGGTGATCTTTTGTCTTGCCGGGTTCGTTAAGCAGCGTATACAGCACATTGTCGCAAACATTCTTTTCAATGTGCATTACATCAAGACTGTGGCGAAGTAAATTAGATCTCCAATACGGAAGCGTGAAGAAGATACTTATCTTCTTCCACTGCTGAGGCGCCGAAGTCCTACGCGTATTTTGACGAGTTTGTGCTGAACCGTCGCTTTTTCCAAACTCGAAGTCAACATGCTCAAGCTGCTGTAAGATATCTGTACCGGACAAAGTCTGAGGTGGTCCTCTTTTCTCTGGTTTCCCATTGAAGCGATTCCGTTGCAATCTGAACTTATGCGTTCCATCGAGAAACCTCCGATGCCCCATAAAGCACCACTTTCGGCTGTGGGGAAGGCGCACTGCGTCAGAGTCGAAATTGCAAGCCGGACACGCCGACCCAGTGTGCACATTCCAACCAGATAATGTGCCAAGGCCAGGAAAGTCACTGATCGTCCACATCATGGCTGCACGCATGTTGAACAAAGTCTTGCTGTGAGCGTCGTACGTCTCCAAGCCGACATTCCACAGGTCAAGCAATTCCGCAATAAGCGGTTGGAGATACACATCGATGTCATTGCCCGGTGCCTTTTTGCCTGGAATGATCATAGACATAATGAAAGAGCTTTGTTTCATACACATCCAAGGGGGTAAGTTGTAGGGAACTAAGACTACCGGCCAAATGCTGTAACTTGTGCTAAGATTCCCGAAAGGATTGAAACCGTCGGTCGCCAACGCAAGCCGGACATTTCTGGGGTCAGTCGCAAAATCTGGAAAGTCGTTGTCAAACGTTTTCCAAGCAGCTGCATCCCGCGGATGTCTTAATTTACCGTCTTCGTTTTTATCAACGGCATGCCACCTCATGTGCTCAGCGGTTTTAGACGACATAAATAATCTTTGGAGACGAGGTTTCAAAGGGAAGTACCTGAGAATCTTTGCAGGTTTCTTCTTCTGCTTTTTCCCCTTCCGAATTGTCTTGTACCTCGATGTGTGACATCTCTTGCACGTCTCCCTGCTGGAATCGTCTCCCCAATACAGCATACAATCATTTGGGCACGCATCAATCTTTTGATAATTCAACCCCAACCTGTTGATGATCTTCTTGGCCTCGTAGAAGGTTGTGGGAATCTCGGCGTCGGGGAATGCATCTTGTAATAAGTCGAGCAACATGGACATTCCCTTATCCGTGATCCCACACAAGCACTTGATATGATACAGTTTGATCAAGAAAGATAATTTAGAATATTTGTGACAACCTTGATATAAAGGACGATCTGCCTCATCCATCAAGCTGAAAAAATCCCGAGCTGCTTCATTCCCCATAAAAGCCGGCTCAGAGCCGTGCACTTCTTCGTTGAAGTTGTCGCCTTGAAATCCAAACGCATCACGCACGGCATCATTCACAGGATCATCTTCATCTACTTGAACGCCTACTTGAGAACTTCGAGGAAGAGCCTCGTCATATCTAACGCCGGCCTTCTCACCATGAACTGCCCAGAACGTATAGTCCTCAGGGAAAGGCTTCACAAGCAAATGTTCCATCACAACATTTCGTGCATGCCACTTCTTGAACTTGCATTTCCGACACGGACAGACGATCTTGCCGTTACAGCTGGCGTGAGTGAATGCGAAATCTAAGAAACTGTTTAATCCGTACAAATATTCAGGAGAATTGCGCGGCAACCTTATCCATGATTTATCCATAGCTACAAGTGAGAGAGAAGAAAGTATGTAGAAGAAGATGAGTGAGAAGATAATGACGAATGCGTAGAACCTTATATTCTGAAAATCCAACGTTTATAATTTTGTAGCGGTTATTAAACCGCTACAAGAACCGCTACAGAAATTCCAACGTTTATAATTTAGTAGCGGTTATACATATATAAAACCGCTACTACTATTCAAGCAGTTAATTGGAGGGAAATTTAAAATGTACTTGTTGGATATTAGTAGCGGTTTTATATCTATAACCGCTACTAATGTTAAACGTATTAGTAGCGGTTACATATATTAAACCGCTACTACTATTAAAGCCGTTGAACATTAAATATAAAAATAATTTTCTAATTTGTAGCGGTTCTGAGCTAACAACCGCTACAAATATACATTTATAAATTATTTAGAAATGTATATATAATTTATTTTTTTTAAAAATATATTTAAAAAAATAAATTATATATATATTTAATTTCTAAATTATTTATAAAATTATTATATATTTGTAGCGGTTTCTGAAGGGGAACCGCTACAAATATATAAGTAACTTTGTAGCGGTTATAAGTTCAAAACCGCTACAAATATACATTTATAAAATATATTTAAAAAAATAAATTATATATATATTTAATTTCTAAATTATTTATAAAATTATTATATATTTGTAGCGGATATGTACTAATAACCGCTACAAATGTATAAATTTGTAGCGGTTTTGAGTTCAAAACCGCTACAAATTTATACATTTGTAGCGGTTTTAGGTTAAAACCGCTACAAATATATATATAATTTTTTTTTTTTAAATTTAGATTTAAATCATTTATCAATTATTTCAATGCGATATAATAATATAAATATAATTATATAAAACACAATAAGAAATTTCTGAAATAAAATCTCATAAATATTTACAAATGTTTAAAAGAAAAGAAAAAGTCCTAAACTAAGGAGCTGGGGGCTGATCCTCTGGTGCTCCCTCAGGTGGGGCTCCCTCAGAAGCCGCTGGATCGGGCCGCTGCGCAGACTGAACCGCACCATCCTCATCAGCAGGAGGAGGAGCTGTAGGAGGAGGAGTAGTGGTCGGGACGACGTAGTGAGGGACAGGGGGGACCGCTGGATACTGCCTGTCCGGGAACAGCTGACCCCATGCTCCCTCGAGCATAGTGTTGGCGATCTCACGCCACTGCGTCTGCTGCGCGAATATAGCGTCTGCGTGGATCTGCAGCTGCTGCTGCTGCTGCACCTGCATCTGCTGCATCTGCTGCGCCATCTGCTGCTGCAAATCTGACCGCAGCTGGTCAATCGACTCGTCCCTCCGACGTCTGACCCCTCTAGAGCTGCCAGCCTCAGAGGCGGCGCTCCTGCCGTAGATCATGCTGGGTCTGGCGCCTATCCCCATCCCCCGCACTCGTCCGGGGTGCTCAGGCTGAGCCAGACCCGCCTTCAGAGGAGCCGTCGGGTCCACTGACCCCTGTGACTCCTCAGGCTGGGTCTGTCGCAGCTCAGCCTGCGACTGCTGCATCCGCTCCTGCCATTTTATGAAACAATTAATAATTACCATTTTTCATTATTAACTTGGTTTTATAAAAAATATAATAATAAATTAACTTACAATCGCCGCCTCTGCCTGCTGAGAGGTCGCAGTCCCGTCACGGTGTCTGTGTGTGATGGCGTACAGCTCCGCATAGTCCGTCTGACGGTTCTCCTGCTGTGCTTTCGTCTCCTGAAACAATTACAAAACAATTAGTATTAATTATGAAATTATGAGCTAAAAGTAAGTGAAGCACTTGAAAAGTTACCAGCTCGCTGTAGGTCACAGCAAAGGTCTTCGATCCTGCTGTGTGGTGGATCGTCTGCTGCGCCCGGATCGCGGCGTTCCTCCGAGCAAGCTCCTGGAAAAAAAAATTAAATGTATTATAATTTAAAATTAAATACAAAATAAATTGATATTATAATTTAATATTTAACAATTACAAAATTATATATCAAAAATCTAATAAATACATTACCTGCGCCTCAGGGCTCCTCCTGAACTGGACAAAACGCGCCCAGTCGTTCGGCGGCACGCCGTCCGGGACGCTCTCCTGCAGCTGCTCCAGAGGCATCGTCCCGTCCCCATCCACGCTGTGGAAGAGACGGTTCCTCCTGTTCCTCCAGGCGTCGCCCATCTTCACGAGGGCGTACCTCTTCCGGTTGGCCCGGACGGCAAACCGCAGCTGAAAAAAATACATTTAAATATCAATAATTATAAAAACCATAATTTAAAACAAATAATTAATTATGAAATTAATTAAAAAAATATTAATTAAATAGTTTTAATTACCTGAACCGCCTCCTCCCAAGCCTGGTCCTTCGGCCCCTTCGGAATGTGCTTCCACGTCTGGAAGTGAAGGGGGAACCGCATCCAATTCGATCCCAGGTCGCTCAGGAAGCGGTTGAGCAGGTGACCCCCATTGTGGATCGGCTGGTCAGTGCCCTCATTCCACGGCACTACAACTCGCAGGGACCGGTCCATGCTGTTCAGACCGGTCACATCCAGCCTCCTCGTCGACACGTTCCCCTGCTCATCTGCACAGTTGACCGCACGTTAGATAAATTATAATTCAAAGTTAAAAAGTTAAAAAATTAAAAAATTAAAAAATTAAATAATTTACCTTCGACCTGCACCTCAAACCCAGTGGACCGCGAAGACGACCCTCGTGGGTTGTTCTGCTCCCGAGCCTCTTCCTCATCGAGGAACTGCTCCATCTCCCTGAACCCACTAATCGGGATCTCGAACTCCTCCTCGTTGAGGAAGTCCTCAACGCTAATCTCTGGCACGTCCAACTCAGGCACCTCAGCTGAGGTCGTCGCCTGTGGGATCGTCTGCGGTTCCTGTGGAGGGATGGGCTGAGATGCCTCGGTAGCCCTGCCTGCGCGCTGCCCCCTCCCTCTGCCCGGGGCCCGGCTGCTGCCGCCCCGTAAATTCGGTCTGGGGACCTCAGGGGCCTTCCCCTTCCCCTTATCCTGTCCTGAAGCCATATCAACTGTACAAATTAAAAAAAAAAATTAGTCACATTATTATGCAAAAATATAATAAAAATACAAATATAAATAAAATACGTGTTATATACGTACCTCAAGTGTAAATACTGCGGAATACTGACCAAAAACTCCTATAGAGACGTCTGAACGCTCAAATCTCGAAGAAATCACTCAGAGAAACCTCAGGAAACAAAATGAGCAAACGGAGAAATGAAGGAGGTGGGGGGTTTAAATAGACCACACATTAGTAGCGGTTATTGTAAATAACCGCTACTCTAACCGCTACAAATAATTAAATTTGTAGCGGTTCTACAATAACCGCTACAAATCTTCACAACGGTTGAAATTCTGTAGCGGTTATTGCCCAGAACCGCTACAAATTTGGAGTCTCTTGAAATTCTGTAGCGGTTTTAAGTAAAAACCGCTACAAAATTCTGACCTTTGGTATTTTGTAGCGGTTTATGTGCATTAACCGCTACAAAATAACCGCTACAAGTTTTGGCGGGAAATTCGCGCCAAATTTGTAGCGGTTTATTATAGGAAACCGCTACAAATATTCTTGCTGCTACAAATTGGTAGCGGTTTAGGTAAAAACCGCTACAAATACTATAATTTGTAGCGGTTATATTAAACCGCTACAAGTGCACCGCTACGAAATACCTTTTTTTTTGTAGTGGGGCTCCATCTTCAAATGTTGACCCTGTTGCTCCTAGTGCATTTACTTTACTTCCTACAGCTCCACCTCCTAATGTCTCAGTACCTAGGGAGTTGAATGATATAGTTGATGCTTGTTTTAATTATAATAATTATTAGTTTACTAGTTGAATGTGGGAATATTTTGGTATATATTTTGGGACTATGATGAATATTTTGGGATTATAGGTTATAGGTTTAGTTTATGATGAATATTCTGGGATTACCGATTACAGCAGGTGTCATTTGGTGGTATATATATATGATATAGTCATGTCACTTTGTCAAGGAAATTGTAAAAAAAATTTGTTAACTATATGATTGTTTTGCTATTTTCAGTATTTTGTTTACATTTTGAGTTTGAATATATAGTATTCATAATTTGGATGGTGTAATGATAAATGACATTATTTTTTATTTTTTTAACCCCTCATCGGTCTGAGCCCGAGTTGACTCCGATCTAATTCACTGACCCTTAAACCAGTATTCCAATCGATTCAGTGACCGATTCAAGTTTAATTACCTTGGGTGATACTATCGTTCTCCATTTCTTTTAAATCCCACTCTTTAATTTTTTTTCTTTCTCTGCCCTATTTTTCCCAATGCCTAACAGACCAGGAAAAGCTGAGGTCAAAGCACGTGACTTTGTTGAAACCTGCCCCAAGTGATAGCCTTCCTCTCATCTCAGCATGTATACTTGGAATTTAGGAAAGGGCACTTTGAAACCCAATAAAAAAATAATGAGACTTTAATTTATTAAATTGTTAGTAATATCTCAATTAAGTCTGGCTGAAAAAGGTCAGTAATATCTCAATTAAGAACTTTCGTATTCTGCTAGTATTTTAAAAAAAAAGATATTTAACAGAATTGTCGCTTACACAAAAAAATTGAAAATTCTGGAAAATTAAGTTAGAAATCTCAAAAATCCAAATTAAAATTTTTAAAAGCTTCAATTAGAATTGTTTTCAATCAACATGTTTTTACATATTTATTTTTAACCATAAAAATGTAAAATTTAAGTTATAAATAATAATGTACATGATTGAAAAATGCAGGACGAAAATATAAGAAAAAATTATTTGACCGAATGCGATTTCAACCAATAAGATTGTGTGACGATTTTCATCTTGTAATTTGCGAGCATTTTTGTTAATTGAATTTTTTTTATTTAAAAAATCAGTAAAAGACCAAAATTCTTAATTAACAATTAAAAATTTGAAACTATTAAAAGTTAAAATCTAGTTAAGAGATTCGTTTTGATTTTAAATATTAAATTTTTATCTCATTTTTATTTTTTAAAATATTTATTAATATAAGTTAATAACAACACTTTAGAAGAATTATCATAGGATTTTTCTAAAGTCAGAAAGCCAATGGGAAGTCATGTGGCTGTGGGACCAAACAATGAATATGGTACAAAATAATACTCTTTTAGTTTTATTTATAAAAAATGGTTAACTAATAAAAGAGTGTTATTTTGTACCATATTCATTATTTGGTCCCACAGCCACATGACTCCCCATTGGCTTTCTGACTTGCTCGTTCCTATTAGTCAAGGGCATCATTAGAGCATGGCAGATTCTCTTGCTTTCATTTATTAATTGCAACCAAGGTAATTAAACTTGAATCGGTTAGTGAATCAGTCGGGGTATTGGGTCAAGGGTTAGTGGGTCAGACTGAAATCAAACCGGAGCTAAACCGGGACCAAACCGGTGAGAAATGAAATATTTTAGACTTATAGTATGAAATTTTAAAGGAAAAATGTTTTAAAAAAAAATAAAAAATCTGACCCGGACCGGGTCACCAGACCGGACCGGTTTAGAGGCCGGGTCGCTGGTTTCCGATCCGGTTCGACCGGTCCGGGTTAGATAATCCTGATTGCAATACTATCTGACGGTAAGTTGCATTGACTAATCGGCTGACTTATTGTGATACATTATCTCTACCGTCAACATTTAAATTATTTATTTTGAAATACTCTTTCTCCAAAATTCGCCACTTGTTGGCACCCCATTACTTGATCCAAATTTCTACTAGTATAAAATATCAAGCTCCTGAGTTTGCGTAATACAGGGGGAAACTGGAATAGTAAACACGAATTAATTGTAATTCATGTTACGTTAATGGGTTAATATAATATTTAATTTAGGGTTTATAAATTAGTACCTAAAGAGTGCATGGTCCCAGCGGCCTGGGGCCATTGTTGGTTCGGTGTGTCAAACCTGTCGGCGGTGCTTTTATTATCTCCCAAAAGATGAGGAGGAATAAACTCAATCCATTGGTGACTCGCGTGGCATGCAACGATTCTAACACGATATCTGCCACCTACACATATTTTACAGAATGCTACTATTCATGACACATAAAGAGCATAACGTGTTTAATTCTGATATGCTAATGTCTTAAAAATCACACACATACATGCATCTACATACGTATGTTTATATATTATTGCATGAGAGAAATTGTCAAATTCTGCTACGGTTTATTAAATGGATAAGGCTTACCAAAACCGCGATTAGGGGTGTTCAAATTTTGGGATGGGATCAGGATCAGCCATTCTCGGTTATCGTTTCGGGGGTGGTCGGGATTGGGATGTCATTCCCGGTCCCAGTCTTGGTCCCGGGAAATTTCCGGGACAACCGGGACCGGGATCATGAATTTCCGGTTTTAATAATATAATTATATTAATTAAATTTTTTATAATATAGTGTTTAAAGTGATTATTTAACACCTAATAAGATCATAAAAATCACACAAATTGAGCTAAAATTGAAGAATAACATATTATTATTATTAATATTATTATCACATTCATCATTTTTGTTATTATCTTTATACATTATATAGTTAGGATTTGTATCACGATATATACGATTTAACTCTAACTAAATATGTGATATACATTTTATCAAATAATAACTTAATTTATGGGATAAAAATATAAAAATAAAATAATAACATATTTTTTAAGAAAAAAAGGAAAAAAAACTGGGACCGGGAATTCCCGGGATCACAAGGTGTGATCCCAGTCCTGGTCCCAATTTTCCCAATCCCGGTCCTGACCTGGACGGGAAATTCTCGGGATAAAATATCTGGGATTGGAATACTTTGAACACCCCTAATTACGATATCAAAATATATACAAACCAAGCAGGGCAAAAATCGTATTGTTGTTATTTGGCTAGTCCAGATCAAATACCGAATATACCAAGTGAAATAGATGTTGGGTAACCCGTCAATTTTTACTTGTTATTAGATTCCAGGCCAGCATACAGTATTTTTAAAATTTTTTGCCCATGACAAAGGAGCCCATATTAAAATATTGCTAGAGAAAATTTCAATTCTTAACTGCAATCCGTTGATTCAATACCTCTGCTGGGCTGCTGCAAAATATTCAGCTTTCTGTCGGTTGAATTTTGTCGGCACGTGATTGTCACGGACCAGCCAATATATCTCGTGTTCGCGGCATCAAACTTGTTTCTACAGCGTCTTCGTTTCTGCTTCAGGTGCCTTCGGGGCAAGAGCAGCGTGGAAATTTCTCCAGAGTTCTGAGACCAGGATTTGTCGTCCTTTTCAAGAACTCTGCGCGCGTGCGTTACTCTTGCCGCATCTCTTTCCATTTCTATTCCCAATGGCTTCTTTTGCAGGATAACCGAATCGGAAATCGTCAGGTGAAATCCGGTGAGTTTGTTTCTTCCCCTCACCACATGGTCGCATTGTGATGCCTTTCATTGTGTGGTATCTCCAATTCTTGTTCGTGAAACGTTTCTTGTGTTTGATTTGATTTATATATCATGTTGAGGCTCATTCTGAATGAATTCACAGGAGGGACGGGAAGGAAAGGAAAAAAATAAAGAGTATTTGCGAGTTTTGTGGATTACTCATCCGGCTCATATTTCTATATTATTAATTTGTTAATTAGTTTTTCTGGTTCTTGAGCTGTTCTTGTTGCTTTGGTTCCCATTGAAAGGAGAACTGGAAAAGAGAACGGTTTCATAGGTCTATAAACTTATCTGTTGAAACTTGAATATTTGAGGAACTGGGAATTTTTGTGATGCTGGCTGGCCTTTATTCTACCTATAATCTTTCGTCTTGGTAGTTTTTTTTTTGGTGACGGGAAAAGAAATCTGACTTGAGAGCCAAGTTTTTATCTGCATTTATTAATCTATTTATTATTATTATCTGGCTTTAGTGCAGAACAGTTTTTTTTTTGGCCCAAGAAGTGCAGAACTGTTTTTTAACCTTTATTTTTTCCCTTCTCTTAAGTTAGGCTCCTTTAATGACCGCGCGAACTTGGTTCTTTTTGCGGTCATATCCATCATTTCTCAATCATTAAATTTTACTCTGGTGTTCAATTGTGGAGTTTTGTGCCCGTGGTTTTCGCTTTTCTTCCTTTCTCCGTTTTATGCTTTTAAAGTCTTTTTGCACCCCGTTTTTGCTAAGACCACATGCGTCATGAGATTGATTTATTTACTATTTATTTCACATTCTTGTGTTTGAATTTTGGTTAACCTTTCATCCAAATATTTAGTTATTAATAGGATACAATAGTGCTGTGCTATTGACCTCACCTATTGGGATGGCGCTTGTTGTTGCCCTGTGTTTGAATTTGAATTTCATATTGCAAGACTAAGCTGGCCTTTTCGTTTCTTAAAGCCGCTAATCAGGTACTGTGCTGCCTGCTCTTCATCCAAAAATGGGCTGTTTCTCCTCTAAGGAAGCAAGTAAGAGAAAGTATCCTATGAGAGAGGACCCTTCAGTTCTTGCATCAGAAACAGCATGTAAGTTGATAAAGCTTTTTTTGATAGAATCAATGAAT
Organism: Inga oerstediana; assembly: GCA_963210345.1. NCBI lineage: Eukaryota > Viridiplantae > Streptophyta > Magnoliopsida > Fabales > Fabaceae > Inga > Inga oerstediana. The sequence continues at coordinate 60,009,393 of OY723409.1, forward strand.
GCTATATTAAATTATTAATTGCTGGATTATTAGATCGGATTTGCTGATACTGTTTTGTTGAGTTACAAGGGCTCAGGTTAATCGGCTTCTCTGCTGCATGCTGTGAATAAGCTCTTCTTCCAGCAGAATGAATCTTAAAAATCATAATAATGATAATTACGATATTCTATTAGGTCTTTCAACCACTTAATGTTTTGTCAATGTTACTAGTACAATTTAAAGCACAAAGTTTATCCCAAAAGACTAGTTCATGAAGTATCACATGTCACCTCAGTTTAGCTTGTATGTTGCCTCCTCTGCATCTTGGCCTCGCACAATGAGAGTACTGATGCTCTAAGTATAAATTTAGAGGGAGAACTTATCCCAAAAAATAGTCTATTGGATGAATATATAACTCTTCAGCTTAGAAGCCCCACTTTTGAAGGACCCTCCAATATTAGACTTATAACACTCACTATGGAGCTTTTGGCAAGAAGAATAAGGATTACTATTTGACTTTCCATCTCAGGCACCAAAGGGGGTGGGTGCTGTGTTTTTGGTGCTGTCCCCTGCTGCCCCGTCAATATTGGGGCCTTCTTAAGTGTTTTTTTTTTGTTCTTTTTTACCATGAGATTCTATATAAAATGAGTGACATTTTGATATATTATGGGTAAAAAATGGAGATGTTTTTAATTTTTTATGATTTTTTAAAGATATTTCAGAAAAATAGTACTCCCTCCGGTGCACTACAAACTATATCCTATATTTAGGACCGGAGGTAGTACTTTTTTTTTACTTTAAATACTGAATCTTTGAAAAATCATAAAAAATTGAAAACATCTCCATTTTTTATCCATAATATATCAAAATGTCACTCATTTTATGTAGAATCTAATGGTAAAAAGGAACACGAAAAAAACACTTGGGAAGGCCCCCCATATTAACAGGACAGCACCAAAGACACAACACCTACCCCCTCTTGGCACCTCAGGCACCCTCAATTTCATTGAGCAAGCTTTAACTAACCAAGAAAAAAAAGCGAGTTTTGTCGGGTTATTGTCTCTTTACCTGTTCACTAAAGGATGTTACAACAATGCCTGAACGTCATCTATTTTTATTGAGAACGTTTATCCACATCCATGTTAAGCATATCTGTGATTAAATGCCTGTGTTTGTGCTTACGTGGTGTGGAAAATACATGTTAAATTTGTGGCTAAAACTTGTGTGCCAATTTGTGGTTTCTCAGTCAGTGTGAGCGAGGTTGAAGCACTGTTTGAGCTTTTTAAGAGCATCAGCAGTTCAGTCGTTGATGATGGATTAATCAGCAAGGTACCATATAATATACGCATTTTTCCTCCAATCATCCATTAAGTTTGTATTATTAGTCTGGGCTGTTTTTATCTCTGTTTGTTTTCTCGAGTTTGTGTTGTATGTAGCATCATGAGAATGTGGTAAATTCCTTTTGCTTGCGTATTTTGTTAAGTAGAATTTTGGTCATTCACTTGCTTGCAGTTTAACTTCTTAGAATCCTTAGGTTAATCTATAGTATGTACTATGTTTTCTGAGTCATAAGATGGGATTGGTTAACTTTGCTATGACTTTTTTTTTGGTTCTTCAAACATTACAATATGTTTTCATTTCGTAATTATCATACTTCTTTCTCTGCAGGAAGAGTTTAACTTGGCAATTTTCGACAATAAAAAGAAGGATAATCTCTTTGCCGGTCGGGTACGATAAGATTCCTTGACATTCTTGAAAACATTGCTGCAATTTTATTAGATCACGCAGTGGCTCCATTTATTTATTTGCCTTTTTATTGCTTGTATCTATATTAATATCATACTCGTTCTGCACGCAGATCTTTGATATGTTTGATGTTAAGAAGAAGGGAGCCATTGATTTTGGCGATTTTGTTAGATCACTCAGCGTCTTCCACCCAAAAGCATCACTACAAGACAAGATAGATTGTAAGTTGAAGATCAATTCCTTCGATATAGATTTATGGATCATCCTCAATCAGATGTTGTGATTTTGCATGTACTGATGTGTAATGTTTGGGAATTTCTTGCAGTCTCATTTAGGCTTTACGATTTGCACAATACTGGTTTTATAGAGCGCCAAGTGGTAAGATCAAAATATATTTTTTCGATGCAATGGCGTTCTTATATTAGTCTCTAGATTGATAGTGACAGTGACCAATTTATTCTGAATGTAACTATTTTTCCATACATGTGCCAGGTCAAACAAATGTTAATTGCTTTTCTTTCAGAATCTGAAACGAAGTTGGCCGATGATGCATTAGAAAAAATTCTTGATAAGGTGAACTGCCTTTGTTCAAATCCTAGATTATAGAAATTAGCAGTCAAAGAAATTGAAAACTGAGCTATATTCTGCTGGAGCTATATTCTAAAAAGCATAGGGTATTCATGTCAAGATAAGAAATAAAAAGATTAAATTGCTGCAAACCTCTTTTACTTCCTGTAGTGAGCATCACAAGATTAAAGGTTTAAACATGACATTGTGTTCTTGTGGTCAGACTTTCTTGGATGCTGATATAAATCAAGATGGGAAAATAGACAAGTTCGAATGGGAAAACTTGGTTTCCAAGAACCCGTCGCTACTAAAAGTCATGACCCTACCCTACCTGAGGTATGTCCATGTGTAAAACTGTTTGTATTGTAAATTATTTGAACTACCTTCGGCTTTGCTCAGATCATGTAATTGTGAAATGAATGCAGGGACATAACAACCACGTTCCCAAGCTTTATTTTTAATTCCAGGGTCGACGAAATCACAAAGTGAGAACATATCTATTTAGTTGATGCAGTTAGCTAGGAGCCATATTAGGAGTAGTTTTGTCTCCCAAGAGAAGTTCAAGGTCACTGCATATGGTCTAGTGATGAAGATTTAAATGAGGATTTCCATTGAAACCCCTCTTCCGTCCTGTACGGCTGTACCAGATTCATTTTTTAGGAGGGATTAGTACTGTGGCTTACACTGTTTATTGTATTTGTACAGTGTGTTGTAACCGTCTAATTAGTACTTCCTATAGATAAAATTGCTTCTTCTTCTTCTTCTTTTTTATAATAAAAGGGAAAAAAAGAAAAGTACCAACAAGCTGTTGGTTGAGGTGGTAAGGGGCCTCACCCCATGTGGGGGAGAACACAAATTTAAATCTTAGGAAGCGCACTTGTTGGGAGAAGTGAGAGCTCTTTACCCTCTAAGCCTTGTGGGGAAAATCTTGATCAAATAAAAAAAAAAAAAAAAGAAAAAAAAGAAAAGTGACAATTCAGTATTTTATCCAGATGGATATTAGTTCAATTTACTCTTATATTTTTTTTTTTGCCATCTTACTCTTATATTCATTGATAGGTGGATAAAGAAATACTTTTCTTTTCTCAAAATGTCTTCCCTTTTCACTTTCTTTCCTAGTCTGACATCTCATTCTCATACTTCAAAAATCAAAATACGCATACAGCCATTTATTCAAGTTGGATCATATCATCTTCATCCTCATGTTGTTGGATTGGTTTTTATATTTATGTGTTTTTTTTAAAAGAAATAGGTTAAGATCTAAACGTGCTCCCCATTATCCGTTTTAACTGGTCTATTTATGTCCTAGGGCTTGTAGGTATATTTTTATCTTAAAAGCAAATTAAGTTATTCAGTGTTTAAATACTCAATCTTACACGATTTAATTGAATTAAGGTCTATTTTAAATTTCTTATGTCTAAGTTCCTTTAGCATATTAAAATAGTCCAAATCAGATTTTCTTTTGTTTTAGGATATCAAGTATATAATTAAATCAACAAATATAATGTTAAAGCAATTAACGTTAAAAAAAATCATCCACTAATCATAATCAAATTAAATAATCCAAAACGAATATTTAACTAAATAAATTGAACATTTTCATGATCAAAATAAGAGCAACCAAACATAAAATAAAAGGATAAAGGAAAGGAAAACCTAATAATCAATGCGGAATTTTTATCAACGTTGTTTCGCATCTTGGAACCTTTATCTCCCTCAATATATATATATATATATATATAGACTTTTCTAGTTTTCCTCTTTCTATCGCAATAATATATATATAGATATATAAAGTAGTATATAAGTAGATTTATATCAAAATTTCTTTTTATCTATCCTATAATTGATTAATGGGAAGAAGAATATATATAAAAGATAATTAGAAAGGTATAAAATATTAATAAATATAACTAAATATATTCTAAAATATATACCTATTTAACTATAAAATATTACCTCTAGTTCTTAATATAAAGTCAATTGACTTTTGTTGAAGAGATTAAAGAAGCTAAATAAGTTAGATTAAAGTATTTATATTTATCGTTTTTTTAAAAATTAATTTATTAGATTTATAAATTATAATATAATCCAATAATACATAACATATATCATACTTTATTTTGCTTCCTTATACATAAAATCAACTAACTTTTATATTAAATACCTCGTTTAATATATAATTATCACTAGGCTGCTTTTTTCTTTTGGTAAAGCCCGCTACTAAGGTACTGTGCTGCCAGCCCCTCATCCAAGAATGGGTTTTCTCCTCTAAGGAAGTAAAGAGAAAGTCTTGTATGAGAGAGGATTTAGTTCTTGCATCAAAGACAGCTTGTAAGTCGATAAAGCTTTTTTTTATAGAATCATTGAATGCTGTATTAATTGCTGAATTATTAGATGGGATTTGCTGATACTGTCTTATTGAGTTAGTGAATATACTCTTCTTCCAGCCTAATGAATCTTAAAAATCATAATAATGATAATTAGTATTAGGTTTTTCAATCCCTTGATCTTTTCTCATGAGAAAGTTTATCCTTCATGAACTATCACATGTTACCTTAGTTTAGCTTGTATATTGCCTTCTCTGTATCTTGGCCTCACCCAATAAAAGGTTCTGAGTATAAATTTGTAGGGAGAAGTTATGCCAGAAAGTATTCTATTATTAGATGAATATAACTCTTAAGCTTATAAGCCCCACCTTTGAAGAACCTCCAATAATACTTATAACACTTTGATATGGAAATACTGAGAATAATAAGAATATGAAAACGTTATTTTGTTAGTTTGTTAGTATTATGTTAGGGGCACTCGGATACGTTAGGGGGCACTCGGCTGTGTTGGAATAGCGTTTCGGAGCCCAATAAGCCCGATTTTGGGGCAAAAAGCCCAATTCAAAATGCACCAAGTTTTGGCTGTGTTTGGCACAGCGTTTTACCAAAAAAAAAAAGCCTAAAAACGCAACTTATTAAATAAGCTCAAGACACTCACTTTTTTTTGAAATAAGCTGCAGCTTATTTTTGTACACAGATTTTGGGCCCCACCTGCGTGCCTCGTTACCCACCCCTTGTCCACACATCTTCTTCTATTTAATTCTACACCTTTTTCGTACGGAAAAAAAAATTAAATATTGATTGTAACATTAAATTTTGAGTTAAAGTGTAAATATATTCAGTAAGTTTTTAATTAGGAATAATGTTGTCCTAATTTTTTTTTGGTTCAAAGTATCTTGAAAGTGTTAAAATAAAATAATATTATAAATAATATTATCCATTACCTATAAAAATATAATAATCTTCAACCCGTATGAATCATATTCGTAACATGATTAGAGATCGATTTATACGGGACATGTGATCTAATTAGTTATGTAATATTTTTATGTGAAATTGTATATTTTGGCATCACATTTTCTAACTTCAATTTTCTACTAATTTTTAATTTTAAATATCTTATTTTGTTATAATTAACACAAAAGCAATAATGTAATTACCAATCCAAACATGTTTTGACTTATGAAAAAACACTTATTCAATCGCTCATCCAAACATAAATCACATTACAAAAATTGAATTTTTTATTAAGTCATTTTTAATAAGTCAGAATCATAATAAGTCATTTTTCCTATCGCTATCCCAAACACACACCATATCAAGTGGTATCATGGCGCACGTTCCTCTGCCCAGTTCACTACTCTTCTTCTTTCAACCTTTATATCCCATACTCAATCTCATAACCAAAAAAAAAAATGGAAGGAAGCCTTTAGACGTTTGAACTTTTTTTTTTTTGAATTACTAGGACAAGAGATAACTCTTGAAATGTGTCATGTTAACACTACAAACCAAAAGAGGTGATAATGCATCAATCAATTTAACCTAGATCAACTAACATTTGAGCCAAACACCAATTTGGTGGCACATGTATTAGGCACAGCTCAGTATTCGCCTCCTGCGCCATTTTAGCCAAATAATCTGCACATTTCAACGCTTCCCTGTTTGTGTGAAGTATCTCTATATCCCAACCAGAATAAATTAACGATCTAATCTCAATGATCTCCTGGGCCAATGGATGAAACGCCCCATGTCCTGATATCAGTAGTTGAATAGCCTCTAAAGAATCTGAGTGTAGCTTTAATTTTGTGAGTTTCAGCTGTTTACAGATTTGCATACCTGCCTTAATTGCTTGTAACTCCGCTGCAGTAACAGAGGTGTAGCCAATTTTCTGTTGGAAGCCTGTCATCCACATCCCGTTGCTATCTCGGACAATGCCACCACACGCAGCAGTATTATGGTTATTAACCGAACCATCTACATCGACCCGAACATAGCCAGAAGGGGGAACACTCCACTTGACGTCTTCTCTATCAGGAATCTGGAAGATCCGATGTTTCAATCTTCCTTGTTCTACGCCTTCCATCAGCTGGTGAAGACAGCTTTGAACGATGCTACGTGGTTGATCAGCAATACCCTCAAAGGACTTCTTGCATCTATTCTTCCATATGAGCCAGCAAGCCGAACCAAAAATCCGCAACCAAGGCCAGTTTTTGACTTTCCTGCTACCTGGTTCTTGTTTGCTATTCCACCGTATCCATTCCTGCATATTACCACTAAAAAAAGTACTATAATATATAGGGTCAATTAAATCTTGCCACACCGTATAAGCAGCCTCGCAGTCTCTCAGTGTATGTAATATTGATTCCTCACCGAGACACTCAAATGGACAATCACCATGAACACTTAACCCTCGCAATTTACGAATAGAATTGGTAGGTAATCTTCCATGAAAAGCTTGCCACATGAAAAACTTGGCTCTTTCTGGAATTGGCCAACGCCAGATTTGTTGCCAGAGAGGTTCTTTTATTGACACATTAGTCCTCCCTAACATCTTGTATGCTGATCTGACACTGAAATTTCCATCATTTGACGCCTTCCAGTAGAACAGGTCCTCCCCTTCTGTCGTTGGAGGTTTCACCATCTTGATTTTCTCAATCACCCATTCTGGTAAAAATAGTCTCCACTTCATGATATCCCAAGAGCCATTTGGGGATACAAATGCTCTCACCGATTCCTCATGACTAACCCAGTCTGAATTCTTATCTACATATTGAATTAAGGGTTGTTCCAGCGGGGACCATGTTTCCCACCAAGCATTTGTGGTCCTACCACTTTTGAGTTTACTTCCCAATTCCTTTTTAAACTTACCCCAAACATTGATTATTGCACTCCAAACTGCTGATTGATTCTTCTTCTTGTTTATCGTAGGGATTTTCTCTGTTCCACATGCATATTTACTCTTCAAGCATCTAACCCAGAGGGCATCAGGCTTAGTCAGGAGACCCCAGCACAACTTCATTATGAAAGCTTTGTTTTGGGTAGCTAGATCTTTAATTCCAAGCCCCCCTCATCTTTATCTGCTTTAATAGTTTCCCAGGGTATTAGGTGAAGTTTCCTAGCTCCTAGACCTTGGCTCCAGAAGAATTCTCTACTAAGCTTTTCGATGTCTTTCAGAACTCCTATAGGAATGAGGAGTGTTTGCATTTGATAGGAAGGAAGTGAAGACAAGACCGACTTTATCAGTACTGATTTACCCGCCATACTCAAATGTTTCCCTTTCCACCCTGAGAGCTTTTTCTTCACCTTATCAATTAGAGGAGCGAACGTCATCTTTACCATTCTCTTGTGTAACAGCGGTACTCCGAGATACTTCCCAAGATCAGGAGTGATACCAATCCCTAGGATCTGACTGAATTCAAGAGCCCTGTTAAAGTTCACATTATGGGATACAAAACATTTAGATTTTGGGAAGCTGATTTTGTGACCTGAAACACTGCAAAACATAGTCATGATATTCCTGACACGTTCTATTTGGCCTCTAGATGCTTCACAGAATAGTATGAGATCGTCCGCAAAAAATAAATGAGAGATTGCAGGACCATGAGTACACATCTTTAGAGGTTTCCATCTCCCAGCCTCCACTTCCCGGTTAATGATTTGTCCAAGTCTATCCATACATAATACAAAAAGATATGGACTTAGAGGATCTCCTTGCCTAATTCCTCTGGAGGGGCAAAATGAATCTGAAAGATCGCCATTCCAGCTTACTTTCATTGAGGCTGAAGAAATACACTTCATAATAAGTTGAACAAAATGATCCTGAAATCCCAAGCTATGAAGATTGAATTTGATAAAGCCCCAATCCAATCTATCATAAGCCTTCTCCATATCCACTTTAATAGCAATATATTTCCTACCTCTTTTTTTTGTTCTCATCGTATGAATGGCCTCCTGGGCAAGAATGATATTATCACAACTTTGTCGGCCACTGATAAAACTGCACTGAGCTGGATGGATCAGAAATGACATGATTTTTTTCAGCCTATTTGTTAGGACCTTGCTGAGAATCTTGAAACATACATTACACAATGTAATGGGTCGAAAATCCTTAATGGATATAGGACCATCTACTTTAGAGATTAGCACAATGTTTGTATGATTTACCTCCTTGATTTTATCTGGGTTGCTCACCATTTCAGAAATCAGATCACAAATATTAGATCCAATTACCTCCCATTGAGATTGGAAAAAGTGAGGATTTAATCCGTCAGGACCCGGAGCTTTAAAGGCACCCATTTCAAAAGCTGAATTCTTGATTTCAATGGTTGTTATATCTCTTTGAATGACATCAATTTGAGATTGTTGAAGAGTAGGGAAGGTGGTTGGCCAGTCATGCACCGGGATAACACCCTCATCGCGAGTATACAGATCTTTGAAGTAGTTAAAAGCCAACTCTTTTAAATTCGTTTGATCCGTAACCCACTGACCCTGATCATCTTGTAGTCTTTCAACTCGGTTTCGTTTCCTCTTCACAACCGTGGATGCATGGAAAAACTTAGTATTTTTATCCCCAAACTTTAGCCAGTTGCAACGGGATTTTTGGTACCACAGTAATTCCTCTTGATTCAACACCTTTTGATATTCTCGCCACAGGTTTTTCTCAAGTCGCATCAGTCCTTCGTGAGGATTATTTAGCAAGGCCTTATCAACTCCTTCTAGTCTTCTCATAAGCTCCCTTTTCTTCTTAGGCAAACTGCCAATCACATCCTTGTTCCATTCTGTCGCCTTTTTTTCAAAATCCTTGCACCCTGCTAACCACGATTTCTCCTGCCAAGCCTCTTTAACAATATCAGAGAACCCTTCCTGTAAACACCAGCCTGCTTGGTATTTAAAAGAAAGACTCCTAGCTTGACATTGTTCACCAGTCCCAGATGAAACCACAACAACCCGATGATTTGACTTGAATCTAAGGTGGTGGAAAGCCTTGAAAGCTAGATGAGTCATTTCCCAATTCATGTTGCAGAAAACCCAATCTAACCTTTCTTGCACCTGATTTTTTCCCCATGTAAATTTGTCACCCACAATCGGAACCTCAAGTAAATTACAATCCTCAACACATGCTCGAAATTGTTGGTGATGTAGATAGCTAACAGGGCTGCCACCTTGTTTATCAGATGAATTCAAAAAAGAATTAAAATCACCCAATATCAGCCAAGGATCATGAGTAATACTAGATAGCGCTCTCAGACCTGCCCATAAATCAGTCCTAAGTTCCCTTCTCGGTTCACCATACACAAGGGAGACAAACAGAATCTCACCTGTACTTCTATTGGATAAACGACAATGAAGGATTTAAGTATTGGAAAAAATATATTCTACCAAAATATCTTGCTCATTCCACAGTAACCAAATACCACCCGCAAATCCTGTTGCCTCTTGTAAAGACTCAAGCCCAAAACCCAGTCAACCGAGTTGGGCCTCCCGTTATTGAGTCCAGCAAGCTGTTGAAGTATCTGACTTAGTCTCACTATTTTATTGTAATTTATATTCTGTTGTAACAAACTAAAGCACACAAGTTGAGATCCTATTTTCATGGATCTAACACATTATATTCTGTAACCATTAGTCTATAAATAGATCAATAATAAACAAGGCACTCACGCCATTTTACAAATACAATTCTCAGACTCTAAAATTTAAGTTGGTATCAGAGCCATTTAGGCAAATCGCCATGACAAATTCTGGAGAAGAAAGTTCTGCCAGTGGCACCCCAAGCAGCCACATATCCGCCTCTCTACTTCCCAAAACCAGTGAGAAGAATAATTTCCCTACTCTGACATGTTCTGTCAAGCTGGACAGGACAAACTATTCTGTGTGGCTTACCCATATCCTACCTATCATCAAAGGCTACAAACTTGAAGGTTTCATCAATGGAACCAAGCCATGCCCTCCACAGTTTCTCTCCAACGCAGATCAAACAAAGATCAATCCTGAATTTGAGGATTGGGAGTCTACTGATCAATTACTTTTTGGCTGGCTTCTTAATACAATGACTTTGGAAGTTTCATCTGAAATGACTCATGTGTCTACCTCAGTAGGATTATGGGAAGCTGCGAAACAACTAGCAGGCGCGCAGAACAAATCTCGTCTTGTAATGCTCAGGTCCGAACTTCAGCGTACCAGAAAGGGAGCGCTAAAAATGACCGATTACCTTGCCAAACTAAAAGGTATAAGCGATCAACTAACCTTGGCAGGTAGCCCAATTCCCATGCCTGATTTAATCATTCAGGCACTTGCTGGACTTGACGGTGAATACAACCCTGTGGTTGTGCAACTATCCAGTCAAACTGACCACCTCACCTGGATTGAGCTCCAAACTACTCTCTACACGTTCGAGTCACGTCTTGAACAACTCAATCAATTTGCTCAGCTTTCAGTCAGCAACACTTTTGCTAATATAGCTCGTTCAGAAGGTGTCACAAATCCCAGAAATACCTGGCGAGGTGGACGTTCAAACAGGGGACGCCGTGGCAGAGGAACCTGGAACCGAGGAGGACGCTCCAGCAACCATGACAGTGATGAGGAAGAAAGCCCCAAATGTCAACTGTGTAAAAGGTTTGGCCATATTGTAAAAACTTGTTTTTATCGCTATGATCGATCTTTTGTGCCACCCAGCAGGAGAAGGAACTCCGGTGACAAGAAACCTTCGGGTCCATCCAATGCTGATCTTGACAGTGCATATTTGGCAAGTCCAGAAACAGTAGGAGATGATGCATGGTACCTGGACAGTGGAGCAACAAGTCATGTCACCAATGACCCCAACAAACTAGAAAATTCCACAGATACTAATGGTAAGATTAAAATTACGGTTGGTGATGGTCACAAACTTGGTGTTTTAAAAATTGGCTCCTCCACTGTTAAGAATATACCAAATAAACAAGTTAAACTTCACAATGTTCTTTTTACTCCTGAAATAAAGAAAAATCTGTTAAGTGTGTACAAAGTGGCTCTTGACAACAATGCTGATGTGATTTTTAATGCTAGTGGTGTTTGTGTGAAGGCTCAGGGAACAGGGGAGACTCTGCTCACGGGAAAACCAAGTGATGGTATGTTCCGAGTTGGCAAACAACAAAGAAATGATGCCACTAATCTAGTCCTTGTTGCAGATCAAGCTGTCAGTCAAACCAGAAATAACCATGTCTCTAGTAAAAGCCTTTGGCATTATAGACTTGGTCACCCTAGTGATCGAATATTAGATAAAATAATACATGATTGTAGCTTGAAAGTTGATAACAAAGATAAGAATAAAGACAAGTTTTGTGAATCATGTAAGTTTGGCAAGTCTCATTTACTTCCTTTTAAAAACTCAAGTTCCCAAGCTTCTAGACCACTAGAATTAATACACACTGATCTATGGGGACCGTCCCCTCTTACATCTATGAATGGTTTTCGCTATTATATACTATTTTTAGATGATTACAGCCGCTATTCATGGATCTACCCTCTTAAAACGAAAGATGAGGCACTGCCCACCTTCCTGAATTTCAAGAAACTTGTGGAGAATCAATTTGACACCAAGATAAAAACCATACAAAGTGATTGGGGTGGTGAATACAGAAGTTTTTCCAACGTCCTAAATGAATCAGGTATACATTTCAGGCACTCCTGCCCTCACACTTCTGCACAAAATGGTCGAGCCGAAAGAAAGCACCGACACATTGTTGAAACTGGTCTTACATTACTCGCTCAAGCTAAAATGCCACTTTTTTACTGGTGGGAAGCATTTCACACTGCTACTGAACTTATTAACAGATTACCTACAAGTGTCCTGGATGGTGCCTCTCCATATTCTCAATTATTTGAAAAACAACCAGACTATAATACTCTCAAGGTGTTCGGTACAGCCTGCTACCCATGCTTACGGCCATATAATGACCACAAAATGCAATTCAGGTCTACCAAATGTGTGTTCCTAGGCTATAGCAACTCTCACAAAGGCTACAAGTGTATGAACTCAACAGGTAAGATTTATATCTCTAGACATGTGGTATTTAATGAGTCAGATTTTCCTTTCTCTACAGGTTTTCTAAATAAAAAACAGCCACCTGGAGAAGAAATTCAGCCAGTTACCTTTTTCAAAGCTGCCATCACCAGTCCAAGCCAACCTTGTTCACAGCCACCCAGCCAAGACACCATCTCGGCCACCCATCCAAATGCCACATTGTCACCTAGTGTCCCATCAACAGAACCTGCAACACCAAGAGATTTTTTTAATCAGCAAAACTCTCCACAAACCTCACCATATCCACCTACTTTTACTGACCAATCCTGTTCACAAACAGATCATGTGCCCTCTCTTACCAATATCAATCCCTCTTGTTCAAATCCTAGACCAACAGATATTGTTCCTACCTCTCAGCATCAAATGATAACCCGTAGCAAGGCTGGGATAACCAAACCCAAACTGCCTTTCATTGGACATGTATCCACTCGTTCCCTACAAACCACAGAACCCTCTAGTGTCACTGACGCGCTAATCTGCCCTAATTGGAGGAAGGCCATGGTTGACGAGTACAACGCATTAATCAACAACAAAACATGGCTGCTAGTCCCAAACACCGAGGGAAGAAAAGTAGTTGACTGCAAATGGGTGTTTAAGTTGAAACCAAATCCTGACGGTACAACATTTAAACATAAAGCTCGACTTGTGGCGAAAGGGTTTCAACAAAGTGCAGGGGTTGACTTTGATGAAACTTTCAGCCCTGTTCTCAAAACTGCCACACTCAGATTTGTTCTCACCCTTGCCGTTACGTTTGGATGGAAAATTAGACAAGTTGACATTAACAATGCCTTCTTAAATGGAGACCTACAAGAGCGTGTTCTAATGACACAACCTGAAGGATTCATCTCTAGTAAGTATCCTACGCATGTCTGTGCTCTACAGAAGGCTCTCTATGGCCTAAAACAGGCTCCTCGAGCATGGTTTGACAAACTAAGGTCTACTCTACTCAAGTGGGGTTTTACAAACTCAAAATGTGACACGTCTCTCTTCTTTATCAAAGAAAAATCGTTTGTCATGTTCATCCTAGTCTACGTGGACGACATCATCATCACTAGCAGCTCCAATAGAGCTCTTGAACTTTTCATCAAACACCTCAACTCTAAGTTTACACTAAAGGATCTTGGTCAGCTACATCACTTCCTTGGTATAGAGGCGTTTCGGGATGAGACAGGACTATATTTAAAACAAGAACGCTATATCCTAGATCTACTGGAAAAGTTTGGAATGGGAAACTCTTCCCCTGTACCAACACCCATGGTTGTCAACAAGCATTACTCCAAAACAGAAGGTACACCTATGAAGAATCCAACTATTTTCAGACAAGCGATAGGGGGATTACAGTACCTGATCAACACTCGGCCAGATATCATGTTCTCTGTGAACAAGATGAGTTAGTTCCTTGCGTCTCCCACGGATATTCACTGGAAGGCAGTAAAACGCATCTTCCGGTACTTGAAAGGAACCACTACGCTGTCCCTTCACATCAAGCCAACCACTCATCTCATCTTGCAAGGTTTTTCTGACGCCGACTGGGCCGTGTGTCCTGACGACCGAAGATCCATTGGGGGGTATTGCGTTTACCTCGGAGACTCCCTAATTTCTTGGTCTGCCAAAAAACAACCAGTGGTAGCTCGCTCCAGCGCCGAGTCGGAGTACCGGTCACTGTCAAATCTGTCAACTGAACTTGCCTGGGTTCAGTCGCTCATCGGAGAACTTGGAGTGCATCTCAAACAGCCACCTATCGCGTGGTGCGATAATCTCAGCGCGGCGGCACTAGCGACCAACCCTGTTTTCCACGCTAGATCGAAGCATATTGAGCTCGACATCCACTACGTCAGAGATCGCGTGCTTAACCGACAGCTGGTCGTGCGGTATCTGCCTTCATCGGAACAAATCGCGGACATGTTCACCAAAGCCCTATCTCACACAAAGTTTTGGGCCTTTTGTCACAAGCTAGGCCTTGTACCGTCACCAGGCCCTAGCTTGAGGGGGGCTGTAAAGACTCAAGCCCAAAACCCAGTCAACCGAGTTGGCCTCCCGTTATTGAGTCCAGCAAGCTGTTGAAGTATCTGACTTAGTCTCACTATTTTATTGTAATTTATATTCTGTTGTAACAAACTAAAGCACACAAGTTGAGATCCTATTTTCATGGATCTAACACATTATATTCTGTAACCATTAGTCTATAAATAGATCAATAATAAACAAGGCACTCACGCCATTTTACAAATACAATTCTCAGACTCTAAAATTTAAGTCCTCTACCCTCAACCAGTTACTGAAACCCAACTTTTTCACCACACAATCAGCTCTGGCTCCACTGATACGAGTTTCCAGAAGACCCAACACATTGATCTTGTATTTTTGCACTATTTCTTTGATTAAACGTGGGAAGGATTTACTGCCCGCCCCACGGCAATTCCATGATGCAACTATCATTAGAAAATAATTAGTGAATTCTTAAACAAGAAAGAACTTACTTGTCGGGGGGTTTATCCTCCTGGTTTTTCCTTAATCGAGATCCTTGATGCACATTCTTATCCGTAATTCGCCTATTTCCTTGCGTCCCTCTCATCGGGCTTCTTGATCTCATTCTCTGGTTCCCCTTCATTTTGTTTGAGTCTAGCACGTGTACGTCTTCCGTTTCTTGGTCCAGTCGAACTGGTTCTGGATTCTGTACACTTCCACTTACTACACAGTGTTTTCTTTGCTTTTCACATATTGTTTCTTGCTTTTTGGACTCCCCATGTTGTTTTTGGTCAGCAACTATTTCCCTTGTGCTTTCCGTTGAAACTGAACTGGACCGACTTTGAATTAACATGTGGGCCTTGTCTTTCTCCTTTACTTTGTACATGCTTTTCGTCCCTTGCGCATTAATGGATTGTTGTTTATGTCCCGTACCACCATGGGCCCCAGCCTTGTGTGTTCCTTTCGTTTTCCCATCATACAAGACCAAAGCTTTTTCCCCTGAATTTGATCTGCCCCCTGTGGACATCCTCTGTTCCTCTGACAAATTTTCCTCTTCCTCCCAGTCTGCCATTGCAGCAAATCTTGAGCCGTGGGACCTGACTTCATATTTTCCAATCTTCCTTGCTCCGTGATTTCCGTTAGCTGATGGACCTTTCTGTCCATTGTTTCTCGGCATTCGCATTCTCTGAGTCCTCTGAACTAGCATCCAAGACCCAAACTCTTCTCCTTCTATCGGAACAATTTTTTCCGGTGGCCCTTGTGTTCTTTTTACCGTTGGCACCTGTGTTGAGACATTACTGGTGGAGACTTCAGTATTTATATTCCATGGGCAACTTTCCTTACGGTGACCATATCTACCACACCCAAAGCAAATCATGTTTAAACCTTCATATTCAATATTATACAGAGCAGAGGCTAGAATGATTCTTGGTATCAATTTTTTCTGTAGATCTAATTCCACACAAATTCTGGCATACCTTCCTCTTTCTACCCTTGGCAATTCATCATCCCCACCTTTTAGGGTATGCAGATCAACCTTCAATGACTTCCCAATCATATCTCCTACCCTTGAGATATATTTTTGTGTGTAACAATTCAAAGGTATGTTTGGAATTCTAACCCAAGTAGCAATCTTACCTAACGGATTGTTAAAGGGGTCAAAATATGGATTCCATCTTTGCACTAAAACACTGTGTTTTGCTATCACCCAAGGTCCTTCAAATAATATGCGCTTATACTGAAGAGTCCAAGTTTCCTGATTTGTGAATTTGATAACATAATAATTGTTTGGCAAATCAATTAAATCAAACTCACCAAACTTCCAGATTCTGCATAACATCTCTTTCAGTTTGTGAAAATTGAAACTAGCACCAAGGACAGTGATGATTAACGCATTATTCCAAGGCTCACAGCTTTCATTATACTCCTCGTCAGTCATCGAAACAACTGGATAGAATTTCATCATCCTCCTGATTTCCTCCGATGGTTCTGGCACTCTCCACGTTTGGTCTAGAAGATCAGATAGTAACGGAACTTCTTCCATGGCCGAAGCTCCACAAGCAACCCCATTGAAATCCTCCCGTTTATATCCCATTAACGAATCTTTGTATGAAACCAGTTGCGCATCTGAACTGTCATTCGCCTTCTTTCCCTGATCCTGCTTACTACTCATTCTCAGATCCCCATGATCCTCCTCCATCCTTCGATCAGGCATTACCTCATCTTCTTTAGCATCCTTTCTTGTCTTCTTTGTAGCCACAGTCTCGTCCTGCTCATCCGGTGACCGATCCGGTGGACCTTTCCGAGCGTTGGCGTCTTCCATCAGAACCAAGTTGTCACGATATCCAGTAGTGAGAAAAGCCCACCAAGATGACACGACCAAGAAGATACTCAATAACTCCGTCGCAGTGGCGACGGAGCTCTTCGAAGAAGAACTGCGCCGAGCAGCGGCGGAGTCCCGTGAAGAAGAAACAGAGCCCTAGCAGAGATTCTTTGATCGGGCGCGTGCCTTCAATCGCTCTTTTCTCTATTACCGACTACAAATTATTAATAGACGTTTGAACTTTGAAGAGTAGTGGATAGGGGTGAGCTCTGACACCACTTGATCTCAAGTCATTTATCATAGGTATCTCGAGTCTTATTTATAAGCTTTTCTATCTAACCCCAATGGCCAATAAGCCACTAACAAACTAACAGAATAACGGTTTCATATTCTTATTATATTTCCATATCACACCCACTATAGAGCTCTTGTCAAGAAGAATAAGAATTACTACTAGACTTCCATCTCCAGCAACGTCAATTTCATTGAGCAAGCTTTAACTAACCAAGAAACAAAAGTGAGACCCGGCATATTTGTTGAAAAAGTTTACTTTTGTTACAACAATATCTGAAAATCATTTATTTTTGTTGAAAAAGTTTACTTTATCCACATCCATCTGAAGCATATTTGTGATAAAATACCCATGTGTGGGTGCATGGTGTGGAAAGTACATGTTCACTTTGTAGCTAAAACTTGTGTGCCAATTTGTGGTTTCTCAGTCAGTGTGAGAGAGGTTGAAGCACTATTTGAGCTTTTTAAGAGCATTAGCAGTTCAGTTGTTGATGATGGATTATTCAGCAAGGTACTGTATAACATACGCATTTTTCCTGCAATCATCCTTTAAGTTTGTATTACTAGTTCTGGCTGAATTTATCCCCGTTTGTTTTCTCTAGTTTGTGTTATGGTAATTCCTTTTGCATGCGTATTTTGTTAAGTAGAATTTTGGTCATTCACTTGCTTGCAGTTTAACTTCTTAGAATGCTTATGTTAATCTATGGTACACTATGGTTTTTGAGTCATAAGATGAGATTGGTTATCATATATTTGTGATGCTAGTTGACATGAACCATCTACAAAATGTTGCCCTTTCTATTTTCAGCTGTCTTTTGCATCTTTTAATTTTTTGGTTGCCCACCCGGTTCACCGGAGCTTTGTCCTGATTATATCCGGATCCGACCCGTGTCGCGCACCTGGTTATGGTGGGAGAGTCTCCCAATAAGAATTTTCTGCATACATAAGGCTCGAACCCGAGACCTTGCTTAAGCGGAACCAAGCCGCATCTTTTTATTTGTAGCTTAATCGATGGTTTCTTATTAACTTCATTTATGACCTATTTTTTTGGGTTCTTCAAACATTATAGTACGATAAGATCCTTTAGCATTCTTAGAAACATGGCTGCAATTTTGTTAGATCACTCAGTGTCCTCCGCCCTACAGCATCACTACACGACAAGATAGATTGTAAGTTAAAGATCAATAATTCCTTAAATATAGATTTATGGATCATCCCCAATCAGATGTTGTGATTTTCATGTACTGACAAGGTAATGTTTGTGATTTTCTTGCAGTCTCATTTAGGCTGTACGATTTGCACAATACCGGTTTTATTGAGCGCCAAGTGGTAAGATCAAAATATTTTTTTGTTTTCCTATGCAATATCATTCTTAGGTTAATGTACAAATTTATCCCGAAAATTTTCGTTGAGGAGCAATTTTGTTCTGAAAATTTTTCAAGTTCAATGTCATATCGAAAGTTTCAAAACGTAGTAATATTTCCCCATATCGTTAAAAAATTAATATTGACAGTTAACAAATTACCATTGACAATTAACTTTTTAACGGAAAATGGAAAAATTTCTCCATCTTAATACTTTCGGTAATATTAAACCTTAAAAAACTTCCAAGATAATATATTCTTCATAAAAATTTCTGGGATAAATTTGCATCTTAAACCTATCATTCTTAGTCTCTACATTGTTTTTCTATACATGCGCAGGTCAAACAAATGTTAACTGTTTTTCTTTAAGAATCTGAAACGAAGTTGGCCGATTAACTATTAGAAAAAATTCTTGATAGGGTGAGCAGTCTTTGTTCAAATCCCAGATGGTATAAAATAGCAGTCAAAGAAATTTAAAACTGAGCTATATATATATATATGTTCTTGTGACCAGACTTTCTTGGATGCTGATATAAATCAAGATGTGAAAACAGACAAGTTCGAATGGGAAAACTTGGATTTTAAGATTCCATCGTTGCTAAGGATGTGTTTGATTTGAGGGGAGAGGAGGGGATGGGAGGAAGCCAAAATTTTGACTTTAATTCCTTCTCCTCCCTTTAAATAAAATAAATGATCATTTTTCCTCCTCTCCGTTCTAACAAACCAAATTAGGTAACATACATTCTCCTCCCTCTGCATCCCTCAAACCAAACACATCCTAAGTGAGTGTTTGGCAATTACCCAAATCTAGGTTTCAAACATAGATTTGTGCAAATAGAGATAAAATTCCTCTCACACACCTACCTCGTAAATTGTAAAAGCTATTCTCAAAAGTTAATCCAAACACACACTAATAGTCATGACCCTACCCTACCTGAGGTATGCCAGGTTGTGAAACCCGGACCGGACCGGCCGGGAAACCGGTCCGGTCCGGGTTGGTGTTTTTAATAAAAAAAAAAAAAATTTCCTTTAGAATTTCATACTATAAGTCTAAAATTTTCAATTTTTCACTGGTTTGGTCCCGGTTTAGCTCCGGTTTGGTCCCGGTTTGACCCACTGACCCTTAACCCAGTACCCCGACCGGTTCAATAACCGGTCCGAGTTTTAATACCTTGGAGGTATGTCTTTGTGTTACACTGTTTATATGCTAAATTATTTAGCTTATGGAGTTGGGAGCCGTGTAATTAGGTGTAGCTTTGTCTTCCAAGAAAGTTTAAGGTCACTGCACAAGGTCTGGTGATAAAGATATATGTAAAGTAGTACTCATTTTTGAAGAGGGATAAAGTATTATGGCTTGCACTGTTTATTGTATTTGTATGGTGCGTTGTAACTGAAATTAATCCTTCTTATAGATAAAATGGCTAAACTTGTTCAAAGAGTCCATAGATGAAAAGAAAGGCATATTTTACTTTGTCCTGAATAGTAAAAATCTCGACAAAATTGAATGCAAGTTTTCTTTATTGGTAAATGTAAGTTTTTTTAGTGATTATTTAGAAATTTGATCCCTTTGAAATGAGATATTTGCAAATGTCTCTGTAAAAGATGGAGTGGATAAAAATTAAAAACAAACGAAATTAACTTCAGATCGACGGATGAATGCACTCATCGTTATATTATTTTCTCTATAATATATTTTAGTAGATATGTACCTTAACTTTTTAAAAAAAATATGTATATACACACACCTTAACTTAAACTACTTTCAAACTTTCAACTCATAACATATCAAACTGTGTAAAACGAACTACCTCCGACTTGCACTACGAACGAGTTATTGCTTTAAGGGCGTATGGAAGGGACAAGGTACTCTGTTTTTTTACAAAGCATTAAAATTTGAATCGGGTATTGAACTGGTCGAGGTATTGGGTTAAGGGTTAGTGGGTCAGACCGGGGCCAAACCGGAGTTAAACCGGGACCAAACCGGTAAGAAATTGAAAATTTTAGGTTTATAGTATGAAATTCTAAAGAAAAAATATAATTTTTTTTTAAACAAAATTTGAACCCGGACAGGTTCGCCGGTTTCCGGCCTGACCAGGTGGTCCGGTCTGGGTTCCATAACTTTGGTTTTTTAACAAGTTTTTCAAACAGTAATAAGTTGACGTATATTTAAATTATCATTAATTAATTATAAATATATCAATTATCAATCAATCAAGCTTATTCTTAAAATTATATACTTATCATTAATTAATTATAAATATATCAATTATCAATCAATCAAGCTTATTCTTAAAATTATATACTATCTTTACTTTTTTTAGAGAGATTAAAGAGACTAAATGAGTTATATTAAAATATTTATATTTTTTTTTCTCTAAATTAATTTATCTAATATATAAATTGATATATGATTAAATAAATTATTTAGTTTTCTTAATCTCTAAAAAAAAATCAAATAACTCTTACATTAATAATTAATGATGGGAGGAGTAATTGCCTTGAGGCATGTACTGACTTCAACCAGCTCTGGAGTTTCAACATAAAGTAAGGCAGGATAGCCATGAGAAAATATTTCTATTTCTTGTTCATGGTGTGCATATTTTAATGTAAAGTTAATTTTAGTTTTTTAAGAAAATTTAATTTTCATAGCAAAAAAGTGCAAAAAGACAAATTTGCTTACAGTGACAAACTGCACATCTAAAGTCTCAGTGTGTGTGGACAAATGTTTCATCAAACCTTATTGGGATTCTCCATCAAACATTGATATTGCTTTATAGGAAATCTTGATTTTGCATTTTGATTTTTTTTGATATTTGTATTAGGGTTATCCCAATATCTATTATTTCTGATTTCTGTTTCATTTAAGCAATTTATCCATATGTAACTTGTAATTACAAACGTTGATTGCTTTAATTTCATTTTCTCTATTATAAAAAAAAATTTTACATCTCATATCTTTATAACCTTCTATTTTCAGTTTTAGTTAAAATTTTAATATATGTTTGGATTAGTTTTTAGAAAATAGTTTTTACGATTTATGAGGTAAATATATGAGAAAAGTTTTATCCTAATTTATAAAAAATGATCTTTAAAATGGCTTTTGAAAAATGATTTCAGTGTTGGCCAGATATTTTTTTTTTATTGGTTTTGCCATCGTCACCCAAAGAAATTGGCTTGAATGTAAACTCAAGTTCGAGACGCAGAGTAGCGGTATCGGTACGGGTGACCGATCTTATTCGAGCTCAACTCCCTGCGACGTCCATCAATGCCAAAGCTCTGAAGTATGAACTTCAGAGTGATAAATCCAGAACCTGAAAAACAATACATGAGGGAACTGAAATAATTCTCATTAAAAATGATCAAAGTACTCATACACCAAGTACATATTTATAACAAAGTAACCTGTGAGAACTAGAGACAAACGGTAACAGATCATATGACCTTTATATTCTCACTGACTACTTACAAAATAACACCCTTCCTATTCTATATTAACAAATAACAAACACAAAATATATATTGTCCTTTACAGAATTTACTCAAATATATATTTTGTGTTTGTTATTTGTTAATATAGAATAGGAAGGGTGTTATTTTGTAAGTAGTCAGTGAGAATATAAAGGTCATATGATCTGTTACCGTTTGTCTCTAGTTCTCACATGTTACTTTGTTATAAATATGTACTTGGTGTATGAGTACTTTGATCATTTTTAATGAGAATTATTTCAGTTCCATCATGTATTGTTTTTCGGGTTCTGGATTTATCATGGCATCAGAGCAAAACCGGGTCGGATCTGCATAACCCAGAGTAGTTCACGCAACCCGTTGCAATATCCAGATACACACCGAGACTATACAGCCGGAAAATCAAGAAAAGGAAACTGAAAATAATATACACATCGAAAATCAAGAAGGGGGCAAAGGTCGTGCGTTCCGATCGCGATTCGGCGTCACTGTCCCAGGGGCCACGAACCCTCAAATCTGTGAGTTTCTTGCCTTCGATCTGTCATCTTCACCATGGCTGAACCCAAATCGCCGGCTGATGCTCTCTCTTTCACTCACCCGCTATTCCTCCATCCGTCGGACACCCAAGGCGCCACCATCATTTCCCACGTTCTCACCGGGATTGACAATTACACCGTATGGAGCCGAGCATTGAAGATTGCTCTAAAGGGAAAACACAAGTTGGGCTTTGTCGATGGCACCTGCAGAAAAGATTCTCAACCGAAGGAACTTCAAGACCAGTGGGAGCGATGTGACGCTGTGGTTCTTTCCTGGTTGTTAAATTCAATTTCCAAGGAACTCGCCAGCGGTATCATCTTCTTCGAAAGTTCACATCACGCTTGGACGGATTTGAAGGAAAGATTCGACAAGAAATCAGGTTCTCGCATTTTTGCCTTACACCGTGAAATAAGCTGTCTAAGGCAGAGGTCGAGTTCTATCACCTCCTATTATTCCAAATTGAAGGAGCTGTGGGAAGAACAATCGGCTATTCTTGCTATTCCAACATGCACATGTCCCACGTCAAGAGCCTATGCAGAAGTTGTTCAACAGCAGAAACTTCTGCAATTCCTCATGGGTCTCAACGACTCTTATTCTCAGCCAAGAAGCCAAATCTTGCTTATGCTGCCATTGCCCTCCATAAACGATGCATATGGGATGATCCTCCAAGACGAGACTCAGAAAGCTCTCGCAAGTGGTGAAAGGAATGCACCAACAGAAGGCATCGCCATGATTGCAAAAGGAAGAGGTCGTGGAAGGGGCAAAGGTCGTGGAGACACTGGACTTGAATGCACTCACTGTTTGAAAAAGGGGCATTCACGTGAAAATTGCTTTGAGTTGGTGGGATATCCACCCAACTTCAGAGGATCTAAAGTTAAGCAGTATAAAACTCTCAATAGCAGCGCATCAGGCTCTCTCAGTGATGCTGAGGCACATGCCAACGATGGAAGTACTGCAGCTCCAACGTTCACAAAGGAGCAATATGATCAAACCTTGCAGATGTTGAAGCACTCGACTGAACCCACCGTGCACGCTTTGACTGATACAGGTTTGGCAATTCCCCTTGATTGTATGTCTTCTAATATAAACTGGATTCTAGACTCTGGAGCCACAACCCACATGGTTGGGGATTTGGCTTTATTAGATAGTTATAGAGTTTATAATGGGCCCATTAAATCAATCAGAATACCAGACGGTAGGAGAGTGCCTGTTACTCATATAGGATCTGTTAAGTTGACAGATGGAGTAACTTTAGATGATGTACTATATGCTCCCTTACTTCAGTTTAATCTCATATCAATCTCTAAGGTAACTAAGGAACAAAATTGCTCTATATCCTTTTACCCTGAACTCTGTTTAATGCAGGGCCTTCAGGGTGCGAGGATGAAGATGATTGGTAAACAAATTGGTGGATTATACATGTTGAAAATTCTAAAGAACTGTGACACTGCCAATGTAGCTCTGATACCATGATAAATCCAGAACCCGAAAAACAATAGATGAGGGAACTGAAATAATTCTCATTAAAAATGATCAAAGTACTCATACACCAAGTACATATTTATAACAAAGTAACCTGTGAGAACTAGAGACAAATGGTAACAGGTCATTACTCATATGACCTTTATATTCTCACCGACTACTTACAAAATAACACCCTTCCTATTCTATATTAACAAATAACAAACACAAAATATATATTGTCCTTTACAGAATTTACTCAAATATCCCTAATTATATTCTAAGTTCTAAGACAGAGTCTAAGCAAGGATTTGTTCAGTTGAATCCCTCATGCGGTAAGCTTTTCGTGCGAAGTTTCGTTGGTTCAACTGAAATTGGTGTTTTTTTAACTGTGTATGCCGTCCTTACCATGATGAAGCCCATTGTAGTCCTATTCCCTCAATCTCCAAATTTTATCTGTGCTTTCTAATCGTCTTTAAATAAAAATTAGTACTACTTTCGCGGGCAGAATATACACTCTGGCGCATTCGACTCAGATAATTGGGGATTTTTGCACGAGTCGGTGTTTTTGGTGGTTGATAGCGGAACATCTTTTGGGTGCATTTGAATGTTCAATCTAAATATCGAGATATTGGGATGGTGCTTGGTTTCACCAAAGAAATTTTATCACATAATCACTGCATTAAGTGCTACTTGCTTACAAAGGCTTCTGCACTTCGTAGGACTGCCTTGACTTCAAACCTTCATGAATTTGTCAATAATTTTGAACTTCGATCGTCTCAGTTATCATATGGTCACTGCATACAGTTTGGTCTATCTCTGCAAAATTTCTCCACCATCAACCACTGCGAAAGATTATCTTGGGAAGGTTCCTCTCATGAAATCCTGTTGAGGAAGCTTGAAATTTCTTTGAAGAGTCATCAAGTTCAAGACTCATGGGAATACTTTCATGATTTTAAAAGCCTTTATGGCTTTCCTGCGGGTTGCCTAGTGAATCAGCTGGTTGTTCAATTATCTTACACATCTAATCATGTCTGGTTACGAAAAGCATGTGATATGGCTTTGCAAATTGTCAAAGAGAAGTCAAACTTACTTCAGGCTGATACCTTAACTAAACTTGCTCTCTCTCTAGCAAGGCTGCAAATGGCAGTCCCTGCCTCAGTGATTCTCAGGCTGATGCTGGAGTCTGATTGTGTGCCCCCTATGAATTTATTGTCTTTGATTTTTTTGCATATGGTAAAGACAGAAATCGGGTCACACATCGCATCCAATTATCTGGTTCAAGTTTCTGATTGTTTTAAATCCTTAAATGACAAAAGCATTCATGAGGCAGTGCTGGTCAAGCCAAATACAATGATCTTTAACCTTGTTCTTGATGCTTGTGTGAGATTCAAATTATCATTGAAAGGTCAATGCATCATGGATTTAATGCCAATGACAGGCACAGTGGCCGATGCACACTCAATTGTCATTATTTCACAGATACTAGAGATGAATGGTTTGATAGATGAAATGAAGGAATTAAGGGGCCATATTGATAGAGTATCGATTCCTTATCTTTCTCATTATCGTCAGTTCTATGATAGTTTGTTGAGCTTGCACTTCAAATTTAATGATGTCAATGCTGCTGCTGAGCTTGTTTTGGGTATGAACAGACAACATGATTGTCATATCAACAAAAAGGATAGGAAACACTTGCAAAAGCCTTACCTTGTTGCAATCGGATCCCATCACCTCAAGAATGGATTGAAGATAGAGTTTGATCTTGAACTGCTGCAGAAGGATTCTGTCCTTAAAGTGGAAGGCAGACAACATCTTATTTTTTATAGGGATGGAAAACTTGTTCTTAGTAACAGGGCTCTCGCCAAGTTCATCAGTCGGTACAAGAAAGATGGGAGGATTAGTGAACTGTCAAAGCTTCTGTTGAGCATTCAAAAGGATTTGTGTTCATTAGCGGGATCCAGTTTATGTTCTGATGTGATTGGTGCTTGCATTCAGTTTGGTTGGCTTGAATCTGCTCATGATATTTTGGATGACATGGAAGCCTATGGGTCTAGAATGGGCATAGAAGCATATATTTCTCTACTGTCAGCATATTACAAAAGAAAAATGCATAGAGAAGCAAAGGTTCTGATAAAACAAATGAAAAGGGCAGGGTTGGATGAAAACTTATCTGATGACTCTATTAACAGACTAATTCTTGACGCAGAAACATCATATTCACTTGGTTTGTCTGATTTGGCAATTACTTTGGGTCAAGTACTGAAAGATGAAGAGGAGACATTTTCCCCGACAATTTATGAGCTTAATTCTTGTATCTACTTTTTTAGCAAGGCTAGAATGATAGAAGATATGTTGAAGGCATATAGAAGATTAAAAGAAAGAAATATTCAACCCACAGTCCAAACTTTTGCTTATATGTTGTATGGATATTCGTCTCTGGGCATGTATCGTGAAATCACAATTTTATGGGGAGACATCAAGAGATTCATGAGTAATGGCAGTTTAAAGCCAACTAGAGATCTGTATGAGTCACTATTGCTCAATTTTCTTTGTGGTGGTTATTTTGAGAGAGTGATGGAGGTCCTTGGACATATGAGAGACCAAAACATGTATACTGATAAGTGGATGTACAAAAGTAAGTTCCTAAGACTTCATAGAAATCTTTATAGGAATTTAAAAGCGTCAGAAGCCAGAACAGAAGCACAAAGCAAAAGGCTTGAGTATGTTCAGGCTTTTAGGAAGTGGGTCGGTATTGATTAAACATCTTAGTAGTGTTTAGGTATTGATGAACCTGCGGAAAGTCTTAAAATCCTCATACTCAATTGGATGGTTTCTCATTTCTTATGTCAAGGAAATGATAACGCGCCTGAACTTCTGAAGCAGCTGAAAACGCCATTAAACTTAAAAGTAAATAACTTTGTTGATTTTCTTTCTCAGTTTGTTTTATAGCGACATGTAAGTTTCCCTTGCAGTATTGCCTGCTGTCCGCAATACAAATAATCAGGGTAGGTGGGGTTTTGGCCGTGGTCGTTGGCAAAATGATAGAGGAGCGGGCCTTCTTCCTCATCCCGGACCTTATCCTCAGAGGCAAAATTTTGGTTACGGAAACAGGTTTTCAAATGGCCGCCATGATGAAAGATTTGTCGCTGAGCTGAAGCTCTCCAAGAGTGAAGAGACTTTGTCAAGAAAGTGTATTTCTATTCTGGAGGTAGGGACATTCCATTTTCTCTGCTTTTTTTGCCGATGTACCAAGCATTTAAGTGGTAAGAGTGCTAGAGAATTGTTTTGAAGTGGGAATTTTATGTCTCACCTTGGATGTTTGGGACCATGTCATCCCAAATTTAAGGTTTTAGTATAATATATCTTGCTTGTATGTGAAACAAATAATCGCTCAAATGATCACATGGAGCTTTAATAATTTTAATAGTGATAATTTGATTTGTGTACCACCATCACTAATTTGTAATTTTGGACTTGTTTATATTGTTGGTGAACTGCACTTATGCATGGGTGCTAAGTAACTTGCCAGCATATGTGTTCTGACCATATGTTTTCTTTTCTTATCTGCTAGCCATCTGAAATTGCCTGCTATAGTCGTGTAGAAGGTGGAGAGGTCTCCTTTGATGATCGCAGCTTGGTAAGCTATATAGAGCTCATCTCATTTGATTTTCTCTATATTCATTTTTTTTCTTTCATGTGTATGATACCCTTGCTGATATCTTGCATACTTAAGTGCCCTCTACTTCATTTATTTAGAGGCTTTTTAAGCGCCTTATCACTGAAGATATTGGAGCTGATTTGAACGATGGTTACGATACATTTATTGCTAAAAAAGGTACATGTTTATAACTTTGAACTATTGCTTTATAACTGTAGAAGTTTTGTTTTATACTGGTATTTGGGGGATATGCATATCAAAACTGATGTTGTTACTCCCTTTCTTTTCTGGTTAATCCCTGATGCAGACTTGGGCTCAGAGGGCTTCGGTGATCTTCTTGCTTGCATTAGAGACAAAAATATTCCCCTCCAAAACATTCATTTTGTGGTATAAAGAACTTGATGATTTAAGTTTTTGCAAACATGTAATACTTCTAAAATGTAAGTTCTGAACGTTCTTACTTTATCCTTCTTTTTGATCCTTTGCAGACATTTCGTAACAATCTTAACAAGGTAATGGAGTCAGAATCTCTTCATAGGAGAATATTTAGAATATTTGCGTTGTTCCTGTGAAGTAGTTATTACCTTTGGGCTGTTAAATACTTAAATTTGTTTAAGAGTTCCTGATGAACATTTCTAGATACTTTACTAATACATTTTTAATGAACTCTTTTGCAGATAATGGCCACTGCTTATATCCGACATGAGCCTTGGGAAATGGGGGTGCATAAAAGGAATGGAGTTGTTTATCTTGATGTGCATAAACTACCAGAAAGACCACAGAGTGATTTGGATCACCGGAGGTACAATACTTGCATATCCTGTTATTATTCTGGATACGTAGAGAAATTGAGAGAGCTGCAGTGGAACTAGTGGCAAAGTAATGGATTGAACCCCAAAAGGAGGAAATAAGTACTGGGAGATGGGGGATTGAAAATTCTGAAGTATTTGCAATGCTGACCTAACTAGTTCTTCCCTTAGGATAGAAACAAAAAACGAGGGGGTGGGGTGGGGTTGGGAAGACGGAGAAATATCTTGCTGAGGATATTGAGATTGAACTACTATGAATTAGGGGCATCAATTGGATAATATTCATCCCTCCGGTAATGGTTGAATACTAATGCCTTTCTGCCTTATATCATATTGAGACCTACAAATAAACTTGGGTGGGTAGACAGATGAAGGTATTGACTGTAAATAAATTAGTTGCTGCTAACTGATTATTTGTGATTTATAAAGCAAAGGGGCAGAAAAGTGAAGTTTTCTTTTATACAGTTTAGTTGGGAGATTAATGGCCTAATAGTAATTGATTGCCTTCATTGCGTTAATATCCTTTTTTAAATTTTTATCAGTTAAGCTTTATACTGAGTATGTTTTGGAATCAGATGTTATTGGGGATATTGTTTTGAGAGCCTTGCCACTGAAGACCCTAGAAGGTCTGATGGAGAAGGGATACATCATGTTGATGCCAATGTTGAATATTGTTCTGTGATCAAAACAAAATTAGGGGCTCACCGCATCTTGATGGGTGCTGAGATGGATTGCTGTGATTCAACTGATGATGGAAGGAGATTTTATGTTGAACTGAAGACAAGTCGTGAGGTTGACAAAGTCTAAGCTTCCTTGCTGCTTACTTTTCCATTACTTCTATCCCATTTCTTCTGGTTTCTTGTTATAGTCATGATATTGGCTTTTAACAACAACAATATGCCATCCTCAATGATGCAGTTGGACTATCATACTGAGGAAAAATATGAGAGAGGAAAACTGCTAAAGTTTTGGGTAAAGCTCATCCTATCTTATGCTATGATTTTATATGCTTTCATCTCGAGTATTTCTTTTGTATCTTTTTCAATCTTTGTGAGCTAGATGTTTGTTCATTTTATTGTTTTGAGGATTGAGCTATGTATTTCGGAGATTAGCTTTTATTTGTTTTAAGAATTTTCTGCCTTTTTTGTTGTCTTCTTTATGATTTCGCCATGAGATCGGTTTTCTGCAATGTGGTCCTTTAAAAATAACGAGTTCATTGGATTTATTCTTTAACAAAGCCCCTATTCTTGATTCTTGCAGATTCAGTCATTTTTGGCAGGAGTTCCATATATTGTCATAGGATTTAGGTAATTGTGATCATCATGCCATTAGAACATATTTGTTCTTGCACAAGCTTTAATATCATTGATTTGAGCTGATTATAGCTTGAAATGCATAGTAAGCTTGCTACTGACAGTTTGGCTTGGTGTAATGGTAAAAATATTTTGACTTAATGCAGAGATGATGCTGGTCGTCTTGTACGGACAGAAAGACTAAGAACCAAAGATATCACTCAGAGAATAAAAATGAAGAACTATTGGCAGGTAATTTTTAACTACTGCTAGATGCACGTTGCTACTCTTTGCTTTTCTTGGTGATTGCAATTGTGAATCTACCACTACTGGAAGCTCCAACTTCTCTCTCCTGTGGGTTCCAGACTTCACAGCCAAAAGGAAAGATGTTCACATAGTCAATTATACAGGGACAGTTGTCTATACATGCTATTCAATGACCACTTAATCTTAGGATCTGTTTAAATTGCCTCAAAGGGAACTAGAAATTCATGCTAGATAGACTCAACAAATGTTTAGCATGGCTTTTTCATGATGTTAATAAAACTTGTTGGCAGGGAGGAGTCTGCCTGGCGTTTGCAGATGAAGTTTTATGCTGGCTTTATGGAACAGTCAAGGAGAGTGAGTATTATTGAACCATTCCCTTTTTTTATTTTTTTTGAGTCAGCAGATAAATAAGAAACATGACGAAATGTTGCAAATGCAACTTTAAGTCCCGGATCTATTCGTTAGGTGTTTATTAGTTAGTAATATGCACATGCCTGGTTTTTCAGATGAAGATTACATATTGCAGTTTGCTCCACCTTTCACCCGTTTGGAGCTTCTACAGGCCCAGTCTTGCCCAGAGGCAATTACCAGTCATATTGAGCTGCTTTGAAGAATCAAAGACGTTTACAGCTGTTTATAACAATTCAATCTTGACAAGAAACAGGAATCAAGTCTGGATTTTGCCCCTTAGCTTGAATTGGTTCATGGTTGTTTTGATACTTGATGGAAATCCTTGAACAGGAGAAAGCTGAATATATTAATGAAGAGGAAATTGCACTGGGTTATAATCTTATGCTACTTTTGAGTTGAATGATTTGTGGTGGAAAATGTCGGTGAATGATTAACGATTTTGATTCGCAGCGGAAAATTAGTTTGGTCATCCCTCTGGAAAAATTTCCTGAGGTGTCTGTAATTCATATGATTTTTACGCTAGCAGAATAGACCTAGTAATGAAATTGTCAGAAAGAATACCGAGAAATTGCTCTGGGGTACTTGTTCTCTTGGAGAAGTTGAAGCTTACGAGAACTTTTTAGGATTTATAATAATCATTTTGTTTAACAGTTAACTTTGTAAACTCAAATCTTGGTGAATAAAATACCTTTTTTTTTGCACGCTGGTGAACAAAATGCTTTAATTGACAATGGATTAGAAAATTCAAGTAATGTTTAGATGTTGTAACTTATTATACCTACTTCAGTAGTAAATTGTGGGTAAACCGATTTAGGGCTAAAACATATCTTACAGAGTATAAAGATAACAAGATAAAAGACCCCGTGCGATGCACGGGTATATGTTTTTTTGCATGACCATGTAATATCGTGAATTTCATCATTGTAGCTAAATCTGTCAAAACTTGTAAGAGAATAAAACAAACAAATTTAAAGGATTATAACATTGTGCAATCACTCACAAAATCATGTTACATTTCATTAAGAAATGAGATTATGGAAAACCTCTCTGTATATTACATTACTTGTTACATTGGTACATCTCTTGTGCTCATCCAAAATGAGTAATTTCAAACCATTGAAGCTTTTAACTCTTGATAATGCAACATACAATTGACCATGTGAGAAAATAGGGCTTGGAAGGTATAGTCCAACAGTGCACATCAATTGACCTTAGCTTTTGTTGATTGTCATTGACTCATTGCAAATGAAATGATAATTGGAAATTGCCTCCTTGTTATGTTAAAAGGCAGTTTGGTCTCTGAAGGATTTATGTCCATACGATGAATAAGAATCTCTTCACAAACACTTATTCCATTTAGTGCTTTTGCCTTTATGAAGTTTTTGCCAAGATATGTTATTCGTAACCTAGTTCCATTGCACAACCCAGTAGCTTGGTCAATATTCCTTATTGACATTATTGGCACGCCAACGTTAAGAATAAGCTTATGATGAGGTATCCCTGAACACTTAATTGAATTGAGGAATTCAGAATCGTACAAATCTTCAAAACTCCTATTTGCATTATCAGTCCGACATATAGAATCTAAACTGAAGTACTCAATCACTTCACCAGGCAACAAAGAGCACATGTAATCATTTAACACATCAACGTTGTCCGTTGTAGGAGTCAGTATCGCCCCATTGGTCAAGTAATTCTCTTCTGCAATATGTTCTAGTAAGTGTGGATATGTTGATTCAACAACAGACTTCATTGGATTTAAATGATCATGAAGTAACAACTCTGGTGGTATTGATATGTCAGTTATACCATCATGTGGAAGACCAATCTTCTTGTCGCCAACTTTTAATTACCATTCTGAGAAAGTTTTAATTTTCTCTTGCTCATCTGGATTACTCGATGACTATAACCTCATATTCTTAGTCAATTGTAGTAGCTTGTACTCACGCCAAACATGAGATGTATTGATGGCCGCATCCACTATCTCAGCTCTACCGCCCTTGGGTATAACTAGTAATATTTGTCTAAAGTAACCTCCCATTACAACAGTTTCCCTCCAAATATAGTGTTAGACTTCATTAAATCTCGTAAAGTGTGATCAAATGCCTCGATACAATGTCGCTTGACCATTGGCGCCTCATCCCAAATTATGAGGTTTGTTACTTTGATTAAGTGTGATCAATCTCTATTTCTTTCTCACTTTTCTTCTTTTGTAAAAACCATATCAAGTGGTATCATGGCGCACGTTCCTCGGCCCAGTCCACTACTCTGCTTCTTTCAACCAATAAGCCACTAACAAACTAACAGAATAACGGTTTCATATTCTTATTATATTTCCATATC
Organism: Inga oerstediana; assembly: GCA_963210345.1. NCBI lineage: Eukaryota > Viridiplantae > Streptophyta > Magnoliopsida > Fabales > Fabaceae > Inga > Inga oerstediana. Next base: position 60,042,269 of record OY723409.1, read on the forward strand.
ACACCCACTATAGAGCTCTTGTCAAGAAGAATAAGAATTACTAGCTACAAGACTTCCATCTCCAGCAACGTCAATTTCATTGAGCAAGCTTTAACTAACCAAGAAACAAAAGTGAGACCCGGCATATTTGTTGAAAAAGTTTACTTTTGTTACAACAATATCTGAAAATCATTTATTTTTGTTGAAAAAGTTTACTTTATCCACATCCATCTGAAGCAAGTTTGTGATAAAATACCTGTGTGTGGGTGCATGGTGTGGAAAATACATGTTCACTTTGTAGCTAAAACTTGTGTGCCAATTTGTGGTTTCTCAGTCAGTGTGATCGAGAGAGGTTGAAGCACTATTTGAGCTTTTTAAGAGCATTAGCAGTTCAGTTGTTGATGATGGATTATTCAGCAAGGTACTGTATAACATACGCATTTTTCCTGCAATCATCCTTTAAGTTTGTATTACTAGTTCTGGCTGAATTTATCCCCGTTTGTTTTCTCTAGTTTGTGTTATGGTAATTCCTTTTGCATGCGTATTTTTGTTAAGTAGAATTTTGGTCATTCACTTGCTTGCAGTTTAACTTCTTAGAATGCTTATGTTAATCTATGGTACACTATGGTTTTTGAGTTAGAAGATGAGATTGGTTATCATATACTTGTGATGCTAGTCGACATGAACCATCTACAAAATGTTGCCCTTTCTATTTTCAGCTGTCTTTTGCATCTTTTTTTTTTGTTGCCCACTTGGTTCACCGGAACTTTACCCTGATTATATCCGAATCCGACCCGCGTCGTGCACCTGGTTATGATAGGAGAGTCTCCCAATGAGAATTTTCTGCATACACAAGGCTCAAACCCGAGACCTTACTTAAGCGGAATCAAGCCGCATCTTTTTATTTGTAGCTTAATCGATGGTTTCTTATTAACTTCATTTATGACCTATTTTTTTGGGTTCTTCAAACATTATAGTACGATAAGATCCTTTAGCATTCTTAGAAACATGGCTGCAATTTTGTTAGATCACTCAGTGTCCTCCGCCCTACAGCATCACTACACGACAAGATAGATTGTAAGTTAAAGATCAATAATTCCTTAAATATAGATTTATGGATCATCCCCAATCAGATGTTGTGATTTTCATGTACTGACAAGGTAATGTTTGTGATTTTCTTGCAGTCTCATTTAGGCTGTACGATTTGCACAATACCGATTTTATTGAGCGCCAAGTGGTAAGATCAAAATATTTTTTTTTTTGTTTTCCTATGCAATATCATTCTTGGGTTAATGTGCAAATTTATCCCAAAAATTTTCGTTGAGGAGTGATTTTGTTCCGGAAGTTTTTCAAGTTCAATGTCACATCGAAAGTTTCAAAACGTAACAATATTTTCCCATATCGTTAAAAAATTATATTGACCGTTAACAAATTACTATTGACAAGTAACTTTTTAACGAAAAATGGAAAATTGCTCCATCTTAACACTTTTGGTAATATTAAACCTTACAAAACTTCCAAGATAATATCATTCTTCTTCAAAAACCTCTGGGATAAATTTTGTTCTGAAAGTTTTCCAAGTTCAATGTCACATCGAAAGTTTCAAAACGTAGCAATATTTCCCCATATTGTTAAAAAATTAATATTGACTGTTAACAAATTACCATGGACAATTAATTTTTTAACAGAAAATGGAAAAATTGCTCCATCTTAACACTTTTGATAATATTAAACCTTAAAAAACTTCCAAGATAATATTATTCTTCCGCAAAAACTTCCGGCATAAATTTGCATTTTAAACCTATCATTCTTAGTCTCTACATTGTTTTTCTATACATGCGCCAGGTCAAACAAATGTTAACTGTTTTTCTTTAAGAATCTGAAACGAAGTTGGCCGATTAACTATTAGAAAAAATTCTTGATAGGGTGAGCAGTCTTTATTCAAATCCCAGATGGTATAAAATAGCAGTCAAAGAAATTTAAAACTGAGCTATATATATATATATATATATATGTTCTTGTGACCAGACTTTCTTGGATGCTGATATAAATCAAGATGGGAAAACAGACAAGTTCGAATGGGAAAACTTGGATTTTAAGATTTCATCGCTGCTAAGGATATGTTTGGTTTGAGGGGAGGGATGGGAGGGAAGCCAAAATTTTGGTTTTAATTCCTCCTCCTCTTTTTAAATAAAATAAATGATCAATTTCCCTCATTTCCTTTCTAACAAACCAAATGAGGTAACATACCTTCTCCTCTCTCTGTATCCCTCAAACCAAACACACCTTAAAAGTCATGACCCTACCGTACCTGACGTATGTGTGTTACACTGTTTATATGCTAAATTATTTAGCTTATGGAGTTGGGAGCCGTGTAATTAGGTGTAGCTTTGTCTTCCAAGAAAGTTTAAGGTCACTGCACAAGGTCTGGTGATAAAGATATATGTAAAGTAGTACTCCCTGCGGACCTAATAATTAGAACATAATTACCTAATTTTAAAAAAATTAAAGATGATAGTTAAATTGATTAATTAAATTTAATTTCCTAAAATGCCCTTATCTAAAATTTAAAATGACATTAGTTACGTTGTGCCTCTATTTTTCATCGTACCTCCCCTGCCTCTCAATTTTTCCTACCAAGAGGACGTCTATTTAATTAGGCATGATCCAAATGCAAGGTTTTTTTTTTAGCTGAGGGAAAAAGATAATGAAATTAATATTTTATTAGGTTATGTTTAGGAAAAAAATCAATCACTTTGGACGGATAGTTACAGGAACATATTTTTAAAGAAATCTTAAAATTATTTCATTTAAAAATAAAAAAAGAAAGTAGAATCTCTCACTTGATAGAATATTTATATAAGCGTGTTATTAAATTAATTACTATGTTTAATTATTATTGAGAAAATATCAATAGGGGTAGTTTGGAAATATATTGATAAAAATTAGAACTTTGCCCTATAATTAGGATCAATATCAACTCCTAAATGTTGTCTTATAATTAGGACCGGAGGGAGTATTATTTTTGAAGAGGGATAAAGTATTATGGCTTGCACTGTTTATTGTATTTGTATGGTGCATTGTAACTGTAATTAATCCTTCTTATAGATAAAATTGCTAAACTTGTTCAAAGAGTCCATAGATGAAAAGAAAGGCATATTTTACTTTGTCCTGAATAGTAAAATCTCGACAAAATTGAATGCAAGTTTTCTTTATTGGTAAATGTAAGTTTTTTTAGTGATTATTTAGAAATTTGATCCCTTTGAAACGAGATATTTGCAAATGTCTCTGTAAAAGATGGAGTGGATAAAAATTAAAAACAGACAAAATTAACTTCAGATGAATTCACTCATCGTTGTATTATTTTCTCTATAATATATTTTAGTAGATATGTACCTTAACTTTTTTAAAAAAATATGTATATACACACTCCTTAACTTCAACTACTTTCAAACTTTCAACTCATAACATATCAAACTGTGTAAAACTTACTACCTCCGACTTGCACTACGAACGAGTTATTGCTTTAAGGGCGTATGGAAGGGATAAGGTACTCTGTATTTTTACAAAGTATTAAAATTCGAATCGGGTATTGAATTGGTTGAGGTATTGGGTTAAGGGTTAGTGGGTTAGACCGGGATCAAATCGGAGTTAAACCAAGACCAAACCGGTAAGAAATTGAAAATTTTAGGTTTATAGTATGAAATTCTAAAGAAAAAATATAATTTTTTTTAAACAAAATTTGAACCCGGACGGGTTCGCCGGTTTCCGGCCGGACCAGGCGGTTCGATCTGTGTTCCATAACTTTGGTTTTTTTAACAAGTTTTTCAAACAGTAATAAGTTGACGTATATTTAAATTATCATTAATTAATTATAAATATATCAATTATCAATCAATCAAGCTTATTCTTAAAATTATATACTATCTTTATTTTTTTTAGAGAGATTAAAGAGACTAAATGAGTTATATTAAAATATTTATATTTTTTTTCTCTAAATTAATTTATCTAATATATAAATTGATATATGATTAAATAAATTATTTAGTTTTCTTAATCTCTGAAAATAGTCAAATAACTTTTACATTAATGATTAATGATGGGAGGAGTAATTGCCTTGAGGCATGTACCGACTTCAACGAACTCTGGAGTTTCAACATAAAGTAAGGCAGGATAGCCATGAGAAAATATTTCTGTTTCTTGTTCATGGTTTGCATATTTTAATGTAAAGTTAATTTTAGTTTTTTAAGAAATTTTAATTTTCATAGCAAAAAAGTGCAAAAAGAAAAATTTGCTTAGAGCAACAAACTGCACATCTAACGACTTAGTGTGTGTGGACAAATGTTTCATCAAACCTTATTGGGATTCTCTATCAAACATTGATATTGCTTTATAGAAAATCTTGATTTTGCATTTTGATTTTTTTGATATTAGTATTAGGGTTATCCCAATATCTATTATTTCTGATTTCTTAATGTCTCATTTAAGTAATTTATCCACATGTAACTTGTAATTACAAACGTTGTTGCTTTAATTTCATTTTCTCTATTATAAAAAAAAATACATCTCATAACTTTATAACCTTCTATTTTCAGTTTTAATTAAAATTTTAATATATATTTGAATTAATTTTTAAAAAAATAATTTTTATGATTTATGGGATAAATATGTGAAAAGAATTTTATTCAAATTTATAAAAATTAATGTTTAAAATGGCTTTAGAAGAATGGTTTCATTGGTACCCAGATAATTTTTTTTTTAATTGGTTTTGCCATCGTCACCAAAGAAATTGGCTTGAATGTAAACTCAAGTCCGAGACGCAGAGCAGCGGTATCGGTACGGGTGACCGATCTGATTCGAGCTCAACTCCCTGCGACGGCCATCAATGCCAAAGCTCTGAAGTATGAACTTCAGAGTCTAAGCAAGGATTTTTTCAGTTGAATCTCTCATGCGGTAAGCTTTTCGTGCGAAGTTTCGTTGGTTCAACTGAAATTGGTGTTTTTTTTTTTTAACTGTGTATGCCGTCCTTACCACGATGAAGCCCATTGTAGTCCTATTCCCTCAATCTTCAAATTTTATCTGTGCTTTCTATCGTCTTTAAATAAAAATTAGTACTACTTTCGCGGGCAGAATATACACTCTGGCGCATTCGACTCAGATAATTGGGGATTTTTGCACGAGTCGGTGTTTTTGGTGGTTGATAGCGGAACATCTTTTGGGTGCATTTGAATGTTCAATCTAAATATCGAGATATTGGGATGGTGCTTGGTTTCACCAAAGAAATTTTATCACATAATCACTGCATTAAGTGCTACTTGCTTACAAAGGCTTCTGCCCTTCGTAGGACTGCCTTGACTTCAAACATTCATGAATTTGTAAACAATTTTGAATTTCGATCGTCTCAGTTATCATATGGTCACTGCATACAGTTTGGTCTATCTCTGCAAAATTTCTCCACCATCAACCACTGCGAAAGATTATCTTGGGAAGGTTCCTCTCATGAAATCCTGTCGAGGAAGCTTGAAAGTTCTTTAAAGAGTCATCAAGTTCAAGACGCATGGGAATACTTTCATGATTTTAAAAGCCTTTATGGCTTTCCTGCGGGTTGCCTAGTGAATCAGCTGGTTGTTCAATTATCTTACACATCTAATCATGTCTGGTTACGAAAAGCATGTGATATGGCTTTGCAAATTGTCAAAGAGAAGTCAAACTTACTTCAGGCTGATACCTTAACTAAACTTGTTCTCTCTCTAGCAAGGCTGCAAATGGCAGTCCCTGCCTCAGTGATTCTCAGGCTGATGCTGGAGTCTGATTGTGTGCCCCCTATGAATTTATTGTCTTTGATTTTTTTGCATATGGTAAAGACAGAAATCGGGTCACACATCGCATCCAATTATCTGGTTCAAGTTTCTGATTGTTTTAAATCCTTAAATGACAAAAGCATTCATGAGGCAGTGCTGGTCAAGCCAAATACAATGATCTTTAACCTTGTTCTTGATGCTTGTGTGAGATTCAAATTATCATTGAAAGGTCAATGCATCATGGATTTAATGCCAATGACAGGCACAGTGGCCGATGCACTCTCAATTGTCATTATTTCACAGATACAAGAGATGAATGGTTTGATAGATGAAATGAAGGAATTAAGGGGCCATATTGATAGAGTATCGACTCCTTATCTTTCTCATTATCGTCAGTTCTATGATAGTTTGTTGAGCTTGCACTTCAAATTTAATGATGTCAATGCTGCTGCTGAGCTTGTTTTGGGTATGAACAAACAACATGATTGTCATATCAACAAAAAGGATAGGAAACACTTGCAAAAGCCTTACCTTGTTGCAATCGGATCCCATCACCTTAAGAATGGATTGAAGATAGAGTTTGATCCTGAACTGCTGCAGAAGGATTCTGTCCTTAAAGTGGAAGGCAGACAACATCTTATTTTTTATAGGGATGGAAAACTTGTTCTTAGTAACAGGGCTCTTGCCAAGTTCATCAGTCGGTACAAGAAAGATGGGAGGATTAGTGAACTGTCAAAGCTTCTGTTGAGCATTCAAAAGGATTTGTGTTCATTAGCGGGATCCAGTTTATGTTCTGATGTGATTGGTGCTTGCATTCAGTTTGGTTGGCTTGAATCTGCTCATGATATTTTGGATGACATGGAAGCCTATGGGTCTAGAATGGGCATAGAAGCATATATTTCTCTACTGTCAGCATATTACAAAAGAAGAATGCATAGAGAAGCAAAGGTTCTGATAAAACAAATGAAAAGGGCAGGTTTGGATGAAAACTTATCTGATGACTCTATTAACAGACTAATTCTTGACGCAGAAACATCATATTCACTTGGTTTGTCTGATTTGGCAATTACTTTGGGTCAAGTACTGAAAGATGAAGAGGAGACATTTTCCCCGACAATTTATGAGCTTAATTCTTGTATCTACTTTTTTAGCAAGGCTAGAATGATAGAAGATATGTTGAAGGCATATAGAAGATTAAAAGAAAGAAATATTCAACCCACAGTCCAAACTTTTGCTTATATGTTGTATGGATATTCGTCTCTGGGCATGTATCGTGAAATCACAATTTTATGGGGAGACATCAAGAGATTCATGAGTAATGGCAGTTTAAAGCCAACTAGAGATCTGTATGAGTCACTATTGCTCAATTTTCTTTGTGGTGGTTATTTTGAGAGAGTGATGGAGGTCCTTGGACATATGAGAGACCAAAACATGTATACTGATAAGTGGATGTACAAAAGTAAGTTCCTAAGACTTCATAGGAATCTTTATAGGAATTTAAAAGCGTCAGAAGCCACAACAGAAGCACAAAGCAAAAGGCTTGAGTATGTTCAGGCTTTTAGGAAGTGGGTCGGTATTGATTAAACATCTTAGTAGTGTTTAGGTATTGATGCATCCGCATAATTTCCATCAAACCCTTGGTGTCTTAGCATAATCGATGTTTTTAACTGTGGCCTATTTGTGAGTCTATCTGTGTTAGTTCTGCCTGAACTTCAAAAAACAGGAGTGAAGTATATAAGAATGAGTTTCTGCAATACTGATGGTGTAACATCTCAATACAAACTTGAAATGTATTTAATGACTTTCAGATTCTCATTCTGGTAAATATGGCATGTTGCTGCCTTCTATTATGGAAGGATGCAGAGGCATTCTATTCTTTCTATCTGCCAAGGAATCGTTGGATATCTGTCAAATACACCTTTTTCATTCGCTCATTTAGGCTTTGATGATGCCTAAACAGGACCTCTTTATACCCCATGAGGATTATCTGTGTTGTAAATTTCTTCCAATTCAAAACGATTGGGTTGTACTGTTTAATAGCCAATTCATTGATTCTTTCCTCCATTTCTACTCATAAAAGGAGAGCTCGTAATGGAAATGACAAATCAATATTCAGGAGCTCTCTAGTCTAGGGACAGTCCCTTCTCATAAATAATGGAAGCACGTAGATTTCCACTTACCGCACTATTTAATCTTTATTAGTTATGTTGGTTCCAGTTGTATCAATAATTATCTATTCATTCTACTTCTTTTCCTTAAAAATAATGCTCCTTCTCTTATTAATATAAAATATATTTGGAGAGTTGATCTTGGTCCTAAATATAAAATATAATTTTTATATTTTTTTAATCTTTTTCTAATTTACCCCTTGTTCCTTCAACCATAATCAAGAAGAAGAGGAAATAGAGAAATTATGGATGATGACTAAGGTGTTTTGGAAAATATATGGTATATTAACTAATTTTTTTACTCTTATTAAATTAGGTAAATATGTCTTATATAAAGAATCGGAGGAGTACTCCACAACAATGAATTTAGAAAAAAAATAAAAAAGCAGGTCATTTCTAAACTTTGGGTCAATTTGTCAACCATTTTAACTTCTGTGAACCACAAATGATAACTGACTTGTAAAATTAACGTGAGCATATATCAAGGATTCAAGCATGTTCTTATCTCTGGGCATAGGTATCCTGTAACTGGAAGCAGCCCTATTAGAAGTAATCCTATTTAAGACACTATCAAATACAAAATGTAAACGACCTTACCATGTTATAAGGACTAATCCCGTCCACTAAACTTATTCTTCGTTGGTAACCCTGATGGTTCTTGGTGGTACTTTTCAATGTTTTTAATTCTCTGCCCTCATTGTAGCCCAATTAGAAAGCGGTGTCGTAAGAGACTTGCCCATTCCCAACACACAACATTACGTCAGGACGGAAAAAAAAAGGGAAATGGAAAACATGAAAGAGAAAGAAAGGTATACTGGCAATCAACGGTGTGGTTCACATGGCATCGAGACCCTGAACGAATTGACGCTTGGGGTTCGATTCGATCTCGCTTCTTCTTCGCCCCAAAAAAAAAAAAAAAAGAATCGAACTTGCTTGTGCGACTATAAAAATTAAAAAACACAAAGCTCCAGACGCAAGCCGAAACAGACGAAGATCATCGGAATGGATTTCTCAGAGCAGGACCTAGATATATTCGGTGAACATTACAATCAGGACCCCGACAAAGAGGCCCATGGCGACCAAGATGGAACTCACTCCTCTTCCCAGTCTTCCTCCTCCTCCGGTTCTTCTTCATCCTCTTCATCATCTGCTTCTTCATCCAACGCCAGTGATCGCGATGATTCCTCCAGTGGTGGTAGCGGAAGCGCCAGCAGTGCTGCCGATGAAGACGAAGAGAATGGCGAGGGGGTTGAGCAGAGCAGTAGGGCCTATTGTGACCTTGACGAAAAAGACCTGTTTGGCTCTGATAATGAAGATTATTGTAAAACTCTTGCTCAAAGTCCTTACTCGATTCCTGGTAATTCCCTAACTGCATATTGCGTTGAGGTTACGGGTTTCTAGCTTGGCCCATCATACTACATGTTCGCGAAATTTTTATGATACTGAACTCACTTTGAGTACCGCCCCATATCTTTTTTGCCATAAACCGACTGTGCAGCTTCCAGTAAGTTTTGTGCATGTGTTTTCGGCATAATGGCTTTCCCTTTATGAACCTGCGGAAAGTTTTAAAATCCTCATACTCAATTGGATGGTTTCTCATTTCTTATGTCAAGGAAATGATAACGCGCCTGAACTTCTGAAGCAGCTGAAAACGCCATTGAACTTAAAAGTAAATAACTTTGTCGATTTTATTTCTCAGTTTGTTTTATAGCGAGATGTAAGTTTCCCTTGCAGTATTGCCTGCTGTCCGCAATACAAATCCTCAGGGTAGGGGGGGTTTTGGCCGTGGTCGTTGGCAAAATGATAGAGGAGCGGGCCTTCTTCCTCGTCCCGGACCTTATCCTCAGAGGCAAAATTTTGGTTACGGAAACAGGTTTTCAAATGGCCGCCATGATGAAAGATTTGTCGCTGAGCTGAAGCTCTCCAAGAGTGAAGAGACTTTGTCAAGAAAGTGTATTTCTATTCAGGAGGTAGGGACATTCCATTTTCTCTGCTTTTTTTGCCGATGTACCAAGCATTTAAGTGGTAAGAGTGCTAGAGAATTGTTTTGAAGCGGGAATTTTATGTCTCACGTTGGATGTTTGGGACCATGTCATCCCAAATTTAAGGTATTAGTATAATATAATGTGAAACAAATGATCGCTCAAATGATCACATGGAGCTTTAATAATTTAATATTGATAATTTGATTTGTGTATCACCATCACTAATTTGTAATTTTGGACTTGTTTATATTGTTGGAGAACTGCACTTATGCATGGGTGCTAAGTAACTTGCCAGCATATGTGTTCTGACCATATGTTTTCTTTTCTTATCTGCTAGCCATCTGAAATTGCCTGCTATAGTCGTGTAGAAGGTGGAGAGGTCTACTTTGATGATCGCAGCTTGGTAAGCTATATAGAGCTCATCGCATTTGATTTTCTCTATATTCATTTTTTTTCTTTCATGTGTGTGATACCCTTGCTGATATCTTGCATACTTAAGTGCCCTCTACTTCATTTATTTAGAGGCTTTTTAAGCGCCTTATCACTGAAGATATTGGAGCTGATTTGAACGATGGTTACGATACATTTATTGCTAAAAAAGGTACATGTTTATAACTTTGAACTCTTGCTTTATAACTGTAGAAGTTTTGTTTTATACTGGTATTTGGGGGATATGCATATCAAAACTGATGTTGTTACTCCCTTTCTTTTCTGGTTAACCCCTGACGCAGACTTGGGCTCAGAGGGCTTCGGTGATCTTCTTGCTTGCATTAGAGGCAAAAATATTCCCCTCCAAAACATTCATTTTGTGGTATAAAGAACTTGATGATTTAAGTTTTTGCAAACATGTAATACTTCTAAAATGTAAGTTCTGAACGTTCTTACCTTATCCTTCTTTTTGATCCTTTGCAGACATTTCGTAACAATCTTAACAAGGTAATGGAGTCAGAATCTCTTCATAGGAGAATATTTAGAATATTTGCATTGTTCCTGTGAAGTAGTTATTACCTTTTGGCTGTTAAATACTTAAATTTGTTTAAGAGTTCCTGATGAACATTTCTAGATACTATACTAATACATTTTTAATGAACTCTTTTGCAGATAATGGCCACTGCTTATATCCGACATGAGCCTTGGGAAATGGGGGTGCATAAAAGGAATGGAGTTGTTTATCTTGATGTGCATAAACTACCAGAAAGACCACAGAGTGATTTGGATCGCCGGAGGTACAATACTTGCGTATCCTGTTATTATTCTGGATACGTAGAGAAATTGAGAGAGCTGCAGTGGAACTAGCGGCAAAGTAATGGATTGAACCCCAAAAGGAGGAAAGATGTACTGGGAGATGGGGGATTGAAAATTCTGAAGTATTTGCAATGCTGGCCTAACTAGTTCTTACTTTAGGATAGAAACAAAAACCGAGGGGGTGGGGTGGGGTTGGGAAGAGGGAGAAATATCTTGCTGAGGATATTGAGATTGAACTACTATGAATTAGGGGCATCAATTGGATAATATTCATCCCTCCGATAATGGTTGAATACTAATGCCTTTCTGCCTTATGTCATATTGAGACCTACATATAAACTTAGGTGGGTAGACAGATGAATGTATTGACAGTAAATAAATTAGTTGTTTCTAATTGATTATTTGTGATTTATAAAGCAAAGGGGAAAAAAAGTGAAGTTTTCTTTTATACAGTTTAGTTGAGAGATAAATGGCCTAATAGTAATTGATTGCCTTCATTGCGTTAATATCCTTTTTTAAATTTTTATCAGTTAAGCTTTATACTGAGTATGTTTTGGAATCAGATGTTATTGGGGATATTGTTTTGAGAGCCTTGCCACTGAAGATCCTAGAAGGTCTGATGGAGAGGGGATACATCATGTTGATGCCAATGTTGAATATTGTTCTGCGATCAAAACAAAATTAGGGGCTCACCGCATCTTGATGGGTGCTGAGATGGATTGCTGTGATTCAACTGATGATGGAAGGAGATTTTATGTTGAACTGAAGACAAGTCGTGAGGTTGACAAAGTCTAAGCTTCCTTGCTGCTTACTTTTCCATTACTTCCATCCCATTTCTTCTGGTTTCTTGTTATAGTCATGATATAGGCTTTTAACAACAACAATATGCCATCCTCAATGATGCAGTTGGACTATCATACTGAGGAAAAATATGAGAGAGAAAAACTGCTAAAGTTTTGGGTAAAGCTCATCCTATCTTATGCTATGATTTTATATGCTTTCATCTCGAGTATTTCTTTTGTATCTTTTTCAATCTTTGTGAGCTAGATGTTTGTTCATTTTATTGTTTTGAGGATTGAGCTATGTATTTCAGAGATTAGCTTTTATTTGTTTTAAGAATTTTCTGCCTTTTTTGTTGGTTCTTCTTTATGATTTCGCCATGAGATCGGTTTTCTACAATGTGGTCCTTTAAAAATCACGAGTTCATTCTTTAACAAAGCCCCTATTCTTGATTCTTGCAGATTCAGTCATTTTTGGCGGGAGTTCCATATATTGTCATAGGATTTAGGTAATTGTGATCATCATACCATTAGAACATATTTGTTCTTGCACAAGCTTTCATATCATTGATATGAGCTGATTAGAGCTTGAAATGCATAGTAAGCTTGCTACTGACAGTTTGGCTTGGTGTTATGGTAAAACTATTTTGACTTAATGCAGAGATGATGCTGGTCGTCTTGTACGGACAGAAAGACTAAGAACCAAAGATATCACTCAGAGAATAAAAATGAAGAACTATTGGCAGGTAATTTTTAACTACTGCTAGATGCACGTTGCTACTCTTTGCTTTTCTTGGTGATTGCAATTGTGAATCTACCACTACTGGAAGCTCCAACTTCTCTCTCCTGTGGGTTCCAGACTTCACAGCCAAAAGGAAAGATGTTCACATAGTCAATTATACAGGGACAGTTGTCTATACATGCTATTAAATGACCACTTAATCTTAGGATCTGTTTAAATTGCCTCAAAGGGAACTAGAAAATCATGCTAGATAGACTCAACAAATGTTTAGCATGGCTTTTTCATGATGTTAATAAAACTTGTTGGCAGGGAGGAGTCTGCCTGGCGTTTGCAGATGAAGTTTTATGCTGGCTTTATGGAACAGTCAAGGAGAGTGAGTATTATTGAACCATTCCCTTTTTTTATTTTTTTTGAGTCAGCAGATAAATAAGAAACATGACGAAATGTTGCAAATGCAACTTTAAGTCCCGGATCTATTCGTTAGGTGTTTATTAGTTAGTAATTTGCACATGCCTGGTTTTTCAGATGAAGATTACATATTGCAGTTTGCTCCACCTTTCACCCGTTTGGAGCTTCTACAGGCCCAGTCTTGCCCAGAGGCAATTACCAGTCATATTGAGCTGCTTTGAAGAATCAGAGACGTTTACAGCTGTTTATAACAATTCAATCTTGACAAGAAACAGGAATCAAGTCTGGATTTTGCCCCTTAGCTTGAATTGGTTCATGGTTGTTTTGATACTTGATGGAAATCCTTGAACAGGAGAAAGCTGAATATATTAATGAAGAGGAAATTGCACTGGGTTATAATCTTATGCTACTTTTGAGTTGAATGATTTGTGGTGGAAAATGTCGGTGAATGATTAACGATTTTGATTCGCAGCGGAAAATTAGTTTGGTCATCCCTCTGGAAAAATTTCCTGAGGTGTCTGTAATTCATATGACTTTTATGCTAGCAGAATAGACCTAGTAATGAAATTGTCAGAAAGAATACCAAGAAATTGCTCTGGGGTACTTGTTCTCTTGGAGAAGTTGACGCTTACGAGAGCTTTTTAGGATTTATAATAATCATTTTGTTTAACAGTCAACTTTGTAAACTCAAATCTTGGTGAATAAAATACCTTTTTTTTGTACGCTGGTGAACAAAATGCTTTAATTGACAATGGATTAGAAAATTCAAGTAATGTTTAGATGTTGTAACTCATTATACCTACTTCCGTAGTAAATTGTGGGTAAACACATTTAGGGCTAAAACATATCTTACAGAATATAAAGATAACAAGATAAAAGACCCCGTGCGATGCACGGGTATATGTATTTTGCATGACCATGTAATATCGTGAATTTCATCATTGTAGCTAAATCTGTCAAAACTTGTAAGAGAATAAAACAAACAAATTTAAAGGATTATAGCATTGTGCAATCACTCACAAAATCATGTTACATTTCATTAAGAAATGAGATTATGGAAAACCTCTCTGTATACTACATTACTTGTTACATTGGTACATCTCTTATGCTCATCCAAAATGAGTAATTTCAAACCATTGAAGCTTTTAACTCTTGATAATGCAACGTACAATTGGCCATGTGAGAAAATAGGGCTTGGAAGGTATAGTCCAACAGTGCACATCAATTGACCTTAGCTTTTGTTGATTGTCATTGACTCATTGCAAATGAAATGATAATTGGAAATTGCCTCCTTGTTTTGTTAAAAGACAGTTTGGTCCCTGAAGGATTTATGTCCATACGACGAATAAGAATCTCTTCACCAACACTTATTCCATTTAGTGCTTTTGCCTTTATGAAGTTTTTGCCAAGATATGTTATTCGTAACCTAGTTCCATTGCACAACCCAGTAGCTTGGTCAATATTCCTTATTAACATTATTGGCACGCCAACGTTAAGAATAAGCTTATGATGAGGTATCCCTGAACACTTAATTGAATTGAGGAATTCAGAATCGTACAAATCTTCAAAACTCCTATTTGCATTATCAGTCCGACATATAGAATATGAACTGAAGTACTCAATCACTTCACGCGGCAACAAAGAGCACATGTAATCATTTAAGACATCAACGTTGTCCGTTGTAGGAGTTAGTATCGCCCCATTGGTCAAGTAATTCTCTTCTGCAATATGTTCTAGTAAGTGTGGATATGTTGATTCAACAACAGACTTCATTGGATTTAAATGATCATGAAGTAACAACTTTGGTGCTATTGATATGTCAGTTATGCCATCATGTGGAAGACCAATCTTCTTGTCACCAACTTTTAATTACCATTTTGAGAAAGTTTTAATTTTCTCTTGCTCATCTGGATTACTCAATGACTATAACCTCATATTCTTAGTCAACTGTAGTAGCTTGCACTCACGCCAAACATGAGATGTATTGATGGCCGAATCCACTATCTCAGCTCTACCGCCCTTGGGTATAACTGGTAATATTTGTCTAAAGTAACCTCCCATTACAACAGTTTCCCTCCAAATATAGTGTTAGACTTCATTAAATCTCGTAAAGTGTGATCAAATGCCTCGATACAATGTCGCTTGACCATTGGCGTCTCATCCCAAATTATGAGGTTTGTTACTTTGATTAAGTTAGCTGATGGTGAGTTGTGAATGATGCCACAGATGGAGTCCTCATTCACATCTATTGGGATGCAAAACCATGAATGCGCTGTCCTTCCAGATGGTAGAAGAGTTGCTACTATTCCACTTAAGGCAACATTAAGAATTATTCCCCCATGTGATCTGACAGCTGCCGTTAATGCGTTCCATATGTATATCTTGCCAGTTCCTCCAAAACCATGAACAAAGAAGAAGCCACCTACTTTTAATGTCACTACATTTATGATATGGTCAAAAATCATTCTTTGTTCGTCTGTCATTGTCTCTATCAACCTCTCGCACTCTGCTTTTTCATGTTCTATGTCATAGTTTAACTCTTGAAGAATTATATGGTTGGCGGTGTCTACCATGTTTTCCTTGCTTGGCTTTGGCATGTATGGGTAATAGTCTAGACTTTTCCCATTACGCAATAGAAGTTGTACAAATGTGATGGAGCCTTGCATCTTCCTTGTCACTGCTTGAAAATTCTACACCTAAACATATATTTACAACATTTTACTGCTTGTAATTTTTTCCCTTAATATTATAAGAAGCATCAGTATTTTACTTTTTTTTGCCAGCACATATATTTACATTATTACTCAATTTGTAGACACAAGCATATAGGTAGGATGATTGTTAGAGAAATTTTCTTAAAAAATTAGTACAATAGAATATGGAAGAAGAAATATGAAACTACGTATTTGTACGAACCTGAATAAATTTCGTTGTTGTGGCTCACATGCAACAAATATTCACAAATAAGTTCTTTTGTCTGCTCCCATACGACGACAGGTTGTGAAAGCGAATGGCTTAACAACATGGTGACGAAAAACTGGTGAAGATAATTGCCTGATGCCCATAATGATGCTTCTTTTATGGCATCTATAAACTCTTTGTCATCATCTAGTAACCCAAGAGCGTAGCATGCTTCTTTGAATGTTGGATAAACAATATTGTTAACCGTCCTTATCTCTACATAATTCTTTGGTCCTTGAACCTTTGTTAACAACAACCGTTGGTAGTATAGTTCACCTTGAGATGGTGTACAATGACCCAATCTGCCTACTTAGGATCCACGCTCATGTAGCTTCCAAAATCTTTTCTCTTTCACAAACGTAAAGTAGTTAGGGAATTGAGAGTAAGTTAGTTTCCTTGTGAATGGGTCATCTTTATTTTTCTCCATCCATGCAAGAAACATAGATTCTTTCACTCTTTGCCTGTTAACCAGTGAGGACATTCTATCTCTTCGCGTGAAGTAAACTGGTTGCTGTTGAGGAAGGTGGAAACTCAGCCTTTCAACTGATGGATGTCTATGATGAATGTCAAATAAAAATATCCTCCATGATGCCTCGCATGACAATATGTACCTACGGTTAAGGTAGTGAGTTATTTCATCGAAAGCATCTTGGGATCCTGGTGAGTCACTCTTATTGTAAATTCCTGCAATGACACGATCATTTCCCTTACTAATATACTTGAATAGGTACTTGATAGCACGTGACTGATGATTTGTCTTCTCCACATTTAGATAACCATGAAATAGTTTGAGCAATCTAGCATTGTAAGGAACAACAAATTTATTGTCAAGCTTGATGCCTTTCCTAGACACTGTACGTCCATCCTCTTCCTCCTATGGTATGTAGGATAACCATTCTCATTGAGTAGGGTATGTTCATGAGATCTTTTTGGAAAGTACTTTGAACATTTTCCATCCTTAATGCATGGTGCCTTCTTGTTCGAATTTTCGCAAGGTCCATGTACCATGTTGCTTCCCACCAGCTCATACAACTCGGGATCTTCATCTTTGTCTGGTATTTCAGCTGAAATAATTTTGTCAAAATCTGCTAGAGTCCTTGGTTTGTCAGCATCGACCAACCACAAAATGATATGTGCATGAGGAAGTCCTCTTTTTTGGAATTCAATAATGTAAACCTCTGTGGTTGGACAATTATTTTTGTCAATGTTTTGGATGATACAAAATTTCATCTAACACAACGAAAGTGATGATTAAATCATATGGGTGGTAAAAAAAAATGAAAGCATAACCTACCAAAATTAACAGCGAAGTGAAATTTCGTAATGGTAATGTCTTAATCATTGATAAATGGGTCAAATAAATTACACTGAAATGAAAGGAACTTGTGCTACAATGGTAATACATATTATAATTGTAGCTTAAAAATAGTAAAACAATATACAATAAAACGTCAGAACTCATCTAAGTTATTAAGTGTAGTTTATTTACCTCATCCAAATAATTAACGTACGTACATGGAGTGGTAAGCAAAATATGATTAATATAGTGATCGAATATGCTGCATTTAAGACGATAAACATTTATATTAAGCAAGTTTTTTACCATCATGAAGTGGTTGGTTTAATATGGTATGTAGAAATCAACCAATAGATATTAACCTTGGGAGGCCACGCATTTGTTTTGGTCCTCAATATTTCCAATATAACTGACTGACGTGACCAATGTTTTTTTAGTGCACTAAGTGGCCACTAGTTTTGGGATAAAGATGCCAAGTAGATGTTCATGGACCATTAACAGGAGACGGACAAGGTTTTGAGATATATATTTGGGGAGGGTGTGTCTCCATTGATTTTTCTTTCCATTAAATGTATCTATCATTAAATCAATTTTTAATGGTTGAGATTTACTATTTATTATGATAAATCTCAATCATTGAAAGTTGATCTAATGATATATACATTCAATGGAAAGTAAATGGAGAGGGAAATCAATAGAGACACCCTCTCCCATATATTTGATTATTGGTTGATTGATTCCTGCTATATTCTTCGAAATTTAGTATTTGTTTGTTACAAAAAATTTTGTTATTTTTCCTATCTCTTTAGACTTAGTTGAGCTTGGGCCCTCTCAATCTTCGGAAGCCCAAAATCTAAGTAAAATAGGCCCAACACGTAATGAGATGTCAGATACACAGCTGGTCCAAAACGCAATGGGGACACGATAGTTCGGTTTCCAAACACGACGCACAGAAGTGATGCGATCCACCGACCTGTGCTAGAACTAGAATAACTATTTATACAGGAAAGGAACGAAGGCGAGGTAGGAAACGGCTGAAACGCAGAGAGAGCTAGAGAAGAGTGAGATGGAGGAGAAGACGAATCGAGGAATAAGCGGCGATGCAATGGAGAGGATATCAGAACGGTTATCGTCTTTGGAGAACCTATACTTCCCTCGCGCTTTGCAATCAGC
Organism: Inga oerstediana; assembly: GCA_963210345.1. Classification (NCBI taxonomy): domain Eukaryota; kingdom Viridiplantae; phylum Streptophyta; class Magnoliopsida; order Fabales; family Fabaceae; genus Inga; species Inga oerstediana. The sequence continues at coordinate 60,060,807 of OY723409.1, forward strand.
TGCCGCCGACCCATCTCAACGGAAGGCCATCTTTCTCGACCTTCTCTCTCGAGACGTCGCCCTTTTCTTAGGTAATTTTCTTTCTCTACTCTTTATTTTCATAGTCTTCTTCCAAATCCTGTAGTTGCAGTTGTGACATCCTGTGTTTAATTATTCAAATAAGCTGAATTGTATTTTAAACAACAAGCAACTAAAACATTTGTTTCAACATAATGAGACATTTTGCGGCCTTATGGCGCCGGAAATTTTACTGAATTTTCCTATTGATTTAATCTCTTTTCTGTTGCTTGAATATTGTGTAGAACGGTATGGATCCCAACTTAGAAGCAATGAACTGCGCGAGTTTGATGCGCTTAAGTCTGACTATGAAATCAATTGGCATTTGAAGCGTCTTTGGAGCGTGATGAGTCCAACGTCGGAGGAATTGAGGATGAGGTCAGTGACTGTGAAGAACCGAAGGCGGGCCTACTTGGATAAATTGATGTGCGATGGGAACTACTTTTCGGAAGATGCAATGAGGGAGAGAGAGCCATATCTTCATCACGAGTATGTAGGGAGATTTCAGGACCAGAGTGGCAGACGCATGGCAAGGCCTGGAGAGCGGTGGTCGGAGACTTTGATGAGGAGGTCAGAGGAAGCATTCCTTGTGGCAAAAGTTAGAGGGGAGCAGCAGAGGTTAGGTGTGGCTGAAAGGGACTGGGTTGGTAATGAGAGGATTCAAGAAGAGGTGGAGGAAGAGGAGGAGGAGGAGGAGGAGGAGGAGGAGGAGGAAGAAAGGATAAAAATTACTAGTGATAATCATCCTACTGCGGTAAGACACTGTAAACGTACATGCATTCTATTTTGGGTTTTATGGGATATATGGCTATTAGATTGCTGTGTTTTCTACTCGTCTTTCATGTAGAGGCATGACTATTCTCTATTATGTCATTTACTACTGTTAGTGAGTGAGCTTGCTCGCAATCTTCATGTTATTTTGTGATGTCTCGCATTGATGCTCGTTTATGTTTGGTTTAATTTGTTTAACTAGAAGTGGATTGAATATCCTGCATGTCATACAATTCAATACAATCCAATTATTTTGATCTCACCTCCTCTTTCCTCACCAAGATGCCATGGATATTCTTTAATTTCTTGTTGACCAACTTGAAAAGCTGTCCTTGGGGCAAAGAGAAAGCTGTCCTTGGGGCAACAAGACGATAAATTTGAAACCTCAATTGATATTGTGTCAACTCTAGCATATTTGCTCATTTGGTTTCAAGTTGGATCTCATTCATATCACGGAAATACTGAAGGTATAACAGATGACCATCAACATTGAATTGTTTAAGTATAAAACATTAAAACCATTAACCCATAGGTTTTGGTTATCCTCTGATGTGGAGGGTGTAGAAGAAGGGTAGGAAGAAGGAGAAGAGGAGAGGGAAAAGAAGAGAAGAGAAGAGAACAGAGGTAAGGAGAATTCTGAGTTATCATTCAATATACCGCAAGACAGTTTTACAAATGTGCCTACTCTCCCTTATATAGGAGTCACTTAATTCCCTAGGCGCGGCCTCCCATCATTAGTACAAAGCGCGCCAACGCCTTCTTCTAATATATCTAAAAATATAATATTCACTAATAATATCCTCTAATAATATTCCCTACACCTTACACATCAATACCCCCCTCAAGCACCCTTGTCCTCAAGGGTTTGTTACCACAAAATCGGGGTACTGATGTTGCAACTGATACAATAGCATCCATGAAGCCTCTTCTTCAGGAAGCTGCTGCCACTTAACTAAAACTTCGGTCACAATTCTGCCCTTGCGCCGCCCGACCCTCTTATTCACAATTAACTCAGGAACCTTAGCGGAAGGAATCCCTGGCCAATCAACTGGAGGGTGACGACTCTTGACTGTCAGGTCTGGACACAACTTCAAGGAAATATGGAAGGTATGATGAATTTGTACTTCTGGAGGCAGTTTCAACTAATAAGCCACAATCCCAACCCTCTTAAGAACTTGATAAGGACCAAAATACCTTGGAGCAAGCTTTTGATTGCTCCGGGATGCAGCTCACACTTGTCGATAAGGTTGCAGTTTCAAGAATACCCACTGTCCTACTTGAAATTCCCTATCCGTTCGATGCGAATCAGCCCGCTGCTTCATCATATTAACAGTACAGACAAATGATGCTTTGCCACTAATAATGCTTCTTCCCTAGCGACAAAAGACCAATCCACAGCATCCACAATAGCAGTATGAGGCAAATAAGGCACATAAACCGGAGGTCTCTAACCATACAACAATTCATGCAATGTGACCTTTGTCGAAGAGTGGTAAGTCGTGTTATACCACCATTCCGCCAATGGTAACCAACGACTTCATTCCTTAGGCAACTCCCAACACATGCAACGGAGGTATGTTTCTAACCAACGGTTGACAACCTCCGATTGGCCGTCCGTTTGAGGGTGATAGGATGAGGTTAATTTCTGATCAATCTTAAGTACCTTAAGGGACTCCTACCAAAAATTGCTAACAAAGATCATATCTCGATCACTTATGATCTCCATAGGAGCCCCATGCAGCCTATAAACCCCATCCAAAAATTGTTGAGCCAAACTGACGTAGAAAAGGGATGAGAAAGTGCCAAATAATGTGCATATTTACTCAACCTATCCACCACAACCCAAATGGTGTCCTTCCCCTGTGATTTAGGTAACCCCTCTATGAAATTCATAGTCACTCTTTCCCACACTCTACTAGGAATAGGAAGAGGATGCAACAATCCGGGATAGGTGGCTGAATCATATTTACAGCGTGCACACACATCACAATGCCGAATGAGGTCCTTAACATCCTTAAACAGATTTTTCCACCAAAAAAGAGACTTCACACGCTGATAAGTAGCATGAATACCAAAATGCCCACCTTGAGCCCTAGCATGTAGCCACTCCAGAATTTTATGCCGAGTTGCCACACTGCTGCCAACCACAATTTGACCACTCTTCCTTAATAGAGTATCATGCCACGTGTATTTTCCCAGACTGCCAGCTCCTTGCTATAACTGAACCAGCCGCTGTTTTAAATCAGCATCTTCCTCCCAACTCTCCTAATTTCCTGCAACAAATCGTTTGAACACGTGGATAAGGTCAGTTGCATAATTTCCATTTTTGGTTTGTGTGATAAAGCATTGGCCACATAATTATTAGCTCCCTGTTTATATTGTATTTCATAATCGTAACCCATCAATTTGGAGACCCAATACATTTGAAATGAGGTCTTGAGTTTTTGATCCAGCAAATATTTTAAACTTTGCTGGTCAGTGTGTATGACAAACCGTCTCCCTTCTAGGTATTGGTGCCAATACTCCACTGCTTGCACCACAGGCAATAGTTCCTTCTCATAGATTGATAAGGAATGATGTCGAGGAGCTAATGCTGTGCTAAAGAATGCTAAAGGTTGGCCTCCCTGTATCAGAACTGCGCCAATACCCACTCCACACGCATCGGTTTCAATCACAAATGTCTTAGAGAAATCCAGCAATGCTAACATCGAAGCTGAACTCAAGGTCTCTTTCAACTTCCCAAACGAATCTACAGCCTCAGGAGTCCATGAAAACTTGTCCTTTCTTAATAAATTGGTTAATGGTTAATGGCCGGGCTAGTTCACCTTAAGACTAGATAAACCACCTATAGTAACCTGCTAACCCAAGAAAGGGTCAAAGTTGCTTAACCGTAGCCAGTTCAGGCCACTCTAATAGTGCCTTAATTTTCTGTGGATCAATGGACTCTACACCTTTTTGAATAATGTGTCCCAAATATTCCACTTTAGTGGCTGCAAAAGGACATTTACTTTCCTTCACAAAATACTGATGCTTCCTCAACAGTTCAAACACAATCTTAAGATGCTCCAAATGTAGAATCATACTAGCACTATATACCAATATATCATCAAAAAATACCAAAACAAATTTCCTAAGGTGGTCACAAAAAATAGTGTTCATGGCTCCCTGAAATGTTGTCGGGGCATTCGTGAGTCCAAACGGCATTACCAACCACTCATAATGTTTGAAATGCTGTCTTGTATGCATCACTAGGCTCCATTCTAATCTGGTGATAACCAGCTCGGAGATCCAATTTGGTAAACCACCGGGCCTCACAAAGTTCATCTAATAGATCTTCTACCAAGGGAATTGGGTATTTATTTTTCACAGCCAACTTATTAAGTTCCCGGTAATCGATACACATGCGCCATGTACCATCCTTCTTCTTAACCAAGACAATAGGAGAGGCAAAAGGGGAAGAGCTTTCCTAAATTACTCTGTTCTCCAATAGACCCTTAACCTGCCTTTCAATCTCATCTTTCTATATCGCTGGGTAACGATAGGGGCGTAGATTAATTGGATTAGACCCTGAATGCAGCACTATGGGGTGATTGTGTTCCTCTCTAAGTGGCGGCAATGTTTTTGGGTTAGAAAACACGTTAGCAAAAGACTTGAGTATCCCACGCACCCCTTGAACCGCGGTCTCCCTAGTATTATGGAGGATGCACGGTTGAATATCAATGGACTCAACTGCTTGCAGCAAGAAGAATTGACTTCCCTCGTCTATATGGTTGTCAATACGATGAACCAACTTACATCCTTCTTTAATAGCGGGTTTCAAGGTATAGACTGCATTTTTATACCACAAGGTCATGGCCAAATCATCGTAATTCCAGGAGGCATGATGCACCACCTGCTGCAGCCATTAGAAACCCAGTACAATGTCACATGTCTTGATTTCCATCACCTTCTAATCAAATTGGAAATCCTCTCCTTGCATGTGCCACTGAAAATTTTTCCAAGTGCCATGTAGCTATACCCGTCCCCCACCAGCAACTTCTACTTCTCCCGTGACCAAAACATTCTTCCACCCCAATTGTTTGGCGAGATCAAGGTCGAGATAGCCATGCGATGCCTTATTGTCAATCAAAATCTGTACCGGTTTCTTTCCTACCAGACCCTGTATGCGCATAGAGGCAACCCCCATTCCCCCTTGGATGGCTTGCAATGAGATCTGTAAACATTCTGAAGGCGCCGAGCAATCCGGCAATGGCTCTGTTTCTTCCTCCTTAGTATCCTCATCTTCCTGTTCTAACTCAATTAGCTGAAGTTGCAGCCTTTCGCTCTGCGAACAACTATGCCCATGTGTAAATGGCTGGTGACAGTAAAAGCATAAATTCTTGGCGCGGTGCTCTTCCTCCTCCTCCGGCGTCATCTTTTGGGGTCCTCAGGCCGACGAAAACATCGACCCTGTACGCGAAGTGGTGGCACCCAACGGTATGGCAACGGAGTTCGAATTAGGTCGACCGGTATTACTAGTGGTTTTGACCCAAGAAGGAAGTTTATGACCCCAAGTGTGGGTCCCAGACATAAAAGATGGATTCTTGGTGTTGCGCCACGTTGTCGACGAACGTGTAGTATACCGGGTGTTTCGACGGGGCCCACTCTGACTTAGCTTCATCGCGGGTTTTAATCTCGTAAATCTTAGCTATACTTCTCGCTTCCAGCATCGTTCTTGGTCGAAGAAGACGAACCTGTCGACACACTCCGGCCGAAGACCTTCAACATAGGGCTGCACCGCATATTCGTCCGACAATCGCAACTTACAACGGAGGTTGTCAAATTCATCGTTGTAGTCATCCGAAGAGTCTTGTTGATGTAATCTTTTGAATTCGGCCATTGGTTTCTTGTATGGGGATCCGAATCGTGCCTTCAAAACCTGCTTGTATTTAGACCAAGAAATCGGTCTGTCATGTTCTTCTTCCTCGAAAGCCCAATGCCAAACATAGCCACGATCATCCAGGTTGATACTGGCCAACCGAACCTTCCAGTATTCTGGTGTGCCGTCGAGTTCAAAATAATGGTCACAATTTTGTATCCAACCGTTGATGTCGGCACACTGGAACCGTGGGAAAGCCATCTTTGTAAGGCGAGTAGGAGGATTATAGCTTCCCTCGTCATTGTGCGGCTTGTGATAGTCCCAATGTGTGGTGTTTCTTGGATGCCGGAAATCATTATACCCAGCGTTCTAATTGATATAATGAGACGTATGTCCCTGGCCACCCAATTCCGGAGCTAATCGTGTACGACCTCGACGTCGATCCCTTCATCTTGCACTTTTGATTCCCTGTCACGGTGTAAGATGGCCAATTCCGCTGCCAAAGATTGAACGATGGTGGGTAAAGAACTCAAATCTTGGACCATAGCCAGCACATCCCGAAGGCCCTATAATTCGGCCTCGATCACTTGTAGACGTGCCTCTGATTGGTCAGCCATGTGATTAGAGGCGTCCTGTGATCTGGTAGTGACCATGAGCAAAGAGAAGCAAGTGGCCGAGGAGCAATAGCTCTGATACCACTGATGTGGAAGGTGTAAAAGAAGAGTAGGAAGAAGGAGAAGAGGAGAGGGAAAAGAAGAGAAGAGAACAGAGGTAAGGAGAATTCTGAGTTATCATTCAATATACCGCAAGACAGTTTTACAAATGTGCGTACTCTCCCTTATATAGGAGTCACTTAATTCCCATCATTAGTACATAGCACGCCAACGCCTTCTTCTAATATATATTCACTGATAATATCCTTTAATAATATTCCCTACACCTTACACATCATCTTCTTTCTGGTTTTTTGGAGTTGTGTTGTTTTCACTTGTCAAGGTAATTAATTAAAATCAGTCTGGGGACTGGGCAATCCAATCGGAAAACCCAGTGAAGTGATACTGGGCAGCGTAAACCAGACAGAAGGAAAACTAGTTAAAAACACAAACTCCTAGAAAGCCTGCCAGATTACTTAACATCCGGGTATTTGGAAACAAAAAACAGAAGTCTTTGGCCTCATGGCTAAGAAAATATCACATGCCCTTACCATGGTCAAGCAAATGATCTTCCCCTTCCTTCCATAAACTTGGCTCTTGTCCCTTTCATAGGCCTTAGTTGATGTGGAACTTTAAGTAACACATGTTGGTTTAGTATGCAATGAAGCAAAGTTTGCACATGGAAGTGGATGTTGTTGCTTGCAAAAGATCCCAAGTATTTCATCTCTCTCAGATCTTGACTCCTACATATTCTCTTAGGTGGCATCCATGGCATCACCAAGTACATCAGCCTTTTCCTCCTTCTCTCTGACTTCCCCTTACTTGCCTTCTCAGAAAGGTTTTTAGAATCTGGATTGGTATTGTAACCTCTGTGCACTGGACATGTTAGTCGGAACTCAAGATAATCCAAACCTACTTGGCTCAATATTGACTTCGTTGTCTATTTGTTCTGTTACACTCCCTTAAGAATATAAAATAATTGGTATCCAGTTTCCACTATGAATTTTCATCTACCTTTGTCCCTCAGCAAAACTATATACTGATGCAGCTGATATGAATAAATCAATAATACGAGATGGGGTATGTGGATATCCAAAATATAATTTCTAGTAATTACTTGTTCTTGTTGAAATGATAATATATGATTAGTAAGTTTGACGCACCACATTTGATGATGACTTAGTGTTGAATGTTTTATTGTCTTCTTTGAGAAATATTTGATTCCTTGTTAATGTGATTATCTTGCTTAAACTTTGGTTTTCCATTAGATCGATAATGTGAATTGCCTATGTTGAATATTGATGATCAGTGAAAATACGATTTGATGTCTGATGGTTTTGGATCTCTATCTTGCTGGAGATTGTAGTGCTAACATGGATACTGTGTTTGTTGAATTAATGAATATTACTATAATGTTTGCTGTCACTTGCAGACGCACTTAAATCACCCCGATGATCCATCGGACAAAACAAGGGAGAATGAGGAATCATCTTTATCTCCAGAAGAAATCGAGGATCGTTTGAATCAATTCACCTACATAATGCAGCAGAAGTTTTTGTTGGGGGAAGATCAGGAACATTTAGATTACTCTAGGATAGACAATGATGAGACCCTTGATGATCATTGGCAGAGGGAAGCCAACGTTGATGCGGAGGAGAAGTATTTTGCTGATGACTAGAGTGGTAATCAGATGTGTAGACATTACGTGTATTTCACCATTCACTACTACGGTTTATATTCGTAATTGTAAAGGTTATATTCTGTGGAAATTGGATGTAATCGGTATCAGTTTGAGGTTTGTGCTTTATTGTGTTCCCCTGCATCAGTCTGCAATTCTACATGGGAGAAGCTGTCCATATTTCGGGGCCCATTTGGTACGCTGGCCTGGTTGGTTGAATTTGGGGGGCATGGAATTAGAATTGGGAAAATGTTTGTTTGGTAGCAGCATGGGATTTTCCAATTTCATCAAAGTAGGTGGAATTGGCTTCCATCTTCTAATCCATGGAATCCATTTCCACAAATCTCCCCCTCTGCATTCCAGCCTCCTTCTCTTGATGACCCCTTGTGTAACGGCAAGGAAGAGACGACTTCTGGTGACCTCCTTTGTTTAATCACAGCGACCTCCTTCCTTCCCTGACCACGATGGCAATCCCCTGGCCATGACAGGGACCTCCTACAGTTTTAGTTTGTCTTTCTGGTTTTCAGACAGTGCCGTAACAGGGTGTGATTTTCTTCCTCTCCGAAATCCTATTTGAAGAAGCAACTCGCCATTTTTGTTTACTTCCCCTCCTTTGACTCCGAGGGTCATCACAGAGAGAACATAGCCCGTCAACCTGGTGGTTCAAGCCTTCAAGGTTGGACTATGATGTGGATAGGTAAAAAGATTATGAATATAAAAGTACTACGAAATATTTTATATTCTTCTGTTTTTGTATTATTTTATCTCGATGATTGTATAAATGCAAATAAATTTGAAGAATTTAATAAATATGGTAGGCAGTCAATGAGCATATAAGAATGGTATTGCATTTGCCCGTCTGTATGTACCAGACGCCAAAATTTGTCTATTTCACAGAATGGGATGTAATTGGAAAGAAGTGAATAAAGAATAATTTTATGAGAATTTATTTTGTTAACTTATTTCTAAATAATAATTATATAAAGATATGGGCAAAAAAATAATTATATAAAGATAAAAACATTGTATATTTCAATTTTTTATAAAACGAAGTAAAATTCCATTTCTCTAGTGTGGCGGTCGTGCTATGGAATCTTAAAATAATTTTAATCCCTTCTAAGCTCCTTTCTTCTTCGCTTGCCGACACGATTCATGGAATATAAATAATTATGAAAGCAAACCATAGAACACATATATAGGTAAACAATTGTGCCGTAGTGATAAGGATTTATTGCAGAATTCGTATTCTGACGTGTCTGAACTCATGATGTGGGTAGAAAGTAGGCTTCCTATAATTGAACTCAACAATGAGAAAACCCCGAAGAAAGACAATTTACTGCTGATCAGAATTCAGAAATCAACTAAATTTTTTGTACCAAAACAAATAAATACTGAGTGGAAAAAAATTAAAATACTAATGGGTCCCACGAAACGTGACAGTCACTTGCAGTGCATAGGATGGTTATTGGCTAAGCTGGGAGATTCTCCCCAAGTAAAACACAAGCTGAGTTGTCCTGTAATTCTGTCCCCCCGATTTATGTGGGTAACAATATTCCCAAATTCGAAACAAACATTTTGGAAGCCTATGTGCTACACTAGTTGATATTGTGGCTAATGCTAATAGCATTTTTGTTAACGCCACACTCTTTCTCTTCCTTCCTTTCTCCTTCACATCCACAGCTCCCCCCAAACCTAGCCTGACATAGATTTGTGCTATAGCTTCTCCTCCTCCAGATCTCTAACTGCCATCACGATGCTCTATTTTCTCGATTGGCTCTGCGAGATATGATTCGGTGCCATTCTCGTTAAATTTGAGATTGGATAAGTTGTGAGAGGTACAGGCATGTATAGACAGCGAGGCGGTGTTGGCTCCAGGTTCGAGGTGGGTCCGGTTGATCGCAAGCGAATCAATGACGTCCTCGACAAGCAGCTCGAACGATCCTCGCCGTCCACTTCCAGGGTAATCAAGGCGAAGGACAGTTCGGCGCAATCCATTTTGGCTGCTAAACTACCCTATGTTCACAGGGACTCTCACTCTGCCTCTGTCTTTAAGAATCCCGAGGCCTCTGATGGTTAGTATCGCTTTGAGCTTATTTCTTTATTCTTTTGTTATCTTGTATGTGGAGGAAAACACTGTTGTCAAAAGTTTTGTTCTTTTATGGTTCCCCCCCTTTATATTAGGATCCGATCTGTTTTCCAATGCGTCAACAGCAGGAGTTTTGAGTTCCCCCCTTGACAAAAGCTGTTTGGTGGGAGGAAACGTTGATGGAAGATGATAGAAAATCCTGCATTTTACCTTCGTTTTTTCTTTATTTCGTATTTTCTACCCTCAATTTCGTCCTTCTAGACAGCATAATGTTTTGTACCACTTCGAAAATATGGAGGTTATGTAAGCTTGTCGCCTTAGGGGCTTTACATTCAACATATCTGATTGGATATATGAGGGCGCATATCATAGAAAGCGAAGGGGTAAAATCGTTAGTATGATATCTGCAAATTTATTATCATGTTGGCCTACCGTTTACAGGTGAATGTGTGTGTACGTAGCTCCTTTTATCTTCAAACTTTTATTATTGTTGGTTTTATTAGATAAAACTGAGAGAGAGAAATGTCAGCTCTGATAGCTAGACACATTGCAAAAGTGGAGGTGAGAGCTGAGAATAAGAATGTTGGAGAAAATTGAAGTGATAGAATGCTTACATGAGCTTGATATGGAACTGCCAAGACTGACATTCATCTTATACGTATAGCTGCAGAGGAATCAGAAACAGACAGTGAGGCATCAGATGTTAGTGGTTCTGATGGGGATGACACGTCTTGGATCTCATGGTTTTGTAATCTAAGAGGAAATGAATTCTTTTGTGAAGTTGATGATGATTACATACAGGATGATTTCAACCTCTGTGGATTAAGCAGTCAAGTTCCTTACTATGATTATGCCCTTGATTTAATTTTGGATGTTGAATCCTCTCATGGTAAGCTTATGTTCATATACATATATTTCATCTTATTAGTTTGGAATGCTGTCTATTGGTTTCTCATGTTGCCAATGCTGTTTGACCAAATTAATTCAACTATTTCTCCTCAAATCTGAATGCAATTCATTCATTGATATGAATGCTTCTCCCACTGGTCTTTCTGCACAATCATCAATATCAATATAAAATGTAAAGAGTAGTGGAAGTCGCATCCGCATCATACAAATACTCAGGATCCACTGTAGTTTGTGTATATAAGAATAACTTCAGCTTAATTGGATAGGTGACATGTTCACAGAGGAACAAAATGAGTTGGTTGAATCAGCTGCCGAGATGCTTTATGGTCTGATTCATACTCGATATGTTTTGACAAATAAAGGAATTGCTGCTATGGTGAGTTTTCCCTCAGTTACCCATGTTCTATGGTTTAGTGTACATAAAGTTGGCACTTCTAATGATGTTGATTAATCGGCAGATGGAGAAGTACAAAAACTATGACTTTGGCAGGTGTCCAAGAGTTTACTGCTCTGGACAACCATGCCTTCCCGTTGGTCAGTCAGACATTCCTAGGTCAAGTACTGTGAAGATATACTGCCCTAGGTGTGAAGACATCTACTATCCCCGGTCCAAGTATCAAGGCAGTATCCTTACGAATATCTATTGAAATATGCAGCCTGTTCATTCTGATTTGAAGGATATGCTATATTTTTTTTTAAGAGGAATTTTTGCATACTTGTTATTTTCTGAATATTGTAGAAAAAGAAATAAACAGGAATTAACATCAAAAAGTTCAACTTGATTTATGTTGTGAGCTTTCTATTCTCTAACTCAGACATCTATTCACTTTGTTGATTGTTTTTGCTTCCCATTCTGTCGAACTTTCCTTACTATGATGAAATCCTGAGATTGATATGGTATTTGGAATGACTGTTTTTTACTCTCTATCTTGGCTTTTGTAATTGTGGGCTCAGCTTTACGGGTGAACAGTCCATTCTGTAATTCTTATCAAAGCATCCTTAACTCGTACAGATGTTGATGGAGCTTATTTTGGAACTACATTTCCTCACCTCTTCCTGATGACTTATGGGCATCTGAAGCCACCAAAACCATCGCAGAGCTATGTGCAAAGAGTTTTTGGTTTCAAAGTTCACAAGCCATGAAGCTGAATGGAATTTCAAGCTTTCACGAAGAGTAGAGTCTGTACATGTCGAGTTTAACTTACTCTGCCGTGTCCCATCCCGTGAAAAGTTCAGTGGATAATAAGATGGATAGCATCTTCATTTCATATTCTCAGTATTCCTCAGTTTTGTAGAGATATACTTGTGGGCATGTCCGGTAGCAGGCGGCATGGACTTAATGTTGTTTGAAGATTCAAATCTAGTCAGCCTCAATCCCATACAAGAGAAAATCAGCGAGCTCTGGTAAAACTTGTTTAGCTTATAAGGTTAGGTACTCGGATCAGATGCACATTTTATTAATGTTTTTCCTTCTATGAACGTCTAATGGTGTATTTCCAATTGTTCTCTCATGCCAAACCTCACTCAGTAGTTGTTTTGAGATTACTATTGCTAACACCTGCCGCATTTAGACCATTTCTTCATTTCCATTACTTGCCATTGGAAACTTGGGATGGACCATATATATATGCACATACTTTTGCATATAGTTCTATTGTCGCATGATATGATGTGGTAACAAAATGCTGAGATCTGCGTATTTGCGTACTGCAGCCAATTTTTTAATATAAGATATATTTACCTAATTTGATTAAATTAAGGAAGTTGGTTAAGTTAGTTAGTATGATATGTATTTTATAAAACATCGTAGTCATCTTCCTTAATTTCCTCCTTCCCTCTTATCTTTAATTATGGTCGAGGGAGTATCAATAGGAGTAAATTAGAAAAAAAATTGACAAATATAAAACTTATGTGTTTTTTTTAAAGATCAAGATTAACTTCTTAAATATGTTTTATACCAATAATTGAAAAAATATTACAGTTTCCATCTATGGTTATCTTCCTGTAATGGTTTACCATGGGTTGGTGTTTACCATTACCAACAGAGCCGACTCACTTCCTTTTCTTTTGACGATGAATCCATTATTATGTGGTTCTGATGGGGAACCACTTTTTTCATTCCAGGCGGATTCAGCTCATCACCATCAGGTTCTAGCATGAATATGCAACCATATATTTCAAGTGTCATTATTTTGTCATGAAAAATGTTCACTTAATAACAATTACACATGATAATTTATTTATTTTACTTATTTAGATAAATAGGATTACTTAAATGGATGAGACCATATAAAATATTGAAAATATTTTCACTTTCATGCAGTTGCACCAAGCATTTAGGTATGTCATTACCAGCCAAGCTAGTCTCAAGAGCTGACTAATTTATTGAAAACAGGGTAGTATTTCATATGCTTTGTTTTTTTAAAACTAAACAAATATTTGAAAGGCATAAACCCAACCAAAATTTTTATGAATAAATGGCCATCAGGCTATACAAAGAAAACATTGGGATGCTGGCTTTGGGAATTACTCTCTCCTTTCATTTTAAATATAAGATAAAATTGAATTTTATATATATATTAAGAAAATTAATTAAATTACTTAAAAATAATTATATTTATTTATTTTTTTTCTAAATTATTTTGCCGATATATAATCTATTAATCTCACATAGTATGGTCTAAATTATTTTAACATTCACATTCATCAAAAACCCTTTTCTACTGGCCGAAAAAAAATTATCTCACATAATTATCTTATAAATAATAAAAAATTATTTTCTAAAAACTAATCTGTATTTACAAAGTTACACCCCTGTCTGAAAAACCATATCTAATCTAGCGTTGTCTAATACATGCTATACTATTAATTTTAAACATAATATTTTTTGAAATGAAAAATACCCTGTTTATAATTTAATCATCCTCTCACTAACTTTGTCCCATAAAAATATCGCCATTTTATTTTCTGCAGAGTTCCAAAAGATCTCAACGAGCCTGTTGTGTCTACGGGATGCCCATAATTTCTTGACAGGCGGAAGCCAAGACAAACGGCAGAGAAAGGATAGAAACGGACTAGCTTCTCCTGGAACCTGAAAGTGCGTCAAGAACCCTAGCTTCGTTCAAGACGCAAGGTGGTCTTCATCGCGATTTGTTGTTACGCTATGACATCGCTGACGTTTTCTTGAAATTGAATCAGGGGAAGCAGGAATTGGTGTAAAGAGGAATGTACAGAGAGCGAGCAAGTGTTGGATCCAAATCGGAGGTGAGTTCCGTTGATCGAAAGCGAATCAACGACGTTCTCGACAAGCAGCTTGAACGTTCCTCGCCGTCCACTTCTAGGGCAATCAACGGCAAAGATAGGTCGTTGCAATCTGTATTGACTGGCAAGTCACCGGCTGATCACAAGGAATTTCGCACTGCCTCCATATCTAAGAAATCTAACGTTTCAGATGGTAAGCACACGTCTCTTTGCTGCATATCAAGGGGGAAAATGAGTGAAAGTCATTTTCTTTTTTGTGTGGACGCGGGTATTATTATTAGTATCTGATCTTTTTTCCAATCGCAATAGTTCTGCTTACTATGAGTGGAAGTACGAGGAAAATGGAAGAAAATCCTGCATTTTGCGAAGGAGAAAGATAAACATTGTGCGGGCGCATTAAAAACATAGTTTATCCCATAATTAGACTTCTTGTGCAGATAGATGGTTGAGAAAAAGGTGGGGGCGTGATGAGCCAGATGGATAGTAGATAATATATACATAATTATTATAGTGCCAATAACGACATTGATGAATAATGAGCTGATAAAAATCATATATGCAGTAGTTGCAGAGGAATCTGAAACAGACAGTGAGGAGTCAGAAGTTAGTGGTTCGGATGGAGATGACACATCTTGGATTTCATGGTTCTGCAATCTAAGAGGAAATGAATTCTTTTGCGAGGTTGATGATGATTACATCCAAGACGATTTCAACCTCTGTGGATTAAGTAGTCAAGTTCCTTACTACGATTATGCTCTAGATTTAATTTTGGATGTCGAATCCTCCCATGGTAAGCCATAGATTCACATTTTTAGACTTCTTATACAGGACTGATATATGATGTTAAATTTGTGTTACATTTTACTATGACTCTACTGTGAAATTTATTTGCCTTTACCATTCTAAGATGAATTTAGATTATATATGTATGCCTGTTGCTCTTTTAACCTTTCTGATTATGCTATGGTTTGTTTTGGATAAACGCGAATATTGGATGGTTGGAATTTTTAGGTGACATGTTCACAGAGGAACAAAATGAGTTAATTGAATCGGCAGCAGAAATGCTTTATGGTCTTATTCATGCCCGCTACATATTGACTGGCAGAGGAATGGCTGCTATGGTGAGATTTTGTTATCACTGATCGCTGCTTAGTTGGCTTAGCACTATAAGAAACTGGCACTGATAAAATGTTCTTTCCCAGCTGGACAAGTACAAAAACTATGATTTTGGGAGATGCCCGAGAGTTTACTGCTCTGGACAACCCTGTCTTCCAGTTGGTCAGTCAGATATTCCTAGATCAAGTACTGTGAAAATATACTGTCCTAGATGTGAAGATACTTACTATCCGCGGTCCAAGTATCAAGGCAGTATCCTTATATATATTGTTGAACATTTCTATTCCGGTTTCAGCATCCACCTCTCAATCTGTGCTTTTTTAATTCTCTGAGCATGCCATTGTAAGAGCATTGTTCTTTGCCAGTTTGTTCTAGGAAAAGTTGTGGAAGTCCCTCTTCCCATTGTAAGAGCATTGTTATTGTAGTTAAGATCTGAAATGTATATGATTACACACGCATTTGGCTTGAGGTTCGTTTGATGGCAGGGCATTAATCCTGTAGTTTCCAAATTTCCTTGATTCTATCTAGACATTGATGGAGCTTATTTTGGAACAACATTTCCACACCTCTTCCTTATGACTTACGGACAGCTGAAGCCACAAAAGCCCTTGCAGAGCTATGTGCCAAGAGTCTTCGGCTTCAAAATTCATAAGCCATGAAGCTGGAATTTCAAGCTTTTCATTAAAGTAAAACTGTGTCCATGTTTTAACCTTGTCTTCTAGTAGTTTCACAGGAAATGGGAGGGGGATAAGGGGGGGGCTATGTATTGTATGATTTCTTTCAATGTTCAGCAGATCATAATGGGTGCAATCTAGATCTCTGTTTTATTTGTCTTAGGCTTGTGTTGTATAGAAATATGCAGACACATTGCATGAGTGCTTGATTTCCATTTCATCTTTATATTTTATGAGCTTCGTTGGTTTATTTCAACTTAGTTTTATACAAATTGCTATACTTTCTGTTACTGATTGTATACCAAGTAAGTGATCCCCTTTCATATTAATTTCATCTTATTTTCCTATTTTCTTCCATTTGTGTCGTTTTGGAATGGTTAAGTTTGACCTAAGTGGATTCAGGTACCAATTTTTTGCAGTCAATTAGAGCCAGTAATATGGGCTCAACCCGCTAGCCTGAGGGTTTGGGTAAGGTTGGGGTTAAGGATTTCCCAGCTTGCAAAAGTGCAGGCTGCACAGCCCACACAATTTTTTTTTATTGTTAATTTTACAAAACCCATAAGTCGCATACTCCCACTTGATACCTCTTAATCCCAAAGAGAGAAAATCTCAATCCCCTTTCTCTTTTAAACTAAATTATTATATCTTGATTGTTGAAGAATGATTTGATGTTTTTTGTTTGTAAACTTTAGCAAATTTGATAACTTTATCTCTTGAATTATGGATTATGTTTTTGAATTTTTATAAGAGAATTGATTGATGCTAGTAAGATAAATTTGATGACTTGTATACGTGTTTTGGACATCTTAAGAAAATATGAATTTTTTTGGGGGAAAAAAAAAAGCGAGCTAGCTCGTTAACCTGCACTGCAGGTTAGGGTTGCGGATTTTTCAGCCACGTGACCCGCGGGTTGGTCTGCATTCCTAACTCTAATTCAAGGCTGTCTATTTTAACATTCCCTTTAATTATTGTTTTTAATACCAACAAGATGTTTTTCAAGTTTGTTTTTTAAAAGCTGGTTAATTTAAGGGAAAATCACTCAAAGGTCTTGAGTACCTAAAAAAACAACAATAAAGTCTCAAATGGAAATTCTACATACAAAAAAGTTCCTAAGGACGTCTTTGTGATTAATTGGCAATTTGAAATGACAAATTGCCCTTAGGATTTAAAACACTCTCTCTTCAAAAAATTCACAGTGTTTCGTTCTGCTCTGCTTCTTCGTGCTTGCATCCGATTGAGCATTCGTGCGTCGCTTCTCTACCCCAACGTTCATGCATTGGTCCTCCGCTGACCCAGCCTCCATCACAGCGACGGCCTACGTCGCTCCTCCCATACCACAAGCTCTGTCTCTCCTCCTAAGCTCTAACGTCCATTGCTCCTACCAACACCCAGCCTCCATCGCTCCTCCAAAGGCACATGCTCCGTCGCTCCTCCGAAGGCCTACCGTTATATGATATGTAGATATGATATGATATTTAGTTGTGAAACTACACTGATTAAGTTGCCAAAATGGCAGAAGTAGTTGTAAATATTCCTGATATGTTGTACTAACAGGTGGGACGTGAACTTTGTAAACTCCTGCAGGGAGGAAAATCAACTTGTGAATATAACTCATGTAATTGTGAAAACAAGTGTAAGCTATTATCAAAATTGGCAGAATGACTTGTAAAAAAGTAGGCATAAGAAGGTGTTAAAATGCTGATAAGCTTTTGTGACAGTTGAGACTTGTGAAATTTATAAACTCTGTGGACAATTACAATTCAATTGTAAATATCACTCATAAAGTTGTAAAAACAGGCACATGTTAAAATCCAAATAAGCTTTGGTGACAGACCCTACGGAATTAATTCATGCTCTTTTAAATATGACTAATGAACTTGTTAAAATGACTGATGAACTTGTTAATTCAAATGCACTATAAGTACCAAAAAGGAGTTGTTAAAAAGACTAATGAAGTTGTTAAAATGACTGATACACTTGTTAAAGTTCTGATACGCACTTGGGACCATTAGGACCTGGGAAATTTGAAATGCACTCCATGTATGAAGATGGAGTTGTGAATATAACTAACGCAGTTGTTAAAATGACTGATGCACTTGTTAAAATTCTCAAACGCACTTGTGACCGTTAGGGCTTGGGAAATTTGAAATGCACTCATTGTATGAAATTGGAATTGTGAATATAATTGACGAAGTTGTTAAAACAACTTATGCACTTGTTAGAGTTCTCATACACACTTATGACCATTAGGGCTTGGGAAATTTGATATGCACTCTATGTATGAAGATAGAGTTGTGAATATAACTGACAAAGTTGTTAAAATGACTGAAGTAACCCCCGCCTCGATAAAGACCACAATTAGCGTTTAACCGTGTTTAATAATCGAATGAGAGATCCGGGATAATTAAAAACTTTTATAACACTTGTATAAATATATCTCCATTCATTTCGTTCCTTAAAACAAATGGTCTGTTCGGTCTGTTACATGTACAATATCAGAGTATAACCACAATTCCCGACATTCACCAGGGATAATAACATTAATCCAAAATATTAATCAGGCCATTTATGCCCATCTTAGTATCCATACCGGAGATTACACAAAACTATACTTCTATGGTCTATTCAATATGTACATTTATCCAAAATAATAACTAGTTCAGTATAAAACCAAAATATCTAACTAAGACTACCGCCGGCAGTCCTAATCGTCCTTGCTCACTTGTTTGTTCTTCGATCCACTTGCCCTGTCTAAAAATGTTATTTGGAAAGAATGAGATTCTAGAGAATCCCAGTAACAACAGTTTACGTATGATGAATATAGACAAAGCAAGTAAACATATATCACAATGCAGCAATCAATATTTGAGGCCGGGCAAACTGCCACGTCCCCTTCACTATATACAAGGTCGAGCTTACGCCAAGTCCCACCAACTATATCTGTATTCGAGACTGGGCTTTCGCCACGTTCCCTTACTATATCTGTATTCAATGATTAATGCAAACAAGCAATGCAATATATATGATAAACGATAAAGTGTTACTACCTTAGTCTTTCCGCTCTTGAGCAGGCACGGGCCTTCTATACTCCGGGCAAAGATCAAATCCTAGAGTCATAATTAAGGACGAAGAGTTAAACTCTATTCCAATACTCAATTAAATTCAAGGACTTAGATTTGATTATCATTTATATCCTTTAAGTGGCTACTAGAAGCCCAAACACATGCCTAAAGGGTTGGGAAAGACTATACCACAAACCACCTTTTAGAAGTGAAAAATGCTGATTTTTGGAGGTTGGCCGCTGCCTAAGAATCCACTGGCCACGGCCAAGAAATGCCCAGAATCCTTCTGGCTGCGGCCAAGAAAATTCTGTTTCTTGGCTGAACTTCCAAAAATCATAACTAATTTTAGAAAACTCGAAATGAGATTATTCCAAAGCCAAAAGAAAGGTATTTAAGTCCTATTTACTGGAAAAATATGGACCATAACTAGAAATCACCACACAATTCCAGAATTACACAAAACTCAACACTGCTCCAAAACATAGTCCAGTTTTTATCCCAAACTTTGGCAAAGCATAACTCTCAGTTCACAAAACGAAATAACATGAATTATTTGTCTATTTTGAATCTTGAGATGTGAACTTTAAAACTAAAAAGTTTCAGAATTTTCCAATACCATTTGGTCATTCAAAACTTTCGTGCAAACTGACTGCCCAGAACAGAGTTCACACAAGACAGATTTCCAACTTTTCTACCAAAGTGTCCAATGATTCCAAAATCATTAACCAAACTATTCACATACAATTTTCCACAAGGAACACAATGGCAACCTCAAAATGACCAAAATCACAACCCAATTAGATGTTCTACTTTGGGACACATTTCAACATAAAACCCCAAAGTTGCCAAATTCCACATTCAAGACTTCAAACTATTTTCATTGTTCAAATGACTCAACCAAACATCATTTCCATCACAACACATCATGAAATCCTCACACTCCATAATACACGAAAATTGGAGCAAAATTCTAGAAAAATTAATGCTCCACCAACAACCACAATATATATATATATATATATATCAAAAGGGAGCTAACACTCACCTCTTTCACTTTCTCAAACTTATTTCTTGATTCTTCACTCTCCAAATTTTCTCAAACACAAAAACACCTCCTCTTGAGAATCTAAAATCATAGGATGAAAGCTCTTAACAAGAAGAATAACTTTAAAGATGGAGATTTTGGCATTCAAGGTCAAAATCTTACCTAAATCTTGAGCTTTCCTTTCTCTTTCTTCCTTCAAAAATGGAGAAAGAAGAGAGAGAAAATGAGATGATAAAGATGAAGATGGAGGAGATCTGATTTTTGCCTCCCATTGCCCATACCATACGCATAAGAGAGAGGGAGAGAGAGAAAAAATGATTTTTAAATTGTTCTTTGACTTTTCTACCATCAACTCTCTTCATACTTGATCCACTCGTGCCACTTGTCTTCATCTCATGAAATCTCACACATTTAATCCTCCACTTAATCTCACTAACCAATTTCATTAGTTAGTGATTAAGTTCTTCTTCAATTGCTGACTAATTGGTCGGTACATTATCCATTCTTCTAATTTTGCCCTTGATTATGGCATATTAACTAAAATTGCCATATAACACATTTATAACCATTTCTTTTTCATCCATGCGCCATTCCCCCTTATTTCAGCCCTCAAATTACTTTGTCACATAATTATGCTAAAATACAGGGTGTTGTGCATTCCCAATAACAAAATCGGATCTTAAATCCACTTTAATTTACCAAATTATCCACAATAATCGTCATTAGCCCTTAATTAAAATTTGGGGCGTTACAACTGATGTACTTGTTAAAATTCTCATACGCACTTGTGAGTTGTGACCGTTAGGACTTGGGAAATTTGAAATGCACCCTATTTATGAAGATGGAGTTGTGAATATAACTGATGAACTTGTAAAACAAAGCAGCAGAAGTTGTGATACACCAAATAAGCACTTATACTAGACCCGGTTGCAAAATTATAAACTCATTAAGGAATAATTCATGCTATTGAAAATCTAACTTATTCACTTGTAAAACACAACAAAATATGTTGTTAATAACCTAATAAACTGTTGTGTCAAAGGCTTGCGAAACTACTACATCTATTATATAATTTGTCATAACTTAGCACAAACATTGGCCATAGATCATTACCTTTCCTACAATGAGCCTTTCCCTCAAAATAACAAAAAGTTGGCAACATAAATAAATATTTACATAACAAGAAGGCTGTCGTACAAAATAACATAACAACTCCTACATCTCTTTTTTCCTCTTGCTGTGTTGGTTGCCGGCTACAATAGATAGCTCCTTCTGCTAGGGGTGTTCGGGATCGGGATCGGGATCGGGAAATGCCATTCCCGATCCCGATCCCGAGAAGGGTTCGGGAATGATTTTCATTCCCGATCCCGAAAATCGGGAAATTTCGGGATCGGGATTGGGATCGGGAAATTCCCGATCCCGGATTTTCTTTTTTTTTATAAAAAAAAATCTCTATATTAAATTTTTTGTTGTGTTTCCTTTAGTCTAGTATAAATATATAATTTGTTTAATATTCTATTGTATCAAATAAGTCTAATATAAATATATAATTAGTCCAATACATGCTTAAAGTTGTCGATTCAGCTGTAAAAAGAATAAAAACAAGAACAAAAAATTAGAACTATTTAATAAATAATAAATGAAATTAACTAAATAAACTAAAATAATAGATATTATCTTAAGGTTGTTAGGAATTTTCACATTTTATTTTACATTTAGTCTTATTTTCTTAAATATTTTTAAAAAATATATGTGTATAGATATATTTTCGGGATCGGGAAAAAGTCGGGATCGGGAAGTCTCATTCCCGATCCCGATCCCGATCCCGAAATCACATTCCCGATCCCAAAATTTTCGGGACGGGAAAATCCCGTCCCGATTTGCTCGGGATCGGGACGGGAAGGTCGGGACGGGAAATTGATGAACACCCCTACCTTCTGCGCATATGATTCTTCTAATGTGTGACCAGTCACCATAAGCAATCAACCTTTATCTGCCTAATTTGATCATGTGAGAACTTCGGCATGATATACCCCTCTTTGTCATGTACAGAGACATCTCACTCGTGTAAACATGAAAGTACATGGACACCCCAAGAATCCCTACAAAAAAAAATGTCAATGCACAATTGTCAACTTTCAAACATTACCATTCAAGAAACACAATGCAACAATTAAAATTCATTTCAAACATATTCATTAATGCCACTGTAATGAACCATATTACATTAAATAGCCCTAATCCCAGTAACCACTATTTGTAGCCTAAAATACTAATGGAATACTAATAATGCAGGCAATACAACATAACAAGTATCTTATACTATCAGCATAAAATCCACAAGTGCAGGGAGGCTCAACATATATTCACATTAAAAGTGCATATTACAAATGGCAACTTCACTTTCCTATTGTAACATCAAAATCAAACAAATTTCTGCACACTATGATTTACTACCAGTTATATTAACCAATATCAGTAATGAAAACTTACCCAATTGAAACCAAACTTAAAAATGCGTGTACTCTTCATTACTGAACAGAAAGAAAAATAAACCAAAGATCACATTATACGTTATTCCTCCTAGTCACCTTGAACTCCTAACGGAGATTTCAAGGAAAAGTATATTCATAACAAATTACAAGTCTGTAAGACATACAAAAATCTGTGAATTTTTTCTTTGGCAAGTGAAGGAATTCCTCATACTCCTGTAGCTCCTCTTCTATTTTGTGCAGTAGCAAGACTAAGGGCCTTCGCGTCACAATCCCTAAAAACAACTTAAAATGTCAAAAATAAAGGAGAGCCAGGCATTGTTCACTAGGAATTGAAATTGCAACAAGGAAATTTCATGAAACATTTGTTTTTCACTACCCAAAATATCCCATTCTTGTTTATTATCTTATGGTAAAACATTGAACAAATTTCACCAAAAGTTCTTCTAGTTAAGAAACAGTCATGGAATGTAGTATATGATACAATAACCAAATACATCTTCAAGTGACTAACTCAAGAAAAAGATTGTTTCTAAATCATTCTGTTAATGGACATAATTATAATAAAATTGCATTTCTTTTTTAGACCAAGAAAAATAACAACAGTGGAAATGATAACAATGCACTCCAACGTCGATTCTAGTATTTGCCACTTCTTCACTTTCTCAGAAGTCGAACAAAATACGAAATTAAGTATAGAGATAGAGAGAGCAAGAAAATTAGCAATAGACAACTGCTAACGTGAACCCCAGGGTAGAAAATCATGGCCGATAATGCTTTCTAGTACTTATGACTTTCCAATTGTAACATCAAAATCAAACAAATTTCTACATAATATGATTTACTACCAATTATATTAACTAATATCAGTAATGAAAACTTACCCAACGCAAACTAAACTTAAAAATGCATGTACTCATCATCACTAAATGCAGAGAAAAATAAATCAGAGATCACATATTGGGTTTACTCTATTCTTTTCTCCTAAGAATCTTCGAACTAAAAGCTATTATGACCAATTATTGCTCCCACAACCCTGCATTGTACTAACCAAAGTTACAAACTTAACAACCAATTCTTCCCGATACTTTTCCATTACATGAACACTTAACCACAAAAAATCATCCACCCATGATCACTATAGGTCGCCCTAATGATAACAACTACCTACCTAGGTCTCAAAATAGTTTAATAATCCAATAATCCGTGTTCTGAGTTGTCACTCACCTCTCTGTTCAGTTTCACCGACTTAGCAGCGGAGCGACGGCGGCCACTGGGTGTTGGGCTGACACAATAGGCCTTCGGAGGAGCGACGGAGCCTGCACCTTTGGAGGAGCAACGGAGGTTGGGTGTTGGCTGGAGCGATGGCGCTAGGGCTTGGGAGGAGCGATGGAGCCTGCAGTGTGGGAGAAGCAACGTAGGCTGGCACTGTGGGGGGGTAAAGGCTGGGTCAGTGGAGGACTGAAACACAAAACACTAGGCCAGCAGAGGACTAACGCACAAACGCTCAATCGGATGTAAGCACGGAGAAGCAAAGCAGAACAAAGCATTGACTTTTTTGAAGAGTGTTTTAAATTCTAAGGGCAATTTTGTCATTTCAAGTTGCCAATTAATCATAAAAAAGTCCCTAGGATCTTTTTGTGTGTGGAATTTCTATTAGGATTTTGTTGTTGTTGTTTTAGGTCCTTGGGACCTTTGAGTGTGATTTTCCCTTAATTTAATTGTAACTCTCGATAGTCATCTACTACAATGTAATGAAGTATGGATGGGAAAAAACAAAAGACATCTTTTATCATCTACCACCTTTGCACAGCAAGGAGGGGGTTGATCCCATTATTTCATGTTTTAATGGATGTGCTCTTGTTCTATGAAGGATCTCGCCCATAGCAAATAGAAAGGTTTGCTCCATTTTCATTCGGATCCGGCTTCTCTCCCAGGCGCTTCCCGTCCCTTGCCTCTCCTTTACCCAAAACACTGCCGTTTTGGGTTAAAAAGGGGAGGTTGGGTCCTTTTTTTTTTTTTTTTTTTAATGTAACACCCTAAAATATTTTTTAGTACCATTTAATATCATAAAATAATGTTTTTTGTATTTAACATAGTAAAATATTTTTCTAATTGCAACGAACAGTCTAAACTTAAGATACAGAGTGATGATAAAAAAATATTTTAGGGGATCAGATGCAAAAAAAAAATATTTTAAAATATTGAGTATTATTGAAAAAATTATTTAAGGTGCTGAATGAGTTAAAAATTAATTTATGATATTGGATGTTACTAAAAAACACTTTAGAATGTAGTTTGTATTTTTTCAGTACCACTTAATATTATAAAATAATTTTTGATACACTAATTATCCTCAAATATTTTTTTAGTAATAATTACTATCTAGCAAACTACACTCTAAAATATTGTTTTAGTAACACCTAGTACCATAAATTAGTTTTTAACTCACTCAGCACCTTAAATAATTTTTCAGTAGTAACTATTGTTTAACAAACTACATTCTAATGTGTTTTTTAGTAACATCCAATATCATAAATTAATTTTTAACTCATTCAGCACCTTAAATAAATTTTTCAATAATACTCAATATTTTAAAATATTTTTTTTTTGCATCTGGTCCCCTAAAATATTTTTTTATCACCACTCTGTATCTTAAGTTTAGACTGTTCGTTGCAATTAGAAAAATATTTTACTATGTTAAATACAGAAAACATTATTTTATGATATTAAATGGTACTAAAAAATATTTTAGGGTGTTACATATTAAAAAAAAAAAAAAAGGACCCAAGCTCTCTTTTTAACCCAAAACCGCAGTGTTTTGGGTTAAGGAGAGGCAAGGGACGGGAAGCGCCTGGGAGAGAAGCCGGATCCTTTTCATTCTCTCTTGCAACAATATTTTGTAAATGCAGGTTCCAATTCTTCATAAATTCAAGACTCTGTTAAGATTGTCCAATTAAGGCCATTAACCAAAATTTTGTAAATTCCAAGATTGTCCAACACGTTAGGGGAAAAAACAAAAACGTCCAAGCTAAGTTCATTTCAAGATTAAGGATGGATACAGCTTGTACCTTTTTTAATACTATATAAAAGTCAAAATGTATATAACAAAAAAGATTACAACCAATGTACATCAGAAAGACGCAATAGGAGAAGGGCAAGAATTTAATTAAAAAACGAGAATGCTGGAAGCCTAAAGTACTAATTATAGAAGCATTTGTAAAAGTAAAAAACTTTAGAGAGGAAAATGCATTTCATTGATCCAAAGATTATGCACAAAACAAGTCAGTAAAAGACGGGATAGAATTCACAATCAGAGAAATTCAGCATATGGGTACATTCTCGATAAATTCATTGGCTTGGAAGGTGTGAGACGACAGTGAAGTGACTTCATTGATGAGACGATGAGCAGCAATATTGGCTTATGAGAACAGGACGCAATTTCTAGCGTTCCATAACTTTCAACATAATATACCAAAAAAGATACGCATACAGAGTTCAGTCTGAGATTTTCCCTGAGCCAATCTTTAAACGGACAATCATAAAATCGAGAGAGCTGATGTGCAGGTACGATGAGCTTCCAGCATGCAGGAGCTAAATTGCAGGATCTGAGGATGTGGTCAAGGTTTTCAGGTCCGTTGCCACAAATCTCACACATCATTCGAAGCCATAACCAGTCTATTTCCCAAGGCCTACCAAAGGAAGGTTCTGATGCGCTGTGCTCATGGCCATTCCCAGGCTAGCTCCCATTGTTCACTTTCTTCATTCCATTGATCTCTCTTTAGCATGTTATATGCAGATTTGACCGTAAAGCCTTTGCTTATCTGCAGAAAGCCAGGGGCAAGAAGCTGGAGAATCCTGCGCAGTTGGTGGTGCCATTTTTGCATTGTGTCCCAGCATGTCGTTTGGTAGGAAGGCATCAAATTTACTCCATGAGCAAAGCTTTGTTCTGGGCCTCTATATCTTTTGAGTCTGCAGCCTCCACATCGCTTCGGCTGGCATAAGAGTCCCACTTCATAAGATGAGCACCCTTTTGACTCTTCTCGGTAGAAAGCTTTAATGAAGCAGAAATATCTTCATAGATGATGATGTTTGAGAATGCTGTCTTGGACCCTTCTGGAGGCAGAGAAAAGTTTCTGGAAACCAAAAACTTGTAATGAATCTCTTGCTGAAGCAGAGAAGAAAGGGGAATTGATGATCCAATTTAAACAAGATTGGTAACGAAGCAGAGCAAAGAAAGCCTTGAATGAATCCACGCCTTACAGCAAGTCTTCCGGCTATGCTTGAATTTATGCTTAATATCAGAGTAAATAGCCGGGGAGCATGAAGGAGCATTAAGCTAGTTCATCAAAAAGAAGCATGCCTGATTCCCTTGATTACCAAGGATGAGGATTGTATTTCTCCTACGCCAAATGATGGAAATGAGCTTGATAATAGCAACAACATCCTGTGCAAAGCCATCCAGATTCAATATAAAACGAGTATCTTCGAGCCACAATTTGAAACTAATAAAGAAAACGAGAACTTTATGGATACAGCTTGTACAGTTGCATAATAAGATTGTTATGGGCTGAGTGCCCCATTTTTTACCAAAATGAAAAGGATGGATGCAGCTTACCAATTAAAAGCAGACAAGGCTTGAGCACTGCAAGTGAGAACGTGGCAGTTCTACTTTCCAGTTTCAACTAAGACAGTAACTCCCCTCTTGGTGAATTTCGTCCCAAATTTAGGACCCATCTTTTCCAAAAGTTTATCTTCAAAACCATTGGGAGACATATTCTGGCAATGTGCAGCTTCATGGGAAGCAGAAAAGACCAACTCAGACAATTCATCCTTCTCAGCTTGAATGCAAAGCTTCTGTTCATCCCATGTCCCAGCAGTTATGAGACGATAAGTGTATACAACTTTCTTCTGTCCAAGCCGATAAGCACGAGACACAGCTTGCCTTTCTGCTGAGGGATTCCACAAAGTATCAAGCAAAATGACTCTTGAAGCTCCAACCAGATTGATCCCTTCGTAACAAGCCTTGATTGATGCTAACATCACCCTCGCTTTGCTACTGGGATCATTGAAGGCATCTATGGAAGCTTGTCGTATCACTTCAGGGGTCTTTCCATGAATAATCATCATCTGCTCTCCTCTCCAATGAAAGCGAGAGTAGATCTGCTCTGCCAGAAATTCCAAAGGATGAACGTACTGGCTAAAGATCAGAACCTTTTCCTTCATGCGCTCGCTTTGCTTGATGAAGTCCAATACAAACTTTGTTTTAACTCCAGCCTCTGGGGACAAATCTAGTGTTGCTAATATAGCATTCAATTGCACTCTTTCATTTTCTGGAACTTGAGTGATCTCGTCAACAAAGAGAGAGGGATGCACAGAAGATACAGACATCAAATGTTCAAATCTAAACCAGTTTGAGCATCCCACTTGGCCCTCCCTTAACTTTTGAATGTACTCAAAAATGAACATCTGCGTCCGAGAGGGCTTTAAGCTAACTACTAACTCCTTCAACCCAGGAAGTTTCTCCTCCAGCACAGTACCCTTGTGCACATGCACAAACGGTTTGATCACGTCTCTGATTTGAGCAATGACCTGAGTTCTTTCACCATGGCTCTCTACTCTGTCATATGATTTAAGCAGAAATTCCAAATTCCCTTTAGTTACATTTGGTTTGGACAAGCGGAGGGTATTGTTAAGCTCAGTAAAGTTATTCTGGAAAGGAGTCCCAGAGAGTATGATTCGTCTCTTTGTCTTTATATTAGACAATGCTTCCCACAAGAGACTCCTAGCATTGCGAGGTGTGTGGCCCTCATCAAGAACCACCAGCCCAGGAAGTTCAAAAAGGGCTTTCTTTACCACCTCATCATAGCCCTTTCTAGCAAGCCTATCGAATAATGTGTAGCTGATTCCTAATATGCTTTTAGCCTCTCTCCATGAACAAGCCTTAACCCGGCGGATTGCATTTATATTGGGTCTCTGGCCGCGCCTCCGAGGACGAAAACGGCTTATGGCAGATTGAGTCTCCTCCCCAGAAAGTTCAAGCTTGTTCAGATTGTGAAAAGGAACAGAATCACCCACTTGCCACTTCTTTAATTCTCTCTCCCATGTATTAAGAATGTTGCAGGGAGCTATGATCATGGGCCTGCAACTAGGGTATCTCCTCATGAAGGACTTGAGAAAAGCAATGGTGAGGAAAGTTTTGCCAGTGCCAGGCGCATGAGAAATTATGCAACCACCTCCACCGGAAAAATCTAATTGCTTTTCCAACTGGTCAAGAACAATTCCACCAGCTAGATTCTTCCAGAGAAATTCAAAGGCTTCCTTTTGGTGACTGTACATCCTCTTCTTTGCTCTTGGAACTATATCCCACACAGTTCCAGTGGAAGCATAGGTAAGAAACCTAGATTTATCATCAATCCCAGAATTTTCACGCTCTGAGTCGTCAGAGAATGAGTCGTCAGAATCTCCCGGACGGTATGAGTATCTCCCACCTGGCCTTCCCGATGGATGCTTGCCCTGTGCATATGAAGTCAAAAACAATCATTTTTCACCAAAACAAACGGGCAGAATAAAATTTTGTCCCCTGTATTTCAATTTGCACTAAGTTAGTCCCTAAGTTTCAAAATGCTAACAAACAAATCGTCCACTTGCTTTAAATAAGTCACAAACATGAAATAAATGATTTCATATCAAACATGTTTGTCAGGAAGATTTGGGTTTCTTTCCACAAATATGGATATGGACAAGTCAAAAGTCCAATTTCTAAACACGAGCACAAGTAAAAGAGGAAAGGTAAATGTGCTAAAATGACCATAAACTTTTGTGAAAAGAACAACGGTAATCATAAATTAATTTTTAAAGTAAAAGTAACCATGACGTTAACCTCCTTTAATTTGAACTTTTTAGCAAAATGTTAAGGTGCTAATATAGCCATTAACTAATACCAAAAGTGCAAAAATAACCATAAATTTTTTCTTGGATGCAAAAATAACTTCTTGAACATTAATTCTTTTTTTTTTTTTTTTCTTTTGTGTTATAAGTGTTTTATCAATTTGGGGATTAAAATGACAAAACTTATGAATTAATATTTAAGAAATCGACTTTTTTTTATTTTGGCGAGAATGACGAACTGAAAGAAAATTATCACCTAACTCCAAAAGATAAAATCCAAAGTAATTAAACCTGGACCTGTTAGTGAACTGGCCGGGTACTTAGTCAAGGGTCAATGGGTCAGACCGAAGCTAAACTGGGACCAAACCGGTGAGAAGTAGAAAATTTTTAGCTTATAGTATAAAATTCTAAAGGAAAAAAAAAATTAAACAAAAGTTAAAATCTTGACCCAGATCTACTGACCGGTTGGCCGGTTTCCAGTCTGGTTCAGGTCAGATAACCATGATAAAACTCCTAACATTAATTATAAAATAGGTGACTTTTTTAACATTAATTTATAAGTTTTTTTTTACTTTTGTTATTTTAATCCCCAAATTGATAAAACACTTATAAAAATTTGAATTAATGTTCAAGAAGTTACTTTTGCATCCAAGAAAAAATTTATGGTTACTTTTGCACTTTTGGTATTAGTTAATGCATATTTTAGCACCTTAATATTTTGCTAAAAAATTCACATTAACGGACATTAACGTCCGTTAACATCGTGATTACTTTTACTCTAAAAATTAGTTCAAGATTACAGTTGCTCTTTTCACCAAAGTTTATGGTCATTTTAACACTTTTACCTACCTAAAGAGGAAAGCAGCAGTGAAAATAGGTCAGCGGACTTACAAACTCAGGGTCACAATCCTTAATGTCCCGAATTATATGCCTGCAATGTATACACACTAAACCAATTTCTTCGTTCATTGCAGGAACATGATCTCCTCGTCCACAACGAACAGCTATACTCTCTTCACCTTCCGGATTTGGGTCATTAGAATGACCATTTTCAACCTATCAAAATAAAAATCATTGCATCAATGAAAAAGTTGGACACAAACACGTCTAGTAGCACAGTTACCAAAGTGATTTTGAACGTGTCCCAAGGTACAAAAGGAAAAGTTTCACACTATGTACATATCTTCCAAACACAATCTACACCAGTAGCACAAGGACCAAATAATTACAGATTGTGGGAAAGTATGATATTCAAAAAAGAATCTGTCCAAAAAAAATGATGAGAAAGAAATTACATCTTCATGCCTCCTCAACAATTCACACGATACAATTAATTATTAATTAATATTTTAATGCATAAAACTGAATTCTCTCTATCCCAATCTTAACAGCATCAGGACCGTGATATAATTTTAATATCCATGCTCTTGTGGTTAAAAAAAACCTCGAAGCTCACCAAACTTCGAGATAAAAACAATGGAATGAGAAAACTATATCAAACAAAACAAATTTGCAAGAATGTATAACACAGAATAAGATTTGACCGATGAAAACTACCTGATGAGAAGCATCTTCATCATCAGTATCTTCTTCACAATGTAGTAAACAGTCGTGCAGCTCAGCCCATAGGAGATCAGATTCGTCCTCCGACTCTGATTTCTCAAGAGGTTGTGATGCCTTAGTCCCAAAAGTGGACTTTGATGATAGAATTGGATTGATATCTTCTGGAATTCCTTCCTCATCTTCAGAAGGACTAACAGACCGTAGTTTACCATCTTCTTCCTCAGGCTCTGAACTCTCCGGTGACTGCGACGCCTTATTCATGGTTTCTTGTGGATTTTCGTCAGCCATGTTGCTCTCAGCCCATAGTCTTTCTAACATATCCTCAGACTCTTCTAACATATTCTCACACTCTAATTTCAACGGTGGCGATGACACCTTTAGTGGTTTCGCCATAACTTTCGGATTTCTTTCCTCAACGCTTGAGGAAGTTGACTTCTCAAGAGGCATCACTCCCTCACCAGGGAGATGCTCCGGACGAATCTTGAAATCATCAAACACTTTTCTTCTCCGTTTACGTGAAACTTTTGGACTTTCATACTCATCACTTGAGGTTGAGGAGGAAGTTAAATCCTCATCAACAGGCTTCATAGTTGTTTCATGCTCCTCTTTCTCTTTCTCTTGCTCATCCTCATCATCAAGACTTATGGGATTATTGAATGTCCCAACTTTTGTGTTTTTCAATTTCGAAGCACGAAAATGGGAACGTGTTCTACTAGCTACACCTCTGCCTCTGCTTCTGGTAACATCTTTCTCAACGTCATTGTCACCATGCGGTGGTGTAGCTGTGCTTCTGCTTCCTATTCCGGTGAGATCTTTCTCGACGTCGTCTTCGTCGTCACCCTGTGGTGAAGCTTCATAACCACCACCACCATCATCAGAAGATTCAGTAGTGTCGCTTGAAGAGCATTCTTCTTGAGACGCCATTTCCACCTCCCTCTCATTAAGTACTTGTCTAGGCAGAATTCTTTCTAACATTTCCTTCTCATTGTCTTCCTCTGGTTTAATATCTTTGATTAAACTCACATCATCGTCATCGTCAGATACAGTATCGCCAGAGCCCCATTCTTCTTCAGATGAAATTACCTCAACCCCATGCTGTTTCCTACGCTTATTATCAAAGTATTTTTTCCAAGCGATTCCTTGTCTAGACCGAGTTCTTCCCGCCACACCCCTACCGCTATACATAGCTGCAAAGAAAGCAAAGGTCTCTCCTATTTATTTAGACTGAACTAGAAATATTCAAGTCCCAGAAATTTTTCCCCAAACGCATAATCAAAAATATAACTGCGTACCTTTTCAATTATTATAAGTACTGCTCCAAAATGCACGAGGAAGGGCTGGATGCAGCAAGGAAGCAAACTCTGAGAACCTAGCAAAATACAAGAGTCTGATAATGATAAACTTCAATACTTCATAGACATAGAAGAGGTGCGATAGCAAAAGAAGACGAGAAACGTGCATGATACGGTACAGCAGAGAAAAGATCAGACGAGTACAAAAACCAGATTTATTTGTTGAGCAACTTTATACAGTGGCGAGCTAGGGATCAAGGGAAAAAGGTGAGAACGAGGTCAATTTTTGGGATCGCGCGAGGCAAACACGGGGCTGGGGGGAAAAATCAACGTTTGCTATGTTGCAGATTTGATTTTATTATGAGACGAGGTCATTGATGAGGAGTTATATTTTTTTGTTCCTAAAATTCGGTTATAGTGTATTAATGAGATTACGATATATATTAGATATTTTTTTACGGAAATATATTAGATATTAGATTATGTGTAATTTAAATATAATATGAATATAGATTTACAATGATAATGATAAGTACTACTCCATAAAAAAGGTTTAAAACATTCCTAAATTTGTATATTTATTTATTTTTATAAATAATTAAATATCAACAATCATGAATCAACATCAAAAACTTTCTAATTATTTTACTCAACCCGTAATCTTTTTTTTTTTTTGCCACACAACCCGCAATCAATTATCAATTACTATTATCATTAATATTATTTTATACTTTTATAATAAAAACAACAAAAATAATTTTACCAAAAAAAAACAAGAATAAAAATGACTAAGGCAAGGAAAACGAAAAGACACACAAGTGCGAGTCTGCGTACGGAGACGGATCACCAAAAACAGACGCAAATGGTTTGATCAGACCACTAATTATTAATCAACGCTCACGTTAAACACCTAAAATGCCCGGTTACACTCATAATGTTGAGAATATAAACAACCTCGAACTCACCGTCCAAAAAACCCTTCACTAGTAATTATTAGCGAGTGTTTTAAAAAGACAAAACCTTCAACTTGAACTGCAAAACATAAAAAATCGACATACATTTCGGTGAAGTCAGTACAGCATAAGTACTCGTTCGTAGAAAGATCGAAATGAGTTGGATCAGAAAAAGAAAGAGAGAGAGAGAGAGAGATGAGACGTGAAAAAGATTAAATCTCTTAAGACAGCCAAACTAGTACTACAGAAACAGGGGAAGCAATACTTTTGGTCTTGAGAACAAAAATCGATTTACGTTTGTTAAAAATAATAAATAATACAGTATTGTAAATCTAGTATGAGAGATGCATGCAAAATCGAAACCATGGCTTAAAAAGTGAAGCCAGTGCGATCTCAGCTTCATACCAGCAGGCCATGGGTTCCATGGAAAACTGGCGTCCAAAACTCCAAAAAAAAAAAACACACACACAAACAACTCGTACAAGCTTTTTTAGAAAAACACAGCGTGATCAATAATAGAAAAATGGCGGGAAAATGGCGTCGTAACTCACCTCGACGACGTCGCCAGAAAATTAGCGTCTACGCTGATCGCCGTTGACGGAGATGAGTCACGAATCCCTCGACGAAAGAGAAGCAATGGCTGAGTGGGGAAGATGAAGAGAGAGTGGATCTGAACTATGAACTGAAGCAAGCGCAATGAAGAGAGAAGTAGTTTGACTGAAATTTTCTCTTAACGTGGTTTAAGAAGCAAGCAACAGTACGCATCCAATTGAAACCCCTCCCACGAGACACGTGTGTCGTTTTGGACCGTTGATTGTTTGAACGGATGGGATTGATACCGTACACAGTGGGAGTCAGAAGGCCTAGGAAATTATGGCAAAAGTTGATATGCTCAGATTGAGGCGCGGATGATTGATTTGGGTGAATATGCAAATGGAGCGACTAAGGCATGACCCCTTCTGCTCTGTGTTCAAAAAGGCTTTGCTTGCAGCTTTCCCATTTACCACTGCTTCAGCCACTTTCTTCAAAATGGCAATCCTTCAAGGACAAGAAACCACTTTTTTGAAATCAAATTTTCCATTTCAATATGATTTTACCTTTCGTTTATTTGTTATTGTGGAGGTATGCCTTATTCTCATGAGATACCCCTCGTCCTTTTTTGTAAGTCTATTTTATCCTCATGGTCCTATTTTTTTAATTAAGAAAAATTTTAAATCTTAATAATTTTATCATAAAATTTAACAATTTTCTAACTATATCCCTACTTAGTATATATAATATTCCCTCCAATCTTAACTATAAGAAAAAATTGATTTTTTTTAGAGATTAAGAAAACTAAATAAACTACTAATCATATCACATATTATGTATCATTAAATTATATATCAGTTTATATGTTAGGCAAAATAGTTTGGAGAAAAAATAAAAATATTTTAAATTAATTTAATTAACTTTTTTAATATCTTCAAAAAAATCAAATATATCTTATATTTTGGACCGAAGGAGTACCAAATGAAAGTAAGTCAACACAATAATAAGTGAAGGGTTAAATTATACACTCATATCAAAACTTTAATGAGGTGCCTTATAAATATAACTAAAAAAAGCTTTTCTCTACCCTATAAATAAGATTAGAAGAGTATTTAATTCTCGCATAAAAAAAGGTTAGTTAGATCATTAAATATATCATTAATTGATGTATTTTTTCAATTTTACTCTTATTTATGAATGGTATTTCCAACCCTCTTTTTTCTCTTTCCTTTTCTCAACATGAATTAATTTATTTTTCATTATATATATTTAATAAGGATAAAATTGTAACATTATTATTAATTACCCTCTAAATGAATTTATAATAAAAATCAAAATTTTTTCAAACTAAATTTATTAAAAAAAAAAACCAGAGTGGTATTAGATCCATGTTTGGATTAGCTTTTTGCCCACTCATTCTCTCGTATCTTTCCTTGCCCGTTCTTTTTCATATCTTTCATTAAAAAGGAGTTTATTTGGGGGGGGGGGGGGGGGGGGGGGGGGACCTCTTACACAAGTTTTTGCTTTTAACCACTCATATTCTGACTTACGTGATTTGTTCCGCTTTCATTTACCTATAAAAAATATCATATCCAATAGATCTGGTATTGTTAAAATAAACATGACAAAAAAAGGCATTCTTAAGATATAATATATATATCATTCTAATTCTATTTATAAATTCTTTTTAATTAATTTTTACTTATCAAAGAGAATTTGTTACCTCATTAATTATAAATTAAATTTTCAATTTTGTCTTTATTTATGATTGATTCTAAAAATCAACATGAATAAATTTTTTTTGTTTATTGTAATTAATAGGGGTAAAAAGATACATAATATATTTACTACATGAAACTGGATTTGAAAATAAAATCAAATTTTTTGATAAAAAATAATTTATAAATAAGATCAAAGTAATATATATTAAACATAAATAAAATTAAAAAATTAATCAAATTTGAATACAGAATTAAAAAGATTTAATGATTTTTTTGGGATACCAACCATCCAAGATTAAACAAAAAATGGCGAAAGTCAGAAACGTTCATTCCTAGGATGAGTACTATGATTAGGTAGTGATCATTATGCAGCGTAGAGTGACCCTAGCCTGAATAGGAGTGGAGCTTTCATGAGTTGATACGAACCGGATTTTTTTTGGGAGAATGACAGTGAAATCCCAAGAAAAAAGAGAAATGAAGAAATGATCTCTATAGATTATAAAATAAAAAAATGGTCCCATGGAGTTGTCAATACAGGCTCCTGGAGTTGTCATGACAACTCCAGGAGCCTGTATTGACAACTCCATGGGACCATTTTTTTATTTTGCAATCTATATGGACCATTTTTTCATTTTTTTTCCTTGCATGGACCTAAATGTAAATCTCCATTTTTTTTTTCTAATGGGATATTTTTTTTCATATTTTCCTTTTTTGCCACTCTGAAACCTCTTAAACAGCCACGTCACCGAGACAGAGTCAAGGGTGCGCCTCCGCGTGCTATCCCATTCTCCAATGAAAAAAGTGGCGTCCAAACAAAGAAAATCGTTACCTCTTTTGGCTTCCAAGGGATTACTGTATCTGTATCCATTAATTTCTCCCTCCACTTTCTTCTAAAATCGAAATCCCTTCCCACTTTATGATCAGAAATCTCACATGGAGATTGACAGGAACGAGATTAAAAAAAATGATACTCGTATACAAAAAGGCAAAAGCGTCCAAAACTTGAAGCTGCAAGATACATGTTTTTCACAGAAACGGAATTGTACTGGGATATATGAGTGGGATATATGAGAGAACAGAATAGTAGCTTTTTATAAGATCCAAAAATTTATACTTCGTCTGTGAGGTAAACAATAAGAGAAGTGTTATAAAATTGGGAAAATCCTTATTAAATACCATTTGAAATAGTAAAACCCACTAATGTCTTTTATAACATTTAAAAGACAGAAAAGAGATGTGGGATATATCAAGGATATTGAAATTTAATGCTAAAGACCAAAATGTTCTTCAACTCGTTTACTCACACACTCATGCAAGATGACTCTAAACCGTAGGAAGGCTCGGGGTTCTCTCCTAAAAGGGTCACATTGGGTGGTAGAAGGCTCATTGTCGTCCTCAAATCGGGAAGCATGGGTGCCGCATGGAAGCCGTCGCGGCGTCATACATTCGCTGGTAGGGGAGTATTTCATGTTGATCAAGCTCAATGTCTTGTTCTATGTAACGTTTTTGAAGGAAAAATATATTTAAACTAAAAGGAGATTAGGCGTATCTGGACGAATCCATGTTTGGATCCGGGTCAAAACTCCAATACTCCATACTTGTGCCCACACAATTATTAGACTTCTAGAGCCTAATTGTGATTTGCACAGCAGATCACCAGAACCAGAAAGATGGTAGGAGAGAAGGGAATTGCCAGAAAACTCAATGGCGGGGCGAGTTGCAATTGAGGAGGCACACCCTATTTATAGTGGTTTATGGAGGCCACTAATTAGGAAACGTGTGCACTCCTTCTTGCCCTCCAAGACAGCAATTAATTGTCTCTCAATTAATTCCCTAATTATGGTGATTTATTCCTCTTTTAACAAATCCATAATTATTGCTGAAATATTCCCAAATCTGCATTTTATGCTGATTTTATTCTTATTTGATTAGGCTACTTATTTCCTAATCAAATTGTCCAGCCCATCAAGGGCAGACTTGGACCCAAAGTCCAACAGTTTTTACTCCTCAAATCCTAGGTTACCAGTTTTAGTTTAACTTTTGTGGATTTTGTTTAGATTTTTGAAGCACAAAAAAGCTGGGTACTTGTTCATATAGGAATAAGTAATTCACACGAGAGACATAGGGAGGACGTTGCTGTCATGAAGAATCTGGTGTTTTGTAAATTCTATTATTTGTACGTATCATTTCCATTATTACTCTTGTTAATGGTGATAATTATGTAATTAAAGTATATATGAAGAAACACCTTCTTTTGGGTTCATGAATTACATGTATGAGGTGTAGATTGAATGAGTAATGTTAAATTGTCATTTAAACCCTTTATTTAATAGTTGATGTCATGAATATTTGTGGTTTTTGTTAATGTTAGAACAGAACTTATCATTCCCATTAACATTATCGTCAAAACCAATAAAAATTTTGTCATTCCCATTAATGAACTTGTCAAAGACCCGCCCTTTTGGGCCAACACTCTCAAAGTTGATGAGACTAATTTATCATTCCCGTTATGATTCTCGTCAAAACCATTAAACACTTTGTTATTTACATTAGTTAACTTGTCAGTGTGCAACCCTTTTAAGCCAACACTTTCACAGTTTTGGTAAGAATATGTTGTCATTCTCATTACCATTCTTATCAAACTCATTAAAGACTTTGTCATTTTCATTAGAGAACTTGTCAGAAACCAACCCTTTTGGGCCAACACTCTCTAAGTTGATGAAACTAATTTGTCATTTCCATTATGATTCTCGTCAAGATTATTAAAAGCTTTAGTATTCTCATTATGATTCTTGTCATCATCCAACCATTTTGGGCCAACACTTTTACACGTTTGGTGAGAATATGTTGTCATTCTTATTACCAATCTCGTTAAACTCATTAAAGACTTTGTCATTCCCATTAGTGAACTTGTCAGAGTTCACCCCTTTTGGGCCAACACTTTAACATACAAGATTTGCTGATTCACTTGCTTCCTATACGATAAAAGTGCATAATAGCATACTGTTGGAATAAAAGGACTACTGTTTTAGTAAATTAACATACATACTAATAGTACATTGCAAAAGGCCACTGCTATGAATCAACATACAAGATGAGTAACCAAAATAAAAATTTTACTATGTCACCCAAAATGCGGTGCTCGGTTACTAACTTAGACAACAGGTGTTAATCTTGATCCAGAATAATAATTTTAAAAATGTAAGATCTTTACCTATATATAATTTATTATTTTAGTCTTTAACTATAACGAGCATGTGCTACCCGTGCGTTGCACGAGAGATTATACTAAAGAATGTGCAACTACAATTGAACAAAGTTCCGGTAATGAAAATATTAAGTCATCACTGCAAGTATAGCATGGCCGACATAGTATAAATAACTTAATTATACAATTAATTCTATACAATCCTAATATTTTAATTATACAACACTCACTCTTAAGTTGGATCACATATATTTAGCATGTTCAACTTGCCCAAACAATCTTCAAATTTCTGCTTCAGAAGTCCCTTTTCTGTCATCATTCATAATTCTTCATATGCATCAAGTATCTTTGACCTTTCTTGTCATAATATTTCATTTTCTGCACATAGATTAATTATGTTTGGTTTACTTGGTTTGGTCATCCCACAGCTACTATACCATAGACCTACGTACCTCAGTATCCAACCTCTTTATGAAGCTTCCTTATCATAAACCATAAACCAAGATACCTCTATCATTACTTCAAATGATGACTTCGTTATGTGCACCACTGTAACTTCAGTTGTTGTTTATCTGTTTTATCTGTTTATAAGACATTAACCAAAGGCTCTTCATTACTAATTACAGTATTATCTAATTCAAAAGGCATGCTACTTTTTCCTAAAACCTCACAACCAAACCATCTGAATCCATTGCCATTATCTGATGACACATATCTCAATGTTAGTTGAAGTTACATTTGTTGTATTATCATTGGGATACTAACACTTCCTTATGGTTAATGTTTAGTTTTCTTTTACTATGGTTGGTTTCTTAATGCTTTGTCTACATCCACATAAGAGAATGGTAACTGTCTATTGCCAATTTCCTGACAAGTCAGTCTAATGACCACAAAGATTCTTCCTTTTCAAGTTAAGGTTTGGCCTTTTCATTGGATATTATTTATATATGCACATGTTTACGTATTACTTTTCTTTACTTTCCTTGCATATGCATTACCCCTAATTCCTCCCATTAGTATAGCTCTATCTGCCTTCATACATGAGATTGGTAACTATCTTCAGCCTTCTTCCTTAAAAGTCAGCATGTTGACATACAAGATTCTTCCTTTTTCAAGTCAAAGTTCCGCCATTTTATTTTTTATCATGTTTTTATGTATATATTTTGCTTTTCCTCTACCTTTCCCTACATAAAAAGCATTTCCCCTGATTCCTCCCTTCTCTATTGCTTCAACTGCCTCCATACATGATATTAGTAACTGTCTCTAGACATTTTCCTATCAAGTCAGCATGTTGACCGCACAGTTCCTTCCTTTTAAAGTGAAAGCCAAGATTAATAGAATGCTATTAAGGCTTTGATCAAGAAAATATAAAAGAATATGACATCTTTCTGTTGTATGTCAGATATGGTAGTATGGCACAGCATTAGTAATTTCGTTGAAATCCATATATTTCTCCTTCAACTGTTTTCAAGGCCAAGGCTAATTGCTAATACTGACCTGAATTTTTCTACAAAGAAAATTTTTTAAAAAAGTAATTTTCTGGTTTTCGGTTTCTTGAAATGATATTGTTTCAGGTTTATTAAAATTTTCCCCCTGGGTTTTATTTTTAACATGTTGAAATTGAGTTAATTAGGGGGAAACTGGTGGTTTTTATAAGGTAGTCATAAAGTAATTTCCAGACAAAGATAAGCTATCATAAAATCATTCACCAAGTAGATCATTGATCGTGTTGCAGCCCATATTCATTACTCAGTTTAGTTGAAATTGATGCTCCAACTTAATTCCATACGGGGGATATATAATATTAGGGAGAATAAAAAATAATAAAGAGCCATTCAAAAAAAATTCTATACAATTAATTCTATTAAATCCTAACATTTTGATTATACAACACTCATTCTCAAGTTAGATCACATATATTTAGCATGTTCAACTTGCCCACATAGGGTCTGTTTGCTAAAGCGGTGAGCTATGACCACCGTGTGTTTTCCTCAAAAAAAGCACTTTGGATAAAAATATACTGTTTGGCAAAGCTTTATTATTTACTGTGCTTATATGGTTGCCGTGGCTTTTTTCTAAAGCTACTTTGTGTTGCTTTTCCACGGCACATCTAATAATATATATATATATATATATATGTATGTATGTATGTAGTATTCAATATTCCCTCCATTCTAATTATAAGATAAAATTGACTTTTTTGGAGAAATTTAGGAAGCTAATTAAATTACTTTAGAGTATCTATATTTATATATATTTTTTCAAACTAATTAGTTTGACTAATGAATTAATATATAATCTAAGAATACATAACATATAATATGATTAAGTAATTTATTTAGCTTCCTTAATTTCTCCAAAAAAAAAATCAACTTTGTCTTATAATTAGGACTGGAAATAGTAGCATCAATGCCCTTTTCAGTCATTTTGCATCTAAACGGGCTTTTCAAACTCTAATCTAAACAGATTCAAGGTTAGAAAAAAAGTCACTTCTGCCACCGCTAATCCAAACACAAATCACATTTACATTTTCACTTTTAATCCTACCTTACTTTTTTAAAAGTCAGATGGTAAAAAAAGCCACTTCTCCACCGCTAATCCAAACGGGCACATAATCTTCAAATTTCTCTGCATTGGATATTATTTATATATGTACATGTTTACGTATTACTTTTCTTTACTTTCCCTACATAAAAAGCATTACCCCTAATTCCTCCCATTAGTATTGCTCTATCTGCCTCTATACATGAGATTGGTAACTATCTTCAGCCTTCTTGCTTTAAAGTCAGTATGGTGACGTACAAGATTTTTCCTTTTCCAAGTGAAGGTTCTGCCTTTTAATTGTTTATCATGTTTTTATGTATATATTTTGCTTTTCCTCTACCTTTCCCTGCATAAAAAGCATTGACCCTGATTCCTCCTTTTCTATTGCTTCATCTACCTCCATACATGACATTAGTAACTGTCTCTAGACATTTACCTATCAGGTTAGCATGTTGACTGCACAGTTCCTTCCTTTTAAAGTGATGGCTACAGGCATTTCTTTGCATTTTATGTCTTACGTATATATATACATATGTATTTTTATTTTTCCTCATCACTTTTCTTGCAAAACATCCTTTGCATTACACCAACAATCTTCCATCATATTATTACATGACGCCAGAAGTCTCACAAACTAACCATTATTTACTTATTATATAAATCTAAGATAATTTGTGCCTTTCTAATTAAGGGTTGAGTGATCACAAACATATATCATATCATAGTCTTCATCCCAATAGCAATCTTAATCCAAATAATAAAAAATTAAACAAAGCCTAGGTAGTACAACATGGACGTATGATACTTATGCACTAAATTATCGTAAACTTGAAATTAAAATATTGGAAAGAAAAATGATTATCCCATGGTGACTTTGTACGAACTTATTATTACATACAAACATATATACTGCTAACTTCCAAATACCTTCAGCAGCCACTAATCAAAAAGAAATATGATTCGGAGGTGATAGGTGCTCTATTTTCCCACAAAAAATTACATATAGGTTAAGATAAAGACCAAAGCAAAGAGGAAAAAATAAAAACACGTAACCTCCATTGGGTTCATTGGATTGAGATATGCTTCGTCTTTCTCTTGCGCATAAACCTACCCAGTAGAGTTTGCAGCCTTCATCTCTATTTTCAGCCTACACCTTCACCACTGCAAAATGAAATGACAGATATTTCATTCATTTCAGAAACTAGAAAAAATCAAGACAAAGAGGTACAACTATTCAACATGTCATAAATCAATAAAGCATAGGTTTCTAATAAGTTTACATGCATAAGTTTGGTAGAGTTGCTAATACAGAGGAAGAACGCTAAAAACAAAGCTGACCCTTATGGCTGACCTGGTCGGAGACCAGGGCTGGACGAAAATTTGTGTCTGGTGGAAAATTGGTATCTCGATGGAAAATTCAGATCTGCAAATATATGAGCGGTCATTCAATTCAGAAACATGGAAATATCAAGACAAAGAGGTACAATTATTAAACATGGCATAAATCCATAAAGCATAGCATAGAAAAAAATTCTACATGCATAAATGTGGTAGAGTTCACAGTAAGGAGGAAGAAAGATGAAAACAGAGCACCTTAGCAAAATGATATGACTCACCTCTGGACATACGCGACATAACCCAGTGCCTAACCTCATCGGGCACAAGCATGGTTGTCATCATCCAAATCCCTGTATGTGTCTACGTGAACGGAAGGAAAAAATTAGGCGGCTTTGAACCTGCTAATCAAGTGGAAGAGCATATACAGACAGTGCATTATGAAGGTCGTCCGTGGGCGAGGATATTTATTCCAGCTAGAAGGTTGTCCCTGGGCGGGAAAATTCAAACCTGCTGGGATTCGAAGCAAACATGGCAACAGGTCCTTATTTTCAAGCCGAACATCACTGTCAGGAGGTTTGGCTGGCACAGAGCCCAACAAATGAGGGAGACGGCATGTGAACAGTGTTTTATGTGAGAAGTCGAGAGATAAGCCGTCAAGAATATGGCTTGGAGGAACAGTAATATATGATATATTGATTGATTCTCCCAACCATAACTTGTTTTTTTCGGTAAATAAAAATAACGAATTAATGATAACATGAGGTATTCCGTGTTGAATAATCACGTGATAAGGTGTGGCGCCGAGCAACTGGAGATTTTTTAATACGGGCTCCCTATTTTTTATCATTT
The DNA here is from genome assembly GCA_963210345.1 of Inga oerstediana. Lineage (NCBI taxonomy): Eukaryota > Viridiplantae > Streptophyta > Magnoliopsida > Fabales > Fabaceae > Inga > Inga oerstediana. Next base: position 60,104,359 of record OY723409.1, read on the forward strand.
AAAATTATTACTCCTATATTATAGTTGTTGTTATTGAAGTGAGGGTGTAAGAGGAGGTGGGAGATCTGATTGTGGTTGTGTATACTTAGGTTTTGAGAATTAGAATTGACCGTTTACGCTTTGAAGTACTCATCTTGCCACGCATGCTTTGAGCTTATGGTTAATTTGGTGAGAGGGGAATTACAAGACGAACTTCAGATGATGGCCAAACGCTTCTATGGTTTATGGGATCCCTTATGGCATTTGATATTAAAGAAAAATTGGAATCCTCTTTCTGAGTATGCTAGTAGTTGAGGCATTTGGCTTACTAAGAGTACGCATATTGGGAACTGTCTGAGCTGAGTAAAGGTTTGTCAGTGGCGATGGTTTTGACGATAATGGTAATAGGAATGACAAGTTCTATTATAACATTAACAAAAACCATAAATGTTCATGACAATAACTATTAAGTAAAGGGTTCAAATGACAATTTAACATTATTCATTCAACCTACACCCAATACATGTCATAAACCCAAAAGAAGGTGTTCCTTCATGTATACTTTAATTACATCAACTATCACCATTAACAAGAGTAATAATGGAAATGACAAGTACATTAATGAAATTTACAAAACATCAAATTTTTTATGACAGCAACGTCCCCTCTGTGTCTCTCGCGTGAATTACTTATTCCTATTTGAACAAGTACCCGGCTTTTTTGTACTTCAAAAACCCAAACAAAATCCACAAAAGTTAAACTAAAACAGGTAACATAGGATTTGAGGAGTAAAAAACGTTACACATAACAAGACATTGAGCTTGATCAACATGAAATACTCCCCCACCAGTGAATGTATGACGCCGAGACGGCTTCCACCCGGCACCCACGCTTCCCGATTTGGGGACGACAATAAGCCTTCTACCACCCAATGTGACCCTTCTAGGAGAGAACCCCAAGCCTTCCTACGGTCTGGAGTCATCCCACGTGAGTGTGTGAGTAAAAGAGTTGAAGGGCATTTTGATTTTTAGTATTAAATTTCAATATCTCTGATACATCCCTTTTCTATCTTTTATGTGTTATAAAGGACTTTTGTGAGTTTTGTTATTTCAAATTGTATTTAAATGGGATTTTCCCTATAAAATTTGAAGAAGTAACCTGTAAGAAACTATGAGAGGAATTTTTATGCATAATGCATTGGTCGGTGAACTTGAATAATTTGTATCGGGAAAAATACCCATAAATGCCACTTTATGTTATAAGTTATTGTTTACATCTTTGCGTTCATCATTAATATAACACGTTATCTGCTTTGGACTATCACATTCACATCATATATGTGTTTTTCACTTTTTCACATGGTGCCCATGTCTGATGCGTCATTCTTTAATAATGAGTTAGTCTTTAAACAGTTAAAAGCTAATAGTCCCATTAAATGTTAGGGAATCTCACCGTGTGCATGTTTGGGAACACTTATTTTTTGAATATAAGTGTTTATTATATAAGCCGAGATAAAACTCCTCTCATATACTTACCTCGTATATCGTGAATCACGATTTATAAGCACGTATTACCCAAAAATAAGCTATTTCAAACAAACACTATCTCATATAATTGTTATAAGTACGTTAAGTTGTTGACACATTAATTGCAAAAATCTAATTTAATTAGTATTTTCTTGATTTTTATGAATTAGATAAATAAATTCTATATCTGAGGATAGGAGAGAATAGTTATATTTATTGTATGTTAATAGTTAATAGTTAACTAATAAAATATGTATGTTTGATAAGATGTTAAATACCTTTTTGTTAATAGTTGTTGCCATTAGTGGTAACAGTTCGCAAATCATAGTTAATCACTAATGGGGATCAAGCCACCAGCACTGTGTCAACTAATCGGGGGAGATCAAATAGCATTTTGCATGCGTTGGAATGAACACTTAAAATCCTTAAGACTTATTTGTTGTTGAGCAATTTTAGAAGACTTCTTTGTCATTTTTTTATTATATATAATGCATTATGCAAGAAACGCCTAAGAAAAAAAATAGGCCTTTGTGACGTGAAGACTTGATGAATGTTTGAAGGTGCTTATTTTTTGTCCAACCGTATGATTATAAGCCCAATCATCTGTGTTTGGGAAATAGATTTGCCAATCACAATTTAATCAGCAATGGCACGATAAGACAACCGCCGGGGGGGGGGGGGGGGGGGGTGTTTTTTGCCCCCTCCCAACTCTAAAGGCCTGTTTGGTATGAGGTACCGATTTTGATGAATTGAGATTGTGATTGAGAATGGTATTGGGATTGTGACAGGTATTGGGATTGGGGTTGAAGGTTTAAAATTACGTTTGGTATACGGTAATATTTAGATTGAATACTTGAATTTATTTTATTTTATAATCCTTCATAAATTATAAATAGACTACAATATCCTTGTTATTAAAATTGATAGTGGGCATTTTTGTCCGAAAAATATTATAAACGAGGATATTTTTGTCTCTAACATTTGTAATACTAGGATTGAAAACGCAATGCCAGGGGGTGGTTTTGCCGCAATCCCACTTTCGTGGTACTCCTAATCATTGGTTATCTCTAGTCCCTCATACCAAACAATACAATTTAGCTCAATTCCTGACTCAATCCCAATTCCTACCCCCAATGCCACGTATCCAATAGGGTATAAGGGTGTGTTTGGTTTGAGGGGAAGGTAGGGGAGGGAGGGGATGATTGGTAAATTACAATTTTAGATAAGAGAAACTTAAAATTTACTCTCTTATTCTTTTTAAATTTTGGGTTCATGCCCAAAATTTAAATACCTCCAACCCCAAAAAGGTAATGTAACCCCATCTCCTCCCCTCAAACCAAGCACACCCTAAGTTATCCCGGTGATTCATATGGAGAAAGAGAGGGATGACGTGAGGATGGCTGAGTGAGCGAGTGAGAGAAAGGGAAAGAGAGAGGAAAAAGGAGAGTGACGTGAAAGTGAGAGAGAGGCGAAAAGAGAAGGATAAAGGAGAGAGATAAGAAAAATATTTATATATATCACTAATTTATACTCTTTTCGGTCCTAAATATAAGACAGAATTAACTTTTTAAAGATACTAATAAAGCTAATTAAATTACTTTAAAATATTTATATTTATAATTTTTTCCTAAAATATTTTACCCAAATTATAAACTGACATATAATCCAAATATACTAACTCTGACGTTAATTTTTTGCCATATTGTACATGACATATGATCCAATTAGTTATGTAATATTATTTCATCAAATTATATATTTTTTTATTACCAAATTTTCCAACTTTAGCTTTTATAAATTTTCTATAATTTTTAATTTAATTTCTCTCATACTATTAGCACAAAAGCCACTTATACTAAAGCCAATCTAAATAAATTATACCTTTACAAAAGTCATTTATATAACCGTCAATTCAAACATAAATCATATTACATAATCTGGTTTTTACCAAAAATAAGATTACAAAAAGTTAAATTAAAAAAAGACATTTTTATAATCGATGTTCCAAACACACACTTAATATTTTTCTTTAACCCTATGTTTGGTTTGAGATAAAAGTAGGGGAGAAAAGATATTAGGAGGGAATATTCTCAAAAATAGTAATTTTTTTGTTATTTATGGAAGTTTTCCTTATTAATACTTTCTCTCCCTATTTCCCCCCTCACTTTTCTCTCCATCTAAATGTAGTCTTAAAGCTTGTTTGGATGAGTTTTTGAAAGGTTTATAAGTGTTTTTACACGTAAGTTGAGACATCACTATTCTTCTCATATATTTACCTCGTATACTGTAAATCATGATTGAAATACTGCTTTTAAAAACTCCAATCGCTGTGCTTGTTTGGTTGGACGATTGACAGCCCTATAAGTGTTTATACACATAAGTCTAGATAACACTCCTCCCACATACTTACCTCGTATATCGTAAATCACAATTGAAAAGCTGCTTTTACAGACTCCAATCGTTGTTCCAAACGAACACGTTATTTCAAACAAACACTAAGTTGTGGAAAAGCACATTTAAGCAAGTCGAGATAAAACTCCTATCACAGATTTATCTCGTATATCGTAAATAATATTAGAAAAATAGCTTCTACCACTAATCTAAAGGGACAATAACACATAACCCTCTGGGAGCATTCACCCTATTTCATTTAGGTTATTTTCGGGCTAAGTTGTACCACGTAGAGTGAGATTTTTTTTTCCCAGTAGCACTTATTAATATCTTAAATTAATTTTTGGTGCAGTGTGTGCTCTACAAAGAATTTTCATTAACGCCCAACATCTTAATGCAATTTTTAGTATAATTTTGTTCTTAAAGTATTTTTCTGAACATGAATGAGCATCTTAAATTTATGATATAGATTGTTACTGAAAAATGCTTTTGGGTATTAAAAGTTTCAAAAATTAAATTAAGATATTAACTTATTAAGTGTTACTGAAAAAATAATACTTTAATGTGCTTGATGTTAGTTAACCCTTCCATTTAGCATATCCTTGTTATAAAATTAAAACCCTCACTTCTAGTTTAATCTTAATAAGTTATATTAAGTCTACAATCGAAATTTTCCTTGTTCATTTACGCGTTAAAGTTCTGAAAAATAATATTATAATATATATATATATATATATATATATTAAAAAGTGTTTTTTAATTAAATAAGACCAGTTGAAATGTTGAATGATAAATAAAAGAAAGGACAAAACTTACAATTCATCCGGTTCACCAATAAGAAAATAACACCTCAACATTTTTAACATATCGTCAATAACCATGCTCTCTCCATCTCCTTCTAGTGTTTTTTTTTTGTTGAGACTGGTTGGTCCCTCTTTGTCAAAAAGCATCCCAGTAGCGTTCAAGAATATCAGATTCGGCAATTGGAAGGTTGCACATTGAAGCTCGATTCATTTTCTTGCATTGCTTGGGTGGATGCGAGGTCAAATGCGTCTGCAAATCGCAGTGAAGTTTCCTTTTTCTTTTTGCTGACTCTTTGCATCACAACAAGAAGATGTGAGGGGGAAAAAAAATTTTGAGGAATCGTTCGTTCGTACTGCTTGCTATTTTAATTGGAGCTAACAAATTCATATTTGGTGAGTTTCTTATCATCACTGTCAATTCATGCTAACTATTCTGATTGCAAGATTATCTTCGCCCCTGCCATGCGGAATGAGAACCCAATTAGGGCTTCTCCGTCCCAATGCTTCCCACATACCTTATTCGTTTTCTTCGGTGCTGAAATCATATGAATCAAATGAGTTCGAAAAAAATTGAGTCGGAAGTGAGTAGTTTACAGTTTCTTACACCGTGAACTCATGTGGCGTCTCCGCCAAAGATGCTAAAGAATTATCTAAAAGGGTTAAATTGAAAGAGGAGATAAACCCGACTCGGTACTCAAACTAAACGAAGTGGAGAGAGTAATGAGTGATAATAAAAAAAAGCTATTTGAAATAGAGTTAACCAGTAGAGAGAGAAAGTTAGAAAGAGAAAGTCTGAGTTTTGACCGTTGCCTGTAACGGTCAGAAAACGAGAACGGTGACGGTGCTCGGCTGACGGTGCTCGGTGGCTGTTCCTGGATGTCCGGTGTCGTGCTTCCAACGGTGGCGGTGCTCAGAGTTGGTTCTTGAAGTCCGACGAGGTGCTTCGTCCCTGTGTCATGCGCTGGCAACGGATTACTTCGGCAAATCTTGGATTTTCTGAAGACGTTTCTGTTTCTTTAGTTGGAGAAGAAGAGTTTGCAGTATCGTGTGGTTAGCATCTGATCAGGTTCTGTGAGATTCCTACCTTCATTTTTCGCTGTGTTTCTCGGTTAGTTTTCTGCATCTGTGTTTTTTTTTGTTTTTTTTTTTGTTTTTTTTTTGTTTTTGTTTTTTTTTTCCTATTATGAGAGAAAACGGAGAACAAGAATCTGGTGCGAGTGGCGGTGGGAAGTGGAGTGGTAGTGGGGGTGTTGGGAGTCAGAATGGAAATGGGGGTCAGTCTCCGATTTTTAATAGCAAGGCTGAGAAATCAGGAAGTAGGAGAGAAGGGATTGATAATGTTTATGAAAACCATAATCCTGGGGCTAAATTCTCGTACCGGGACAAATTGTTGAGTCTTGGAGACTCTGGATTTCTGGAAATAAACATGTCAACTTGTGATGCCCTTAATGGTTGGAAAGATTATTGTGCGAAAATGAGTAGTAAAAGCACGTCCGAGAATGTTGAGACTGAAGAAGAAGATATATATGGTGATGAAGCAGGGGACACTTGGCAAGAAGGAGGGAAATATCCAAAGTTGAAATTTTCAGCAGAAGAATATGAAGCTTGGTGTAAACCATATATAAATTCTCTGATTGTTAAGCTTTTGGGGAAGTCATTCAGAGTTGGTTTTATGAGGCAGAGAATGGAAAGAATGTGGAATCCTAAAAGTCCGATGAAAGTTACCCCTTTGAGTAATGGATATTTTATTGTGTCGTTTTCTACAAGAGAGGATAGAGATTACGCTCTTTTGGAAGGACCTTGGATGATTGCTGACCATTATTTGATGATACAACGTTGGCGGCCAAACTTTAATCCTTGGAAGGCGGATTATCAAAAGAAAATAGCTGTGTGGATTCGATTTCCGGATTTACCGGCGGAACTTTACAGTATTGAATCTTTAAGGAGACTGGGAAACCTCGTGGGGAAAACTTTGAAAATTGATAGAACTACGGCTTTTTCAGAGAAAGGAGGCTTTGCTAGAATTTGTGTGGAGTTGGATTTGCAGAAACCTTTATTACCTTTTTTCAACCATTTTGGGGAGGACAGGAAGATTGAGTATGAGGGATTACATCTTGTCTGCTTTCACTGTGGGCAATATGGCCATCATATAGGGGTTTGTCATCATAAAGGTACAGATCAAATGAAGGAGAATGGGGAGATTCGTCCAAATAAAGCTCCGGAAAAATCCTCTGATGAGGTGAGGGATAATTTGAGGAAGGATGCTGAGAGTACTGAGAAAAGTGAATTAAAGGGTGGAATTTTTGGGCCACATATGCTGGTAAGACGGGAGGTTAGTGGAAATTTTAATAAAGTGGATTTTGTTGGTTCAAGCTCGAATGGAGGAGGTAAAAAAGGGGTTACAAGTCAGAAGGGTTCGCAAAAGAAAAATGATTTTAATTTAGCCAAGGATAAGGGAAAGACGGTTGAAAAGAAGGATGAGAGTGAGGGATTAAATGAGAGAAGGCGTCAAGTTGGGATGGATTTTAATAAGAATGTTACAGAGCAAAAGTGGGTTCCTGTGGGAGAAAAAAGACTAACCGGGACAGAAGGGCCATTTGGATGCCACCAGAGGAAGGATGGACTAAAGTAAACGTTGATGGAGCATTTTCAGGGAAATCCGGTGCTGGGTGCGGAGGAGTTATTCGCGAGGCTAACGGAAATTTTATTATGGCTTTTATGCACAGATTGGAGTTGGGTGATCATGTTACCGCTGAAATATGGGGTATTCTTCTAGGATTGAAGACAGCTTGGGATCAAGGAAAGCGAAGAGTGATATTAGAATCCGATGCGAAAGATGTTATTGATCTCATTAACTGTGAGAATTGCCAGAATCATCCGGACGCTAATACAATAGAAGAAATTCGTTCCATGTTGCAACGAGAATGGAGGATAGATTTGAGGTTCGTTCCAAGAAACGCAAATAGGGTTGCCGACTTCCTTGCGAAAAAGGCAATTTCATGTGTAACGGGGTTTCACCCGATTTTGTATTCCACGCCTGAGTTATCAGCTATTTTAGAGCTGGATCATTGTATTCCTACTGATGTAGGCTGAGTTTTTTAGAGTTTCCATCTTTATGTATCAAAAAAAAAAAAAGAGAGTAATGAGTGACTGGGAGGCCGTTTGGTTTATTCTCGTTACATATTTATACGGATAATTATAATTGTATTATTAATATAAGAATATTTTGATTCTCTTCAGTATGGTAATAGGGTTTGCTATGATAATGATGATTACCAAAAAATTAGTAATCCTCATTTATACCCCTATGAATCCCCATTATCATCACATTGCATGGTTTAAAAAGTCTAATTTATCCTTGAGTTTTTCGTGTCTTTATTTCATTTATCTCATTTCACTTACCACATTACGCCACAACGGTCACTGCCACTACCTCCTCCACCGCCGTCACCTCCACCCACTGCCGCCACCACTACCTTCTCCTCCGCCACCACCCCCATTGTTGCCACTGCCGCCGACTCTTAACTATTTTTTCTATAAATATTATATTAAGGGTAGAATAAAATATACTTTGTGTAGTATATTAATTGTAAATAATTGTGAAAATATTAATTCACTGCATATTGTTTAAATATCAAACCAAACACTACCTCTATAATTAATATTATATTGCATTACCATTATATTGTATTGGATATAATGAGATCAAAGCAAATGGACCTGAGCTATTGATGTTGTCTTAAAAACGTTTAAATGTCATCATTTTTATATGGATTAAGGTGCAAATTTATCACTGAAGTTTTGTCCGAGGAGCATCTGACACAAATATCTTTTAGAAGGGGCAAAAATACCAATGAACAATTAATAAGGGGCAAAAATACCAATGAACAATTAAAAAGGGACATCCACCACAAAAACCGTTAAATCTGTACTAGTGCCGTTAGGGGTTTTTCTCTCTTATAATTTAACGCCGTTAGTACGGATTAACGTTTTTGTGGTGGATGCCCTTTTTTAATTATTCATTGATATTTTTATCCATTCTAAAAGATATTTATGTCAGACGCTCCTTAAACAAATTTTCGTTAATAAATTTACATCTTAACCCTTTTTTTATCAGTGAAATGGAGGAGCCGGATATAAAGCGCTGAATGTAAGTTTTGTCTTAGAAAATCTTTATAACATTCTTAGCATAAAGAAAGGTTAAAATATATCTCGATCTCGTAGATATTTCTCAAGGAGTTATATGAGGAGTCTCAAAAATTTGTGAAGTAACACAACATAATGTTTTAAAATAACGATATATTATGGTTGGTCCAAAAAAAAAAAAGATATATTATGACTCCCATTTTAATACTCCCTCCCGTCATTTTTTTATAACGGGGTTAGAAGTATTTTTAAGTTATTTTTTATTTCAGATAAATTCTTTTTGAAGTTTGGAGCTGTCATTTTTTTAAAACATGATTAAAAGTATTTTCAAGCTATTTAAACTTCAGACAATTTTTTTTTTTTTTCAGATTTGGAGCGCAGATCTCTCTCTCTCTCTCTATAATTATGTTTTCTATAATTTGAATTTTGATTCTCCTTTTTATAAAGTAAATCCGCTTGCTATTTCAACCAATTGTTGTTGGTTCCCTCTTGTCCCTATTTTTAAACACTTAATAACTATTTTACACAAATCAATGAAGCTAGTTAAATTTTGTTATGTTTTACAAAATATCAAAATCACTCTCAGAAAAGGCCACTAGTTAGATAAAAAAGATTAATGTTGTAGACAAAATATATTATATTACTCTTCATGTCCTAAATGGATGTACAAAATTGCCGTGCAGTTTGTACTAGATAATAAAGTATAAACTAGCCTAATAAGAACATAGATAAGTATTTAATGTTAAATCATACGAACACGAATAGGTATTTAATGTTAGATCATACGTTAGTGTGAGTTGGGATTTTTTTTTTTTTGCCCAACACCAACTTAATGTTAATTGTTACAACATTTGCATCAATATAAAAATACCCGTGTTACATTACTTTACACTTTTTTATAATGCCAGTACCTTGCATAATAAAAATAATACAATGACAAAAACGCACCTTTCAATCAATAAATGATAACACAATTAAAACAAAATTTAAGTAATTCAAAATTTTTTAATAAAAGATAAACAGAAAAGTATTTAACTGAAAATTGAATGTGGTAGATAAGAAGGAACGTATTTTGAGATTCAATACCAAAAAATTTAAGAAATTATTAAAATGCATGATCCATCCCCCTCCCCCATGAAAAAGTTAGAACGTGAGAAATTTTAGAGTTATGTTTTAGTTTCCAGCAAAAAAAGAAAGAAAGTTATAATTAGTTATTAGTAATATAGGCAAATTCACAAGTTTAAGTAAAATAATGATAGTAATGCAAACCTGGATAATGAGCTCCAATTACAAAATTGGAAAAAATTACTTTTATTAATAAACAACAATTAAAAGTATATAATTAAATAATTAAAATGTAAAAATAACAGCAATTTATTCTAAATATAATATAAATCCACTTATTGAAACATCAATATTCATTATCTGTCATATTTAATAAAACAATTTCCATAAAATTCATATATAAAGTCTATGAATATGATCAAATTCAAAAATTTAGTATGAATTTGATAATGAGTTAATAAAATTTTGTAAATTATAATTAAAAAAACAGTAAATTCAAATTTGAACTCACAAGTTTAGTTGAGGTTGAATTTGCAATAATATGATTTTGAAACATGATTTTGTAAGTTTAAAACAAAAAACGGTATTTTGACCCCAAAAAAAACAAAAAACAGTAGATTTGGACGGCCAAACCACGAGCTGGTTATTATCACTTAATTGAAAGCCATAAAAAAGTTTGAACATGAGAAATTATATAATTATATTTTAGTTTTTTTTTGCCCAGAAATTATATTTTAGTTCAGTAGATGAAGTTTTTAGTTTTTACTTAAATTATATTTCTGATGGGTCCCAGATGGGCCATCCACAGTGACTTGCTAATTGCGGTTTAAAGTTTAAACAGGCAAAACAAAACCCCTCTCTAGCCGTCGAGGCGCGCTTACGGTGCCTCTCCCATATGCACGCCGAATCTCCCCCAGAAGAATGCTCGACAAAAATTAAAATAAAAAAAAAAATCTACAAAGCTTCTGTAGATCACGAGGGAGATCCAATTTTGTCTATTCTTCGGGTCTGAGATCCAGAGACAGCGTGAGCCTCCGGTTTCGTTCTCATCGGTCGCTAGCTGTATCCTGCATTGTTTGGATCCGATTCCATTCGGTGCTGTTCATGCAGTTCGGTGGCTGGAAACCGGGTTCTTCGAATTTCAAAAGCTTCTGAATGCATATGCTTCTCAATGAGGTCGTTTGAATGCTATGAAACCACATCTTTATTAAATCAAAATTCTCAAATCCTGTCTGCTGGCGTATTCATTTCCCCTGAGGATCTCCCTTTTGCTTTTACATGCAACAGTGTGGTAGAACTGTGAAGCATCGCATTCAAATACAAATTTCCAAAGCTTTTGCGAAGACATCTGGATTTGTCATCTGAAGTTTAAAGATTGCGGATATCATTGCTTTCAAGTAGATACGATGGATCCATTATCAGCAATTAGCGAGGGGCTGGCGGAGATCGACGGACAGATCAGCGACATTTTCCGTGCTTTAGCGTAAGACTTCGAACTTCGTTGGTTTCTCAAATTGTAGTATAGATGAAAATCTGCCTTCCCTTGAACTGTTGCGATAATGTCGAGGCTAGCATCACCTGGGTGCTGGTATTGGCAATTTTTCAACTCTTACCTCGTACAGTCCCCTTTGCGTAAAAACGACGCAACTTGCGGTTGTTTACATTTTTGATACTGAATAGTTGCAGTGTTATCCGTACAGAAATGGATTTCAGAAATTGGAGAAGATCAAGGATTCAAATAGGCAGAGCAGGCAGCTGGAAGAGTTGACCGATAAAATGCGAGATTGTAAGCGGTACGTCGGCGTTTATTACATCCTTTCCACTTTTCATCTTTCTTCCATTTGTAGCTTCTCTCGTATTTCTTAGAAGCTTGAATGTCGCCTATGATTGCGTTTTGTATTTTGCGCCATTAGATAGTGCGAGGGAAATTGTGAAATAAAATCTAGAGAGGAGAGGACAGATACGAAGTTGATAAGAGGGAAATTGGGGCTATTTAATCGGCAAGTGTGTGCAAGAACCACAGCTATTCGCACTTATGCTAGTTTATGGATGTCTATGACTATATATAAATTTATATCCAGCCAGATCAGCCCTGCTTAGCTTGCTTATGTCAATAAACGCAGCTGCAGCGCAGATTGTCCATACAAAACCATTTTTCTCACTTTAGAGATATTTTTCCTGCTATTTTACTGAGACCACTGATCTTGGAAGCAGGTCACGAATTGCCTTGCCTTAAGAACTGAGGTACTGATCTCTCTTCTGAAGTATACTGTGTATATTAATATGTCCTTTTGGCTCTATTTTTTCAGGCTTATAAAAGAGTTTGATGCAGAAGTCAAGGCTCTGGAGGGTAGAAATGATAGGGAAACCAACAAAATGCTGAATGAGAAAAAACAGTCCATGGTGAGATCTATATGATACATCCTTATGCCAGTTCCTAAAATTGGTAACATGTTCTTTTTTTGGGGCCTCTTGGTCCCAACAGTTATCATTGAGATTCTTCAACCTCGCTGATAAGTAATTGCAATTCTTGTTGCAGGTCAAAGAGTTAAATTCATATGTTGCTCTTAAAAAGCAGTAAGTTAACATATGCTAGTAGTTGATCTTGGTCTGTTTTATAGGCATGGACTCCGTTGTTCATATCATTCACAACTTAACTTTGTCAACATGTCTTTATATGTTATCTATGTTCTAACATGAGTAGGGTGCATATTTTGATATCATGGACCATTTAGCTTATAGTGTTGGGTGCAATGCAGATATGCCACAGATATTGAGAATAAGCGTATTCAACTCTTTGAGGGGCCTAATGAAGGCTATGCAGAAGAAAATGTCTTGCTAGCTTCCTGTAAGCTTCTAGGTTCCTCTAACCTATTCTATTTTGCCATGAGGTTCGCTTAGTTTAGATGGTTTTGATGCTGCTAATCATATATCCTGTCTTTAATTGTCAAATGAATGACAGTTGGTGATTAACCTGTTAAATATGTGGAATTAGTAATAGTACAATGTTATTGTGTCTTTTTAACTAATGCATATTTGTCTCTTTAATTGTATTACTCCTCCAGTCCTTAATATAAAACATATTTGGGAATTTGATCTTGGTCCTAAATATAAGACATATTTTTCATATTTGCCAATCTTTTCCTAATTTACCCCCATCGATGCTCCCTCAACAATAATCAAGGAGAAGAGGGAATTAAGGGAGATGAGTAGGGTGTTCTAGACAATAAATGTCATATTAACTAATTTAACTAACTTCCTTAATCTAATCAAATTAGGTAAATATATCTTATATTAAGGATTGGAGGAGTATTTTGTATAAGGCCTTTGCTTCTTGTTATGTTTGGTTTATATAATTTGTAGTTGTATTGATTATTTTCTGGAATCCAATATCTCTTGTTTCTAGTAAAAATTGATGCTGTTTTAGTCATGGGAAAAGCAGAGAATGCAAGATGTTTTGGAAAATTTTAGTTGAGAGTATAATTATTCCAAGTACAATGAGAGTGGGGGAAATGGCCGTGCCTCCTGCAATATTCTACGTAGTGTGCCTATGATATTCAAATAACTGACCATGCCTACTTGGTGAAATGTGTTTCTTATGTGGAGCTTTTTATAACGTAAGAAACTTCTTTCTTTACAGCAATGTCAAATCAACAGCTGATTGATAGGGGGAATCGGATGATGGATGAGACAGATCAAGCCATTGAGAGGGGAAAGAAGGTATGTCTAATTTCTTGAAGACCAGTTATGTCATTAAACTAGGTCAATCAAGACCTAACTAAGTTCATTTTGCTTTGTATGGGAAAGTTGGTCGAACTGATCCTAGTAATGGTGCTAGTTTGCAAATCCATTAAAAGAAGGCTTTGTTGTGGCAAGAGAACATTACACATCAAAATTTATGGCTACTATTCACTTAATGCATAGTTACATATATCACTTCTGAAGGATCATCCAACCCATAGTTGTTCCTTCTCATTACATAAATTGGCTGGGATCTATTTACATATTCATGTACGATCTTGAATACCTCTGGCTGATAAGTTGATTTCTGTGAATCGTTCTATTAATAGGTTGTTGAGGAGACTATAAATGTCGGCGTTGAGACTAATGCAGCTCTTAAGGCACAGGTACATGCATAGTTGTTCCCCCGCCCCCCCAAAAATAAATAAATAAAACTAGAAAAAGGGTGGGGGTGGGGTGTGTCCAGAATTTAAACTCTTCTGAAGTTTTCATCGTCTAAGGACTGCAACCTCTTCCATTTCTAGACGGAACAAATGAGCAGAATCGTCAATGAGCTGGATTCTATCCATTTCTCCATAAAGAGAGCCACTAAATTGGTGAAAGAACTCGGTAGGCAGGTCAATTTCTACATTATCCACTTGGTTACATGGGACTCCCTCCGTCCCTAAATATAAGCTTCAAGTAACCGATTTGCACTTATCAAGAATATAGTTCAAATTAGTTAAAAGCAATAAATATGTATTTTTTTTCCAACTATGCCCTTATCTATAAAGAGGATAAGCGAGAAAGACAATATATGTAATAAATACAGTTAATGGGTAAAGTTGGGAAAAAACACTAAATGCTTTGACTTTTCTAAAATGAAGTTTACATTTTAGGATAAGTCCATCCACAAATTTGAAGCTTACATTTAGGAACGGAGGGGGTAATATTTGAAATATATTTATTTATTATTCGTTAACCCACTGGAGCTTTGCAATAGGTTGCTACTGACAAGTGTATTATGGTATTACTGGTTCTTATTGTGATTGGAGTGATAGCTATCATTATTGTAAAGGTAAGAGTTAGTTTCCTTCCTATGATTTTAACTGATTTCTTAGTTCTTGTTTTTCAATTCTTTTTTGGTGTTTCACTGTGAATAAATTCAACTAGATATTTGTTGACCAATAGTAGAAGCAGCTGCTTAACTGTGACGTGTTTTTGTTGCTTGTGAAGCACGTTCTCATCTATTGAATAACCAGGTGTATGTGCTTCCCATTTTCTTATCTGACAGTTCTTGATGACCTTTCATGTTTGTTTTACGGAGAGTGTTCTGTGCCACTGTTTTCTGTATAACTAATCCACTCAGCCATATGATAAATTTGGATAAAGTTGGAAACTGTTTTCAATAGCAAAGATATAGTTGCAATAAGATGGTAATAAGCTGCTAATATGTAGGCATTTGGAAAATATTCGTTTCTGTGCTACTGAATCTTTGGTTTTTTCAATGTGATGGTAATAAGAAATTTCTTTCAGATTATGATCATTATATATACACATTATGACCAAACAAAAATGCATGTAATGTCAATATCAAGTCAATTTCTCAATGTAACACCATGGTTTAAATTATCCAACAGTAACAAGATGTTGTCCAATACATAACTAGCTGTTTTTTTAAATTAAAATTTCAGATCGTGCACCCAAACAACAAGGACATTCGGG
This sequence comes from Inga oerstediana, assembly GCA_963210345.1. Lineage (NCBI taxonomy): Eukaryota > Viridiplantae > Streptophyta > Magnoliopsida > Fabales > Fabaceae > Inga > Inga oerstediana. The sequence goes on from OY723409.1 coordinate 60,119,714, forward strand.
ATATTCCAGGATTAGCCCCCCCAGCCCAGACCCGGAAGCTGCTTTGGGGTCATAGTTGAACTAGAATTTAGTGTGTGAGCGATGCGTTCATCTGATCAGTTTGCCTGTTCTCTGCTTTGACGGCGATGAGTTTGGCTGCATCTGTTTTTACATCACAGAGCTTGCTCAGTTGCTTTTGCATCGGATATGTTGTTTCATAATTTCCTATAGAAAATTGTTGACCTGAGAATGATAGACCATGCTCTCCTATGTTGTGGTTATTTTCATGATTAAATATTCGTTGAATCAAGAAAATTTTCTATGGAGCTACCGAGTCACAGGAATAGCCAAAATGAGCTGACGAGATTGGTTTTTGGATGTATTTTTATGCATTGCTGTGGGTTTTCTATGACAAGCTAGCAGTTTAATTTCTGTTGCGGGAATTTGTTCAATTATTTTTTAATGGACCAAGAATTTATTCTATTGCTATTATATATTTAGTTATTATGTTTGGTGAACCGACATCTTGTAAGAGTGAGTATTCGCACTTGGTGCATTGTCCTATTGAGCAGTGGTAAAGTAGTCCCCTTAAGGGAGGTGGAGACTTCTATAACCACAAGGCCTGGCTTGTGGTGCCATGCTTGTTGCTGGAAAAATGTAATCACCTCTTTTTGGGTAATCACTGTCACTGATAGCTCACCTTAAAAGGGAGTTTAATTTCATATTGAAAACCATCGAAACTATCAAAATCTTAAACACGGTGTGTGTTAGTATCTTTTAAAAACGTAAATGCAGCTACAGCGGAATTGCCCAAGTTTGTGAAACATGGGAATCCTGCAATTAATCATGGAACAAGCATCAAACCCATTTTTCTTCACAGGGTAGTTCAGTTTGTTGAGAAAACAATGAAATTATCCTTCTCTTCTTCACCTTAAATATATAAAATAACTGGGAAATTTTGGTATCGCTTTCTTTCATATAGTCAACACATGCTAATGGAGGTAGGTATCCTCTCCCCACAAGGTTCCAAATTTCCAAATCATAAATCTGATAGGTGCCGATCATGGTGGTGGTTTCAAAAGGCATCCCAATCAAATTGGGGCTGTCAATAGTGATTGATCATTGGACAATACATCTTGTTGGGAACATCTAGCTGTCAAAGCCATAACACCAAATTTGTCCATTCCTACAGTTTTTTGACTTCCCACGAAACCATTATCTGACCAAGTGATTATCTTTACTAAATTTCGTACGACTTTGTGTATTGTTTCTCTAATGGCCACTTCTCTTTTCCTTGACTTTTACTCTATTCTAACGCATAACTTGACCTTAACCTTTGAATAAGTTTATGCCATTCCAATTTCCAAAGTTCTATGCGCACGAGCCCGAGGTATTAGAAAAATGTGGGGACAAGGGTTATGTTCGCGTGCTTCCGCGTTCTTTCTTTTATTGCATTTTGTTGCACTTTTAGCGGAAGTCTAATGCCGTTGTAGTATTCCTTTATTTATTGAATAAATCTAGTATCCTGCTAACTAAGATATTATAAATTTGTTAGTGAACTAAGCACGATCCTGGTGTTAGACTATTAAAGACTCTCTCATGTTCTTAATATGAGATCTATTTATCTAATTTGATTAGATTAAGTAAGTTAGTCAAATTAGTTAAAATAACATATTTTTTTAAAAACACTCTAATCATCTTTTTTGATTCCTTTAACTTCTCTTTTAATTGATTATTGTTGAGGGGCATAATAGGGGTATATTAAAAAAATTTGATAAATATGAAAAATATATCTTATATTTAAGATTAAGATCCAAAGACACAAGAGAGTGATATCTTTAGAGGAGTGTTTCAAGTTCATCTCAACACGTCTGATTTTATGATTACGTAGGAAGCATTGCGTACTTTAATTTTAGTTTTCCGCCACGCATAATTAGCTTTATAAAAGGTTTTTTTTTTTTTTTTAGCGTGGTAGATAATTTTAATCTAATACTAATATATAATTGTTTTACCCGTTATGTTGTCTTACTTTATTTTCAATTTTCCATTCAAACATCAGTTTTCACTATAATGAATATTTTTTTGTTTAATTATCCAGTTTCAACTTTGAACTTATGTGAAATGTCACTATTGAAGAGTCATCCTCCCGAGTATCAATCAATTAGTAAATTTATACTCTTTGCTTTTTTTAAGATATGACATATATATTTGAGGAGTTGATTTTAATTCTAAATATAAAAATTATTTTTTATATTTATTAATTTTTTTTTAATTTATTCATATTATGCTCTCTCAAAAATACTCAAAAATAAGAGGAAATGAGAAAAAAAGATGATCATAATGTTTTAAAAAATATTTTTTTATCATATTAAAAGATATATTTTATGGTATTCACTAATCTAACTATTTTCTTTGATATTATCACATTAGATAAATATGAAGTTGTGGGAGTTGGCTCTCGTTTGCTTGTAAGAAATTAGTGGTTCGTCTAAAATATTTATTACAGTATTCTCCCCGTCCCTAGTGTGAAAGGAGCAGTGCCATTAGTCAATTTCTTATTTCTATAATATATTCATAACCTACTACTGTATTTACTTTTCTTTCTTCATCTTGAGGGAGAGGGTTTTTTTTTTTTTTTTGAGGGGCATACAGATAACAAAGAAACCGAGCAATTAATAGGACGCACCACCCATAGATGGAGCGGAGATTATTAATTAATGTAATTAAAAAAATCTATAATATATAAAAGAAGGGTCGAAAGTAGGCTTCCTATGAAACTAACAAGTGGCATCCTGGCTAAATCATATTTAGTGAGATACTCCCTAGCTTTTGTTTTTAAAGCAAAAATGAGAATTTAAATGTTTTTTCCGTTAATTGTTATTGTATTTACTTGTAACTTCCTGACCACTCTCTCCTGATTCATGCTGATAAATTAATGTATTTTATTTTAAATGTTAATTTTTTTAATTGTCATTATATTTACTTGTAACTTATTAACCATTGTCCTGTGATTTAAGCTGCTAAATTAATGTATTTATTTTAAATATTTTTTTTGCTAATTATCATTGTATTTGCTTATAACTTTCTAACCACCCTCTCGTGATTCATGTTAATAAATTAATACATTTTATGTAATTAAAATAATATTATTTAGTTAAATTTGGAGAACACGTTACAAAATATCTCAAATCTAAAATATCTAACAAATTTTGTGACAACCTTTTTGTTTGTATTTTTTATAGTTCCCATTACAAATGGAATGTAATATTGGAAAAATATATATTATTATGGTATTTAATTATGCAATATTATTTATTGTCTTATTTAAGTTGTTTCTGTGTTTATATAACTCAATCCTATTATTTAGTTATTCTATATTAATTTGTTATTTTATCTTATATTTTATTATTATTTAAGCTCATTATAAATTGGGAAAAAGATAGAAAAATACTATTTGAATTTCAAAATCCCGCTGACAATAATGGTAATGGGATTGACAATGCAAATCTTTGTCAAAGGACTAATTTGGGATTTTGAAGTTCAAATGGTATTTTTCTGTCTTTTTCCCTTATAAATTCCCTTTCTTTTATTTTGTTTTGTGTTTTTTTTCAAAGTCATTGTGCTGACAATTGCATTTGTGCCTTTCACATCTCTTTACTATATAAAATGAGCAATTTAAGTCGTCCTCGTGCTACTAGATAATCGTTTCGTATAGTTATTATTTATTTTTATATTTTATTTTACATATTTTAACTTCATAAATAATTTATAATATATACAAAACAACCCCACTACTTTCACGCTCGGCATTCTAAATAGTTTATTAAAACATTTGTTTTTTATATTATTTTAAATATTTTAAATGTTTATTTATTTTACTTTAAATTATAAGAAAAAAAACCATGGAGAATTTAACGATGGCCTTTTGATTTTTATATTTTATATATTTTGATTTAAATGATAACATCATAATTGAAATATATTTTATATGTACTTAATTATTTAAAATATTTAAATTAATATTTATTATGTTGGTATAACACCATAATGTCAGAATCATTTGATAAATTTGATAATATACTAAAATATCTCCTAAAATATTTCACTTAAAGAAATAACTTCTAATATATGGGTAACAACGCCATTACTACTACTAACGACATTCTAAATATTTTAGTCAAACATTTGGTTTTTTATATTATTTCAGATATTTTAAACTTTTATTTAGATTACTTTAAATTATAAGAAAAAAAACTAAGGAGAATTTAGTCATGGCCTTTTGATGTTTATATTTTATATATTTATATATTTTGATTTAAATGAAAACATCAACTATATTTCACATATTTTGAATTAAAATTCTGCACTTAATTATTTAAAAAATTTAAATTAATATTTACTATATTAATATAATACATAATTCCGGAAATTTTGACAAGTTTGATAATATCTCAAAATATCTCCCAAAATAATTACCTTAAAGAAATAACTTTCAATATATGGGTAAGAATCTCACTAATAGTTTTATATTTTATATATTTATATATTTTAATTTAAATGATAACATTATAACTACATTATATTTTTTATGGGGAAACTTAGAAAGAAGGATCAAAAGAAAATAATATTTATTGGGAAGGACGGTAAAAATTGAAATTATTTAGAATGATTAATTATTAAAATATAAATTTAAAAATACTAAAATACCCTTGATTAAACTTCCTACATTCTCTCTTTCAATATCTCCCACATTCTATTTTAAAAGTAATTTAAATTCTATTTTCTACAAAAATTACAACCGCCAAATCATAATTTTTTTTAACTTCAACTAAGATCTACATAATCATATCATCATTATATCATTTAATTATTAATATAAACATTGACACATTTATATCATTAAGTTTTTTCCTGATTTATACAATTATATAGATCAAGAAAAAACTTTATCAACAAAAAAAACACATTTCATATTTTATCAGTATTAGTTGTGTAGGCTCAAAAAACACATTTCATATTTAATAAATTACATCAAGTATTATCACAATGTAGATTTTGTAATGTCACTTTATGAAATATGGGGGGTGTGCTTCTATAGGTAATCATGTTAGTGGGATGTGGGTGCTATCTCTTCAACATGTTTAAACATATGGATCAGATTCATTCTAGCGTATAATTTAGCATATCTAACCTCCTCAACCTCTTCCCCCCCCCCCCCCCAATCTCCTCTTTCTCCTATTCTTCTTTATCATCCCTCTTCAATCTTCTGTTCTTATCAAATTTCCTTTCTAATGTAGAGTTGGTTTTTTTCTTTTTCCAAAGTAAGGAAGTCGTTGAAATAGTGAAACTAAATTATGCCTACTGAAGTCCTTAAAAAGGAAATACAGATTAATTGAGAATCAAAATGAGAATAGAAAGTGCGAACCAAAGAATAATGGGTAGGTCTTCACTAAGGTTTTGTTTTGCTACATGGGTAATATCATAATTCCTTGCATCTGGATATTTTGAATTTGGTTTGGTTTGATTTTATTTACAAATGATTTTTTTTTTCCATTCTATGTGGAGAAGCATTGATTTTATAACATTGTTGTGATTCCTCTCATAAGTCATAATATCCTATCTATTCTTAATAGAGGCAACCCAAATGGCGTTCTGTAGATTAATATATGTTTTGTTTTTTTGGTCTTTAACTCTATTCTAAGAGGGGTAACATCTACTAAAAATACTCTATTTCTTCCTACATTGAAGGTTGAATTTCAGGGTCAAAGGAAAGGTAATAGGTTAATAGTTATATTACTTATGCTTTATGCATCTACGAAGAAGGCATAAAGGGAACTAGAATAGTTGTACGTTTCAATTAATGAGATTAAACATTAAATCTATTTTTGGATGTTTCCCTCTTAAAAATTTCTTAATATAGAACTGATTTTTTATTACACGTACGTAATGCAGTTGATCCTTAAGCTTTTCTTCTTTCTTTTCAAATCATTACTATATTTATTTTCTTGTAGAGAAAAGAGGGCATTAAAGATATGTAATTGTGAATAATGAAAATAGCCTAGCAAATATATATATATATATATATATATCTATCTTCTACCTTTTATATTTATTAATATAAAATAAAATATTTAAATATATCATTCTTTTTCTTATCAGATAAAAAATAATATATTACCTTATATTTATAATTTTATATATTATAAATATAAACAATAAAAATTTATACAATTTATATAATAAGCGCCCGCGCGTTGGGCGGCTTCTATGCTAGTTTAAAGAATAAGAAAGATTTGTGACATCATTATGTATTGTATCAGTAGTCCGTCTTTTCAATTACTGTGGAATGGGTAAGCCTCTGAGACTTTTAAGTCCTCGCGTGGTATTAGACAAGGGGACCCTCTATCTCCTTATATTTTTACCTTGTGCATGGAACGCCTAAGTCACATTATTCATGATGCTATTGATCAAGAAGAGTGGAAACCGATTAAGTTGAATAGGGAAGGGCCTGCTATCTCTCATCTATTTTTTGCGGATGATCTAATTCTTTTTGGAGAAGCTACTGAGGGTCAAGTGGAGACTGTTTTGAAATGTATACAGGTCTTTTGTGGCATGTCGGGACAGAAGATGAATAAAGATAAGACTAAAGTGTGTTTCTCCAGGAAGGTTAATTTCTCCAGAGCCTTTGATCTGAGTCGGAAGATGGGGGTTAGTCTTACTGCGGATTTGGGAAAATATTTGGGTATCCCCCTTATTCATAAAAGAATAACCAAACTCACTTTCGCTCCCATTAGGGAAAAAACGATGAAAAGGATGTCTGGTTGGAAAAGAGGCTGCCTTAGTTTTGCGGGGAGAGCGATTCTTATCAAATCTGTTCTTTCCGCTTTACCAGCTTATCATATGCAGACAATGTTGATTCCTAAAGGGGTTTTGGGTGAGTTGGAGAAACAGAGTAGGAAGTTTCTTTGGGATGAGCAGGTAGATCAGAAAAAATTGCATCTCATTTCCTGGGATCAAATTACCAGAGACAAAAGAGAAGGTGGTTTGGGGATTCGTGACATGTGCAAGCAAAACGAAGCTTTCATTATGAAACTGTGCTGGCAAATGATGAATGAGACTGAGAGGTTATGGGTTAAAATTTTAAGAGGGAAGTACAAATGGGATCGTATGCATGGTCCGATGTCGAGAAGGAATGCTTCACCCACCTGGAGAAGTATTTGCTCTGTCTGGGAGAGGTTTCAAAAAGGGCTTGGGGTTAAAGTCGGTAATGGTGCTTCTGCGTCTTTCTGGTTCGACAACTGGTCCGATGTCAATAGGCCGTTAATTGAGCTCATCCCTGGTCGGGAGGGATTCATTGATATAAATGAGAAAGTTCGTGACTTTACTAATCCTTCGGGCGATTGGGATGTGGATAAGATGAGATTCTGGTTCCAACATCACATTATTCAACGGATTATTTGTGTTAATCCTCCTGGTGAGGACAGAGGAGAAGATAAGTATTACTGGAAACCGTCTTCTGATGGTGGATTTTCTGTCAGATCTGCGTATCATTTTATTTCTGCAGGTGTGGGCACAGCGGATACATCAATTTGGAAAACTCTTTGGCGATGGCAGGTTCCTGAGAAGATCAAAGCTTTTATGTGGCTTGCGGCTCATGGGAAGGCTCATACGGCTCAACTCAGGTTTAGGAGGGGAGTATCTGAATGCGCATCTTGTCCCTTTCAATGTGATCATGACGAAGATTTGATACACTTATTGAGAGATTGTACAAATGCTCGTGAAAGGTGGATATCAATTGTTAAACCAGGTATGTGGGAAAACTTTTCTAATTTGCAGGGTGCGGAATGGATTGAATGGAACTTAAAGAATGCAGTGGGCCGCGATTTCACAAAGAAAGTCAGCTGGGCTACCTTGTTTGGGTATGTTTGCTGGGACATTTGGGTGGACAGGTGTCATAAGCTTTTTGGAGATGATATCGATATTGATAACCGGAGTGCTCAGTCTAGTCTCTTTCGGGCGAGTTGGGATATGGACATAAGGGCTCATAGCAACTTTTACAGTCGAGATCATACTACAAACGGAGATCAACTAGTTCGGAGACAGGGTTTCTACACTCTAGAAGCGGATGGTTCGGTACTTGATTCAGGCCAGAGCGGAAGTGCGGGAGTCATTAGGGATGAAGATGGAAGATGGGTGTGTGGCTATATGTGCAAGCTTATACAGGTTCCGCCGGCTATTGCGGAAGTCATAGCTCTCATCCAAGGTCTTCAAATATGTTGGAACAGAGGAATTAGAAGCATTGTTCTTTGTTCTGATTGTATTGAGGCTGTGAATTTCCTCACTAGGGGTTGTGATCATAAACATCCCTTTAGGGAGGTTATTGATGAAGCTAGGTTATGGTTAGCCAAGAATTGGCATGTATTAATTACCTACATATCTAGGGATCAAAATACGCAGGCTGACTATTTAGCTAAACTTTCTCATACTAGTTTTGATAATTTTGTCATCCTTGATCACCCACCACCTCCTTTAGTGATAAGCGGTGGTGGATGAGGGATTATTTGGTCTCCGCTCTGTTTTGGGGGCGGTGTTGTATTATTGTTTTGAGTTATGTATTCCAGTTTTAATTCAAAAAAAAAAAAAAAAGAATAAGAAAGACAAAGATAGTTAAGTCATATCATAAGTGAAGTCAATGTCTCATCCGGAAGGTACTGTGCAGGTGGCGCGAACGGCACGCCATTGAATTGCCATTGACGTTGGCTTATCTTCCAAGGTTCGAGTTTTGAAAACCCTCTTCTATTCGTATAATCTTTGGGAAAAATTTGGGTCTCACTTCTCTATCTTTCTTCGTCGCAGCTCGCAGTTGTGGTTATCTTCTGCAGTTTCTCATCTCTTTCGGGCTTTTCCTTTCTTTAAATTAATTCTCTATTCCCATAATTATTCAATTTCTTTCACTTCACGCAACTCATGTTTTGAATTTCGGGATTTGTCAGCTTGGTTCACCTTTTGTTCCCACTGAATTTCCATCTTACATTTCTTTATCATTCTCTTTCTACATATCGGTTTTTCATCTCTTTTCGGCTCTGATTCCCTTTCCCCCTCAGCTTTCGTCTTCCAGCCTATCCATTTTCCTTTCGTTTGAAAAACCCTGTTCGTTTTGTATGAAATTTTAGATTCGGCCATAACATTCCTCAATCGGAATATCGCTGAATGAATGGTTAGAAAATGAATTGCTTCTTGTTCACATTTAAAAGAGGATCAAAATCCTCCTCAGAATCGCAGAAACGAAGACAGAAGAATCATTCGGGTTCAAATCACGCGGTGAATCCAACGAGTTCGCTGCCATCGCCGAGAACCATAACAGAATTGTACAAAGAGAAAGAGCACGATCTGAGAGTTTTCACTTTCCAAGAGCTCAGTGCGGCCACAAATGATTTCAATCGTATGCTGAAGATTGGAGAGGGGGGTTTCGGGAGCGTTTATAAAGGAACAATTAGGCCTCAAGATGGTCGAGGTGATCCTATTGTTGTTGCCATAAAAACACTTAACACCCGTGGCTTTCAGGTATGTTGGCTTCCGCAGATTTCTTCTTGCCTAATCCTTTCTCTTTTCTTTTTCTTTGTCCAACTGTTTTGTGCCGTAAGTAACTCTTAATTGCTCCCATAGCTGACAGTTGCTGGATTTTTTTTTTTTTTTTGGGATAAGCGGCTGTGAAGAGAAGGTGTACTACAAGAAGATAATTGGGAACTTTAAACCCTGTGTGTTTTCTTCCTTCACATGTCAAGAACTATAACGATCCATATAGTAGAAATATTTGTTGGGCAAAAGAAATATTGTAACTGACATGTGCATTATTAGATTGGTGTCATCTGCAGAATTTATTATTGCTTGTCTGCTAATCATTTCCAATTGTTGAGTCACATCATAACACTTGCACATTGTAAATAATATTTGCATAAGCTCTATCTCTTTCTGAAGGTAGTCTTTGTTTCTTGTTAAGGGGCATAAACAATGGTTGGCAGAGGTTCAATTTCTGGGCATTGTTAATCACCCAAATTTGGTAAAACTATTGGGATACTGCTCTGAAGATGGAGAAAGTGGAATCCAACGGCTGTTGGTTTATGAGTTCATGCCCAACAGGAGTCTGGAGGATCATCTTTTCAGACGGGCTTTTCCCAGTTTACCGTGGAAAACAAGATTGCAGATCATGCTCGGTGCTGCTCAAGGATTACTTTATCTACATGAGGAATTAGAGATTCAGGTACTTCATCCTTATAGCAATTTGGTATCTGTGGATTGGGCATCCAAACCCCTACTTTTGTTGATAATCTCTTTGATTGTTAATTTGGTAGGTAATATACCGAGATTTCAAATCTTCCAATGTTTTATTGGACACGAATTTCCATCCAAAGCTTTCAGATTTTGGTCTTGCTAGGGAAGGTCCAATTGGTGATCAGACCCATGTGTCCACTGCGGTAAGTGGATATGGTGGACTATGTAGTACCAAGTCAAAATGAACAGCTTTGCTTTGATTACCAAGTAAAATTGACCAATACACATTCTTTAAAATGATTTGTGGCTTTTGTCTTATGTTTGTGATCAGGTGGTGGGGACCCAAGGATATGCTGCCCCAGAATATATAGAAACGGGCCACCTCAAAGTTCAGAGTGATATATGGAGCTTTGGTGTGGTATTGTATGAGATGCTTACAGGGAGGCGATCATTAGATAGAAGACAGGCGAAAGAACAAAAGCTTCTAGAATGGGTTAAACTTTATCCTGCTGATAGTAGGAGGTTCAGCATGATAATGGACCCTCGACTCAGGAATGAGTATTCACATGGTGCTGCTCGCAAAGTAGCCAAGTTGGCAGACAGATGCTTAAACAAGAAACCTGAAGAAAGGCCATCCATGAGTCAGGTTGTGGAAAGCTTGAAGCAAGCATTGCAGTATTCTGAAACTTCAAAAATGGCTTCTGAATCATCTCGACCTAAATTGGTCCCAAGAAGCAAATAATGTGTTACTCTTATGCTGGGATCACATTTGGTATCCCATAAGTGCTTATTCATATAGATTGAGTGCTTGTTTGGAAGAGCTTATTTTTGAGCAATAAGTGCTTATAATTCGTGATTCACGGTATACGAGGTAAGTATGTGAGAGGAGTTTTTTCTCGGCTTGCGTAATAAGGGCTTATTTATCAAATATAAGCTCTTCCAAACACACCTTGAGATAAAATTTCTCTTACATATTTACCTCGTATATCGTAAATCACAATTGAAAAACTATTTTTAAAGACTCCAATCGCTATTTTAAACAAGTACTAACCTTTACTTAGGCATAGTGCTCGTTTGGAATAGCTTATTTTTAGGCAATAAGTGCTTATAATTCGTGATTCACGGTATACGAGGTAAGTATGTGAGAGAAGTTTTATCTCGACTTGCGTAATAAGGACTTATTTACCAAATATAAGCTTTTCCAAACACACACATAAGCTGAATGGATTTGTCTTGTCTCCTCTACCCTTTTCCATCTTTTTCCCTCATTTTTCTTTTTTAACCGTTAGATTAAGATCTCAATGATCTCTATTTAACATATTATAAAAATATTATTATAATTTCACATACAAAAATTTTTATAATATAACATATTTAACATATTGTACGAGATGCAAAATAAATTTTAACTGTTCAAATTTTTTTATATAAAATTATAATAATATTTTTATAATATAATAAAATTAAATTATTGAGATTTTAATCTCATAGTAGAAAAAGAAAATAAATGAGAGTAAAGGATGGAAAAGCCAAAGGAGAGAAGCGAATTCCAAATTGAATACATTGTTTGGTCAGGACGCACGAAGCCATGTCCTGTCTTTATCAAACACTGGCTTTCAGGTTTCAACTCATTGCTGTATCGTGAGCGAAGAGCTACTTGTCTATATCATTATAAAAAAAAAAGAGTTACCTGTCTATATCCTCTTTTTAACGGGTGAGAAGGAAGAGGGGAAAGCGCGTATTGAGCTGGCAGCTTGAGATATTTTTAGGGGTTAGGGGGTAAATTTATTAATGAAGTTTTATCCGAAGAATATCTGACACAATTATATTTTAGAAGAGGTAAAAATACTAATAAACAATTAAAAAGGGGCATTTAGCACAAAAAACGTTAATTTTAACCTAATGTCATTAGGAGTTTTCTTCTTTTATAATTTAACGCCGTTAGGTCAAAATTAACAATTTTTGTGCTAAATACTCTTTTTTAATTATTTATTGATATTTTTAATCTTTCTAAAATATACCTCTGTCATACATTTCTAAGACAAAATTTTATTAATAAATTTTGGATCTTAACCATATTTTTAGAGCCGCCATTCTTTTCTATCCTCTTTTGGGCGCACTTTTCCAAAAGGTTCTCTAATTCATCCTCCTTTAATCATTTTTTTCCCTGTGTTAGTGCTTTGACTATTGAAAGATTGACTGATTAAATAATTAACAATGGTCGTGTTGTTAGTGACGCCATGCCTAGAGCCTAGAGGCATACCAGCGTTGAGTTTTATGAACTAATAATATATATTTTAAGCCGACTAGGAAAGGGAGATGGACAGATGGTCGTAGTTGTGCTAATAATTGGAAGCAATGTTGACGAATGAGGCTTGCTGACTAGTGTTTGCATCATTCCAATAAAATTTAAATAGGAAACGATATCTACTTTTAATCAAAATAAGTTCAAATCAAAACAAGTATAATTATTTATCAAAACAGATATAAAATAGTAAATGATAAATAAAAAATATATATAATTTGTAAAAAAATAATTTTTAATATGATAATCAATGATTATTTCATGTTTTGAAAATTTTAATTTTCTTTTAAATTAATTATATTTAAAAAATAAAAATATCTTCAAAAATAAAAAGAATTTTTTGGGAAATTCCCTTAAAAAGAATTTTAAAAATATCAAAAGATAAAAAAGTGTTCTAAATATTCATAATGTTAAATAAGTGTTAGTGTAACGACCTCTCTTAAGTCTTAATTACCATATAATTAATCATCAAACCAAGTAAAACATTAAATACTACATAATACAACATATTATGGGACTTCGCCCACAATACAAATCCCAGTATGTAGCAAGGTATTTAAATATGCAACGTAAACCAAAAAGGTCATTAAGTTTGACAATATACATTATATTCAGGTAACTAAACAAAACATACGATTGATATCCAATCAAGTCTCGCTCGCTTTCCCCTTGGTAGCACCACTTGAACTCTCACCTAAAAAATTATAGATATCGACGAGGTGAGTCACATTGACTCAGTAACCACAATTCCATTTAACAAGTATGCAGGCAATGATTATAAGATAATTAAGCAGGCAAAATATATATTCATATAACATAAAGTGTAATCTTCCCAAAACATTTAGTTTTCAAGAAAACCATTCAATATGCATAAAACTTCCTCAACCATCCTTATAACCTCCTTAGCCGCTGACATAACCCATGAGCTACAACATATAATAGAATTAATCTCTGTGACAAGACTCCATCAAGCTTTCCAATAATGAGGTATATCCATCCAAAGGCTACAGAACTCATATTGGATCATGGATTCCCTTTCCGTCGAAAATGGAAAGGTGTCACATGTCCCTTGAGCTGACCTTTAACCCGGTCAAAGAAAAGGGTGATACCAAAGGCCTTAAAAATGCCAAAGTCATCCACTGTGCACACGATGGCGGCTATACCACGTGATATAAAAGAATCAAACCTCTCCTCAATCACAACTTACCACATCCAATATCTCAACATTACAATCTTCAATATCAATAATTTATTCATATATTTCATATTTAAATTACTATAACATATTTATAACAATTAAAAATACCAATATACGCCTACAATCATTTCAACAAGCATACAAAATAAAGTGGAAAGTAGTTACCTCAAGTTCTTGACACAACTAAACTTGAGAGAATTTACCTCCAACAAGTCAAATTCAAATCCACTCTATAATAAATATATATATTTACATGTTAATATAATTTATGATAATTGTTAACTAATACAAAACAGCAAATAATAATCCCCATAATTAGCTTAATTTTTTTGAAAAATATCCACAATCAACCTATTCCTCAAATTTCTTTTAAATCAAAATTTCTAAAATTTCTTAACTCTATTTCATTCAATAAAATTTTTAATAACTATAATTCTCTAATTATAATATTAAATCATAATTTATAATTTCATATAATTCAAAATCTGCAAAACTAAACCGATTAAAATTTCAATAATACTTTCAATAACTCAAATAAATTGCTTAATCCAAATTTAATCTATCAAAAACGTTCCTAAAGCATAATTTATGATTTATTTAAGAAGAAATTAATTATAAAATCATAAAACAACCAAATGATAAATCTAAACTGATTAAAATCAAGGGTTAAGGTGCAAAAATATCCATGAACTTTTCTCAAAAGTGTATCCAACACCATAAACTTTTTTTAGGTGCAAAAATACCCATGAACTTCTCAAAATGGGGCAAAAATGTTAAACCGTTAATTGATACAAGCGTCCGTTTTGTGGGACCCACAATTTTATTTTGTGAGGTGCAAAAATACCCATGAATTTTTCTAAAAAGTGCACCCAACACCATAAACTTTTGAAAAGTTCATGGGCATTTTTGCACCAAGAAAAAATTTTATGGTGTTGGGTGCACTTTTTAGAAAAGTTTATGGGTATTTTTGCACCTGAAAAAATAAAATTGTGGGTCCCACAAAACGGACGTTTGTACCAATTAACGGTTTGACATTTTTACCCAATTTTGAGAAATTCATGGGTATTTTTGCACCTAAAAAAAGTTTATGGTGTTGGATGCACTTTTGAGAAAAGTTCATGGGTATTTTTGCACCTTAACCCTAAAATCAACTATTATTTATTCTCTACATATCTATAACCATCTTTTGTAAAAACTCAAAATTCTCCCAAAATCCTAACCCCAAATTTCTCACTAATCAGTATAATATTACCACTAATAGAAAGATAAAGATACATAGAATAAATTTTATGAAGGAATTTTAATAAGAAAAAGTGATTTTAAGTATCAAAATTATTATAAATTTAGAACCTAACCTGTTAAAACTGCGTTCGCTCTCCGCTCGTTCGTTTGCTAGTGAAACCTGAATGAGAAAATGAAGGGAAAGGTATTAATAATACCCTTCCTACACTTTTTCTATAGTGGGCCCCACACATTTTTTTTAAATATTACAATTAGGGTCTGATTTGTCATTTTCAAAATTAAAAGAAAATGACAGAATTGTCCTCATAATTTAATTTTCACTTTGATAGAATTAGTTGTGAAAACCTTATCCGAACTAATGAAACCTTTATCAAAACTTGTGAAACCTTTATTAAATTATGTGAATTTTAACTTGCAACTTGTGAAATTCTTTTGGGAACTTGTGAAAACCTTACCTAAGCTTGTGAAATCTTTATCAGAACTTGTGAAACTCTTATCAGATCTTGTGAATTTTGATTTGTAACTTGTGAAATTCTTTTAAGAACTTGTAAAAACCTTACCCGAACTCATGAAACATTTATTAGAACTTGTAAAACCCTTATTAAATATTGTGGATCAAAATGTGCAACTTGTGAAATTCTTTAAGGAAATTGTAAAATTATTTTGAGAACTTGTTAAAACCTTATCTGAACTTATTAAACCCTTATCAGACCTCGTGAATTCAAATTTGTAACTTGTGAAATTCTTTAAGGAAGTTGTGAAATTCTTTTGAGAACTTGTCAAAACCTTATCCGAACTTGTGAAACCCTTATCAGATTTTGTGAATTTTGATTTGCAACTTATGAGATTCTTATAAAAAATTGTGAAAATCTTCATCAAAACTTATGAAATCACGCTTTACTCTTTGATCTTAATTTTTAATTTAGAGGGACAATTCTCTCATTTTCTTTTAATTTTGAAAAGGAGGGATATGATCCTAACATCTCTATGATATTATGAACATTTGAAACACCCTTTTGCTTTTTGAAATTTTTAAAGTTTTTTTAAAGGATTTCCCAAGTTTTTTAGCAATCTCACATTCACTAACTTTTTTTATTAAGAGGTAGGGCCTATGCCCATACCTCTAACCTAGTTCGCGGAACAAATTCATTCAGAAGGTTTTAGGCCCTGATATGTTTTGGGCCTTAGTCAGTAGCTCCATGTCAAAGCAAGCGCTGCAATTCTTAAGCCCTATTTGGTTGGAGGGGAAGGGATGCAAATGGAGGAAAAATGAGCCCCTCCCCTCGTTTAGTTTGAAATTTTAGAAGGGAGTGGAGTAAAAATTTGTTTTCCCCCCTTCCCTCACCTTATTTTGATTCCCTCCAAATTAGGAGGTTTTGGAGGGGAGCCAAATATTGAGACTAATTTATCCTCATAATCTTTGTCATATCCCATCAATACCCATGATTGCAACTCAGGCCCTCTCCGTTGCTGGTGCTCCTGGCCTCTCACCCTCAACTCCCTTCTTCTACTTTCTGCCAAAAACGTACATTTGGACTTTATCATTGTGTTCTCATTTTCTACACAGTAACATATAAGAAATCTTGATGGTTGATAGTTTCATCTTCACAAATCCCGATGCGCATTCGGCTCAATAAATTTTATCGGCAATTGAATTTTGAGAACCACGTCATAAGGTGATCTAAATAATTTGCATTGTTGCTAGTCATTTTTGGCCAAAGCACTGTTGCTGGAGTCTTGTCTTTTAGAGTCAAATTAGCCCTTCATTAAAAACGTAATTTAAACAAAAAATTATTATATCAGTTGTTATATACATATTAACATTATAGTGAGATGAGATTGAGTTTTCATAAATTATATAATTTATATTAAGGTGTAAACGAATTTAAATAATTTATATAAGTAAAAATATATAAACTAATATATAAGGATAAAATGATAAATTATATATTATCTCCCTTTCCAACCCCTCTTAAATCAAATAAAAGATCATTAAAAAAATCTTTCCTTTCCTTTCCCTCCAACTAAACCAAATAAAATAACCTCCTATCATTTCCTTCCGTGCCGACCATTGAACCAAACAGCCCTTAAATTAGGCGCTGATTGCTGAAAGCTGAAATGATGTGAAGGAGGCTTCTGTTGAGGTGAAATGGAGATGACTAAGAAGAGCTTCACTCTCATCCAGACTGTTGCCACCGCTAGCGTTTTCTCTGCCATTTCGTTTTGGTGTCTCTCTTTCCCTCCTTTGCTCCTTTTGTATTAGGATTCTTCATTCTTATCAATTCCCTGGATCAGGTACGGTTTCATGTTCGGCAGAGAGTCCTCCCGCAAAGAGCTTGGTGACCTAATCGAAGATCTCCGTCGGGGAAACCCCTCCTCAGATTCTCACTCTCATTCTTGAATTGGTATTTGTCGTCGCTCTTCGTGGTCTCGCTTTTGGACTTTCTTGTTTGTTTCCGGTGCCAATTGAACTCATTTCGGCTTGATTTTCGATTTGCGCAATTCGGTACGAAGTTAACTGTTCGTAGATACGGCAGAGTATTTTACTACTATGGACTTGTAGCTTCTTCATGCACAATTTTCACTTGGCACTTGTCCTTTTATGAATAAGCTTCGCGTTGATTCATTTTCATTCAATGCAGAACCAGGGTATCGGCCGGAAGTGATATGAACATGACTTTTGACACGTTTATCTGGATGCGAGGCGATTACTGGACCATGTTCAGCGGCATGTTTCATGTACTCCTTGATTAATTTTGAAAACCTTTGCAATTCTCAGCTGGGGATAACTCTATTTCCCGTAGTCTATAGATTCCACACAATTCTTAGTTTGTACTTTGTGTGCTTTCAAAATTCAATGGACCCCTGCCTTGATAATTTTGTAAGTATTGTTAATCCTAAGATTTAACTGCGGGAGAGTATGCTAGCTTATTGAATACGCTCAGCTCTATATATAGAGTTTTACGGTAACCTTGATTGACAAGTTGAATGAGGCAGCATAAATCCATGATTCTTGGCTTCATTCTATCAATAACTACAGAAAATATAGCTTCTCTCCGTGTAAACTTCTTGGCTTATCGACTAGATTAGGTTACCGCCCTCTTCCGCTCTTTTGTTGCTGTCTTTGGCTTGCACGAATAATTTATGAATGAGAAATGCAGTTTATTTACCTCAATGTTTTTAATCCTTTCTTCTTGTTTTTAGATTGTACGAGCAATTTATGGATGACCAAAGCAATTTGAAAATTTAAGCAATCGAATATGTAACTTCCAATTTATGATTTAGACGCAGATCATTGAGCAGTTTAACCTTGTGGCTGGGATTTGACTGATAATAATCCAAGATCTCTTTAGTAAGCGTTGATAATCAATGTGAATAGTTTCCAGATATGCAGAATTATATTTCCGTGGAACAACATTTTGAGTTCGTCGTGACTTCAAAGCTTCTTTACGCATAATGTTCATGTATTGCAGGACGAAGATTATTTTAGGAATATCAATATAGAATCATGATGATGAGGGGCTTGGTTTTTCTCCAGGTGAGAACCGTGCTGGTCTGCCAACTTGCACACAATATACCCAGTGTGCTTGGACAGATAGCACTAATAGACTTAGAGAGGAGTTGGAGCTGTTGACTATAAAGAAAAAAACATAACATGCTCTTATTCTATGATAACAAGGAAAGACTTTAGTATTTTGATGTATATAATGAGTTTCGGGGCCTCTGGGTGTCTCTCCCAAACAACCGACCTCGCGAATAGAGGCCAATATCAGTATGTAGCGGATATTTAGATATAAAGGTTTTATCCAATCATATGGGATTTATATGCATGACGTAAATAGAATAATATCTTCTCCACCATCGCTGGTTTTGGCATGGCACATCATGTATGCCACAGTTCTGTATACGTTGTCTCAACTTTTCCACTTTTCTCTTTTGCTCTGCCTTGTATGTTTTTCTGTAACATCTTACTGTACTCTGAAAAGATATATATACCCCACGACACCTGAACATCCCTCTGTAAATATTCACACAAGAGCAACCTCTTGATCTCGATCTTGTTTCTTCTTAGCTCCTATGATATGTCAGGATGTACAGATCGGTGCCATTGGAATCACAATGTGGGAGTCTGTGTCTCCGACCATCTTCAGACATGCTTCTCACGAACTGCACAAGGTGTCTCCAATTATCTCCTTCGAACAACTTCTTACTCATTCTAAGGTATGTAAATGCAGCCAATCCCCCTGAGTCTGATCTGCTTGTTGCCAAAACTTGAGCAAACGCATCTGCATCATATCTCTCCAATGCATTCTCTCCAGCAAGTTCTACTCCAGCTTCCTTAGTCGCCATCTTCACTTGATGAACTAACCCTTCTGGTGAGCAATTTGCATGTTCTGGCTGCTCTCTGTCTTTCATTTCCATGCAGGTGAAATTGAACACAACCCCATGTTTTGCCAGCATTCTTGCTATTGGTAGATAGCCGTCATGAGATCTAGTGTTGTAGTATCCAGCAGTTAGCTCAGAAGCATGAGACCTAGATCCGTAATGCCAGTGGATTCCGGCAATTTTCCCGGAAAGTTTCACTCCACAGTGTAGGAATATTTCACTAGCAGATGCGAGGATTATTTCGCCGTGTTGGAGCAGTTTGCTGGAGTACCAATCCAAGAAGAAGTGTCCGTACTCAGTGTTCCATGTTCCATCCCTTTTGAAGAATCCTGTCTCCTCGGGGAATTTATTGTAGTGGCCGGCGTCATGTGGTCCACTTCTTCCCCATTCTTTCTTTCCAATCGCCTCTGTTGATGCTCCCAACGATGCTTGCATATACTGTATGAGGGTGACAAACTGGTCATTTTAGTTACTGAGATATTTTTTGAGATTTTAGTTTTGTGCCTTTGTTTAGAAAGATTATTCGATTATCTGCTGTTTTCCCCTTGCTTTGGAAAATCAAACTCGTGAATTACCTTGTCATAGCATTGAAATTCTCCTATTCCCGGAAACCTCCAAGTTATGTTGCTTTCTGGGTAAGATGGATATCGGAGCTCCCCACAAGGACCCATTCCCACTTGAACCTCCTGAGAAAGCGTGTGGTATTAGAATTTAAAAGTGTTATAATATCGGTGAAGATGGCCAACCTATCAAGCGCACTCCTAATTTTAGATGTGTAGCAGCATGTTTAATAAGAGAACATGGCACAAATTTTACAACTGAACCTGTGTTACTTACCACAATAACAGTGCCCAAGTAATCTTTAAAAGTGTCACGGAAGCTCCTCATGTAATCAGCATACACCTGAATAGGAGTCCTTCCTCTTAACACAGGTAGCGAATCGCAGCCTAAGGAGATGTACTCAGGATTCCTCCTCCCTGATTTGTCCGTGTAAACCAGGTCCGGGTTCTTTCTCATTTCTTCAACCACCCATGGCGGTAAAGGGATGCTGAACACATTCATCACAATTATGCTTTAATTTACTGAATCTATAATCTCTCTACTTGCATGGCTTCATTGAAACTATCCGACAGTTGTGTAAATAACACTACACAGACGGACATACCTGCAAGTGTCTCCGACATTGCCTCCACACTGATGGAAAGACATGACAACCTGAAGCTTCAAGCCATGTTTGTGCACCATGTTGACCAGCTCCATATAAGCATCCCAGTTATAATTCAAAGGACCATCTTTTTCCACCAAACCCCACCAAGCATCCACCATCACTCCCTCAACTCCGGCTCTCTGTAGAGCCATCAAACTCGCATTCATCGCTTTTGCTCTGTTCAGTGTCCCTCCCATCGTCACTGTGTCTAATGGCAGCATCACAAACACAGGCACCTTCATCCACTCCTTCTGGCCGTGGTTGTGACCACTAGCAGACGACGGCGCGTGTATCTTCTCCCACTTCTCCTTCCTTCTCGCATGATGATGACGACGACGATGATGGTTCTGCGTTGAGTCTGAGTGCTGAGCTCGCAGGCGGAGCGATAGCTTTGTTTTAGCGAAGGAAACTGAAGCAGAGACGACGTCGTCGAAGGTTTTGGGTTGTTCTTTCTGGTTGATGAAAGAAATGGAAGAACGAAAAGCTAAAGCCATTTTTGGAGTTTGCTGGGGACGATGAAGGCAGGAGCAATAGCATGTGGTGGAATTACTGAACACGGAAAGTCCTTATTTTATTAAGTTTGAGGATTGAAGGGGACAAAGTTGGTGGGGTCTGCATCAGAAGTGAAAAAGCGCTAAAATTCAAAGTTAGTTGGCTCACATTTGGAATCAGATTTCTCATTCTTCTACTTCTTTTTCCTTTTTTGACGTGTTTCCACCTGAGCTCCTCCTTTTCTATATAATGAAAACTCTCAACACTCACCAAAAAGTTATCTGAAGCTTCGGTTTTTAACGGTTAACCGCCACAACAAGGAGATTCAGATCAGTTTGATTTGATTCATAAAACACATGGGGACTACAGTAAGGAGGAGAAGGATAGGAAAATCATTTGGTTGTCACTTTCTGTGTTTGGTCATCCACTAATTTTACTATAATAGACAAACTACCGTATTCATTAGGCATTTTTTTTCTTTTAACTAATGAGATTAGGTCTAATTGCCCTCACAATATAATAAACCAAGATTCAAATTTTCACTGGGAGAAATTATCACATTTAATATCCGACAGTATCTCGAACATGATTACCTCCAATTGGAGAATACTTGTACTAAGGGGAAAAAAAGAATTTGTTTTTTCAATTAAAAAGGCATTCAATATCCGACAGTATCTCGAACATAATTACCTCCAATTGGAGAATACTTGTACTAAGGGGAAAAAGAGAATTTGTTTTTTCAATTAAAAAGGAGGCCAAACTAACCCTTTGAGGATGGAACCCACCACCTCTATGAGGATATTATCACTTTGCAACTAAGTAATGCAAACTGTGCTAACAAAATTGTTATTCAAGAGAACAAGTAGTCTGTTATGTTAACAATTGATAGTTGAAATATCTTGACATGATGCAAAGGCCCCTTTGATATTTTCTTTTCTCGGCTGTATACCAATTCCCAGGCGAAGCAAGCGGCCACACTTTAGTCTCTTAGTTTTTTTTACCCTAAATTAAATAGTCATTTTCTCCTATAAATAATTGGGAATTCACTTTGAGTTGAATTCATATTATATTTTTCTCAAAAAAAAGGGCAAATTTTTTAACCTAAGACCAACATTGTGGTAAACATTACATGGCTTTTGCCAATAAGGTTGGGTCTAATAAAAGGAATAAGCCCCTTACAATATATTGAATCAATATTTGAATTTTTATTAGAGAAATGTCCACATTTAGTGTTTGACACTAAATCAATCACATGCTTACCTTTAATAAGAGGATATTGTACTTATTTGGGGGGATCCCATCTAGCCTTTAAAGAAATCATAACATATATCAATTAAAAAGTAGTCAAAATTTTATTGATTACAAAATATTACAAAGAAGAAGAAAGAAGCATTTAATAAGAGCATAGCAAAGCCAAAAATGAATGAACGATGTCTGATTGATTTTTCTTTCTGAATAATTAATTTTGTGAAACCAGTGACATGGTTCGATAATTGATGAGTGGTATTGAATTGCCACGGTAAGACAAACCCCACCCATTCTTGCAAACTGTTCAAACTTCATAGGTATGCTTCCACTTTTCACCGCGTGCCTTGCGTTCTGATACTTACTTAGGGCTTGTTTGAGTTAGCATTCGAGAAATACGTTTACGTAAGCCAAGATAAAACTCTTTTTACATACTTATCTCGTATACTGTGAATCACGTTGTAAAAACAGCTTCTATCGCTAATCCAAATAGACACTTAGTTTTGATGGATGAAATATCACAGAAAAAAAAAACAAGAAAAATTTCTTGGTTGTGCTTTAACTTGTTCAAGACAAGGAAGCCTCAAATTCCTCCATATGCGGGTGGTTTGGAGCAAGTCTTTTGTTATTTTTTGTTAGTAGTCTTGTATTGTACGTACTCTCTTGTTTCAAGTGTTCAAATCTTAATTTACAACTTTTCAACTCTCTCACTCTGGCTATTATTAACAGTCGCGTTCTCTTGATGTTGGGCTCTCATTAGAATCTTCAACTGTTGAATATAATAACACCTTAGTTGAAAGACAGGATCAAATTAAAAGTCCTGTCTGAGGTAATTACCGCTAAGTTCTCTCCTGAATACTTACTAAGATTTGTAACTTCAAGTGCCTGATCTGCTAAGTTGCAGCAATGAGGAATAGAACTGAAAAACTGTTTTCTGCACTTGAATGACTTTTCACTGCATAACTTTTGGATGAATAATCAAATCAAATATTAACTAATACTCCCTCCGGTTCTTTTTTATAAGAACTCAAAATTTAAATTGATTTTGTCTATTTTATAAGAGCCCGACAAGAGTTGTCTTAACATTTAATGAGTTTTATTTTTTATTTTTACCCCTCATTAATTATAGATATTACATTAATTAAAAGATTGGTGATACATATATTTACTCTATTTTTCTCTCTTTCTTACCTAATAAATGAGGGCATACTTAGAAATAAAAGTTTATTTCAGACACACTTATTATTTTTAATTAATTTTAACCGCTTTCTTAAATCATATAATTCAATTATTGAGCTCTTACAAATAAAAGCGGATGGAGTATATTGTTTAGGAGATAATACTATTTCAGAGCCTTCTCTTAAAAAACTTTTCTTTCAAGTGCCTTTGGCCTCTATTAAGCAGAACAAGAAGAAGGCTTCTATATTGTGTGTGTGTATATAAGTGTACTTAAAATGGGTTAAAACCAATAACTTAATTTGGAAGAAATTTAGTGTAGTGATGTGGTGAAGATATAAGCATCAGAAGAGAATGAAAGTATTGAAGATGGACAGAGAAATGAAGGGGCAAGTTGGAATTGTTGTTAATACTTTTAAGTGACAAATGAGGTTTTGTAGTGTATTGTAGGAAAGGGTTAATTAGCTGAGTTGTCTCCCTGTAATGCTTAGCCCTACCCTTTTGCGGAGGAAATGAATCCTTATCTCTTAATAATGTTTCTGCTTCTTCCTCTTTCAACATTTTTTTTTTTTGCATTTTTTTTTAAAAGTCTGACAAAGAAACAAAAATCACAAAGTCATGCATGCAACTTCAGCAAACGCAAAACCAAGCGGACCTTAAAAATTTGTTGTGTCTTGGATCAACCTTTTACTAGTTTGAACAAAAACAATTTAAACGCAATATTAAATTAAGTTGCGCCATCTCTTACATTTGGTGTTTTGCGTACAAGCAATCTCAAATGATCAGACTTACTCTTTCTCGCCTTCTAAGGAGAATCAATCAACCCAGTTTCATTGTATTTGAACACAACGCCAAAATTAAAACAAATAGAGAACTAAAAAGGCAGATATGCACGTTTCTTATATAATTTCCACGTGTAGGATAAGCTGCACTTATTGACTTATAGATAAGTGGTAGCTATATGGACAGTAGGGTCCCCAACATGCACCAATTCTGTAGGCTTTTCATTCATATTTGCTTGTGTTGTTCACCAGCTTCGGAACCACATAAATGAGTTTTGATGCAAGAGACATTTCATAGAATCTCTTAGTCTCTTAAGGTATTAAGCTGTAACATATTCTTGTATTCTCTTGTTACTGTCTTCTGCTTTTGAGTATATATATAAAATAATGAATTATAGCTATCGAGTGTAATATAATTTAAATCTTATCTCTCAATTATTTATCTAAGCATAAACACCCAAATCGAGCTTCGTTCATGGAAATATAGTTTGACTTGCGCTGGTAATTAAATTACTGAGCCCTGAAGCGATCGGAAAGCAACGAGTTAATTACTGGTCAAGGATTTTGTGTAGTTTGTAGGAGGTTTAGGGCTTGTTTGGTATGAGGGGAGGGAAAGTGGGTGGAGGGAAAGTTTTTTTTAGTTGAATTTAAAAAAATTAGAGAAATGGGGTTAAAAATTTTTAATTAATTTTTCTTAGTCTTTTATCTTATATACTCTATTTATTAAAATTTTATTACCCCACTTCTTCAATCTTTTAAAATTCAACTCATAAAAATTTTTTTCCCCCTCTCTTCCCCACCAAATCCCTCATACCAAACAGACCCTTGTTTTGGTTTGAGGGGAGGGGAGGGGTGGGAGTGAATGGGAGGATGGGTAAATTACCCTTTTGAGTTGAAAAAATTTAAATTTTGGGTGGGAATCCAAGAATAAGAAAGTAAATTTTGGACGGCAACCCAAAATTTAAAAAAAAATGAAAGAATAAATTTTAGGTTTTTTTGTCCAAAATTATAATTTCCCTACCCTTCCTTCCCCTACCCTCCCCTCCCCTCAAATCAAACACACCCTTAGGAAGTCTCTGTGTCATCATTATACTAAAATACTACCATTAAAAAAATAAATAAGCGTTTTCAAAAGGGGGAAAAAATCTGCGGAGTCCTCAGATATTTTCATACAAATTGCACAAGAAATAAGAATGGTAGTTTGAAACCTGTGGAAGATTTTCAGAGATTATGGATCCATCATTTTCACATGCCTGGTTTCCACTCTTGCACTTTACGCAAGCCAAGCAACTCTTGAGATATTATATTTATAACAAGGTAGAGACGAATTCGAAGCTTGTGAAATAGCAATAACAAAATATTCTGCAGGCGGGGGGGCATCTAGAATCCGTAGAGATGGAATGAGAGAGAATCAAAGGAATATAGTGGATCTCCCTGAAGCTTCTCATAACCAAATTCATATTTATATTACGACTATCGTGTTATAATTTAAATTCAGAGTCTTCACGGTCAAATAACTACAAGTTCCATCTCTAGTACGCACAAGAATATATATAAGATGTGCATTGATGAATATTCAACTATTCTGCAATGGGAAAAACGGATCCGATATGATCACCAAATCGGTAGCACTTGATGTTAACTGAATATGGACCAAGCTGAATGTGATTATCCTCCTCACCCACATAGAAGCACAGAGTATACAAGGCAAGTTCAAATTCTGGGCTTACCCCAACCAAAGTGCTCGACAAAGATTTCAGAACACCATGCCATTCAAACTGAATAGTCAGTAGCTGGGTTTCAGAGTCTGGCTGCAAGGAGACATTAGCAAAATACTGGAAGTTTAGAATGATATGATTGCAGCTCAAATCAGGACAAGTTACCAGCTAACCTTCTGCTAACATAGGAGAATGACAAGTTATACGGAATAAAATATGATGATTATAGAGGCTATGCCTTTTTACAAAAAATGGTATATTGGGAAGTGTATTATAGGATTTTGATGTTTAATGCAGAAAGTGTACTAGTACTTTGCACCGTAAAATTAGCATTCCACATATGGCGAAACAATCTAAGAAAAATCAGGTCCATGGTTCCAGCAACACTAGGCTAATGGCTATCCTTCTTGGAACACAAACACCCAGAAACTATAAGAAGTTGCATCACTTTTTCCAAATATCGTTTTAATTAAAAAGGCCATAAAGATCATAGACCTACTTGACAAATGTTTTCTAGGAAACTAGTTTCCAGTGAAAACATTGTCCACAATCATGCTAACTTTGGTATATTTAAAGGAGCCTAAATCTGTCTGCAATAATTATCACAACACTGAACTGAGATAATATATAATTCTGGTTTCCTGCAGTTCGTTCAGTAATTCACTCCATAAGGCATACCATTACTTTGGTAGATAAAATTCTCAAACAAATGCAAGCACCATACTATCCTTAATACCATTAGCTAATTGAACGTATTCTTGTAGATGCTGGTAAGAATACACTCAGGATTAAATATTGAATTTGAGTAGGAACATAGATAAAGTCACTCACAATTTCTCCCCGCCTACGAGGAAAGATGTAGCCTTGATAATCAACCCTCCCTTTTGCTTCTTCAAGATAAAACTGTTCGAATACATCAATAATCATTAAGTGAATGAAAAATATATATGATGTCATGACAAAGACACTGAAAAAAAGAAAAAAAATATCTATCTTGGTATCAGATCAAATCTATCCATTTAATAACTTCAAAATGAACAAAAACGTTGAAGACTAATGAAAATCATAACGAAAGAAAGTATACAAATAAATTAGCAAAACTGAGTAAAGACCAGTAGATAAGCAGCTTGTCAATAGGCACTGGAAGGTATTACTTGAAGTGCTGACTTTTTAGTTACACTTCATGGACTACTATTTACAATATCAGTGAATAGGACACATCTGCAAGCCAACAATTGGCTTATGTATGAGCCTTCCAATATTTGATTATGTCAGAGTGATGGTTGATAATGGACGCGGATATGATTTCCTGATTCCTAATTTGATAACACCTTTTATTTGGCGTAAGTTATGAATACATCCCAACAGCTTTTTTTTTTTTTTTGGGGGTCGGGGGAGGATACAAGGTCACACACCTGAAGCCAGTTATGAAAGCCAGCAACTTCTTCATTTTTCTTGATTTCTCCAACAAAAACATGTTCAAATGCCGAAGAAGAACCAGAAGTACCACCTCGGCCATAAAGTTCAAACCAAAGACTGCTAAGCATTCTTTTAAAATCCTGGTAGCTCCCAGATGCAATGCCCTTGGAGACAAGATACTTATGGAGATATTTAATTGGTGCTGTTCTGCTGATTTCTTCTATGAAAGCAGCTTGCTCGTGTCTCTCTTCAGATGTGACAACTTCCTTGTATCCTTGCTGAGGATTGTAGTTATCTAGAAGTGAACAGAAACGAGCAAATGTAGGCTTTCTGAATACGTCATCACTAACCCAAGTAAACAGGTTCCCTTGTGCCACATCTTCATTCTGGGAAACCTTTTTCCCTTCACCGCAATCAATTTCGTAATCTTTGCCAGGCACCAAACGGTTTAAATCAAGATCCCAAAGTTTACCGCAAGCTTGTGATAAATCAGCAAGCTCATCTTCAGAGGGCTCTAGAGTGGCACCAAGTTCAACGTCATTAGAGTATTCTTGCTTGTCAGCAGGCGCTGTGTAACCACCCCAGTGATCCTTTATAATCTGTCAACAAGTTGAAAGGGTACATATTTTAGTGAGCTTTGCAACATGAAATAATCTGGATCGATTGCATCCCAAACTGACTAATAAGTTAATATAACATGCCTGGCAACAATTTTACGGGCATAATACACGTTATTTAAAGAAATGCAGCAGAATTCATGTAGATTTTTTGGCCACTGAATTCAGTCAGAATTCACAAAACTATTTGACTCCCAGCGCATAGGGGTGAGCAAAATCAAACCAAAACCAAAGACCGAACTGAATCGAATCCACTTTGGTTTTTTCAGTGTTCAATTCTTTTTTCCAGCTTTTTTCATTATTTTGGTTCGGTTCGGTTCTTTAAAAAAAATTCAGTTTTAATCGAAAAACGTAAAGAATATACCATATAATATTTTTTTTATCTATAAAAACGGAAACCAAACCAAATTATTTCGGTTCGGTTATCTTCACATATTCAATTTCAATTCAATTTGAAAAATTCTTATATTTTGGGTTTTCCCGAAACCGAATGCTCACCCCTACCAGCACTTAAAACTTATGTACAATACACAGACAGCTAGAATAGCTCACTCTAATTTAGAACCATAAAAGGGTAGTCTTAAAACAGAAGAAATCCAAAAAAATAAAGCATATCGAGAGAAGAGGGATAATGCTGGTTCAATGTCTTTTGCCTAAAATGAATTATCATGAGTCATCCTCTAAGACACCGTTAAGACCAAAACCTTGTGCGACTTCCTTGGAGGTTTCTTGCCAACAGTCTCCCATCCACCGACATTTTCTTCAACCAGCTGAGAAAAAATAAAAAATAACAATATTTTTAAATTGACAAAAGCAGGAGCGAGAGCGAGGACCTAGCCTGCTCGAAATCTTCAACAGTGCAATGCACGCGTAAAAGCTGAAACTCAAATTCAGATAACGTGCATCGTTTTTGTTTACTAAAAGGAAGACAGTTCCCCCAAAAAAAATAAAAGAAAGACAAATACCTTTTCCTTTTGATCTATTTCTCTCGAGAAACATAGTTAAAAATGCAGAAGACAAACTTTATGCACATATCATTTAAAGAAGGGAATAAAATTCACCGTTTGGGGTCTGCTCGAAGTGTTACAATTCTCAACTTCCCACTCCTACGTGTTTTGCTTCAATTTAAGGGGTATGATTAATTAACCAAGTTAAACATTTCACCTTATGGGGCTTGTACGAAGTCTTGTAATTATCGTCTTGCCAATTCTCCTGCTCTGGACGACATTGTTCCTGCAATCATCAAAACAAAAGCAGGAGCGAGAGCGAGGACCTAGCCTGCTCGAAATCTTCAACAGTGCAATGCACGCGTAAAAGCTGAAACTCAAATTCAGATAACGTGCATCGTTTTTGTTTACTAAAAGGAAGACAGTTCCCCCAAAAAAAATAAAAGAAAGACAAATACCTTTTCCTTTTGATCTATTTCTCTCGAGAAACATAGTTAAAAATGCAGAAGACAAACTTTATGCACATATCATTTAAAGAAGGGAATAAAATTCACCGTTTGGGGTCTGCTCGAAGTGTTACAATTCTCAACTTCCCACTCCTACGTGTTTTGCTTCAATTTAAGGGGTATGATTAATTAACCAAGTTAAACATTTCACCTTATGGGGCTTGTACGAAGTCTTGTAATTATCGTCTTGCCAATTCTCCTGCTCTGGACGATATTGTTCCTGCAATCATCAAAACAAAAATGTCAATAATATAATTATATTCTAAACCAGTTGTGCGATTAGAGTGTCAATACCGATTTAAAAAAGAAAAATACAAGATTTCACCTTGTGGGGTCTGGTTGAAAATCTGGAACTGTCGGCTTCCCACTCCTGCTCAGGACGAGACTGCTCCTGCCAATTAAATTCGATTTTGATCAGAATTTTATCTTTGAAAACTTCAATTTCATATCGCATAGAAATCAACGATTAGGATCTCAAACCAAATCCAAACGCAAACCTCTTTATTCCAGTTATTTCCACCGTGGCCATGTCTGCGATCACCCCTGCCTTCATCGTTATCCTGATCTCCGGACACAACCTACACATTTCATCGCCCAATCAAGAAACATCGACTTTAAAATACTAATTCAATGATCAGACGAAAGAGTAGAGCTAGCTACCTCGGCCCAAGTGGATCTAGAGCGTTCGTCGCGGGACTGTGAATCGGGTTCTTGGTCATTGCCCAGGCGATCGAGAACAGCTCCGGCCAAGCCCTTGATCAGATCCTCCATGTTCAGCGAGGTGATGATTTTGCCGAAAGCGAGTGTGTGAATGTGAGGGAGTACACCTACCTGGCAACTCAAGGGGTCGAAAGAAGTGGTTGGTTGGAGGGGATGGGGTCATCATGAAGACGAAGTAATGGCGGGTAGTGGCAAATTAGTAATATTTTTGGCCAATATGGCAAGGTTGTAATAATTTGAGAAAGATTTGAATGCGCTGGATCCGATCGCCGAGAGAAACGGCAATACACGTGTTAACGCTGGAGAATTTTGAGTATATTTCGGACGGGTCCACAAGCAAACTCTTTTTTTTTTTTTTATGGTTTATGCAATAGACCATTTTTGGCCTTCGGTGCACCCATCTTCCAAGTATCCGGCGTTAACCTGAAGTCCAACGCCGGATTTACCGACATGGGCCCCCGACAACCGACTAGTCCTGGCGCCCCCAATCTGATAGGCCGGCCAGGAATTCACCTCTTTAAGGCGCCCCAGGGGAAAGAGCTCCCAACGGAAATTCTCTACACCTTCCGTTTCCTGGGACCCATCTGCGCCAACTTCCGTTGGTCCACAAGCAAACTCTATGGTTTTGTAAGCTGGGATATTTATATTTCACAATCATGTATTTATATATCTTTTAAAAAATAGGGAAAAACACAAGAAAAAGTCAAAAAAAAAATACTACTTGAACTTCAAAATCCTAAAATAAAAAGGTAAACAAAAATTAATAAATTTATTAACATTATAAATTAAGACAATAAAATTATAAAAATGCTATTTTAATATATCAAGAAGTCGATAGGATCATTTGGAAGTAATGAGCTTGCTCTGATAAGAATTAGATAAAAAAGTAAATGTAGGGATTTAATATTAAAAAAATAAAACTTCAAGAGTGTTAAGTTTAAAATTTAAAATGTCGAGGGCTTATATACAACTAGACTAAAGTTCAGAGGGGTTTTATACGACTATAAACTTAATACGATGCCACGTAAGATGTGATGAGGTGTCTTCTATTAATCTGACGTAGCAAATTCTGTCAAACAGATAACGACATATTAACGGTAAGGGGTCCAAATTAAAAAAACCAAAGTTTAGGGGGTTAAACTTAAATGTCAAAATATCAGGGGTTACATGCAATTGCCCCAAAGTTCATGGGGGGTTTTGTATAATTTAGCAAAAAAAATACCACTTAAACTTTAAAATCCCAAATTGGTTTCATTAACAATAAGAATAATAAGACTGACAAAAAGAGTATAATAATTGACAACTCCGTTTTTTGGAAAATCAATTATTTAAAATTTTGAAGTTCAAGTGCTATAATTTTATCTTTTTTCCTAAGAAAAAATTATTTGAATTTCAAACTTCTAGATGAGTTTTATTGCCTCCAAGAGAATAAGTATTAAGTAACTTATGTATAACAACTGACAACTTATTTTAGTAAGAAATCATTGATTTAAGATTTTGAAATTCAAGTGGTACTCTTTTAATCTTTAATATAAGACATATTTAAAAATTTGATATTAATCGTAAATATAAAACAAATTTTTCATATTTATGAATTTTTTTCATAATTTATATCTATTGATATTCCCTCAACAATAATCAAAGAGGAAAGGGAATAAAGGGATTAAGGAAGGTGACTAGATGTTTTAGAAAATATATTTTATATTAATTAACTCAACCAATTTCTTTAATCTAATTAAATTAAGTAAATATATTTTATATTAAGGATTGGAGGGGTATTTTCTTATCTTATTTTTTTTCTTAAAAATAACTCAGAAATATAAGTATAATATAATAGAATATCTTACATATATTTTAATTTATGTTTAAGTTTTTGTCTCTACGTATGCTTTCCAATATATATGGACTGAATTTACTCAATAGGACAATAGCATTAGTTGAAATGAAGCTGATCATGTTGGTGGGGAAAACAGAAATGAAGCGGATTATGGCTGACCCCAGATGAATTTTCTAACCCAATCCAAGCCTTACACGTGTAACGAAATTCGGGTCGCCATCAAATCAAGATCCTTGCTCAGCCCTATCCAGGATACCCCGTATGTTCCGTGCGAGCGCTGTCCCATCTAGGTTGTGTAGATGGATATGCGCGATTCAGATTTAATCTTTTTCTATTTTTTGTAAAAAAATTATTTTAATAAATACAGAATTTAAAATAAAAATAATCTTTTAATTAATATTTTTTCAGTTAACAAAAAAAACTAACATTTTTTTAAAAGATAATCTTTTTATTCAAAAATCCTCAATTAAAAAAAATTAAATCTAAACTATCCAAAAAAACTCTGAAATGGGTTACCGTATCCCTTACTCAAGAAAAAAGGGAGAGAGAATACCAGATATCCCACTTGTAATCTGGTTTTATTATTTGGCTAATTTTTTAACTTGAAAAACGATGTTTTTTCCCCAGTCGCTACTTGGGCTCATAAAGGGCAGATTGCGGGCTCGATTCTGGCGGCTGTGTATAATGGGCTGGCCTATTTTAGTGGTCAGGGCCGGACCCAATCAACTATTAAACTCAAATTTAATAAAGAGAGAGGAAGCCCAAATTCCAAACTGCTCAGTAAATCCTGAGTATCGTCTTTGTGGCGTTTGGAATCGGATGCCGAGTGTTCGTATTAATTTGAGAATAATTTTTATTTTAGTCTTAATTATAAGATAAAATTAATTTTTTAAAAAAATTAAGGAAATCAATTAAATTATTTTAAAATATTTATATTTTTAGTATCTTTAGATTATATATTAGTTTATTAATTAAATTAATTAGTTTAGAGAAAAAAATAAAAATATAAATACTTTAAAATAATTTAATTTGTTTCCTTAATTTCTTCAAAAAAAATAAACTTTATCTAATAATTAGGATCAAAGGAATACCATTTATAAAGTAAGTGTGGGAGAAAAATTTTATTTAGGTTAATACAAACCTAGATTTAAAACATACTTTGAAAAATGACCAAAGACTCACCGAGGCATACATCAGTGTCCTGGAGTGTCAGAGCGACGAATGTGAGAGAAGGGAAATTAAGTAATTAACACTTCCTCTTTTCCATCGTTTGAAAGGAAAACGTAAAAGCTAACAACTTCGGACCCTTCTTGGTTAAGTTGAAATTTCAATACATCTTGCGCTGCTCTTGAAGAACAAAGCTCGCACTTATGGGGACAGCGCCGCCGGCGGTTAACAACAGCAATGGCACGATCGTGACAGCTGCCACACCCCCCGCGAAGCCAACAACTTTGGCCGCTAGCTTAGGGTATCGTACGGACACGCCACCAAAATCTCAACGTGGGCTTAATAAGCCTAAATGTAAACAATGCGGCAATGTTGCTCGTTCAAGGCAAGTTCTCTTTATCACTCCCCTCGATCCGTTGTCTGAATTTCTTTATATTGCAAGAGGATAACTGTGGAGGATTAACGATTGTTTCGAGGGACATCGAAAGCAAAATAGAGAAGTTTAAATATGAATTTGAAGGTGCTGGGAGACTATTAATCAACAATACGCAGGGGTGCAAAATAGTCTAGAGATGTGCCTGACAAGCACTCAGAGTTTAGTGCTTGTAGCCCTGGCCATCAAAACAATATGGAGAAAAATATTTTGATAAAAATAGGATGAAATGAGGTACAAAAATATTATTCCACTTGGTGAGCTCATCTACATGGATCATACAATACCATTAGGCTCTATAAATGATTAACTGCTCAGAAACAAGGTTGATCATATTACGCATAGATTTTATTTGCTCCCGCCTGGAATTTATCTTTAATCACCACACTGGGCCAACGAGTATTGCTGGGGTCAGTAATACCCTGAAGGTTCCAATAGATCGTAAGTTCACATCATGAATTTGATAGATTGCATTTCTGCTTACTTATATTTGGGGTAATTTGATGGATAAAACCATAGTTGTATACAACAAACAATAGGGTAGACAGCAATTATAAGTCCTTCAAAGGGCATTGCAAACTTCAAAGATGGTGTATGCATGCCACTGCATTTGCCAAACATGGTTAAATATATGCTAGGAAAATATATTGTTAATAATGTGCATGAGCTGCTTCACTAATTCATTGAATCATAAATTACAGTTGACAGTTAGGTTGAACTAATTTTTCTTACAACATTGGTAGTGATTTCTTAGGTTAGACCTGGTGATAGGTGATATTATCAAAAAAATGGAACTAGTGTCATAATGAATGGGATCTAAGCCAGAAGAAGACCTAAGTAATGAGTTTGCAAAGATGTTGTCTTCAGGCACTTTATCACTGGTCTTAATATTTATCTTTCACTGTAGGCCTAAAGAGAAACACATTTAATTTCCAAAAGAGGTGGTGAAACAATAGAAGTTATATTACTTTTAGAACTATACAGTCATTATAAATTGAGGAGATCTCATTCATTCCATATTATTTTGATGAGTTTAATCGATGTTGCAGGTGTCCATTTGAATCATGCAAGAGTTGCTGTTCAAGGAATCAAAATCCATGTCATATTCATGGTGTGTTAACTTGACAAGCACCATGCTTTCTCTAATTTCCTTTTCTGTTGTTTTAACTATATTATGAGGCAATATCCCTCCCCTGGCACTCCCCCTTGGTTTGTTGGAACTGTGTGCCATGCCCCTATGTTGATTTTTTAGAAACACTTCTCCTTAGGTGACCATGTTGCCTTTTTGTCCCTCGTAAGTTCATATACCTATGGCTTACTTCAACTTTATATCCATCATGCTTCTGCACTTTGCTATGTGTTTGCCTGCTCAGTTGTTCTTCTAAAGTGACCACTGACCAACCAATTTATAATTCTGGTTTTATGTCAAAGCAACTATACACTATCCATTAGCACTTGATCCACTCGCTAGTTTCTAAGTCAACTAACTTCCACTTTGCCAGGTTGTGTCCCTTTCACATTTTCCTGGGCATTGCAATGCCCTTCAGTCATATTATTCTCTCCTTGTGACTCCTTTCTCTGCATTTTTTTGCCAATCATGTACTTTCAATTGATGTTTAGCAAGTCCTGTCTGTCTGTCTCATGCTCCATTTGCTCTGTGTTCAGTGCGCTAATGCACTGTAAGGACTACTGCTGATACTTCCAGTGGTCATTAATGAAATTAACGTGCTCATTCTTCTTCTGTCCATTAAGCAAGTATTGTGTGCATAGTTCTCAGCTCACACTTATAGCAATCTCACCTATCTTGCATCCTCAACCATGGTGTTCATTATTTTTCCAGTTGTCTGTCCCTAGAATTATTTCCACTAATGCTATTGATAGTATTATAAGATAATGTCATGTTATTATGGTATCTCCCTATCCTACATGCCGCACCAAAACTTGATGATATCAATTCATGCCAGCAGATAGTATTTATGGATGATTATTTTGAACTGTTTTTGTTTGATATGGTGAAATTACATATGAGTAGCATAAGTAACAAGATGAATTGAAAAAAAAGAACCAAAAATAAGCGCTGCTGTTATGTTGGCAATCTATTTACATTCTGTTGCTAAATGATTTTCCATATTATTGTGATCTTAAACTCTATTTTTATTTTTCCTTTATATCTAATGGGAATGCAGTGCTGAGAGCAAATTCAACTACTCCTGACAAGTCACCATCTTCTAGTGCTGCTCCAATTGAACAACGATCCTCTGAACCTTGTCCTTCTTCGTAAGTTCTGAGTTGTAGTGCCCTTTCACCCTGCCGAATTTCACATCATGTCCATCCTTATAATTTCATATTCTAAACATTTTTGGCTTAGCTGAAAGGTGTGTTTGGTTTGAGGGGAGGGGAGGGGTGGGATGGAATGGGAGGATGGGTAAGTTACCTTTTTGGGTTGAAGGAATTATAATTTTGGACGGGAATCTAAAATTTAAAAAGAATGATAAAGTAAATTTTGGGCAGGAACCCAAAATTTAAAAAAATGAGAGGATAAATTTTGAATTTTTTTTGTCCAAAATTGTAATGTCCCCTCCCCCCCTACCCTCCCCTCAAACCAAACACACCCGAAAGGAACTATAAATTTCCAGTTTCAAAAATTAGGAAGCAAGCGTTTCCTCTTTCTCCTGTAGTTCAGGAGTACCTCTAAAAGCATATCTGGACTTCTCGTTTGTTAACAATGAATCTGACATCAAGCATGCTAATCAATAATTGCTCCAAGTTGTTTTTGTGTTTCCAAACTGATATCTGCCTAAAATCTTGCTGCAATAGGTTGCTGGCTTTAGAAATTATTTTAATGCTTTTTATACCTTTTATGTATATTCTTTTTAAACTGCCATCTTTTCTATGTCCTTTCTTTCCAACACCCTTTTTCATTTCATACCAATTTCTTAATGCAACATTATTCTTGAGATTTCAATTGTCTTTCTAGCTACCTCCTTGGCAGTATTTGTATTTATATCAATTCACTTGAGTTGCACATTTAGCAATTAAAGTTCCTTTCCAGCTCCTATTGCTTGAGGAATTGTTTAAGATTACTATATGTATTTCAGGAATGCATGTAGAGTTGCGTCCCTTCGACAACTCTCCAACAGTTTTGCCCAGTTCAAAAATTTGCATGTTTCACTTCGGTCGACGAAGCCAATGGCTAGGAAGGTACTTCTAAATCTAAAAATGTGCTTGTTTGAGAGCTTGTTGTGGGTAGCCGTATGCTGTACTGAAGTGACAAAAATTACTACAGGATGCTGCAATCATTAATAAATGGAGATTTTCGAAGTTAAAGGAATACACGGATAGCAACATTGAAGTAGAAAATGATGCTTTTGACAGATACATGCAAGATGTAGCTTTACTGGAAGACGTTTTATCCGTGGAGTCCCTGGAAGACAATGCATCCTCTGCATTGGTGTCCAATCCTACTTCAATGGGGAACAATGAGATGATGGTCCCATGGTTGAAATTACTTCTAAGATCTAACTTAACAAGAAGCGATAGTGTGAGAAATAGAATAAGACAGATTGTCGATGAGGGACTACAGAAGCTTCAAAAGTGTGCTGTCAGGGGTGATGCGGAAGAACCAAATGAAGCATCAAAAAGGCCAAAAATTTTGAGGATTGAAAGGTTATCAGATAGAAGTGATCTTATTGATAAAATTAATAAAGCTCGGAGCGAGGAGGATTTGAAAACATGTTTGGAGATAAAGTCTCAACTCTTCAACTTGGACAAGGGCTCAAGCAAACCGGAAGTTGTAGAGAAGGAAACGCACAAGAAGCAGGTTGTGAAAGGTGATTTGGCAGCGGCGAAAGAATTGGATTATTCTTTTCCTAAATTGGTTGTTGCTAGAGAAATTGATCAAGAAACTCTCAACACAAGACACACTCACTTTTGTTCCCTTGAACATGTAGAGCAGTTGTGAGGTTAGATTTGTCAATAATTAGGCTTTCCTTCAGCTAGATAAATAGAAATGAATGTTGTATCTTGCATTGTAACATGGTGCCCACTGCCTCGTCTTGTTTGGTAACATCTCGTTCATAGTCTTGTTACCCACTTGTATGTTATCAGATTGACGCTGCTTTAATAGTCATCTATATTGTATTTTTCTCCCCAGCAAATTGAATCAATATATCGCTAGTTAGGAAATAGTACATATTCATTTTGATTGTGGTGGTTGACGGTAAAACAGGCAAGCACAATCCACAATGCATGTACACTTTGAGCAGAAGAGTGATTGTGTCTGCTGAATGGTCACTTCGAAGTTGAAAGAGAAAGGTCCCCAATGGGCAATAGTGTTTGCATCATTCAATGCTAGAACAACACTCTGGTTTTCTGACTTGTCTAAAATTTGACTCGTGAAGGGGAATGCGTAAGGCTGAACACACGAGTTAGGGCAACCTCATTGAGCGAAGATAATGGGTCAATGACAACAACACCCAATAAAGTTGATGAAAAAGTATACCAACTCTGTCTCTGGATTGCTCTGTTCAGTTCACCATCTTTCAAGTGAAGTAACCCATTGGAATATGTGCTCTTCACTCTTTTCCTTTCTTTATTAACTCTGGACAGCAAAAGGTGAAAAACTTCAATAATTATGCAGGTTATTACTACCCCTACAGAAATGTGATAGCTTCGTCCACTTGAAAATCGGTTCTTATCATTCAATCATAGCTTCAAATGTAGGCTATGCCGTCCAGACATTTTGATGAAACCTAATTTGACTTTGGAAGACATAAATAGATAAATAAACGATCGATTCAAACGACTGTTTGCGGATCCAAAGCCGTACACAGAAATTCCATAATTTTGTATGAATTTCTTCTTCAAGCTTTTGGGCATCACCCATAAAGCTTTGTGGGTTTCTTAATGGACAAGTGCTTTTTTCTAGCTTTATTCTCCTACATATATATATCTCGATATCGATCAACAACTACTTTCTTGGTGGATATGAAACTTTCAATGACATCATTTTCCCCTTGAAACATTAGTTTCAATGGCTCTACTCATCTCAAGCATCAACTTTTCAAAGTGTCTTTGTTGATTTATTTTATCAAACCCACCTACGCTTATGGCACTCAGTGTTGTTGTCAATTCCTTGTTGATCATAATAATGATTCTCTCTAACAGGAGTTTGCTTCGTTATGGAGTATATTATAGACTAATATTATTAGCCCACCATAAAAGGCAAAGGAGCCATTAAAAGAAAAGACGAGCCAATCCTAAGTGGGAAATGCTTCATCATGTAATCAACATAATCTGATGACTTTTTTTTTTTATTTTACTTTTCAACATGGCTAATACGTGGTGCAAGCTTCTCCACTCTTAGTCACCAAGTTTTTATCTTTCACTCTCTTGATCAAACTTCACTTCCAACCCTCCACATTGAGACCAACATACGTACGTAAATATTTGGTTTCAAATACATTAATCAAATAACTAAGTTGAAATCTTTGGGTACGTGACAATAAAAAAATTAATGGAGGCTTCTTCCCTAAAGAAAGGATCATTACTTGGAAAAGAAAAGAGATAGAAATGTGAATATAACAGGCTGTGTGTTATTGCTTAGAGATGTGGGATTAAGTAGAGAGAAGACTAAAATGATAGTAGTTGTTGTTGTGTGGGATATGATAGTAAGCAAGGTTGGATATTCGTCTTTTTGAAAAGCAAGGCCATGTGTGAATGTGCAGCCAAGAATCGTGGGTTGTTGGCCATACGAATCATGACTTCTCTCTATAATCGTGAATTGCCACAGTTCAACTCTTATTACGGTTTGTGATTGATGCCTTTGGTTTTTGGTCTATAACCTCTGCTACGACTTACAGCTTTCAATTCACCATATGATCGATCATGTATATATTTTAAAAGTCTCTGATAATAACAAAAATAATAAATCAGAAAAAACACTGGTAGTGATCTATGGCTGTCAAGTGGCAGGGGGCCACATGGTTGAGCACACTGTTCTAAAATATATTAAGTGACGAATCTCACCTCGTGGTGGTAGTTGATGCATCAGATAAAGATACCCTTCTTTTTTTGCCTAATGATGTGTCCTCACATATCTATCTCTATATGCAGCTCCTAACTCTCGAGTTAATTACTGGTCGGGTGGTTAATATAAAATATATTAGAAGAGTTGATTTTTATCGTAAATATAAGATATAATTTTTATATTTATCAATCCTTTCTTAATTTATCCTCATTGATGCTCCATCAACAATGATAAAAAAGGAGAGGGAATGAGATAATTAAGGAAGATGGGTAGGGTGTTTTAAAAAATACATATCATATTAATTAACTTTCTTGATTTAATCAAATTAGATAAATATATCTTATATTAAGGAAAGGAAGAGCAGTATGTTTATTTCCCTTACTCTTCGTTTTTTTGTTTGATTTTAAGATATAATCCAAAGTGTTATATATTCTTCATTTTATGCGCTTCTGGTACAATGACTATTCTTTTGTACTTTTCAACGTAACTACATATTTACCGCATAAAATATCAGAACCAAGTGGCTATTGGATTTGTCAAGATCAAGAGAGAGTCAAGATATGCGTATGGTTTTGTTTGTTTGATTTTTATAGTAATTAAACGTACCGTATTTATCTCTTCATCATATACCAAACTTTTTCCCTTTTGTTTTCTTTTTTTAAAATTGCCATGCCTTTACGTACCTTTAATCTAGGTTCTGCTTGATTTATAAGTATATGTTCTGCATAATTCAGAAGCTTGATTACCTGTCAGCCGTCTAGTTGTTTTGTTGGATTAATAATGTTTAATCAGCCATCAGTTCCGAGGCCTTCATATGTGAATATATCCGTTGATTTGTTTGAATTATTGTTTTATAAAATGTTAGTGAGGTGTGCATCGAGAAACCCAATTGAGGTTGAGATGTAATATATATTAAAAATAACAATACAAGTTGTGAGTGATGAGGCAATTTCTCTTGGCTTCTTTAGATAGTGAACTTCTAAATGGCACTAGCTAATGGCTAGCTATACTCCACCTGTTTTTGAAAGCATAATATAAGGCATTTAATTATGTCAAATGCTAGAGATGAGAGGAAAAATAAATTATAAAATAAACAATAAGAGGTACTCCCTCCGGTCCTAATTATAAGATAAAGTTGACTTTTTTGGATAAATTAAGGAAGCCAATTAAATCACTTTAGAATATTTTTATTTTTATTTTTTTTCTTCAAACTAATTAATTTGACTAATAAACTAATATATAATCTAAAGATACTAAAAATATAAATACTCTAAAGTGATTTAATTGGCTTCCTTAATTTCTCCAAAAAAGTCAACTTTATCTTATAATTAGGACCGGAGGGAGTATATATATATCTATCAAACCTGGCATGAGTATTATATGTGGAGGAAATTAATATAATTAAGCTGATCATGCATGTATGCAAGAAGCAATTTGATATTTATCATTACCACCTAAGCCCATCATCTATTATGGGTGAGGATGACAGATTAGAGGAAGGCAATCAACTGATAAATTTTAAAAATAAGAAACAAAATAAAAAAATTAAGCACGTCTCATTATATTGCATGGTCCCTACCATGCCCTTAAATCCCTGAACACTTTGCAAAGTCATACTCAAGCAACCCAACATGTATCCTAAAGATAGAAACTGGTTGATGATCAAACATCAATGATAGCTAGGATCAACCATATGACCTTAATTAATTAACAAAAAATGCTTAATCCAAAACTAAATGCTTCATCGACACGGCGCGCAATTAGGGTTTTGTGGGATGAAGTCAAAGAAAGCAGGTGGGGGGCAAAAAATAAAAAATCATGGGATCCCCAATTCCACAAATCACACATTTTGATTCAGGACGTGTTGTGCAAGGGATTCCCTAAGGCCAAATCCAAAAAGAAAATGCCAAATCCAAGCACGGCTTAATTAAGCTGCTTTCACCATGTTGTTCATTCTCTCAGTTTTTTTTCCAACCCCTAATTGATGACTACTATAATTGTCGTCTATATATATACACATACACATTACAAAAGCTTCTTCATAATAATAGAGGTTACAATAATGCCACCTTTGAATATATATAAATCCAAATCCAGTGTTGTTGTCTCCAATCGATGGATCAGCTTTAATTTCGCGCCTAATTAACCAGTTGCTCTAAAAGGGACTTTGATTGGTGGGTTTGTATTTTAAATCAAAGAAAACAGTTAATGGATAGAGATTGGAGTTTGCCTTTAGCTACACAAAAAATTGAAAGCTGAAACCTCCTTATAAAAGCAGGCCTATCTATTATATACAAGACAAAAGTCATATTATTAGAATTCAGATAACGATATGGCAACCCCCCATTTACCTAAAACGACAATTCATTGTACATCAACTAGAGAATTTCATTTTGTGTTTAATTTTCAACTATATATAATTACTAGTGCTTCTAATCATACTCAATCTAAATTACGAATTTATTACACGCCATAATACAATTCACCGGCTCGAGGCTGTGAGTTTTCAGTTTTGAGGCTAAATATATAATCATGTGTGATTGATTCGATCATTATTATTCATTTCTTGTGATTGTGATGCACATTAGTTCAAAGAATTGTTCATTGGCATATTGAAAGATTTTGTGATTAAAAGTCTTTGCCAGACGCATCTTCTGGCCTGGTTCACGTCTCTTCAATAAGATACTAATATCTTAAATGCTTGAGACATTTTATTTATTTTTACTGAAAATGATAAGAAAAGTATTCATCTGAAATTTGTTGTCAGGCGAGCGCTACGTATATAATTTTATCGATTCGTCTCTTTCAGATTCCATTTTCTTTTATTTTTCTGGATTGGATTTATCGTTTAGATTCCGCCAAAGTTCGAAATATGAGGACGCGTGTGTCTTTGAACTTTCAGACGTATGATGGGAAATTGATGAAGACCTAATTAAATTTATTGGAAAACGAGGTTTTTACCAGTTATTAATTTCTTGCCGTTTACTAGTAGTATATAAGAGCCAAACAAATGGTTGTTAACTACGTTCAAAAAAATACAAAAAAAAGGTAAGTAGCAGACTAAGTGGCTAACGATATTTGAATATTTCATCGAACCAAACCAAACCAACGTTAACGTTTTAATTTAGTTATGTGCGATTCACGAAGCTTTGAATAAAAGGTTTTAAGTTTCTGTGTGTGTACGTGATTGT
This sequence comes from Inga oerstediana, assembly GCA_963210345.1. NCBI lineage: Eukaryota > Viridiplantae > Streptophyta > Magnoliopsida > Fabales > Fabaceae > Inga > Inga oerstediana. The sequence continues at coordinate 60,162,581 of OY723409.1, forward strand.
CCAGTTCTCCTACGTCGTTTTTGTGGACTTTCTTTGTGGACACGTAAACTCCAATAATAACAACACTTAACCTCCATGGACAAATTCATTCATCAAGCTGGCGATGTAAACAAAGCATACAATTAATTAGTTTAATTATATAGGAATAATCAATGTTAAGGTTTCCAAAATTTTACTTGTCGTCCTTTGGTTTCTTCACTAGTTAGTTCCGTGACAGGCATTATTTTCCATTGGAAATAAGAATGAGTTGGACTTTAGTTATTTTTCCAGTTTCCATGTTAAAGTATATTTTCTCTCATATTGGAATCTTATGTACATCAAGCCAAACACTAAACTATCAGTCTTCTCACTCTTCTTCCATTTCTCATTTCCATTATTGACCATGTGAGCTTCACCAGAGGACATGTCGATAACAGGGAAAATAAAAAGAAGAGAGAGAGGGGGGTAGTTGTGATTTGTGAAGGAGAGAGGACCAGGCCAGAGTGGTGGAATATATATATATATATATATATATATTCACACACACATATAAACCAAGAAAAAAAAAGTTATGAAGCCTATAAAGCTGTGTTTATATATACACATGAAAGTATAGTATATAATTGAGCTCCATCATCGTCCACCAACCAAGAAACCCTGAAATGGAACGTGGGTGAGGACAAATAATATAAATGGGGTTAATGAAAATATGGGTGGATCGGTTCATTACACAGCATTATTTACAATAATAATAATTAAGAAAACTAAGGTCCGAATTATGGCTGCTAATAGCAAGGTGCAATAGTATTAAGCACGACCTAACCCAACTGTTTTTTTTTCAAAAGCAGAGATATGTCATAATAATAATAATACTACTTCTTGGTACTGATGGAGATTTTATGTCAAACTCACACACAATAACAGCATCTATATCACATCGTTTTTTAAAATATTCAAAACTAGTTTCATTTTCGCACTGACCTTTAAGGTCTACGTACACATAACCCCACCTTTCCAATTTGGATCTGTATGTGAATTGTGACAGCAAGGCCTTTAGTTTTAATTTTGTACCGTGCATGTGTAAAGATGATAGATCAAAATAATCAATCTGATGAGAACAGAGGGAAAGTTAAAACAGAGATGAAACTTAAAAGAGTGTGAAAGAGATTATTTAGATCTAAAAAAAGGATGAGATAAAATAATTAAACTATACACACAAACATGAGAGTGGCAAAACAAAAAAAGGTGGGGGCAAAAGATCCAAGGATTCTTGAAGGTACTAAATAAATATATTTGTAGGGCTGTGGTTGGCCTCCATGGTCACATGCAGGGCACATGATATGCTTGATTTGAATGGTGGCCAATAGTATAATAGGAGGCTGAAAAAGATGCCATACAATACAAGTGCCTGAAAATATTGGGCAAACAAGTTGGGGCCATAATTTTTGATAGTTAGATCCAATTAATTATTATGGGGTATCAGTGGGTCAAGTACTCCCTCCATGTACCTCCCCTGTTTCTACTAGCTTTTAGCCCATCTCATCGACGTCCTGTATGTGGGCCCAATCTTTAACATTTTTTTTCTTTTTAAATTTTATTTTTCATGCCTTGACATAGAATAATAATCAGCAGGTAGATGACTTTAAGAGGAGGGAATATATTATAAACTATGGTTATGAAAGGATGCAGGGAAATTATGCTGTTTTGGAAAAAGCTAGAAAAGAGAGGAGAGAGGTTAATGTAGAGGAAGGTAGAATGTGTTTTTATTTGAAAGAGTGTAATGTGTGAAAGCTAAAGGTTTATGGAATAATTAGCTAAGGAAAGAGGAAAAAAGAAGAATGGTAACAAAACAACGTGAAGGCAAAGCAAAACAGGGCTCATCAGATTACTGACACGCCCATATGGTCTGTGATCTCTGAGACCAAACTGAGAAACAGAGGAGGAAAAAAAAAAGGAGAAAGCTTTGTGACAAAATAAGTATTAATGTTGGTTGAGACTTGAGAGTTGAAACCTCATCTTCTGATCTTCCCCACCCAAAAATTAAGAGGAAGTGAAAGTATCAATAAGAATATTAATATTATAATTGAAGGGTTTCATATCAAGTCATGACTAATTAATAATAGTGATGGCAAGTTTTGGTTTAACGACAAAGGAAAGTATATTACAATAATAACAGAGAGAGTGTTTGGTTTGGTGAATTGAAATTGAAACATGAATGAATGAATGAAAGTGGCACCAGAAATTTCTGAGCTTTGGTAGAGAGAGAGTGAGAGAGAGGAATTGGGTGTAAGAGACATTCAATCTTTTTCCAAAGCACGGTAAGTTTCGTGCTGTCAGAAGAATCACTCTTCTTTCCCTTTCTTGGTGCCTTCATAATTCCCTTCACTTTTTCACTCCCCTTTCCTTTCTTTTTCCTCTCCCTATTAGTATCTAGAAATCTATTAATTTTTTTTTTTAATCTGATCAAGTTTCATGTTAGCGAAGGAGTATAATTTATTTACGGGCAATAAGAGCCGGAGAGGATAAGAAAGTGTGTGTGTGACAGTGTGTGCCCCATGAGCTCGTGAAAGGAATAAATAGGGTTTGGATTTATATATGTGAATATATATTCCTGCCGACGTCTATGGTGTTAGGTTTAAGTAAATTTGTTGTGAACTTTTTTTTTTTTTTGAATTGTCAGGCGAATCTGAATTTGCTCTGTTTCTCACAAGCAGACGGATGATGGATATTGTTCTTGGCATACAAGTTTTGGTCAAATTACCCCTCTCTCTGCTTTTCTCTGTAGCTTTGACGAAGAAATTAATGAATGAAACTGTGAAGTGGGAAGATAAAGATTTTTCAACCCTAGAATATTTAATGAGTCCCACACGGATTCTGCATGTTTAGGATGATTAAACCCATATTTATATTCTTTCCAGTTAAATCATCATCACATCTACGACTACGAAGAATCCCCCTTTTCCCTTTCCACCCAATGTTTGAAATAATGATATATATTTTACAGTAATAATGTATATATGCTACTTTATTTTACGAATAAAGAATAATAGAAATGCTGGTCTCCATCCGTTGTGATATATTTTGTTTGGGAGTGTCTTTCTTATGACTTAGATCAGTTTGAATTAACGTTTAAGAAGTATGTTAACACAAATTGAGATAAAACTCATTTTATATAATTATCTCATATACTATAAATTATATTAGAAAAATAATTTTTACCATTAATCGAAACAAATAATATATATTACATACTACTAGAATACATATGAGGAAATTAACGCAGAAAATATAGATGAAGCGAGCACGTCACGCCAATAAAGTCATTGGGAATTGAAATGATGAAGGAAAAAACTACGAAGTTGCAGCAACAGAGAAGAGAAAGTGCCTAAACAAAACCAAAGACAAACAATAAAATTTGGAACATATGCCTTTGCTTTGCTTACTTCATCCAAGCTCGGAAGCTCCTACCACACGCCACTAAGATTGGTAAAAGCTACAACGAACAGTGACAGAGAGAAAAGTACAGGAGGTAGATATATATATATGTGTGTGTGTGTGTAACTTGACATATATACAGTGAAACTGTCTTCCACTATCTAAATGCAACTTCCTAGCTAGTTGTATAGACCTGAAGAGAAGAATCATTGGTACGTGGTTTGTACATGTATATGTGTGTTTTTTTTTCTTTTACTGATTGGTAGGTGGTATCATGTGTTGAGAGGGATGTATTGTTTGTTAGCGAATTTGGGGGGTTATAATTGATTATAACAAGAAAAGCTGGCTAGCATATGTATGTGTGTGTGTATATATGTGAGAATCATTGAGAGAGAGAGAGAGAGAGGGTGACTAGTTTAATTTTTGTTTACTGGTTTCATTGTTACATGCATCTATATATGCCTGACGACGCGTGAACCTTATTAATGGACTCTCGTTTTCCTAGAGAGAGAGCTTTGTCTCGCCAGAGAGAAGAAAGTGATGGCAACTTTGAGAGAGAAATTGTTGGAGAATTCACATTTAATTAGAACACTTCCTTGTTTAACACAATTAATACACTTATTCTATTATTAGCTGGGGTTAATATAATAGTATTGTCGTGCTTGTGCAAGCCCACAAGAGAGGCAAGACTACATGAGAATCCAATCTCAGGCCGAAAGAGAGACAGTATTGGAAGAAGATTCATCAGTGTGTGACACCACTTCACACACACAAATATATACACATATATATAAGCATAATGTAATATTGTATATAAATGTCCACACATCTATGTGCTAACTCTCCGGCTCTCAAGATATTTTAATTTCATGCTTGAAATTATCTATATTCGCTCTTGCCCACAATTTCTTTTGCATTTATAAAGGAATCGATGAAATTACTTTTCTACAATAAGCTTCATATCATACACTATTAATTAACTACTTTCACGCATAATAGAAGTTGGATCCTATATTCAATAAATGAGAAAATGATCTTCCATCACATGTATGCGTTCTGTGTTACGAGTATATACAAATCCTGACAAAAATATATACACACATACATATACAAATCATCATTAGCTAGCCAACTTTTAATAAAATTGGTGTAGAGTATGTTTATGCATGTATACCTGTGAGCTTTATTGTTACGAATAATTGAGAACTAATTTGATAGAACCGAATCCATAATTAAAATGAACAGAATTTAGATTTAAACATCGGAGGTCCACTTGTTTATCCCTTCTTTTCACAAAGGGTCCACTGTTTTTCCAGCACGAGAGGATCAATCGGATGTGTTTAATTATAAATTGCTGTGTGTTTGAAGCCCGAGGGAATCGTATCATTTATTTAATTGCACTCATATATACATATGGTTCTATATAAGTATATATCTTTTTCTTTTTTTTGCCGTATAAGTATATATCACTATAGCTACAGAGAGATGTGGCATTATCCATATAGTTGTTGAAAACATTAAGTTTTGCTATACCGTGTACTCATCGTGTTAGTTTTGATCGAATATTTTTTATTTTCATACGTTAAACTGACAAAAAATTCAAAGGTGTGGCAGAACAATAATAAGTATAATAAAATCAACCGTTAACATTTTAAAAACGGTTGATGTCTTGATGATATATATATATATATATATATATATATCAATGAATTAATAGAAAAAGAGGGGGGGGGGAAATCAAAGAGAGACGAGTATACAATTTATGGGAACACCATTCCTCCACGTCTTGGGGTTGATGTTTCAAATACCTAAACTTACGAATAATCCAAAAACGTTCGGCACCGATTTTTTCTTTTATAAATTCCTTCTCTCAAAGAAACCAATAATAATAATCCCCTAATTTGTTTTGAAAAAAAAAAAACCAGGGAGAGAAAGCTAGATAGGAAAGAGAGAGGTGTGTGTGTGTGTGTGTGTGTGGCTGGTGCCCATACTCATGAGGTATTTGTCAGTGCATGAAAAAAACGAGTGGATCTAAAGAAGATTCAAAACTAAATTAATACATATCCACATACACAACGACATGCATGAAGTTGTTAATTGGTTCCTAATTGATGCACTTAATTATTTGAACCCATCCTCGCCAACATCCAATTAACGACCAATCTCTCTAATAAAGCCCACCATAACTTTTTATTCATTTTTCTGGATTGAAATTAATTAATTAAATAGAGAGGAGAGAAATGATGGGACATGAAAGGAAATAATAATAAGAGAAATTAAATGGGAATGCCTTGTTTGGTTGCAAAGGCAAGGATGGGCTTAGCATCACATGCCCCGTCCCTCACTAGCTATACTCGCACCTAATGGTCCCCATACAGCCCCTTGATCTTGATAGAATAACCTTCATTTCTCCCTTTGAGAATGACACACACATATATACCCATTTTTAATTTAATTTTGTGAAATAGAGAGTTACGGACGTATATTGATTTTTGCTTCCAAGTGTGGACAAAGAGAGAACTAGCTAGTAGCTATATTTCAAAGCAACTGAAAAAAAAAAAAAAAAAGAGTGCGACGGGTGTGGGTATGGTGCACTAGTGGTTAGAACCAAGAAACAGAAAAGGTTGCTTTTAGATATGGTTGCTACTTGCTAGGCAGCTATCACAACGTAACCAAAACCCAATACCATGTTCTATTGCAATCTCAATCCTCTCGTTCATATATATGTGACTTGTTCTTTATTGCTAATCCAAATGGTTGGTTCCCCTATCTTAGTCGTGGCCGGCCTCCTCATAATCCCTTTGTTTAATTTTGTTTCCCTTCTCCTTTATGTGACTTGTATATAATTGGTTTGTTCACCAACAAATATATTTGAAAACTCAGTTATCATATTTAGAATTCCAACCTCCCACCTCACCTTCATCCTCCTATTTATGCTCTTCCTTTGGACGGTGAATATAAAATGCGTCTTCAAAATGCCAACCCCACTATATATATATATATATTATTAACTAGTCATGCATCGTTCTAGTGCAGTGAAACTTGTTTCATTAATAATTACGTACGCGAAATTTGACCAACCCTGAAATATTTATTTACATTATCTCTCTCTCTCTCCCACCCCCAATGCCATAATACTAATAACTCCCCATGATATCGATTTTTGACTTGATATTTTTATCTGCTAAATTACCATAAATTATTATTGTTTTTGCTGTTGAGGCATGCTCATCACTCATCAGGGTGAGGTCCTACCTTGTGTATATAAATTCTCCAATCGTTCTCCGAAAACAAAGTCAACGTTGTCTGTCGTACCACTTTTCCCGGTCCTAATTGTTGAGCCCTCCAATTCAAACTCCCTCAACCATCATATCTATTATTTCCACACCCATTAATCTCACCTTCCCAATCTAACACCGAAGAAAATAATTATAATAATTTCGCCAGAAAATCTGGTGATGAATAAATATAAATCCCGCATAGCCATTCATTACTCATTAGCCATGGGAAACGGAGAACACTGTTGTCGTTTTGGACCATACGACAGAAACAATAATCCCAGTCAGAGCAGAGGTCGTGAAGGAAGCAGTAAAAGGGTACTAGTCTTTTAATTTCCTCAAACCCAAGGCACCAATCAAGGCAGCAACAAATTTTTTTTTTTTTGAAAAAAAAAAAAGAGGACGAGGGTGATATCAAATGTAGAAAGCTGGACCCAAAAGACAGTGTTTACAATTTGGGGAGTACCTGTGTGTCAGGGAAGAGATTATTGATTGGGAATAGCATTGAAATGAGAGGAAAAACGAAATTAATTTCGAACAACAACAGATGATATTGATAAATGATAACAGAGTCTACGACAATTTCCCACCGTATGGAAACAGTGAGGCATGATGTGATAGGCACAGTCGTATTATTATGAATATGGTACCTCATCTATGATCCGTTGGATCAGGGGACCACTCTGTCCTCTGATTTTTATTGTTATTATTCACTCATTTATTTTTTTGTTGCCAGCGCCCCAAGTTGCTCCCATCGTCATCATCATTATCATCCTTTCCTTCTCGTTTTGGTTTTGATTTTTGGCTTTCTTCCTCCTTCTGTTCTTTCATTATTCTTTTTCCCGACCCACAATAGCTAGAAAGTGATCCTACATGTTGGAATTTTTTCATTAAATTCTCCTCGTTTTGTTCCTCCATCTCTACCTTTTTTTTTTTCTTTCAAATTTCTGTGGTCCAGTTTTTGTTTCGAGAAAGAATTATTTCTTCTGATTTAAATCAATCCTCTAGCTAACACGCCACGCCCCGGATAATCCAAATTATTTCGAATTGACTGGAATATGTGAACCAGTAAAACCCAATCCCAATCCTTTTTATCATAACTGATGATGCATCAGAACAACGCAAGAGGCTCTCTCTACTGTTTAATTATTCTCGGATGCTACTGAAAGGCACTGTGTTCTGTTGTGAACCACAATACTCGTGAACATCATTAACACAAGCGGTCACGTAACGCAACCACTGAATATTACTCTCTCTTGTATTACTTTTTTTCAGAGGGATTAAATAAACTTAATAAGTTACTTAATCATATCTTATCTTACGTGTTTTTAGATTATATATCAATTTATCAATCAAACTAACTAGTTTTAAAGGAAAAATATAAATATAAATACTCTAAAGTAATTTAATTAGTTTCCTTAATCTCTATAAAAAATTAAATCTGTCTTATATTTAAGATAAGAATGAGTATTTGATATGTATATATATATTGAGGCATCAAGAAAATAAAGGAATTGGATATGAATGAGTGTAAAATAGGGGAGGCATATATAGCATAAGCATATAATTAAGGATAGATCAGAAAGTGGGGTGGAAATTGCAAAATAAAAAGTTGTGTCCACTATGAAATATTGTGCTTGTAGCAGTGGGTAGGAGTTGATTTTTGCAGAGCAGTGAGAGATATATATATATATATATATGTATAGGTTTGATTCTTTTAATTTCTTTTGGAGGAAATACACAAAGGACCAGAGAGATAGACCCACCACCATTTGCCCACACACTTTGATGCTGTTTCCTCTCATTACCACCTCACGAGATGCCCCTTTTTTTATTATTACAAACTACTATTACCATACTATGAGGCTCTCTCTCTATCTCTATCTCTATCTATAGAGTTTTCTCTCTCTACTGCTTCTTCTTGTGACTGCCATTATATATCATGAATCACCAGAAACAGAAGCCAATGTACATACAGGGCACAGCGACTCATACGGCAAAAAAAAAAAAAAAGGGGCACAGCGACTCATAAATTATAGCACCACCACCCACTTTCCTACCCTGACAGTCACTTAAATAAAACTCTACCCATCATCCATTTTCACTACCTTTCGAGGTGAATCAATCCACACACACACACATCTGTCCTTTTCTTTTACTTTCTCTCATGGCCTTTTCTTCAATGTTCTTTCCTGTTCATTTACCTCTCTCTCTCTCTCTCTCTCTCTCTCTCTCTCTCTCTGTAACTTGATTAAATAATATATATAGTGGTATCTTCTTTTTATACACATGTAGATTAATGGACACAATCTAACTCATTATGGGTATTTATTTATTTACCCCTCATCTTCTTTAATTGTTACTGGTGTGATCGATCATATATTGTACTGACAAAACTACACGCGGTTCAGCTCATCAGATTTTTACGATGCAGTGTTTCTTCTAATAAAGGTTTTGCTCCGTGGGGTTGGTGTGTTATTATGATCTCGTGACCTTAATTAATTAATTAATTAATTAGGAGGGCTTTGAAATACGCGTATATATGGTGGCTATTTTTTCCTTTCAGTTTGTATTCTTTGTCGACCATCCATCAGAAAAATTTGCTTTTTCAGCCAACGAAATTATTTGCCCTTCTTTTTTTCTTCTTCTCTAATCAAGTCAATTATATTCATAGCTGGGTTGAATCTAAGTGCCTTATATGCAACGATAATTACTTTATAATGGTACCAATGATTCATCACACTCTACTACTATACCACAAACTTCGCACTATTATTTCCTGGAATTAAAAAAACTAATCAACAAATCAAAGTGAGGCGTATATATTGGAGAACGTGTTCACCCCACATCGTACAAAATGGAAAAGCCTATATATATATAGCACATGAAGGTTGTTTGGTTTGATTTAGGTGATGCATAGTTCACTATGTAGGGCAGAGACAAGTTTTAGAGTCACTATATTCATATATATACATATTGGGTTTAGTTGTGATATCACGATAAGAAAACACGTACACGAAATGCGATTGCACTGAAATAAAGATTGAAAGCCGACGAATTCACATTATTGATGTATGTCTTGATATCTAAATTGATACATATATATAATACACACACTTCTACAAAAGTATAAGAGAATTATATTAAAAATTAATCCCTCCGGTCCTAAATATAGGACATAATTTTTAGTATAATTTGTACTACAAACTATGTCCTATATTTAGGATCGGAGGTAGTACTATAAATTTAGTGCCCATAGCTAGCTAGATAGCACATGGCTTGTGCGTATAAGAGGAGAAATAGGAGGAAGCAAAATATTGAAAAGAAAAAATTAAAGGCATATATATATAGATAGATAGTGGATTAGAGTTAGACACAGTGTAGATATAGTTGATGGGGTGGTGATGATGAAAGTATAGAGATAAAGTTGGCTGTCCCTATATAAAGGAAATGAAATGAAAGGGTAATATATATAGCTAGGAGAATTATTTGTGAAGGGATGGGAAAAAGAATATAATGAGATAAAAGGAAAACCCCAGAAAATGAGAGGAATTTAAGTTAGGGTTGGAAATGTGTGGGTCAAGGAAATCGGGGGTGGCTGGATAAGGACTAATTTGTACAATAAAAGTTGTCTTCAATCAAAGGAAAATGCATTTGGCTTCATCACATTTCTCCGACTCATATGATATGACGACTTTTTTCATATTTGCTATTTCTTCCTTAATTCCCTAAAATATAATACTCCCTTTGGTCCTTAAATATAAAATAGATTTGATTTTTTTAAAAAAATTAAAAAAATTAAATAAGTTAATTGATCATATATTATGTTATGTATCTTTATATTATATGTCAGTTTATTATAGTTAAACTAATTAGTTTAGAGAAAAAAATATAAATATAAATACTTTAAAGTAATTTAATTAACTTCCTTAATCTCTCCAAAAAAAATCAATTTTATCTTATAGTTTTAATCGGAGGGGGTATTTGTTTTCACTCCACCGCGGAAATAATAACATGCATATTCGTTTAGGCTTCGTTTGGTATGATAAGAGAGTTTTTTGAAAGAAATTGGAGTTGGAATATCAATAGGTTTTTCCAATTCCATTTCCATAGTAATAATTCTAGCCTACCAAACACAGCATTACTCTGCTCATCAGCTCGTCTTGCAGACGTCTCCACCCCAAGCCCCCCACCCTATTTTCGTCTTCTCTTATTATGCCAGAAAAGAGTTGTAGTTTTCTTTCATTATTTTCAAAAAAATTGACATATATATTGTGAAACATTTCACTATTTTCTACAACAAACGACACTTGACCAATATTATGATCATATATACACAGTAACACATCGATAAGATTTTGCAAACGTACGTGACTGCCTATATGGTATGGTAATAATGTAATATTATTAATTAATTGATATTATAAAGGCGTGATTAGTATAACTACTGTTGAATATAATTAAGAGTCACTGATATAATACGCTTAACGAGGGAACGCACCTAGAGAAAAAGAAGATGACATCAACTCAAATGTGATGGATAATCTCCTTATAAATTCAAATCAATTGGGCAAACAAGTTTGCTTGAGAGCTATGACGATGACCATATATATATATAAGTATATAGTTTGTGATATACATATATATGAACCCAAACCCCAAGAACAAGTTTAATAAAAGAGAAAGGAAAGAGAGCTTTCAAAGGGACACGTCTATGAAACTAATCACTGACCTTTTAAATGAATTTGAAGGCAAGAAACAAGCCGCTTGACCTGGCCCTTCATGCATTGACTCCATCATTATATATATATATTCAAATACTATTCCTGAACTTAATTTACCCGCAATATAATCATCCTCCATCATCAATCTTTGAACCCTGAATTGGATATAGGTTCCTTTCAAAATTTTCAAACCCTTTGAAGCCAGCCACATTTTACTAAAACTGCTTTTAATTTCTTCATTTTTTTTAATACGGACGTAACCTTTGGACAATATCTGTCACACACACACACAAATATTGGCTTCACTCTACCTAACCCAACGCATCATTTCAGCACTGTTTGTGAACACAAAATGAGGTCAATCCAACGAGTGCGTTACGTTGCTAATTATATTGATGCGATTTATACATATCTTGATTCCAGACAACGGTTTCCACAATTCCAGGCTAATAATAATCACACACGTATATAATATTGTCAAAACCTACGCACTCAAATTTGAATTAATTTATTCCGTTGGACCATATAATCACACACATATATATATATACATACGTTTTTTTTTTTTTGAAAAGTGTACTGAGCAAGCAGATCAAAAGGAGGAGGCATTTTAATTAATGAGATGGCTAAGGGGTTAAGCAATAAATGTTGCGTATTGGGGGTGGACCAAAGGGATATATATAAAAAGCAGAAAAAAGAAGAAAGGAAAAGAGAGTGATGTGTTGATGCATTGAGAAAGAAGGCAAAAGGAGACAGGTTGTGGTTGGCCTATTAACTGTGTATATAAATATATATAAACACCCAACATTATATTCCTAAGTAGATTAAAGTATGTGTGTATTATAGAAAGTGTGTGTGCCGTATAATAATTTGCCGTGCAGGCTTGTAACATTAACATAAACAGGTTAATTATATGTATTTATTTAATTGATTGATTAATTTAATGTGAGAGATGGAGATGGATATGTACATGATTTGGAAGAAGCAAGAAGAAGTAGCCGACTCTGTGAGTGGGACCGAAGCAAAGACAAATTGCATGATGCCATTCCAAGCACTCTCTTTCACATTTCCTTCTTCTCTTTGCTTTCTTTCTTTTTTTTTTTTTGGGCGGCTTGTTCGTTCTCTCTTTCTTTGTCACTCTCCTCCATATTGATTAAATCATGAAATATAATTATTTGTTTTTTTATTTTGGGGAAGATCACCCAATACTACTGACTTTAACTTCATCTTTTAATTTTTGGGGGGGGGGGGGGGGGTTCTGGCCTTTAATTTGTACCACAACTAATTATCACAGCTAACGTTACCATACCTAATACAAATCTGTCCTTTCGCATCTTAAGCTAGCTAGCAACAAGAAACGAAACGGGAAAGAAAATTAAAGTTCATGTATAATTACTTATGATTTATTATTATTATTATTTTTCTTTTTTACCATCAATCATGGAATCAAATCATCACCAGTTTGTCAAGTGAAAAGTGGGAGAGAAGAAGGAGGGAGAGTTAATTAGATTAGCTTTCGTGTGGCTCCACCAACGCATTAAATTAAATATACCAAATGTTAATCATGCTTCGAAGTTGCTTCAACAAATTTGGTGTCATTAGTCACGTACGACTTATCATTAATTATCTATTATTCACTTATTCACTTTGATTGTTCCTTAACAACCGTTGGTGTTCAGCTACATATATCGTGTTTACGTTTTCCCCTAGACTATTAAATTTTAATTTTCCGCGATGTATTATTAGGTGAGTTTTGTGGCTGCGAATTGGCGCGAGTCTCTCTCTGTGTCTCGGAATTCAGAAATATGTCTTCTCTTTATAAGGCAAACTAAATAAACAATGGTTGGCAAAAAAAAAAAACTAAATAGACAATGAAAATAGAAATTCTGATAGAGTTCCATTTTTTTTATATTGCATATATATATTTTAATTTGTCGGGATCATAAATTACCATAGCCTAATGACAATAATTAGTAGTATAGCACTAGGAAAGTGCATTGGCCCATTATAATTAGGTTGCCCTATATGTTTACTAATTAACTTCATAGCGATGAGGTTCGATGGATATAAGTTAAACATGATTCGTGAAACATGAGGTTTTCTGAGATTAATTAAAATAAAGGAGAAAAACTGTCGATTTAATTGAGGTAGAAATAACAGCCTAGCAGATATAAAACGAATAAAAATTTTGAGATTAATATATATATATAGAAATAGAGGCCATTTATTGTCTATTGCATTGCCATAACGAATTGAACATAGAGCCTGTTTGAGTTAGCGTCCAATAAGTATATTTACGTAAGTCGAGACAAAACTCCTCTCACAAACTTACCTCGTATATCATGAATCATGTAAGAAAAACAGTTTCTACCACTAATCCAAACAAACAGAAGAAAGCAATTTCGGAAACCGAAATAGTCAATTTTGTTATGGCTATATATACACATGTGTATATATTATGTCATGTTTGAAAGTTTCTTCTTCTTGTTATTAATTCTTCATATCTCACCTGTTATGCGTTGCTCGTGGGGATTACATTAAATCCTGCTACTACGTTAGTTTAATTTATTATATTTGGGTGATAATTTGGAATTGAGATAAAGAGGGGAGCTCAAAATTTCTGATCCGATCGTGCCAATGAATGGAGACGCATTATATTCTGGTGATGATCTGTTCAATTTTTTTTTTTTCGAAGATAAGAAAGTAAGGATCAACACTATGAGACACAGCTGTTTTGATTTTGAACATTCAAAATTCGAGAAACAATAAATTCAACTTTACCCGTTCATATTGTTGTGATAAAACGGAGAATATCTAAATATATGCGTTTCAGGACAAAAAAAGATGGCGCTTGTCTTGTTAATATGAGTTAAGATTAGAGTTTAATTTATAAAAGCTACTCTCACCGCTTAATAGAAAGGTATAAATTAATTAAAACTTCGAAATAATCAAGAGATGCATGCACTGGCAATGGGGCAAATACAATTAATAATAATAGGTGCTGTGTGTGTGTGTGTCACGGTTATGAATTTAAAATTGCACAAATAGAGATGTATAATTTTTTTGCCCGAAAATAGAGATGTATAATTTCAGGTTGATGTGTGCCAGTAATTATGAATGCAACAAAAATTAGATGCAATTCCTTAAATATTTTCCAAAAAAGATCTTTCAATAAGAATATTGTAAGTTGAGTGTAAAGAAATAATTAAAATATAATTTTGCTGAATAAAATAATAAAAAAAATGTAAAGCATTTAAACCTGCCTTCTTTTTTTTTTAAAAAAAAATTGATGTTTAATTTAGCCCAATGCAAAGAATTTTCTTATTTTCTGGGAAAAGTGTAATATACTCTCTTTAATTTTAAAAGTAAACTGAAAATCATATCCTGGAAGTCAGTTTTATTCGTACAACATGTCCTGTTAATATCTTTGTTGACCAAGGGAATATATGGAGGGATTGATTTATCTAAATACATTTTATATTTTTTTTATGAAAATACATTTTAGATTAAATGAAGAGGGTAAATTATATAACACCTCATTTTTTTGAAAAAAAAGAAAAGAAAAGAATTTGCGTTTTGATGTATTTGATGGGAAGGAAGACGGTAGAGGCATAAAATAAGGGTCCTCATACTATGCTCATCCAAAAGATGAGCACAATATGCTATCCCTTCAATTTTAGGGTGAGGGCCATTTTTTTTTTTTTATGTATTTTTATTTATTTGGATTAAATAATATACTGCATTCTGAAATATTTTTATCATTCAGTATCTCAAATTAATTAATTTCTAATTCTACATTCAAAAATATTTTTCCTGCAACACCAATAATATGAAATATTTTTTTAATAGCACACAATATCTGAAATATTATTCTGACACCTGGTATTTTAAGCTAATTAACTTTTTGCATATGGAATATTTTTTCAAAAAATAAAAAAACCTCCAAAATTGGGAGATGAGCATGGAATGTGGATTCTACAAAACAATAGGAAACGATTCCGTTAGGTCCATTGGCCATTTACCAACTCTTTCATTCCCTATTAATGCATTGTCTCTGTAATTAACAGTTATGAACCAGACCCATTGTCTAAAAATAAATACTCTACACACACTGTACTTCTATTTTCCCACCTACGTTTTTTTCTTGGTTTTTGAATGTTTGATTGAAGATTAAAAAAAAAATTGTGGTAAGCAAAAGCAAATAGTATATAACAAACCACGAGACTTGTTCATAAGAAAAGCCAAACCCCACGCGAAAGACTAATAAGAGAAGGCAACAACAAGAGAGAAAGAGCAGAATAAGGTGTCTCTCTCTTGGACTGATTCGCTTCCATCGCACCATCCATCTCCTTCCTCCTCCTCCTTCTTCCCCTTCCCCTCCCTCGCTCTCTATATCTTGTAATTCCCCACACAAACCAGAGAGACCTATATCAAAGGCCAAACACACAGGAAGAAAAAGTGTAGGCGATAACAAAGTGAGCCAACCGTTGTGGTGCCATCAATCGTCTCTCATTCCTTCTCTTCTCAATAATAATGTCTTTCTTCTCCTTCCGCATTGAACTCGCCGCCTTCTCCTTATAGACTCACCGCTTCTTCTTCTCTCCTTCACATTATTATTCCTCTCACCCCTTTTCTCCTATTCTTCCTCTGCTTCATCTTCTACTACTTCCATGGCCGTTCAAGCTCAATACCCATCCAATATTCTCCTCCTCAACAGGTTTGCTTTTGTTCTTATTCTTACTTCCTGGTTCATACCTCTATACCATTGATTCGGAAGACGACTAATAATTTTTTTCTTATTCCACTCTGATAACAGAAATGAACAGGAAGGACATGATTATTCGTTTCAGCCACAACCAGGAGGGCTTCTTGATCAGTCCCATATTTTATTCAACAATGGAGGTATGTTCTGTCAAACTAGATTTCTATGGAGGGGCTTATTGGTTTATAGGCCATTGAAACCAAAGACATGTTTGAGAAGTACTATTCAATGAACGCCAATCTGAAAATTGCCTGTGTACAGAATTAGCAGGTACTAATAATTCTCGCAAGAGAGGAAGAGAAGCAACGACGGCCACCTGCGTCGGTCAAACAGCTCATAACGGTGTTAATCCCTTCTCTTTGCAATCCCAGGCTCCTCAGCTCGTAGAACTCTCTCAACTCCATAACCAACAACCAAATGTGGTCTCCACAGGCCTCCGATTATCATTCGGCGACCATCAACAGCAGCAGAGGCAACAACAACAACAACAGAGACTACAACGCCAACAACAACAACAACAAGCCTATCAGCCCTATGCTTTCTTATCTTTATTGCCCGAAGGATTTGCCTCCCAAATCAAGCAACAGCGTGATGAGATTGATCAATTTCTCCAAGCCCAGGTACAGTATTTTTATTCTGTTCCTATTCAAATGTTCAGTTCTCGCACGATATTTAAAAAGAAAAAGGAAATAAACGATGAATATGTTGTCGGAACAACAGGGCGAACAATTGCGACGGGCATTAGCCGAGAAGAGACAGAGGCATTATCGTGCAATTCTAAGCGCGGCGGAAGAATCGGTGGCGCGGCGGTTGAGAGAGAAGGAGGTGGAGATGGAAAAAGCAACGCGCAGGAATGCCGAGTTAGAAGCGCGCGCGGCGCAACTTAGCGTGGAGGCGCAGGTTTGGCAGGCAAAGGCAAAGGCCCAGGAGGCAACGGCGGCGTCTCTGCAAGCGCAACTGCAACAGGCTATAATGAGCAGCGGTGCGCAGGATAAAGCAGGGTGTTTAGCGGAGGACGGAGGGCTATCTTGCGCGGTGGGTGGCGGTGAGGGCCAACCGGAGGACGCCGAGTCAGCGTATATTGACCCGGACCGAGTTGTGGAATCGGGACCCAAATGCAGAGGGTGTGGGAAGCGAGTGGCATCGGTGGTGGCATTGCCGTGTCGGCACCTATGCATCTGCACGGAATGCGACGCGCACTTCCGAGCGTGTCCTGTATGCCTCACACTCATAAATTCTACCGTTGAAGTCTTCCTCTCTTAGGCCCTAATTGGCTCTTGTCCATACATACCAATGGCCCGGTAAGAGGCCCAACTCAAAATTTATATATAAAATAATCATAATAAAAATTAATCTTTTTCACTCCCTTAAACCCAAGGTTTGGATTAGATTAGATAATCTTAGCCGTCTCTCTATCTTTTTTGTATTTACTTTTGAACTCCCCTCTTGGAGTAGAGTAACCTTGAGGTATTGTACATGGCCACATTAGCCGCATCGACCTTTTTTTTCTCTTCTTTGTACTGGTTCTTTGTTTTGGAAATTTAATTATATTCTTTCATTTCATTATATTATTTGTTGGTCTCCCTGGTTTTCTAATTCAGCATTGTTGTGGAGGGTAACATATAATCTTCAATATAGATTATGTCTAGGTGTTGCATAAGAATAGTGTTAAGTGGAGGTATTCATGCATGTGACGCGAGCATGCAAAGCACGGCGTTTCATGTTTGAGTTGCAAGTTACAAGGCGTAATAAATAGGTTAGATAGAGTATAGTTTCGTTTCGTGTGAACAAAATAAGTATCCACAGTGCCGTGAATTTTAATGAACCATTGATTGATGATCTGTTAGGCAAGTAGTTTTGGGTTTTCCTTGTTCTGTTGAGGTGTGCATGTGGAATCTCAAGTCATTCCTATACGTTTCTTTACTTCTTTTCTTTTTTTTCGGTTGAGTTTGGGTTATGGAAGACAAAATATGATAATTAAAACCCAAAATCTGCATTTCTCCATTATGTGGTGAAAAGTCCACAGTGCAAAATATTGGAATACTGTTTGTACAGTTTAATATCGTTATGTCATTCTATTTATATCCTTCAACTAATCCATTATCATGTCTTTCCCTCAAGCACTATACTTGAGAAAATCGCAGAATTACATTTTCGAGGAGGTACTCAATTACATTGCTGCTCTGCAAACAGTTTGAAATCATCGTGAATTTCTCGATCTGCTCCCAAATTAGTTTCTCAATCATAACCATGCGAAGACAGACATGAGTGAAAAGATCTCATAACTCCAAATTCTTCCTAGCCTGCAAAACTGTTAGCATCGCTGATGATATTTTACCCAACACATTGACACCGCAGGTGGTAATATAATGAAGGCAGCACTCAGTATTTTTCAGAAAACGGTTTTTTTAAAGAACGAAAACTTGACACGAGCAATAAAAAAGTCCTTGGTCTTTAGCATATAAAATAATAATTCAAAAATACGAAGATAAATTCATCAAGTTTTAGTGTCTTGTTTCCTTGTTGGTGTTTTCATTAAACAATTTTTAGCCAAATTAGCTCAAGTGATGAGAGTAGAATAGGATATAAGCAAGAGGTTAACAGTTTCAAACCCTTTTAATATATTTATATATATAGTATTAAAAAAATGTTTACCGCATAGTATCTTACATTGTATTCAGTATTTACCATTGTATTTTATCAAGTCTAACAGCATAACATCCCTCTCTGTAACCATACGTACATCTTTTTCTACGTAAGAAAATTTATTTATTTTGTTTATTTAGACGCATGAAGCATTTGTAGGTTGGAAGACGTGTAAGCAATATTCAAAAGCTTGATCTAAAAAGCCCAATACGAGGAACTGATTCAACCTTAAAAGCCCATTAGGCTTAGGAGAGCCCACAATTGACAATGACCTTCTCAATGCTTTCGGCCGGAGTCCGCATGGATGAGCACGGCATGCTTAACCCCCAATTTTGAGGTGGGAGCCCTTTTTATTTTATTTTTTAAATCTTTTTATCTATTCATATTTATTTAGATTAAATTGTATACTGCACCCTAAAATATTTTTGACTCGAGGTATCAAATTAATTAATTTCTAGTCCTACATTCAGAAATATTTTTCTTACAACACTAATATCATGAAATATTTTTTCAGTAACACCCAATATTTGAAATATTTTTTAACACCCAGTATCTTAATCTAATTAATTTTTAGCATATGAAGTATTTTTTTCAAAAAAAAAAAACCTTTTATTTGAGAATGAGCAGATGAGCAAGAAATGTGGATTCCTTTCGGCCGACGCCTTCACATGCCATTTCGGTGGTCCTTAGAAACGTGATGCTTCCTTCGAAAACATAAATCATCGATAATCGACATTAATTAGTACATATATTTATAGTACAGATCCAATATATGAATTAAGTGGAGTTTGTTCACGAATCCAGTTTCTATCAAGTGTTATGCCGTATTGAATAATATGAGTGGTTAAAACAGGATGGTATCTCAGGCGTATCTGATTTCTTTTTCCTCTCACATGATTCCCAATGCGTACAGCACTGATTCTTATATAAATATATAATACGCATACTAGAATCTCATTGTTGTCACATGTTCACACTCCACTTTGTCTATTTTTGCATCCTACGATTTCTACCACTATTCTATGTACTCTTGACTTTTCAATTCCGTTATGACAAAGAAAGACATTATTTATGAATAGGAAGATGAAAGAATGAGACAGAACAAGAGAAAAGAAAAGAGTTTCAATTCCGTGGAGAATATTGTGATGCAGATATTGTTGGTCTCTGCTATTTAATTTTGTGGGAGAAAGTTTTGCAGATTAAAAAAGTTAATTTGAGGAGGTGTCATGAATGGACGGAGAGCATGCCAGATTCCTGTCGTTTCAAGGATAAAAATCATGATTCACTTTTGCAAAGTTTATTGTATTCTTGAAATCGATGATCTGATCTTTTAAATTCATGAAGCCGTTTCTAAGAGAGGAAATTATTATTATTATTCAATTTGGCTATCTAATCAAGTCCTTGTCAGATTCTTCCCTCTGGGTTAGTAAATAATTACATCGATGCGTTTATGCTTACTTCTAGAAGAGAGCAGAATAGAACCGAATTCAATACATGAACATATATAGATAATAAATTATAAAGCTTTTCAGTAGCCGTCCTAAAGAATGACAAAACCATGTGAATATTCATAGAGATGCAAGACTTGCATGCCACAATGCTGAAGAGAAATTTAACCATTTGTATATATTATGTTGATTAATTAATAAACCGCCATCACCATACCTATCACGGGGGCCAGGACTTTGAACCAAGTATATGAAAAGCTGATGATACGCTCGAGTTTCATAATTTGAGTAGCAGTGACGTGATGTTAATTTTTGGGGCACATGACCGTGAAGATGCGTTCAAAGTTTTTAACCTAAAAAAGGACGTTTAGGTGGTGGTATTCATGAAATGGGATGGGACAGAACCAAGGAGGTAAAAATAAGAAAATTAATGTGGGCAGCTAAATTTGAAACCAAGGTTCATGATGACACACAAGGACAATGATTGAGACGCAAGAAGAGGGAGAGGAGGGAAATTAAATAAAATAAAAGGAGCCATGAAAATGACTGGAGGTGACCGATCATATCGGTTATTTTGAAGTAAAATCATGAAAGGTAGGAAAAGGAGAAAAATAAAATAAAAGGGAGAAGCTTCCTTCATGGAAGGTTGTTTGGAAATAGTGGCAAGTTGAAGACAGGTGTATGAAGCCATCTTCTTGTTTTGACGACACTCACACACGTCGCTGTTTTAGTTTCAATGATAACAACACGACACCGTTTTGTAATTCCTCAACCTCCTCTTTATTTCTCCATGGGAACCACGCACTGATCACGATCTATACATACAGAGAACTTTAAGTTTATAACCTCAATGTTTTGTACATAATCAAAGGAATATAATACATTAACTCCAATTCTTAATATAAGATTTAGTTTGTAGTGTAAAATGAATTTAACTATATAACGTAGGCACCCAGAAATGATACAAAACACGTGGTGATATAACTAAAAATAGAGGGAAAAGACCCACTACTTGATCGTATCCAGCTCAATTAATGGTTGCTTTCAGATTTGCCCATTTGAGGTAAGCATGTGTATGTGGCGGTGAATATATATATATGAAGGAGTGTGTGTGTGTGTGTGTGTGGTACTGAGTTTTATAGGTATTCGATTTTACATGCCAAGAGAGGGTAGCTAGATAATAAGGTGCTGGATATAATTAGGCAAAATGGGAGACAGGGAGAGCTGGAAACGACCACATGAAAAGATGTCTTGAACGGCAATAATATCACTAACTGGCACTACTCTGCAGAGTCCATGAGACCACTTGCCAACCCAATTTTCTCGGATTCACCATCCCACATATATATGTTGTTGCTCTCTCGTCTCATCATGGACCCATCTCCCTCACTACTATATATACTGTTCCTCCTAAATAATGCCCCCACGACTTTCATTAACACTCACACACATCTTATGCCACCGCCCAAATAAATCTGACCTATGGCCAGCCCTTCGATCCACTCACTCTCTTCATGAGTTCATGCTCTTGATGATAAAATATATTCTCTCGTATCCTAAATATAAAAAAGAATTGATTTTATTAAGAGAGATTAAGAAAACTAAATAAATTACTAAATTATATCATTTGTTGTATATCTTTAGATTATATATCAATTTATTAGTCAAACTAATTAGTTTGGAGAAAAAAATGTAAATATAAATACTCTAAAGTAATTTAATTAGTTTCCTTAATTTTTCCGAAAAAGTCAACTCTATCTTATATTTAGGATCGGAGGTAGTACTACTCTTGTGAGTACCTCTAATCCTGTATATATTTTGGAGAAATTAAAGAAGTTAAATAAATTACTTTAAAGTATTTATACTTTTTTTTTTCCCTTCAAACTACTTAGTCTGATTTGTAAAATGATATACAATATATAATATGATTAACTAATGTATTTAAATTCCTTGACATTAAAAAAAAATCGACTGAATCTTATATTTAAGATTGGAGGAGTAATTGTTTTGGTGTCGGTCAGTCACTTCAATGACATGTATATAGTTGGTTTTTTTCCCCAAAAGAGTGATTGGGCTGGCTTGTTTCCTGCAAAAGGACTTCCTGGGGAAGCATATTAATGGCTGAAACGGAAGGGAAGGTGATGAAGTGATGAAAACAAAAGTCAGAGGAAGGAGCCCTAGTTTCAGCGGTAACATATGGGCGATCGATGGAAAAGACGGTCACAGTCACAAGTTGACGTTTTAATGTATGAGCGACATTTTATGTACGTTAGGTGTAACAGATTCTGGCGCTCTAATTCGTGTGGACCAATTTGCTCATTCAATATAATAATACAAGAGACCATTCAATATTATTGCTAGCTAGCCTGTTGATGTTAGTACATGTTTGTTTGGCCTGATAATTTTTCTTCTGGGTGGGTAACTAGCTGTATATCATGTTGGGATCTTTTTCATAGCATCTTGCTTTTGCACAGGCATTGAAATTTCACGATTCGTGAAGATATTTCATAAGTTTTTTGGATCAATGCCCTCACAAGTCACTACCCCATCTTAATTACGATCACATCTTGTTGATGCTCTCTCTTTTTCTCTCCACATATATAATGTTTTGATTTTCCACTCGGTGGCTCACAAACAACACTAGCTTTCAATGCTCGAATTACGTGAAAAGCGCAGTTGAGTGTGACAAATATAATTCCTGAATTTCACAATAGGCTTGTGATAATAATGGCGATCACGTCATTTTTAATAAACCAGCCCGTAAAATATTGATCCATTAGCAATTATTAATATGGCCAGCCCATAACAAATTTACTCATGGGCTTTTAACCACTCAATAGTATAGAATAACAGAGCAACCCAAAGATCCAAAGCCCATACACCTTACTATGGGCTTTCAGAAAAGATCCTAATAGCGGCACTTGCTGAGCTGGGAATTTTGTTGACCTGATTAGGCCAATAAACTACAACCATGGAAAGAAAAGAAATAGAGTTAATTTTTTTTAGAGAAATTAAAGAAACTAAATAAGTTACTTAATTATATTATATGTTATGCATCTTTAGATTATATATCAGTTCATTATTCAAGCTAATTAACTTAGAGAAAAGAATATAAATATAAATACTCTAATATAATTTAATTAACTTAGTCAGTCTCTCCAAAAAAATCAACTTTATCTTATATTTAGGATAAAAAAGAGTAGCATGTAACTCATGCCGACACTAAATTATGAATTGTGCGGGTGTGTGTGTGTGTTTTTAAATATTGATGTATATAAAGCTTATGTGCTGTTGCGCAAAAAGGAAAGTGAGAATATGATGTTCCAAACTCTTTTTGGCCAATGTGATATTCCAAGGAAAAAAAAATTGAGAATTTGGACGATTAGAGGCGCAAGTGTGCTTAAAAAGGTGTGTGGACTCGATAATAGAGAATAGGAAAAACTCAACTTGTTGGATTTCATTAATAATGTTGTATTTGCTGTAAGCCACATGGCCGCCTTGTGTATCATCTTCATCACATCGTTTAAGGTTCTTTACGCATGCTAGCTGCCAAATTAACAAGGAGCACTACAAATACAAAGTGGACTTATAATAACGCAGAGAGGTGGAGCCAATACATTGTTTGAGCTTCTGTATTTGTTGGCAAAAAAAAAAAAAAAGCTTCTTAATTTGCATTGCCCATTAGTGGACCAATTCATTTTACTTAATTTAATCATTGCCCTTCCAGAATTGCCGGAATATTAGTGGCTGCAAAACTCGTTTTATCACAACCCCACTTGCTGCTGTCTTTGCTTATTTTTTTGGCCGAAGCTGTCTTTGCTTATTTAATTTGCTATTGTCTCTATAATCCCCCACCACTGTACGTGAGATTTCCTTTCCACGATAATGAGGACCAGTTAATTAAACACCTCTCTAATTTATGCCAACCTGGGATAAAATCTCATACATACACACGTATTGTAACCTAGAATAATTCTACGTACACGTGTGTTGGAAGGAATATTTGAATACTGGGGCCAAAAAAAAAATCTACGAGTATTACATTCTCTCTGGTATACGCTGGGACAAGTTGAGCCGAACGGTGTATTCTCTTCGGTGTTTGGGTTTTTTCCCTCAGGCCAAAATAGTTAACACATTTTATACAAGAATTATAAAATTTCTTATTCATGTGCCAGAACATCGAATCAACCCATGATATGGTACTGTGTATATGGTGGCGCACGTCGAACAGAGTTTGGGAGGAGCTCATTGCTGATGCAAACACGTGCTATGTTCCAAGAAAAGCCATCGTTAAAAGAATGGAGACTCAATATAGACAAACAAGATTATATATATATATATATAATATAATATACTGTGCTCAAAGCAACCAAACATAGAATTAAATTGGGCATTGATACTTGATTAACAAAGAGGGATGCGTAGAAGCCTTTGCACATGGCATTGAACACGTGTAGTGTTTAATTGCACACTTGTCCACCTAAGCTTAAGCTTTTACGAATCTTTCACGCTCGACTCACGTACTCAAGATCCTTCTCAATAATGAACCTTATTTATTAATTTCGAGAACGTGTAAAGAAGTTATAAAACTATTATCTATTATGAGATGCTGCCTACAGGTACGACAAGCCTCTAAGGAAAGCGAGTTATTCTTTTTATGAGCAAGACAAAGTAGTATTACTATTAGATAAAAAGCAAAAGGAATAGTTGAGTTAAAAGGAGAAGAAAGAGATCTAACAGCACAACTTAATTAAAAAGATGGAACATAATAGTGGTCGGTCGGAGTTGCTAGGAAAAGTAACGAAAATCATTACGCAGCAAATTAAATAGTGTCTATTGGAATATTAGATGTAATTATTGTTTGAGTTGCTAGAGTTATTGCATGTGAATTGTATGACGAGGGCATACATAAAGTTTGTTTGGGATGATTTATGAAAAATTTATATGTGTTTTTTACATAAATTAAGATAAAACACTTCTTACATACTTATCATATATACCGTGAATTATTATAAACTGTTTTTAAAAACACCAATCACTAATTCAAATAAATATGTACTCAAAAACAACCTTACAGCTTCAACTAAGAAATGCGCTAAATAAATACAAATTTAATAATGCAAGCGAACTTAAAAGTAAATTAAAGTTGGGAAATAACAACGTCTGCTATAAGACTTGGTAATTTTGCCTGAAGATATTCATATAAATAAAGTGATACAGGACAGAGTAGGTTGCTTCTTAAGGGACATGGCCACGATGGGGAAACATGCGTACGTGGCCGGAAACTCAACGGTCCACGTTGCAATTGTGTTTATTTTATTTTATGTTAAAAATTAATAAAAAAAAGATGCCACTTCCAATTGTGGCCTCAAAAGTCTATGGCGTATATTGTAGTTTATAGCAGGTTGAAGTTTTTTATTTATCTGAATATGGCTGGTTAGAGTTTACGGTGTGGGATCACTGATTTTTTTGTTTTATTTGAAGCAATATATTACTGTACCTTAATTTTTAATTTGTTCCCCTTACCTTCCCAGATTTCGTCTAAGAAAATGGTTATCTTCTTTATTTTGATTGTGCCAAACTTTCAATCTGGGCAGCGTCCTGCCTACGTTATTCCATTTTCCCGTGTCGAAGCTAACCCGGCAGATATTTTTTTTTTGCCATTGTTCGTGCTCCTGTTGTATTTATTGAGGGTGTGGTGAATTCATAGCCTCACGAAGAAAAACTAAGGAAAGAGTTTGGTGGTTTGATTACCTACCCGTCAACATTCTATTTTGTTCAAACCCTACTCAAAAAAAAAATAGAAAATAATAAAAAAATAAAAATAAAAATATTTTTATGGGTGATGATTGATGTCTAAATTGGCAATCATAATTAAAAGAAAAAATAATATATATATATATATATATAATAAAAATAAAAATAAGAAAATCCTTTTATTGATGATGATTGTAGTTCAAATTGACATTGTCATTCATTAAAGGAAAATAAAAAAATACAAAAACAAAACTACAGAAAATATCTCTCATTTTGATAGATTTAAATTATGAATTTAATTGTGGGGAAAATGTAAAAAACGAAATTAAAAAAAAAAAGTTCTCATTGATACTAATTAGGTCAAGTTAGGAAGTTTTAGAAAATATAAATAAATAAATAACAAAAATTGAAAAAAATCTTCATGGATAGTGATTGGGTTAAGTTAGGAAGTTTTATTAACATAAAATACAAAAGAAACAACAAAATCAAAAAATGAAAATTCAAAAAAAGAAAGAGTATTTATGAAAGAAAACCCTACCTTAAAACTATAAACATGGAGCAATGGTTGAAGCAAGACACACCAAAAAAGAGAGAGAGAGAAAAGAGGCAAGAAATGATTAGAGGTGTTTAAAAATAAGAGTGAATTATTAACTGTGTTCATCTTTTTATCTTCTTCTTCTTCATACCCCAAAGAAAGCCTATGTTCTTATGGTTATTGTTACATATGTGATACTTCAACATTAATGGTTAAAGGGTGAATCCAAGATGAAATTTGAATTGATTTGTTTTCTTATTATTCTTCATTTTCTCTCTCTTATATTTTTACTATTTCATCTGTGTGCCCAAGGAAAGCATATGCTCTTATGATTATTATCACCTTTGTGAGCCACAACACTGATTGCTAGAATGTGCAATTCAATATGATTTGGATTATTTTATCTTATTTTTCTTTCCCCTTCTTTTTCTCCTTATATCTTTCCTCTCTATTCTTTTTCTTTCATTATTTTTTCTATTTAATCTTTTTAGTCTCATGTAATTGTACCACCCACCCCTCTTTCTTATTATTTCTTTTACTCCACCACTCCAACAATATTTATGTTGCTCTTTTCTTGTTGATATTGCGAGGATATATCCAATGATATTTGTGTGTTACTTGGACCACGAAGAAGGTACGCATCCTTCATTCATTGACTTGACATGTAATGGTTTGTTTTCACTACTCATTTTCACTGTTTGAATGTGTATTACCTATATGTTATTCACATCTCTCCCTCTTACCTAAGTTTCCTTTATAAAAAGGAAAAAGAAAAATGATTGTAACCCATTTTCGTAAATAAAAATAATAAAGAAGAAAGCTTATCTTTTTATCAAAATAAATGAAATTGATTTTAAAATGGATTTTTATCATGTGACGTTTTTAGAGCCTCTTCAGGTAAAAATCGATTATTCTTCCGTATGAGATTATGAGAATCTCCTCAAGAAGTTTAGTCCAAGAAACTTCCAAAAACATTTCTTTTATTCAATAAAAGAAATAGACTAGTTGTTTTCATGAAATAAAAAATGCCAAACAAATAAGAAAATCAATTTCTCAAATAAATTAAAGGAACTTTTTACTTAAAAAACACAAACAAAGTGACATACATTTTTACCCCCGAACTATGTGGGTTTTGATTCCTATAAAGGGTATGTAGGCCCTGGGATCTTTTCCTAGGTCAAGTCCGATTTTGTAAATATATATATATATATATATATTGTAAATAAATGTTCATTTTTTCTTTAGTTTTCATTTTAGTTATTTTATTTTTTTATTTGGGTAATTATAATAAAATTAAAGATCATATTCATTTTTAAATAATTGACTTAGAGTAACCGTTCTTATGAATGAGTGTAGTGAGGTGCCTAATATATTCTCCATACACAATCGACTCCCGAACCCTATTTAGTTTTCATTTTTAAAAAAAGATTTCCAAAATTATACATTTTTAAAATTTTTGGTGGCGATTCCATATTTTCAAAATTTTGGGCGCTATATTGCTAGATATCCAAGTCTGGCAAAAATTGTGTTTAAAAAAATGCTGAAATTGAAATTATCTTTAAGTGAAATTTTGTAATAACTTTTAATATCAAGAATTGCTCTCAATTTTTTTTTTTTTGGAAAATGCCATCAAACTTCCGTAGTTTTTTTAAAAAACGTATGGTAAATAAGTTAAAATTTGCCAAATAACACAATTAATGTCTGTTCATTCTTTTTTTCAAAATAATAAATAAAATTTCATTTTCTAAAATTGTTATTTATGGCATACCACAGAATAAAAATAGTTTTATTGATTTTAAAAAAGAATTCACTTTCTTTCAACCAAATAAATAGTAGTAGTACGTACTTTCTAAACAAAAAATTAAAGGGAAAATCGGTTAAAAGCCCCTGTTTGAAAAATTAATTGGCTATTTGTACCTGGAATCTATGGTCCTTTAGGAAAAAAATAGATATGTTGAGAAAATGACGAAATTATACACCACGGAAGCTTAGTTGCAATTCATGAAAGGTCATTTGCATTTACACTTTAACTTATCATTTACAATTTATGGAATATCACTTGCATTTTAACTTAATTTGCACACTAATAAAGCTCAGTTGCAATTCATGAAAGGACATTTACATTTACACTCTAATTTAATTTTCACACCACATAAGATCATTTGCAATTCAAGGAAAGTTAATGGCATTTGCATTTTGACTTAATCTGCACACTATGTAAGCTCAGTTGCAATTTCTGAAAACTGAGTTGCAATGTGCAGAAGGTCATTCACAATTTATGAAAAATCAATTGCAATCTGTGGTTCATCTTCTGATCTATCGATCTACCAGAGTTCATCTTCATATCCCTTTATCACCAAATCTGTCACGACTTTCTATTACACAAGATCCATTATTTTTCTTTTTGAAATTTGATTTTTGTTTTCAACCAAATTAAGGAGGAGGAGGAGGGAGGAAGCAGCGATGGTCGCAGACAAGGTTGCTAAATCTAATGTAACGTTGTAAGACAACATTTGTCGTCA
Organism: Inga oerstediana; assembly: GCA_963210345.1. Taxonomy (NCBI): domain Eukaryota; kingdom Viridiplantae; phylum Streptophyta; class Magnoliopsida; order Fabales; family Fabaceae; genus Inga; species Inga oerstediana. The sequence goes on from OY723409.1 coordinate 60,191,667, forward strand.
TTGGTTGCCAGAGTCACCACTGCTCATTGCTGGAGTTTGCTTGTGGGAGATATGGAATTTGTGAATGGTGAGGCTGGAAAGATGAAGGAAACAGTGAGGGAGTGGACGGTAGTAAGGGAATTGATGTACCAAAAATGTGAAAGGGTATATCCTTATTTCATTAAAGGTAAAGTGGTCATTTCATATGGTTACTTATTTATCTTAAAAAACCTCTAAAATTTTAGTCTTTTTTGGGGTCATATTCCCCAATTTTTCCAAAATTGAATCCATCAAGCATATTCACTTCATCATACGCTATTATTACTTTCACTTTTCTCCTCTCCTATCTCTCTCTCTCTCTCTGTTTTTTTTTTCCAACAAGGATATGATATTACTACGAGAATAAGGTACATTTACAGTAGAAGAAATATTCGGTGCTGAATAGCCCTTCAGCCAAGATCCAAATCAAAAACTAGCCTATCCTGCAATACTAACTCTTGCAATACCACCGAGGTTCTAGTAATCCAGTCCACTGGACATGACCTATTCAAAGAAACTTTGACAACCCAATCGGCTATTCTATTTGCCTCCCTCAAAACCCATACAAATGAATGGTTTCTTCTAGGATTCCTTATATAAAGGATATTTTCCTAAATGATGTCACACTTCCAACTTGGGGAAGACACTTCTCATTTAGATGGTTAATGAGGTTCTGATTATCAGACTCAAAAATTACATCTTCTGATTGATTCTCAGTGGCATATACTATTGCATCCAGTATTGCCAAGCTTTCTCTTCTCCTCTCTTTAAACAATGGCACTTGCTCATTTATTAAAGAAAAAAGGAAAAATGATACCAATGTCCCAATTAAAAAAAATAATATCAGAATAGTTTAATGGATTTGTCAATAACTATCTTTTCACTTGTTATTGATAAGTTATGCATTTTACTGATATTATTTTTATTATTTGGGATGTTTGTGCCATTTCAAAAAAAAAAAAACAGAGAAAATTGTTGTTTTGTTGACCTGGGGAAAATGACGTGTGTGGAAGAAGCAATTTTTTTTTTTTTTTTGATCGGAGTGGAAGAAGCAATTCAATTTTGGCGACTTGTAATAATTTTAAGGGAAAATCACTGTCAGGTCCCATGGAAGCAAAATATTCTCAAAAAAGTCCCAGGAAAATCTGAAATATCTGAAAAGTCCCTAGGGACTTTTCAGATATTATTTTCCAATGTAAAAAGACACACATGCCCCTCTTGTTAATGTAAAAGTAGAAGCTTCAGAAAGAGGAGGGAAGGCGCAAGTTTTTTTCCGGAGACACAGAAACGACGCGAAAGGGACTGGTGTGAACTCCAACATTGAAGGGATCAAGTGTAATGTTGAAGTTCTTGGTAAAGGATCAAATTTGCAAGCTCCACGTACTGGAACCGAGGTAGAACACGAAACTGAATTTTTTGATTTTGGTTCTGTGTGATATTTGGATAAAGTGAAATTGAATGGTGGTGAAAGGTTGGTGCTTGGTGGCAATAGTGGACAAAGTGGTAGGAGGTAGATGAGTAATGACATGATTTAGGTAAAGTTATGAGCTTGAGCGTTATAGTTGGGGTTTGAATAAGGTTGGGTAGTGTTAATGTGATAGTGCTCTGTTTTTTGGGGAGGTGACAGAGGAAATGATACCTTGAAAGTGGGAATAGCTGATTTTCAGGTTGGTGGGGTGCTGTAAAAATTGTGATATGGGAAGAAATTTAATTGTTGTTAATTCGTGCAGTTGGTGTTGTTAATATAACTGAAGTGGTTGTTAATACAGCAAATGGCTTTGGGTGTCATAATGCTCTGTTATTGTGGAACAAAACAGAGAAAGTTGGACGTTTGACGTGGGAAAAGTTGATTCTCATGGTGGTGGGTTGATGTGAAAAGGGTGATATGTAAATAGCTTAAGTAGTTGTTAATTCGTACAATAGTAGTTGTGAATATAACAGTTTGAGTTGTAAATACAAAAACTGTGCTATTTTTTAAGTTTTAAGGCAATGTAATAGAGAGAAAGGCCTATTGTTTGGAAACCCAACAAAGTTATGCCTTTGTTTAAAGTGGGAGTCATTGAATGTGATTGTGCTTTGTTTGATTATATGATTGTAAAAGAAGTGTTGTTAATATGTGCATATACAGTTGTTAATATAGCTTTGGAAGTTGTTAATACGAACTTCATGGTGCAGATTATCATGAAAGATGGCAACTAGTTCTGGGAAGAATCTATTGTGTTTCATTCATGTGGGGGGGAAGTTTTTAAATGTCGGAGGAGATGAAACGCAATATGTTGGTGGTATGGTAAGAACAAGATGCATAAAAGAAAGTACAACATATGAGGAGTTGCTACAAATCATATCTTCTATAACGGGAAATGAAAGTAATCAAATTCAAGTGAAATTCAAAGTTTCTATTGATACATCAACATTTGTGGATCTTGTAGACGATGAAGGGGTGGATCATTTTATGAAATATAATGAACAATATGGTCATGTGTACATTGAAGACGATGGTGATGATGAGAATACAGTCCCAACATTTAATGGTCAAATGGAAGAGCAAGAAGTGTAAGTCGAGTTATCTTAAGAAAAGTAATTTGTTGTAACTTAATCATGCAAAAGAGAAGTCTAACTTGTCATTTATTGCAGGATTGATCAAATGTTTGTAGGTGCTGGAGGATTGTGTATGTCCCCACCGCCTTTGTTAAATGAAAGTCAAGATGTCCCATCATTGGAATGTTGTACTCAATTGGTGCCAACGCCCATACCGGGAATGAATCATACCAAATGGAAGGATTTAATTATTGGAGAAGGACAGATATTTCCGAATGGTTTGAGCCTTCGTCAGACATTATATAAATACAGTATTTCACACAAGTTTTCATACCAATTTGTGAAGAATAATAAACAGAAGATAATTGTGAAGTGTAAGGTTAGTGGTTGTCCGTGGTACATGGGTGCTTATTCATCAGGAGAACATCAAGATACAGAGTTTCTAACGATTCGAACATACAAAAGTGAACACATTCACCATGCACAGGACAGCCTAATAGTCTGGCATCCACACAGGTCGAGCTTGACATCATCAATCGTAATGGATGATTTAAGGTCCAATATCGATAAGACTTCCAATGAAATTCGAGCAGACTTGTACAGAGAGTATGGGGTGCGACTGAACTACCCTCAAGCATATAGGGCAAAAGAAAGAGCGTTAAAGGAATTAAATGGACGAGTAGAAGACTCTTATCAAGCAATTCCTTGGATATGTGATAGATTGATTGAAAGTGATCCAGACACAGTTGCAAAATGGGAAGGCTCATCTAACAATAGATTTGAGCGGGTATTTATTGCTTATGGTTGCTCGGTTAAAGGTTTTATAGGTGGTTGTCGGCCCATTGTTTATATAGATGGCTGTCATCTAAGTGGCCCTTATAAGGGAACAATGTTGTCAGCTTGTGCATACGATGCAGACAACCAAATGTTTCCCTTAGCATATTCCATTGTCAGTGGTGAAACATATGATGAATGGCTTTGGTTTCTACTCAATTTGAAAGAAACAATAGGATCAATCATGATAACCATAGTGTCAGATCGCAATAATGCAATTATCGGTGCTGTTAAAGAAATATTTGGCAGCGAGCGACATGGCTATTGCTACAGGCATGTGAAGGAAAATTATAGTGCAGAGTTCTTGAAAATCAATAGAGGTCGAGCACGTACATCGGCGACTACCAAAGAGACTGCACTCAAGCTTCTTGATGCAATTGCCTATGCAAGGTTGGATGAGGACTTTATAAGTGCAATGGGAAAATTAAGATTGTTCAATCCACAATTGGCACAATGGGTGGAGACCAATGGGGATGTTGACAAATGGGCTCTGAGCAAGTTTCCTTTCAATAGGTGGGATAACATAACCACGAATATTGCGGAGTCGTTTAATGCATGGATGTTGAAAGAGAGGAAGCATAGCGTGTCAATACTAATTCATGAGCATCGGGACAAATTGGCACGGAAATTGCTTGCAAGCAAGATGGCAATGGCCAATTGGAAAAATGGAGTTGGACCCAATGTTGAAGAGAAAGTGCTGCAGCATGTTACCTATGCGGAAAATATGGATGCAGTATATTATGGAGACCATAACTTTTCGGTGCGAACTAGATGTGGTGAAGCGACAATTTATGTCAATGTAGATCTTGCTCAAAGAAAATGCACATGTTTAGCATGGCAAATGAGTGGAATACCTTGTGCCCATGCTTGTGCAGCAATTAAGGTACTCAATGGTAATGTGTACACATTTGTACATGATTGGCTGAAAGTGGAAGCACAGGAGAAAATATATGGAAACACCATGAGACCAGTTGCAACACATGATTGTCCACGAGCTGATTCTCTGACTGTCACACATTTGCTGACACAAACATTCTTGGATCCGCCAACAACTACAAGGCCGGCAGGGAGGCCGAAAAGAAAAAGAAGGGAATCTCAGTTTCAAAACAAGAAGCTTTATCATTGTGGCCGATGTCATGAGGTTGGGCACTCCGTGAGGACTTGCAAAAATCCAAATCCAACCTAAAACGATGGATTATGTACTTTCTTTTGTTAGCTACTTATTTTGGATTATGTATATATACACCATTAACTGGTGCCTTCCTGTGACCCGTATTGGTTTTTGAACGGGTCCGGATATTGGTGTAGTTAAACACAAATAGTCTGATATTAAGTTAAATGAGTAGGCGAAAATACCCCCTTACTCATACAACTTAATATTTCAATGTAAATTGATATGTGGATCTGATATGCTACTAAGTTGTGACATGCACTGTCAGAAAGTTGGAAAATTAGGTTGCATGTGTTGTTTAAATTTGCATCAGTTGCATTAGTTGTGAACAAAACTCATTATGTTGTGAAAACATACATTAGGAGTTGTGAAAATTTTCACCAGTTGCTGTCAAATTTTTGCAGCAGGAATTTAAGTAATTAGGCATTATAAGTGGTTAAAATCATGGGTTCCTTAGGTGACAGTGGTGAGGTGTGCACTTTATAAAGTCATGGGGGACTTACTATTCACTTGTGCATGTGTCTAACTTACTTCATACAATAGGCAAACAACCAACCAACCACTTGATAAAATATGCTACAATTCAGCTGTTATGAAAATTTGCATCAGAAGTACTGCTGCAGTCACGCGATGAGGTTGTGAAAGGAACTGAAAGGGTTGTTAATGAACGCTTTACAGGTTGTAAATATCTCAACATCAAAGAGTTACGGTGAGAAAACGATGGGAGGAGGTTGTAAATTGAACTGAAAGGGTTGTAAATAAACGCTTTAAGGGTTGTAAATAGCTACTTTGCCAACACTTAACGTCAGAGAACGTTGTTAGACACAAACACGGGAGAGGTTGTTAATTGAACTCAAACGGTTGTAAATGAACGCTTTAAGGGTTGTAAATGTCTCATGTACAACCCTTAAAGCGTTCATTTACAACCCTTAACGTCAGAGAACGTTGTAAGACACAAACGCGGGGGAGGTTGTTAATTGAACTCACAGGGTTGTAAATGAACGCTTTAAGGGTTGTAAATGAGCATTTACAACCCTTAAAGCGTTCATTTACAACCCTTAACGTCAGAGAACGTTGTAAGACACAAACGCGGGCGAGGTTGTTAATTGAACTCACAGGGTTGTAAATGAACGCTTTAAGGGTTGTAAATGATCATTTACAACCCTTAAAGCGTTCATTTACAACCCTTAACGTCAGAGAACGTTGTAAGACACAAACGCGGGGGAGGTTGTTAATTGAACTCACAGGGTTGTAAATGAACGCTTTAAGGGTTGTAAATAGCTACTTTGCCAACACTTAACGTCAGAGAACGTTGTAAGACACAAACGCGGGCGAGGTTGTTAATTGAACTCACAGGGTTGTAAATGAACGCTTTAAGGGTTGTAAATGATCATTTACAACCCTTAAAGCGTTCATTTACAACCCTTAACGTCAGAGAACGTTGTAAGACACAAACGCGGGGGAGGTTGTTAATTGAACTCACAGGGTTGTAAATGAACGCTTTAAGGGTTGTAAATAGCTACTTTGCCAACACTTAACGTCAGAGAACGTTGTAAGACACAAACGCGGGCGAGGTTGTTAATTGAACTCACAGGGTTGTAAATGAACGCTTTAAGGGTTGTAAATGAGCATTTACAACCCTTAAAGCGTTCATTTACAACCCTTAACGTCAGATAACGTTGTTAGACACAAACGCTGGCGAGGTTGTTAATTGAACTCACAGGGTTGTAAATGAACGCTTTAAGGGTTGTAAATCAGAAAAGGCCATTTTTCAGAAAAGGCCATTTTTCATGTCATTTTGCTTTAAGGGTTGACAATCAGAAAAGGCCATTTTTCATGTCATTTTGCAGTTGTTGCGCTGTGGCGAAGCAAAAGCAAATCGCCACACCTTGAAGTTGTAAAACGAATTCATCAGATTGTTAATACACACTTCAGGAGTTGTAAACAACACATTATTCATAACGTAAGAAAACTTCTTTAATTTCAAATACGTGTTGGAGGTTGTTAAACCCATATAACCTGTTGTCAATAAACGCTTGAAGACCTGTAAAAATCACCATTGTAATAACGCCCTATTACTTAAATGTTATAACTTGTACAAGAAGGCATATGCAGTTGTGCAATAGCCGTAACCAGTTGAAAATATTTCCTTGTAACCTAAACATGGCAGTAAACAAAAAAGCAATTCTTCTTGCCCTTCCTACAATGACAAAATAGTCACACAAAGACATAAGGTTCTTGAAGAACCCACAAAATAGCAACATATGTACATAATAACATCACAAATGCTACTTGTCTCTATTCCCCTGCATTTGTTTCTTGTCACCTGCAATGGACAGCACCTTTTTGGCATGTATGTTCCTGTCATGTGTCACAAGCCACCATAACGAATCGACCTTAATCTGCCGAATTTGTTCAGGAGACAACTTAGGCATCGTATACCCCCCTTTGTCTTGTGCCGAGCCATCCCAACCGAATAACCATGAAAGAACATGGACGCCACACGAATCGCTGCAAACAGAAAGGAACAAACGATATGAAACACAACCAACCATTTCAACCGAATAAAGCAACAAAAAAAAAGGTAATACTAACATGTCAGCTTGGACATGCACTTTTGGCCAGTTGATGTCTTTAGGTATTTCTCTTCCTTTGCCAAATAATTCTGGTTTAACCCTGCGAAGTACACTAATGATGCAATCTCTCTGCAAGAAGCAAATAATGTTGACATTACACAACACAGCAAGAACAACATTTACAAAATAAAGCATAAACTTAAGTTGGAGTGCTTACACACTGGCTTGCCAACCGCTCCTTGCCACGCAATTCTTCTTGTTGCTTTTGGCTCAATCTCTTCTTCTTACTTGTCTTCTCATCCTCTAAAAGTCCATCTTCTTCCCTCTTTTGCAATCTTGCATATGTGAGCTGGTCAACCAGCGAGTCAAGGACAGAGAAACGCAATGTCTTGGTATCCAACACATAACAGAACCAGTGATCAAGCCGCAATGTAGGAGCAAAGATTAAGTCGCAATCCCCAATGTTGTATCGAATATGCTCAGGAAGGATCTCATATTCATGCGCTTGCCAGGACCACTTCTTTGGGTCAGACGACATTTTTTCCATCAACTCTGATGAAAAGATGTGTCTACTGACTCGACTAGAGTTCTGTAATTGATCCCCCACTAATGTCCTTGCGACCATTGACATAAACTGAGAAAAAATAGCTCAAAAGTTAGTGCATATCGTACTAAAGTAACAAAGTATCAGTTCTTGTCAATGTATATGTAACATACCCTATTATTGATCCACCCCCTTTCACGGAGACAATATAGTTCGCCTCGTGTGACGAAATAGTCATACATTTCCACAAACAGCCTATTACACAAACAAGCATTTTGCAGTCAGTTTTTGTTCTTAAACTAGAAATAGATAGTAGACATTTAATTACTTACTCTTGTGCATCCTCTTTGTTGGGTCTCGTTGTGCACAGCTGGAATAAAGCTTCCTTGTGCTTGTCATCTTTCGTTCTTTTCTTAGTCATGGTTGTCACCCAGGGAGAGACAAGAGCAGGCTTTTTGACCCTTGTCGATTTTCTCAATTGTACTTCTTCTTCCCCCTTTAGTACATCTTCAGAACACTCATCTTTCCCCTCGTTGGCTGACCTATTAGGTTCACCTTCATTATCTTCCTCTGAGCCATCTTCTTCATGTATGCTCCAAACTTCATCATCTCCTTTTCGTATGGCAGCCTTTTCAGCTTCACTTCCCGAGGAGGGTTGTTCATCGTCATTTTTTGACGATGACTGTTCATCAATTTCTGCCCCTGCATCCATTTCTCCCCCCCCTAACAACCTTGCCTCAAGGGAAACCAATTCCTCTTGGACAATTGACACCACCCTTGACATAATTCTTTCATATGTTCTCTTCAATTCCTACAAATTATGAGGGAAATATTAGTGACAATAATATGCAAAGTATGTAAACCTCACATCAAAGTTCATCACTTACCGGGTGTGTTATAATATTCTGCTGATGCAATTCCGAGGCCGGACCCCCCACTACTTGCCCCACGGAATGTAGCAACCCTTGGTTGCTGTGCCTCTCTATTTGCACTCTCTTCTTCACGTTTTTATCATTCCAATATCGTACTGCTTCGTCATTTTTAGAGGCTTGTGGTTCACCGAGGGGAAATTTTTGTAAGCAAAAAACCTGCATACAATGTGAATAACAACTTAACATAAGTAAATGTCAACATTTAATGTAGAACTTTAGGAATCATTATACAATGAAAACTTATGTTGCACTTACCATAAGAAAATATATACACCCTCCAACGTTGATTTTTCCTGAAGCTTTCCCTTTGCTCACTTTTTTCTTGTATTGTCCAACTGAATTTGAAAGTTCACTCAACACAAAGGTAGCCCAATCATTGTCTCCAAAAGCTGGCTGTGTAGCCACCAACACCTTTAACACTCGGTCACTAACCTTAACACCGGCTCCGGGACACAACAACGTGCCCAATGCGTACATAATAAAGAGAAATTCAAAATCTGCATCATCTTCTCTTTCAATCAGCCATTTCCCAATTGTCTTATATGGCACTGTGCCATACAATGTTTTTAATTGTTGAAAATCTTTGTCTTCATTCATCGCATTTCTTTCAATGTCCCCGCCCACACACGGTAACCCCATAAATTCTGTTACATCTTCCGAGCGAATGTGGAGTGACCTCCCTCGAATGGAAACATTGTTGGTTGGAGGGTCAAATGCACCCATAAACTGCCCACATAAGTCTCGAGGGATTTGTGAACAGCTTATGTTGACCAACTTATCAAATCCAATTCTCTTTAACCGTTCCATCCGCTCTTCTCTGTTCTTCAAACTTTTGCACACCTCTATAAATTGATTAGGGGCACACCGAGTAAGGAATGGAACAACATATTTTTTCCCTTTTTCCCCTCTCCTTAATTTCTTTGCCCTCTCCTTATATTTCTCCTTCTCATCATCTTTCAAAGCGTTCCAAGCTTCTTTTACCGACTTACTCTCCTCTTTAAAAGGCCTTTTCGGCTCATTCTTTTTCTTCTTGTTCTGGTAATACTCTTGCGTGAACAATACATACGATGACACTTTTGGCTGCCTCTCTTCTTCTTTATCTTCCCTTTTTCTTTTGTTCGCCATTTTTTACTTAACCAGAAACATAATAATTAATCCAATCCTTCCAAAACTCAGTAACAAGAGCTTTAACACAGAGTACAGTCCACTGATTCAAACTATTTTCATGTGCAAATTAAAACTCAATATCAAAAACAATAATCGAAAATGACTCCAACACAACACTAGTTTGGTGCCACCAAGAGACTACTGCTTTGCATAGCTTATAACCAGTAAATTCCACTGTCACAAATCAGATTCACCTCCAACATTGCCCAAAATTTTGACATTTCAGTACATGCACCTAAAGTCACACAACTTACCATGGCAATCAATATGTATGTCAAATGCAAATTTTGACAAGTAAGCTCATATCAGAAATTTCACCAAACTCAACAAAGTGTACAGAATTTCAGCGATGGATGCAAAGCTTTGGAATATACCGTTCAGCAAACATCCACATTTTGACAACAAATTCAAGTCACTGCACCAAAACTCTAACCCAAGTCCACACAGTTCAGTTTTATCACAAAACAACTCAATATTATCAGTGGAAGTCAACAAACGGTGCACAATAAAGCTGCAGAGACTATAAACAGTAAAGCCGCAATATAAACAAGTTAACATTGAAGAGGTATAGATTAATGCCATATGAACAAGCATCTATAAAAAAACCATAACCAATTACTACCTACAATATGGAGCTAAATGTAGATCATGCCATTTTTTTTTCTTTCCTAAATAAAGGGGGTAGGAAATGGGGCGGGCCCAATCTTCCTCTTCCTATCAAACTAATATGCCAAGCTTCTCTTAGCCCTATAGTCTTTCTCCTTCCTAAATTTATCCAAATGATTCAAGACCTGAACTGAAAGAGACTCTACAAACAAAGAGTTTGACATAAAAGTATGTAACGTGATTTATACTTAAATACAATTTTATTTTTAAAAAAAGAGTTTGACATAAATTTAAGTTGCTAATATATTGAAAAATCAGTTTAAGAAGATTTAAATTTAAAGAAAATTTAAAAATTAGAACAAGTTAGCTTCAACTTTTAAGTCACTTTTGGTCTAAAATCATTTTTCTTTAAGAATTATCCCAAACACAAATTTTTACATTAAACTAATCTTCTTTTGGCTCCAGTGAGGCAATAAATTTTTGGCTGGGAATAAGGTATAGTTATTCCTAATCCCCTCTCGTACCGTAGATTTCTCAAAGGCAAAAGGGCTTTAATGTTGGTCACGAGATCTCTCCGCACATACCGTTAGAGATTGAACCCCTAATTAGATACTTAAAAAACCTAGTTAAGTGCCACCTGTATTAGGTATAGTGATTTGTTCCAATGACTTTTGAAGCTCTCCATGCATAGTGTGTTTGGGTGGATTTCTTGGGAGCTTCATGGATCCACTATTTTGGTTTTTCCCCCCCATCATGTCATGAGAAGAATAGAATCCTACTTTGCAGTCTACATATGTTTGTTAAGGTCCATACCTAAAATTGCTCATTCAACCACAAGCTAGTTACAACCGCTATTACATTACAGTGAACACGTCCAAGTCGCTTACAATACCAAAAGCACTCGCAACAGTTTTTCTACATAATACATTCCACCACCTGTATTCTTAAAGTAACAGACTACTCATCTATCTACACTGTACTGCTAGATTTATTAATAAAGTCTCCACAATATATCAACGAGAGGTTTATGTATTTTAATCTAATGTGGATTAACAGAGCCGCACTTGAGTCTAACCTGACCATTCTGACCAGTGAGAACACCAACACTACTGAGCTTAGCCATGGAGACAGCAAAGTCATTGAAGAAGGCAAACTGGTTAATGAGCTTAGCCATGGCGCCTAAATCCTAAATCCAACAACAAGTGGAGTCCTAAATTAATGAGAAACGGTGATTTCTTTCACTCACCGGCGGGAATGGCGCCTTCGACTGGAGCACCGATGGAGTCTCGAAGTGGAGGAACGCCGGACGACTCTCGGCGCCAGACACCACCGACGGAGACGCAGCCGCAGCCGACTGCAACACCAGCACCCACACACGGCCACAAGACGCCGACCAGAAACGGGACACGCACGGCGAACGAAGGGAGCACCGACGGTGAGCGAGGGCCGACGGTGAGCGAGGACCACCAGCGACGGACACGATCAGCGAATGACGGCACAACCACGGCCACGCACCGCACGCCACCGGACGACAACGGAGACGCGATTTGGAACGCGATTTGGCCTCTGGAACGCGATTTGGCCCTCTGCGCGATGATTTGGGGTTGTGCCGCTCTGGTCTCTCTTTCGTATTGAGGAAGAAGAGTTTAAATTTTCATTAGGGCATGTGTGTCTTTTTGCATTTGAAAATAATATCTGAAAAGTCCCTAGGGACTTTTCAGATATTTCAGATTTTCCTGGGACTTTTTTGAGAATATTTTGCTTCCATGGGACCTCACAGTGATTTTCCCTAATTTTAAGGTCGCTATTTAGCTACAAAAGCCGAAGGGCTCAAACGACAAGTGGGAAGGGGGGGTGGGGCCACGTTATACGACAATAAATGAATCCGTGGGCCTCTCCCTTTCGTTTCGTCGGACCGAAGCCTCAATAAAGTAATCCCCACTCGCATCAATCGCCCTCAAGTCTCAACTGCTTGGTCCCTTTGGTAAAAGGAGGAAAAAAGAAAAACAGTTTGGTCCCGCCCCAAAAGATATTAAAATTTAATTTTATAAGGAGACTAAATATATTATTTTTAATAAAATGTAAAAAAAAATACCACTTAAATTTTAAAATTTTTAAATCAGTCTTGCTGCAGCAATTGATTATTTATTTTAATAAAAAATCATTGACTTTTTATTTTAAAATTTAAATAGAATTTTCTTATATTTTCCTCTTAAAATATATCTCGATTTCTAATCATGACAAATAGCATTGACTCAGAATTTAAAGTTCTAATACTGATCAATGTTTTGTGAATAACTACTAAATAGTAAATACAAATAAGATACCATACGTAATATTTAGACATCTTTAAAATATTTATTCATTATTTTAAAATTAATGTATTTTACAGTAAATTTAAAAATCACTGTTTCCCCGTGCTTTTTAAGTTATTGAATGAATATACTATACAAATATATAAATTTAATTAGATACGAAATTTTGTTCAAAAATTAAAATCTTTAGTTCTTTACCCCTGCGGGTACTATTTTTTTTTTTTTAAATAAAAACTCGCATCTTGTTAACTTGTGGGTTCTGCTCCTTTATAGAAATATTATTGCTATTTTTTACGAAACACATGCTTCTTTGAAGGCTCCTTCATTCCGAATATCGATATTCTTCTATAGTTTTCCCCAGCACGTCACTGCTAAATTTAAAAGCTAAAATGTGATTAAAGCTTCAAAGAACAGTATTCCGGAGCTAAAAGCAACTAGTCGCTCTAAAAATCCAAGAACCTTTTTCAATCCTTTCTGTCGCTTCTGGAGCATGTCATTATAAAGCATAGTAATTAATAAGAGTCCCACTAAGAAAAAGGCAGATACTAATCCTAATTTAAAGAGATTGTCATTTCAAATGACCGTTTCGAATCTATAATTTGATTATACTCTTTAATTAAACCATGGTTAATTGTTCTGCTGTAAGTTTTATCACCTCGCAATTTCTTTATTAGGGATCGGAGTACATTTTTCCACGAGATCTGAAAGGCAGCGAATATCAAAATTCACTGTAAATTACTCTCTTCAATCCTAATTATAGGACATAATTACCTAACTTTAGAGAAATTAAGAATAGTAGTTAAATTAATTAATCTTATTCATTTTCCTAAAATGCCCTTATTTAATAAAGGTGATTTAGGAATACTATATGAGTCTACCTTAAGTAATGAAAAAACGTGCTAGCGGCAATTAACAATACTGTGTTGCTTAAAGTAGGAGTATGAAGCAGATATACTCACATGAAGTGTGAAAAAACATAGGTGTTTTATAAAATTATTATTGTGTTTCATTATTATTGAGAAAGTATTAATGGGGGTATTTTGGAAAGAAATTGACAAAAATTAAAACTTTGTCCTATAATTAGGATCAATATCAACTTCCAAATGTTGTCCTATAATTAGGACCAGAGGGAATATAATTTTTACTACATATATGCGTGTTAGATTCATGTTTTAATTACCGGCCACTAGATCAGGGTTGCTGCTGTAATAAAATACTCCCTCCGATCCTAATTATAAGATAAAGTTGACTTTTTTGGAGAAATTAAGGAAGCCAATTAAATCACTTTAGAATATTTATATTTTTTGTATCTTTAGATTATATATCAGTTTATTAGTCAAATTAATTAGTTTGAAGAAAAAAATATAAATATAAATATTCTAAAGTGATTTAATCGACTTCCTTAATTTCTCCAAAAAAATCAACTTTATCTTATAATTAGGATCGAAGGGAGTAGTATATAAGGATTTTACCAAAAAAAAAAAAAGTATAGAAGTATCAATTTTTTTGGACAACATAAAAGTATCAATCACCAACACGAATGAGTAAAATTAATGACAAAATGAGAAATTGGTTATAGGCGTGATCCGTGAATCAGATGCCGAGTCACACATAATTCACGTTTTCGTATGATTCAACCAAGCTTCATGTATTGTCTAATTGTGAACTGATATATCACCACCTGCTCCTACTCTAGTGTCTCTGAGTATGAGGATTGAGCAATCCCACTCTTCCAGCATGTCATATGTTTTCCTTTTTTATTTTTTGCCATGTTTCAACATGCCATACGTTACCTCCACCAAATTTAACCTGCCCCTGGATTATCTCATCACAATAACCCAAATATACCTAATACTCTCTTTAGCGATATTAAATGTTGGAGTTAGTTTATGAGTCTATTGTATGTTATCAATATAAAATTTTAATATATTTTATCTTATAAATTTATAATGTTTCCTTAAATTATTCGATAGTGATTGAGCATGTATTATAATAATGGTAAGTTATATCATAGTGTAAGTGATTAAAGGGGTGTTTTAGATAAATCACCATTCACTTTTTATAAATGACCAAATTAAATGATTTATTGATGTCTATAAATTATCTATCTAACTCTTATATGTATTTAGTATAAGTGTGTGTTTGGAATGGCTTATTTTTGTCCAAAACGTGTTTATAATTCGTGATTCACGGTATACGAGGTAAGTATATGAGAGGAGTTTTTTCTCGGCTTACGTAATAAGTGCGTTTCTTCTGTACAAAACGCTATCACAAACAAACCCTAAAAGAGATATAATGTTTTTTAAAAAATAAGATGATACGAAGGATCAGGTTTAATCCAGCACAACATTCTTCTAGTGAATCATGATTATTGTCCTCAATATCCACGCAATGACTGAGACCTTTTGTTGTGGCCACGTTCACAAGACTTTAATATATATTTCTATTTTAACTGAGGGCAGTATATGCGTAACAATGTTTTGTGTCGTTTCGTGGCAGGAGCTATTTTATTTGATATATTTTATGTCGTATGAGGTAAGAATATAAAAAGAGTTTTATCTCAAATTATCTATACATGATTATTTAACACTGCTCCAAATAAGCCCTATTTTAAAGTGCTACGCTGCCCCTAATAGTTAATTAAACTTACATATCAAATTAACAAATAGAGAAAGAAATTTCAAATCATCTTTAGTCTCTGGAGTGACATGACTCAGCAAACGAACGATAATGCTCTGTTTTATTATATAATCATTGATTAGCCCAATGAGCTGCAGATTAAAAAGAAATTCCTAGGATACATTGCCGGGATGGGTTGCAAGTGTCCTGTTATTTTTTGTGTTGTTTTTAAAATACCTGACAATTCCCGGCTTAATTTGAAAGGAATGGTCCATCCAATGATGCTCTAAATGCTGGAATATATTAAAGGTATATATACGAAATCAGAAACAAATAATGTAGATCTTTTTAAATACAGTTTTTCTAATATCTAATAGCGTCGTGTCAGATTTGATATTACATTACTAAGAGATGGTTTGGTGTAACACCATTACATACCTCATACCAGTAATAATTATTATCATTGTATTATTAAAAAAGAAAAATGTTGGCTTACTCTTTAGCATGACATTCACTATGGATACCCATATCACCACCCAACTATATGTTTGTAAGAGTATAGATGCAATGGCACAAATAATTTTTTATCCCACAAAATTTAATTTCATTTTAGTTTATATCATGAAGTTTTAAGGCTATATGTAATAGGGTTAAGAGGTATTTTTATTCCGGAAATTTTTAATGAGGGGTAATTTTGTTTTGTAAGTATAAAAAATGGAGCAATTTTGCCTGGCTGTTTGTTTCAATTAATTTTGACCATTAGTTGACCAAATATGTCGAACTGACACTACACATATCATCCACATCATTTTTGTTAAGGTGTAAATTTATCCTGAAAGTTTTAAATACAACTTTGGAAAAAAATGAAGTAAATGACATATAGACTTCCGATGTAAATTTACACCTTAACAAAAATGATGTGTGAACTACCAACTCAGCATATTTAGTTAACGAAAGGTCTAAAATAATTGGGATAACGATAAGATTAAAAATTGCCCCTGAAAGGGCAAAATTGCCCTTTAACCCGCTATAATATACTCTCTCAATTTCTTTTTATAAGAGTTCAAAATTTAAATTGTCTTGGACTTTTGGTTCTTTTTATTAGAGCTTTATAAAAGTTATTTAAATATTTAATGAGTTTTTTTTTTCATTTTTATCTTTCATTAATTATATGCATTATATTAATTAAAAGATTGGAGATGCTTATATTTACTTTATTTTTTTCTCTTACCCACCTCTCATAAATAAGGAGATCCTTAAAAAGAAAATTATTTCAAAAATACTTATAATTTTTAATTAATGTTAATTATTTTCTTAAATCACTTCGTTAAGTTTAGTTATAGGCTCTTATAAATTAAAACCAACGGAGTAATGGCTGATTGTGAGAGGCTGACTAAAATTTTCCTTTTTCTTTTTCTATTCTACGCTGGACAAGAAATGAGCCTTACATGAAGCAAGCAAACGTCTTGTTTTACAGTCCCCGCAGCGACTGACAAACAGTCCATATTGAGAATTACTCCTAGTTAATTCAACTTGGTAATGCTACCTTCTGGAAAGATCGAGAGAGTTCAGATTAGACGGTGATCTTAAAGAACAAACCAAATCACCAATCAATGACGGGATCGTTCAGGAAAAAATATTCCGCGCCGCAGAGGATCGTGCCCAATCGGTCATTGAATTCAAAACTAAAGCGAGCGTTCAAAAAATTGGAAAAACTAAAAAAGTGACCGAGGAACGACGGAAATCGCAAGAGTCCGTTATATCCACGTGGCAAGTAATTAATAGTTAAGGGTGTGGGCTGAAGCGACGTCCCAGATCACACGTGTACACCGTAGGATCAACGGCGGTGGGATCGGGCAGTTGTGCCTGGGTCACGGGGCAGGGCAGACGTAGCTTGGTATGGAGGAAACCAATGTTCTTGGGAAAAGGTCTGTGATTCTGTGCTCATAATAAACAAATCCCAAAAAATAATTTTAAATGAATAAAATTGCTTAACCTGACTCACCCATACATCATTATCACCAATTCCCCATCATGTGTCAGTCCACGTGGGCCCCAACGCGTCGTGGGTTTTGGGAGATGGTCCCACCCGTTTTGCGTGGGACCTCTGAGAACAAAACGACACAAGAATCCGGGGAAAAGCTATATGAATA
The DNA here is from genome assembly GCA_963210345.1 of Inga oerstediana. Lineage (NCBI taxonomy): Eukaryota > Viridiplantae > Streptophyta > Magnoliopsida > Fabales > Fabaceae > Inga > Inga oerstediana. The sequence continues at coordinate 60,209,140 of OY723409.1, forward strand.
TTAATGACGTCATAGCTTTGAAGTGAGAAACAAGGTTTAGGGAAAAAGCGAAACCGTGGGTTCTGGGGCGGGGAAGTTGTGGCACGTCGTACTACTGTAGTTGGCTGGTGCCTGGTTGAATTATCCGCCTGCTTCTTGGAGCGTGAGTCGCACTCTTCGTCATGGGTGGGTTTTCTTTGTTTAAATTCAAACCATCTTGACGGTTTTTAAAAAAATAAAAGGTGGCGTCATTAGAGCGGAAGATGGAGGTTGGGTTTATGGATTCATGGATAAACTTATACAGGTTCTTTCGGCTGTTGTTGAAATTATCGCAACCATCCAGGGTCTTTAAATTTGCTGGAATAGAAATCTAAAGAATATTGATCTATTTATTGATTATATTGAAGCCATTCATCTTCTCATGAGAAGTTGTGATCTGCTCCATCCCTTTAAGGAGGTTATCGAAGAGGCTAGGTTTTGGTTATTCAGAGATTGGTGCGTCCTGATTAACCACTTCTCTAGAGAGCATAATGTTGAGGCGGATCTTTTAGCTAGAACTGCTCATAATAGTAGAGAGAATTTTGTCATATTTAATCACCCACCTCCTGCTCTTTTGGTAGGCGGTAGTTGATGAGAGGTTTTTAGTGGGGCATTGTTAGAGGTTGTTCTTATTTTTTAATCCCTAGTTGGATTAATGTACTCCAGTATCAAGTCAAAAAATAAATAAATAAATAAAAGGTAGAGCATACTTTTAGTGTTTTAAATTTATACTATGAGTTATATTTTTTATCCTTCAATTTTATAAAAGATATTTTTAATTCTATAATTTTAATATTGTTAATGCTGTTAATTAAAAATATTATATCAACAAACTTAAATAATGACTATGTATTATAATTAAATGTTATTAATCTTAATTTTAAAATATAAATTGAAAAATATCTAGAAACTTCGTTAAGTTGTTAATATCAAAACCTAGATATTAACAACAATTTAGTTTAATAATCTAAACATATTAGTTTAATAATCAAGATATCAAAACCTTGATTTCATTTACAACAATTTGTAGATTTATTTTAATTTAATAATATAAATATATCGTATTAAAAAAATTAAAACTTAATTATACTTTGTTAGCCGCACAGTCAAGTTTGTAGTGTCAATATTTTCCGTTAGTAACATTAATAGTGTTAGAGATATAAAATTAAAAATATATTTTATAAAGTTAAATGACAAAAAATGCATCTCATATAAAACTTAAAGGAATTAAAGAATATTTTATTCCGAATAAAATTAATATTAACCAGATTATGTGCTTCCAAATAAAATCAAAATCAATTTATGCATAGAGATTATAATGAATGCAGTATAATAATTCCAGATTACAAGCATCCAAATGGATCAAAATCAATCAAAAAATATTTTGTTTTCATGTTAATAGTAATTAAGTTTTATTTCTCCTAAAAAATTTCTATTTTATATCTTGTGACAATTTACGTGGCTTAAAATGTTTGAGCATATAGACTATTACTTATAATTAAAAAAAATTGTAAGGCTGAGGGATATAGTTAAAATCATATGAGACTAATAGGAGTCATGAATTAATTTTTCCAACAATCTAAGATGGCTTGAGTTTATATAAGACTTGTGATTAATTTTATTTAAGTGTAAAATACTATAAAATAATGATACTAATTGAATTAGATAATAATAATTATTGAGTATTCGTATATAAATAAAGAGAATAATGTAGTATTGAAAAAGGGAAATTTGTAATAAACAAATTATAATTCCGAATGGCATAATTATTTATGAGAGGGCATAATAGTTCTTTATTTTTTCGAGCAAACAATCTTTATTATATTTTATTGATGTTCTCCTATAATCACCTTTCAATATGAAAGCATTTCAAAGACATCTTTGAATGTAACGATTGTCCCATACAGTGTGGACCATTTTGAGGGCTAGGACGATGATTTGGCCTCAAACATGACTATATCCTCCCATACAAACTCATTAAACCCCCACCATTAATAATGCGAGCAAGGAGCTTGAGAGAGGTGTAGAAAGCTATCATCTCATGTACAGGATGTTTTTATTATGCTATTAACTCTGCTTTAAAATAGGTATGTTTTGGCTCAAAGATAGTTTGGGAAGAGGTATAGATATTAGGGTTAATATTACCTTTTGCCTTTATAAACTAATCGAATTTTAATTTTGATCTCTGTAATTTTAATTTGTGGCCTTTGATTTTTATAATTTCATAAGATTTTGGTATAAATTTAAGTGTAAGAATCAAAATCAAAACTTATTAAAGTATAGGAAATAATTATCAAACATAAACAGAATTCTTATAAAAGTATAGAAACTAAAATTAATGATTTAAAACAACAAAAATCAAAATAAAAATTAGATCAAATTATAGAGCGTCAAAATATCATTGTTAGCTCTATACCTACAACAATATAACACATCTTTTTAAATTTACATAATGTTGGCATTTTTAATCATTAGCTGGTCTATGGTTAATTTTTTTATGAGTGACTGGAAATAATTATTAATGCCATATTGGGATTTAAAAAAACTTAAAAGTGAGAAAATCCCTACTAAATAACTTTATAAATAGAAAAATACAAAAAAGTGTATTAAATATCACAATACCAGAAAGGTATTAGTACCTGATTTGTCATTTTTGAAGTTAAAATGAAATGACAAAAATGTCATTTCCTTAGTAAACCCCTTTACTTCTCTCTCTTGCCTATTCAAATCCCTCCCTCCCTCCTCTTCTCTAGGGATGTACATAAAACCCGAAAACCCGGCTAACTTGGTCCAACCTAAAAAAGGGGTGAACAAACTGACATTTTCAGGTAGGATCAGCCATCGGGCTAAGGTCCTGGACAAATATTCCCGGTCCTACCCTGTAATATATAAATATATTAACTTGTAGGGGAAAAAATATGACCTAAACTTTCGAGGCCATATATATTCTTAATATCAACCCTAATACCCCAACTTTCCTATTCGGCCATTCCACATTGCCATTCAATATTCACATTCGCCATTATTTGCCTCTATCCCACTCTTATTCTCTCCCCGATTTTGGCATTATGTAGTTTGGGTCTGGAATTTCGCAACTCCAAACCGTAGCTTCTCTCCGTCCTCGCATTCTCGTCACTTCAATCTCCATGCCTAGCTTCTCTCTGTCCTCACATTTCATTGTGCTCGTGCTTGAAGGCCGAAGATCATCTGTCGACAAAGTTTTCTCCTCTTCTCTGCATGGAAGTTGTGTTCTTCAAGCTTGAAAATCGTTAGTGCTCAAGATTTGTACTTTAAACTTCAAGATCGTCACTTTTTTGTCGCAACACTAGGTAATCCTCAAGTTATCTTCTTGAAGGTTTAAGTTTTCTTCTTCAGTATTCGGTCAAGATCGTTCTATACTGCTTTACTGCTTTATTCAAGTTCTCTTTGTTGACTGCATTTATGTCTCTTAAATTTCAAGTTCTCTTGCTTTGCTGCATTTCTGCTTTATATGAATACTCTTGGTGTACGTCATTTCTGTCTTAGCAGTTAGCATTTTTGTCTTGGCAAATTGGAGTTATTTTGCTTTATTGCATTTCAGATTTATTCAAGTTCTCTTGGTTTACTGCTTTATTGGTAATGTTTTTAATCTAACAAGTCATTACTTCATCATAGCTTTGTAAAAAATATAATGTTTTTGTATGTTTTTTATCTTTTTTAATGCTTCATGTGTGACTAAAGTTGGAGCTATTGCTACATCCATGGAGGAACTTGAAAAAAAACACAAATGGACTTCATGATGTCATGTCAAATTATGGACTTCATATATATATATATTGAAGAATTTATTAACATATACTTATCCTACCAGCATTACAGGATATGTATGCTATTTTGATAATATGAAAGGTAGGAAGGATATTACATAATATTGAAACATTGATGAATGATTAATATGAAAATTTGTTCGAATCAGGATATTGCTATATTTTTTATATATAAGATATTTATGTATATTTATTCAAGATCAGGTTTAAATATAGGATTACAGATCAAGATTTTAAGATCTGTAAAAACAAAATAGTTGATATGTACAGCCTTATGTAAGTCTGGACTGGGTCAGCTAGACTACTAACTTGGTCCAGTCTGCTCAACCTGGTAGCCATCGGGTTTTTCTTCGGGTAGGATCGGGCATTCTAGCCTGAACAACCTTTTGGACCAGACCATGGGCTAATGAACACCCCGGCCAAGTCTGGTTCATGTAAAGCCTTACTCTTTTCCTCTAGCAACAATGATGCGTTCTCCAGCGATGGTGGCCCTTAACGTTGGTGATTGCTCTTGGTAAGTTGTTTCGGTGGCCTTCAACAACGACGATTTGTGCAATCTGTCGATGTTTTGCATCTCTAGAATGAAGAAAGGAAGGCTGACAGTTGTTTGAGTAAGAATCGACGGTGGTTACGGAGTGATGGTAAAACTCATCGATGGTGGTGCATGCCTCGTCCAATTCCTTTTCTCCCTCTTCTTTTTTTCAAGTTTGAAAATCCCAGCCCTTCTCCCCATCTTTGATCGTCGGCCTGTGTTGGTGAAGTGAGAGAAGACGAACTCCGATAGTATTAGTGTGTGTCTTTGTGTTTTTTTCTTCCCCTTTTTTAATTCCTTGCCTAGTCTATTGTTCTTCCATGTAATTTAATTATAAGTGGTTTTGTTTTTGGATATATTGATCTTTTGGTGATGCTATTTGTAAGAGATATTGGGAAAGCAATTGCAGGTTCACTTGCTCTATTAATTTTTACGCCACCCTGAATTGATTTTGTATTAGGCTTTCTGTAAAACTTAAAAACACAATCAATTGAGTAAAAAGTAGTTTATAAAAACTAGTGAAAAACTTATATGAACTTGTGAAAGCCTTATTTGAACTCAGTAACCCTTTTCAAAATTAAATTTTGATTTGCAAGTTGTGAAATTTTTAGGATAACTTATGAAAACCTTATTCAAACTTGTGGACCATTTACCATAACTTGTGAAACCCTTATAAGAATTGAATTTTTATTTGTAAGTTGTGAAAACCTTATCCAAACTTATGAAACCTCAATCAGAACTTGTGAAAACCCTTATCAAATCTTGTGAATTTTGATTTGCAACTTGTGAAATTTTTTTCAGAACTTATGAAAACCTTATCCAAACTTGTGAAATCTCTATTAAAACACATGAACACCCTTATCAAATCTTGTGAGTTTTGATTTGCAACTTGCGAAATTCTTTTAGGAAATTGTGAAATTCTTTTAAGAACTAATGAAAACTTTATTCGAATTTGTGAAATATTTACCGGGACTTGCAAAACCCTTATCAAATACTGTGACTTTTGATTTGTGACTTGTGAAATTGTTTAGAGAAGTTGTGAAATTCTTCTGAGAACTTGTAAAAACCTCATTCAAACTTATGAAACTTCTATTAAAACTTGTAAAAATTTGCAACTTGTGAGATCACAAGTCGAAAGAATCATCTTCTTGAAAATCTTGATATTCCTCAGGGATTGTGTCAAGCTTGGGAGTACCAGAAAACCTATGAGGGAATTCCAGAAGTAAAGGTACCACCTCCATCCAAATCTTCATGCCCCTTCTTATTCTTCTCATTCGTTGCTAGAGGAGGCCGCCATTGCCTTTCATCTTTGGTAGAGGAGGCCGAGGCCACTATCGCTGTTGTTGGAGGATGTTGTCTCAGCCGCCGTTGCTAGACCCTCTTAGCATGGAATCCGAAGAAGAAGAAAGAGAGAAGACAAAAGAAAGTAATAATGAGATTTAGTGAGGTATTTGTGTGATTTCATTTAAATTTCAAAAAAGACAAATTAAGTCACTTCTTTGATATTATGAATATTTGAAATACCTTTTTATCTTCTAGGGTTTGCAAAGTTAGTTATTATGAATTTTCTCCTTAAAAGTGGTAGATGAAAAAAAGGAGGAAATATACTGTAGGAAATAATGTGATACTATTTTTTTTTTTGCCAAAAATGTCACTATACTAATATAGCACTAGAAAAAAGTTAGGGAAAATTTCAAAAACATGCATTGGAAGTTACAAAAGGATGATTTAGTACACCGAAATTGAAAAATGATAAATTAGTACAATGTCAGAAGGGGCGAGGGATCTGAAATTTTGAAATCTCGGCGAAATGATGAAAATGTCCTTCAGCCCTCAGTCGAAATAACAACATGAGCTTCTTAATTAATAATTTTGTATTCTATATTAACAACACCAAAATCCCCCAAAGGGTCCGTACTTGTCAACTGTGAAAGAAGAAAGTTGAGTTGTTAATGTAGAATAAAGTGTTGTTCATAAAGAGAAAGGAGTTGTTATTGGCCCTGAAACTTGTTAACTGCAATGTTTTAAAAACCGGACCGGAGGTCGAACCGGAGAAGCTATCGGGTCATGGGTTGCATGGTCAGACCGGCGATCGGACCGATAACATAATAATTAAATAAAAATAATATTATACATATATATAATTATATAAATATAAAAAAATATGAAATTTTAACATTACTTAAAAATAAATACATTCAAAAGCTTATATGTATCATCTTTCCTAAATTTCAAGTTTTAATACATTGAAATCATTAAAAATAACACAATAACATGTCAATAATACCAATAAATAGTTCTCTGTTCAACCACTCCGGTTCCCGGTTCAACGCCGGTTCCCGGCTCAATATCCGATCTGAAGCGGCTTGAAACGGTCCAAATGGTGAAACGGTTGAACCATGCTGAACGAGCCGAAAGCCCTTTCGAGCACCGGTCCGACCGTCCGATCCAGTCCAATTTTTACAACATTGGTTAACTGTGAAAGAAGAAAGTAAAGTTATTAATGTAGAATATGTTGTTGTTAGTAAAGAGATAGGTGTTGATATTGGCCCTGAAACTGGTTAATTGTGACAAACAAAATTGGAGTTGTTAATGTAGAATCCATAGTTGTTAATTAGAAGGATCGTGTTGTTATTCCGAAGTGGAGAGAGGAAGAGCTGAAAGGCATTTTCGTCATTTCACCTATATTTCAAAATCCCAAATTTCTCATCACGTCTGACACTATAGTGATCTACCCTTTTATAAATTTGGTATACTGAATTGTCTTTTGCAATTTTCAATATATATTTTTTGAATTTTGTCAAAAAATTACCCCACTTGATGCTCAAAAGAAGTACAACTTTTTTGAAATATTATAACTAATCATAAATGAACCAGATGGGTGGGCCATGACCAGAGGTCCCTTCAAATTCGTCGGGGAAAACCGGAGTACCGGACCAAGGAGTTGGCGGTGTAACGGTTACGTTCACGCGCATTGCAGTAGCGTGGGCCCATACTTTTCTTCGCCCGGCACCAATTTGATGACGCAGATGAGATCTGAGAGGAGAGAGAGAGGTGAAAAATATAGAAAGAGAGGAGGAGAGAAGTGCGGTTTGGTTAAAAATGGGACCTACCACTTTGAATTGGAGAAGATCTGTCACAATCATTCACAAACCCTCTATTCTCGTGGAATCACAAAATTTGCCACCCCATTATTTCAAGCACCTACCTTTATTAAGCATAACTGCATTCATGTAATTTTCAGCAAAATCAGTGTTAATTTCTTTAACCTTCATTAAGCGATCAATAAATTTGAATTAAATTAAATAATGATCAAAACATTAATTAATTTAATTATATAATTAATTTGAATTTCCTGGCCAAAAAATTAATTACTACATAAATATTATATATTCACCCCTATGAATATTATAGTTGTGAATATATAATATTTATTTGATAGTAATTTATAAAACATTTGATAACTTGATATAATTTGGAAAAACCTCAGATCCCAGCATTGTGACTTGCCGCTGTTTCACAGTTTTTCGTTCCTCATACAACCAACAAAGCCTTCTCCTTCACCTACCCTCTTTATAAGCCTTCCCTCTTCTTCATTCCTCACTTCCACGCCACTTTCCTTTCTCTCCCAGAACAGCGACAATCAGAAAATATCTCTCGCTCTGTTAGAAATCTTTTTACATTCATGGAGTCTACTAAAAGACCTTCCTTCTTGGAAGAGGATCGCGGTTTGGCTTCCGCTTCGGACATGGAAGCTGGTTATTCGGGGTGTAATAGTCACTACCACTATTACCAACACGGTCTTGTATCAAGGTCCATGGGTTATGCCACTTCCTTCTATAGAACCAGTTCCAGAAACCTTTCGGTTTTCCCCCCAATATCGGGGAGGTTCTATGACGCCAGATTTGAAGATCACCAACCCTATTTCCTTGAAGCCTGTTTTCTCTGCAAGAAGCCCCTTAGGGGCGATAGAGACATCTTCATGTACAGGTTAGCGACCCAGAGTCTTTACTACTGATTTAACTTTTTCTTGTGATCTGTAATTTATGATTTACAATTCTATCTCAGTGGCATAATTGCTTCATAAACTCTTCTCATTTCCTCTAATCTTAAACCTTGAGATCGTTCCGTTAGGGATTTTGCCTGAAATTGATTGGGGATCAGTCTTTATTCTTTATCTTGGCAATCTGGGGCTTGCGGTTGGGATTAGGTTTCATTTTTAATTTCATTATATGATTCTTTGCGACTCTTGTTCTGATGGCGATTTGTTAAATTTGTGCAGAGGGGACATACCTTTTTGTAGTGTGGAGTGCAGGCAAGAGCAAATAGAATTGGATGAAGCGAAGGAGAAGAATAGGAATCTTTCCTCATCCATGAAGGCTTTGAGGAAGAAGGATCCAAACAGATCTACCTCCCCAAACAAGGCTCAGGATTACCCCTTTCGTACCGGCACAGTTGCTGCCGCTTAGTTAAATAAAAAACTAATCTAAAGAGTGAAAACAATCAAATATGGAGTATCTACTGCAAGTAGCGAAAGATGAAAGAGGAAGAAGGAGGAGAAGAGCGACCCTCGCTCAAAACAGTTTCTTGTTTGTTTTCTTTTTTATCAGAGGAGGAGCAGGGGTCACGAATAGAAGACTATTTGGATTTTGTATTTTTTTTTTTGGGTTTGATTGTAGGTGTAAATGGTATACACACTGACATATACAGAGTTGAGTGTGTAGTCAGTCTCTGGATGATCCTATATATGAAATTGCTCTGTTTGTTTTTTTTTTAAATTTCGTTTCTGATTTTCTTGTTCCTCATGATATGTCAAAATAGTTTTTTAGTTTCAACTATGAATATAAAATTAAACTTTAAATGTATCTAAATTTTATTACAATAGTTGTTCATTACCTTTCTACATTGCATCCCGTCCTTAAGGGGCTTAATTTTTCTGGTAATTTTTCTGGTAAGTAGGTTAGTGCCATGTGAAAAAGCGGTGGGAAAGAAACTTCAAGGAAGTTGGTGATAAATTCCAAAAACCCCTCCCGCCCCAAAAGAAGAAAATTCTTTGCTGCTGAAAAAATTGGTTACTGTAGATCGGTTTGATTTTGTGATGATTTACGCAAGTTCGCTGGCAAGGAAATCGGAGGATATCATGGGATGAGTAAGTTTCACATTTTAGACATTTTTTCAGAAAAAAATTCTCTCGCATATTTAAATCAGTTTCTACCGCTATTCAAAAGGCACTTAAATATTGTCCTTGTATTATGTCGAAGTCCGTGAGACACTGAGACTGATGATCTGCCGTAGTATTTGGTACCAAATATAGGAGGTTCAAAGTTCAGACTTCAGTCCTGTGTGTGTAGCCTTTATGGCTCAGGATTTGATTTAATGTACTTTTGTAACCTCCAAATTTTTCTTGACCGTCTGTAATATCTAAAAAAAAAAATAAGTTCAGACTTCAGACAACTGTTCTCGTTTTTGTGACTGCGAGGGTACGCTGGGTAAATTAACTAAAATATATTGTACATTGTAGGAAATATTTGTCTTGGCCGGTTGTGATTTTCTTTCTTACTAGCGACTAATTTGTTTCGTCGTTCCTTTATTTTATCCCTCGCCTATTTCATCCGGCATCAAATTCGTCGTCACTGTTTCGCCTTTTAATATCTTTTCCACATACAGACAAAATTAGACTTCAATATTATAGCAATGGCCTCGTCGACAGAATCGAAGAAATATAAGGTGCTACTCAATTCTCGACTAAGCTTTTGCTTTGAATTGGGCTTTCCTTACATGCCACCGAAAGATGTAAAGAAATTTGTTCATCTCACCTAAAAAATGGGTAATTTGTTCATTGACCAATCTATCTTCATGAAACGTTACCAAAACGGAAGGTATCGCTGCCGTTTTGCCCTTCATCTTTTCATCTCTTTTTCTACTTTTAACAAGTTCCTTCGGAGGTTTACAAGCAATGGCATGGGGATATTGAAGCAAATGCCTCAAAATTGAATTGGATGAATGGTGGAAAACAGAACATATAAATCAAGTGTTCACAATTAAACATTTTATGGGCTTGTTTGTTTAAGCGTTTTGTACAGGAAAAACGCACTTATTACGCAAGCCGAGAAAAAATTCCTCTCACATACTTACCTCGTATACCGTGAATCACGAATTATAAGCATGTTTTAGACAAAAATAAGCCATTCCAAACGCACACTTAAAGTAGATAAATCTGTAATGTCAGCTCATAGGTATAAATGAATTCCATATTGGTTTCAAATCAAGGTGGGCTACAGCAATATTGTTGCACAAGGCCGATTCAATATGTTGGAACTTGGAACCCGTGATCCCAATGGGCGTTAGCTCTAGCGATGTGGCGACAGGAGTTAGTACCTCATAACGTGGTTATCCAAGGTTAAAATCTTTGTTGGGAAAGGGAGGGGAGGAGAGGAGGGATAAATTACCTTTTTAAGTTGAATGTATTTAAATTTTGGGCTGGTACCCAAAATTTAAAAGTAATGAGAGGGTAAATTTTGGGCGAGAATCCAAAATTTTAAAAAATGAAAGGGTAAATTTTGGGTTTCTTTTATCCAAAATTGTAATTTATCTACCCTCTTCTCAAACCAAACACACCCAAGGAAAAATGATACATATGCAAAAAAAAACATTTGGCTTGATTATATCGAACATAAGAATTTATGGGAATAATATAGTAAGAGACAAAATTACCCATATCTACACATATATATATAATGTACACGTTGGGTTTATGATGATTTTTTCAATTTGTGCGGTATACATATTAGGTTTATAGTGATTTTTTAATATTCAAATGTGGAAATATTATGCAATGTATAGGTTAGGTTTATAGTAATTTCTTATTATTTAATGGTGAAAATATTATACAGCAGATTGCGTTAATGGTAATTTTTTAATATTTAATAGTGAGAATATTATTTAATAAGATATTTTAACATTTTTTAATGGTGGAATATAATTTTTTAAAATTTTTAATGGGAGAATATTTTTTAAAATTTTATATTTTTAATTAACTTTTTAATATTTATTTGTCGTAATTATTTAATATTTAGCAATGTTTATGGGTGAGCACTTTGGTCAACTTAAAAATTATGATAGCAATGTGTCTTTTTTGCTTGATTACATGATGCTTGCATCTTCATTCATCAGTTCTAGCAGTGTAATCTTGATTACATTAAATGATGTAATCCAGATTACAAAATGTAATCATCTTTACATTACATATGTCCAACCAAACGCTATAATCAATCTATTGTATCATGATTACATGTAATCCTCTCCCATATAATAAAACCAAATGGGATATTAGTATCTCAAAATGCCTCAAACAAGATTGCTTCTAATATATTGATACCTTCCAATAGAAAGATATTTGTGCTTAATTAGGGGGTGTTTGGAACATTTGATCAAGTTGGTGATTCAATGGGCCTTGGAGGTCATGTCCAAACCCAATGAACACGTCAATACTCAAGTAGCTAAGTGTCAAACTCACTTGTGTTGCATTTTTTGTCTTGGTCGAAAAGTATTGGATTACTTTGCGAAGAAAGAAAACCATGCATCAAACTTGTGTTGGGCCAATCCAACGACTCGATTCATTAATGCGCGAAGCTAAATTGGATGGGGTTATTTCAATTTTCGAATGTGTGCCACTTTAGCAATAACGAATCCATGATATAAAGCAACCCAAGCTCTGCAAATCCATATTACCCAGCACACACCAGACTGGAATGGAAACATAAAAGGCAGATTTTTAAAACGGCGCATAGGATACAGGCACTCCCACAAGTAAAACGAGAGTGGGAAAGCTATACTCAACCTTGATTGATGGTTTTATCAATTTTTATTGACAAAGGATTCGCTTTTTATGTTTATATATATCGGTAGTTGCAATTCTGGCATTTTATTCTAGACCACGCCTCTATATTCCAGGGTGAAGGCAGTGAAACTTCACATTTTTTTAAAAAAATAAAAACAGTGACAGTCAACCAATATCACGCTCGTAGAGTTGCATATTCTATCCTTTGATCTATACACGGGGCTGGGGGAAGGGCATGGGAATATTTCTCTGTAAAGATAAAAAAAATATGAATATTCTCACTCAATAAATTACATTATGTTTTTGGAGGAGGAAGTGACCGGAAAACCGTGGAAGTCTTATTAGTTATTACACATCTCTGTAAATTCTTGATTGTACAATCTCCCTCTTATTGTTATTTTCTTTACATCGACAAAGTTCAACAGTATCAGATTCTTTACACACTTCAAATAATTTAAATTCTTAAACTTATTTTTTCATTACATACTCCACAATCTATCTATATATTATATCTGTAGAAAGTTTATAGTAACCATGCATATTAGTAGTGTTAACTTTTTAACCTAGATAAGTAAAACCATATATACTAACGTTGTTAACTTTTTAATCTTAAATAGTGAAGCTAAATGCCATTTAAAGTTTAAATTGTTAAATTAAAGACAAAAAGTCACCCAACAGAAGTGTGCAAGAGATATGAGTGCTTTTTTTTTTTTTGGGAAAAACAGGATATGAGCTATTCAAGTTTTCATATATCTTTTGATGGTTGGGCCAAGGGATTGAAATTTTGAGAGTGACCTGAAATTGATTTTAATATTCTAATAAATTAAAAGCATGAACTTTTTTAAAAAATTGTGAGAAAGATAGTTTGGAAGAAAAACTTACTTAAATATTAATTATGAATCGTTTGGAAAATGAAGAGACACTTCAATATTATCTATAAAATAGTAAATGATAATATGAAACAAGTACATTTACTACTCAATTGTACACCTTTCACATGCCTGCCAAAAAAATCCAGTTGAATGTTAATTATAAATTGGTCGAAAAGTAAGCAGCCACTTAATTTTTAATTATGTTGGCATGCAACATTTGATTTTCCTCTTCAAATTAACTATATATTTATGTTGTATATTGTTCCTCTTTATTCATGTGTTAGAGTTCTATTATAATTTATTGTTGGAATTTTAACATTAATGTTTCAAACAAAAAGTCACATATTACGTAAGATTAGGGAAATTTTAGCATATACTACTCCTTTCGGTTCTTTTTATAAGCAATTTTTTCCTGATAGCACATAAGAAACTGAAAGTTAAGATTAGTTAAAAACAATAAATATGTTAAAAATGTCATGTCTTTTCTAAATATGCCCCTATTTATGAAAAGAGCATATGAGAGATAATGGTTAACAAATGATTGAATGAAGAGACAATTAGTGGTTCATTAATATAAAGATATGTATTAAATAGAAGTAGAAAAAGAAAAAAAAATGATTTAAATTTCGAGACACAAGAAAACAAGTTGTTTATATTAAAAAAAGAGAAAGTTGCTTATAAATAAGATCGTATGCAGTAAGATGTAAAATTGAGTTAATAAAAGGCGGAAAAGATAAGTATTTATAACAAACCATTGGAGCAATTGTGTATTTTGATTACTTAGGGCCCGTTTGGTTCGATCACATTACACCCTGCGGTGTAGTGCAATGCGATGCAATGGTAATGCAATGCGATATTAATTACAAGGGTAGTGTTTGGTTTGATTTTTAAGTAATGTGCAATGAGTTAATATTTTAACAATTATTTAAAATTAATTATTACACAAAGTCTATTTTACCCCTTAATATAATCTTTGTAGAAAAAATAGTTACAAGACGACGACGGCGGGGATGGAGGAGGAAGAGGTAGTGGTGGTGGCAATGGGCGGTGGAGGAGGTGGTGGTGGGCAATGGGCGGTGGGGGTGGAGGAGGTGGTAGTGGGTGATAGGCGATGGGTCGGTGGGGGCGGTGAGTCAGTGGGGGTGGCGGGGTACGGGTGGCGGCGGAGGAGGTGGTGGTGGCGGCGGCGGCGGCAATGGGCTGTGGGGGGTGGAGGAGGAGGAGGAGGTGGTGGTGGTGGTGGTGGGCGGTGGGGGTGGAGGAGGTGGTGGTGGGCAATAGGCGATGGGGGTGGAGGCGGTGGGTCGGTGGGGGTGGCGGGGTGGGGGTGGCGGTGGAGGAGGAGGTGGTGGTGGTGGCGGCGGCTACAATGGGCGGTGGGGGGTGGAGGAGGAGGTGGTGGCGATAGGCTAGGGTGGTGGAGGAGGAGGAGGAGGTGGTGGGCGATAGGTGGTGGGTCGATGGGGGCGGCAGGGGTGAGGGTGACGGCGGAGGAGGAGGAGGAGGTGGTGGTGGCAATGGGCGGTGGGGGTGGAGGAGGTGGTGGTAGGCGGTGGGCGGTGGGGGCAGCGGGGGTGAGGGTGGCGGTGGGAAGAGGAGGTGGTAGTGGCGGCGGCGATGGAGAAGGAGGCGGTGGCGGTGGGCGGCGGGGGGTGGAGAAGCACACTGTTTTAGAGAATAAATATCATTGTTGACATATTTTTGGTTGGTGAGGGTAAATCTTGTCTTTTTATTAAATTAGTAGGGTCAAAATTGAGATTTCATCAATGATTATAAGCCTGCAATGAGTTTTCATAGGGGCCCCCCTATGAATGTTGATTACCAAAAAATATGCAATCTATTTTGCAATTGTAATCTACATTATCATTAATAAGCCCAACCAAACAGGCCACCAATGGTAATGCAATCAAGATTACCATCGCATGTGTGCAATGTAATCTAACCAAACGGGCCCTTAGTTTTATTGTCTTCATTAACCATATTGAATGACCGTGAATTATCATAATTGTGAACATTTAGAAATTGTTATATTTAATAATCATCAAGCCACCTTTAATCAACATTATGGCTAATCAACGGTCATGTTATATTCCCTACTTATAAAAGGTAATATGTGGTGTGTAGTTAGTGTATATTGAGCTCTATCATCGGACCTCCCTCCCTCCTCCTCTTGAGTTATACTACTATTAGGGCCTGTTTGCTATACGGAAAATAAGGCGATGAAAAAGGAAAGTTAGCATTTTTCATCACGGTGGGTGCATTTGGTTGCCAAATTTCCCAGCAACTTATTTTTTGGTGGCAACTTATTTTCCTTTATACATGGAAAGATAGGATATGAAAATTTTGGAAGACAGCTTTACCCTTCGAGTAGATCTTAATAGCTTGAGAGAATTTGGATTCAATCAATGACAAGACTACCAACAAAGAAGGAAGAGGCTGGGAGGCATGTAACTATGGGGTAATCGGGATTTAGGTCACAGTTAGAGATGATAGATGAGTATGAGCCACCATGGCAGACGGGGGAGGACAGAGTAAGTGTTCGTTGGGTATTGGTGAAGATGGTGATAAAAAGTTGTTGGGTATTGAAGATCTAGGCAAAGAGACTATAGAGGTTTGGAAGAATTGGGAGATAAGTGAGAGAAACCTGGAAGTTTCTACCAATAAATCATCATGTTAACAATATTTGATTTTCCTCTTCAAATTAATTACATATTCATGTTAGGTGTTTTTTCCTTTTTATTTAGGTGTTTAAAGTTCTAACAGAACTTATTATTGGAGTTTCAATGTCAATATTTCAAAAACAATTTTCCATAGCGTTGTTAATGGGACGGGAGATATTGATATACTTTTAATATGTTAGGGGTAAAATTGCACAACAAAATATTTCGAAGTGTTAGATGCCCCTAAAAATATTTCATGGAATTCCATGCATTTTAACCCAATATTAAGTTATTCGGGATTGGAAATGCTAGCGAGTAGAATCCTATTTTGAAAACATTTTCCTCATGGTGTTACAAAAAATGTCAGATTTAATTTTTTGGACCACACATAACTATTTTTAATTATTAATTAACTAAAACATATGAGAATATAATCATATTTCGAGCAACGAATAATTATTAATTACCAATTCATAGGAAAACTAAAACAATATTGTAGTTAGTTCAATTGCCATTCCTCTTGCGCGGTTGTTGTATTGGCATTATTGAAAATATTCACTATAAATAAATTAACTTTCAATTGCCATTATATTGTAGAAATTATCTCCAAAACTTTTAGCAACGATATTGATTGTTGCTGTTGTAAGTCACTTTTAATAGTGACGTTGAAAACATCTCGGCGAGAAAAGTTTCGACTAGCCGTCATTTATGTATAAATAAATATATTTTTTTTAGAGGGGGAGAAATGAAATTTTCTTAAAATAAAATGGTGTAATATATATATATACCTACATACTTCAAATATGATACATCAAACATCTATAGATGATTATTTGAAAAACACAAAAAAAGCATACACTTTTTCCCATTAATAAAAAAACAACTATTTGATATCTGCTTGATAACTTACACCATTTGAAAAAATTAAACTAACAAAAAAAAAAAACTATTTACAAATACAATCAATCAAAAATTTTAAAACAATTGAGATAATTCTTTATGATCTATTTTAAAATTGACATTATATAATATATAACCCGTACTTGACAAGGAAAGAAGCCTCTAGTTTATGTGAAAGGATGCAATCTTCCCTAATTTTCTTTAACTGTGATATTAGCGGTGATGAAAAGCTTCTTACGTTATGCCACTTGCTCTGATTGTTAGGTCAAGGCATGCATCATTAGTTTATTAACTAAGAGCTCTCAATTAAGGCTACGTTACTTGATCAAAGAGGAGATTAAAAAAAATGCAAGTATTGAGTATACTACGAAATTCGGCTAATTGTACTCATTCTCAAGACTCGAGACATCGAGGCACTTATCGTAATTTCGAGTTCCTTATTTCCTCGGCCTAGCTCTAGGGTATGAAACTATGTATTCGTTTGGGATAATTTATTTTTAGATAATAAATTAAATTATGATTTACGGTATATGAGATAAATATGTAAGAATAATTTTATCTCAGTTTATATAATAAAAATTTATTATTCAAAAATAAATGATACTAAACACCCGACTGTAAATGTGAGATTCCACGAGGATGAAACCGCCACCTTCATAACAATGGCAGTTTTGTCAATATCATTTTTTTAAAAAAATAACGGGTTCCGGTGCGGGAGCTTCCAGGGTGTCATGTAAATGGAATCTGCCACGTGCCTACTATATTTCATCAGATCTTACGTGGTCAACTACTGCTGGTTGCGGAACATGTACGTTTTAGCACCGCGTTCTCTCTGATCCCAATAACTGTTGTATCTTCTAGCCCAACGAACGACGAGGCTAGCGTGTTCGCGTTTTTCAGGCCAAGCGACGTGGCCTTCAAGTTCCGAATCGGTTGCCACATGCGTTTTCCCGTCATTCTCCACTTCTTCCTCCTCGTCTTCACAAACCAATCGTGTTTTCGTCCGTTCTGTTTTCTGTTTGATTGCCGATATCATCCTTGAAATGCTTATACGATAAAACGTCGAGATGTTGGAGGATCAGGTGGCATACCTCTTGCAGAGGTACCTTGGCACCTATGTGAGGGGCCTTAACAAAGAAGCCCTCAAAATCAGTGTCTGGCAAGGTCCGTAAGTCCTTCATTGCATTTTCTTAGTTCTTTTACTATGCTGATGAGTTGAAATCAGAGTGTGACTGTAAGTTTGTGACCTTCATAAGGTGATTACAAATAAGCACGAAGGAAATGGATAGTGATTGGCAGCAGTTCATCTATTCTAAGTTAATAAATTTGGTCTTCAGTATAGTGGACAGAGAGCATGGTGTTTGTTGTTACACGGAGAAACTAAAATACATATAAACTGACTTTTCTTGTTCTTACGAATCTCTAGAAGCTATTTCCTGGCTCTTATGTTACTCTTTGATGAACTCGAAGCCATGTCTTGTTACTGACAACTGGACAGAAAGGGTGGAATCAATCCATTGTATAAAGCTCTTGGTTGTTATTTATTTGTTGTTTTTTTAATGACGCTGTAGAGGTGATGCATTTCTGTCTTGATTGAGCCTCTCACTCTTGGTCATTGGTTAGCCTGCTTCTGGTTAGTGTGGTTTTATATAGTCCAGGGCTGGGAAACTCTCCCTCCTTTTGTTTTATGAAGGACGAAGCCACTAAGCTTGGTTACTCTAGGCTATGTTTTCATATAAAATTTATGTCAAGACTATACTTATCTGTTTGAAAGAACTTGCAAGCTTGTAGGTGTACACGACTGTAATTTTGTCTCCCGCTTTCAATTTATTGGAGCTAAGAATGCAGAATATGCATTTTTCCAACAACCTCTGTATTGAGGAACGATATTTCTGTTTTACATGCTCTCATTTTCTATGTCATTTCTAATCTCCTTTTCTTTTCTATTAAAATATAAAACAGGTGATGTGGAGCTTAAGAATATGCAGCTCAAGCCTGAGGCTCTAAATGCTTTAAAATTGCCAGTGAAGGTTAAGGCAGGGTTCCTTGGTTCAGTCAAACTTAAGGTTGGTTGTTGAATTTATCAATTATAATTCCAAAGTTATACCTATTTAAATGTATCGAATTTTATGATACTTTAGACTTCTCCTTGAGAACAAAAATCCAAGTAACCCTAAAGTGACCATCTACAAAGGTGAAAAAGTATCTACGCCTGGTTATGTAATGAAAAGCCTCATGTATCGCGAATAAGATGGAAGGGCTTATGATTATTATTAAATAGACTCGGTCATATCTTGATGCAGTGAAAATTACAGTGGCCTAGTTCAATATGCCAGAGCATAAAAAAGAATCAGATTTAGTGTGATCTTTTTGCGCTTATGAGATATAGTCCATCCACTCCTTAGCACTGCCAATCACCTTCTTGCATTCCATGTCCTAAAATTCACATCCCCATCAAAGAAGTGAATCTAACAGTTCTATCTTTGATAAGCTTTACTACTAAGCAAAGGATGGAAGGTTAGTTTAGGGACAAATGATACATTCTGTTAACAAATATTATTAGATATGGTGATTTTCCGTGTACTATTAGTACTTTTTAAAGTACTATCAACAATTTTTTTACTGTTAACAAGGAGGTGTGAGGGTTAATATCAAATAGTGATTCATCATATGTCATGTTATCAGAAGTTCCAGAGTCAAGAATTCACTTGTTTTTTATTTGCTCCAGTGTTCGATGCAGCTGAAAACTTGCCTGATTGGGCTATGCTACTAACCCCTACATTTTTTTTCCTCATTGACGTTTAAGATCCAAACAACTTATGTGACAAGTCATGTTGATTCTTTGAGAACAGATTCTGATTTGGTTTTGTTTTAGGTTGCTCTTTTCCTTTTGCAATACTGTCTCTGTTCTTATTTTAGTTGGGAGGCTTCCCAAGTAACTTTCAACGATTTTCTGTTGTGTGACCTCAGTTTGAACAGTGATTACATCAACCCTTGCCATTTTTCTTATTGTTATTATTTGTGGTGCAAGTGATATTTTTCATCAAAAACGTTAATGAAATGATACTATAGGGTACATATATGTCAACTTCCTCAACCTCATACTAGTCGAACGCCAATTTTTGAACAATAGGCTACTAGAGGAAGAAGAGGAAGGAGCGTGACAACTAGCATCTTTCCTAGATTTTTTTTATATATATATAGATATATTTTTATTATTTTTTAAAAATATATTCCTTATTCTAGTGCTTTTCCTCCACAAGGAAAAAGTTTGTCTTATCCTGCATGTATAAGTTGTAGCAATACTTGCATCCACCCCCATTTGGTCGTAGAGAACTTTTGGACGTTCAGTTTTTAGGTTTCAGGTGGAGAAGTATAGAAAGTTGAGGCTGTATTCCATTTGTTTGGAGACGGTGATAGGGTATTTAAGCATTACTACCGTCACATATTGTATTACTATATGTGGGCTTCCTTGTGATGCTTTAAGGACATATACAGGAAAATTGGAGAGCCTTTTTCTGCTACTAATACTGTATATTTTGGCGGTACTGTGAGGATCTTGATTTCTCTTTTTGTCAAAATTAGGTTTTCTCATCTGCATTTGGTCAATATCCACTAGTAGAAGCTAGAAATTCTAGTTTCCTTAGTTGTTTTATAGGTTGAGGTGGCAGTTCATTATTAGGGCGATGACTTTTGAACTTTTGATTATGATGATATATCTACATAGCTTTTGAGATGAAATCTATATATTGTTCAGTGTTTTACTTGCATATGCATTGAACAATTTTTAATCAAGCATTCTCCTTTTGGCACAAGTGACATTAGGTTTTTCAGCAAAAATCTGAGACTTAGGATTGTTATTAGTATTTTTTGAATCTATAGTTAAGGGTGCTTGTTTGTTCATCCATTTAAGGTTCCATGGAGTAGGCTCGGTCAAGATCCAGTTTTAGTATATTTGGATCGCATTTTCTTATTAGCTGAACCTGCAACTCAAGTTGAGGGAAGCAGTGAAGATGCCGTCCAGGAAGCCAAGAAGAACCGAATACAGGCAAGCAGAACCAATAAAAATTTTGAAGTTATTTTAACCCAAAGACAGGGTTTTTGATTGTAAATTTCTTTCTCTTATCTTTGGCAACAGGAGATGGAAATGAAACTTTGGGAGAAGTCACAGCAGTTAAAATCCGAAATGGTATGAGCTTTGATTTATATGTTTTCAAATGAGTAGGTAAAATGCACTTCAGGAGGTGTATCATTGTATGTATGAAGATCATGCATATGCATAGGAAGATGGATTCACATATTAGAATTTTCTAGAAATGTTCTGCATCTACGTTGATTATAATTTTATCCATGTCATAAATGAATGTCTGCATCTAACAACAATTACGCCGTGGCAACCAGTACGGGGATTGTGGATGTCAAATGTAGCGCTATACAAGTCTGTGTATGTGTCTGTCTGTGTTTGGACATTTATTTATTTAACTTTTTCTTGCTGTTTCATTTTAAGAATAAATCTTGGCTGGGTTCCCTCATCAGCACCATAATTGGAAACTTAAAGCTTTCAATTTCCAATGTTCACATCAGATATGAGGATCTTGAGAGGTAACCAATGCTTTTGTGGATATTTCTTTTTAAGCCTCATTTCTTCTCTGTTATTTGAAAATTATTCATTCTCAAGTTGCTGAAATTGCACGCCTTACTAAATTCTAATGCAGCACGATTAATATTATTTTGTAGCAATCCGGGGAATCCATTTGCAGCTGGTGTTAGGTTGGAGAAACTCTCAGCTATGACAGTTGATGACACTGGGAGAGAGACTTTTATTACTGGTGGTGCGCTTGACTGCATTCAAAAGGTTCTGTTGTGAACTGATACATGCTGTAACTGATGAAATCATTTTGCAATGATTTAGATGCCAGTTTTATTTGTTGAAGTTCTAATATCTACTAATGAAGAAAGATTTTTTTTTTATATTCACGTTCTCATAGCTTGAGAAGAATTGTAATTTGTTCATAATATTCTGTATCATGATCCACTCATCTTCGACTTATTTAATGGAATTCTATTACTTGTCTAAGAAGTAGAATTTGTGGCACATTAATTAAGTCCATATTTGCCATTTCACGTCATGAGATTGATGGGCTCGGGCAAATAGGGCCAGGCCTTTTTGTGAAAAGAACCACGAAAAATATGTAAATGGAGGGATAAAGGGAATGCCAGCAAAGTGGGGACCAAAGAGAGAAACGGGAGAATTTTCCTGGGGGCTGGTGGCACAAGTCTGATTTCCTTGGCAAGCAATCTGTTATGGGGAGAGAAAATTAAGCTGGAAGGAGGAGAGAGGAAGGGAGAGGGAATTAAGTCCATTGTGGAGACTGGAGAGGTCTTGCTACTACTATTACTACTACAATACCAGAACTTATAAGAATACAAGAGTTTATGAGAATACAAGAGTTTATGAGAATACAAGGGTTTAATCATACAATAATATTCTCCATAATGATAATTTACATTTTTTTTTTGGTGCCACTGTTAATTTTTGAATTTTTAGGGGCTGATGTCTTTTCTGCTTACTGATTTGCAGTCTGTTGAACTTGACCGGCTTGCAGTTTATTTGGATTCAGATATCATTCCGTGGCATGTCAGCAAGCCATGGGAGGATTTGCTTCCCTCAGAGTGGTTTCAGGTATATCCGGTAGATATTTAGTGCCATGGCTTTCTCTGCGCTTGCGTGGGGATTATATCCACTTAATTTATGTCCTTTGTCGCTATTTATGGTATATAGTTCCTCCTGCATATCTTTCAAACAGCTCGAGAATCATTCAAGAAGGCATCAAACCTGAATAAAATCTCAAACTAGTTCATTGTTTCACCTACACTTAGCTGAAGCTTCACAAATCAGTTAAAGATAGCATCCAGATAATGGTGGGTTAGCACTATGTGCTGAAAACCAGAGTATGCACTAGCTGAGACCCCCTAACTTACAGAAACACTAGAAGGGTTGATTGAGGTGTGACTTGTATGAAGACCTTGAACAATGTGGTTATGATATGATATGAATAGATGAAAGGAGAGTTAGTCAGGGGTTGTGTTAGTAGCTGCTGGGTCTTCATTAACCGCCTTGAAATGTTTTCTTAGAACTGCTGTCCATCCAAGAACATCTTCTTGATTGAAACTTGGAAATTCCTCTTTGGTTAAATGGATTGGCAGCTGATACTCCTTCTTCATATATGTTGACAGCCCATGGCTTTGTGTATTTTCTATTAATTGTGGTGAAAATTCTTCTACCACTGTGGAGTCTTGAAAATGTTGCTCTGTTCCAATGAATGAAGCCTTTCATCCAATTCTCATGACCCTGCCTGAGTTCTTGTACAGTTGGCCATCTCCGACAGTTCAGGAAAAGTGGCTTTGATATTACTATTATGATAAAGATTGTAGAGGGAGAGAAGGGGGAGTAGAGGTTAGTTATAGAAGAGAAAGAGTAAAGAGAGGAAAGATTAGAGAGACAGAGACAAGAGAATTTGGGTGAGAATTCGGAATCCATTCATAATGATCAAGCCTAGCTTTACAATCAGCTACCTATCCTTTTATATAGACTACCATAGCTCAACAGCCAATACCACACCCCCAACTTCCCTTTCTTTCTTTTTTTGTCCGACCCTAACTTCCCCTTTCATATATTATAACCAAATCAGGTTATGGCCCGAGTTCAACCAAGGAGGCAGATGATGGCACAACCTGCAGGAGTTTTACCTTGAGAACTCAAGTAGTTTTCTTTTTTGAGGCTACCATTTCTAGTTTGGATGCTGTGATACAGTGTAGGGTAAAGAAAGTAAAAATGGGGTTTGAAATGGGCAGAAGTGTTCACTTCGCTTGCCTTTGGAGTGGCACATGATGCTTCTATTTTCATGTTCATTTTGTTTTTCAACCTCTTTTATCAGCTTCTTAATGAATTAATTCCTGCAAATTTATTTTAAAACTCCAGGTATTTAAATTTGGTACTAAAGAAGGGAAGCCAGCTGATTATGCTTTAAGGGAGCACTCATACATTCTGCAGCCTGTGACTGGGGAAGCAAAATACTCCAAATTGCAACCAAAGAAAGTTGCTGAAAGCAATGAACCTTTACATAAGGCTGTGGTTAATTTGGATGATGTTACCATCTGCTTGTCTAAGGTTCATTCAATGAATCTTTTTTTGGTTGTCTTGTTTGTCAGGGATTTTCCTTTTTTTCCCCTGATCTAAACACTCTTATCATTTTTATATTTGCAGGATGGATACAGGGATATGTTGAAGTTAGCAGACAACTTTGCTGCTTTCAACCAACGCCTAAAATATGCTCATTATCGTCCAAGAGTTGTGGTTAAAGATGATCCAAGATCTTGGTGGAACTATGCGTATAAAGCTGTCTCTGACCAGATGAAGAAAGCAAGGTATTTTATACTAGTTCAACGGACCCTGTTTTGGACTATTGTGGCTTTTATTTTTGAAAGGCAATAATTTTATTTCAGTTATCACAAATATTATTGTTTTCTTATTTGGCAGTGGAAAGATGTCATGGGACCAGGTTCTGAGATATGCAAGACTAAGGAAGAGATACATCTCTCTATATGCTTCACTGCTTAAATCTGACCCCAGTCAGGTGACGATTAGTGACAACAAAGAAATCGAAGAACTGGATCGTGAACTCAATATTGAACTTATATTGCAATGGAGGTATTTTTCTTTCTTTTTTATTTTATAGTTTTTTTAAGATTTGGCATGTTCTGTTGACATTTGATTTGATAGTCATGATTTTTTTTGTGTGATGAAAATATCATCATTAATTAGTTAATTCAATTCAATTATAGCATGATTGATTGAGTTTGTGTTTTCAGACTGGAGTTGGATGCTGCACATCCATTCTGGTATTAATCAAAGACATTAATTTTTCACAAAGACAATTTGAGAATACCTCTCATAGATTTAATCTCTATTGATATTTTAAATATGGCAATTAGTTAGAATTTAGAATTCTCTGGTTCAATTTCCGTCCTTGAATTATTTTTCTTTTTTGTGGTATTGCAGAATGTTGGCTCATAAATTTGTGGAGCAATCAGCGGAATCAGGTCTTAATGTGAGGAAACGGAAGGCAGGGAAATCTTGGTGGTCATTTGGATGGTAATTTTTTTTTATTAAAAAACTTTCATGTCCCATTGTTAACCAGTTAAAATGGATTTAATTTTAATTTTGATAGTGTTACTCTCTTATTACTATGGAACCAGGAACAGTCAGTCTCCTAGAGAGCAAAATGAGGCATTTCATTTCAGTGAGGAAGACTGGAACCAGTTAAATAAAATAATTGGGTATAAGGAAGGTGATGATGGGCTATCAGTTATAAGTAACAAGGTGGATGCTCTTCATACTTTCTTAATAATTCAAATGAAACATAATGCTTCAAAGCTTACTGGGGAAGCCAAAGAGCTTGTTGCTGAATTATCAAGTGAAGATCTCAGGTGCTCCATAAAGCTATATCCAGAAACGAAGGTATTTGATATGAAGTTGGGTTCATATAAGTTATCATCGCCAAAGGGTCTACTTGCAGAGGTTTGACTTTTCCCCATGGAGTTGAGTGTTTAGAACCAGACATGTGTTAACTGGTTAATTGTCTCTTGTTCCATGCCTTTGCAGAGTGCAACTTCGGATGACTCATTAGTTGGTGTTTTCTGTTATAAACCTTTTGATGAGAAAGTGGATTGGAGCATGGTTGCCAAAGCTTCTCCATGTTACATGACTGTATGCTGCATTGTTGTCACTAAATTTTTCTTTCCTTCATTTGTCCTTCTACTTTGGAGTTCTATTTATTTGTTTCACTTGTATACTCTATCTGGACAGTATTTGAAGGAAAGCATTGATCAAGTTTTGAATTTCTTTGAAAGTAATAGTGCTGTAAGTCAGATCATAGCACGGGAAACTGCAGCTGCTGTGCAGGTATTACCTATCCCTCTGCTATTTAAGCCATGTTCGGTAAAAGGAATCTTTTGTAAGGGACTAGGAAAGGGAGTGGGAGAGATAAGAAAAGGGAGAGGGCTTTACTTAGTTGGCGTACAAATGTTGCTTGGGGAAAAGATGGAAAAGGAAGGAGTAAAAGTGAAAAATGACACATATCCCCGTTGAATATACCCAAACCTTATGCCTCTCCCTTTATATGGTTTGACTTCTTAAACTTTACTGGTTGAAAGTTTAAAATGTAAAAGAATCATTCGTGTGAAGGGAACTAATAATTTCCATTTTTGTCAAAAAAGAAAAATTACGTCAAAATATTGATGTTAATAGAAATTACTTATTTTAACTATTGAGGATGTATTATAAGCTTTTAAAAGTATGACTATTGGATTATAATAAAGTATTATAAATGTTTTAAAATATTCTTTGAATTGAAGGTTTCCACCCAAATAAGAGTAAGACAGAATATATGCATTGCAATTTTGATAAGAGGCAAGTTAGAAGTGATTCGGAGGTTTAAGTGGGAGATCAAGCCATACCACAATGGATGAGGTTCATATATTTGGCATCAATTATACAAAATGATGGTGACGTTGATGGGGATATTACACAGAATACAAACTGTTTAAATTTTAATTACAATTTTATAAGCAAATAAAAAAAAGTGATAGTAAAAGGTCTAGAATCATATAATATAAATTACGAGGGTAAAATAGTTACTAAAATTTTGGTTCCCGGGGAATGGGCTTTTTCTCAACTTTTTAGGAGAAATTCTCTCTCCTTTATATGGAGAATGCAAGTTTCCCGAGGAAAGCTTGTAGACTCATACCAAACATAAGAAAATTTTCTTCTCTCTCCCATTCCCTTTTCTTGCTTCCCTTTTCCTGATTAAAACACAGGCTTAATATTAAAGAAGGAAAGTTGTTTGGGAAAGGGGAAAAAATCCTCTTCAAGGTAAATTTTGCCTGAGCTTATGGGCATGATAAAAAAGGATGGAGGACAATGATATGTGCAACAGATATTGTTTTGTGTTTTGTCAAGGTCAGCTGCTTCATTTTTTTTTTTAAAATTTCATATCCCATTAGATTTGCCATTCTTTGATAGTAATTAAAAAAAGGTTTTCTGTTTTTTGATTGTTGAATGGTTGTTGTTTTAAAGCAGAGTGCTTATAGTTAAAAGAAGATATTTTCTTATTTATATATAAACTGCTATAATCAACATATTCTCAGGGCTTCTTTCACTGTTTATAGATGACGATTGATGAAGTAAAGCGCACTGCTCAGCAGCAAATGAACAGAGCATTGAAGGACCATGCTAGGTTAGTACCTATGAAATATTTTGTTATTATCTGTCCGACATGGTTAAGGTGTATGGTGCTCAGTACAAAAAATTTCCCTGTAGAATGTTAAGGCTGATACCTTTAAAGCTGTTGGGGTTTTAGAGTTGGTCAAAGTTAATAGGGTTAAGGTGCAATTTTACTAACAAAGTTTTTGCCGAGGAGTGTCTGGCACAAATAAGTTTTGGAAGGGGCTTACAATGGTGTAAATTCACTAAGGCCGTTAAATTTTGTCAAACGTTCGTTAAATTGTTTATTGGTGTATTTATCATCTGATAAATTACTTAAATTGTTTAGAGGGTGAGCCTTGGCATAGCGGTAAGGTTGCTGCCATGTGACCTGGAGGTTACAGGTTCAAATTCTAGAAACAGCCTCTCCGCTTGCGGGGGTAAGGTTGTGTACATCTATCCCTTCCCAGACCCCACCTGGTGGGAGTTTTGTGCACTGGGCCGCCCTTTTTAATGGGCGTTTGAAGAAATTTAATGGTCTTGGTGAATTTGCACCATTTTAAATTATTTATTGGTATTTTTGACCTTTCCAAAACTTGTTTGTGCCAGATGCTTCTAGGAAAAAAACTATGTTGGGAAAATAGCACCTTAACCCAAGTTAATATTGTCATCAAAACAGGCATCTCTGTGTCTGATACCATATTGAGGAAATAAATGTTGAAAACTCTTACGAATTCATCATCAATCCATCATTCGTCAATCCGTATTACAAAATATAAAAAATTTCCATATTTTTTATTGTAATCTGCGCCCTTATAAAATGCATGCCAAAATGGTGACAGCAATTGTCTGACTTGTTTAGTGAAATTTACTAATATGAGCTACTCATCTATTAGGTTTTCGTTGGACTTGGATATTGCAGCACCAAAGATTACGATTCCTACTGATTTTCGTCCTGACAATACCCATGTTACTAAACTTATGCTGGACCTTGGGAACTTGGTGATTCGTACACAGGTTTGTATTGTTAATTTTTCTGGGCATTATCTAAATTTGAACCATTTATCAGATGATCCAACATGAAACGATGCAGGATGACTGTCAACAGGAGTCAGATGAGAAGAATATGTACTTGCAGTTTGATTTGGTTTTAAGTGACGTATCAGCATTTTTGTTTGATGGTGACCATCACTGGGGACAACTTCCACTAAAGAAGTCAGTTGATGATACCAATTGTCGTTTTTTTCAAATTATTGACAGGTGTGGGGTCATCTTACATCTTCAACAGGTAAAATTCTTGATATTTCGACGTCTTTAGCTATTTTTGTCTCCTGAGATATCCTTTTTTTATTTTAAAATCTAGTTAGTAAATATGGTGATAAAGATGGGAGACTTCCAATGCTACTGGTTAGTGTAGCTTTGGCATGCCTATAATCAAGAGAAGCAGATAGACGTCTAAATTAGAGGATTAGCTATAAGGGCTTTTGGTCTTCAAAGGAGGCTACTCAAGTAACCTTTGAATACCAGGTCCCTGGAAAGGGTTGATCATCAAGAGGAACTACCAGTTGAAAGGAGATTCAAACCCTCACATTGGAAGATGCAAAGCATAGTTGAGTGTTTTTAACTAGTCGAGCCAGTAGAGGGAAGAAATGGAGTATGGTGAAAGAAGAGGATGAGTTAATTTTTCTTAATAAATGAATAAGATGCAATGAATTGACAAATCATGGTGTTAAAATAATAAAAGTTTCCATTCTCTTTGTATGCCTGTCCTAGACCATGGTATAAGCCCATAAAATGATCTCTTCTATATCAGAGATTGAGGATGAGACCAATTCTAATAATACAAGCAATTATATGGTCAAATTCACCAAATAAGGGTTTTGAAATACACTGCTGTATAAACTTTTTCCTCCCTCATCACATATCTAATCTCCTGGTATTGATCGAAAGAAACTGATAAGCATTAGCCAAACATGCCTAATATCTTATCAAGGTTTCTTAGCTTTCTGATTTGTTTCTCACTATGATCAGATTCGGTTGGAAACTCCATATTATCCTTCAACACGTCTTGCTGTACGGCTGCCCTCATTAGGCTTTCACTTTTCTCCCGCTCGTTATCATCGACTGATGCAGGTAATAAAGATCTTTGAGGGGGATGGTGATGAGAGCTCAAAGTTCCTTCGCCCTTGGGATCAGGCTGACCTTGAGGGGTGGTTGTCTCTTCTTACATGGAAGGTAGTGCTCTGTTTCAACTGGTTTTTACTTTTGCCTTATGTGGTGCTGTCTTCTGACGTACAACACCTGCTTATTCTGTTTGAATGTAATAGGGTGTGGGAAGTAGGGAAGCTGTATGGCAATTGCGGTACTTCTGCTTAGTTGGGCCTTTTCTTTATGTGCTTGAAAGCCCTGACTCTAAATCTTACAAGCAGTATACCAGGTTCATTTCCATCTTTTACTGTTCTGTTTTAAGGTAATATGTTAAAATTGACGTAGATGAGATGTTGAACAACCTTATAATAATTATAGAAAGAAAATAAATCCTCTGTAGAATTCTTTACATAGTCTATTTTCTTTATATATTTAATCGTCTTTAACTCTCAGTTTTCCAGAGAAAAGCGCACATAATCTACAAGAGGGATCAAGTAACTAGTCCTTTGGTAAATGAATAACAGAGGATAATAAGATCTGTAGGAAGCTTTTCTTTAAAACTTATACCAAGGTGGTAAATTCGATATGTGCAAAAAAAAAAAAAAAGCTGTAAATTCAATTCCTCAATGGTGTTTCATGGGAAATATGAAAGTATTCCTGTATCAAACAGAAGGTTTGGTGTTTTCTGTGTCTTTTTTAATTTTATTTCCCAATTTTTTTAATTTTCCTTGAACATAAGAGGCTGTTTGCTTTATCCCAAATCTTTCTTAGTTTTTCGTTTTTTGAAATTATGGAGATATGGTCAAGCTACTGATTAGTGGGTTGATGTTTTCTCATTTTATTTTCTATGCAAACTTTATTAGACTGTAAGCATATGATTATGAGGTACGGTAGTTTCTGTGAGCTTTTCCTTGAAAGTCCATTCACAAACCCTACACCTGATAAGATCCAAAATCTTTAATAAAATATGAAATCAGAATCTAACTTCGCAAATTAATAAGGATTGAGGAAAATCTTCACTAGAATATGAGTGAGAATCTTAAACTAACGCAAGCAATAAAGACTAAAGAGAACTGCCAAAAATTAAATTACAATGAATCTCAAACTCTACTCTTTGCTTACCCTTGCTAACTGCTCTCTTATTTATAAAATAAAAATGACATAAAATAATAATAAATATATTAAAAAATAATCCACCAACTTCTAACCAGTAACCAACATACCAACAGTGACCCAATAATAAACAAATCCTAATTTATTTATAAATAATATCTCATTATTGTTTGCAATAAAAAATAAATTAACTACTAAAAATATGCTAACAAACTGATCCACTATTTCACCCACTTTCACCCCATCCAATGATATACAGTGCTCTATCACACGCACACGTGCTTGTATTTTCTGTGGGGTGGGGCCAGGGTGAGGGGTACCAATGCTACAAGATTTGAGCACGCCATGTTTTTGAAGTAACTGTGTTTCTTTGAATGCTATTGGCATCTGGTCTCCTGTATGTTACTAATAGTCTATCTGATTTGGCTTTCATAGCCTACGTGGGAAGCAGATTTATCAGGTTCCACCGGAGTATGTTGGTAATGCAGAGCATGTTTTGGCTGTCTGTTATTCTAGACGGTCCAACAGTAAGGTGGTCTTTCTTAGTTGTTCATGATCAAGCCTCATTATTTCCTCTATTTGAGTCCACAAAGGTTTGAATTTCTCTTATTGTCAATTGCTAAATCCATGTAGCTTGTGGAGGACACAAATGCACTGATATTACGTTGTGAGTCTGAGGATTCAAGGAAAACCTGGCAAAGGCGCATACAAGGGGCTATTTATCATGCATCGGTTTGTTTAGCTTGATAACTTGAATTTTATTTTGTTAGAGTATTAATATTGTATCTCCATTCTTTAATTAGTTACACTATAGAAGGTCCACATAGCTTAGAACAGAAGGTTGCCTCTATTTAGGCTTTCCAAAGTTTTTTTGCCCTTTCTGTATCATCTGTCAAATTTTCCTTTTACTTTTTAGTGAAAATCATGCTATTCATATTATAACCTTCAAATATTTTAACAGTGTGATTGTTGTACTTTTGTAATCCTGAATGAAAGAGAAAACAGAATAGAAGACAGAGATAGAGAAGAACAGAGAAGAAAAGAGGGTAACAGAGGAGGGGTTCAAGAGAAAGAGAGAGAATCCAGAGAGAAACAGTTGAGAGACTGATAGAGACCAAGGTAGAACAGTAGTTAAAACAACACTAAACTGATATTAATCACAAAACATTCCCTCCTCAAAACAGAAGAAGGTTACAACATATGATACAACTCTTACAACACACATAAAGATACAGGGCAGCACAATCACTCTCACTAACACAATTAAATACACTAATTTAAAAAGGTAAAATGATGAAGAAGGCTAATATCTTTCTCCATCCCCAACTGGCTTTGGAGAGGCCAGGCTCTCCTCACTTCACTCTGAAGTCTGAATACAAAACAAGTCCTCGTCCCTAGAGACATCAACCACTACTTAAAACACAAAAATGACTAGCACAGCCCCAACATAACCCTATAGCCCTATAACCTCTGCCAACAGCAAGCCTAGTCCTTTATGTCTTTCTCCAAAAGAGTAGAAATTCCCAAGTCAATTTTCTGACCCACGAAAGGTATACCTTCTCCCCCTATCTCTGTCTTTTCACCACTCCCTAGTAGTGGTAGGAGTATGGGTCTTATCAGAGACAGTTTTTCTGAATAGTGCGTACTGAATATTCATTCATCAATAATCTGGATAGTACAATGAGATAGGGTCCTATTTATAGAATAGAAAACTTAAGTACCACGCTATGATCTAAAGATAACGGCTACCTGTATAACTAATCTAAGGGCTATTTGCTTAACTATCTATCCTACCTCCCCTTTGTACTTAATTATGATTACACAACAGTTATGTTAGGCTCTAAGTTTAGGTCTTTGCATATGGTCTTGCATCCTCTTGGTCAAAGAAGTTATATTTATCTTTTTGGCCTTTCTCTCTCTGTGTGTGTTTTCCTCTTTTTCATTATTATTTTTCTAATTTTTAAAATTTTTAAAAATAAGATTAAGAAGTTTATTGGAAAGGGAAGAATCTACAACTAGCTAGAGGATAAGAAACCCTCAATCCAGGAAATGCAAGGCCCAAAAGCTGTGTCAAAATCCCTAAAAGGACTAATTTCACAGAGTTTTGTTCGACCTCTTTCCATGTCATATAAGGAGTTCTTTTTGGAAAGATCATTGACCATATGCTAGGGAAAAACCAAATAGACCATTTTATTTCATGAAGCAATTGAAGGAGATGTGCCCATGAGGATCTATGCTCTCCTCTCCAATCAAACAAACCACAGAATCCCACAACCAGTCAGTGAAGGCCGTTTTTGCACCATAGGACATTAGGAATATTTTTTCTCTCCATATTATTTGAGAGTAGTCTCTATAGTGAAGGCTGTTTTTGCGTTGTTACAAATGAAGCTCGCAAGGTGAAATTCTTTTGATTTTTTAAGTGATAAAATATGATTTAATTGAGCTTGGCTTATTAATTAGAATTTATTTAAGCAGGATTCTGCTCCTATTGCTGGTCTATCAGACTCCTCTTCAGATACTGATGACAAGGAATTAGAACATGATGACCAGGGTGTGACTGAAATAACAATTGCTGAGAGATTATTTGTAACAGGCATTCTTGATGAATTGAAAGTTTGCTTCAGTTATAGTTGTCAGGTTAGCCTATTGGTTTCAGTATGCTTGTTTTGTTCTTGAATTCTGTACATTTTAAATTGTGGTGCTTCCTCCTGTAGCCTGAACAGAGCTTAATGAAGGTTCTTTTAACTGAAGAGAAGCGTTTATTTGAATTTCGTGCAGTAGGTGGTCAGGTAAGATAACTGGATTTTTTAAAACTTTGATTCTGTGATGTTCGTCCATTTTGAGGAATTTTTTTGTTGCTTTTTGTAAAAACAGGTGGAGCTCTCTATTAGAGAGAATGACATTTTCATTGGTACAATCTTGAAATCTTTGGAAATAGAGGATTTAGTTTGCTGCAGTGAAATATCTGGCCCTTGTTATTTGGCAAGATCATTCATCGGGACTGCAGATGATGATCTAATTCCTGCTGAAACTGATGATAAGTTTTATGAGGCTCCTGATACTTTGGCTGATGTTGAACAATCCCCTCGATTCACATCTGACTGCTTGTCAAGTTCCCAAAGTCAGATCCCATCTAGATATTCATCATCAAAATGCCCAGGGTTTACAAGCATTGCTGGTCTGCTACCTAGTGAAGCTCGAACTACTAGAACCAAGGAAATTGAACCTGGTGACACATTGGAGAGTTTTATAAAAGCACAAATTATTATCTATGATCAGAACTCTCCCAGATACAATAATATAGATAAGCAGGTGTGTTATGTGATTTAATTAGTTCCCAATAATGTAGTGGTTTTCTGACAGAATACCATAACACTTCATTTCAGGTGAGAGTGACTTTGGCTACCTTGACCTTTTTTTGTCGTAGACCAACAATCCTGGCCATTATGGATTTTATTAATTCTATCAACATTGATGATGAAAGGCTTACCGCTAAAAGTTCCAAAACAGCTATCATGAAACAGAATGAATCAAGAGATGTAGATGATTTGCATTTAACTACCACTGAGGAACAGGCTATTAAGGGTTTGCTTGGAAAGGGAAAATTCAGGACTATGTTCAATCTGACACTGAAGATGGACCAGGCTCAAATCCATTTAATAAACGAAAGTCAAACCAAACTTGCTAGTTTGTCACAGGAGAATTTGCTTACAGATATCAAGGTGTTCCCTTCCTCCTTTAGTATCAAAGCTGCTCTGGGGAATCTAAGAATAAGCGATGATAGTCTGTCTAGTGGTCATCTATATTACTGGGCTTGCGATATGAGAAACCCTGGTGGCAGTTCTTTTGTGGAGGTACTCTCTCTTTTACGCATTGCTGATCAATGTGTGCCCCTTGTGCTGGCAGTTCTCTTGTCACGTTAGAAAATAGATGAGTGGTTTTGGATCTTTGATAGAGCCGCAGATTTTATTTACCCCTACAGTAGATGCTCTAGGAAGGCAAATGAAGTAGAGAGGGCTAAAAACTACTGGTCACTAAGCTTATTCTAAGGTTTTGCCTGTACAGGTAAAAAAGTGATGGATAAGTGAAGTTTTAGGCATAATCAAAGGAATGGGCAGTGTTGGAACAATTGAGGGTACTTTTTGTGGTGCACAAGCTCCATTCGTACTTGATTTTTTTTTTTGGGGGTGGGGGTGTGTTTGATCTCTTTTGTAAAGGAAATGTTTGTTTATAAGATATTTGGTTTCCCAAAAGGCAGAACCGCTGCATTTGTGTGTTGTGCTGTTTTTCATTTGTATCTTTGTGACTACCACTGTTGTGCGGGGTGTACTAAACAGGTTTTTTTTGGCTTGAATCAGTAATAGACCATGTAAAACTGATTCAGTTTCTTTTGCTCATTAATATTTAAACTCAAATTTCTGCATTTGAATCACTGCTTTGTTGTTATTTTCATGTTATTTTGGAAGAAGACTTGCAGGCTTCTATTAGTCTTGCTTTTAGGTTCGATTTCAAGAATATTTGCAAAATTCCATAAAGCATATGATGCTGTCTTTTGATATAGTAACTTGATTAATAAATGTGTGTGGTCTTTCAGTTGGAGTTCACATCCTTTTGCAAAGATGATGAAGATTATGAAGGTTATGATTATAGCCTTTTTGGGGAGCTTTCAGAAGTGCGCATTGTTTATTTGAATCGATTTGTACAGGAGGTAATTTGCTGCTTAGTCAAGCTTCATGAACTCGATACTTTAAAGTTTTTTGAGTGTCTAAAATTGTGTCCAGGTTGTTGGTTATTTTATGGGTCTTGTTCCAAATAGTCCAAAAGGCGTGGTGAAATTAACAGATCAAGCGACTAATTCAGAGAAGTGGTTTCAAGCAAGTGAAATTGAAGGATCACCAGCTATGAAGTTGGATCTTTCTCTTAAGAAGCCTATAATATTAATGCCTCGGAAAACAGACAGCCTTGAGTAAGTTGAAAGTTCATTTCCCCCCTTAGGCACTAGTTTTTCATTTATGTGTTGCATTTCAACAACATAATGTGATGAGTATTTCATGTGGAAGAGTCATTGAATTCTATAGCATATGCTCTTGAACAAAAGGTCTTGTGTGGTTTTTTTCACTTGTTTAACATCAGTTTGTTTCTATTGTTATTATACAGCTTCTTGAGGCTTGACATAGTTCATATAACTGTCAAGAACACCTTTGAATGGATAGGTGGAGGTAAAAATGAAATGCATTCAATACACTTGGAAACTATGATGGTCCAGGTGAGATCGGTTACTTGTAACTTAGTTTATTTAGAGAGATAATACTATAATAGACCTGGCTTAAAAAGGATCTTCTCTTATGTAATCCACTTTTGTATTTTTAATAAGACTCTGGTGTGTTGTAGGTTGAAGACATTAATTTAAATGTTGGAATTGGAGAAGAGTTAGGTGAAAGCATAATCCAGGATGTGAGTGGGCTATCTGTGATAATTCGTAGGTCACTCCGTGACTTGTTACATCAATTGCCAAGTATCGAAGCGATTATTAAGGTATGGCTCTGCATTTGCAGTTTGCATTGAGAATGCCCTAATAACTAAATGGCTACTGTTTTCCTCATTATATTGTTGTCGTTTTTACTATTTATTATAGTAAGTTTGGTTGTAAGTTATTTATTGTTATACTTGCTACCTTGATTAGTTAGAGTGGTTAATTCCTGGACTTTGCTGCTCTTATGGTATGTCTTGTATTTAAAATTGTGGTTCTACAGGTTGGAGAGTTGAAAGCAGCGATGTCAAATAAGGAATATAAAATCATTACTGAGTGTGCGGTGTCTAACATTTCTGAGCCTCCAAATATTCCCCCAGCATTAAATCAATATTCAATCATGTCATCGAACGATGCAATAGGAGATGTTCCTCGGGAAACTGATGATGCTAATTCAAGGACCTCAATTGCTGAAGCATTTATTTCACTGAAAGTTTCTGTTTCCATCAAACTGGTTGAACTAAGCTTGTATATGGGAGTAACCCGGGATGCATCCTTGGCTACAGTACAGGTATATAATCTCTCTGTTTTTGAAAGAAGGAAATTTTTAGAAAGTAAAAGAGAAAACATATAACAAATGAGGGGATGAGATATCTTTCTATTTCTAGGCAAAAGAACTGTAAGAAACCAGCGAGCCTAAAAGGCTTAGTGCTTGTTTGCCCCCACTTAAAATAATCAACTTTGCACTTTATGAGACAAATTAGTCTCACATATTTACATGGTACAATGGAAAATCACTTAAAATAAGTGAAACCAAACAATTACTAAATGATGCATTGATGTTTTCATACCTCTCTGTACATGAGATGAGGAACTCCCTTCAAAAAACCATGTAAGGAACATGAGAGAGGTGATGAACACCACTTCTCTCATAACACATGACTACTTGAAGGTGAAAGGATACACCTAGTATCAAGGACCCAGAAATACCTGTTTCAAAATATGAAATTAAAAATGCAATTGGTTTTGAGCTTCATGTTCTTGATGTGTTCTTCAGAGGCATAGCGATATATGTAGTCCAATTGCAATTTTTCCTTAATTACAAGTGAGATGTTATTGCTCGAAATGATACTAGCGGGACTGAAAGGACCCCACAAAAAAAAAAAAGAAAAAGAAAAAGGAAAAGTGTAATTATGCTTTGTTTTGGGTCAGTTCTAAGCTCACTGTTGTGCAGGTCAGTGGTGCATGGCTACTGTATAAATCTAGCACATCAGGGGAGGGATTTCTCTCAGCAACACTTAAAGGATTCAGTGTGTTTGATGATCGCAAGGGGGTTGAACAGGAATTTCGATTAGCGATTGGGAGGCCTCAGAATTTTGGGGCCAGTTCACTAAATACTCTAGCATATGAGCATGAGCAGGACTCAGTTGACAGCAACACAATACAGGGAAACAATTTTGAGCCTGTTCCCACAATGTTGATTGTTGATGTGAAATTTAGTCAGTTCTCAACATTTGTTACTTTATGCGTCCAGAGACCTCAGTTGCTGGTTGCTCTTGATTTTCTTCTTGCTGTAGTTGAGTTCTTTGTTCCTTCAGTCAGTGGTATGCTATCCTATGAAGACGATGACAGCTCTCACATTGTCGATGGTATCTTCCCGGATCAGTTCATTTACAGGCAACCCTGTCATGAATTCTCTCTCTCACCACAAAAGCCCTTTATAGTTGATGATGAAAATTATGATCAT
This sequence comes from Inga oerstediana, assembly GCA_963210345.1. Taxonomy (NCBI): domain Eukaryota; kingdom Viridiplantae; phylum Streptophyta; class Magnoliopsida; order Fabales; family Fabaceae; genus Inga; species Inga oerstediana. The sequence goes on from OY723409.1 coordinate 60,246,510, forward strand.
TTCATTTATGATGGTGATGGCGGAACCTTATATTTAAAAGATGCTCAGGGTTTCAATCTTACAGCACCTAGTTCAAAGTCTTTAATATATGTGGGAAATGGGAAGAAATTGCAATTCAAAAATGTGGTTATCAAGGTCTCATCTTTTAATGTCCTTTAACAGTTACGTTATGAATGCAGTTAAGTTATTGGATGCTTGAAACTTTAATTACCCTGATTTTGTTCTTGCAGGATGGGCAGTACTTGGATTCTTGTGTTTTTCTTGGAGCTAATAGTAGCTATTCAGTTTCAAAGGATGATCATGTCTATTTGGAAGCACTACAAGAAAGTCATCAGCGAAGTGCTCTTGGAGGAAGTGGTGATGAAGTGCCATGTCAGAATAATGCAATTAGTCATTCTACTGAGTTCATAGTTGAGCTACAGGTAAGTGTTTCTACAATACAATAACTATGCATAAGCAAACGGACACATAAATATGTACGTATCCATCAGTTGTTTTAGGAAGATTTATGTCTCTTTGTTCAGTTGTAATCACTCAGAGACTGATCTACAAGCACTAGATACAGTAAGAACTTTATTTTTTTAATTAAGCATTAGGATAGCCCAGGTGGTTTTTTATTCTTTTACACCTATGATGGGGTAAGGACCTGCTGCCTGTGCTTGTTGTAGTCTGAGTTCCATATGTTGGCCTTTTTTGTGTTCTTGGTGATTCTCAGGGTGTGTCCTTTGAATTTTGAGTAATTTCTTTTGACTAAACTAGGAGTTTTTCTTTTTTAATATTGATAGTGGTGTTAAGGGAAGAGCTATGTAAATGCATTAGAATTGGATACCCTTTTCTAGTAGACAATTTCTCTTCTTTTCTATGTTCTTTTGCTAGCCTTTTATTTTCTCCTTTTCTCTCGGGAGGATTCCTGATCTTCCCAAAGTGTATTTGTTGATTCTCGGGGAAAATAATTTCATCTTATCTTTCTAATGTAGATTACATCCTGTTACTCAAATATTCACTGAAGTGTATATTCTTCATTCATATATAAGGGTATTTATATACAGAGTGGGAGCCTCAGAATTAATGGCTCATTATGATGATTGATACTATAATCCCTAATTTGGTGGGATACTAACTATCCCTGATTATGTGGGATATCTACATTATTTCCTAACACTCCCTCTCAAGTTGGAGCATAGATGTTAATCATGCCCAACTTGTTACAAAGATAGTCAACCCGAGTGCCATCTAAGGCCTTAGTCAAAAAATCACCTAACTGATCACTAGACGGTACATGTCCTGTAGAGATAAAATTCTCCTTGATCTTATCACGTACAAAATGACAATCAATCTCAATATGTTTCGTACGTTCATGGAACACAGAGTTGGAGGCTATGTGTAAGGCGGCTTTATTATCACACCACAGTTTCGCAGGCAATGACGTGGCAAGACCGACCTCCTTCATTAATTGGTGGATCCACACAATCTCCTGTACAGACTGAGACATGGCTCGATACTCAGCCTCTGCACTAGACTTTGCCACCACATCCTACTTCTTGCTCCTCCAAGATACCAAGTTTCCACCTACAAGAACATAATAGCCTGTAGTGGACCTCCTAGTCGTCTTTGACCCTGTATGATCTGCATCACAGAAACACTCAATCTTTGTGTGACCATGATTCGTATAGAGTATACCACGACCAGGTGAGTCCTTCAGATAATGTAGGACATGCTCCAAAGCCTCCCACTGAGCAACGGTCGTTGATACCATGAATTGGCTAAGCCTACTGACAGGAAAGGTTACATTAGGGCGAGTTACCGTGAGATAGTTCAATTTTCCAATCAGCCTTCGGTATCACTCAGGATAGGCAAACGGTTTAATCTTCTCAGGATCAATTCGTTTTTTCACATCCTCGGGTAGCTCATCAAACGGCACACTATCATCAATGTCCAAAAAAGGATTAGAAATCATGGGACAGCTACTAGGTGTTGCGCCAAGTTTCCCGGTTTCTTTCAGTAGATCAAGGACATTTCCGCTGGGTTAGGAGAATGCCTTTCTTGCTTCGCATAACTTCGATCCCAAGAAAGTACTTTAACGGACCCAAATCCTTTGTTTGAAAATGTGAATTCAGAAAGTCCTTGAGTGATGAGATCCTTGACGTATCACTGCCTGTAATAACAATGTCATCGACATAGACTACTAAGAGAATCATGCCAGCATCCGTCCGTTGATAAAACACAGAATGATTACATTTACTTTGATTCAGATCAAACCTCTTAACCACAGAACTAAATCTGTCAAACCAAGCATGAGGGCTCTGTTTCAAACCATATAAAGACTTCTGGAGGTGACATACGTTGCCATGCTCCCCCTGAGCAACAAAGCCAGGCGGTTGCTCCATGTAAACTTCCTCAAGAAGATCACCATTTAAAAAGGCATTCTTAACGTCCAACTGATGAAGATCCCAACCATGGGTAGCTGCGATAGAAATGAAGAGACGAACAGAGGACAACTTGGCCACAGGAGAGAGTTTCTGAATAGTCAACACCATACGTCTGAGCATAATCCTTAGCCACCAATCGAGCTTTCAATCGTTCCAAGGTGCCATCAGCTTTGGTCTTAATGGCAAACACCCACTTACATCCAATAGCCTTCTTTCCAGAAGGTAAATCAACGAGTCCAGGTACCAGCCTTATCAAGGGCCATCATTTCCTCATTCATCGCAGCACGCCAACCAGGATGGGCCAAGGCTTGGGAGAGATGGGTGGGAATGGGAATAGAGTCTACGGAGGCTATGAAGGAACAGGATGTGGGCGACAGGTGATTGTAGGAAACAAACGAGGAAATAGGGTACGTACAAGTGCGTTTACCTTTACGGAGAGCAATGGGTAGGTTAGCAAAGGGGACAGTAGGATCTAGATTAGAAGGCACGTGTTCAGGCACTGGTTCAGGGTCAGAGGCAAGGGAAGGCGAGGTGGCTAAGTGCGGATCAGGCGTCGAGGCGGACATTGGTAGGTCAGAAAGACGAGCAGCAACATTACTTTCCTTAGGACGTCTTTGATAAACATGGTGGATAGGAGGTGGAGCAGGGGCCGGCACAGATGCTTGCACTGGTGGGGAACAAACCTCATACACTAAGACATGATCAAGATCCGGATTAGGGGAAGGAGATGGAGGCAGAGCAGGGACAGAGAAGAACGAAGTGGATTCATGGAAAGTGACATCTGTAGACACAAGATAACACGCCGAAGGTTGGGAGAGTAGCACCGATAGCCCTTCTGAACCCTAGAATAATCAAGGAAGACACACTTGAGAGCTTTTGGATCAAGTTTAGTGATACTGGGATGAATGTCTCGAACAAAACAGACACAACCGAAAATTTTTGGATCAATGGGAAACAAGGGTTTGGAAGGAAACAAAGTGGTGTATGGAACGTCACCACTAAGAACAGGAGATGGCATACGATTAATAAGAAAGCAGGCGGTGGACACAGCATCAGCCCAAAAGGATTTAGGAACATGCATTTGAAACATTAGAGCGCGGGCAACTTCTAATAAATACCGATTTTTTCTTTCGGCAACACCATTCTGAGCAGGTGTATCTGCACACGAGGACTGATGAAGCATGCCATGTGTAAGCATATAGTCATGAAACTGGGTAGAAAAATACTCTAGCATTATCACTGCGTAAGGTTTTCACAGAGACACCAAATTAAGTTTTGATCTCAACACAAAAATTGCAAAAGTGAGAAAATAACTCGGAACGACTTTTCATTAAATAAAGCCAGGTGGTTTGAGAAAAATCATCAACGAAAGTGACAAAGTACTTAAAACCAGACGTGGACACGACAGGACAAAGACCCCAAACATCAGAATGAACCAAATCAAAGGGGGACGCAGCCCGTTTATTGACGCGAGGTGCCAGGTGAACACGGTGGTGTTTGGCAAACTGACACGACTCACTCTAAGGACGACAAATGATGAAATTGAGGATACAACCTCTTCAAGGATGACAAGGACACATGACCTAAACGACAATGAACATCAAAAGGAGTGGAACCACCAGAGCAAGCAACTGAACGCGGCACCTGACCGTCAAGAAAGTAATGGCCGCCCGATTCATAACCCCTACCAATAATCCGCTTCGTCGTAAGATCCTGAATCACACAATGGTCAGGAAAAAGTGAGATAAAACAGTTCAATTGACGAGTAAGCTTGCTGGGAGACAGAAGGTTAAAAGCAAGGTCAGGAACATTGAGGACTGACGATAGAGGAACAGAGGATGTAGGTGTAACAGTGCCAGAGCCAAGGACACGAGAAGCAGAACCATTTGCAATAGTGATAGAAGAGGGGTTGGCATAAGGTGCATATGTAGAGAATAAACGATGGTTACCTGTCATGTGGTCAGTGGCACCAGAATCGATGATTCACCTTGAGGAAGAAGTAGCAAGGCATGAGTCACCGTTACCTGTAGCAAGCGCACTCGGAGTGGATGGAACAGTGGCAGGTTGATCTGTGGATTGGGCCATATGAGCAGCTCCAGTACGTTGCAGCTTGTTTTGCAACTTACGATAGTAGCGTTTGGTATGACCAGGTTCCTTACAATAGTAGCAGACAATAGGACTAGGAGTCAGAGGATTGTTGCCTGAACGTGGAGGACCTTGGTTTCGCGAATCAACAGAGGTTGAGGATGGTGTACTAGGTCCAGAGTTCAAGAAGCTCTGATGGCGGTTATCAGTGGGACCACGACCAGCCAACGCACTAGCAGTAGGAGTAGAGGTCGGGTGTAAGAGACTATCGGCACGTAGCACACAAGAGTACACATCCTGAAGCGAAGGAAGTTAAGAACTAGACAGAACCTGGGAACGAACTGTCTCATAGGCCGGGTCAAGGGCAGTAAGAAAGCTGATAATCGCCAATTTCTCCATATTATCAACCTGTACCTGAAGATCAGTGGTAAGCGGCATTAACATCTTCAATTCCTCATACATTTTCTTAAACTCCACATAAAAGCTCTTTAAAGAGCGGCCCTGCTGTTCAGCACGATAAAATCCCTTGCAGACATCATGAATGCGGGTAATATTGCCTTTTCCAGAATATAGGAATTCCAAGCAACCCATAAGTTCCTTAACAATATTACAGTGACTAACTGAGGGAAGGATTTCACTGCCAATGGAATTCTGGATTTGCAAAAATAAACGAGCATCAGCGCGGGCCCAAGCCATCTTAGGGTCATCCGTGGGAGGCGTCTCAGTCAAATGGCCCTCCTTCTTAATACTAAGTAAGTACATGCGAACAGTTTTGCTCCAATCCATATAATTTGTCCAGGTCAATTTGTGCTCAGTGATTTTGTTAGTCACAGGAATAATTTCAGTAGTGACACTAGTCTTGGAATCAGCCATCAATGCAAGACCAAAAACACACACAATAAAGGATCAACCGATGAAAGGAACCTTACAAGCACACTTACAAGCACACAGAAACAGAAGCAACAGTGACGACAGAAACACTCCCAAAGGTGGCTAAACGAGCAAGGACGATAGAAACGAACCAGAAGCAGAAGCAACGAACCAGAAACAGAAGCAACAGTGCACTCCCAACAGCAGCAAAGGGTGAAATCAACAACGGGACGACAAACCGTAGGTACCCACAACACAAAACCACAAGGGGAAGAACGGCGGCAGCGAGTCGACCCCAGCACAGCAAACGGCGTCGGAAAATTCGCCGGAAAACGGCGTCACGCGCCGGCGCATGGAAGTCCGGCGAGAGATGGGGTGGTGCGTGAGGGCCACACGCACGTTGGACGGCGGCGAAACTCCGGGGACTGGCTGATCGGGCGACGGTGAGGCCAGCGGTGGGGCGCGTGTGGGCTGACTCACCCTCACCGGAGCTCCTTGCACAGTGAACAGTGCGGACAGAAGCCAGAAACCAGAGGAAACCGCGCCGGAAAACGAAAAAGAGAGCATTATGGCTCTGATACCATGTTACTCAAATATTCATTGAAGTGTATATTCTTCATTCATGTATAAGGGTATTTATATACAGAGTGGGAGCCTCAGAATTAATGGCTCATTATGATGATTGATACTATAATCCCTAATTTAGTGGGATACTAACTATCCTTGATTATGTGGGATATCTACATTATTTCCTAACACATCCCAATATATACATTAAAGAGAGAGACATGAGAATAAAGTCTCATAAATGCTATTACTTCCTAACTACTACTGTCTAACTAACCTAATAAATGATAGGATATTTCCACACTTCCCTTCAAGTTGTATCATAGATATTAATCATATCCAACTTACCTATGCATTCATCAAAACTATCTCTTGGTAGTCCCTTGGTAAGAACCTCTGCAACTTCTTTGATGGAACATATATTAGGCATACTACTCCATTTGCAATATTTTTCCTTGATGAAATGTCTGTCTATTTCAACATGTTTGGTTTTATCATTTTGAACTGGATTGTGAGACATACTTATAGCTGCCTTGCTATCTAAATAGAGCTTGATGGGCAATTCCACCTCAACCTATAAATCCTTGAGGAGTTTCTGCAACCACAACCCCCCATAGATCCCATGTGCTATGGCTCTAAGCTCAGCCTCTGCTGCACTTCTAGACACCACATTTTGTTTCTTGCTCCTCTAAGTTACTAGGTTGCCCCATATGAAGGTACAATACCCAGATGTAGATCTTCTATCCTTATCTCCCCTGTGATCGGCATCAGTATATATCTCATTCTTGGGTTGTTCACCCTCTTTTAAAGAATAAGCCCTTTCCTGGGGTACCCTTGAAGTACTTCAAAATTCTGTACACAGCTCGTAAGTGAATTTCCTTTGGTGAGTGCATATGTTGGCTTACAAAACTCACAGCAAAGGCAATATTTGGTCTTGTATGTAACAAGTAAATTAGTTTTCCCACCAAACTGTGATATCTTTCCTTGTCAACAAGTGTGCCTTCTTCTTGTTCTTTCTCATCCTCCACTTCTTCATCATTTTTGCTTTCCTCTCCCTTCCTTTTCTTTTTCTTCTTTTGTATTGCGATGGGAGTATCAATTGACTTGCAACCAAGCATTCCGGTTTTTGTCAAAAGATCAAGGATATATTTCCTTTGTGAGATGCATATCCCTTTCCTTGACCTAGCAACTTCCATGCCAAGGAAATAGCGCATTTGGCCTAGATCTTTTACTTTGAATTCAGCAGCTAGGATTTTCTTTAGTCTCTCTATTTCTTCGATATCATCTCCAGTTACGACCATATCATCCACATATACAATAAGTGTGGCCTTCTTCCCTTCATGGTGTTTAACAAAGAGTGTGTGATCAGATTGTCCCTGCAAACACTTCTCCTCTGTCAGCTCCTTTGACAATCTGTCAAACGATGCCATGGGAGATTGCTTCAACCCATAAATGGATTTCTTTAGTTTGTAAACTTTGTTACCTTTGCCCCTATATTCAAAACCGGGAGGTAGGGTCATATAAACTTCTCCTTCTGTCACTAGTAAGAAATGCATTCTTGATGTCCAATTGATGAAGTGGCCAATCAAGATTTGCAGCTAATGACAATAACACCCTGACTGTATTGAGCTTTGCAACTGGGGCAAATGTTTTAGTGTAATCTATGCCATATGTCTGTATGAACCTTTTAGCCACTAGTCGAGCCTTGTATTTGTCCAAGGAACCGTCAGCCTTATACTTTGGTGTAAAGACCCATTTGCATCTTACAGTTTTCTTTCCTCATGGTAAATGTACCACTTCCCAGGTATTATTTTTCTCTAGAGCTCCCATTTCTTCCATACTACAATTAATCTATGCTGGCAAGCTCGAAACCTGATATCAGGGCCCATTATCATTGGCAGTTGACTGTTTAATTATCATTTATTTCTGCATAATCTTAGGAACATAACATTGGGATCATAAGCTTAGGCACGCCTTAAGCTTTTAGGTCTATGCTGTGTAAAGATCAAACTCTAAAATGTTTAATGAAAGAAAGTTTCATACTCTATTAAGGATAACTGAATCTAAAAGAGACAGCTTAGTTTATTAGGTGTAGTCTTGACGATGTTTTTATAATCTGTAACAATGTGTTTGACCATGGTTGTTGAAGCCTTTCAGTTCTATTTGAATAATCGTGAACACCATTTAAACGTAAAATTTTTATCTGCAAGCTACTGCTTAGGTCATACTTTTTACCACCAATATACCTTCTGTTAAGGTTGAACAGTTTCCTAGTCTGTCATTGATATGTCTAAGATTCTATTTGAAGTTTGCCAACATAAGGATCATTGGCTGCACTGTTCTTTATTCTCATTAGGATTAAATGAACAGCTTAGGCAACAGGTCTGACAAAAAATCAAGGAATATCAGAGAAGATTTTATTCCTAAGATTAAAATCTAATCATAATATAAAAATATAGCTGCTCTGTTGCTAATTAAAATAAAATAAAAACAGAATAATAACTGACAAAAAGTCATAAATATGCCACAATTTGTCGAGTCATCTACTCTTTTTGTGATACTAGTCTGTGTTTAAATTTTTAGTCTCTATATCATGTGACATTATCTTTCCTGTCAAATATGCGACTCACGAGTGTATTGTGGTAACAATGATTCATGGATACCTGCTGTTCAATTCTTTTAAGTCGTCTAACTTTCTTGGTGCCTTACCGTAAAACTGAGCTATGTTGTGCAGGCTGTTGGTCCAGAACTTACCTTCTATAACACATCTAAAGATGCTGGCGATTTATTATACCTCTCTAATAAACTTCTGCATGCACAGATGGACACCTTTTGTAGGTAGTAATCCTTTTTGCTTTAGTTTTCGTGGACTTCAACTGTCCTCTACATTAGTTTCTGATTCCTAGATTGTGTTTCTGAATTCCAAGTGGGGAACTCGAGTGATCCTTGATGAGCACCTGAGTGGGGAACGCTGCAGAATGTTAATTTTTTAATAGGAATTGGTCAGCTAGTATTGTTTTTCTTTTTCTATTTTGGAAGGAACACCACCATTGATCACAATGTCATATTATTGTTATTTTTTAATACTTATGCATTTTTAATTACCTCAAGACCTATATATTATACAGAACGCCATTATGGTTTTCCAAAATCAACAACTTATCATCAGCAAATTCATGAATATTAATTAACTTTGTAGTAGGGAGTGAGAATAATTCTTCATACTTCTCATTGAACAATATCGGGGAGATATATACAGCAATGACCAATTAATATGGGCCGAGAATGAAGGGATACAGGGAATAAGAATAAAATCCTATGCACAAATAAATACAAATATTTGCATATTAAAGGTAGGATTTCCACAAACTTCGGTCGACTGCTTGTCTCTCTTAGTCCTTGGCGAGTATGTTCTTTCTTTTAATATTTCCAGCAAGAATTACATAGAATTTATACTTTAAAGAAGAATGACATCAGATGTGTCTAATCCAATGTACAGGCTTGTCTTGAAGGGTAACAATACTGAGATGAATGCAGACATTCTTGGCTTGACAATGGAGAGTAATGGAATCATTATTTTGGAGCCATTTGATACCACTTTGAAGTATTCAAACACTTCTGGGAAGACCAATATACATTTACATGTTTCGGACATAATTATGAATTTCACATTCAGCATCTTGACACTCTTTTTGGCTGTGGAAGATGATATTTTATCATTTTTAAGGATGACATCAAAGAAAGCTACAATTGTTTGCTCTCACTTTGATAAAGTTGGAACAATAAAGAGTATGTAGACATTCTCTAGTTTTTATTTCTGATAAAAATTTTGGAAATTGTGTGTTTGAAATTTCTGAAAAATTATTGCACTACCCAGATACTCTTACTGACCAAACATATGCCTTTTGGAGGCCTCGTGCTCCCCCTGGTTTTGCTGTATTGGGTGACTACCTTACGCCATTGTCGGTGAAATCTCTTAATAATGCTTTTCTTGTAAGTAGTTTCTACTTTGTTCACCTTCTTGAATTTATCTTTGATATGATGTTTTCAGAGACAACCCTCCAGCAAAAGGAGTTCTTGCAGTAAATACTAATACAATAAGAGTCAAGAAGCCCATTAATTTCAAATTAATTTGGCCACCTTTAGCTTCTAGGAGCATGACCGGTAAAGGATTGGATAACTCTGAATTGTTACCTACTGGTTCCAAAAGTGAGGGAGATGATTGCTGTTCCATTTGGTTCCCTGAAGCTCCCAAAGGTTATGTTGCTCTTGGCTGTGTAGTTACCCGTGGAAGAGCACCCCCTCCTTTATCTTCAGCCTTTTGCATCCCTTCTTCATCTGTCTCTCCATGCTCTTTGAGAGACTGCATCTTGATCAGCAGTACTGATATGTAAGTGGAATTAAGAAAGTAATTTTCTTGTGAGTTCTGTTGTAAACTCAATAAATCTTTATACATCCAAATGCCAACTGTTGATTGCAAGTTGACGTTTTTGTATCTGGTAATGACTTCAGAGTGATAATTTTTTTCACTGTTTAAATTATATTGTGACATTCATGATCTAACGGTTTGGTTAATGCTATATCAGAAGAGATTGTTGTGTATGAAAAAAGAGATTGTTGTGAATAGAGTATTATAGTGTCATTTGATCTTTATAGCTGACACCACGTAGTGGCATTAGGCTTCTTGTTGTATTCATGCTTTACTGATTTGTTAGACATAAGAATAGATGTTTTCCACTTGAAAACATGAGATTGTTTTTGTTTATTCATGGCAGACAATCATCAGATGTGGCATTTTGGAGAGTCGATAATTCCGTTGGCACTTTTTTGCCAGTAGATCCTAGTATGCACAGTTTACTGGGTAAATCTTATGAATTACGTCACATCAAATATGGTTTTGTTAAGGTGTCCCCAGCAGCGTCAAGTAGCCAGCATATCCAAGGTCCTTCTGATGGGTATCAAACCTTGCAATCTGACCAGTCTGCTGATGCAAGCTCTAATAGACGTTTTGAGCCTGTTGCAAGCTTCCAGTTAATATGGTGGAATCAGGGATTGAACACAAGAAAAAAGTTATCCATATGGCGTCCTGTTGTTCCAGATGGGATGGTATATTTTGGAGATATAGCTGTTAAAGGGTTTGTGTTCACCCCTTATGAATGCTCTTTCTTTTTCATTGGAAAAATGATTTGAAATTTCTTTTCTTCTTGTTGACATTTAAGACCAATCTGATGTGATTATCTTATTTCTAGGTTTGAGCCTCCAAATACCTGCATTGTTCTTCATGATTCCAGTGATGAAAATCATTTTAAAGCCCCCCAAGATTTTCAGCTTGTTGGACGGATCAAGAAGCAGAGAGGAATGGAAAGCATAACATTTTGGCTTCCTCAGTCTCCCCCTGGCTATGTGTCCTTGGGTTGTGTCTCATGCAAAGGGAAACCAAAGCAAAATGAATTTGACAAGTTAAGGTGCATACGCAGTGATCTGGTCGCTGGAGATCAATTTTTGGAAGAGAGTGCATGGGATACATCTGAAGCTAAGCATACGAGAGAGCCATTTAGCATATGGGCAGTTGGCAATGAGTTGGGGACATTTATTGTCCGTGGGGGTTTCAAAAAGCCCCCAAGAAGGTTTGCTTTAAAGCTAGCAGATTCTGGTGTTCCAAGTGGCTCAGATGCTACAGTAATTGATGCTGGAATTGGGAGCTTCTCAGTTGCACTCTTTGATGACTATGGTGGCTTGGTGAGAACAAAATATTTGGTTTAGTAGTTTCAGTATGAGTGGTTCCTTAACAGCTTAGTGTTTACCTGAAATGTGTTGTCATCAATCGCACAGGTTTTCTGCAAACATAGAGAAATAATTCTATCATGCCCCTCTAGATTTAATATCTATAATAAGAGAGTGATTTTGACTTACGTTTTACCTATATGTCTTTGTTTATCACTTTATCTAACTGCAAACACATTTAACTTCTTTTTGCCAAATTCAGCTGCAAAAACTCCGTAAAGCATTTCCATTTACATTGATTTTTTTTTTTTTTACCATTTACCATTGAAGAGGAAGCCATTGTTATTGTTAAGCGCAGGAACTTTGTGATCTTTCTTCTTTCCTATTAAGATAAGCTGTTTTGTAATTGTTTTTCTCCCTTCTTGAAATTGTAATATGATGGAGAATTTGTAGTATGGGATACTAAATCTTACATTGAATGGCATGGGATGCTTAATGGGGTATCTAAGTGGGTTGGTTCTCCCCCTTGTATAGCCATCCTACTTAGGTACCCATCATAATATGAAGATTTTTTATATTTTCCTCTACATGTGTCATCAGCTATGTAAGGCACTAAAGCTAGTGCAACGTCCTGACTGATATGAAAATTCTAACCTTTTTTTTTTTCACTTCACAGATGGTTCCATTGTTCAATATATCTTTGATGGGTGTATCATTTAGTCTGCACGGAAGAACTGAGTATCTGAATTGCACTGTCAGTTTCTCTTTGTCCGCCAGATCTTATAATGATAAGTATGAAGCCTGGGAGCCTCTTGTGGAGCCAGTAGATGGATTCTTAAGGTAAAGTGCCCCGTATTTCCAAAAAATAAAATTCCTGTGTTATGTATTGACCTGGGGAAAACCCTCAACTAACTATTGACGACTTTACACAAGTGATATCTTTTTGTGACCTGTTAATAAAATTGAAGATTCCCAATCATGAACAGAAGTTGCTTTATCAAAGAAAGTACGCCTTAGACATACTAGGTGAAACAGATATTAGATTGCAAACCCATCAATACTCTTGTTTATTCTAACACTAATAGTGATATATAAATGTAATAAAGACTTAAAGGTTAGCTAATGTCAGTTAGTTAGAGCTAGCCATTAGAATTAGTTAGTTAGTTAGTTATAGCTTGACTTGGTCATTAAGTCACTCTAGCCTATAAATGAGGCATAATCCCATTGTATTGGCCAGTTTTGGACATGTAATGGATTCCTAGAGAATTATTTCAGAAACTCTTCTCTCTATCTCCCTCTCTGTTCTTCTCTCTTATTCCCTCTCTTCTTCTTCCCTTGAACCCTCTAATCTTCTTCTCTTCTACCCTAATTCCCAATTCTAAAAACATTCAGATTACAAAGGCTTATCAAACAATCCCTTTTATATAACCTATTCAATTATTAATTTGAACTCTTAGCTATATTCTGAAGTTTCATTTTCTCTTCTTTGCCTAATTATTTTATGTTGTTATAGGTACCAATATGACCTTAATGCTCCAGGCGCAGCTTCTCAGTTACGTTTCACAGCAACTAGAGATCTGAATATAAATGTTTCAGTCTCTAATGCAAATATGATCATTCAAGGTTATGCGAGTTGGAATAACCTTAGCCATTCCCAAGAATATTGCAAAAATAGAGTAATTTTCTTTGTAACTCTTTAATTTCTCATGTGTTCAATTTCTTTGTCATTGTATTTTTTTTTTAAATGCGCTTTACCCTTGTGTGGTAGACTTCTTAAGTGCTTCCTTTTTCTCTCTCTCTTCATTAGGATTCATTCTCTCCAACTCCTGGTAGAAGCTCTATACTCAACTCTCTCCAAGAGAGAAACTATTACATAGTCCCACAAAACAAACTTGGTCAAGATATTTATGTTCGTGCTACTGAAGGAAGGGGTCTTCAGAACGTATTACAAATGCCATCTGGGGATATGAAGGCTGTGAAAGTTTCTGTTTCTAGAAATATGCTAGATTCTCACTTGAAGGGTAGGCCCCGTAGAAAGGTTAAAAGATTGGTGACAGTCATCATTGCAGATGCACAGGTATGGTCTTAGTTCTTTTACCCGTTTTCATGACTCCCTCTAGTCATTTTTGTAAGCAACTTTTTTCTTGATTGCACAAAACAAATTGGTGGTTAAGATTAGTTAAAAATAATAAATGTGTAAAAAATGTCATGTTTCTTCCAAATATGCCACTATTTATAAAAAGAGCATAAGAGAGAGAATGAGTAAAAAACATGAAAGAGAATGAGTGATAAATGATTAAATAAAAGAGAATTAGTGGTGAGTGGGAATAATTAATAGAAAGATATGTATTTAATAGGGGTAAAAAAAGAAAAAATAGTTTAAATTTTGAGACACGAGAGAAAATGTGCTTATATTAAGGACCAACCATAAGAGAGAGAAAATTGCTTATAAAAAGGACCAGAGGGAGTATTTGCTAATTTTCAATATAAATTTCTTATTTCATGGCCTAATAACTTAATATTTCTAGTGCAGTTTCCCAGAGTTAAAGGCTCTGCTTTGCAGCAATATACAGTGGCAATCCGCCTTACCCCTGATCAAAGCCTCCCTACTGACACATTGCTTCACAAACAAAGTTCTCGCACTTGTGCAAGCAGCCCTTATCAGTTATTGCCTTCAGATGTTGAATTAGTCGAGTGGAATGAAATGTTTTTCTTCAAAGTTGATTCCCTGGTAATTGCAGAATATCTCAACTACTTTAGATTTTGCTTTCTCTGTGTTAGCCTGTGTTGGTCTTTCTGGAAAACAGGATGTTACTTATCTCGCTTGTGTTGATATAGTATATGCTGTGCTAAATCAATTATGTCTTGCGCAATTCTTGTTTTTGGGGATCTGTCATCTGTGTGGATATACACGATCTTTAAATTTGACTTGTATTCTGATTCTGGGTCATATCTCTATCACTCGTTGTGGGCTTTACATTAAGAACAATTGGCTTCCCATTAGTTGTGACTTCAAGTACCAATATCAACAAGTTAATCCAACACACGTTAATGGGCCCAAAGGCAATAGGCCAAAGCTTAATATGCATAATAGGACAAATAAAAGACCGTATGGAGTGTTGTTTTGGCAGATTCTAATGAGCAGGCCAGAGGGGCAGTTTAGAAAATCTTTACCTCTAACTATCCCAAATATGTATTCTGATTCTGGGTCATATCTCTATCACTCGTTGTGGGCTTTACATTAAGAACCATTGGCTTCCCACAAGTTGTGACTTCAAGTATCAATATCAACAAGTTAATCCATCACACATTAATGTGCCCAAAGGCAATAGGCCAAATCTAAATATGCATAATAGGACAAATAAAAGACCGTATGGAGTGTTGTTTTGGCAGATTCTAATGAGCAGGCCAGAGGGGCAATTCAGAAATCTTTACTTCTAACTATCCCAAATGTATAATGAGGTGTAGCAGAGAGTGCAACAGAGTTAGGGAGATCTAGGGGGATCTAATGGAGTCCTGGGTATGAGGAGAATAGAAGGAAAGTTTTGTACCAAGCTGTGTAAAAACACTGACCTGTTGAAAGCTGGGGGATTTATCTTCTTTTCTGTTCTGTTTTTGCTATTGTAATTCAGCCCATTACACTTCTCACTTTATGTGCAGCTGTGCTTTGACTCTCTAGAATGAACACACCTTCCCATACCACCTGCAAGCAATAAATTCAAGGGGTTGCTCCATATACACTGCTTCCTACTGTTCACCATGACAGAATGCATTCTTGACATATAACCCATGTAGTGGCCATTAGTTATATGATGCAGCTAGAGAGAAATACATATATACCGGGTATTCCCAGTGGATTTTTTTATGGCCTTGAGAAGATAAAATTTAAAAATATAATTTGAGGGCTATATCAGTTATTGTTAAAAATGTAAATCTTCCTATAAAAAAATGTAAGTCTTTAATGTCAAATGCTTCTCTAACTATGCATTTAACAGTCTTATGTCAAACATATTTTGCTTTCCAAAATTTGCGCCCTCCTTTTCTGTTTTTCATCTTTTGGTATCATGTGTCTTCCTCTTTCTCTTCATCTCTCCATTTAAGCTTCATCACTGAGTAACTAATGTGTAAGTTGGCTTATGCAGGACTGTTACTCGTTGGAATTGATTGTTACAGATATGAGTAGAGGTACTTCTTGGAATTTCCCACCAAATTCAAAGTGATGAGAAACTTTTTAAGAACTTGGAGAATAAATTACTGTGTTTTGAGATATCTTCAAAATATAAAGTGTTTCTCTGCTCTTGCGCGCGCGCGCGCGCGCACAAATATAAAATTTAAGTGATATGAAGTATTTCTTGGAAATATGGATTACTTGTGCATGTTTCTTTGGTATATCAATGCCTTAACTCTTTGGTGGAGGCCCCCTATCTTGTTCAATATTTGTCATTAAATCCTTTTCTGGTTTTGAAGGTGCTCCCATAGGATTTTTTTCAGAATCATTGAACCAGATTGCAAGAACTATTGAGGACTTCTCATTCCGCCAAAATTTTGCTAATACGTTGGACTGGATAGATTTATCTCCAGAAAGCTCCACGGTGAGTACTGCAAATGGTCTGTGTCCTTTTCTGTAAGTATGCTGTGTGATGTACTGATCTTTGATGTCATACAGAGTTTTCAGGATGGTTATCATAAATCGTCTGGGAAATTACGCTGTGCCATACTGGTACAAAACTCTGAAGTTGAGAATGACTGTCAGCTGTCCACTTCTGAGGACCATCAATCTGGGTTTATTCAAATTAGTCCTAGCAAGGAAGGTCCTTGGACTACTGTGAGGCTAAACTACTCTGCACCTGCTGCTTGTTGGAGGTTAGGAAATGATGTGGTTGCTAGTGAAGTTAGTGTGAAGGATGGAAACAGATATGTAAATATTAGATCTCTAGTTTCTGTTCATAACAACACGAATTTTGTGCTTCATTTGTGCCTCACCTCCCAAACTTCCTGTGAAAAGAACAATCTTTCAAGTAATTCAAATAATTCTGAACCTATACAGATAGATGGCAAACAAGTTCAGACAGAAGAGTATTTTGAAACTGAAAAGTATGACCCGCAGATTGGTTGGATCGGTTGCTCATTTCATCCTGGACAGGGTACATCAGAAGGGGGAGATTCCCATCAGGTGAATGATGACAGTCTTCAATGCTTGCCTCTCGCTTACTTTTTTTTGTCCTGGCACTTCTCTATTGACAGAGTGATAGGCTTGCCCTTAACTTGAAACTACTTGCAACATTCTTGGGCTTCTTGTTTCAAGCTGTAAAATTTTACATATGGATTGGTGATATATGGGTTGATACTTTAGGCACTGATGGAGACCAAGGTAGAACAGTATTTAAAACAACACTAAACTGATATTAATCACAGAACATTCCCTCCTCAAGAATAGAAGAAGGTTACAATGCAAGATACAACTCTTACAACACACACAAAGATACAGGGCAGCACAATCACTCTCACTAACACAATTAAATACACTAATTTTGAAAGGTAAAATGATGAAGAAGGCTAATATATTTCTCCACCCCTAGCTGGCTTTCGAGAGGCGAGGCTCTACTTACTTCACTCTGAAGTCTGAATACAAAATAAGTCCTCCCTCTACCCACTCACAACAACAGCTAAATAAGAGCTTAAAAGTAACTCTCACAACACAATCCCCAACATAACCTTCTCATAGCCCTGCCTACAGCAACCCTATAGCAACTCTAACCCTCAGTATCTTTATCCAAAAGATAAAAACTTGTGGTCAAAGCCCTGTTCAGCTGAAAATGAATTTCCTCTTTCATATATCTTTGCTAATTTTCTCTTATACTGCTGATCAGTAAAAGCAACTCTATCAGGCACCTACACTATTCAAATGATAAATAAAAGATTTAGAAGTAGACCATACGGGGAATTAGTAATACAACTGTATTTTGACCATGGATAGGACATGGCCTTTTGCCCTCTTTGATATCCCATTTTGTTGAGGGTTTTAGTCACATGACAGTTCACAGGTTATCCTTTCTTAGAAAAGTTGACAGTTTGATTGAAGTAGTTCATTGCATTATCAGACCTGAGGATTTTAATATTTATACCAAATCGGGTCTGGATCATATTTCCCATCTGCCATGATTTTGCTCCCATGTTCAGGCCTTCATCTCTGATACTACAAAAAAATGAAAGCTAACAGAGAAATAAGAGGGGAAGACGAGAGAGAAGCAGAGGATATTGAAAGCATTTTTTCTACTGGTTTCTGCGTGGATCAGTGGTACAGGGTATAGTACACAATGAATTGAGAGAATCATGGCTTAAAATAAAAGTTTAGAAGAAGGGAATGACGACTTGGACAACAGAGAGAATATGTCAATGATTATTTATTTAATTCTTGGGTCTTGAAATCCATATTTAATGATAGACTATGGATGAAAAACTTTGCAAAAGTTCGGGAAGAAATCTATAGTAAATAGTTTATGCGCTTTGTAGTTTTTCAGTTTGAATGGCTTTACCATTTGAATGTGTTATATCTCATGATTTTTGTCTATAATTCAGGCTTTTATTGACGGTTGGCATTTGGATACTGCACTAGCCAATACTGATGGCTGGGTTTATGCCCCTGATGTTGAGAGTTTGAGATGGCCTGAATCCTTTGAGCCAAAGGAATCTGTTAACTCTGCAAGGCAAAGAAGATGGGTTAGAAGCAGGAAGTTAATGGCAGATGATCTTAAGCACGAAATATCCATTGGGCTTCTTCAACCTGGTGAAACTGTACCACTTCCTCTTTCTGCCTTGACACAATCTTGTCAATATTTCTTGCAGCTAAGGCCTTGGGATTCTGTAAACTCCAACAACTACTCTTGGAGCTCTGTATTGGATAGGTCAACCCAACCAGACCATGCTGGTAAGCTGAAACAAATGTCCAACATATGTGTTTCATCTCTTTCAGAGTCAGAAGAACTACTGTGTTGCAGTGAGATGGTTGGAACCTCAGGGGGTTCCCATAAATTGTGGTTCTGTGTAAGCATACAAGCAACAGAGATTGCAAAGGATATCCACTCTGATCCCATTCATGATTGGAATCTGGTAGTCAAGTCTCCGCTAATGATCAGCAATTTTCTTCCCCTTGCTGCTGAGTATTCTGTTCTTGAGATGCAACCGAATGACCACTTTTTTGGATGCTCAAGAGGAATATTATTATCCGGAAAATCCGTGCAGATATACAGTGCTGATATCAGGAAACCTTTGTTCTTATCATTGCTTCCACAAAGGGGTTGGCTGCCTATGCATGTAATCTATCATGTCTATCAATATTTCTATTTTGTTTGTTACCTGGCTATCTTTGCAAGTTTTACACTGATAGTACTTTCTCACCTGCTTTTATTTGAATGAACAGGAGGCTGTTCTCATATCCAACCCTCAAGGAATTCCATCCAAGACATATAGTTTGAGAAGCTCGGCATCTGGAAGGTTAGGGTCTCACTTTTAATTTTGGTTTTCTTTTTCTTTTTCTTTTTTTGGGGGGGGGGGGGATGGCGGCAATGGGCAGTTATAATTTCTTGTTTCTGGGTCACAATTTTGGCTGCTTTGATTTATTTGCCGCTACTTTTGAGGTGTTTATTACTTTGTTATAAATTTGTCTAATGCGCAGGGTTGTGCAAATCATCATTGAACAAAATTATGACAAAGAACAACCCTTGCTGGCAAAGACAATCAGAGTCTATGCTCCTTACTGGTTAGGAGTTGCTAGATGTCCCCCACTCAGATACAGGATTTTGGATATGGCAGGAAAAAAACATACACCAAAAATTGCTGCTCAATTTCAATCAAACAAAAAAAATGAATCAATCCTTGAGGAAATAACTGAAGAGGAAGTCTATGAAGGCCACACAATTGCTTCTGCTCTGAACTTTAATACCTTGGCTCTTTCAGTGGCTGTTGCTGAAACAGGCAATGAGCATTTTGGTCCTTTTAAAGATCTTACTCCTCTTGGGGATATGGTAACGTCACAATTAATTTGTCAATGAGTCAAAAGCGAGTTCAAAGAGGATTTTTCTTAAGAAATACTTTGTTTTGTCCATAGGATGGATCAATGGATATACTTGCTTATGATGCTGAAGGAAATATCTTGAGGCTTTTCATTTCTACAAAACTATGCCCCTATCAATCTGTTCCCACCAAGGTAGTTATGGAAGATCAAACTTAGCATAAATGTTATAATGTATTCAAGTTTTGATTGTCTTCGACTTAAAAAGTTTTCTTTTCAGGTAATTATTGTTCGGCCATTCATGACTTTCACTAATAGACTTGGTCAAGATATATTCCTCAAGTTAAGCTCTGAAGACGAACCAAAGGTTCTGCACTCTTCTGATTCGAGAATTTCCTTTTCATATCGTGGAACTGATGGTCCTGAAAAACTCCAGGTTGGCTAGATTCTTTTTTTTTAATAAAAAAAGCAGCTTGGCAAGTTGTTATATTGCTGTAGTAGTTGATTGTTCTGCATTTTCAATTCCAGCATCAGTATGAAAACTCAGTTGCAATTGAGATTGAGTTTTTAAAGATTTTGATATATGTATTGTACTCATGATTCAGCCATTGATTAATTCTGATCTCACATGCTATGTGTGCTTTATGTAAATGATATTGAATGATTATTTACCATTTATTATATTCTCACCAACATAGGTTGTAAGCTTGACACACTAAGAAAGTAATGATAGTTCAGTTATGGATAGTTATGGTGTTAGGATTGGTAATGACAGTCTTAATCGTCAGTGTACTGGATAAACTCTGAACATCATTTATGAATACACACACACACAAGCACAACGAAAATTAAGTTGTAGGATCTTCTAGTTTTATAAATCCCTAATAATTTGGGATCCTGACAGAATTATAGTATTTATTCCCATCCATATCACCTTGCTTCAGTTCTCGTAGAATTCCTTTAATCTGGAACATGGAGGTTGTGTTCTCTAATGATAAATACATCCTCTTTTAGGCGTACCAGATTTCCTTTGCTGTCATAGCAAGAAAGTATGTCTCACTGATCTTAAAGGTCATGAATTGGACTAGCCAAGTCATCACCATATTGTTCTTGGCTAACCTAAGTTCATACCTGCTTGCTTGGTTTAGTGATTTCATCTGTGAAGTGCTTCTCTTCACCCTTCCCTTGTATAACAATCAATGCCATAGTGTTTTTGCTATTCAGTCAATGGTTTGATGAATTGAGGAAGGTTCATGGTGTTGTAGGTTTGTGCAATAGGCATGGTGGCCGAGTTGAGTCTGCAAGTAATAGACACTTTTTCTCCATTTTCAGGTGCGATTTGAAGATACCAATTGGTCATTTCCAATTCAAATTTCTAGAGAGGACACAATTACTATAGTTTTGAGGAGACATGATGGCAATCTTAAATTTTTGAGAACTGAAATTCGTGGATATGAAGAAGGATCACGTTTTATTGTCGTATTCCGCCTGGGGTCAACTGAGGGTCCTATCAGGTATTGATATTCTTGTATGGGTTAGTCTATATATATAGGTATGGCAAGCTGATAGACGTGTTATATTTAAGTATACTCTTGGACCTTGGTTTAGGTCTACTTCTTTGTTAGGTAAAACCATTATCATGTGAATCCAGTTTTCTTGTTAATTGCACTTATTGCTTTAGTTTCTGCCAAGCATCTGTTTCTCAATTTAACATTTCATCATCTATGGTGCCTTCTTTGATATGCTATATCCAGGTTGATAGAATGACAAACACCTAATTAAGAGTTATAATTTTTGTTGAAGTTTTTTTACATGGCCTTTGTTAATCAATAAATAAATAAGAGTTTTGCATGTCCTTGTTTTATTTTAGGTCAAATTTAAAATACTATTTGCTTGCTTAAAAACAATTTATGTGATGTGTTCATTCTATATTGTCTTCTGTTTAGCAAAGATGTGTTTGATTGTACCTTCGTATAAATTTTCAGCTACAATATTTGGCAACAAAAGAGCGTATAAATGCATAGATACATTAAAAAATGCATCAATGTAGGAAATACTGGAACAGAAGTATTTAGACGCATATTTGTCCAATTCAGAGTGACTAACTGCATGAATGTATTTCTACTAAGATTCTATCTTTGCTTGGGACAGATTTGAGAACAGGACAACTAGCAAAGAACTTTGCATTCGGCAGTCTGGATTTGGTGAAGATGCCTGGGTTCAGCTGCAGCCTCTTTCTACAACAAATTTTTCCTGGGAAGATCCATATGGCCAAAAGTATTTGGATGTCAAGCTTTGTGCAGACTCTAGCTCTTCAGTTTGGAAGGTTGATTTGGGGAGGACTGGATCATGTTATGCGGAATTCGGATTGCAACTTCATGTAACTGAGGAAAGAGATAAGAAAATTGCCAAATTTAGAGATGATAGTGTTCTTAATTTGAGTTCATATGAAGAGATAAGAGGTCCAATGCCTAGTGACAGTTGGGGAGTTTCCAGCGGACAGGCTGAAATGCAGACCAGTGCTTCACCTTTTGAACTCGTGGTTGAGTTGGGAGTGGTTGGAATATCTATTGTGGACCATAGACCTAAGGAGCTCTCCTATTTGTACTTGGAAAGAGCCCTCTTATCATATTCTACTGGCTTTGATGGTGGAAGGACAAGCAGGTAAACCTTTTGTGTAGTCATTTTTATGGCCTCTTTGGTATTGGGCATAAAGGCTATGCAAGAGCACCTTCGTATTCTCTACATGAAACCTTATTCTCATAAATTGTGTACTTAGATGCTGAATGTTTCATTCATTGATATTGTGAAGCCTATTGGTACTTCTTTAAGTCTCAAATTTAGTTTTTGTTCACATCATTATTAGAAAACAAAACCATTGCACTCTAGAAATTAATATCTATAACAATTTGATTTTGTGCTTAGTTGTGAAGCTCTAAGCATTGACATCCAAATCCTGATTATTGTTGAGTGTTAGAAATGACTAGAAGAACAGAGGGACGTGAGTTTGTGGGATTTGTAAGGTTATTGGTGCGTCAGAGATCAGTCACAGACTCTTTGTGATTCAATGCCCATTAAATGGAGTTATCATTATTATTGAGCTGTAATATTTTTGGAAACTATGCCCCAAAAGCTGACTCATGAGATTAAAGAGCCTGGCCCATAGAAGCTCCATTTGACATCAAACATGTGTTGGGGGCTAAGTCCTATACATCACAATTATGTCTTGTAGACAAACATAATCTAAATCACACGGTTATTCATGTACATAAGAGAGGTATTTATACACAAGAAAGAGGCCTTGAACTTAATGTGCTCATTATGATAATTAAGGCCGCATAATTCGCATAACAAAAGCATTCAATCTTGTCGTGGCCATGATTTGTGTAGAGTATACCACGACCAGGTGAGTCCTTCAAGTAATATAAGACATGCTCCTATGCTTCCCACTAAGCAACGGTTGGTGCTATTATGAATTAGCTGAGTATACTAACTGGAAATGTCACATCAGGGCAAGTCATTGTGAGGTAGTTCAATTTCCCAATCAGTCTTCGTTATCTTTCAGGGAACGCAAACAGTTTGATCTTTTCAGGATCAACCTTTTTTTCTTACATCCTTAGGTAGCTCGTCAAACGGTATGCTGTCATCAATGTCTAAAATAGGATTAGGAATAATGGGAAAGCTACCTGATGCTGCTCCAAGTTTGCCAGTTTCTCTTAGCAAATCAAGAACATATTTTCTTTGTGTTCAGAGGATGCCCATCTTGCTTCTCATAACCTTGATCCTAAGAAAGTACTTGAACGGACCCAAATCCTTCGTTTGGAAATGAGAATTAAGAAAGACCTTAAGCGATGAAATTCCCAAAGTATTGCTACCTGTAATAACAATGTCATCAACATATACCACTAGGAGAATCATGCCAGCATCCGTCTGCTGATAAAACACAGAATGATCACACTTACTCTGATTTAGACCAAATTTCTTGACCACAGAGCTAAACTTGTCAAAGCAAGCACAAGGGCTTTGCTTCAAACCATATAGCGATTTCCGAAGTTGGCATACCTTCCCCCACTCCCCCTGAGCAACAAAACCAGGTGGTTGCTCCATATGGACCTCCTCAAGAAGATCACCATTCAAGAAGGCATTTTTAACATCCAACTGATAAAGATCCCAACTATACGTGGCTGCCATAGAGATGAAGAGGTGAGGACAGTTTTGCCACAGGGGAGAAGGTTTCCGAATAGTCAATACCATAAGTCCGAGCATAACCTTTGACAACTAGCCGAGGTTTCAAACGTTCCAAGGTGCCATCAGCTTTCGTTTTAACAGTGAACACCCACTTACACCCAATAGCCTTCTTTCCCGGAGGTAAATTAACAAGAGTCCAAGTACCGGCCATATCGAGGGTCATCATTTCTTCTTCCATCGCAGCACGCCAACCAGGATGAGCCAAGACTTGGCGGAGAGTAGTAGGAATGGTGATAGAGTCTAAGGTGGCGATGAAGGCACGGGATGGAGGAGACATGTGAGTATAGGAAATAAACAAAGAGATAGGATAGGTACAAGCATGTTTACCTTTGGGTAGGGCAATGGGCAAGTTATTGGAAGAATCAGGGGTATCAGAAGTAGCAGAAGTATCAGGCATGGTGTCTGGTTCAGGGGCAGGGAGAACGAGCTCCGGATCAAATGCGCGGAAGTGGGCATTGGCGGGGCATAAACATGATCAACTACATTATTGTCCTTGGGACATCTCCGATAAACATGATGGAGAGGTGGTTGAGCAAGTGGTGGAACAGATGTTTGCACTGGTGGCACATGAACCTCATACACTAAAATGTCATCAAGACCTTCTGCGATGTTAGTGGATTGTTGTGGGATAGAGGTAGGAAAAAACGGAGTAGACTGATGGAAGGTGACATTTGTAGAGACAAGATAACGACAGAGTGGGAGAATAGCATTGATAACTCTTCTAAGCCGTAGAATACCCAAGAAAGACACACTTGAGAGATTTGGGATCAAGTTTTGTAACAGTGGGACGAACATCTCAAATGAGACAAACACAACTAAAGATTTTTGGATCAATAGGGAACAAAGGGTTGGAAGGAAACAAAGTTGCATATGGAGTGTCACTACTGAGAACAAGAGAGGGCATACGATTAATAAGAAAGCACGCAGTGGACACGGCATCAGCCCAGAAAGATTTAGGGACTTGCATTTGAAACATTTAGAGCCCAGGCGACTTCTAATAAGTGCCGGTTTTTTTGTTCTACAACACCATTTTGAGTCGGTGTATCTGCAAATGAGGACTGATGAATCATGTCATGTTGTAGCATATAGTTTTGAGATGGAGCAGAAAAATATTCTTTAGCATTGTCACTTCTCAAGGTTTTCACAGATACACCAAACTGAGTTTTGATTTCAGCACAAAAATTGCAAAAGTGAGAGAACTTCTCAGAGTGATTTTTCATTAATTAAAGCCAAGTGGTTCGAGAAAAGTCATCAACAAAAGTAACAAAATGCTTAAAGCCAAGCTGGGACTTGACATGACGTGGACCCCAAACATCAGAATGAACTAAATCAAAGGGAGATGCAGCCTGTTTATGGACTCAAGGTGCCAAATGAACACGATGGGGTTTAGCAAACTAACACAACTCGCATTCCAAAGAGGACAAATGATAGAATTGAGGATACATCCTTTTCAAAGAGGACGAACACACATGACTTAAACGACAATAAACATCGAGAAGGGATGAACCACCAATGCAAGCAACCGAACGCAGCACCCGATCATCAAGGACGTAATGGCCGCCAGATTCATAGCCCTTACCAATAACTTGCTTCGTCGTGAGATCCTGAATCAAACAATCGTGAGGGAATGGAGTGATAAAACAGTATAATTGTTGAGTAAGCTTGCTGGGAGACAGAAGGTTAAAGGCAAGGTCAGGGACATTAAGGATAGAGGATAGGGAAATAAACGGAGTAGGTTGAACAATTCCAGATCCAAGAACACGAGAAGCAGAACCATTTGCAATGGTTATACTAGAGGGATTAGCATAAGGCACGTACGAGGAGAACAAATGATGATTACCTATCATATGGTCAGTAGTACTAGAATCTATAATCCATTTAGAGGAAGCGGAGACAAGACACGTTTCAGCATTACTTGTTGCTATAGGGCCACTAACAGACCTGGGGGCGTACTTCTGCAGCGCACGATACTCCGCAATAGAAATCGAAATCGTGTCATCACCACAACGATCATCCACAAAATACCTCAAAAGATGTAGAGAGCCAAACACGATATAGAACGCCAAAAAACTTCCCAAAACGTCCAACCAAGGACAACTAGCCAATGAGTATTCAAACCACAATAACTCCATTGAGAATTCTAGTAGCCACACCAAGGATTCAAATATCGAAAACAAACCGAGAAGCACCGAGTGAGCCATTAGGTGACAACAAGTACTGATAGATATCGCCTGACTTATCAAAGGCGTAAAAATTAGTATTAACTAATTTTTATTGAATTATTTAATTCTTGAATTATTTGCATTTTGCATTTGAAAGTTTGTTTTAAATTTGAATTTTGAATTTGAAAGCTTGTTAGCAAATAAACGGGATCACAAACCTCTTGTGAACCGTAAGAGTCTGTTTTACATTTGAATTCCTTAATTCTTAGGCAGAGTCTGTTATTTCAATTGTAATACTTTTTCCTATAAATATCTTAGTCATTTTCAATACTAGGATATGAGTGAATAAACAATATTTCTTATATGTGGAGATTCTCCTGGGCTTCTAACTCTTTGTCAGTGAGATTCTTATTGAGAGAGAGGTGAGAAGAGTGTTCCTATAATTAAATACCTGAGAGTTATCATTTGGTATCAGAGCCATCGTTCTGATCACAATGGTAAACACACGTTCTTCCGGCGCAAGTGAATCGGAAGGCAACCCTTCATCAGCCGAGCAATTGGCTGCCATCGCTGAAAAGCTGTCAGCCCTTGACGAGTTAAAAGAAAAGATCACAGCTTTGAAGGCACAATCAATCCGTCAGAATAGAAGAAAACAGAGAGTTCCTGATGAAACAGATGAAGATTCTGATTATAACCAGGTACTTATACAAAAATTGAATTCCCGAAATTTGAAGGAGAAGACCCGCGAGGATGGATCCTTAAAGCAGAAAAATATTTTCGTTTTTACGGAACTCATGAAGATGACAAAGTTGATGTGGCATCGATGTATTTGGAGGGCGACGCTTTGGATTTATTTTCCTGGGTAAGTTCTCAACGCTCTGTGCTTTATTGGGATGATTTTGTGAAGATACTACAAGAGCATTATGGACCACCCGAATATCAGAATCCTGATGAGTATTTCTGTAGTATTAAGCAAACTGGTACTGTACATGAATATAAGCAGGAATGGGCAAGACGTGTGGCACGAGTTACTAACTGGCCTGATCATTGCTTACTTGGAGTATTTTTGAATGGACCTTGAGGAAGAATTGAAGGCTGACGTTCGCATCCACAAACCCCGGGCAGTGTTTCGAGCTACCAGCCTAGCCCTAGAATATGAAGGAAAATTTACACCCATGTGTGGACCCAAACCCAACTATACACAAGTCCAAAATCGACCCAGCCCATATTCAACCTACCCAAGTCACAACCCGACCCGACCCGACCTGCCTTGTCTCATACTCCCAATTCCATAATCCGCGACACCCGACCCGGTTTGTCCCAAACACCAAGCCTCACCAAATCCGCTCCTTCCGTCGCGTCTTCGTCCAATAGTTCAGCCACAACTAGAAACTACACGATTGACTCCGAACGCCAGCGCCGACGAGACAAAGGTCTCTGCTATCGCTGTGGTGATCCGTTCCGGCCTGGACACCGTTGCTCAGGGTCATTCTCGTTGTTCGAAATCGACGAAAATGGCGAACCAATCACAGAGTCACTCGGAACCGTCGCCGAAGTTGAACCGGAAGCACCCGAAGAGGCTGAGGTTTCCTTTAATGCCATTCTCGGCCACCATGAAACTCAGTGGCACCATTAGTTCTCGGGACGTGCTCTTACTGGTTGACAGCGGCTCAACGCATAACTTCATCTCCGACGCTCTAGTAAGAGAGATTGGGTTATCTACATGTTCGGTGCCTACCTTTAGGGTTCAGATTGGAGACGGCTCGTCAATCAGATGCAACCAGATTTGTAAAGATGTTGAAGTCCGATTACCCGGCTTGACGATTAAGCAGGATTTCTATCCCTTCTCGTTAGCCAGTACCGACTTAGTCCTTGGCATCAAATGGCTTGCCTCACTCAATACCATTCAAGCAAATTGGAACGAGATGTTCCTCATCTTCTGGGTTGACGATAAGCGTTACAAACTCCAGGGAATACCCCGACGTGAACATGGTGCAGAATTGAAATCTATGATGTTCTTTGATTTAAAATTGGGTTCTAGTCATACGGGACCATTAGACTTAGATGACCTTCTCACTGAATTTTTCCCGATTTTTGATGAACTTGTATCTTTACCACCTACCAAAGACCATACCCATGCCATAACCTTGCTTCCAAATGCCACACCACCTAACATACGGCCTTATAGGTACCCTTACTTCCAAAAAAATGAAATTGAGCGCCAGGTAGAAGAACTCCTCAAAAAGGGATTCATTCGGCCTAGCTCAAGCCCGTTTGCTAGCCCTGTGTTATTGGTGAAAAAGAAAGATGACTCGTGGCGAATGTGTGTGGATTACCGGGCTCTCAACAAAATTACAGTTCCCGACAAATACCCCATCCCCAACATTGATGAGCTCCTAGATGAGTTGCATGGTGCAGCCTATTTCTCAAAAATTGATCTCCGTTCTGGGTACCACCAGATTCGAGTAGTAACTGAAGACATCCCCAAAACAGTGTTTCGGACTCATAGTAGTCATTATGAATATATTGTAATGCCATTTGGCCTTACGAATGCTCCGGCCACATTTCAAGCCGCTATGAATGATCTCTTTAGGCCATACTTGAGGAAATTTGTGTTTGTCTTCTTCAATGATATCCTGGTGTATAGCTCGTCACCTCAGCAGCATGAATTCCACTTACGCACAGTATTTCAAACCCTGCAGCAACATTCCTATTTTGCCAACTTCAAGAAATGTGAATTTGGGAGGTCTCGATTGTCCTTCCTTGGTCACAGGATTTCAGCCCAGGGAGTAGAAACTGATTTTGAGAAGATTGAGGCTGTGAGAGACTGGCCAGTACCTTCTAATGTAACTGTGCTACGTGGTTTCTTGGGACTCACCGGCTATTATCGGCGTTTTGAGAGAAATTACGGTATGATTGCTAGGCCTCTAACTGAGCTTACAAAAAAGAATGCTTTTAAGTGGTCTTCCGTTGCCCAGAAGGCATTTGAAAGGCTTAAGATAGCATTAATTTCTGCACCTGTTCTCAAGCTACCAGATTTCAATTCTGAATTTATTGTTGAATGTAATGCTTCTATGGAGGGCATTGGAGCTATATTACTACAGCAGGAACATCCAGTGGCTTTCTACAGCAAGGGATTTTCCTTTTCCAGCAGATACAAATCTGCATATGACAGGGAATTGTTAGCGGTAGTATTAGCACTCCAAAAATGGCGTCACTATCTCTTAGGGCGACATTTTCTAGTGAGAACCGACCACCACAGCCTCAAACACCTCTTTGACCAGCGAGTTCTCACAAATAAACGGCAATGTTTGGTACTTAAACTTCTGCCATTTGACTTCAGCATTATATACAAAGCCGGTCGAGACAATTTGGGAGCTGATGCACTATCTAGAAGGCCTCAACATGCAGATTTTTTTCATTTGGTTATGCAACTACCACTGGATTTTCTGGGATTTGAGGAAGCACTGCTACTTGATAAGTTTACAGCGCCTATTATTGCCGCCATCACCGCAGATCCTGATTCTAAACCAGGGTACTTGTTTGCAAATCAGAAACTATATTACCAGGGGCGCTTGGTTATACCTGAATGCTCTTCCTTACGAGCCAAGCTTATTGAGGAGTCTCATTTGACACCTTCCGGAGGACATGGTGGGTATTTGAAAACATTGAAACGACTCTCAGGTACTTTTTTTTGGCCCCACATGAAATCTGATGTGAAAATTTTTATCCAACAATGCCATATTTGTCAAACGAATAAGTATGAAACTTTATCCCCTGCTGGTTTATTGCAACCCATACCTGCTCCTGAACAAATATGGGAAGACATTTCACTTGATTTTATTGTTGGGTTACCAAAATCAGGAAATTATGACACCATCTTGGTTGTAGTGGACAAATTAAGCAAGTATTGTCATTTTATTCCACTATGTCACCCATACACTACTAGATCAGTAGCTACGCGTTTCTGTGAAGAAATTGTGAGGTTGCATGGTATGCCTAGATCCATTATTTCAGACAGGGACCCTCTTTTCTTAAGTGCATTTTGGCAAGAATTGTTTAAGTTAAGCCAAACTCGTTTGAGGATGAGCACTTCATATCATCCACAAATGGATGGTCAAACAGAAGTTGTTAATCGCTCTTTGGAAGCTTATTTAAGGTGTTTTGCTCATGAACAACCACGTACTTGGAGTAAATTTTTATGTTGGGCAGAATATTCTTTTAATACTAGTTTTCATACATCAACCAACACCACTCCTTTCAAGGTTGTGTATGGAAGAGACCCTCCTCTCCTTCATCCATTTGTTAAGGGTGAAACCCACATTGCAGCACTTGCGGAAGAATTAGAAACAAGAGATGACATGCTCCAACTTTTAAAGGACAATCTTAAGAAGACTCAGGATCGAATAAAGACTTGTGCCGACCAGCATCGCCGGGAAATTACCTATGATATAAGGGATGCGGTCTTCTTACATATCCAACCATTCCGTCAACACTCACTTGCAAGGCGAAAGTACAACAAACTTTCTCCCCGGTTCTTTGGTCCTTACATTGTTAAACGGAGGGTTGGTTCTGTTGCTTATGAACTGGATTTACCTCCTACTGCAAGAATCCATCCCGTATTCCATGTTTCCCAATTAAGACCAGCATATGGGGTGCAACCCTCCGATCCTCTGGCTGAATTGCCCATTACAGCAGATTTCGAATTGCTATTAGAACCTGAACAAGTGTTAGCTCATCGTTGGAAGGGACCTTGTTTAGAACTCCTTATCCAATGGAAAGCTCGACCACAAGAAGAGGCAAGCTGGGAAGACTATGACCTCCTACTACAACAATATCCAGACTTCCACCTTGAGGACAAGGTGGCTTTCAAAGGGGGGAGTGATGATAGATATCACCTGACTTATCAAAGGCGTAAAAATTAGTATTAACTAATTTTTATTGAATTATTTAATTCTTGAATTATTTGCATTTTGCATTTGAAAGTTTGTTTTAAATTTGAATTTTGAATTTGAAAGTTTGTTAGCAAATAAACGGGATCACAAACCTCTTGTGAACCGTAAGAGTCTGTTTTACATTTGAATTCCCTAATTCTTAGGCAGAGTCTGTTATTTCAATTGTAATACTTTTTCCTATAAATATCTTAGTCATTTTCAATACTAGGATATGAGTGAATAAACAATATTTCTTATATGTGGAGATTCTCCTGGGCTTCTAACTCTTTGTCAATGAGATTCTTATTGAGAGAGAGGTGAGAAGAGAGTGTTCCTATAATTAAATACCTGAGAGTTATCAAGTACCCAGAAGGATAACAACAACTCAAGATCACACCAGTGACCAACCAAATGACACCAAGACAGCAATAAAGGTGCCAAGTAGAAGGAAAATGCCAATAGAGCTCACACAGTTTACTAACCGAAGGTAAGTTCGCAAAGTGAAAGACAACACCCCAATCCAATCTTGCCTTAGAACACACCAAAGAGGTACAATAGCCAATAACCAAACGATCTCATCAGGGACCAAACAACAAATAAAGTCGGTAGCACCGAGAAGAAGCCAAAAAAATACCCGCAAAACTCAAACAATCAGCAAGAGAGCTCAAAGCAAACTTACAATAATCTGAAATTGCAAACTAAAGAAGATATATCCCAAACGAGGCTTCAATATCCTCCAAAACACAACAGCAAACATCACACTAGTGACCAAATAGAGTTTTCTCACAACCAGAAGCAAGAATCGAACAAGCCAGAGACGTATAAGAAGAACCCGAATGATAAACGTAAGAGTAAGACACGAAAACATCTGGGAACTGCCGGAAATAGGGAGTCGATGCCGGAACACACTATCGCCGCCGAAAAGGAGGATTCACGGGCCTCCATGCACTGCCAGCTCCTGCTGTCTACTTGAACAGTAGCGGCGGTGAAGATTGGAGCCCAAACGGAAACCCTAGAAGCCCTAGGGCTTTGATATCATGTAGACAAACATAATCTAAATCACACATTTATTCATATATATAAGAGAGGTATTCATACACAAGAAAGAGGCCTTGGACTTAATGAGCCCATTATGATAATTGATAACCCTAATCCCTAATATTAATTACATTAATATTTCCTAACAGTCTTAACATCACACCATACTCTACAAACCTAGTGCCTCCACAAGCAAGCCACCTAACCACATGATTGCAACTAGGTTTTAGTAGAAGTCTTCAATACTGATTATTGGTAACTTTTGGGAGAACTAAACCCAAAAAGCTATTTCATGAGGACAGAAAGCTTAAGGCCCTTGTGAGCCCCACATTAGAATCCCATACTTGTGATGTGGAACTCAGGCTCTATATCTTGCAATCAGCTCCAGGAAAAGTGATATAAGGCATAATTATTTCAAATGTGAAGGAAAGGACAATGTGCGAAACCTAATTGGATGGGTTGCATGAAATAATGCATAACTTTAAGTTAGTCCCTCAACATGGAACAAATTATCTACTAAAGGTTGAGAGGTTTAATGTACATTCTTTTTTCTATACAAGGAAAAAAATGTGGGAATTGGGGAAAATTCTCCCATCGAAATTTTATTGGTGAGAAAGACCTGATAAATTTTTATACACAAAAAATTCTGGTACTCTCTAAATTTTATACACACAAAGTATTGGCACTTTGATTTAGTTTCTTCTCACTTATAAAATTTTCAATGGGGGCTTTTCCCCAAGAAAAGTTGTATGATTATTATCATTCCTATTTATCATCAAGGGTAGTGAAAAATAATTTGATGGAAACCAAGATAATATAGGCAATTCTATGAGGTAGAAAATAGGTTTGTTCTCCTACATCAATAGCTACCTTCTGGAGGAGGTTGCATCACTTCATTTGGGTGCTTAGTAATTGGTACTGAAGTGAGAAATTGGTAGCTCCAGTAGTGGTTATTTGCTAAGTTCGCCAAGTGAAGTTCATGTAGTTGTCAAGGCTTTGGCTCTCCAAGGGCAGCTAATTGATAGAATACCAAAATAATATGGGTTGTCTATACTTAGCAGTATAGGACTGCTCTATGTACTGCTTAAATGAATTGGCTATTTCATCTCAATAGTTAATTTTCAAGGAGGGTTCCCCCACTTGCTTAGGTGTCTATCAATATTCTAGAAATATGAACTGAAAGTAAAGGTGTTGATGCTTTTAAGTGTGAGTTTATCACTGTTTTCCTCCTAAGGAGTGTAAGGCTGTAACCCCAACAGGAGAAATTGACTTCTCTTGTTTGTTTCTCTAGGAGATTGTATGTGGATTTACACTATTAATTTTTTTTTTTTAATTTATACTCCCCCCTTTATCTCCTGTACTTGTGCTTCTGTTATGATTGTCATTATCCTAATTATGTGCCAAAAACCTAGGGATTTAGTGGCACGTTTGCTGGTTCAGTCCCTTGTTAATTTCATGCACAATGGACCAAGTTGATTTAAGGAAGGATTTTGACAGGTTCAAGCTCATGCTTGGTTATTTGCAATTGGACAACCAACTCCCTCTAACAGTAATGCCTGTCCTCTTGGCGCCAGAGCAGGCCCCTGATGTGCAACACCCAGTATTCAAGATGACAATTACAATGCAGAATGGGAGTAGAGACGGAGTTCAAGTTTATCCATATGTGTACATACGGGTATATTTATTAGAATTTGATGTTTATGCAATCTGTGCGGTATCCTATTATGCCGCTGGCAGCATTTAAATTTAAAACTATTTGAATATCATGAGCATTGATTCAAACTATAGGTAACAGAGAGGTGCTGGCGGCTTGATATTCATGAGCCTATTATCTGGGCTATTATGGATTTCTACGGCAATCTACAGTTAGACCGTTTCCCAAAAAGTTCTAGTGTGACAGAAGTTGATCCAGAGATGCGTTTTGAGTAAGACTTGTTTTCTTTCATTCTTGTAAATGGGATTTTAACTAATATATTGAAAGATTATTCTACCATGCAATAGTGCGACTTTCCTGGGCTCCATTCCCCTTTTTATTCTATCATCATTATTTTTTTTTTACTCTTTTTACTTTTTTATTATTTGAATTTTCCATTGAAAAGGCAGAAAAAAATTTCCCTTTTTTTTTTGTTTTTCGACACAATATATGGTAAAATGATCTAGCTAGTTTTTTAATCTGTCACTTTTTCTGCAGTCTAATAGATGTGTCAGAAATACGGCTGAAGTTATCGCTGGAGACAGCTCCTGGACAGAGACCTCATGGGGTCCTTGGTATATGGAGTCCTGTTCTCTCAGCAGTTGGAAATGCCTTCAAGATTCAGGTAACTGATCTAATCTCATTTTTAATAAACCTATTTCTGCTACAACCCCCCCCCCCCAACAAACAAACCATCAAAAAAAAAAAACAGAAGGAAAGGCACATAGTATATTCTCATTCTCTTTCATTTCCTTGACAACGCTGAATTGTGACTATCATTCCTTTGCAAGATCAAGTTCTAAGTTGTATTTTACACACCTAAAGATAGACGAACACGTTTATTTCCCTTATTTTTGTCAATTTTACATAATAATTTTGGATCTTTGGTGGAAGTGAGGTTGGAGTGATGTGGCCCTAAGGAACTGGGACCAGTGTCTAACTTAGTCTTTTGACATCTCAATAGGAGGCAAGTTATAAATGATTCAGAGGTCAAAATTGGAGATCAAATCATACTACAAGTGACTAAGTTCAGCTATCTAGGATCGGTAATAAAGAATGATGGTGAAATTGATGAGAATGTTATGTTTGGAATACAAGCCAGGTGGTTAAAATGGAGAAAGGCAACATGAGTTATTTGCGACCAAAACGTGCCGAACAAACTGAAAAGAAAGTTTGTCGTATTGTTATAAGTTAAGCGACACTACATGATGGTAAATGTTGGCCATTAAAGGGTCACCTAGAACAAAACATTAGGGTAACAAAGATGAGGAAAAAAGGTAAGATTCAAAATAACCATATATGAGGAAAAATTAGAGTAGCGTTTGTTGAGGATAAATTGTTAGAAAGTTGTTTAAAGTGGTTTGAACATGTACAAAAAAAGTCAAAGGAGGTGCAGGTGAGAGGAGTGTTGAACAAATGTTATCAAGTCTTTTGAAGAGAGATAGAGGAAGACCAAAAAAAACACTTTCAAAGAAGTCACCGAACAAAATCTTTCAGTTATGGTATATTTAAAGAGTGGTTTGTTGATAGGGCATATTGGCGTAGTGTAACCTATGTCACTGACTTCACCTAATGAGATAAGGTTTGTTGTTGCATCTCAATATGAATTATCGAACCTTCCTAACTCCTTATTCTAGTTTATGCAAATGGGCTTACTTCTCATTGCTGTTAAGTACATTAGTTCCATCTCAGTTTTAGAATTTTCTTGCCCCTCTCCCAAAGTATAAACTGTTAAATTACAATCCTGTAGTTGCATCTGCAACTTTCTCCTAAACCAGAATAATAAGATGTGTTTGCACATGATGTCATATTGGTCAGTCAAATGTTGAGTTATTTTGAGAGGATTACCTCATGTCTGTATGACGATTTGTCTTTTCTTTCTATGCTTGTTCTTTACCTAGTCTAAGGAGGATTTCTTATCCTTCATTCTTGTACCTTTCTTCTCTTCCTTTTTTCTGTTTAAATTGGGATCATGTTCCTACAACAACGCTAACTATGCGGCAACATGTTTAGGTGCACCTGAGGACGGTGATGCACAGAGACAGATTCATGAGGAAAAGTTCTATCATTCCTGCCATTGGAAGCCGTATTTGGAGAGATTTGATTCATAATCCTTTGCATTTAATATTTTCTGTAGATGTACTAGGTATGACAAGCTCAACGCTGGCTTCTCTTAGCAGAGGGTTTGCCGAGCTTTCAACAGATGGACAATTTCTGCAATTACGTGCAAAGCAGGTATGCATGTTTGTTCGTATTAATTTTGTGCTGTTATGTAAACTAGGAGAGATGACTTGAACTCTGTAACAGGGAAGATCAAGGAGAATCACTGGTGTAGGGGATGGGATCATTCAGGGAACAGAAGCTCTTGCCCAAGGTGTTGCTTTTGGAGTTTCTGGCGTAGTGAGGAAGCCTGTAGAGAGTGCTAGAGAGAATGGTCTTCTTGGATTGGCTCATGGACTTGGACGTGCCTTTTTAGGTTTTATTGTGCAACCAGTAAGTGGTGCACTCGATTTTTTCTCATTTACTGTTGATGGAATTGGAGCAAGTTGTTCCAAATGTTTAGAGATTTTCCACAACAAGGCCACCTTCCAGAGAATCAGAAACCCACGGGCTATACATGCTGATGGGGTACTTAGAGAATATTGTGAGAGAGAGGCTATTGGACAGGTAAGTTAGTTTCTTTTCAATGAGCATTCAGTTCCATCCAAAAATTTCGTCTATTAACTGTAAAAGTGAAATACTGAAATACAAAGAATAGGGAATATTAATTCCATGGCACAGTGAAAATCATTAAGTAGAGGAAGCTATTTCCATCTGCTCTTGCTAACAGGAAGCTATTCACTTTGAACCTTTGAAGAAGTTATGTTTGTCACTTTGTTGTGTTTAAAGAGTCGAGCATCTGATAGATGTGCTTGCCTTAAATTTCTGCCATAATCTTTAATTTCATTTATGATATCTATTCTTTGAACGCAGCTTATTATTTATTTCCTATTTTCTTCAAATGGAAGTTCTTTGGGCTTGAAGTTTTGACAGAGCATGAGCCCATTGTACCATTGCCCACTACCATGTTTAGAACCGCGTCGACTCAAAAGCTTAAGTTGTTAACTTGAGGCTAATTTATAGTTTTTATTGTAATCTCATGTTTGTTGTGTCCCAGATGGTGCTTTACCTGGGAGAGGCTAGTCGGCATTTTGGCTGCACTGAGATTTTCAAGGAGCGCTCAAAATTTGCTCTGTCTGATTATTATGAAGAGCATTTTAATGTGCCTTACCAGAGAATTGTTTTAGTTACCAATAAACGAGTCATGCTGCTGCAGGTTTGTGGCGGAACTTAGTCATAAGATTTATCTGTCTCATCTTGAGAATATCTTGATTTATTGCTTTCCTTCTTACTAATGCCTAGTATATGTTGATTTATTGTGGGCAAAAAAAGTATATCTTGATTTATTGCTTTGCTTCTTACTAGTGCCTGGCTCCGGACAAGATGGATAGAAAACCTTGTAAAATAATGTGGGATGTGCCTTGGGGTGAGCTGATGGCACTGGAGTTGGCAAAGGCGGGCAGCAACCAGCCATCTCACTTGATCCTCCATCTGAAAAATTTCCGGAGATCTGAAAGTTTTGTTCAAGTCATCAAGTGTGCTACTGTAGAAGAATTTGATGGAAGAGAACCACAAGCATTGAAGATATGTTCAGTTGTGCGCCGAACATGGAAGAAATATCAGTGTGATATGAAAAGCTTGATTCTGAAAGTGAGTGGCGTTTAGATTGCTATTCATCCAGTATGTCGAACAGAATTCTGATGGAGCTGTGTGTTTCTAGGTACCTTCAAGTCAAAGACGTGTATATTTTGCATGGAGTGAAGCTGACGGGAGAGAACCACGCATCCCCAACAAGCCCGTTATTAGTTCAATGGAGCTCTTATCCCATGCCACTGCTCCAGAGGATAGGAGATTTATTAAGCACAGTATCACATTTTCAAAGATCTGGAGCAGTGAGCAAGAATTCAAAGGTCGATGCTCACTATGTAAAAAACAGGTGCTTCATTATCCCACTTCTACTCATTTCGGATGTTAATCATCTTTAGTATTAGATAAGTTCCTGTATGATAGAGAATGACTGATCAGGAGTGAGCTCCACCCCGTTTGTTTCTCCCCTACAAAATCATCTTCAATGTTTGAGATCTTGTTTCACTTATTTCCTGCCAAAGTTCATTGACTATACACTGGTGCATTGTTTGTTATTGTCGAATGATTTTGTGGTTTCTAGTTTGACACGTCTTTTTGTGTTCTAGATCTCACAAGACGGTGGATTTGGAATATGCAGCATCTGGAGACCAATCTGTCCTGATGGGTAATTATCAGTCTTTTTCTATATGGTTCCAATATTTTTTGCCAACCTATATGATTCCATGTTACTGCAATTTATTGCACTTTTTGCTTCCCGTGTTATTTTTAATAAACCAAGGAAAATAATCGTGTTTGTTTATCTAATGGTTGAGGGGTAAAAAATAATAAACAAATTGTATACGTCAAAATAACAGTCTTGAAATATCGTGAAGGAAGGAAAAATGGTCGGTCTAAAGTGACTCTAGTATGGTCAAACCTTAATACTACCCTCAATCATAAATATAAAATTCAGTTGATTAATTTGAAAAAATTAAAGAAGCTAAATAAATTACTTAATTATAGTATATATTATATGATCTCTCTGAAATATTTATGTGTATTATTAGATTATATATTAATTTATAAGTCAAACAAATTAGGTGGGAGAAAAATTTTATATATATATATATATATAAATACTTTAAAGTAATTCATTTAGCTTCCTTAATCTCTTCAAATTAGTCAGTCAAATATTATATTAAAGACCGGAAGTAGTAACTTTTTCTATTGAAAAGCCTAATATTGAAAATAATTGAAGATTAGGATTGAAAACATGGAAGATAAGTCTTAAGGTGACTACCGAAAAATTAAAAAAAAAAAACAACTTACAAAAAATGTTAAGGATGAGTATAAAAAATATGGAAGATGAGTACTTAAAATATAGAGTGATCAAAAACTTAACTCAAAATATTTTAAGGGCAAAAGGGCACCAAAAGTTTCTTTAATATGTTGAGTGTTACTGCTTGATGCACCTTCACAACATATTTTTTAGGAAGTTGGCAAAATTGTATTATAAAATACTTGAAGATACTGGTAAGATGTCCTGTATGAATCTATTTTCTATTGATTGAAACTGATAATTTGTTGGCAAAAAGAAAAAGAAATTGATCATCACATCACTTTTAAATGTTAGTCATCTTGAAAGTTAAAACAATTTTCCAGGTATGCGAGTATAGGAGATATTGCTCGTGTTGGCATCCATCCTCCTAATGTTGCTGCTGTTTACCGCAAGATTGATGGACTTTGTGCCCTGCCCATGGGGTACGACCTGGTAAGCTTCTAATTGACCCCGAGCTTAGGTGCCTTGTTATTTCATTTTTTTCAGGAGTAGTAGAGATCTATATCCAGGATTATTAAGAATGGAATGTCACCAAATAACTCCTATTTAGGTGTGGCGAAATTGCATAGATGACTATGTTACTCCAGTATCGATCTGGCACCCGCGCGCTCCTGATGGATTTGTTTCTCCGGGATGTGTCGCCGTTGCTGGCTATACGGAACCAGAGCCTGATCTTGTATACTGTCTTGCTGAGTCCCTCGCGGAGGAGGCCCAATTTGAAGAGCAAAAGATCTGGTCTGCACGTGACTCGTACCCATGGGCCTGTCACATGTATCAAGTCCAGAGCGACGCTTTGCATTTTGTTGCTCTCAGACAAAGCAAGGAGGAATCTGACAGGAAGCCCACTAGGATCCGTGATGACCCCCTTCGTCGCTTGCAAATACAATCTTCATAGTCTAAATTTGGATTGATAGAATTTCAATCTGCCCTGAAGAACATCACCATGTAAAAGTTCTTTGTAAAGACATTAGATAGGATACAAGATTTTGGTGGGAGTACTACGTTTAGTGGTGCTGGTAAGTGAAAAAAGGGCCCATCGGTGATTACCGGTTGCAATCCTTATTGATCAAGCCTCATTAGTTGTGAGGACATCGCTTTTGTTTTTAATTCTTGTGATTATATTTCATTTTTTTTATTTGTAATTGATTTGGTTATTTACATTATTGTCCATAATGTCTTCGTTAAATCATATTGGACAATTTTCATAAAAATTAACGAACTTTTATACTTCAACTTTAGTATGAGTTATTTATCACTCTAGTAGAGTAGTTTTAACGCTGCCTTGAACACTTTTAGGGTAGACAATTGGAATTGCAGAGAATTCACTCGGCTTTTTTTAAGTACATCAATCTTTACTGAAATCAAAGAAATTTTCAAACAAAAAATTATGACCCAGTTGCATTGTTAAAGTTATACATCATCTCTATCGAAGCCTTGCTCTCCTTCCTACTCGCACCTCACTTTGTCTGCTTTTCCCCCACGAGATTATACTCTTCAATCTGACCTTAGTCTCCCTGCTTTTTGGTGGCTCTTAGACGCCTGTTGGCGTATGGGTCTCTCCAACTACAAATTGTCAAAAAGGTCAAGTGTTTTTTTTTTTTTTTGGCCATAAAGTTCAAATGTTGCTTTCATACCATAGATTTTTATTATCATTCTTGTTTATGGGTTTCACTCTCAAAAGGCCCTACTTTCCTCTCTGTAATTTTACAGTTGTCAAAATTTTCCCATTCATGGAGGGGGGTTTATTGACAATTTTAAGCTGAATTAGAATTTTCTCGAAATGAAGTTGAAAGTTATTGAAACCTAACTGTTTGCAGACAAATGATGAGTCAGAATATATAGCTGATGAGAAACATGACAATATCCATCCAGATTCCATTACGAAAGGTCAGCGTTAAAGTCCATTTTATAATCTTCCCTTGTCCTTTTGTTTCTTATACAAATCCATACATACAACATCTAACGGCTCATATGCGTTCCCCATGCTGACGTATCCTAACTGACGCCATGCGATTGCCCCACTTACATCCATCTCTTGCCGACGCCTTTCACGCGTCTTATCCTAATATCCTCCTTGTGAGTTTCCGGAACTGCCCCGCGATTGCGACCCCGAACTCCCAAGTGCATTGCTTTTGTGCATGTTTGTAAATATTTTTTTTTTTTATATAAGTGCTTGTCGAGATAAAAGTGAATCTTGATATATGAATATTTATTATCTAAAAATAAGTTATTCCAAACGAGTACTATCTCATACCTCATTTTGTCTTTCTAAATATTCTATAATGCTTTTGTTTTTTTTTTTCTTTAAGATTCATTCATATTCCGCATGCGTCATTACTCATTACATGACAAAAGAGGAGCAACGGGCATATATATATATATATATATATATAAATGGAACTATTGAATTTTGATCACCTGTTTTTTTGAAACGTTGTTTTTATGATAGATGAGATACACACATGATTAGGATTAGATTAGGTGTGACTGCAAGTTGGCGAAAAAAAGTTTGACTACAAATAAAAAAGTGTATATCTTTAGGATAATTTATAAAAATTAAAACTTGCGTTTACTGTACATTAAAGCGTTGTTTGTATGGGGGAATGGTCCTCCATGTCCTATGTCCTATGCACCCATGTTGATACGAGGGGTTTAGAGGGGAGGAAAATTTTATTGAGTCAAATTTTAAATTTTTTTAAAAAAATTAGATTAAAAAATTTTAATTAATTTTTCTTATTTATTTATCTTACATTTTTTTTATTTTTAAAGTTTTGCAGCATGATTTTTGCTTTTTCAAAAGATGTAACCAGGTATGCCATTAAATTGGATGTAAAAATAATTAGAGTGGTTTCATAAGGGCATCATGTGGTGGTCAATCTATTTCCATGTTCATTGTTTGAGGGTAGCATTGAGTTAGATATATTGGTTGGGCTTACTTAGAACCAAACATGTTGACCCTTACACGTATCAAAAAGTCCTTTATGGCTGGCAAAAAATAAAATCAAAAAGTCCTCTATGTTTTCAGTCCACTTTTTTTTTTTATGGTTTATGCAATGGACCATTTTTGGCCTTCGGTGCACCCAC
The DNA here is from genome assembly GCA_963210345.1 of Inga oerstediana. NCBI lineage: Eukaryota > Viridiplantae > Streptophyta > Magnoliopsida > Fabales > Fabaceae > Inga > Inga oerstediana. The sequence goes on from OY723409.1 coordinate 60,288,360, forward strand.
CTTCCAGATATCCGGCGTTAACCTGAAGGCCAACGCCGGATTTACCGACATGGGCCCCCCGACAACCGACTAGTCCTGGCGCCCCCAATCTGCTAGGCCCGACAGGAATTCACCTCTTTGAGGCGCCCCAGGGGAGAGAGCTCCCAATGGAAATTCTTTACACCTTCCGTTTCCTAGGATCGAACCCAGGAATGGATTGGTGTGGCGCAGATGATGTTTTCAGTCCACTTGGCTCCTTACTTGAGGGCGCAGTTTAGCATGATGTTCTTACCATGTTAAAATCTTTTATTATGGTTTCTATTGTGATGAGTAGGTCTGTTTTCTCTCTTAGTATAGGTTATTATCTATGCACTAACTCTCTATTATAATCATTTTATCTCATTAATATTTGTCTTTTTTCAAAAAAAAAACATATACCACTCAAAACAAAACTGTTTTGAGTTTTTCATATTTTGTGTTGGTATTGATTTTCTCCATGCTAACCCGCAATTCAAAATAATAATTGGGTTACATTTTTAATACTATCCCACTCTGTTTCTTTTCTTTTCTTTTTTTTAAAAAGGTATCAACCCATTTCAATTTTATTGATCAACTATACAATAACGCGAGAATGCAATTCCCACAAATGTTTATACAAGATATCAAGAATATCTTAGTCTTTAGACAAGATATTAACAATACATTGGGTGTCACAGACTGGACAAACCATCACCACACTCCAAGCTAGAACTAGCTAATCAATCCTATTAATAAATTATAATAAATTCTAATTACACATTTTTTAAGAGGCTATGAATGCTCAAATCCACTCTAATAAGATTATATGGGTTTAATAGGTATATTTTTATCCTATTGATAAATTAGAATAAATTACAATTCCACATTACTCAATCCTATAATCCAATTAAGATCTCTTTTCCAAGAATAATCAAAATTCTCCAAATTCTTACTTAATAATGATCAAGCAATAAGTAGACAAAATTCAACCAAGATCAAATAATTAAAATTAACATTAAAACATAAATAATAAGTGAAAACAAAATATAATCCATCTACGAGTTCATAAGTTTCCTTATGCTGTAAAACAAACTAAACAAACATCACTATTACCAAGATCATCTCAGCAACAAGTTCAGACTCCAAATTCAAACGGAAAAGGAAAGAGAGAAACAAAGAACAGAACACTGCTCCTGGACTTTGTGGGACTGCTTCATCATCTCCACTCTCAATAGGATTCTGGTTCAGATTACTTGTAAAAAAGAAGAATAAAATGATGATAAGCAATGCTCGAACTAGAGGTGGTAATATGGGTTAGGACCGTGGTCCGAGCCCGCCCAACCCGACAAAATGGGCGGGTTGGGTTCTACAAAACTGGGACCATATTGATGCGGGTCTTTTTGGCCCGAACCCATATGGTCCCAACCCGTCACGGGTTGGACCATCGGGTTGACGGGTTGGCCCATTTTTATTTTTATTTTTATTTTTATTTTTATTTTTTTATTTTTTAAGGGGAGAAGGAACTCAGGAAGAGGCAGAGCCATGATACAATCATACATATTATAACCCATAATCCAAGTCTCCAAAGTTCAAAACGTAAGTCCAATTCTCCAAACTTCCAAAGCCCATTTGTCAATCCTTTCCTTACTCTCCTGCAGTCCTGTGTAGTGCCCTAGTGTGTATCCTCTCAGGCTCTCAGCTCACTGCTCAGTGCTCAGCGTGGTGGTGCGATTTATGGACTGCAATAACCGCAGAAGGATATATTTGTTTGACTGCTCATTTTGTTGATGACAAATGGAACCTTAATAGCAAAATACTTGCATTCACACACATGGAACCTCCACACTCTGGAGTTGAATTGGCTAAAAAGGTGTATGATTTAATGGTTGATTGGGGGATTGAAAAGAAAGTGTTTTCTATTACTTTGGATAATGCTTCAGCAAATGATAGTATGCAAAAGATATTGAAAGATAGGTTGAATTTGAGTAAAGGTTTGGTATGTAATGGTGAGTTTTTTCATGTGAGATGTTGTGCCCATATCTTGAATCTCATAGTTCAGGAGGGGTTGAAGGTAACAAGTGAAGCTGTGCAAAAGATTCGGGATAGCATTAGATATGTAAGGGCATCAGAGGCAAGGGCTATCAATTTCAAGAAATGTGTGGAACAAGTTGGCATTACAACTTCTATGGGTTTGAGGTTGGATGTTGCAACTAGATGGAATTCAACACATACAATGTTAGAAAGTGCAATTACATATCGAGATGCTTTTGCTACTTTAGCTTTTCATGACGGATTTACCTGGGCAAAAGCAAAGTGATCGAGTTCAAGATATGGCTTCACATCGTGCTTCAAATTGAAACAACCTTATTTTATTTTGTTATGTATGAACCTATGATGAATGTTTAATTTGTAATGTATTTTAATTTCGTCATGTTTAAGTGTGTAGAGAAAACAACCTTATTCAATAAGGCTTATTGTATATAAAAAAAACAATCCTAATATATTGTTTTAAAAAAATTGGAAAATAAATATGGGTTGGCCCGCCCAACCCGCTAACCCAGCGGTTATGGGTTGGGTTGGCTAAATGTCAACCCATATTGATGCGGTCCTTTTGGGACCGAACCCATATAGTCCCAACCCGTGACGGGTTGGCCCGAACCCACCGGTCCGGACCGTATTACCACCTCTAGCTCGAACCATCCTTCTCTGCCTTCACTCTCGTCTCTCATACACTTGGAGCTCTGATGAACAGTGCCCTAAGTGTATGAGAGAAACAGACTTAAATATTTCTTTTTTCTTTTTTCTGCCAACCAGACTTAAATATTTCTTTTGATTAGGCGCAACCACGAACTCAAAATCTTGTTATGTGATTTTTCATTAATCCATACCTATCGGAGTTTTTGTATAGCAAGAGCGGAACCACCTTCAACTATGATTTTAGTAATCCCAATTTCTAAACTAACCTGAAGCCATAAATAGCTCTCCATAATTTAGCATCCAATGCTTTGCACAGACCTAATTCCCTCTCAAATCCGCGCACCCAGCTTCCGTCCCAGTATCACCCCCCAATTCAGCTGGCGAAAAAATTTTGGTTCTAAATATAAGTGTAGAAATGTTACTTGCTCCTTAATGATTTTTTCCCCAATTTTACCCCTATCGAACAAAAAAAGATGTGAGAGGAAATGTATAGCATCATTTTTTTTCAACACATCATTAAAAAGGTAAATTTAAAAAAATCAATCAATTTAAGGCATACTCCCTCCGGTCCTTAATATGATACATATTTAATTAATTTAATTAGATTAAGAAAGTTGATTAAGTTAGTTAATATGACATGTATTTTTTAAAGTACCCTAATCATCTTTCTTAATTTCCTCATTCCTTCTCTTCGTTGATTATAGTTGAGGGAGCATCAATAGGGATAAATTAAAAAAAATTAATAAATATAAAAACTATACTTTATATCTAGGATCAAGACCAGCTCCTTAAATTTGTATTATATTAAAGACAGGAGGAATAATACATATCTTAACTTCCATTAATTAATATACTCCCTCCTATCATAATTATAAGATAAAGTTAATTTTTTTTAGAGAAATTAAGGAAGCTAATTAAATTATTTTAGAGTATTTATATTTTTATTTTTTTCTCCAAACTAATTAGCTTGACTAATAAACTAATATATAATCTAAAGATATATAACATATGATATAATTAAATAACTTATTTAGCTTCCTTAATCTCTCTAAAAAAATTAATTTTATTTTATAATTAGGACTGAATGTAGTATTAGATTTGGTCAAATTGTACTTGTAATAATTATTAGAGTGGGAGTATAATTTAATTGAAGGCGTGAGGAAGATTGACACATTAATTGTTAGCGGGCCAGGATTATTCTCTCTCCATTTTCGTTTTTATGGATCTACATGATCGTTTCTTGAAGTGCCATCGTGTGAATGAGCACTTTTAGTCAATATTAACATAATTGGACATGAGTGGCGGTGGCAAAAAAAACAGAAGGTAAAGTTGATTTTTTTTTGGACAGATTAAGGAAGTTAAATAAGTTAATTAATCATATTATATATTATGTATCCTTAGCTTATATATTAATTTATTAGTCACACTAATTAGTTTGAAGAAAAAAATAAAAATATAAACACTCTAAAATAATTTAATTAGCTTCCTTAATTTCTCTAAAAATGTCAACTTTATCTTATAATTAGGATCGGAGAGAGTATTACCCCTGGTCCTATGTATGACAAGGGGTCGAATAAAAAGTTAGTGAATAACTAAAATCATAATACGAATTAATTATATTTAACTAAAATAACAAAATATACTCACTTAGGCTAATACTTGCTCTCTACCTTATATATGCCTGTTTATGTACGTATGATATATCTGATATCTTATTAATGGGATGAATTTAAACATGGTCAAGTCTAAATATAAATAATTGTGTAAAAGATATATCCGTATTCGCATAAACTCTAACTATCATATTTTCATTAATGGGCGGTAAAATGATTTAAAATTAATTAAAACTTATATAAAATGACAAAAATAACAAGTATTTTGAAACAAAATCAAAATTAAGTAGAGATTTTTTAAATAGAGAAAATATATTTTTAAAACTAAATTAATTATAGAATGTATCATATATTATCTAGACATATATAGATTATGCGATATGTAACATGTAATCAATCAATTTTATACTACTACTATAACATGGAAGATTGATATTCAATTTGAATTTTCTAAGTTTATTATGGCTCACAACTAAATATACCAAACAATCTAAGTACTTGTTTAGAATAGTGATTGGAACATTCAAAAACAACTTTTCAATCGTGATTTAGAGTGCACGAGTTAAGTATGTGAAATGAGTTTTGTTTCAATTTATATGAATAAATAATTTTGGGGATCCCAAACGTAATTTCAAACAAGTATTTATATATAGATTGGCCTAACAGCTAATTTGAATAGGTTCACTGGTGGCCTCTCTCTCTTGTTTTTCATAGCTAAATGTGCAAAATTTCATAGTGTGTCTTTGAATAATACAATGTTTGGTGGTGGGGTGCGTATGAAAAAGGAAACACGGAAACATGATCTAAATATCAAATAATCAATCACGGCTAAAAGGCCAAAAAAAAAAATAAAAAAATCTAATAGTCACTAACTAAATGATTCACGGAATTTGATTCCCACAACTTTATTTATATCAGCGTCGTGCTGTCGCAATGTCAATTGTCACCATCGTTTAATAGGGCCCGCCTTGAACCCCTAATTCGCGGCTAATCGATAGAGGTGGTAATATGGTCTTATCTGTTGAGTTCGGGCCAACCCATCACGGGTTGGGATCATATGGGTTTGGTCCTAAAAGGACCGCATCAATATGGGTTGGCTACCATTGGGTTGGCAGGTTGGGACGGGCAACCCATATTTTTTTTTTCAATTTTTTTAACAATATACTAATATTGTTTTTTTTATATATAATAAAATTGTTTTCTCTACACACTTAAACATAACAAAATTAAAATATATTACAAATTAAATATTCATCACAGTCCATACACAACAAAATAAATATAAATTCACAAGTCATCAGTATAACTTAACAATAATAAATAATTAGTTAATATTAAATGTGTTTCAATTTGAAGCACGCTGAGGAGAGTAGGGATTGAGGAGAAATGGGCTGGACTTTGGAATTACAGTTTTGAAGATTTGGACTATTGGCTAATGGTTCTTCCTTTTCCCTCTTAGTTAAAAAAAAATATGGGTCAACCCGCCAACTCGTGACGGGTTAGGACCATATGGGTTCGGGCCAAAAAGGACCGCATCAATATGGTCCAAGTTTTATAGAACCCAAACCGTTCATTTTGTCGGGATGGGTAGGCTCGGCCCACGGTCCCAACCCATATTACCACCTCTTTTTTTTTTTTGGACAAACCCATATTATCACCTCTGGATTCCTAAAATTGAATAGGCTCCAATTTTTTGCTCTCTTCCTTCTTTTGTATACCCTAGTACCCTACTGATGTAAAGTTTTGATTTATCAATATAATTCCACCCCCACTCAAAAAATAAAATAAAATTGCAAATTAAAAAGTCTTCCAAGTGTCCGAAAGAGGGAAAAAAAAAAAAACGGTGCTGGCCACGGCGCAAACCATAAAAACCAAATTCCTTCGCGCACTCTCGTATTAATTCCCTCCTCCTCCTCCCTCTTCCTGCCATCTCCTTCTCTTTCTGAAGTTGGGAATTTCACTTTTTTTTCGCGTAGCGAGTTGTGAGCATGGCGGAATCGGTGGAGCTGCCAAGTCGGTTAGCAATCCTTCCTTTTAGGAACAAGGTCCTTTTACCAGGTGCCATCATCAGAATTCGGTGCACTTCGCCTAGCAGGTACTTGTCCCTCAGCTTCACCGTCTCTTCTTCCTTTGCATCGGCTTCATGTTTCTACTTTGTTTTGGTTTCTGCAAAATTTTGCTCGTTTTAACTCACGATTTGTAATAATTTAGCTTAAGGTCGGAAGATTGCCACTATTTCGAACAGGAGGTCAACATATGTATTTCTAGACAGCTAAACCAAGATTAATTGCTTCCTCTGTTGTAAAGTGGAAATATGAACAATAATATTTAATTTCCGTTGGCAGGTGGTAATTTAATGCTTACTTTTCAAACTTGGTAATACAAATTTACGGTATTTTAGCTGTTTTGTTCGATGATAGAATTCTGTGTCTTTTCTTCTATTTAAGTCTCCATAGTCTGGGCATGAATATTATTGAAAGTTTATTTTGCTGTCTGTAAGTAGCTCAATTCGCTTGCCTTCTATTTTCCTCGGTGTCAGATGGTAGTCGAAATATCTTAATACATTGCATTAAATACCTAAATAGTTGCTTAATTAGATTGATTTGTACTTTGTCATTTTTCTTATTATGACTGTTTTCTTGTTTAAAATTTAGTGTAAAATTAGTGGAACAAGAACTCTGGCAGCGTGAAGAGAAGGGATTGATTGGCATACTGCCTGTACGTGACGCTGCTGAAATTAAACCTGTGAGTCCTGCGATATCTCAAGGTGTAGGAACTGATTCTCTGGACCAAAACTCAAAAATTCAAGGTGGCTTGTCAGATTCTCATAAGCCTGACACTAAAAATCAAAATGATGTTGTTCATTGGCATACCAGGTATACTGCTAGCGAGCATCTTTTGCAATTTGTTTAGAATCTTAGATCGAAATACTTTACAATGTATATGTAACAAAAAAAGCATATTATCACGCATATAAAGTGTTGTCCACTGGAGACTTTCTTCCAATGGTGTCTAGATTAAGTTTGTTGGCCCTTTCTGCTGAAGTGACAAGTGCTTCATTCGTATTTTGATGATCTACCCACAGATTTTCCTAATTGGATTTCTTCCTTCTTTATATTCTCTCATACCATTTTATGAAAAAAGAGTGGATAATATCTATTTCTTCCATTCTTTAAAAAAAAATAAATAAATAAAACCTACAAATTGGGATGGATTTTAATAGATCTTTTATTACAGGGGGGTTGCGGCTCGAGCATTACATTTGTCCAGGGGAGTGGAGAAACCAAGTGGAAGAGTCACATACATAGTCGTTCTTGAAGGTCTGTGCAGATTCAGTGTTCAAGAACTTAGCACAAGAGGAACATACCATACTGCTAGGATTGCTTCCCTTGAGATGACTAAGAGTGGTAAGTCGTCTGTCTTAGTTTAGTAAGGAAACAGATTTTTAGTTCCCAAGTGTTTTTCCCTTCAAACTCATGTCTGTCCATTTTGGTGAATAATTAATTAGGACATCATAAGCTAGATGATATCATGATATGATGCAGGATGCTAATTCCTGATTTGTTCCAGCAAAGGCCTGAAATTTTTATGTAGGAATGTAATCCTTTCAATTATTGAGCGTAAAATATTCCATCTATCATCATGGCCTTTTCTCTTCTTCATTATGATGGAAAGTGGAAACTTCAGCACTTTTAGATTTAGTATTTAACATGCTAATCCCAAATCTATTTGTACAGTTGATATGATGATCAAATGTTCTAACATTTTATATGATGCAAGCATTAACTTATTGCACAGGACAATAAAGCTGGGAAAGAATGTCAGTTATATGCCATTTTTCAGTTGCATTTGTTAGATAATCTATGCCCCACTTATAGAAGAAACAGAAGTAGCTATGAGCTTTTACAAGGCCTTTAAGTAGTTTCAAGCACTTGTGCTCCTCTTCATTTTAGTCAGCATCAGTGCTATAAAGTTTTGTATTTGTTTTTTGAAAGGAATAAAGGTTTTTTAGGCATTTTCTTTGACATGGTCATGGTCAGATTCTATTTTTTTCTTCAAAGATGCTGAGTTGCTCCATTTTTCTATTATAGACATGGAGCAAGTGGAGCAAGACCCTGATTTCATTCTGTTATCACGCCAATTTAAAGCAACTGCCATGGAACTTATTTCTGTTCTGGAGCAGGTAAGAGCTCATATTTTGAATGCTACTCTGATGAACCGGGGTCAATAAAAAAAATATGGTGATGCTGATTGGTATTTGACCTTTAACTCCTAGCAAGCCGGTCCAATCTGTGAAAATTATCATTATCATCTGCATTTGCATTTGCATGAAACGTGTTTATCTGCAATTTGCACCTGGACCTTTGTCTTTATACCTTGGAAGTAGTCTAAACTCCTATTGGTTGGGTTGTCATTATGGACTTCTTACGAATAGTTGCAGGTTCATGTTATTGATACCTTGGTGTGCCAAACTTTCTTTTGATGTTGTCTCTGTAATTTCAGCTTAAGCTTTCATTTTGTGCTTGTTCTCATATATAGAAGCAAAAAACTGGAGGAAGGACAAAAGTTCTTTTGGAAACAGTTCCTGTTCACAAGTTGGCTGACATATTTGTTGCCAGCTTTGAGATAAGTTTTGAAGAACAGCTATCTATGTTGGATTCGGTTGATCCCAAAGTTAGGCTTTCAAAAGCAACTGAGTTAGTTGATAGGCACTTACAGGTAAGAAATAGAGTCAATATCTTTGTTGAAAAGAATGTTTAATGTGAGCATGGTGTTTATGATCCATCTGCAATTATGTTTTTTTTTTCCTTTTTTTTGCTGCTGACAGTCGATACGTGTAGCTGAGAAAATTACTCAGAAGGTTGAAGGACAATTGTCTAAATCACAAAAAGAATTTCTTCTGCGCCAACAGGTTAGCTTTCTCTATCATTGTTCCCTTACTGTTAACTCATTAACTCCTGTAATATGCTAAATTTATGTAATCTAGGTCTATGTCAGTAATCATGCGACAGTCTACTATTATCCACGAGATAGCAATTTCTGAATAACTTTTATTGCCTCTTGATCTCTATATTATTGTTCAGATGTAACTTTATTTATCCCGACCAGGGTTCCCTTTCTGCTAAAATGGTCATTGCTGAGCTTCCTGATATTTCTGAGAATAATGGATTGTGGGTGTACATGAATATGGCCTCTAAACCTTCAGTTATATTTAGACTGAAAATGGCTTTGTGAAGGCATACAATTGGGTATTGTGTAATTAACTGTCTTCAATCTAAAAAATAACGAAAGATTGTCTCTGCTGTTCCATATAGCAGTAATGTAGTTGTGAATGGTTATTTCTTATTTCAGTGACTTAAAGTTTTGTCTCTCTTTGCTACAGAGGAGAATTTTACTGCTTTGTCTAATTGTGCTTTTGTTTGAACATATTATTCATCTTTCCTGTTATGTGTAATATATGTTGTAGATGAGGGCTATAAAAGAGGAACTTGGTGATAATGATGATGATGAGGATGACTTAGCCACCCTAGAAAGAAAGATGCAAAGTGCAGGAATGCCACAGAATGTCTGGAAGCAGGCACAAAGAGAGTTAAGGTACTTTATATTGGAAACATAGTTATTGATGGCGGTGATTTAGAGTACACAACTCTGATTTTTCCATAGCTGTCAGTAATGATGATAACCAATGGTATTATTATTGTAACTTGTCTCAGGAGACTTAAAAAAACGCAGCCTCAGCAACCAGGATATACTAGTTCACGGGTTTATCTGGAGCTTCTTGCTGATCTTCCCTGGCAGAAGGCCAGTGAAGAGAATGATCTAGACTTAAGAGCTGCGCGGGAGCGCCTGGATAGTGATCACTATGGTTTACTGAAGGTCAAGCAACGGATAATTGAATACCTGGCTGTTCGTAAGGTTGTCAATTTCCTACTTTATATATCTGTAAGGTGTCTTAAGTACTCAGGGAAACTAAATTAACTGTGCATTGCAGCTCAAACCGGATGCAAGGGGTCCTGTGCTGTGCTTTGTTGGCCCACCTGGTGTTGGTAAGACATCATTGGCATCTTCTATTGCTGCTGCTTTGGGCAGAAAATTTGTGAGGATATCGCTTGGTGGAGTCAAGGATGAGGCTGATATTAGAGGACATAGAAGAACATACATTGGAAGCATGCCTGGGCGGCTAATAGATGGTTTAAAGGTTAGTGAACTTTCATTTTGAGTCTTACCCTGCTTCTGTCTGATATGTTTGATGTTAGCAAATTCTTTTTGGCAGGATATCTTATTTTCCTATTTATATCCCCATTTCCTTTCTTTAAATGATTTTTTATTTGCAATAGTTTAGGAGGGAGTGTTCGATGTGTGGTAACACCTGGAAAGATGAAGTAACAAGGAGAACTGTGCAATTAAATATAGGAGTTTCCTCAATATGGGATAATATGGAGAGATCTGAGGTGTTCTAGCCAATATTGTGTGGTTTATGTGAAGGCTATATTATAATTAAATAAGTTTTTATCTCACTGATTAATTAACATGGTGCTTCACAAGTTGTTTTTTCAAGGTGCTAGTATGCCCCCTTTTTCTTCCATACTTGAAGTCTGAAATGGTGTGCGAAAATTTAGACCAAACATGACAAGATTTATAATATTGTTAAAATCTTTCTTCCATTTATCCTTGTGGCTGAGGTTTCATCATGACTCATAATTGCTTTTGACATCTGACCCTGTAGAGAGTAGGTGTTTGCAATCCTGTCATGTTACTGGATGAAATTGACAAGACAGGTTCTGATGTTCGTGGAGATCCATCTTCCGCGTTGCTGGAAGTTCTCGACCCAGAACAGAATAAAACATTCAACGATCAGTATCCTAAACACTTGATCTTGTGTTTCCCCTTGCCACAAAAATAAAAAAATTGTCTTCCTTTCAAGTTGGAATTTATTTGTTTTAAAGATTTATAATTAATTAGTTATCTATTTCAATGATTTTCGGAGTTATTTTCTACTGATTTAGAACAGTAATGGATCTTTTCATCACTCCATACACTCATATATTGTCATGCTTTTTTAATTATTCTATAATTGAAGTATTGAGTGCTGCACCATCCATTCCTTATCAGTGGCACGTGTTTTATTACAGTTTGTCTGTCAGGCTGTCAGCATATGTCGGTTTTGCCTACTAATTTAAGGAACTTCTAGTGTTGATCTTCATTAATAGCGATATATTTCTGCATGGATTTGCTCTCTTCCTAGGATGTTTACTAAGTCATCCTAATTTTTAATCAATGTTTAGGCTATGTTAGTAGATGATGGTATTCAAACTGCCCCTTTTCTATGGAAAGTTTAATCAAGGGACCTGTGTTAATTTTTTTTGCTTGTCTGTCTTTATCCAACTCTTCACTACAGCTTTCTTTTTCACTTCCTTTTTTCAAATGTTGAGGATGGTTTCTTATTCTCCTTGTACGTTGTTCTCATCCCTTTTAACTGTAGTTCTTTCAAAAAAAAAACAGAGAGAGAGAAGTTCTTCCTTAATATTACCAAGCTATTTGAACGTTCCATTTGATCTATCCAAAGTGGTTTTTGTGGCTACAGCAAATCGGGCACAGCCTATCCCTCCACCACTCCTTGACAGGATGGAGGTTATTGAGTTACCTGGATATACACCTGAAGAAAAGCTAAAAATAGCTATGAAGCATTTGATTCCCAGAGTTCTGGACAATAACGGGTTGAGTTCTGAGTTTCTTCAGATTCCAGAGGTGTGTATTTTTTTAGTTGATATAAATGGTGCTCCTTTCCTTTTATCCTACTTGATTCTTTTTCAATTGTAAAAGAAAGGAAAAATTAACTTAATCCTGTTTACAGAATACTATTTGTAATATTTGTTCTAAAAGGTGAAGAAAACTGAACTTTGTCAAACTTCAGAGAAAATAAACATTGTAAGCCTAAAATATTAGATACTGAACCTGGCTTTAAACGGTTACATTTTTATAGTAATCTGTCGCCACTTTTTCGTCCCATAATCTAGTAAATACCTGATTAAAACATTTTATTTGAGTATTCAAACATTGACAAGCCCCTCTGCTGTTTAGTGGTAATTTGGGGTTTGGATTCTTTCCTTGTCTCTGGTCCAGCAGTTGAGAAGTGCAGAATAAAACCAGAGGGAAAAAAATGAAGCATACTGTAGAGCCATTGAGAATTTTTTTTTATACTGATCATCCTCTAATAAAACAATTCTCGTATAGAGAATTTTAATTAACAGCTATTTTGATGTAGGCAATGGTGAAACTTATCATTCAGAGATATACTAGGGAAGCTGGTGTTCGGAATTTGGAAAGGAACCTGGCTTCCCTGGCTCGTGCTGCTGCAGTAAAAGTTGCAGAGCAAGAACAAGCAGTTCCCCTGAACAAAGGGGTGCAGGGACTTGCCACTCCATTGCTGGAAAACAGACTAGCTGATGGTGCTGAAGTTGAAATGGAAGTGATACCGATGGGCGTGAATAATGGTGAAATTAACACATTCAGGATTGCCAATCCGTTAGTTGTTGATGAAGCTATGCTAGAGAAAGTGCTTGGGGTAATTAGCATTTTTCTTTTTCTTCTTTTTTTTTTCGCTTGTTTTTAGTTGAACTTTTGAATCCCATCTTTCTTTCACCCCTGTGGAGCAAACCTAAAATTGGCGGCTAGAAGTGTTTTGGGTGGTTGTGAATACAAGTATCTGCGCATTGTATCAATTCCCTATTGTTTGCCTTTGCAAACTTACTATGCTATTATAACATACTTTTACTAAAAAATAATATACTTTTACATTATGGCTCTACTATATTATACATGAGTGCATTTCTTATCTGTGACACCATCCTGAGAGAAGGCTTACCTGAGCAAATCATTAATGGAAATTAGACCCTATGTTCAGCTGTTTATAAGGAGCTAATTCGTATGACGGTATCATTGAATGCAGCCTCCAAGATTTGATGGTAGAGAAACTGCAGAACGTGTTGCAACCCCTGGAGTCTCTGTTGGGCTGGTTTGGACTGCTTTTGGTGGAGAAGTTCAGTTTGTGGAGGCTACAGCAATGGTGGGGAAGGGTGAATTGCATCTTACTGGACAACTAGGAGATGTAATTAAAGAGTCAGCTCAAATTGCACTGACATGGGTAATTGATTCCATCTAATTGAAATTTAGTTCACATCATATATTGTTGGTTCCTTCATCTTAGTTTTCCCCCCTGAATGAGACAATTCATGTTACTTGTAAGTGGTGCCACCAAAATATTTTGTAATGTGACACTACTCTCAGACAAAAGCATAATGCCATTTATGGGATTATAGCAATGAGGTGTACAAAGTTTATTTGATTTGACGACCTTGGCATTGTATTTTTAAGCTTCTTTTTTTCCTTTTGAGGTGTTAAGTTTGAACTTACCCTGGAGTTTGCATCTTATGAGTGCATTTACTAATATATATCCATATCATGTCTTGCACTTTGTATTGTTTTTTCTTCAACTTGTAATTTAGTTGGATTAGAGGCTATGACACGTGTGCCATTGTATGTCACTATGGTGGCTTTCTGTAGATTGTGTCTGCAGAACACTTGCATTTTCACTGTATGTATTCTTTTGACACCTGTACTGATGTAAAAATTGTTTTATTGATGGTGGATTGATTTCATAGGTAAGGTCAAGGGCAGCTGACCTTGGGCTGACTGCTGCAGAGGGGATTAATCTCTTGAAAGGCCGTGATATACATATACATTTTCCTGCAGGTGCTGTGCCTAAAGATGGGCCCTCTGCAGGTGTGACTTTGGTAACAGCATTAGTATCACTTTTCAGCCAGAAAAGGGTTAGATCAGACACAGCTATGACCGGGGAGATGACTTTGAGGGGTCTTGTACTACCTGTTGGTGGTGTCAAGGATAAGGTAATAATCTTGTGTCTGTATGACGTGTTAAGTTTCCAGTAAATACTGGTATATATATTTGAGGTAAGATGTCAATGATTGTGTCATAATGATAGTTGTGATTTCGGCATAAAATCTTTGTGGTGATTGCTCTGTGTGGAATTATTGCTACAAAATCCACCGAAGTGATTCCTTGCCAGCATGAAATTCATAATTGTGTCATTGCTTTTGCATACTAGAGCAAGGTCAGTTACTATAACTTGACTAAACATGTGACTTGTTATCATCTATTCAGAAAATGAATGATTAAATGCATGTTTGATATAAGCTTATTTTTGGGATATTAGTGTTTTTCACATAAGTCGAGACAAAACTCCTTTCACATACTTACCTCATATACCGTAAATCATGATTTAAAAGCACTTATAAGTAAAAAATAAGCTATTCCAAACAAGCACTAAATCTTTTAAAAGCTTGTGAACTTCAGTAATTGAGGGAATGATATGCTAGCAGAAGATGATATGATGGGAAGGCTTTCTATATATTCTGGAAGGAAAGTGAATGTTATTAATTACCAAATCAAATAATGAGCTTATTTTGTCGTTAGCTAGAGTAAGCCTTGTGCATTTGTACTAAGCTCGACAAGAGTTGCATTATTCACACTTTGTGAACATCATGACTTCGTATACCTTCTATATTTTGTATTGGTTGATATTGATAAGAGGGAAATTTTTTTTTTCCTGTTCTTTCAAAGGATATAGCACTACAAATTATACTAATACTAGTATTGGTATGTCAGTTTGCCGTTTAGATGTATTAAATACATTGGTCATGTCTGAATAAACATATTCTCAAGCAAGAAGCGAAAAAACATCAAGGCCTACGTAAAAAGTAGCATGATCTGGTTCTTTTTAATGGTCCCCAGGTTTTAGCTGCACACCGGTACGGCATAAACAGAATCATTCTGCCGGAAAGGAACCTGAAAGACTTGGTTGAAGTACCATCATCGGTGCTGGAAAATTTGGAGGTAATTTTTTTTTCCATGTATAAGAACTCAGTTGTGTCATAGGTCTGTCCGTCAATGAACTGAAGACGTTTAGTGCTAAAATGTGCACAGCTATATGGTGTAAAATTTTATCACCATTTTATTGTCCTGTTTCAATTTTTCATATATGTTGTGGTTCAGAATATGGGCCATTCGTCTGAGTACTGGTGTCTTTTTAAGATCTTTATGGAGCTCAGTGAAGTCCTTAATTTTCTTATCGAACACGTAAGTGAAACACAAGGTCATGGCTTTTTTGAACGAACTTGTCAGATATTGCTTGCAAAGCGAGTGGAAGATGTGTTAGAGCATGCTTTTGTTGGTGGGTGTCCGTGGAGGCAGCACTCAAAATTATGACAGGATTCTTGACTGGCACCTGTTCTCCTCCGTGTTTCACTCTTAAACAGTGATGTATCAATTCAACATCTGATCCCATCCTGATCTGCGACGGTTCTTGTGACCATGGTCCGTGGGCGACTCTCAACATTTTGATTATTCAACGGATTGTAACCAAGCAGAATTTATGAATCAAAACACATTGGAAGCGACGCTGACAATGAGCGTTACTTTTTGGGACTCACATCTCCACTACCAGCTTTTGTAAGTATGACTTTCTTTTTATTATTATTTTGACTAGCTGTACTTATCGAAATTGAGCAATTAAATTATTTTCAATGCTCCCGTTGATGTTTTTTGGGTCTTGTAACCATAGTCAAACTCAATTCCTTATTGTGCATAAATCATTATTTTCTTCAAGTGAAAGAGCACTTGTAGTCCAAAAAATAGGACGTAGTTTTCATATTTGTCAATCTTGTCCTAATTTATATTTTTTGATGCTTTTTCAATAATAATTAAGTAAAGGGAATGAAGGAATTAAGTAAAATAATTAGGGTGTTTTAGAAAATACATGTTATATTAACTAAACTGAATGGAAATTTCACAAGTATCCAAATTATTCAAGTATACACAAGTTTATCAACAACTGGCTTATCTGATTTCTCAGTTATCTTAGCAAAATAATGTATACTACATATGTGAGTTAGATTTAAAATACTGATGTATCCTAATTCAGACTAAGATCCACTTGAGAGGCAGCAATTTGTACGAGAAAAATAGCACGTCCTGCGAACAAATATTAACTACGCAAGTATATATGCTCTCGAATTTCATGTAAATGTGAAAAATATTTCTGGAAATGTTACTTTTAATTTAACTCGTCAATGCTTAAATTTAATACTCTGCTTTAGTCATTTTCATACGAAACAATTGTCAAAATTCACAAGGATCAAAATATTAGTTAAAAATTATAAATATAAATCGTTCCTTGTATAAAAGGCTGTAGGTAATATAATTGTACCCTATCCAAAATTGTGCAACAAAATGCTGATCTTGAAAGACTCGTACAAGTAAGATATGCCAACTTGAATTTATATGTAAGAAATACGTTTAAGCAAGTCAGAAAAAAACTCCTTTCATATTTATTTCATATACTGTAAATCATGTTAAAAAAGTAACTTCAATTACTAACCTACATAGACACATAAAATTAAACCGTAAATCTCCGCCAGTTGAGACAAGGCGAACGAACCCTCTGTACCAGTGTTGCCTGGGATTCAAATGCATTGAAACTAAAAAATATATCAAAATAATTACCATGAACGCACGATCAACACTTGGCAATACTGTTAAATAACAGTTGTAGATGAGAGGCTACAAAACAGAGCATCCATCTCACTATTCAGGCTTACCAAACACGCCTGCCTAACGTTGTGGCGCGCAAATACAATACGGAAAATCCTCTACTGAAAACAATCTGCCGCAGTCTCTTGGAACAATGGTGATTTACAAGTAACCTGATATCTGCTTCTATATACTACCAAGTGTTCCAAGTGATGACAGTTGGACAAAGGAAAACATATTCCAACATATTTTTAAAAAAACAATACGGAATATAATTACATGCAAGGACGAACTGAAAGGGCTTTCCATGTAATGCTCTGCAGAACAACTTCACCTCCATATCCCAAACAATACAAAAACCAGCACGGAGTAATGGGATTGTCTTTTCCTTTCTCAGCCAAAGGTGTGCTGCCTGTACAACCTTCCTACTGCCCCCAAAATTTCACCATTTCATATTCCGGGTACCAAACCCTCAGGATGGTCAAACCCTCAGTAGTATGTATTGGTTTATGCAGACATGTCCCGAGAAGGGTAGTCTTCAAATTTGTCATGCAAGATATTCCAGCGTGTAATAGACAGGCACAAACCCAGTTGCTGAATGCAAAGACTATAACCCATCATAGCCATGGTAAACTTCTTATTGTTCCTCAACCATTATAATGTATTTTCTGATTTTGGGAGCTCTGACCCTGAGGTTGTGGCTGGGAAGCCTGCATGTTCATCGGCTGTGTGTTGTAGTGAGCAAAAGGTTGGGAGTAGAGAGAATTCATCAAGCCCTGCCAAAAAAAAAAACAAAATACTTAAATCTTACCTGAAGAGAGGGGCATGCAAAAATTTACCATGTTGGAAAGGTATAGAAATGAGAACAAGCAATATTTTATCTTCATATCCGAAAAATTATCTAACTGGAGCTTGAGGAAACCTGAGACTGGAGAGGGTTGGCATTGCCCACACCAAATTGACTCTGAGGCCCATCATCTTGCAAGGGATCATTGAAGCCAGCCTGAGTGAAAAGGCCTTGTGATCCATGGGTCATATAGTCCTGAGATATAACAATGTAGGTTACAAAAATAAAGAAACAATCAACCCAAATCCAAAAGAACGAAGCTCATAAAGTAGCAGCTTTAGAACCTGAGACATAAAGTCATTTCCAGAGCCAAAACGTGAGTATCCAGCTTGAGAATTCTGGTTCAAAAAGTTTCCAGGGAATCCACCTTGTGCTCCTTGTGTAACATAGTCAACAGCATACCCACTCTGAGAAGCCTACAAGGTATAGGTCAATTGTGAGCAATCAAACAAAAGAACCTCAGAAGTTCAAGAAGGGAAAAAAAGATCCCCATAGTAACACCCAATGTGGATTATCTACATATAACTCGAGTCTAAGGAGATATTTGATCAATCACATTATGCTTTGTTTGTGAAATAACGAAATAATTAATAGCAGGAAGGTTATTTGCACAAAACTGAAAGTTCAGATAGGTTCTTTGTCAAATGTTAAAGGTCAAGGTTTATTTCCACAAATTAAAGTTCAAAGAACTTGGTACTCCCTCCGGTCCTATTTATAAGCAACTTTCTCTCTCATAAGGCTGGTCCCTTTTATAAGCAACTTTCACTTTTTGTTTGAAAATGTACGCTTCTTTTTCCTATTTTACCCTTATTAAATACTCATTATCTCTCATATCTTATATTCATTATCTCTCATACTTTTTATCTATTCTCTCTCCTATACTCTTTATAAATAGGGGCATATATGGAAAAAAAAACATGGCATTTTTGACACACTTATTGCTTTTAACTACCAGTTCGTTTTGCGCAATCAAGTGGAAAGTTGCTTATAAATAGAACCGGAGGGAGTATAATTTAGCGTAGTACAAATTAGATGAAGCACTAAATTTTGATTTGATACCAATACTTATTTGAGTAACTTCACATTTATATCTCTCCAGGAAGTTCGAGAAGAAAAAAAATCAAGGACTCACAATTAAGATATCTGTATCATACTAAATGAACCAAAACACTTAGCATACCTGGGTAGAGAAATCAGTAACATTATAAGGAACATGAGATCCCTGGCTTTTGAAGTCATCACCCAAGAAGTCCTGAAGGTAATTATTAAACAAAAACACAAAATGAGGACCAATATAACACAACACTACACCTAAACAACCTCAAACTTCCATTAAAGCACTTTTAATTGAAAATACCTGAGACATTCCAGGCACAGAAAACTGATCTCTAAATGACTGGCTTGCTCCTTGGACTGGCATCTAACATACAAGAAAGATGTAACCAGAATTTAGCCAACATGAAAATAATCAGGGGATAAGGAAAGAACACATAAAGGTGGAATAAGGAAAGCAGACATTATTTGAAAAGCCAGGTTGAGACAATGGAACACCAACGGATGGCTGACTGTTGGGATTTTCCAGGGCTGGAAAGTTGAAAGTGGATCCAAGATTCCCCATTGACTGTTGGGTGCCTTGCTGGTGTGGGAGATGATTGCCAACTGTGGTGCCAGAATTACCTCGTCCAGCACCAAAACCCCGACTGCCTGGAGGTGGTACATGAGGGACTGCCCCAACAGGCCCATGTACAGCTCCACGAGTTGGGATGGCATATGGCTGCGATTGGGGACCACCAAAAGGTGGCAGAGGTACCCTTGGAATGGGATACCCAGATGGATGCACACCAGGCTTATGGGTTCCATTTGACGGGCCAGGAGGCATATAAGACCCTGCAGGTGACATCAGAAATTGTTGTCTTAACATCAAAAGCTCCAGAATTCAGAACACGTCATAAGGATAATAAATAAGCAGACTCAACTCTTCTAGATTATGAAGTACTACCATGAGATATCTAGCCCTAGAACCACAAAAAATACAATAGGCTAGAAATTACATACCCCTGCCTCTGCCGCTCTTCCGATCAGAAGTTGGGCCAGAGCCAACTGACCCAAAATTATCACTGGCTGCAACTCCAGGACCACCACCATAAAAAAGCCTTCTATCATTGTAGATCTACATTAAAATAAGACAAATTACCCTCAATATAAAACATAACAACTAAGGCTAATTAACCTGCCTGCCCAAAGGGCAGAACATCAATCAGTACTCTGCAAACCTTCATCACCTACCTTCTTGGGTTTCTGGAACTGAACCATACTCTGCTTCAAATTATTTAAAGGCCCTTCCACCAGGCACTCATGTTCCTGTTCTCCAAAGGTGAAAGGGAAAAAAATTAACCAAAACAGCATGCTTAAGAAAATAAAGATTCGTCATGCACCAAAAAAGAAAGACAAAATTGGTCACATCGCCGATCACTTTTTGTGGACACTTCCATCAATAAATCATAAAGGAGTTTAAAAGCACCAATTATTCAAAGATCTGAGACCCCTGCACAATCATTGCAATGTCCCTTCCTGCTTTCACAGTGCACTGATGCATATACATCTATTTTGTATCAAATTAACACCACTGGGAAAAATCCTAAAGCAAAAAGAATACCTTGAAGTGCGTCAGCAAGCTATTCCACAGAGGCTGCTTGCTAAGAACTTTAGGGTTTCCCAGAATGACAATGCCATATCTAGCTCTGGTCAGAGCAACATTGAGCCTACGGGGATCATTTAGAAATCCAATGCCCTAAACATGGAAATAGGTCAACCACCAACACACGAGTTTTATAAGATAAAGAGGTTCCTTCATACAGAACAAATTTAAGCAAACAAGTAAGCAGTGGTACATAGAAAGATAACCAACCTGATGCTCATTACTTCTTACGCATGACAGAATGATGTAGTCTTTCTCCCTTCCTTGAAAGGAATCAACACTAGCAACCTGAAATGAAAAAAATTAAGTAACCAAAGATACAGAAATGAGTAAAATTAAGCTAGGGGCTGGGGGAATGTGAAAAATGGTTATAAATCTCATCAATATTTATAAACCTCAATCTCCTTGTAGAGTTGTTGCCGGAGGGCACCATTTCTTGACATATAGTTCACAATATAAGCCCTTTGTCCCTCATAAGGTGTTATCACACCAATCTGTAGAAAATAAAACAAAATACATAACCAAAATGTCAAAATGAGCTCCATGAGTACAAATCCAAGAGTTGATATAAAGCCAAGATACCTGATTAGGAACTACGCCACTTCTCAAGAAAGTAGTTACAATCTTTTCAACATTTGCAGCCTCAGTTCTATTTAAATAAGATGTGCCGCTTGCACTTATTTCTTCTTGTCCCATCTATTACACAATTAGATCAATTAGAAAAATTACAGCAGATTAAAGTTCAAATAAAATTGAAAAACAACAGAAAGGATATGAAGTTCATATGGAGGAAGAAGATTCTGTGCACTGAATAAGCATAAATCGTTAACTGACAGTTAAAGATTACAAAACATTCCACATGATATATGCATTTGCAGTACCTGAACATAAAAAAACATAGGACGATTGGGCACTGGCCAGGGAAAATCAATTCCTGATAATTGCCTTTCATTAACAGTAACTCCATTTTGCAGAGTGCCTTCATAAAAGCTATTCGAAGGGAATTCCGAGAGAGACGGATGCATACGATATTGAACCTGACATGCAAATGCACCAAACATGAAGCCTTACGTATAAACACCAAACAATTAGCTCAGAAAAAGTAAAAGGAGAGTACAAAGCTATATGAATCCTAAAGATAACATAAAAATAGAATGTCACACAAAAGAACCATCGTATTGAATAAAAGTAAAATAAACCAACCCTGTGCAGAGCTGAAGGATAAAAGCAGGTTATAGATGTAACATTTATGCCGGGTGTCAACCCAAAGAATATTAATTTACAATAGTAACAGACCAACCCTAAGTAGAACTGAAGAATGAAAAGGTTGCAGGACAGTGCAAAGGGGTTTTGACAAAGTGCAGAACTAAGACTTCCTTGCATAATCGTAAACTCTCGCATAATATCAATATATGTAAAAACTACTTAAAGCTTTCCAGCCTTGGGCTTCGTACAACACACAAGTCCCAACAGCAAGGTATAAAACAAATGGGACAAATTGGAGGCGTCAGACCTAGAGAAAATAAGGAAATAGTGTGCAGAGTAAAGACAAGGAACCAAACAAAAACTAGGACTTGGCTATCATGTTCAATTCAACACAAGAGACCCTTCAACTAATAAACAAAGCTGACAAAACCATCCAATAGCAAGCAGTGAAGCATCTTAAAGTTGTAGGGTACGTTTGGTTGAGCGATTCGATTGCTTATAAGTTGCTTTTTAATAGTGATTTACGGTATACGAAGTAAGTATGTGAGAGGAGTTGTGTCTCGATTTACGTAAAAAGCAACTTATAAGCAAAAAAAAGCTCAACCAAACATGCTTGTAGTCATCAAATATCGCTTGACAAATTAAGAGGTCCATTACCTGCAATCTGATTGGTTTAACACCAAGCAGAACAAGTCGTTCAAAAAGTGACTGTGCAAGGCCTGCACGAGCTGCCTTCTTGCACATAATGACTGGACCCAGTTGACAATGATCACCAACAAGAACAACCTAAACAGAGTTTACTGGTTAGAACCATCACCTAAATATACAAAACCACGCGTACAGATTTGAACCATAAATACCTGCTTGACCCCAAGCACCAAAGGAATGAGACATTCAGGTTCTGTTGCCTGAGTAGACTCATCAATGAGTACCTGAAACAGTCATCAGCATTGTAAGCATCTAGCAAGAGATATCGCTTAAATTTAACACATAATATATAATCTAACCTGACGGAACCTAAAATTAGCCAGCCGAGGATCTCCAGCACCAACACACGTGCAGCAGATAACATCAGCACTCTGAGAAATCTCCCTCTCTGTTGCTCGCTTTAACGCTTTGTACTTCTTCTCATCACTACTGGAAAGTTCACCTATGCATACAATTGGGAAAACACACATAAGTAATTGTTGACTGAAGGAAGCACACTTGCTTGAGCAAATAGTGCTACAAAAAATCAGAAAATAAAGGAAAATAAATTTAAACGTGACAGGCTTCAGCAGGATAACCGAAACAACCAAGATTAGATATGTTGTCAAAAAAAAGCACCCAAACCCCAACTGAACATCGTATCACAGATGTTACGGGAGAAAACTTCAAACCTTGTTCGTCTTTCAGCTGTTGTAGCTTGTGAAGTTCACTCTTGTCAGATGTGTCAAGATTTCGAACCTGCAATAATTGCCATGCCCATTAACATTCAGATCCTCATTTATTTTGGACACACAGCTACAGTGTGATGCAAAGAGTCATAAAGCAAACCTAGGAAAGTGTACAGGGAATAAAAATCCACCTGATAATGAAGTGTTAAGTGCTCAACTGGAGAACTCACAGCTTCTCTTGACTTTGCACAGAGCCTAACAACCTTGAATTACAGAAACAAGTATTGACAACAAGAAATCAAGAAACGGCAGAAACTACCCCCCAAACAACCCAAAGTTAATTAGTTTCTCCAAAACTAGCAGTTTGGAAAACTTCGTTAACATGAGTTCCTTGCATTCACATAAGGTAAGGCAACAGATCAGAACAAAGACCAATTATACCTTCAGCCCAGTAGAACTTATCTTTTCAGCAAGCTGATCAACAGCCACATTGCTAGGTGCACAAACCAAAACCTGAGATTTGAAAAGGGGGGCAAAAATAAGAGAGTCTTAGCAAAGGCATAATAATAGAAAAAAGTAATAGATATAAGAAAAAGGTTAAGTAATTGTACCTGCCCCTGACCCTGTTTTGCCATGTGATAGACAATTGCTGCAGATGTTACAGTCTTGCCAGTTCCGGGAGGACCTTGAATCAAACTAATAGGCCTCTGAAGAACACTTTTAACTGCAAAAACCTACAAACAGAGAAGTTCACCACTCCAAAGAACCCAACTTGAAGGATGTTCATGGATGATAGCAGAAAATGGTGATAGAACTTTGTGAAAAGCATTGAACCTTCTCAAAGTTGTCAGAGAACAGGTAAGATATTTCTATAGTTTTAGTAACCCTTTCACCACATCACGCCTAAATCTTAAACATATGCACTAAGATACCATTCTAACATAAATTTTAAACAATGTCCTCCACCAGAAGCAGAGACTTGAAGAATACAGGTAATCAATAATGGAAAAAATGAGAAGGAAATAGCAATTTGGACAAAATAATATTAAAAATAAAAACGCTTATCACATATTGCATTCCACAGTAATGAGATAAAATATCCGAAGGAAGAACAGCATACTTGAGATGCATTGAGCTCTGGAAGCCCAGGTGCGCCAAAGCGACGAGGCAATGTATTGCGCACCATCTGAACCTCAACTTCATGACCCAATAAGTGGTGATAAATATACCTATATTAGAAAACAAGGAAGGCAACACTTTCAAGAACAAAACGGGAAGAATCATATGCTCAGTGAGATAATAATAATTGTTCTATATGAGATCCTATTAAAAATCAAGAGAACATAAACCTGCCACAATGCCTCACATAGGAAGATAGAAAACAAACAAATGCAATCAAATCTGACCTAGAGGTGAGGCAAGAGCTACCTTACCCGCTTACACTAGTCTCATCCACTGCAAAGGTTTTCATAGCTCCTTGCATCCTATCAAAGCTTGTACTCTTCCAGACAAAATCAACACTGAAACCGTGGTTTACATCAACTGGAACCCCCTGCATACAACTTTGAGCAATAACCAAAAGGCACATAAAAAGAACTTCATGATGCGGATCTCGCAAACTAAGACTAGAACTACCTGATTTGCACGAAGCTCAAGAGCGACTTCCTCTTGTGCAGTTAGCTTAATCTGAAAATTAAAAATTAAAAAATATTACGACATCAAATTGAATCATTATAGTATAGAAAACTTGTAAATAGACTTGCAACAAAATAACACAAACACAACTAATAGCAGTGACTCTATATTTTAAAATGCACACGCTCAGTTCATATTTGTCAGTGTTCAGGGGTACTCCACATGCATCAAATGATAGAAGACCCAACAAACACGAAAATTTAGAACAAATGTATTTTGGATACAACATTTAGAATGTCAAACTGCATACAAAGAATAGAAGAACGTGACCAATGTATTGAAAATGTTTTGCCCAATGACAATTTTGTAGACCATTCATTTATAATGCAGTGACAATAGATGGATGGATGAATAGATTCCAACACATTAGACACACAGATGTGCAAGTGTCAGAAGAGATAGGTGTCCATAATGCATCTCAGAAGTTTGTCCCATACCACATGCCCCACTGATTGCCATGCTGGATGTGCAGCATCCCCAGAATAACGCAACCGTAATTCATCACCAGGTACAAGACGCAACTCATTATCTTCCTATGAAATGACAAAACATGTATTCATTTTCAGTAAAGAGAGAACAAATTAAAGAAAGAGATTTCATTCAAAATAAGCCATGAATTAGATAATCAAAGTATGAAATAAATATAAGAAACCTTTTCAAATAAAATGATAGACAGAGTACCTTTGGAAATACAAAGTATGCAACGCGTTTTTTATTAAGACCAACATCCCATCGGATGGTAACATTGTCCTTGCTTTGAGATTCTTTCATCATCTACACCAACAGAGCACTTATAAGACACCAGCACACACCTCACAGAAAGGGGAAATGACAATTAAACATGTTTTAATGTTAAATATTGGTAGTATATGAAATTACATTAACATAAAAGAATAAGCAGGAAACAACAAAATGCTAACAACTATGGAAGTCACTACCTTATCATAATCAGCTTCAAGCTTAATGAGCGGTGCAAAAACATTTTGATACTGAAAAAGCAAGGAAAGTAAGAAGCACATTAGACAAGCGAAAGAATAAAGCATGGAAATTAACATCTTCCTCAGTCTATGAAAGTGAAACTTTTAACAAGCCATCATAAACACCTGATATGCATCTTCATATTTTATAGCCACAGGCTGAGGCTCATCGTCCACACCAGGTTTCTCAAGGTCCTCAAGAGAAGCATCAGGATTGGTTTTCCAAAGCTCTTCCACCTTATTAATTTGCTGAGCACTTATCTGCCGTGCTCTCAACTGCTCCTGTTCAGATGGAATCTGCAAAAGCAAACATTGTAGGAAAGATAGGAAAAATATACATAACCAATAGATAGGGAAGAAATTAACCTTCACAAGCCACTGCAGAAAACACCTATCATCAATCAAGGGGCACCATTGACTGAGATCCCAATTCATATCTTTCAAGGCATTTACACTCAAGCAAGGTTCACGACATAGAAGAACAACTACACTTTCCGTCTTGGCAGAAATAAATCCAAGGAGAAACACATTACGACATCCACAGTTGTAGCATTCAAGAATTGTTTCTCCCAAAGGACTGTCTTTGTGAAGACAGACTTCCTTGTGTTTTGCTCGAACCTACAGGAACAAATTGATAAGTGAAGCTAAGTGACACTCGCACCCACAGAGAACAATATAAACGTGTGCTCACCACAGATATATACATGCATGTGCCAATCAGCTAGTAGTCATCAACCAATAAAACATGAAAAGGCGACACACAGACTAAAGAAACTCCAGATACACACAAAATACGTAATGAGTAACAAAGAGGAGAGCAGGTTTAACTAAGAGGTCATCATGCAAGCATGAAAGACATGCAACATATAAGGGAAATCTTTTTTAGAAGACTGTCCTTTGGATGGGAAGTATAAAATGCTTATTCTAATCCGAAACTCCAAAATAAACAAAGAAAGAAAGACCAAGAAGAGATTAATATTAGTCTAACTAGGGGAAAAAAGACTACAAGCTTTAAAAAACAAAAATATAGGCAAAGATATCTCTGTTCACTTTACCGGACATCTTTATTGCTATACAATAATCTTAATAATGGTCACAAACCAATTCAAGTTATCAACAGAACATCAGGAGAACTACGTCAAACAAAAAATGAACTTTCACTAACATCCCTAAAACAAAAGGAGATGCATTATTATTAAAACAAATGACACAATTAATTGAAGACATTTGGGTAGGAAAAGACTCTGGTTGCTGCAATAACATTGAACACCAGATTAAATACACAGGAAAATCTTCATTAGAGTTTGTCTAAAATGTGATCGTGATACACACCTCACAGCTAGTTTGTGAAATAAATATTCTGTAATGTAGTTGAAGTAATGTACCAGTGATATCTCCGTTTCCATAATTAAGAACATCCAATTTTTTCCCCTTCTGCTGGGGACTGAAAAGGGTCAGGACGATTTACCAAAAAAGGGTCAGGAGGGAGGAGTTCGGCCACAATAAGAGTGTAAACGCAATAGATGCAGGCTCTCGACCTTGCTGATGATGCATAACCACCAGCCCAGAAGCTACTCGCTTATTCAGTTATTCTTACTCTAAAGACTTCATTAAATCAAAATTGCACGACAAATTACATAATGAAATGACCCATTTATTGATTACACATTCGACTACAAAAGAGCTTGCAATAATCATTCATTTCGGACTCAAACGGCAACTGAAGGGAATACCTTCCACAACTTTCAAAAGACACTCTTTAACTGTCTACATGCCATCCCATAATTCACTCATAAATTCAAACAAAGCATAAATACAACCATAATTCTGGCCTTCGCTCCAAGCTTAACAGGGAGCTCAATGACTTTTGTGAAGAAACAATGAAAATACTTCATGATAAACAAAGATGACAGAGCTCTAAGACGTGGTGTTAGGGTATTGCTGTACGATCCGAAGACTAGAAACCTAAACTCTGACATATGGGTAGATCTAATTTAAAAAGATCAGGGATGATGCTTGTAACTTCTTTATGGTCTTCTGCTTGAGTTTTATATGTTCATAAAAGAATACCTCGAGGGAATGTTAAACTTCCTTATTTCATTCTTTAGCTTTCTCGTTCTGCGATTGTTTTCTTTGGAGGATGCCTAACCCTCCTCTTTTGTATTTTTCTTATCTCCTAGCATGGTTTTTTTATTAAAAAAAAAGTTCAGGAACTGTTCGCCACAACTCATACCACTTCTCCCAAATTCACTGAGAGTGACTAATAGAAGCCGTTACATCACACACTTCTCAATTTTTATGTAGACGAAGTCTAACATCAGTAAGGCAAATACAAGTAACAAGACAATGTGAAAGGGGTAAGAGTTGTCCTACCAACTCACCAGGTGATTTACGATATGTGAACCAGACGTGTTCCCCCGTGAGTTACAAAACCATTTGCGACAAGAAGGCACATTACACCTCACGACACATGCAGGGTTGGATACCCCACAATATCGGCAAGCATGTTCAGTGAAATCTCCTTTGCCGAATTCATAATTGTCGTCATCACCGGTATCCTCAAAATTCAACCCGCTCATCCCAGCAGCCAGGGTGTCAACCATCTGGCTGTTCCCGCTGCTGCCCGACCCCGTTGCCCGGTTTTTAATGGCGCTCCCTGGAGCAGCTGAAACAGGCGAGGCATCGGACTGGTGATCAGAACCCGCTCCACCTCCACCACCACGCTCCATGGGGTCAACCAGCGAATCGGACGGAGTGGGCCAGGCCGATGGGGACCTAATCGAGTCACGGAACTCCGGGTAGTCGAAATCCTCCCCCTGAGTGTTAAATTCGAGGAAAGTGTAAGCGTCGTTGCCAGTGTCGGGTTGCGAAGCGGTCTCGAATAGATTGCTCTGTTGTGAGTCCATCGTGTAGGTGTGAAGCAAGACTTTTCAAATTGAGAATTGTGCGATCTTCTGAATAACAGTTGAATTGTTATGATTAGGGCTTAGAGAAAGCGCCTTCTTTGGGTGAAAGAAGTTATGATTAGGGTTAGGGTTCGGTGCGAAGAATGAAGAGGAGGATATGTTTGGCGACGGAGAAAAATTCAGGTCTCAGGTTCATAGTAAAAACGAGAGATGGCTGAACAAATAAAAAACGAGAGATGAACGAACGTGTTCACTTGACTGCACATACGTCGTCATGCACGCGCCCGCCCGGGCAATTTACGCCCGGCCTGTTCCCTTCCGGCCTATCAATCTGGTCTAGTCTATAAATTTTTTTAACTAAATCTCACCTATGTTAATCAAGGAGTATGAGGAAAATTTTTAAATATATCTTTATTTATTTATGAATAAGTATTTTTTAATTTTTTTTTCTTTATTTATCTTTAAATTATTTCTGTATTGATACAATAAATAAGAATAAAATTGTAACAATCTCATTTACTACACTGAAATTGGACTTATAAATAGGATCGAATTTTTTTGTCAAAAATGACTTATAAATAGGATTAGAGTGATACACACTAATTTAAATAATAATAATAATAAGGAAGAATTTCCCATAAATACTTCATTAGAAACTTACTTGCCAAATGGAATCTGAAAACATTTAAGAGAAAATCTTTTGCATATAAAGGAATGTCACATACGAAAGATCTATTGAACACAGTGAAGATTGTTTGAACACAAGAGAAAATCTTTTACACACGGGGAAGATTATTTGCACTCAAAGATTCCATTTGGTAAATAAATTTTATATGAGGTATTTATGGATAATTTTTCCTAATAATGGTAATAATGTCAAAAATTAATTCCGTGTTTTGCCCCAGTCAAATTTGATTTCATAATATAAGCAGTTTGGATATGTATTAATTATTCATTATTGAGCTGATAGCCCGTGTGTCAAAGATAATAATTTTTTTTATTTGATAAACAAAAAAATATATCGGCCAACAATATCAAACATAATATCGATGTTATGCATATCATTAACATGACTTTTATTTTGCTGGAAAAAAAAAATCACTCGGATTTTACTGGGCAGGTACTTGTATTATGAGCCAAACGAAAGCACAGAGGCGTCCGCATTTCCGGATCATCACAGTAATGAGAAAAAAATTTCTCATCATCAAAATGAGACAGTTTCGTTTAAGGTAGAGATCTGAACTATTGATATAAAAATAATCAAGACCGTTTGTGATATATCTAATATCTTAAAATATTTTTTAAGTCTCTCTTCTCATCCTAAAATAATTTTTATTACGTTTAACCCCTTAAAATATTTTTTTAGTTGTAGCCAGTATGTTAGCAGACTGACTGTAATTTTACTCTTAATGTATTTTTTCAGTTCTAAAAAATTCTTTAGGATGAGAAGAGAGACTTAAAAAATATTTCAAGATACTAGATACATCATAGACGGTCTTGATTATTTTTATATCAACGACTCATATCTCACCCTTAAGCAAAACTATATCGTTTTCATGATGAGAAGTTTTTTTCTCACCACACTGATGATATAGAAATGCGGTCCCAAGCACATTGTAATAAAGAAAAAGGCAGGAAGACAAATTGAGATTGAGGTATAACAAAGTGTGTGTTTAGGAGGCTAATAAGTCCAATTAGGGGAGATAAAAGCTCAATTGGCAGTAAACATTTTTTTTTTAGTGTTTGAAGAGGTCTATTAGCAATTGAACTTTTGTTAGAGCCCAATTAGTGAAAGCTCAATTGGGAGAAGCTAGAGAATGGAGCTTTTGTTAAAAGCTAATAGCATTTTATGTTAGATTAGGTTGTCTGGAAATTAGTTATATGATATTGGTTTTTCCCATAAAATATTTTTAAATAGTATGTAGTATCAAAAAATATTTTTTGAGTGTTTTTAACCCTTTAAAATATTTTTCTAGTTGTACCGACTATCTAGTGTGCTATCAGATTGATTGCAATTTTACCCACTTTCTAGTTGTACCCACTCAAAAAATATTTTTTGAGTGTTTTTAACCCCTTAAAATATTTTTTTTGGTGTTTTTAACTCCTTAAAATATTTTTTCAGCTGTATCCAGTGTATTATCAGACTAATTACAATTTTACTTTTAATATACTTTTTCAACTCCAAAAATTACTTTAAAATATTTTTTTGTGCTTTTAACTCTTTAAAATAATTTTTCAGTTGTATCCAGTCTTAAGAGACTGATTACAATTTTACCTTTAATGTATTTTTTTAGTAGTAAAGAGCATCCAAAACTTATAATACTGATTTATTAATTTCCACCAACTCTAAAATATTTTTTCAGCAGCACCTAATATTTTAAAGTAATTTGTAAATATTTACTTGATTTTTTAAATATTTTTCCACCCACTCTCTCTTACCATTATCACAAAAGCCCTTATGCTTAAGTCAATCCAAACAAGTTTTATTTTTGCAAAAGTTCAATTGACAATCGTTGATCCAAACATAAATCACATTACACAATTTGACTTTTATCAGAAGTAATATTACAACAAGCCCAATTAAAAAAGCTCAGTTATCGATCGCTGTTCCAAACACACACAAAAAAAACTAGCCCACGCCGCCCTCCTTTCTAGAGAAGTTCAGCAGGCAACTCGCAAGCCTCTTGAGCATGGAAATTCATGATACCAGGGGTCGATTGAATCAAAGAAAATGTTAGAAAGGAATGGAAAATATTTATTACATAGGTATTTGGTTTGCACTAAAAAAAATGGGTTGATAAAAAAAATTTTGTTTGATTTGAAGAGAATGAATTAGGAAAATAAGCTAAAAGATCATTTTATCCTAGAGTAAAAACATTATTTAAATATTCATGGGTCTCACTTACCTTTTTATATTACATCTAAGGGACCAAAGTCACATCTAAGAGCTTTTATATATTTAGGCATTTTCCTTCTCCACTTAAAAATTGGTTCCCACCAAAATCATTTTCAATAATATGGCTGAAAATTGGTGGGCCCAGGAATATATTTTCTGACGGAATGACGAACCAAACGGCCACCGCTGACAGGAAAATCCAATTTTCTCATTCCCTTCTCTCATTTTTCCTGAACCAAACGGGGCCTAGATGCAAAGAGATTCATGACGTGATGATACCTCAGCACTTCCTATTATAAAAGTCACACTGTTCCATATCAGCATAGAATCCATGGGAGCAGATTTTCTGAGTGGCTCCAGTCTCCGCATCCCTCAGAATCTCTATATCCTATCCGTCCAATTCATCCAAGGGCTCAAAAAGTGACGCGTCATCAAGCCTTTAAAATTGCATATTCTTCCATATTCATGTAGGCATGTAGCCTCCTTGCATCACTTTTCCGTTAGAGCACCAGTCCTTCCAGCCTCGCTAACAGGAAGCTTCTACTGATGATGAGGAACCCTACTTCACAAAACAAAAGAAAATTTCTTGCATTTAAGAATTTAAAGTAGCTAAGAGAAAAAAATCCCACCCCACCGTGAAAAACTGAAGCCTAAGAAGGAAATTTGATGAAAATCCCACTTTCAAGTGCCAAGAAGATCAACAAGTGAAGAGCCATGTTGCAAAAAATTTCAATCTCATGTAGCCTACAGTAACCAATCTTGTTCTTAATTGACTTCAACAGATAATGATCCCACCGGATTCTCATGAGGCTTGGGTGAGGACCTATTAACCAGAAGCAGCCAGGGCTTATTGGGTCCCATAAAATTCCAGCAATCTAGGTTGTTTCTCAACACTACTATAAAGAGAGGTTTTAACGTCCCTATTTTGACACTTTTAAAGTCTAAAAATTGAGGTACATCTATATGGGGGGTGTAGTATGTTTTAAGAAAAGACGTCCTAAAAAAATGGGATGTCTAAAGTGAGACTTTAGACGTCTCAAATTAAGAATTAGGATATCTAAAATCCTTCACGGGGGACTTTAGACATCCCAATTCTTAAGTTGGGATGTTTAAATGTTTGATTTTTTTTTTTAAATGATTATTTATATTCTTCATTACCCAGCAAATTAAAATTGAAGATGGATTCATAAACCATAAAATGTCCCTTACAAAATGGTAAGGACATCTAGCATTATAATATTTTTACTATATATATGTGTGTGTGTGTGTACAATAACAACAACTATACAACCTAATATTATATATGTATAACTACAATCAGAAAGTGTCAAAATGTTTGTTACCACACAACTACAAACTAATTATTGTTTATTTCATCAAAATAAATATACATATGTATTTCCCTCGATTTCCAAGCTCCAAACTTATAAAACAAAAGCATTATTAGTATTACATAACTATTAACAACTAGTTTATGATTCTGGCAAAAAAAAAAACAAATAAGGGAAAAACACTCCAATAACTAGAATCATGTAAATAAATTGAAAGCATTATAATAATTTCACATTGCAAGTTTAACTAAATTCTTCATGTAAATATATATTTAGAAAAAACAAACCTGATGAAAGCAAGGGAGAGGGCAGCCAACGGTGTCTATGTGCTTCCAAGGTGGAGAGAAGATGTTGGAGGAGTTGTGTATGCACGGTGGAGAGGAGAGGTACGCCGGAGGCTGAAAGCAAAGAAGAAGGTGGGAGGTCTAAGCCGGAAGGAGGAGGAGGTGTACGCCGGAGGGTGAGAGCAAAGAAAATGCTGTGAGAATGGAAGGAGGTGGAGGAAAAGGGAATGAAGAAAAGGAAGAGAGGAAGAAGATTGAGGAAAATGAAGTGTAATGAAGAAAAGGGAATAATGAAAAAGCTTACCCCTGGTGTAGAGAAGACGAAGTCACGGGAATGAAAGAAAAAAGGGAAGAGAAGTCATGGGGATGGGAAAGATAGAAAAAGAGGGATGAGTTTCTGATATGAGAATGAAGAAAAGGAAAGAAAAGTGTCATGCATGTCAGAAGAAGTCCCAAAAAAATTTGGGACGCCTAAAGTAAGTCAAATTTTTTTAATTTACTTTTTTGGTGTTAGTGGAAATCTTTAGAGGTCCCAAATAAAATTTGGGACGTCTAAACTCTACTTTAGGCGTCCCAATTTAAATTTGGGACACTTAATGTTACAATTTCACTACTTTATTTATAGAAATGTTACCGCTTCTATGTTTTAACCTCCCTTTTTAGAAAAATGACGTCTATTGGATAGTAATATATTTCATTTGTAGTAGTGCAACCACTTAGTATGTTGTTCGTCCCAATCTGAAATCATGGGGCCACAACTATAAGGTGCATTTGGATCACGCTTCTCACCGTTGCCTCTTTCATCGACCATGGGCTTCAATATCTCAAAGGTTCCATAGTTGCTGGATTGCAAAGAGCCTTCTTCCTCTTGTTTTGTCATGCTTGAGGGTACCGAACTTGCTGCCGTCAATGGTTCCGCGTAGGACGATTGTGGTGGGGAAGAGGTGGAGGAAGATAACCATGCCAGGAATATTCAGTTCAGACGATGTTGAAAAAGTTTCATGAGGTGGCACTTTGTGAGTGCTTGGATGAATTGGATGGTTAGCATAGGAAGATTCTGAGGGATGAGGAGAAAGCGGCCATTGAGAGAAACCGGACTCAGAATTCATATCCACGTACATGAATTGTGCAAAACAACTTATTGGATCTGAATATTACTATCCATATCAATAACAACAACTGGTTTTGGATCGGAGCAATTAAACACCTTATCATTTCTTTATTTCTAGATGAACCTTAGAATCCAACACAGAAATATCATAACACTCCCAGAACCATTTTTAGCATCAATGAGATTAATCCACCAGGACTTAAAGAGGGAGGTATTTTTTTCATGCATGATGAATAAATCATGCTCATCCCAATCATAAATGTAAGAGCTTGACAACTAATTTATAGATATTAAAAAAATCAGTCAAGCTAAGTTATTGGCTATATATGAGAAATTTTTGTTGGTTTTCCTAAAGCAGCAATTATAATAATTTGCATGCTAAGCTACTCCTTTAATGAAAACTCTCCTTAATCTACGTAAGTATTTGGGAGAGTTTAGAGAGAGAGATATAAATTTGAAGGATAAAATAGGTTTGGGTTTTCCTCTTAGATTAAAAGCAAACATCCTCACAAATTCTCAGATGTGGGACCAGAGGGGTAGTTTCATTTTACTTGCATCACATGATCAATAATTTGTCAATAGTTTGGATTCATAGCGATTTTATTTTTCACATTACTGTTTGGTTATTTATGATCTCATAGAGGTCATGGTCTCCTCGATATTGCTCTCTTCGATTTTTTTTATAAGAGCCCAAAATTTAAATTTCTTTTATCTTATTTTATAAAAGTCCGACAAAAATTATTTCAACATTTAATGAGTTTTTTTCTCATTTATATTCTTGATTGATTATATATATTGTTTTAATTAAATAGTTGATGATACTTATGTTTATTATATTTTTCTCTCTTACTTGCCCCCTAATAAATAAGAGCATATTTGAAAAAAAAAAAAAAAAGTTTATTTCAAGACATGTTTATTATTTTAGCTAATTTACTCTCTCATATTCATAATATAAGTCACCTTTAAAAGAATGACTTAGTTCACAATACAAGTCACTTGGAGATAAATTAATGTTTAATTGTCAAATTTGCCCTTACAATTAATGTTTAAATATGACTCTTTGCATTTTTTTCTCTTCTTTAATATCTCATTTAATATAGGTAAAATTGAAAAATCATTTAAGATAAATTTAATGAGTTAACTATCATTTTTTGATTCTGAGAAATTAGTTAAAGCAACTTGTTTTGTAGAACAGAGAGAGTAAATCAAATTTCTACTTAGTTGATGGTAAGTAAGGAAGCAAAACTAAACTCTCCAGAAAAAGTCTCATTATTAGAAATTCATTCAGCTTGGTTGGGAAAAAGGGAAATTACTATCAGCCCGTTTGGTTCGATTACATGAGAGAGGATTACATGTAATCCTAATGTAATAGAGTGATTACAGTGTTTGGTTACACTTATGTAATGTAAACATGATTACATTTTGTAATCGTGATTACATCATTTGATGTAATCAGGATTACACTGCTATGACTGATGAATGAGGATGCAGCATCCTGTAATCAAATGAAAATGACACTATTGCCATCATAATTTTTTAAATTGACCAGAGTGCCCACCCATAAATGCTGTTAAATATTAAATAATTTTATTTATCACCAGTAAATATTAAAAAATAATTAATAATAAAGAAACTTAAGAAATATTCCCCATTAAAAATTAAAAAATTATATTCCACCTTTAAAAAAATATTAAAACATATCATTAAATAATATTTCCATATTAAAAAAATTAACATGAACCCAACCTATACACTAAATAATATTTTCATCATTAAATATTAAAAAATTACCATGAACCCAATGTGTATATTGCATAGAATTAAAAAATTATCATGGACCCAATGTGTACATTATTATATATGTAGGGTAATTTTGTCCCTTGCTATATTATTCACATGTATTTCTCATTTTCAATGTAATCCAACCAAACATTGTTATGTATATATATCATCTTTCTCTAATGACAAACCAAACAAATTATGTAATCATCATTACATTACATTCCATTCCATTACATTACATTCCATTACACTACCTTCAATTCCGTGAACCAAACGGGCACTATGAGTTTAAAGGAATTGACTTAATTATCAAAAAGTCTCAATAACAGTTAAGGAGCATACAATTATAAAATGACGTGTTCAAAATAAGGAATGACAACGCCTCATTTATCATTAAGACTTCCTTATAATTAAGTTCCTTCAATGACAACTAAGGAACATACAATAATACAATATTCTCTTCGGTCCTAATTATAGGACAACATTTGAGAGTCGATCTTGGTCCTAATTATAGGATAAAGTTCTAATTTTTATCAATTTCTTCCCAAAATACCCCCTATTGATACTTTCTCAATAATAATTTAATAAGAGTAGATCGGAAGTTATTGAGGGAGATTAACAACACCGGATTGTGTGAGAGCTTGGAGAAGTCGTGTGTGAGACATGAGAGGTACAAGGAAAAACATAAAATTAACGTAATTGGATGTCGTTTTAAATTTTAAATAAGGGTATTTTAGGAAAATAAATATGATTAACTAATTTAACCACTATCCTTAATTTCTCTAAAGTTAGGTAAATATGTCCTATAATTAAGACCGGAGGGAGTAACAAATTCTAAGTAAAGAATGACGCACCTCATTTATTTTTGGAACTTCTTCATAATTAAGTACCTTATTTACAATCTCATAGTAATTTCCTTAGAATAAAGCAACTATGATAGCCATATAGTCCTCCTTTTAGCCACCCTTTGTGGGATGAGGAGATCTTATCAAGGAAAATTAGTTAAAAGTCCCTATTCAAACGTTAAAATGAGCTAAATTCAAACGTTAAAAGCTTAGTAGGAAGAGCTCATTAGATATGGGGTATTTAGATCTGAGCTTTTTTAAAAGGGAAAATCCCTAATAAAGAATTTTAAAATCCTAAAAGACAAAAAGGTATTTCGAATATTCATAATCCCAAAAAGATATTACGCTCAATTTATCTTTTTTGAAATTAAAAAGAGATAACCAAATTGCCCTTACATATATATTTTTTTAAAAATATTACGCCCACTTGCCGCCGTTGGAGCTCTAGGCAAAAAATTCTAGTGGAATATCTCATCGGAAATTAATATTCCCGGAGTGGTGAGGGTGGGGTTAGAACTCCCACCACTTGGTTTGCCTCAAACGTTGGTGGCCCAATGGCTTTTCATAGGGTTTTGTTAAGGAATTCACAACATTTCATTAGGTTTTAACAACTTTTGTTTTCCTGGAAAAAGATTCACATTATCATGTCATTTACAAGTTTTGTTAAGAATTCATGACATTTCATTAGATTTTAACAACTCTTATTTTCTAAGAAAAAAATTCACATCATTAGATCATTCAAAAGTTTTGTTAAGGGATTCATGACATTTCATTAGGTTTTAATAACTTTCATTTTCCCAGAAAAAAATTCACCCATCAGGTCAGTCAATTACAAATTTTCTTCAGGAATTCACCAGATTTCATTAGGTTTTAACAACCCATGAATTTTTTTATGAGAAAACGAAAGTTGTTAAAACCTAATGAAATTTGGTGACCATGAATTTTTTATGAGAAAATGAAAGTTGTTAAAACCTATCGAAATGTCGTGAATTCCTTAACAAAATTTGTGAATAACATAATAATGTGAATTTTTATTATGGGTTCTAGCAAAAAGAATTTTTATTATGGGAGAATGAAAGTTGCCAAGGCTTAATAAAATGTTGTTAATTCCTTAATAAAACATGTGAATGACTTGATACTATAGATTTTTTTATGAGAAAACAAAAATTGTTAAAAATTAATGAAATGTCGTGAATTGCTTAACAAAACTTGTGAATGACTTGATGTTGTGATTTTTTTACTTGGTAGACGAAAGTTGTTAAGGCCTAACGAAATATCGTGAATTTCTTAACGAAAACTTATGAATGACCTGATAGTGTGATTTTCTTACTTGGTGAACGAAAGTTGTTAAAACCTAATGACAAATTATAAATTCTTAACAAAACTTGTAAAAGAGCTTGGGTTAAAGATTAAAAATTAACACGTGCGTGCGTGCGTATGATATATTGAAAGTCATTGATGAATAGCTATGAGTAGTTTTTCGGTTCCTCTCTCTCTTGAAAAGCGCACACACCTTCTCCTTCCTGGTATGGGCCACCACCGGAAATTGCCTCCGGACCGGCCGTCTGATTCCATTCTGAATGGCAGTAAAAAACAGAAAAAATCTGATTCCTCTCAAGAAATTTTTGACACTCCTATGTCAGAAGAAATGCCTCATCAG
Organism: Inga oerstediana; assembly: GCA_963210345.1. Lineage (NCBI taxonomy): Eukaryota > Viridiplantae > Streptophyta > Magnoliopsida > Fabales > Fabaceae > Inga > Inga oerstediana. Next base: position 60,326,890 of record OY723409.1, read on the forward strand.
AAAGTATCTGTGGAAAGTAGTTCTATGGTGCATGGACTGACTTCAGCTCAGTTGCAAAAACAGACTGGCACCCCTCTGCTTTCCTATAAGGACTCCCTTGTTGGTTTCAATGGAATAGCTAATGGAGGAAGTAATATGGATAATGAGGAACTCCTATCTGATGTCCTCAACAAGGAATGGGAGATGCCAACCCTCACAGATGAAGTTCAAGCTCTCATGCAACACCATCCCATAGTGGCAGTTACTTTAGAGGAATACAACGAATGGTGCAAGCCGTGGAATGCCTCACTGATCATCACTGTTCTAGGTAAGCGATACAATGTATATGCTTTAAGATCCTATCTCAGTCGTATATGGAACACATCTGATTTTGATCTAGTTGACTTACCGAACAATTACTTTATTGTTCATATTCTTCAAAAAGAGGGATGGGCTCATATATACCAGAAAATCCTTTATGAAGGTCCTTGGGTCATCCAACAGCATGCTATCTTAGTTCAGAAATGGACCCCAAACTTTTATCCCTTCAATAACCCTCTAGGTCGGATAATCACTTGGGTTAGGATCCCAAATATTCCCTTGCAATGCTATAACCCCGAATTTATTACTAGACTGGGAAATAGGATAGGGCGAACAATTAAGGTAGATCTACTTACCCCATCGGATAATCAATCCAACGTTGCTAAAGTTGAGCGGGGCAAATACGCAAGAGTGTGTGTCGAACTTGACCTTCAGAAGCGTCTGGTCTCGCGTGTCATAGCGGCTCACTCGGCATATCATGTTGAATATGAAGGATTGGGGATGATCTGCTTCTCATGTGGCCGTTATGGGCATAGAAAGGAGGATTGCCAATGGACTTACGTTGAGTCTAACAAGAAGGAAGAGGAGCAAGACAAAGCCGTTCCAATGGTGGTGGCAACCGTGCTGGATTCGGAAGTTAAGCCGGCCAATAATGAAGATAAATTTGGTCCATGGATGCTGGTTGGCCATCGCAATCGGGCATCACGAAAAGGCACCTCCGCGGGAGCTTCAAAGCCCCCCAACTCCAGATCACCCAACTCCAAACCGATGGCTCCGGCGTCGCAGCACAGTCGGTCATCCAAGGCCGCTGCAGGGGATTCACAGCACCGTACTCGGGAGTCGAGATTCGGAGCTCTGGCAGACTTGGAAGACGGTGAGATGGCGACGGGTGACCCAGCTGACACTCGACTCAGTTCTGACATCAGTATGGCGGTGTTGTAGGCCGAAATCGATGAAGAAAGGAAGAAGACTCACACTGCAGTGACAACCCATGGAGAAACGCGCAAATTACTAAAGCCACGTCACCAGCAAAATTCAAAACAAGGTGGGGGTCAAAGGGTTGGTGAAGGATCAAGGCCGAATGGGCCTTCTTCAATTGGGAAAGCCCAATATGTAAAAAAGGCTATTGAGAGTGGTGGATTAGGAAAGGAAAAAGAAATAAAAACTGATGGGCCTAATAGAAACATAATGGGCCGAAAGGATTTAGCCATTAGGGAGAATGTGATAGTAAGAGGTAGCATAAACCAAAGGAACTCATTTCAAATTTCTTCTCCCTTGAGTAATATTTCTCATGACCCTCATGATCACCCCAAAAATGTCCTTCTTCTAGAAGGGCCAGCAACCACTATTGCACAAGTACCTAATGCCTTCTTGAAAGAAAAATGTGAACATAGCGATCATCTGGATCGAGCTCTCTCCCTCTTACCACCCAACTCCATGGCATTGGATGATGATATAGGTGATGATTTCATGATTGCGGAAGCTGGTGAGTCGGAATCTCACCATGTCGAGTAATTTTTTTACTCCCATCCTTTCCTGTTTAGTGGTAAAAATGATTATTGCTTCTTGGAATTGCAGAGGGGCTAGGAGTAGATGTTTTCCCACCACCATCAAAACCATTGTGAAAGATAATGCAATTGACATTTTATGTCTTCTGGAAACCAGAATTAGTGGTGTCAGGGCTGATAGAGTGACTCACAAGCTCGGCTTCAGCAATTGGATTAGACTTGAAGCTTCTGGGTTTGCTGGGGGTATCTGGATTCTATGGAATGACACTGACTACCAAGTGGACTATATTCTCTCCACTACTCAACTTGTTCACTATAGGGTTATTGATAAGAAAAACGATGAGACTGTTCTTGTCACCGCAATTTACGGTGAGTCGGTCATGCATAAAAGAGATACCTTATGGCTCTCTCTTCAGGCCATTGCTAGTAGTACTGTGGATCCATGGCTGGTTCTTGGAGACTTTAATGCCTTCATGGAACCAACTGATAAGATGGGAGGTCGCTGCCCCTCTCTCCGGTCTATGAAAAACTTTGCTGAATGCGTCAAAGCGTCCGATTTACTTGAAATTCCTTTTGTAGGAGATCGCTTCACATGGGAAAAGGAGGGAGTGAAAGAACGTTTTGACTGGGTTTTTGGGAACCTGGCTTGGGAATTAAGACACCCTGACTACAAAGTTCTTCATAAACTCCGTTATAAATCTGATCATAGACTCCTTATTATCTCCAATATGACAAACTCTACCCGTAGCAGACGAAGGCATCACATTAAATATAATGCTGCATGGGTCTTAGAAGACAGCTTCTCGAACATTGTTTGTCAAGCTTGGGACAATAAAGACTGGTTTGAAGGGAAGCGTAGGTTTGATACTGAAGCGCCTAATTGGCACTTCACCACTCTTGGTAACATCCCCAAGAAAAAAGAAAACCTTCTCAAGCGCCTTGAAGGCATTGACAGAGCCAGGCAAAATAATGACAACAATGGCTTACATAAGCTTGAAAAAAAGCTTTGGAGAGATTATAGTAAGCTACTTGTGCAAGAGGAGCTTGTTTGGTACCAGAAAGCTCGATGTAAATGGTTGGCTTGGGGAGATAAGAATACTAGGTTCTTTCATGCCTCCGCCAAGATCCAGAAGAAAAAACAGAAAATTGAAGCTCTTCAGGATACAAACGGAAACTGGATTTCTGATCCAAAGACATTGTCCGACATGGCTGGGAAATTTTTTAAAGAGTTGTATACTAGTTATGGTGGTGTCCAGGACTCGTCTAGCTGGTTTGCAGACTTTCTGTCCCTCAAGAACCCAGACATTGAATCTATTCATAGGGAGGTGACGGATATTGAAATAAAAAATGCAGCCTTCATGATGGGGGCTCTAAAGGCTCCAGGACCGGATGGCTTGCAAGCCCACTTTTTCCAGTCTCAATGGCACAGGATTGGAGATCGAGTTTGTAACCTCATCCGGGAAATTTGGCAATCCCCAGAAAAGGTCCGGGATATTAATCACACACAACTTATTTTGATTCCCAAAAATGATCATCCTGTTAGCCTGACAGATTTTCGCCCTATCTCTCTATGCAATGTCATTTTCAAGATTATCACTAAAGTCATTGCAGAGAGACTAAAGGGAGCGATGTCTTACCTGATCCAACCACAGCAATGTAGCTTTCTTACTGGGAGGCAAAGTTGTGATAATATCATCATTGCACAGGAAGCTATTCATACCATGCGGAACAAACGGAGGAAAAAAGGTTTTGTTGCCGTTAAAGTAGATATGGAGAAAGCCTTTGACAGATTAGACTGGGGCTTCATTCGCTCTACCCTTATCAAGGTTGGTATTCAGGATCCTCTGATAAACCTAATCATGGCATGTATCTCTTCGGTATCTATGGAAGTCAGATGGAACGAGGAAGAACCCTCCACATTCTTTCCATCTCGTGGGGTTCGCCAGGGCGATCCTCTCAGTCCCTACTTCTTCATCCTCTGTATGGAAAGACTTGGACAGTTGATCACTAATGAAGTTAATCAGGGACGGTGGAAAGGCCTTACTTTCAATAAAAATTCTCCCATCATTTCACACCTATTTTTCGCTGATGATCTTCTCCTCTTTGGGGAAGCTTCTATGGATCAGATTGAGTTAATCAGAAACACCATGTCTGCTTTCTGTCAGGTCTCGGGCCACAAGATCAATCCGGCTAAATCCAAGGCATTTTTTTTCCAAGAATGTTAATTTCAATTGTGCCCTAGAATTGAGCCAACGGTTAGGTGTTGGAATTACTAGTGATCTTGGGAAATATTTGGGTGTTCCACTTTTACACCATAGAAGTACGAAGATTACATACTACCCTATCCTTCTCAAAGCCCAGAAGCGTTTGGCAACTTGGAAAGGCAGGTTTCTCTCTATGGCAGGACGCATGGTGCTTATCAAAGCTGTCATCTCTGCCCTCCCCAGCTACCAAATGCAAACCACGCTCCTCCCAAAAGGTATCCTGAAAGATCTTGAAAAGGAGAGTCGTTGTTTTCTTTGGAACCAAGGTCAGGACAGCAGGAAAATGCACCTCATATCATGGGACCAAATAAAGCAGGAGAAAGACTGTGGCGGATTAGCCATTAAGGATTTACGGAGCCAGAACGTTGCTTTCATTATGAAATTATGCTGGGGATTGCTCACCAAGCCAGAAGCCCTCTGGGTGCGATGTCTTAAAGGGAAGTATGGATGTGGTGACGGAGATTATCCCCTTGTCTTTCGAAAGACGAACTCCTCTGATGTCTGGCGTAGCATTACTACGGTTTGGGGGACATTCTACAACGGGGTAGGAAGAAGTTTAAAGAGTGGTAATACCTGTAATGTGTGGTGGGATCTCTGGACCCCGATTGACGAACCATTAATTCATTTTGTGACAACCGGTATCCACCGATTGGACCCGTGTGCAAAAGTTGGTGACTTTGTCCTGGCACACGGTAGGTGGGATATTCAAAAATGGGGTGAATTCCTTCCTCATTGGATCATAAACATCATCAGCAAAATCAAACCACCAATTGAGAGAGGTCAAGATACTTTCTGTTGGCAGAATGCTCCTGACGGTAACTTCAGTGTCCAATCTGCCTATAAGTTTGTGTTTTCCCAACGGAAGCATCGACCGTCCCTATGGCAAAAAATCTGGAAACTCCCGGTGCCAGAGAAAGTTAAGATGTTTTTATGGCAAGTTCTTCATGAGCGGTTACCCACTAACTCACTCAGAGCTATGAGAGGTTTAATTGATAGTGACGAGTGCCCATTTCAATACCAAAGAACTGAGAGTACCCTTCATATCCTCCGAGATTGTGAGAGTGCCCGTGCAGTTTGGCTTCATTTTCTTGACACTAACGCTCGTTTTAGATTCTTTCAATCTGATTTGCAGGTATGGCTAAAGGAGAATATATCTGAGACTAAGATTATGAGCTGTTTCCCCCAATGGTTATGGCCCAAAATCTTTAGTCTCATCTGCTGGTCCCTCTGGAAGAACAGATGCTGCGGAATTATGGAAGGTTCTTGATCTCACCCTAACGAGATCATCCATACGATCATGTACCTGTTGATGGAATCTGGATCGCTTACTACCTTTAAGCACCAGATTTTCCAATACAATGACACAGAGAACGTTAGCTGGCATCCGCCACCAGAAGGAGCGGTCCGACTTGATACAGATGGATCAGTTAATCACCAGGGACTTGCGACTTATGGAGGAGTAATGCGTGACGAACGGGGACAATGGGTTCTGGGTTTTCAACAGAAGCTGGGCTTCGCCCCCTCAACATCGGCAGAGCTCTCAGCACTCCTAACTGGTCTCCAGATGTGCAAGGAACGGAACTTTCACAGGGTCCTGGCTTACACGGATTCCCTTGAACTATACAACCTTCTCATGAGGGATGTGAGCATGCATCATCCATTGAGGACAGACATAAATGCTGCTAGAGACCTACTGTACTCTGACTGGGATATCGAGATCCACTGGGTGCCAAGAGAAGGTGTTCGATGCGCTGACCTATTGGCTAAGGAAGCTCATCAGCTACATGTTGACCTGGCAATTTTGTCAGAACCACCCCCCAATGTCTTCCATGTTTGGTTCAAGATCGTAACTATGCGGTCTAACTTGTCCTTTGCTTACTGATTTGTAACTTCCAAGCTATGCTTGGCCGTCTTTAATTTAAAAAAAAGAAGAAAGAAAGTCATTGATGGCTACTAGGCCACCAACATTTTGGGTAAACCAAGTGGTAGGAGTTTGAACCCCACCCCTTTTCTTCTATATATTCTATATTCTATATTCTATATTCTATATTCTATATTCTATATGTTATATTCTATATTCATTTTATTTTATTTTTTTATTCTAATATTATTCTATTTTAGTATGATATTTGTATTTGATTTTCTTATTATTTTATAATTTTGATTTTTAATTTTAAGATTTAGAGAAAACTCAAGATTACATACATTTATGGGTTTAATGCAAAGATGAAGATTGTTATATATTAAATTATAAGAAACTTTTGAAATCAATAATGAATATTTGTGAATATTGTGAATATCATTTGAAAATGAGTAGTTTAGGGAGAATTGAACTTTTAATTGATCAAGGTACTTTGAATCCGATGGATGAAGACATTGTTTCGGTGGATCCCATTGAATTTCATTCAAAAGAGGAATCTTATAAATATCATATTGATTATTACAAAAGAAAAACAGGATTAACTGATGCTGTTCAAACATAAACCCTCATCACTTTGGGAATATTAATTTCTGACGGAATATTCTACAGAATATTCCCACTAGAGCTCCAGCAACTGCCCACCACTAGAGGTGTGGTCGTCAGCCATTGGAGGTAATATTATTTTAAACAAATATATGTAAGGGCAATTTGGTTATTTCTTTTTAATTTCAAAAAAGACAATGGAGTCTAACATCTCTTTGGGATTATGAATATTCAAAATATCTTTTTGCCTTTTAAAATTTTTAAAGTTCTTTATTATGGATTTTCTCTTTTCTGATGATATTTTAAATCATTTTTTAAAAAAGAATAGCAGTTAAGAAATTATCTTTATTTTATATTCTATACATATTAAAATAATTTTTTTAAACAAATAGGAACTTTTAAAAACTTAGATTCGGACTGTCCAAATCAGATGTGCTGAGCTCTCCCTATTAAGCAAAAAAAGCTTAGTGGAGAAACCAAGCCAATTCCTAAATTCAAGTATGATATTTTTCAAGTTTTGCATATGAAATCTAACTGATTATCAAAATTTTTTAGCCAATAGAATCTCCACACAGAAACTTTTTACCAGTTTTTTTATCTTATTGTGAACGCAAAATCACAATGGAATAAATCAACTATCATTTGTTCAATAAAAATAATCATTTGCAACTAAGGATGTGTTTGGTATGAGGGGAGGGGATGGGAGGGGTCCTTATTTCCTCATTTGGTTTGAATTTCTGGGTAAAGAGAAGCTAAAATTTTGACTCTCATCCCCTTGTCTCTCTCTTTATTTTTGGCTCATATTATAAAAGATCCCCTCCCCTCCCCTCCTCTTTAACAAATCAAATAAAGTAACATATTCCTCTCCCTTCCCTCCCCTCCCTTCAAACACACCCTAATGCTTCGTTTGATACAATGGAAGAGTTTTTAAGTGAATTGGAAGTGAAAATAGAAGTGAAACCAGAAGTGGAAATAAAGGTGGAATTAAGGTTTAAAGTATGTTTGGTATGGAGATGGAAGTGAGATATATTTTTTAATTAAAAAATATGTTTATAATGTGAAAATACCAAAACACCTTCCAAACAAAAATACTCTTCCAGCCCATATAGTCACCATTGACCTATGGTCACTAGAAATTGACCACTGCCGGCGATAATCACCAACCAGAAAAGCATTCATCCATGCCCATCCATCAATATAAACCATATAGAAATCAAAATCGAACGAAAAATGATAGGGAGGAGGAAGGCTAAGCTTGTTGCCATTTAGTTGTTGTTGCAAATCCGGGAGATTGAGGTTCGAATGACTCGGCGTTGCAGATCTACACCGTAGTGGCGAACGACTTGCCATTGATGAACTGCATGCATGAGCTGTGGCCGGAGGAAGAGGATTGACGAAGTTCAAAGCATATGGAGATCGCTGGTGCCTTACTGTCTTACGCCATTGCTAGTGGGTCACTGTCCTATGCCATTGCTAGAGCCTCGTCGTCACCATAAGGTATGAAGAGGGGAGGCCGCGGGGTGAGAGTGAAGAGACACAAAGGTAATAACACAGGAGGGCAAATGTAGTAAATTGATAAAAAAACATGAGGGTAAAGTGGTCCTAAAGTTTCACTTCCAGGGAACCAATTTTAGTGTCATGGGTTTACCCATGGAACCCACTTCCATCATTTTTCATGGAAGTAAGTTCCTCGTGGAAGTGAAATCTAACATACCAAACAACTCCATTTTTGAATCCACCTTCACCTCCCTACCTTGAATTCCAATGTACCAAATGTGGCATAATGGTGTGTTTGGTTTGAGGGGAGGGGAGGGGGTTGTATTACCTTATTTGTAGAGTTGGGAAAACGGGTCGAGCCCTTCGGGCCAACCCTTTTAGGAAGGGCTGGGCTTGTAAATTGTAGTCTTAAAAGGAAGTTGGGCCTAAGAAGATCATCTCTGTAGGGTCTCGGGCTTAAAAGGGCTGGCCTTGGAGGGTCTCGGGCCTGCCCTTTAAGCATGTTTATTTTTTATTTTTTTTTGCTTGGAAAGGAACCATGTTACATTTTTGATTTGCCTTATTGAATCTATATATCACTCTGTTCTCATATTGTATAGAGTATGATTTTTGAGTATATTGTTTTATCTAATTGAATCATATTGTGATTTTTGAGTATGATTTTTGAGTATGTTGTTCTGCCTATTTAGAATAAAATCATATTACATACTATTCTGTCTGATAGAGTATGATTTTTTATGGAGATTGTGATTATTTGACTACTTAAACCTACTACTCAAAGTGAACACAATCAAATGTCCTTGAAATTGATGATAATAGCGAAGAAGGTGAAAATGATAGTCGTCATACTCATGTTATTTAGATGTTAGATTATTTAGCTTCTTGCCTTCTTATACTTTGGCTTTTGTATAAGTTATTTATGGACATGATTTTACCTTTGATTATACATTGGCAACTGCGTTTGTTTGTTGCAAGAGACATGATATTTAAACCTTAATGTTGACAGCATTTATATATTAAATTAGAACTTTAATCGTTGTTATTTACTAATTATATCTCTTTGGGGAAAATACGCATGAAAAATAGTTAAATATTGTGAAAAATATTTCCCGGCCTTGATACTCTCGGGCCGAGCCTTGAAAAAAACAATTTTCCTGACCCCGGGCCCTTTAGGGCCGGTCCTGTTAGGCCTTGGCCCGTCAAGGGCCGGCCCTGTAGGGCCGAGCTGGCCCTGATTCTCGGTTCTACTTATTTGGTTTGTAAGTGTGTTCTTATACCCTCAAAACCATGGTTTCAGAAGCACTTTTCCGCAAATCTAGATAAAACTCCTCTCACATACTTACCTCGTAAACTGTAAAAGCTATTCTCTAAAAGCTAATCAGAACACACACAGGGACGGAGAGAGAATTTTTTGTTATGAGAGCCAAAAATAAAAAGAGGAAAAAGAATGAAAGCCAAAATTTTGGTTTTCATCTCACTCAAAACTTCAACAAAATGAGAGAATGAGGACCACTCCACTCCCCTCCCCTCATCTCAAACCAAACGCGTCCTAAGAGTCTTGGCAAAAAAGGTGTGGAAAAATTCGCCCGCCGATTATAACCTCCTCCTCCACTTCTTCGTTTTTTTTGGCAGCAGATTATAACCTCTTCTTTGAATGGTTGATTTGTTGCAGTCTCTTGCCGTTCAACGCCTGTTTTAAAGATTTATGTTTCGTTGAGCGGAGCGTCAGTTTTTCTTTCACTGAGTCTCGTTATCTTTGTATTTTACTCCTCAAACCAACGTAGTAGGTAGATAACAAGCGGATATTCACATTGCAAACCGAAAATTACAAATTAGAAATTGTTAACTAAATTTAAAACTACACATGCTTCCCCCCCTCCGAAATTCACTTCATTTCAAGACTACACAGTCAAAAGTAACACCGTGGATTTTCGTTTACCTGCAAGTCTATGTTACACCATGTACTTTCTTTTAGCTTCAGGGATGTATGGTACAATATATCAACATAAACAACAAAAAAGTTAATTGTAGTATAAAAATTGCACTATAAACTAGACCTCTTATTAAGCATAAGAGGTAGTATCACATGTATGAACAGGAAAAGTTTGGGGAACTTGATAAGAAAACACTGTCGCTTGGAGAGATATATTGAAGACACAGCAACATTGGGGAGGTATAGTCTGGTGTATCTTCCAATTTTCGTATTAGACTCCCAAAAAGAAAAGTCAGGACCTTTTAAAAGATCGTGTTAATATGTGACGTTTTCCCTCTGCTTCTTCCTAAATTTCGCCAGGGAAGGTCCCACCCTCCCCTCTTCATCCCACGTCGAAACCTGCATAAGTTTAGGAAAGGAGCAGAATTACAAAACAGGGTGGTTCTAACTTCTAACACTAAAATAAACCAACTTTATTTAATTGAAAAGTAAAAGAATTTCTTTGGGACAGTCACCAATTCTGTAGGACAAAGCGTCCTATAATACTTTTCAAGCTTCTGGCATTCAGGGTCAATTTTTGCCCTTCTTCAGAGCGCACCTGATCACGCAAAGCCAAGATCGGGTCAAACTCTAGACAGTGCTTTTGACTAAGAGAGAAGCAAGCTAGCCAATCTAGCAGAGCCCTCACCGATGATAGTCCACCACGTATCTGGCATAGCAGTGTCGCGTTTGGCAATCAGTTTGTGGTATCCCTGACTTTTCCTCCTTGTTCTTGTTGGCGTTAACATTGGTATGATCGGTTGAAGAAGGAGGAGGGGGAGGTGAAACGGTGCTGAATTCATGAGCAGGCCTCGGAGCTTGCTTGCCCCGAGTCACCTTGCTAACGTCTCTGGCCCTCATTTTGTCGTGATCCACCTGCGACGCGGACATGTTCCTCGTCTATCTGTTATATACGTGTCTCCGAAAGAGTTTACTGGTGAACAATGATGTGCAGACGACGAAGGAAGAGGAAGATCGCAGAAGCAAGCAAAATCGGTTATACGCAAGACTTGGAATAAAATAAGGGACCATTGCTCTTGCTTCTGGTTACCAAGGTGACCGCAATATGATCTAGTTATGCCACGTTGGTGTGACACCTGGCTATGGGTTCGTGTTGTCGACGCTGCACTCTTGCGGTGCAATGACGGGCATCCGAAAATTCAAGTCCTCAGTCTTGCATAATCTTCACCAAATGCCAGAAGAAACTTGCTAAAAAGACTATAGAGAGAGGACGCGCACCAAGGCCAGAGAATTGAAGCAACGAGAATCAATGCTTCGTCTACTCCAATGATTAGGAGCTATTTTAGTTCAACCCTATTATATACTTATAATGGTAATCATGATTGCATTATTAAAAGAAGAGTGTTTGGTTGCTCTTTAACATGGTAATAGGGTTTACCATGGTAATAATGATTACTAAAGAATTGGGTAATTTTTATTCATATACATCCCTCTATGAATTCTTATTACCATCCAATTGCATGGTTTAAAAAGTACAATTTATCCTCTAGTTTCTTGTGTCTTTATTTCATTTATCTCATTCCACTTACCACATCACGTCACAATTGCCACCACCTTCTCCTCCTCCTCCACCTCCACCACCATCACCTCCATTCGCTGCCGTCGCCACCACTACTTCCTTTACCGCCATCACCTCCACCCCTACCCCCACCACCACCACTATCTCCTCCACTGCCGTTACCTCCACCCCTATCGCCACCTCTATCTCCTCCTCCTCCTCTACTGCTGCAACCGCCACCCCCACCATTGCCATGGCCGCTACTACCTCCGCCGCCACAGCCGCCGCCACACACTACCTTCGCCGCCATCCGCCCACCGCCACCACCACCACCACCTCCTCCTCTGCCGCCACTCCCTCCACCCCATCGTTCCCGCTACCACTACCTCCTCCTCCTCCTCCGTCCCCGCTGCCCCAGCTCTTAACTGTTTTTTTATAAAGATTATATTAATGGTAAAATAGATTTTGTGCAATATATTAATTTTAAAACTGTTAAAATATTAACTCATTGTATCTTACTTAAAAATCAAACCAAACATTACCCTTATAATTAATATTGCATTGTATTGCACTGCACTGCAAGGTATAATGGGATCGAACCAAACGAACCCTAATTCTCTACCATTTCTAGTCCAAAATACACTCGACTTTTTTTTAAGAGGTTAAAGAAGCTAGATAAGTCACTTAACTATAACATATGTTGTAAATCATTAGATTATACATTAATTTATAAGTTGAACAAATTAGTTTAGTATAAAAAAATAAACATAAATATTTTAAAGTAATTTATTTAACTTCGTTGATTTTTAAAAACAATTTAACCGTGTCTTATATAAAAAATTGGAGGTAGTATATAAAATCCAATAAGGGGATATTCTGAAGATAATAATAATGCAATTGCACAATGTTTTGTATTTATCATAAACATCAGAATATGGCTATGATAAGAGATCTATTAGTTTTTGGAATATCTTGCTAAACAATTTTTTTTTTTGGGGTTAATATCCACTTTTTCCGAAAAGATTTAATGTATGCTATAAGTATCCGAAAGTTTTTATTGGATTAATTTTGCTCCGAAACTATTAAAAAAGAACAACGTCTCCTTCCCCCATGATATAGTTAACGGCAAGGGAAACATTGTTCTTTTTAATATTTTCGGATGAAATTGATCCAACAACAACTTTCGAATACCTTCATGCCCCATGTAAAATTTTTCGGCCTAAAATCCAACCTTAACCCCTCTCTTTTCTAAATACTAGTGCGGTAGATTTTTTTTTTAACTTAAAAATAATTTAGTGTCTATTTAGATTAACGGTGAAAATTGTTTTTTAAATATGATTTATATTACATGAAGTAATTATCAACAATTACGGAGGTGTGTTTTTAATGTGTGTTTGGTAAGCTTTCAAACCATGGTTTGTGTAACCCGAGATAAAATTTCTCTCACACACTTATCTCGTAAATTATAAAAACTATTAAAAAAAACTAATCCAAATACACACTTGAACCGTAACTCAGATGGGAACACAGTAGAACCGTGCATGAAAAAAACTTCTCTCGGAACGCGGTTGTCACATGGCGACTTCACCGTTATTTTCTAGACCCAGCACCAACAAAATGCAAATTATATATTCGTTCGTTTATTTTGCTCTCCGTCTTCCAGGTTCCCATCCGAGATCAACCCCATCAACCAGTCGAAGCCGGGGTTCTTCTCGGAGAGTTGACTCATCTTCTTACTCGCACAGAATTTTTCATTTCAAAGCAGTTACTTGATGGCGCCGCTTTCAGCGTTGGCGAAGTACAAGCTGGTGTTCTTGGGTGACCAGTCCGTGGGCAAGACCAGCATAATCACTCGCTTCATGTACGATAAGTTCGATAATACCTATCAGGTACGCATAATAGTTATCAGATCCAGTTCTCTTTTTCAATTCAGTTCAAATGAAGTCTGAACGTGGCTCTCGAAACCAGAATTTCATCTTTCTGTGGTTGATTTAGTCATTTTAACTGGATTTCTTACCTTTGCTGAATCGAAATGTTCCAATGGTTTTTTTTTAATGACATTTATCCTCACAACTGAGGTTGAAGAAACAAATAATCATGTTGATTATTCTGCATGTCTCAATAAGGAGCGCTAGCGTTAAATTCGAAGAACTTTGGATACATAATACATGTGTATAAAATTATTTAAACCATCAGGAGTAAGTTTTATAGTTTAAAGCAGGGTAAGCTTTGTATTGATCGAACCAGAACTGCAAAGTACAAATTGTGACTGCTAAAGGGTTAATTTCTAAAAGCCAAAATGAACTTGAAAAACAGACGAGAAACAAATATGAAGACACATTCGTAAAATCCATGATCTATATTCATTATCCATTAAATTAAATCCTAATATATGCATATATTACTTGATGCCCACATATTTATCTGGGCTATTAAGACCATTTTAACTTTTCTGCTCTCATTGCACTCAGTAGGCATTCAACATCTTGTAATCTATATATTTTCATTTGGCTAACTTTATTTATTTATTTATTTATTTTTGCTCAAACACTAAAACTTATTTTGTGCTTCTCCGAGCAGGCTACAATTGGTATTGATTTTCTATCCAAAACTATGTATCTTGAAGATCGAACTGTCCGACTGCAGTTATGGTAAGATGTGGTGTCATCATCTCATAAGATAAGAGGAAAGGGAAAGGAAAATTTTTGTGAGACTGGTCTGGCACCATCATTGTTTCTGTTTCCTCCAAATTTAAAATGAAAGCACGAAAAGGCATTTCTATAAGATGTAGGTGAACAGAGAATTTCTCGGTAAATTTGATCTTGGAGTCTGAGAATATGGTGCCTATGGATATCTATTCATGGTCTATAAAAGTTAGAGGTGTTTGTTTGGCAGATATTTAGTTTCTATTTGAACAGTCTTATTGCCCTTTTCCACGCTAAAATAATTCTTTTCATGTGTTTGGATAGGGATATTGCTGGACAGGAAAGATTTAGAAGTCTTATTCCAAGCTATATTAGAGACTCATCTGTTGCTGTTATTGTATATGATGTTGCAAGTATGTCATTTACAACTTGCTTTCAATTCGTCCATTCTCTTGTTGCTGTCCATCCTATTATAACATTACATGCAAATTCTTAAAAGTCACATTCTCACACAAATTCAGAACCTATGCAAGATTCTTTCTTATAATGCTGATGTTCTTGTGATTATTACATAGGCCGGCAGACTTTTTTGAACACTTCAAAGTGGATTGAAGAGGTGAGAAGTGAGAGAGGCAGTGATGTCATTATTGTTCTTGTTGGGAATAAAACAGATCTGGTCGAAAAGAGGTAATGAGTAGTCAAGGGAATAAATTTTTTCAGACGGTGGCCTTTTCTATCTCTCTTTCTCTCATCTGTATTATCTCATTAACTGCTTGATTCATTAATCAATTAATAATCACTGCACTAGGAATTTGTTCATCTAGGCTATAGTTAGTTATGCGTGAATTGGGATTAAACTGGTAAAATCTGAGCATGGAAGCTGTTATAGTCCTACCATTTTGATTGGCTTGAATGGCTTAAAATTTCCTTAAGAAATCAAGGATTTGTAACAAGCACCATGTGCAATTTGATTAAATGAAATGTTTCTGTACTGTGTATGAGGCACGTAAAAATCCCTTTTGTTTAGTAGGTTAAATGGATCTTTCCGTTGGGATATTCTCTAACAAAGTATATATGCTGTGAGTGATAAGACAGAGCTATTGTAACTTCTGACCTATGATTTCATGAGCATATGTTTATGTCTACATCTATGGTTTGGATGTGTGGTGAAGAGTATGTGTTATGTGTGCACTCGTGTGTAGTAAGTGATGCATGGGACCCTTTAAATCTCTATTACCAATTCTTTTGGTAATCCTGATTGCCATGTGATCAGGATTACCAAGATTAATGCCAACCATACACACTTTCTGTGGTAATGCCATCGGGATTAACATTACTAGGACTCCAGGAGAGTTTGGAATTGAACCAAACGGGCCCTTAGCGAGCATAATGAGCCTGTTGGCGGCTTGTTGAAGACACAATGTATGTTAATCCTACCATAAAAGATTAGTCTGAACTCAGCAGAGTCTAGTGTCAGCCTTGGTCTAATGTAAAGAAAATCTTGATTTGCTGCTAGGCTTTTAGTCCCTTTAAAATATTTCATGCACAATCTGTCCTTGCAGTATAGTAGGCGTAATGTGCTGATATTAGAAGCCGTTTGTTTTACTAACATTCATCTTTACGTGAGTCTACAGGCAAGTCTCTATAGAGGAAGGCGAAGCCAAAGCCAAAGAGCTGAATGTCATGTTTATTGAGACTAGTGCCAAAGCTGGATTTAATATAAAGGTGAGCCATCTGCCTTCTTTTCTTTATAATTATCAAAATTTTCCATAAATTCCCTGCTTCTAATTAGAAAGAGATAAACTGTGCTAAGTTAATTATCATGGTACACCGGTTGTGTGTATGCCCTTATAAGTGACCTGGGTATAATGAATAAATTGGATGTTTTCATCATCTCTTAGATGACATGTTGCGAATGGTCCCCCAGGAGGTTGATACACTATTTGGTGTGAATACTCAATGATTTGCATATCTCATAAACTGTTAGTCATGTTGCTACTAATCAACCTAGTATATGTTTCCTGAATTTGGCTTCCTGCAAAATGGGGATCTACTTGCCACAGTGCTGATAATCTTCTCCGGGCAAAAAGTGTTTTTCATCACCATGCATCTATTGAACCTCTATCCATTCCTCCTGCTGATCATGTATTTCTGTTTTGAACCTTTATCCAGGCCCTCTTCCGAAAAATTGCAGCTGCATTGCCTGGAATGGAGACACTATCATCGGCAAAACAAGAAGACATGGTTGATGTCAATTTGAAGTCTTCTAATGCAAGCACTCAATCTCAGCCCTCGTCTAGTGGATGCGCTTGTTGAATGCGGTTTGTCTCGTAGAATCTTTTTGCTTCATTGTACAACTTTTTAGAGGATGTTTGTCTGCATTTGTGGACAGCAATATCATTACTTGGAAAGATCAGAATATATAGGTGGTGAGATAGGGGTTGAAAGAACTTTCATTTAGAAATTGATTTTGTGGGTGTGCTTGTGATAATGAACCAATGTGGTAAAGGTAGCCAACATAACATAGAGTCATACTTCCTATAAACCTTGTTGTAAAATTTTAACTGTCGACTTTTTTGGCCGAAAAATTTCTCTTTCCGTTAGCTGTCAATGGATGTGGCTGATATTTTTGTTAAGTCCAACCATTCCGATTTCCATGTTTCCCATTTATTAGCGCCATACATAAAACAGGAATCGCGAGTAAGCTTAATTATGGATCAACATTTATATGAAGTCTTGATTGACATCCAGTGGTGATTGCATATGATTGACATTGGAGTAAGAAAAGAAAGTGTTTTTAAGCATTGATTTGTGGCAGCTTTTAAAACAGCGAATGATTTTGGGCTTGACGAGGGGGAGAAAAGTGTCTCCATTGATTTTCTTTTATATTGAATGTATCTACTATTAGATCAATTTTTAATGGTTGATATTTAATAATATGTTAAAAATATTATTATAATACAAATCTACTATGGTAAATCTCAATTATTGAAAATTGATATAATAGTAGATATATCAATGAAGAGTAAATGGAAAGGGAGATCAACAGAAACATCTTCAAATTTGAAATTATAGGTTTTGGTTTCTCTAATTTCATACTGTTTAAAACAGTGGTTCCTATAATTCAATATTCTTGAATTGTTTTGTCTTTAAAGGATCAAAACCAATGGTTTGAAATTTAAGGGATTAAAATCAAAATAAGCGTAAATTTGAGAGACAAAAAATAGATCATACATAGGACAGAAATTGAAAGCAAGCTCAGTTATGGATCAGCATTTGTATGCAGTCTTGATCGACATCAAGTGGAGTAAGAAAAGAAAGTGATTTTGTGCATTGATTTGTGGTAGCTTTTAAAACAGCGCATGATTTTGGGCTTGATGAGATGCTTGAAACTAAGCAAACGAAGATGAAGAATAAAAAAAAAAAATCATATTATTATAGCTTTTATTCACTTAAATTTGTTTTTATTTTGATTTTAATTCTTTAAATTTTAAATCATAGGTTTTAGCCCGTCTAATTTCATTTTATTTAAAACAGTGGTCTCTATAACTCAATAAATATTTGGATTATTTTACCATTAGAAGATCAAAACCAATAATTTGAAATTCAAAGGATTAAAACCAAAATGAAGGTAAACTTAAGGGGTATTAACCTATAAATATATCTATTATGAGTGTTCCTAACTAATTATAAAACTTTCTAATAAACAAATTTATCTAACTCATGTTTTTTAGGGTAATTTTAATATTTTACAAGAAATAATCATTTTCATTAACTTTATTAATTTGTACAAACTTGTTATTAGTAGCTTATAATAAAAACCGAATTACTATTGTTTATCATATAAACATTTTCCCTCATCATTAATTAGTGTCTAGGTCGCAACAACTCTCTTTAGGGGCTGGCGTTAATTGCACTGCCTAATACTTTTTTTTCCGTCGATAAATCTTCTCCCCATCATTCTCTCTCTTTTTTCTCCTAGTGGAATGCTAGAAATCTTGAATGCCCTTTAAAATTCATGTACCAGCATATCTTTAGTGGACTTAAAACAGACATTGGACTTGAAATCAGACATGTTTTAATCTAATAGTTCAATATTCAGAAGAATGAGGGACAACTTACTTTTTATGGGAGAGCCAAACCGCAATTTTTTTTTATGGGACAACTTACTTTTTATGGGAGAGCCAAACCGCCATAAAGACATTGGATCCACTGTTATAATAGAAGACACACACATGAAGGTATAAAAAATAAATCCATGCATACCGTTAAATAACTACGTATGTAATTTTTTTTTCCCGAGTTGTCAATCTCGTCATCCTTCATAGTTGTAAAAAGAACACACGAGGTAATCGGAATCGGCGTTTGGCAAAGCGAATTAACCATTATGTTCAATCACGCTCAGATTTTCTGCATCAGTGATTTCCATAATGGCGCCAGTTTCTGCTCTTGCAAAGTACAAGCTGGTGTTCTTGGGTGATCAGTCGGTGGGCAAAACCAGCATCATCACTCGCTTCATGTATGATAAATTTGACACCACCTATCAGGTATTATTTGCCATTACTCAGATCCATTTATCCTCTGTAAAAATCAAATCTGATATATTATTGGCACCGGAAATTTTTTGCTGATATATAAATAAAAGGGCCATGTTTTGCTGTTAATAATCCTAGCTTTTCTACGTATCTACATTGGAATCTGAATTTTCTCATGCAATAACGCACTAAGAACATCGGCAATCTGTGTGTTAGTTTTTCCTCCCTGAGATTATGACCTTTTCTTTTGGGAAAAATGACATGACATGTGATATAGCTAGAGCAGAATCATAATCATTGTCCAAAAGAAAGATCAGAATCTCATTATCGATTTACTATCTAGTGCTAATGCTGACGGTTTCTATGATAGATCGTTCTGTAATTATTTTCTTTCCTGTTTGGTTTGGGAGCTGGTTCAAGAGATCGCGGTTTTCCTGTGAGACAAAGCTGCTGCTACTTCTAGGTTGTGGGTTTCGCAAATCTCTCCAAAAATAACCAAAAAAGTCTCTACACAATCATGGGAGACTCGACTCATAGATATTCTTTATTCGTATAGTAACCAATACAAGGCCGTATAAAGTTATAGTAATGCAAAGTAATTTTAGGCCTTGAACAACTATTCTATGCGTCAAAATTTCAGGTTCCATCTGCAAAGTGCAATCATAGTTTGATGTATTTTTCACCGTGATAGTTAGTATACGTATCACGCACAGTCTATATGTAAATATGGGTTATTTAGATCATTTCCATTTTTGCTTTCCTCTCATTGGGTGCACGTTTATGTGAACTATATATGCAGCTTGTATTCAACTATAGGTTGTTTAATAAGCATAATAAGCTTGTAAAATCCTGCACTTACTGATCTTCTTTATTCAAAGTTGATTTTACCTTTCATTTTTGGCTGGTACTCAGATTTTCCCCCCTTTTCGTGAACAGGCTACAATCGGTATTGATTTTCTATCCAAAACTATGTATCTTGAAGATCGAACTGTTCGACTGCAGTTGTGGTAAGACGTGATGAATTAACAAAGAAGTTTTTCATTATTTGAATATTTAAATGAATGAACGGGTGTGGAAGTGAACATGCTTTTGTAATGGCATTCTACTTTAGCTTACCTTCCATAAATATAAAGAGATATGGTAACACTAAATTCTGATGTGTAGTTTTTCATCGAACAAAGTTTGCTTCCTCCTGTGTAAGGATAGTATTAATGCTTATTCAATGGTGGGTATAGAATGATGCCAGACACTTTCGATTTAATACCCTCTTGGAAAACTACCTTCCACACTAGAGAACTGTACATATATGCCAAGTTGATGTTGTTCTTTTCCTTCTGTTGGTCATATGTCATAGTTGATTTCAAAATTTTATTTTATACACTGAAAGTGCATTTGCTGATTGTGATGTTTCATGATGGCTAATTTTAAGTTTGTTGGTTCAGTTCCGGAAAACTATCAATTTCGTATCAAGTCCAATCCTTTATTTTGATATTTAATCCCACTATAATGCTCTTCTAAACCTGGAACTTTTTATTGCTTTGAATTTAGAATTAGGGCAAGAAAACGAGTTTTGAAGTTGGTGACTGTTAAACAAGATGCCATATTCATAAGGCATCTAGGAATCTGCATCGTCTGGCGCACATATGTCTTGCTTTGTATGATGACTTTATGCCCTACTTCTTGATGCGCACACATTGGTGAATCAATGTGAGGTTTAAGTAGCTTAATGTATTCAATTGACAATTTATGGGTTTCTTACCAAAGGATGACTCCATTCTTATCAGCAAACATTCTTTTTAATCCCCCCAGCTGGAAAAAGAACCTTTTAATGTCTTTTCATGTGCGTGCCAATGTGGTAACAGGGATACAGCTGGACAGGAAAGATTTAGAAGTCTTATTCCAAGCTACATTAGGGATTCAGCAGTTGCTGTTATTGTCTATGATGTTGCAAGTATGCCTTTCAGGATATGTTTCTCTTTAGCCTATTCCTCACTTAATAGTGAATATTTTTTTTAACCACTTTTGCATATTAACAACAGTAATTAGCTAGACCTTCTAATAAAGTTGCTTATTTTATGTGTGTGTGTTTGTATTATGCCGGTTAAGTAACTTAGACTGCTGTGACCATGCTATTCAATTTTTGTTGTTCAAACGAGAGTAGTTATTTCTGAAGGGAATTTGTATGTAGCTTTCTATTCTGGGAAGCAGAATTTCAAACACCCCCCGCCCATTTCTATTCTCTCACTCCCACATTTAAGCTCTTGAAGCATTTTCTTTGGGAGGTATGTGAGTTCAACAAAACATCATTCAATGGGAAATCTGAACTTGTCTCTCCCTTGTTTTGGATCCAGGGCCAGCACTTTTCTATTGCTGCCTATGATATAGAGTGTGTTTGGGGAGGCCCTTAAGCCTGATTGGGCATACAAAAACCCAATTGGCAGCAATCATTTTTTTTTTGAACGTTTGGAGAGGTTACCATGCAATTGAGTTTTTGCCAAATTCAAATGGATGGAAGCTCGATTGGGAGAAGCTAGAGAATGAGGCTTTTATTAAAAGATAATGACATTTTATGTTAGATTGGGTTGTCTAAAAATTAGTTATATGATATTAGCTTTTCCTATAAAATGCTTTTTAAATAGCATGTAGTATCAAAAAATATTTTTTCAGTGTTTTTAACCCCTTAAAATATTTTTTTCAGTTGTATCCACTACCCAGTGTGCTATAAGACTGATTGCAATTTTATCCTTAATATACTTTTTCAGCTCCAAAAATTGCTTTAAAATATTTTTTGTGTTTTTAACCCCGTAAAATATTTTTTCAGTTGTACTTAGTATGTTATCAGACTGATTGCAATTTTACCTTTAATGTACTTTTTCAGCTCCAAAAATTACTTTAAAATATTTTTTTGGTGTTTTTAACCCTTTAAAGTATTTTTTAAGTTGTACCTAGTGTGTTATCAAACTTATTGCAATTTTACCCTTAATATACTTTTTCAGCTCCAAAAATTACTTTAAAATATTTTTTTGTGCTTTTAACTCTTTAAAATAATTTTTCAGTTGTACCCAATCTTAGAAGACTGACTACAATTTTACCTTTAATGTATTTTTTTAGTAGTAAAGAGCACTCAAAACTTAGAATACTAATTTATTGATTTCCACTCACTCTAAAATATTTTTCCAGTAGCACCTAATATTTTAAAGTAATTTTTAAATATTTACTTGATTTTTAAATATTTTTCCACTTACTCTCTCTTACCATTATCACAAAAGTCACTTGTGCTTAAGCCAAGCCAAACAAATTTTACTTTTGCAAAAGTCATTTATACAACCGTCAATCCAAACATAAATCACAATATACAATTTGACTTTTATCAAAAATAATATTATAAAAAATCAAATTGAAACAAGTTCAATTGACAATATTATCAGTATTCCAAACACACACTTTAGTCATGTTATTGGATCTTTCTGAATGATTTGGGTCACGCGTTCTCAATTTATTTTTGCCTGAACATTTAAGGATTTTTTTTGTCTCTTCTGTATTTTTCTTATGTAGGCCGGCAGACCTTTCTGGACACGTCAAATTGGATTGAAGAGGTGCGAAGTGAGAGAGGTAGTGATGTGATTATTGTTCTTGTGGGGAACAAAACTGACCTTGTGGATAAGAGGTAATGATTAAGGAACAGAATCGTGACCTTATCAGAGTGCATAATGGCTTGTTCTATGTCTTGGTTCATCAGTTCTCTTTGTCTGATCACCTATGGGTTAATTACTAAGAGTTTGAAAAGCTTACAAACGTACATTCGCAAGTTGTTGGATCCTGCAAAAGTTCATCTCAAACGGAGGTCAAATGGACTTTTGGGAGTAAACCAAACAAGCTATAAATCAGAACAAAGTTTGTAGGAAGTAAAATATTTTGGATAGTTAATGCGTCACTGCTTCAAGCCCTGAAATGGCTTTAAAATTTGCTTGAGGACTGAATGATTCTCAGCAAATGCGATGTTCTTCGAGATATAGAGGAAATATTTAATTGCAGTATATGTTAGAATACATCACTTACTATTTACAATGCATAAACTACTTCCAAACCAGTGTATGCTCCTATACTTTGTCCTTCTGGATTTTGATTTCTCAGATGCACTTCTTTTTATCCAATTCCTATTAGCAAATCCCAGCTATATATGTTTTTCTTTATGATCTATTTCTATGAACGAACCTACAGGCAAGTCTCCACAGAGGAAGGGGAAGCAAAAGCCCGTGATCTGAATGCCATGTTTATTGAAGCTAGTGCCAAAGCTGGCTTTAATATAAAGGTACTAACCCCCCTCATTTTGCTCTCTCTCTCTCTCTCTCTCTCTCTATATATATATATATATTATATAACTTGATAGCACCTTCTTTTGCTGTAATTCTTCCGTAAATGGGCATTAATGGAGTTAGGTCACTGTTAAGATTAACTTTGGAAGAAAAGGTGAATAAGTTTTGTATCATCAGTCGGTATGGAGATCGGTTTATTATTGCTGTGACTTTAATTCTGACTTACCAGATCACTGTCGTTTGAATGCAGTTGTCTCAGTTCTGGAATCTTATGCCGCTTTCATTTTCATACTTGCATCTGATCTTCCATTTTTTTTTTACCAAACCTGTGTCCAGGCCCTCTTTAGGAAAATTGCTACTGCGTTACCTGGAATGGAAACAGTGTCTTCAACAAAACACGATGATATGGTTGATGTGAACTTGAAGTCTTCTAGTGGCCCTAATTCTCAACCTGAGTCGGGCGGATGTGCTTGTTGAATGTGCCTGGGCTTGACATTTTGTGTCTCTCTCTTCTTGCTATTCGTTTTGGAATGTGTTTTGCTTAAGGTTTCGTTATCAAGAGACTTGCACAGCGTCACATGGAATTCTCTTTTTTTCAGAATATTTGTAGATAGGTAGCAGTGGAATCAATGTAGTCTGTAATATGTTGGTTATTTATTTATTATTGTCACGTATTACAATGGCTAGCTTTATATCACAAATTTTCTTTTGTTAAGAGCTACTATTACTATTTGCCTTGTTTGTCTTCTTGTAATAAGCGTGAAGTGTCATAGTTGTCCCATCCTAGTCATGTGTGCTTTGTTTTAGGTAAATCCTAAAACTTGTGTTTTGTCTGATGTTTGTTATATGTGCATATGACTTATGAGTTGTCTTACGTCTTGTATAGAGTATGCAGTGAATAATACCACAGGATCCTAGACCGGGACACATACGGCCGTACAAGAAAAGGTTTATAGGAAGGGAATGAGAGGATTTTGTACAAATCTTTCTAATAAAAGTTCAGTAACACGAATTTAGCTTGCTTCAATGCTTTGAATAAAAAAGCACGTGAAATTATATTGTACTACATCATGTCCTCAATATAAGATTTTGTTTATAGTATAATTTACAGAGTTCTCAGACTCAGAACGGACTGGTCGGTCCGACCCGAGAACCGCCGAACCGGGCATCAGACCTGTCCGGTCCGGTATGAGTTTTTTTTTTAAATCAAATTTTTAAAATTTTTTCTTTAGAATTTCATATTAATAATCCTAAAATCTTTCATTTCTCACCGGTTCAGTCCCGGTTTAGTACTGGTTTGACTCCGGTCTGACCCACTGACCCTTAACTCAGTACCCCGACTGGTTCAATGACCAGTCCGGGTTTGATTACCTTGATAATTTATATTATGAACAAGATCTTATATTAAATGTATGAGGTAATTGTTTTAATTTTAATAATACCTGGGGGCTAATACTATTGTTATTTTCTTATGCATAATGCCATTGTCATGAATTCTTTTATCCATCCAATGCAATTGAGGTATTTATTACATTTGATTAGTAATTTACAATCATTTTAATAGGGAATTACTTATATAGAATTTTTAAATTTTGAAGTTATTTTTCTAGAAATTTACCTTTAATTAATCACTCAAATAAGGATTAAAAAAAGGGTTGAAGGCCATTTTTGTTTCGGAAGTATTCACTTAGGATTAATTTTGCCCTGAAAGTTTTTTGAAAACTAATTTTGTCTTGAAAATGTCAAATTTAAAGCAATTTTGACGTTACCATTAGTTGACCAAATTCAGGGCAAATTTGCTTCTAATTAAAAACTTCCAGAGCAAATTTATAACTTAACAAAAATGACATGGACGACAAAATTGCCTTGGAAGTCTTAACTCAGGAGTAAATTTGCCCGAAATTTGGTCAATTAACGGTAAGGGTAAAATTGCTCTAAATTTGATACTTTCAGAGCAAAAATGATCCTAAAAAAACTTTTAGAATAAAAATGACTTCTAGTGAATACTTCCGAGAAAATAATGACCTCTAATCCTGAAAAAAATTCCTTCCATCTAGCACTTCTCTTGCAATTCTGGAGTTTGAGTGTTTGAGAAACACACAAACTGTGGTTTCAGAAGCTATTTTTTATAAGTCGAGACAAAACTCTTTTCACATA
The DNA here is from genome assembly GCA_963210345.1 of Inga oerstediana. Lineage (NCBI taxonomy): Eukaryota > Viridiplantae > Streptophyta > Magnoliopsida > Fabales > Fabaceae > Inga > Inga oerstediana. The sequence goes on from OY723409.1 coordinate 60,352,067, forward strand.
CTTATTTTATAAATCGTAAAAGTTATTCTCAAAAGCTAATCCAAACACACACTTATATAATAACTATTAAGAAATTTTTGGATGGACTTTTCGCCGTTCGTGTGATTATTTTTCCCTCTGTTAGGGTTTCGCCATTTGTGAGATTTACCTTCGAGTAGGTGAGGATCTCCTCCGGCGACGGCCGACGCTGCTAGGAGTAGGATCTTGACTTTCTCTGTAAGGTTTGTTTCTCCCATTATGGGTGAGTTCTTGAGTAGTTCCACATCACGGTCGGGGGCGATGTTGGTTGGGACTGAGACTGGCAACGGTGGAGAGCGAGGAAGGAGCGAGGAGGGACGCGAGAAGGCTGTTAGGCCTCAACTCTCAGTGAAACACTCCGACGAGGATCGGCGATGGGTTGGCCCCCACCGGTGAAGAACAAATCAAAGTGGTGGATCTCATTCCTCCCCAGCAAAAAGACGAGCTTGACGGTGGCTAGTAGGTGGGAATGTGCAACTGCTTTGAGCAAACCTACGGCAAAGTCATGGAAGCACTCAAAGGTGTTTGGGGGCAGATCTGAAGTGGAGATGTGGTGCTCAGAACATCGGGGCTCAAAGATAAAACAAATATGTGCCATGGCGTCGGAGGGCCTCTCTGCCGGTGCAGCTAGTCTAAGGAACCTAAGGGCAGAATCACAGATGCATCCAAAGGTACAAAATGCTCGATCCTTTGATCTTGAGGTGAGTGAGTTGTTAAAGACTTAAAGGTTTCTATTTCCCCAATTAAAGTTTGTTTGGGTTTAAGATTTGGGAATGGTTGGACCGGTTTGCACTCTGTTGATCTTTGTATGTTAAGCACTGTCGCCTTATCCGAAGCTTTGATAGTGGGAGTAAGTTGTTTTGTTTGGTTTGAGTGGGCTCTGCGTGTTATACATCCACTGGGCAGAGGATTGTGCAATTCAAAATCCCAATTCCAGGCTACCTCTGCTTGATAGAATTGGTGAGGAAGGGTTTTAGATGGGAACGAATCATTGTTTCAAGCTACATAAGCAGGGCGTTTGACACCACTCCATAATATGGTTATACAGGGTGGTCTAGGGTATCGGTGTGTGGTGAAATGGGAAAGTTTTTTATTGATCAACTGGTGATAAATTGTGCAATAGATAGACATCTGGAAATTATTAGTCTGAGTTTGTTCAAAATGTCTTTATGCACTGTTTATTGTTGGCTAAATGGATGCCTGTTTAGTGTGTTGCTCAACACTGTTCATTATCAGGGTAGACATATGCCAGTTCAGTGTACATGGATTTACTGCTCATCCTCGGATTGGGGACGTATTTCTTTATCCTATTGTTTATTTGATTGTGATTTCTTTGTTATGTTGATAAAGGTTCTCCTGGAGTACTTAGTGACTCTAAGGAATATGGTTAGGAACCCTTCTTGCAGGTGTATTCCTAGGGAAGCAGAATTGGCAATCGAGTGGATTGACAATGCTTCATTGGAAGGGTTTTGCCCTATAGTTTGGGTATTGCGACCTCTATTTCTACTGCAGGCCTATTCTGTATATGGTGCAGTGGATGATTTGATTATGTTCTCAATTTATCATTGTAGTAAACATCCTTTAATTACTTGTTTTTCTATTATGTTTTTTAGGTATGTAGGTATGCGTGTTTTCTATTTTTCTCTGTTAGTGCTGGTTTTAGTAGCTGATCATGAGACATTGAATTCTATGGGCTTTTAATACTTCTAGTTGACTAGTTGATTTGATGGCAAAATAATAATAATCACAATAATAAGAAATTTTTGAACGCGGGAAATAAAGATTTCCTAGCTCGCAGTCGACTTACAGTGGCGCCACCGCGGGTTTAGCGCCTCTTGCTTCCATGCTCACTTCAGTCACTTGAGCACACAAATCGAGATGGCTGTTAGGCGGAAGCCTTCCCCAAAATCAACTTCACTGGCGCTGGACAAGATTCTCAGATCCCGTAAGAATCTTTCCGAACCCCTGCCAAGACTATGGCTTGACCGGGAAGACGAAAGCATTGACTTCGACGAACGAGGGTCACCCATTTTGAAGCTAACCCACCCCATTCTGTGTACGTTAGAATCATGCACTGGTATCAAAGAGTTTAACCAAGTCCATGCCCGACTCATGGTTTCTGGGCTATTTCAACACCCTTTAGCTGCTGGCAGAGCTATAAAGAAACTTTGCTCGACTTCACGTATGATTCCGCACGCCATTCACGTATTTAATTATCTGGATGAACCAGATGCTTTTCTATGCAATACCATTATGAGAGGACATACGAGGATGAATGATTTTCGTAGTGCTCTGAGTTTCTATTACAAGAAAATGGTTAGTAGATGGGTCAATCCGAATCACTATACTTTTCCTCTTTTGATAAAAGTTTGTGCAGAGGTAAGGTCGGGACGAGAAGGGGAAAAGAGTCATGCTAGGATTGTGAAATTCGGGTTTGAATCAGATTTGTTCACTCGGAACTCACTAATTCATATGTACTCGGTTTGTGGGAGAATTGGAGATGCTCGGTTGCTATTTGACGCAGGGTATGCATTGGATTTGGTGAGTTACAATTCGATGATTGATGGGTATGTGAATAATAAGGAAATTGGTGCAGCACGCAAAGTTTTTGATGAAATGTCTGAAAGAGATGTATTTAGCTGGAATTCTATGATTGCGGGGTATGCGGGGATTGGCGATTTGGAAGCTGCACAAGAATTGTTTGACAGAATGCCAGCAAAAGATGTGGTGTCCTGGAATTCTATGATTGACGGGTATGCAAAGATTGGAAACGTTTCTTTAGCTCGTAAGTTTTTTGATCGAATGCCCGTTAGGAATGTGGTCTCTTGGAATTCTATGTTGGCACTTTATGTGCGATCTAAAAATTTCAGCGAATGTTTGAGACTGGCTGATAGAATGATGGAAAGAGGAATAGCTATGCCTAATGAGGCTACTCTGGTGAGTGTTCTCACGGCATGTGCGAATTTAGGGAGGCTTGATATAGGTTTAAGGGTTCATTCTTATATCAAAAGTAAGGGCATTAAATCCGATGTCTTACTTTCGACGAGTCTTCTGACAATGTATGCAAAGTGTGGGGCTGTGGATATGGCTAAAGAGGTTTTTGATGAGATGCCAATCAAAAGTGTTGTATCATGGAATTCCATGATCATGGGATATGGTTTGCATGGCAATGGTGAGAAAGCTCTGGAATTATTTATGGAGATGGAGAAGATAGGTCCACAGCCAAATGATGCTACGTTTGTCTGTATCTTATCTGCGTGTACTCACACCGGTATGGTTATGGAAGGTTGGTGGTACTTTAATCTCATGCGTCGGGTTTACAAGATTGAACCCAAGGTTGAACACTATGGTTGCATGGTTGATCTCCTTGCTCGAGCTGGTTTGATGAGAAATTCAGAGGGGCTTATAAGAAATATCCCTATCAAGGGTGAAGGTGGATCTGCCTTATGGGGAGCTTTACTATCTGCTTGCAGGACCCACTCAGATTCAGAGCTTGGGAAGATTGTGGCAAAGAGACTTATTGAGTTGGAGCCACATGATATTGGTCCCTATATATTGCTATCAAATATATATGCTGCTGAAGGTAAATGGGATGATGTTGAACATGTGAGGTTGATGATAAAAGAAAAGGGATTACAGAAGCAGGCAGCTTCCAGCTTGGTTCATCTTGAAGATTTTGAATCTAAAAATATTTTAAGCAATAATTCGGTCCCTAGGAAAAGGATAGTGTACTCAATGTTGAATGAATTAGGTACTCAAATGAAGTTATCCCTTGAAGATTCAATAGAGGTGTAAAATCCCAGATCCAGATAATGGTTAATTTTTCAAGGAGGATTTTACTGAGACTTCCTCTTCAACTATACTTGTTTATGACAGGCTCTTGGGAGAGGAAAAAGAATTTCATGTTAAAGAGTAAGATACTGAGGTTAAATTATGGCTATCCAGAAACAGAAAGTCATAATAATGATCAAAAGAAAAGCAATTGAAGAACCATTGCTTTCCATAATAGTGATCACTCAGCTCTGATTCTGTGAACACATTTCAATCATATGCTGAAAGGTTTCAGCTATGAAAGCTGGGACAACTTGGTGAAGGACAGCAACTTTTCTTCAAGAGGGCTCCCCTTTGCTGGGATTGAGTACAAATTCTCCATAAGAGGTGCTTGAGGTAAGTGTATCTTTCAACTTCCGAAATGCTTGCTATAAAGAGGAAGAAGTCTGAGTTTTGATCTTGTTTTTGCTTAAAAATCTACGCCAAGGCTAATTTACTGCATGGTTTCTTGGCTTGAAGAATGTGAGATACTTCCTCTAATCCTTAATGTAGGATTTAATTGGGAAGTTGATGCTGGTTCTAAATATTAAGACCTTTTTCACATGTTTATCAATTTTTTCTCAAGTTAGTCCCATTGTTATTCTATTAATAATAATCAAGTGGAGGAGGGAGCGGGGGAGGGAATTAAGGAAGATGCTTGGGGTGTTTTAGAAAAAATATCTCATATTAACTAATTTAACCAATATCTTTAATATTTTCAAATTAGTTAATTATGTCTTATATTTAGGACTAGAAGAATACACGACAGTGAAAACCTTGATACCTGACAGTGACAAAAATACACCGTCCCCTAATTTTGCATTGTTATGTTCACCGGAAGAAGAGAGACATGTTTGATTCTTCATCTCTTATTACATCATTTAATTTCTTCCTTCCCAAAGGGAAGCAAGTAGTGATCATTGTGAATGTACTTTAATGAACATTGATCTGAAAATTTCCTGAAAGTAGTTACACAACATAGATGCCGTGCCTTTTTTCTTTTTTCTTTGATAACAATGCCATGCCATGTTGTGCAACGCTTGGCGTGATATCTTTAGTTAAAACAAAAAATAGCCTAACTAGATATGAGGCCTGCTTTCAAGAACGAGTCCAAGATCTGCTTTAAGGTATTAGACGGGTGGTTAATCTTGATCCGCAATCTACTTTATTTTCTTTATTGGCAGCTCTATATGTTCTTTAAAAAGAAAAATGATGAAATTGGAATTGACGTGTCAAAGATAGTGGCTAGAACGTTGGTGGGTGTGGGAAACCTGTCTGGTTCTCAAGTTTGGAAAGTTCAGGGAAAAGAGCATAGTCATGCCCTTTTTTGACTGGGGATCCGTTGAAAATGACAGGAAGAAGGAAGAACCAAACAAAAAGCTTCCCAGTATGCGCACATGCGCAACGGGCACGGAAAAATATTCATTAAAAAATTAAAATAAATATTTGTGAAGGGATTATACTTTGGACAATAAAATGATGAGTAAATATATTTTTTGGCCATTTCAATTTACCCTCTTTTTAGTTTTAATACTTTAAATTTTAAACTATAGATTTTAGTCCCTTTAGCAATAAAATGGTCCAAATTTTTATTAAATTATAGAGACTAATGATTTAAACGGAATGAAAATTGAGGGACAAACCTATAGTTTGTAATTTGAGGGACTAAAATCAAAATGAGAACAAATTTAAGAAACTAAAAATAATGTTAACCTTCTTTCTAAAGTTCTTCTAAGTGATTTTGCTTCAAAGAATATAAATATGTGAGAAGAATTTTAATTGATAAAACATAAAAATAGTTTTTAGTTGTTCTTAGTTGAGCTGTCAAAATAGACTGAGCCCGTTGGGTTAACCCTTTTAAGCTCTCTTGAGTAATGTTCTTAAACTCGGATTGGATCAAAAACAGGCAAACCAGTCTGGTTCGGTATTTTTATTTTTTTTAAATCTATTTTTTTTTATTTTTCTTTAGAATTTCATATTAATAACAATAAAATCTTCAATTTCTAAGGAATGAAAAATCGGACCAGTCAATGAACCGGTCGCAACACAGGTTCAAGGGTTAATGGGTCAACCGGTGGTCGAATGAGTCATATTAAAATATTACAATTTAATTGACAATAACAAAATAATCAACATTCCTTACTCATAAGTCATTACTAACATAAAAATAGTTAAAATACATAGTTAGTTCTTCAAAACAAACCTATAACTAACATTAAAATATAGTTAAAACATAACAATATCAATCATCATTCATCAAACATAGCCAATAACATCAAAATAATCAAAAAGATAGCCAATAACATCATTCATCAAACATAGCCAATCATCATTCAACAAACTCTACAACTCATTAAGCTGGTCTATTAGAGATGAGTCAATAGGTGCTAGATTGGGAAAAGGGTAAGTGGTAGTAACATCATCATTCAAAGCCGGGGGATCAGGAATGTCCCTATCTTCGTCACCTATGCATATGCACAACAATAATTAATATCAATGGTTATGTATAACAAATAATTATTTGTATGGATAATAAATTAGTAACATGACATTAATAGGACATATAATTATATAAATCTTCATTAATCCTATCTAGAGTTGATGAAAGTGCAATGCCTTCATTATTAAAAACACTTTCAAGATTTTCTGCATCTTCATCATTAAATTCTGGAATGAGATCTTCTTCAGTCACCCAAAAATCCACCTCATCAATAGATTCATAGTCAATGGGATCATAACTTGTCTTCTTTTTATTCAATGCACTCCTTCAATTTTTCAATGACAAATGATTTCAGTTAATATTTAAAACCTAATCCATATTAATTAAAAGCATTTTTCATAATATCTAAAATTACCTATGCTTTAATCGTAAGTTATAGCTAGTGTAAACCAAATCATTCAGCTTTTGATGTTGTAATCTATTTCTCCTTTTTATATGAATGCGCTCAAATAAGCTTCAGTTTCTCTCGCAATCAAAAGAAGCAAACGTTTGCCTAAGAATACGTGTTGCAACACGTTGCAATTCTAGAATTGAATAGCCATAGTACATCCACCATTCATCTACAAAATAAAACATGTACATAATATTAGTTGCAATCAATTAATATGTTTTTAATTAAATATTAAACAATAAAGATGAATACTTAGTTACTTACAAGGATCTAGCTTTTCAACTCCTTTTTTACATATCTCTCTGTTGAAAGATTCGTTGCCATCAAGATATAATGTCCCTTGCTTCATTACCTTGTAGTAATCAACATTTTCATCTGAGTTAGCCTCCACCACGTCAATCAAAGCTTGCACTAACCCTCCCTTATGAATAAAGTTTGGACCATATACGAATACCGGGTTCAATAAATAGGCAGTTGCATAGATATTGTTCTTCAAATGTTTATCCCATCTCGCTTGAATGATACCTGTGTAGGGCTTATAGTGATCTTTATTCCTTTTAAACATATTCTTAATTCCACTTTTTGCCCTTTGCATGCCTTCATAAACATATGGAAGTGAGACCTTCTCATCCGAGTCAACAATTCTCAACAATTTTATCAAAGGAGTTGCAATCTTCACAATTTGGTAGCACTCATTCCAAAACCGACTATCTAATATGATCGTACTAAAAACTTTTCCTAGAGTAGTCCTAGATAACTTATGATCCATAAAGTGTTTATTGACAACAAGGGCTTGCAAGTCATGCTTGTGCATGTATATGCCGTGTAATGTAATAAAGGTAGTGGCAAATCTTGTAGCACCAGGATGCACAATTTCTTTCTAACCTATCCTCTTCCTCAACCAAGACAAGAATATCATGTGATTGTAAGCAAGTACTGTTATCTTTGATGCCTTTGCTACAATGTCCGACACATAAGGCATGCCTGCAATGTCTTTCAATACAAGATTTTAACAATGAGCAGCACAAGGAGACCAATAAATATTTCTATATATCTCCTTGATCAACCTTCCACATGTCATTGTCAGTCACCACATTAACTATATTCTTGGAACCTACCCACTTAATCACTTTATAAAACAATTTGAACAAAGTTTTGACATCTTTCACTAAATCTGATGCGTCAACAGACTTAACAAACACCATTCCATAGGTAGAATAAACTAAGAAGTTTATCAAAGTCCATTGTCTCACATCAGTCCATCCATCTGTCATAAGTGTGCAGCTGTTATTCTTCCATTTAGCTCTATAACTATCAATGAGTAACTGGCATTCCTTTTTCCAATCTCTTAACAAGTTGGTTTTAAAATCATAAGCACTAGGGGCTTTAAAACCAGGCCTTGTAGAGCATATTCTATCCACAACTCTTTGAAATAAAGGGCACTCCAATGTTTTAAATGGAATGCAGTTGACTATAGCCCATTTAGCAATAAGCATCTTCATATTGTGTTGTGCTTCTTTTGATGTTAAGGCACTTTTGATGGTTGGTTGAGCTCCAGGAGTTGTCCTAGGAGTGAAATATTTATCCATTGTCCCAGGAGGTTTCCTCTTCTTAGATACACTATCAACCTCCTTTTCTCCAACTTCCTCTTCTCTTATATCTTCAACTGACTTTTTCTTTGCACTTTCTTGCAAAGACTCTACAATCCTATAACGCATATCAGAAGTAACTTTTTTGCAAGAAGCAATTTGACCAGACACACCAGCAAGATGTTGCTTAATCCTGTGTATACCTCCTCCTCTATAGCTATCAGTATAAAAGAGATATGTGTATACATTTTGTGTCCTCTCTTTTTTGTAGGCAACATATGCTCATACTGGATCAGTTTTAGAACGAATTGTGATATTGGGAGTAGAAGTAGGATTAGTGTTGGAATTGGAAGTGTGAGGTTCGGTATTAGGAGTATTAGGTTAGTATTAGAACTAGGAGTGACATTTTCATTTCCTGAACTAGATCTATCCATCCTTGCAACAACAAAGAAACAAACTCAGGTTGAAATGGGAGGCCCAGACAGCATCAATACATATTACAATACATATTAAGAAGTATATAAACAAAAATTAATCTACTAACTCAAATTGCCAAATTTATAATAATCACTTCTACATATTTCAAAACTTAAAGTAGTTACAAGTTGCATATCACTATATTGGCATCAAATTAAGGGAAAATTACTATGAGATGTCAAAGAATGAATATCATCACAAAAAAAGTTTCAATAACAAGTGAACAATATGTACTAACAAATTTTAATCAAGAAATGATGATAACAATTCTGTCTTGCTCACTTGTTTAATGATTACATTCTTCCTTTGCACTTCGTAGTTTGCCTTAATGCACACATATCCATCATTCTAATAATCCAGGTATCCTTTCAGTTTGCAAATTTCTTATGTGAAATATTTTATTACTACAAACAACAACTTGTTGCATAACTTAAACCATTATTGTCATTTCGTATTAGTACCAAAAATTAAGGAAGTAAGAATATTATAATAGAGAAATCACATTCCCTTATGAATGAATATATACAAAATAACAGTTTTGAGTTCACATTTAGCAATGAACAAATACTAGTCGCAGGAACAAAATATAAATTTTGCAATGACCAACTATAACAAGCTCACAAGTCAGAATAATAGTTACAGAAGCTCAGTTACTACTACTCGTAGATCATCGGATTCAAAACAGTGACGACAGCGCAACAAGGCAACAACAGATGAATCAAAACTCAAAAGAAAAATTTACCTAAACCAGTCGCAGCTTCTCTTCACAGTCTTGGTCAGATAAGAATTTATATCAGTTTTGGAATTTCAGCTATCATAGTCGCAGCTTGCCTCTCACAGTCGCAAGTCGCCATTCGCTGCTCACGTACTTACATTCACCGATTGACGTCTCAAAAGCTCGCCGTTGACTTCATTTCTGGGTTTTGGTGACCAATCACGGAGAATGGATAAAGAGATTTGGTTTTGATTCAGAGTTTCAGACTGAGAACGGAGGAATCGAGAGAGTATTTTGAGAATTTCAGAATCTGATTCAGCTGGAGTCGAGTCTGTTAGTGCAAGCGTTTCACCCAAGAGGGGGTGAATTGGGTGATACCAGAAATTTCGTTGCGTATAAGAAAATTGACTGAATATTTAAAGCAGTTGAGAGTAAAGAGAAATATCACCGAAGTATACACCGGGAGTTATACTGGTTCGACCACAACCACTTTGTCCTACGTCCAGTCCTCAGAGCATCTTTGAGAGTTTCACTATACTCTCCAAGATTCAGTGGGTTCTTGGCACCTCAATACACAGTAAGTTCCTACACTTGGACACTCGCTCCCCCTTACACGTTGTACTCAAATCCCCAACTTAAGGTTCCACTACCTTAAGGTATCTCAATAACAAATATTGATTTTGTAATGAAAAACTCTCTCATAGAGCAAATATATAATCACTGACGTACAATGAATGAGTATAAGAAAACAAAGCACTAAGAGTCTATTGATCGATGTGTGTGCTCAGTTCTTGTGTCTTGTGTGTTCTTTTCTTCTCTTTGAATGCTCCATATATATAGATGATTTGAAGTGTCCGTTGGAAGCAATTCAAACATGTCCGTTAGAGTCGCGCAACAACGGTTGACTGTTCTTTGAATTTGAAAACTATCCATTTGTGGTAGGTAGCGGTAGGTGAACGTTCGGACACTTTATTTGACTTTGCTCTTCTTGCATGATCTCTTCATTGTTTCTCTGCAAATTTACTTAGGATACTAATGCAATGAAGAGTTCATCATATAGATAACAAATCAAAAGATATTCGATGAAAAACTTAATTTCTGGACTGCCTTACTCGAGTAGCTACTTGAGTGATTAAGTTTGTTACTCGAGTGGTCCCTCGAGTAAACTTGTCAAAAATGTGGCAGTGAGCAAATCAACATTTTATATCAGATAACACTCGGGTAAGACATGGAGTGATATATTGCAAACCTTGAAAATACCTGAGTACTCGAGTGGCTACTCGAGTGGCCATGTCTTTACCTGATGAGTTTACTCAGGTGCTGACTGTAGTAATCTGGTTACTCGATTGGCTACTCGAGTAGCCTTCATATTTCTTCATACCTTACTCGAGTGGTCCCTCGAGTGGCTTTCAAATAACCCAGCAGATTACTCGATTATTCCCTGGAGTAATTGCATCAATTTCTTGGCCGAGACTATGCTTTCTGCTTACTCGAGTGGCTACTCGAGTAATGCTTCAAATAATTCTGCAGATTACTCGGGTGGTCCCTCGAGTAATGGCTTTTTCTCACTGATAACTCGAGTGGCTACTCGAGTGATATGTTGCATTTCTTGGCTGAAAGTTATTGGAAGATTTTTTACCTGGTTACTCAAGTGGCTACTCGAGTGATGCCTTTGAAAATCATGTTACTCGAGTGGCTACTTGAGTAATGGTCTATATAACTTTGCAGATTACTCGAGTACTCCCTCGAGTTACTTTGTTCAAAATTTGGCAGTGCTTCACTGGATGAAATTTTCTTTGGTTACTCGAGTAATTGCTTCCCTTACTCGAGTTGCTACTCGAGTAAGTCTTCACTAAATTGGTTTATCACTCCAGTGCTTACTCCAAGTAATGCTTTGCTACATTATTCAAAATTCATTTGTTTGTTATCAAATTCTTTTATATTATTGATCCAATCTTTGTTATCATCAAAATATATGGGATTTAACAGAGCCCCAATTCGATTAGGGCAAAAAAAGTAAGGTTGGGTCGGGCCGGGCGAGGGAGCTTTAGGCTACTCCAAAATGACCCCAAAACGACGGCGTTTTGGGGTATTTTTTTTAAAAAATTCCAACTCGACCAAACCGCGCCACCTGCCGGTTTGGCCTAGTCAAACCGATTTGTCCCAGTTCGATCAGCTGCTCACCAGTTTGACTCTTCCCCCCTCTCCAGCATTGAACCAAATCGAACTGGAGACCGGTTCACCAGTTTTCTAGTCAGACCGGTCGGTACGGTCCGATTTTTCATTCATTGTCAATTTCTCGCTGGTTTGGCCCCAGCTTAGCTCCGGCCTGATCCACTGACCTTTGACCTAGTGCCTCGGCTAGTTTAGTGACTGGTTTGGATTTAATTACCTTGCTTTTAAGCTAAGGGCCAGGTTAACATTTTACAAAGTGTAAAAGGAAATCGGGCAAAAAGGATGGCATTTTTAAGCCCGCAAATAAAAGGGTCAGCCTGTTTAAAAGCGCAAATTTTTTCCTCAATAATATAATATTTATTGATGCAGGATTAGAAGATAAATATTTTAATTATTTTATTATTTATGTCTACGTAATGACTTAATTGTTATTATTGTTGTTGTTGTTGGCATTTACGCGGTTCAAAAATTTGGGAATTTGGAAAAAAATAGGGGGAGAAAAATGGCAGAAGACGTTTATGCTTAAATAGTAAAAAAGGAGAAATTGATTATGAATTCATGAAAAGCTTAAAGAAAAAATGCATATCAAAGTTTTGCTTCTTATCATTTTCCATTCTTACCCTCCCACTCTTTGATTCAAAGTTTAGAACGTATAAAGTTAATCCTTATATATTGTGTGCTACTAATCAGGACGGTTCTTTTGTTTCAGACCCAAGTTTTTTTTTCTTTAGCTTTATGGTATATAATTTATTCGATTTTTAGTTTTATAATTCTTTTAAATTTAGAGCAAAGTTTATTAATATTAATGCTGCTAACAATTATTTGGTGTAGTTTAGTTTTATAAGTTTAAATATTTTATTTTGCTAATGTCTATAATTTAAACCATAGACTTCATAACATTTATTTTCTTATTTTTGTATATTTCAAAATAGAAAAAAAATAAATCTTTAACAAAGGATTTTAAAACCTGCAGGCTAGGCTGGCTAGCCTTAAGCCCTCATGTTTTAAGGTTGGGCTTAAAAAATAGTCGAATTTTAGATAAGTGGGTTTTTTAGGCTCATGCCCATCAAGAGCTAACTCTTTAGGGTCAGGCTAGGCCGGCCTTCAATCCTTCATTGACAACTCTAGTTCTTGGTGCAAAATTGTTGTTAATGTGATTACCATGTGATAAATTAAAGCTATTCAATTGTATTGTGTGGAACAAATTTCATTAAAATTACTTATCACTATCTTAATTAATATTTTCATTTAACAAATTAAAAGTTGCTAACTGTTATCGTGATTTATTTTTAAATTAAAAGTATTTGATTAACTTTGCCAACAAAATTTAATTTAATTTCAGACTAATCTTCAAAACTTTACCTTAATTAATTAATTTCAAATCCTAAACTGAGATTCAAATATTTGTAAGAGATTTTGATGTCTTTAGAAAAGGGGCACCAAGTGTGTGTTTGGCAACATCCCAAACCATGATTTCAAACCATGATTTATGTAACCTGAGACAAAACTTCTCTCACACACTTACCTTATAAGTCGTAAAAATTATTAAAAAAAATTAATCCAAACACATAACAAGCACCAACCCCTTTCTCCATTTCCTAGCCATTTGTAGATTTAATCGAATTTGTACACGTTTCCCCTTGAAATAAAATAAAGTCACCACTCACGAGGGAAATAATAATAATAATAATAAAAGTCACAGCATCTCCGCCATGCATTTTTTTATTCTATGGCAGATGCCCTTTCGGTCATTCATGACGCTAATAAATACCCAGCTTCCACGAATACCGTAAACAAGTTTGGCAGGTAACATTTTGATGAACCATGACCGCATCTTCGGAGAATTGCGCAGAAAGGTAACGTTTCTGCTTCAATACGATTATCTGCAACAGCGTTGATTTCTATTGTAAAACTTTAATTCTTGTTTGCCTCTGCATTGGAAGGAGTTTATTAAACTGATAGCGTCGATTTCACATTTCCTTCTTGCTTTTATATGCTCTTGGATATTGGGTTCCATTTTAAATTTCTTGCGAGCCTTCGTCATTCAATACTTGATTTCCTTCTGACTTTTTCCTCACTTGCTGGTAGAAGCACATGAACCTTCTTTTTGAATATTTCTTTTTGAAATTCCTCTTTTGGTGTTAATTTATTGATTCAACCGTTCTTTAATTGTTAAGGAACTGTCAGTCCTACTTTTCATTTGCATCTCCTTGAAATAATCGGATATGGATCAATATTTAGTCTGAACGGCCTGGTTGGATTTGTTTTCATTGCCATTTCCCTCGAGGACTTCCAATGTAATGCAGATCAAAATTTCTTTTAATGGATGGATCAGGGCACTGCGATTTCCGAGGCACTGTCTTTGTTCGTCGTTTTTATCATTTAGATTTCGGCCCCGATCTCGATATCATTTTTTGGGCTATCTTGTTTTGGTGGAAATGGAATTATATCAATAAATCAAAACTTTACATCAGTAGGGTGTACAAAAGAACAAGAGAGCAGTATTAGGTACGCTCATTAACAAAAAACTGGAGCGTACTCCCAGCCCTAAGTGTATGTTCAATAAGGACATTAACAGTGTGAGCTATTGCATTGAAAATTAGTTGTTGATCTTGAAAGATTCTCTGGTTTCGGGTGTCCCATAATTTCCAACATAGAAGACGATTTTTGGGCTATTTTTTTCGTCAATATCATACTAATTTTGCGTCGATATAACACTTTCCCCATCTTGGAAATCAATAGAAAATCCTGTTTTGTGGATATATGTTAATGATTTTGTTACTAAAGAGAACCTGTATTTATGATGGAAATACATGTTATATTATCCTCTTAGATCAATTTTGGGGCTTGTTCTGAATATGATTGCTTTTTTATTCTGATATTAGTATTTATTTCATAGTTTAGTGACTTATCAGTGTAGTTTTATTGTATCAATATTACAAGATATAATCGAGATTTCCTGAAATTTTTCTGTGAAATTGATGAAAGAATGCTTATTGCGTTGAGAAGCTGCTTTAAGGTTGAAATTTTTCTGTGAAATTAATGTTAAATTTGAGATCAGGCAGCTTATAAGCTTCTATCAGGTTGCCAGTTTACAATGGTATCTAGCAGAGTGGCTTTCTATGCAGTCAAATTGTATCTCTATAAATATTGTGTTTCATTCAAGGCGCAACGCAAGTGTTTGTCACTTTCTTAGTTAGCTTTTATATCGTGTTTTAAGTGTCTTACAGGTTACAGCCCTTCGACTTGAGAAATATACAATAATCAATCTATAGACTCTATATTTTATCAGCTAACATACTACTTCTGCCATGAACCAAACCCTATCCTATCTGCTATTTTGCTAGCTTCTCTAGATTTGCCACTCATGGCCTTTATGTTGTGGCTGCAGCAAAAGTTCGCTTGCTAGACTTGCTCCCCTTGAAGCAGTGTTGTTTGATATTGATGGAACCATTTGCGATTCTGATCCCCTCCATTATTATGCTTTCCGAGAAATGCTTCAAGAGGTCGATTTTCTTAGACAAAAATTTAAAAGACAGATGTCTAGATTTTCTATAGGTTTTGATTGTTCTATTGTTCTTAATCATATTTATAAATTTCCGTAGTTATTAGAGAACTAATGTAGAAGCTTTGGTGGTGATCAGATTGGTTTCAACGGAGGGAATCCAATAACAGAGGAATTCTTTATTGAAACTGTTGCTGGCAAACACAACGATGATATTGCACTGGCTCTCTTCCCTGGTGATTTGCAACGGGGGTTAAAGTTTGTCGATGATAAAGAAACCATGTTCCGGAAGTAATATCTGCTTTCTTTATTATTGTGGCTTTATTTTTTTTAATGCTTTAGACAATAATTTATTTGATGGACAAACCAGATTGGCAGCTGAGCAACTGAAGCCCTTAAATGGCCTCTACAAAGTAACAAAGTGGGTCGAAGAACGTGGCTTGAAGCGGGCTGCAGTGACCAACGCTCCAAGAGCAAATGCAGAACTAATGATATCCATCCTTGGTCTCACAGACTTTTTCCAAGCTGTGATTGTTGGAAGTGAATGTGAGCGTGCTAAGCCTCATCCGGATCCCTACTTAAAGGGTCTTGAAGCAGTGAAGGCATTCAAGGATCACACTTTGGTATTTGAGGTCTGCATTCTTGTGATCTTCCCATTCATAGATTAATAATGTTTACCTTCTCAGGATCTGACAAGTGTGGTTTTCTTTTTTCGGTCATAGGATTCCGTTTCTGGAATCAAAGCTGGAGTGGCAGCTGGGATGCCTGTTGTAGGTTTGGCTACCAGAAACCCAGAGCATTTGTTGTGGGAGGCAAAACCTACTTTTGTGATCAAAGATTATGACGATCCAAAATTATGGGCAGCTTTGGAAGAACTTGACAAAGCTGGGGCTCTTAGGCAGTCAACTATATAGCTTTGATGAATAAACGGCAGAATTTTCTAGGCAAAAATAAGTTTCTTTTCGGGCGGAGGACCCTTCTGCTTTTCAGCGATACTGTTCAACCATTGATTGTGACTTGAAACAATCTCAGGCTACGATGCCTGATTAATGTGGATTGGCTGCGATCAATCCCGAAAAGTAATCCCATTCTTTTTTAACTCTATCGTGACCTGAAAATCAGACAATCGTGTAACAGGACTCCTGCTGCAGTCTTAAACAATATCCATTATTCTTAAGATATTTGTTCAGGCAAGTAAACATGCTCCCAAATATTTTTATACACGGTCGAATTTACAAAAAAGACCAGGTATAAAGTTAAATAGGCAGAAAAGGAAGCGGAAGTGTGTGATTTTGAAACCTCTCTTGTCTCTATTCTATCAAAACTTAAACAAGCATTTGGTCTATTAATTACAAAAAGTTCAAATACCAAATTTCCTCCTTGGGCCTTGCATAAATTGTTCCCTTGAATTTAAACCAAACGCCCGCATTCTCTACCAGCCTCAAACAGGTAGACCCCCCATCATCTCATCTAGACCATGAAACTGCATCAATCTCATCTCTAGCTGACCTATATAACTCGAGCCTCTTGGCGCATTGTTGCCTCCTTTCCATCAGCACAGGATCTTCACCCAACATCTCCGCAAGTTGGCTTCCCTGAAAAATAAACGGCAAGTCAGTCGGGAAAAAATTGAGTTCACCCCCACTCCCCGTTTCAACTAGATACTTCCAAACAACTTATAATCGGTATTAATGGTCATATTTCTATTCATATATGATGTTGTACATTATACATCAGCTATACCATGTCTATCAAACTTGCAAAGCTCCACTTTATTTACCATTTACTTGGGTGATTACTTAAAAAGGAATTGTCGAATTGATTCCTTTTCACTCAACCCAATCCTATTCCTTTAGAGGAATGATATTTTTGGGTCAAAAATAATATTTTCTTTTCTTTTTAAATGATAGGTTAAAATAATTTGATTCGGTAGGAGGCTAAGCATAACGAGTTAATCAGTTATAGGTACCTCCTGTTTGCCCAGTTTGGTATAGAGGTGGTCAAGTAAAGATCGTTGAGACTCCCTCACTTGACAATGAACCACAGCCTTGGGAATAGTATTCCTTAGCGTTTGTGACACCATCCCAATATAAGATGAAACATTTGATCCTATCCTGCGGTAGTGTTCCTCAGCATATCGGTCGGCGGAGGAGGAAACAGGATTCCCTCCCTTGTCGACTTCTTGTGGGAGTTTCCGGAAGAAATCAACCGTCAGGTATGAAGATTCCATCTCCACCAGTCGCAAGGTTGTCTTCTTACTCTCTCCACGAAACCTCTCCAGTGCTTCATTAGCAGCAGCTGCTATCTCTGCCTGCAGAGTTGGAAAGCGCTTCAACTCCTGCACCATTTCAAGAATTAACATTAAGCACTGCCTGGGAAAAAAAAATTGCTACTCCCTCATTCCACTTTCTTATTTCGCTTCCCACCCATTCCCTTTCTCAAACCTGCGTTTCTGCAATTGACTTCCTGACGATTTCCTTTAGTATGAAGTGAATCTGCCACAAAGCCAGGGGCGTAGAAGAAAGAAGCTTGGTAAATTTCGATTACACATGAATCTATGAAATTGAATATATAAATCGCTTTTCACCGACTAGACAGCTGAAAAGTTTAACGGCATATAAAGTCTGTAGTCAAGATTGGACACAATGGTATTACAACAGAAAAAAGGTGAACCAGATTGAACTATGTAACGCAGAAGCACTTACAGCATCCACCGAAGCTTCAGCTGGACCTTTGAAATAATTAAGTGCGCTATCGATGAGGCGTCGATAACCTAGTTCGGGGGCCATTAGATGAGGTTGGTAGCCATCTGCCTCTGAAATAACCCTTCTCACATTTTGCAACGACAGATGACGGTCAAAAGGAAGCTTTGTCAGCGCAGCAGGAAGCTGGTAATCAAAAACTCCATAAATTCGGTCACCGCCAGGTCGCCTAAGAAAAAGGAACGCAATGGAGTCGAGAAATTTCCTTCCCGGAAAAATTATAGTCTAATGAACTCAAGCATCCACTTGAAATGGTTGTCATTTGAATTCGAAAAAAGTAGAACATTTGACAAAATAAGGGCAGACGAACGAAGTTAACTTACCCTCCAGTTAAATGCTCCTTAAATATGTGGTCAAACGCACGACAAAATTCGAGAATAGTATACAACCGGGCCTGAAAAGATCAAAATAAATTTGACAAATATTGTATCCACCTTGCGACTATATACACGTAGTATAGAATCAATGGATATAAAAATAAGGACTAATATTATTGTTATTCATGATATGGAATTTTAGTTTGGGTCTATGAAGTTTTAGATGGTTAGTTTTAATACCTGTAGTTTCATAAAAGTTTGATGTGAGTTGAATAACTAGTTTTTATATTTTGATTCCTATACTTCAATTTAGACTAAATCCTTATAAAATTATAAGGATCAAAACCAACTACTTAAAACTACAGGAACAAAATCAAAATGAAATCAAAACCAACAATATTAACCCTAGAAACAATAATGCTCCATTACTCCTCACCCCATCATCAACAGCAACTGGTTTGCCCAGGTGGCGCAAATCTGCTTCAAGGTCATCAATGCTTCTATTAATTAAAGAGGAGATTCCAGGAATACGAGCTCTTATCAGGGACTCCAAATGCTGAAAACAAAATCAATTCTTCGGTAACCAATTAATCTAATAAAGAAGAATGAGAAAAAGAAAGCAGATAAAATGTCCATCCCATCATTTTAATAGCCGGGAAAAAAATGAAGAAATAATCAATATAAACCTTTGAAAGAAGCCTTGCTAGATATTCTGAACCCATTTTGCTGGCCAAGTGCCCATAATCAGGACTGCTTGAGAAAAATTCTCGCTCCCGTTGCCTAGCAGCGATCATATCAACATTCTTGTTAATATCTTCCTGTGAACGGTTCACGATTCCTACCCATGGGTGTTGAAGTCGATATGCTTTTCCCTCAAGAACCTTCATTACGAGCCAAATGAAAACATTATGACCATAGTTATTAAAATTCTATGACCACGTCCCAATGGATGCAAGAAACTTAAGTATTATATTCGTGACCATATAATTCAGAGCTTCAATTTTTACCTCCAAAGCATTTGTTCCTTTGTCCATCAAATCTAACTTTGTCAACACACCAAATGTTCTTTCACCTGAAAGAAAAACATTATGGATTTATTGTAGACGAGAAAGCACAAGCACATAATGAGAAAAATAGGAAAATAAATACATGAGATGGATTATAAACAAGAAGATGAAACAAGTATACCTGTAGGATCAACTTCTCTAGCCATCTTAATGGCATCTGATGTTGCTACGTCCTGATTGGCTGGTGTTATTGCCAGAATCAGACAATTTGGCTGCGATATCAAGAAACAAACACAAGGCACACACTTTTTAGGGCTATCAAATTGCAGGCAAATGATAGGAAGACCGTCTACACCAGTTAAGTAAATTGTAAAGACTAGAGTCTTGACCCCCAAGTATCCATGACAATAGTCATCTATCATTTTGTTTAAATTCTAAAAACTGAAAGAAAAACTACAGTATGTGATTGACAATAGGTATTAATATATTTTATTAAAAAAATGAAGTTTCTTAAAAATAGGAAATGAAGTTATAAGTAAAGCCATCAAGTAGGCATTACTTTTCTATATTGTTGAGTCATGGTAAAAACATCAAGTTTTTGTGAAAATGAACCAAGAGCGAAATTCCCTTTTTAAGAACTGGTAATAGCAGTGGTAATGGGTGTATGTGGAGAGGAGAATCTTTTAATCACCTTCTCAACGTATGAGCGAACCAAATTGTCAATATCTTCAACAATACTTTCTGGCTGTCCCTCTAGATTTAAAATTAAAAAAAAAATGATATCATTTAGAAATAGGTAACATGTAGAAATTATTATTCAATTGAGAAATGAAACGGGTTAGAAAGTATACCTACAGCAACCTTCGTTAGACCAGGCAGATCAATCAGTGTTAGATTGACAACTAACAAGAAAACAAAAATAATTATCATCAGATAAATTTGAATAAGGATTACTAACACATACAGATGTTGAAGGATATGCAGAGAACTCAGAATTCAAGCTCTGAGAGCTAATGTTATTCAAATAGTGGAGTGCTGATGGGAGGAAAAAATATCGGAAGCACTCAGCACGAAGACAAGAAGGAAAATAATTATAATGAAAGGCCAAACAGGAAGAGAAAAAGAAGGAATTAAACGACCATAAAGAGAGAAACTAGGAAAATAAAGGGTTGATATTCTTCAGCTGCTAGGAAATGAAAATAGTCATTTGGTACAGCTAGCAGATTATCTTGATTAAATGCTCGCTTTAGTTGGGAAGATGTTCAGCAGTTATTTACTCTTCAGAGACACAAAAGGTGGAAACGAACTAATTACTTTTTTTTCACAAACATATACTTAATAAAAAATGAGACCAAAAAATGCACAGCAGTTGTATGGAAGTAAAATTAAATTGTTTGCATACCATTTGGGGAGTATATACTGAGATTAATAGGAACAGGAGATATTTGTTTTGACTTCCCTGTCATTTTATCAGTAACGTCTTGAATTTCCTTTCGAACCATAGCTTCAAAAGATATTTAAGCAAACAAGGAACAAATTCAAAAATCAGTACAAATAAAAATAAAGAAATAGTTATAATCAGGTCACTTTATATGTCATTCCTCCTAGTCACCTTGAACTCCTAATGGAGATTTCAAGGAAAAATATATTCATAACAAATTACAAGTCACGTAAGACATACAGAAATCTGTGAATTTTTCCTTTGGCAAGTGAAGGAATTCTGCATACTCCTGCAGCTCCTCTTCTATTTTGTGCAGCTGCAAGACTAAGGGCCTTCGCGTCACAATCCCTAAAAACCACTTAAAATGTCAAAAATAAAGGAGAGCCAAGCGTCATTCACTAGGGACAGAAGCTGCAACAAGGAAACTTCATGAGACATTTGTTTTTCACTACCCAAAATATCCCATTCTTCTTTATTCTTTTCTATCTTATGGTAAAAAACAGAGCAAATCTCACCAAAAGTTCTTCTAGTTAAGAAACAGTCGTCGAATGTAGTATATGACACAATAACCAAAAACGTCTTGAAGTGACTAACTCAAGAAAAAGATTGTTTCTAAATCATTCCGTTAATGTACATAATTATAATAAAATTGCATTCCTTTTTGAGACCAAGAAAAATAACAGCAATGGAAATAATAACAATGCACTCAAACATCGGTTCTAGTATTTGCCACCTCTTCACTTTCTCAGAAGCCGAACAGAATACGAAATTAAGTATAGAGATAGAGAGAGCACAAAAATTAGAAATAGACAACTGCTAACCTGATCCCCTGGGCAGAAAATCGCGGCCGACAATGCTTTCTAGTACCGATGACTTTCCGGAGCTCTAATTCCGTATTAACGCATGCCAAACCAGAGAAACAAGTAAATTCTTGCTCATTTGAATAAACTCACTCGTATAGTGAAAAAGGACAAACACAGAGCACAGCAGAACGGTGTAGAACGCGAATAGATTATTTCGTTTAAAAATGCAAAAACAAAAGCGAACCTGACCACCGACTACCACGACAGAGGGAAGCGCCTCCCATAGTGTCGGCAAAGCAAAGTCACCTCCGTAGTCGCCGAGAGTCGTACAAGCTCTCTGAATTCGATTGACGAGGCCGATCAAGCCCTCCATGGTGGACATTGGACCAGGCGGTGGCCTTACCCCACCAATTGATTCAGATTCAGAAACCCTATCCGAAGAGCGAGAGAATGAGACGATGAAGCAGGCGGTGAAAGAGAAGAAGAAAATGAACAGGGGGAGAAGAAGTAGGGAAGCTATTTTGTTTCAGTTATAGAGAGAGTGTAACGATTTTTGCCGTATTTTTTTAAGAAATTAAATTGGCTTTGCTAGCAAGACTCAGCAAGAGTGATGTTGCCAACGAAGACGGTGTTTGTTCATGAAATATGGAAGGAGAGCCACGTAAGAGGCGTTTTTATACTCGAGTTTGGTGATGACAAGCTTTGGAACTGACCTGAGTCAATCTCTTTTTTATGCAGTTTATTAATATTATATATTAATATAATTTGCAGTTTCAAAGGGGAAATAGTGTGAACGGTTTTGAACTTCGAAAGGTTTTGAATGCGGTTCTGGCGGGATATTTTTCTTTTCACTTATGTGCTTATTTGGGCCTCTAAGAGGAGCCCATGTCATCTCATGTGAGACAATAACAGCTCAAAACCGGCCCTTTTTGTATAAAAAAAAAAACCGTCCCTTTATTTTGTCATTCAAAAATTGACTCCATTTTGTTTTTTAAATAGCGTTCTATAGTAATTATTGAGGGTTTTGACTTTCGAAAAACGCATGGACTGTAATCTATGCCTCAATGATGATGGTAAAGTAAAAATTAAAAAAACCGACCCTTTGTTTTGCCATTCAAGAATTAACTCCATTTTGTTTTTTAAATAGCGTTCCTATAGAAATGATTGAGGGTTTTGACTTTCGAAAAACGCACGGACTGTAATCTTTGCCTCAATGATGGCAAAGTAAAAAAAAATTCTCAATGATGTAAATTTCAAGATTGATGCAAATGAGGTCAAAAAGAAATGATACATATGCCTTTTATATAGCGAAGAATAGCGGATTTACTCTGTGTCAAGTTTTCTTTCCGGCCATTGATCACTGATCTTAACATTAAAGCGATAAATTTTATCTGCGGATTTAAACATCAATACACTGTTTTTATGTACTTTGTGATTTAGCCTATTACGTATTAAGGGGGAAAAAAAATAGTCCATCATACAGAATTCCATCGTACAGAATCTAAGGTTTTTTTTTTTTTTTGCGCGAAAACTCCTGTAATTATTGACATTGGACGTTTGACTATTTGACAGACGAAAATTTCACTGACCTTTAATGAACCATTAAAATCAACGCATCTTAAATAATTGCCCACTATCACTATGACATAATGAAGGGTTAATCATTTTTACCTTTTTCCAGGTTATATATATTTAGTAAACGTGAGAACGCCTTCAATTAGTTCAGTAGATTAACCCAATATGGTTACTGCAAAAAAAAAATAAAAAGTTTAACCCAATATGGTATGCACCTTCTCTTTTTCCTTTTCTTTTGGCTAAGAGTGCACATTTTCTTTAACTGTATTCTTTTCTTGAATTACAAATATAAATGTTAACTGCATGGATTATAAATGGGATTGAACATTCGGGACATCCACACCACTAGATTACAAATTACAACTTCCACCAAATATCAAAGTTAAGAGGTAAAGCTACTTTATCAAAAAGAGAAAAGAAAGAAAGTTTTGAAGCTCCCTTTTTTTTGGGCATCATGGAATGCAGCAAAACCCATTAATTTGTTTGGAATCAGTTTTGGTGTCTACGAGCGCTCATCCCATTTGGAATGCCCAGATGAATTTTGAATGATCTAGATTTAATTTTTTTAAAAATAATTATATTAATAGATAGAGAATATAAAATAAAGATAATCTCTTAATTAATATTTTTTCAAAAAATGACTTTTTTATTCAAAAATCACTAGTTTAAAAAAATCAAACATGAACTTCATGGGTTGAGCACCTAGTGCCTATCCTTAACCGATTCCTAATTTGTTCAGCCATGATCATCATTTTGAATTCTGTATAATGGACCTTTCTTTTCTTTTTTTTTTAAAATAAAGTTAAAAATGTTGATCGTGGCTGAGCAAATTACAACTTCCACTAAACACCGAAGGCAAGCTGTAAAGCTCCTTTTTCTGGCCTTGTGGAATGTAACAAAGTCCATTAACTAACCAATTTTGAAGACTGATTCAAGTGAAGATCCCTTGTAATATCACGCAAGACAAAATCACACAACATTGAGAAACAAACATCCATTAACATATGTAAAAAGTTCTAGCAAGAGACCCCAGAACAAACTGAATAAAAAGTGGTCATTTCAATCAACAAATTTCCACGTGACCATTTGGAACTTCAACACTGTCTCTTTTAGCTGCCTTGGCTTTTTGGTCATCGAGATAATGTTGATAAATATAAGAAATAAAACCCCACAAAGCTAACAGCAAGGACACCACCTTCACCCCATTGATCTTGTCATGGAAGAAAAAAACTGAGAGAATGGGAACAACAGGCAACGACACTGTACCTATTACATTTGAAAATAAAGAAGACACCTCAAAGATCAGCCCCAGCATTCCCACGATGGCAATCTGCCACGTCACAGCTGTCCAAACCAGAGTCATTATGTAAGACAACCTCCCTTTTTGGAATTCATTCATCTCATTGTTCAGAGTTTTCCATTCTCCACTTGCAAACAGTCCCACAACGCAACCACAGGTACTGACAAAGTTTGTGTAGAACTGCATATTCAACACAGGAGAGAAGGTCTCTGCTTTTATAACTTTCTCAAATGAAAGCTGTACAAGGGAGAGAATTAAAGAATACATAGAAGATGCACCCAGTGTAAAAAGGAAGCCAGTTATATACTTTGTTTTGGATAAACCCTTTGACTCCTCGGAATCAGAATTGACAGCAAGAAGGGAAGCTGATAAGGTGAGGAGAACCAAGGAATTGAATATGAAAGGGGTAAACTTCTGAGAATTAAGGAGGTAGGAGAATAGTGCATTGAAGGCCAATTGGGTCGCACATAGAAGAGAATAGGTGGAAACTGGGAGATATAGAAGCCCATAGGAATACATGAGGTTGGCTCCTGTCGAAAGTAAGCCAAAAGCTAGGTAGAGGAGGGCAAAAGTAAAAACACTTGGTTTGTTAAGCATGGTTCTCCTGGATTTGCTTCGCTGTGAGAGGTAAAAAATGAGGGGAATTAGAACTGGGAATCCAGCTGACTGAACAAATGTTGCCATCCATTTGCTGTTACCACCTTTATCATAGTAGAAGTTTCCCAGAAGAGTACCTGCAGATTGGCCTACCAGAAGAAAGACAATGTAGAGGGACACTTGGAACGACCTTTTGTATTCTCTGAATCTTGAACGTTGAGGTTGTCGAGTGACATCCATGTCCCTGTGACAACTCTGCTCTTTCTTGTCGCCTGATAAAAACAAATACCAGACTTAACAGATTTCTATCAAATACAGTCCAAAACTAGTCGGCGAGCACCGATATCTTCTTCCAAGTTGGAATTATAAGGTCTCAAAACAAGACATGGCCATATTTATCTAATCCATGACAAATAATAAATCTCGGAATCTCCATCATTCTAAGAGGAGATAGAAAGTGAAAAGCTTTAAACGAGGCATATGTACCTTCTTTCCCCTGGCCAAAGAAGGGAAAAAAAAAACGGTACCTTCTTGTTCTATCTCTGTGGCCATCAGTTGAACAATAACCAAGTGAATTTGAATGAGCAACTAACCTGTGGTTTGCACCACCTGGTCTTGATTTATCTCCATGAAGGGGAAAGAGTAAGAACTTTGTTATGCATAACAGTGGAATATGAAGCAGGCCTTTTAGGAGCGTCCCTTGGTCAATTTCTCGTTCTTTAGCGTGGGTTATTTGCCCCAAAAAAAATACAGCGTGGGTTGGATGCCAGTGCTACCTGACAGCATAAGCCGCCAAGTTGATGTTGGACTTGCTGTAATTCAGTCAATGTATATTGCGTATATGGTAAGACTCTTTTGATTCTTATTGTGCAAATGTTTATCACGACAGCATATAAAAAGGAGCAAGATAGATGTTTCTTCACTTCAATGGAAACAAATCATAGCTCATAAACAGTACTTTAGCTTCAAAGTCGATGCAACGTGTTGAATCAAAATCGCCTCATGCGCAAGGAAAAATAATAAAATTGTTATAGTAGAAAACATATTGCTGCAAGTTCATAACTATACATAAGAATTAGATCACTTTATACGTTATTCAAAAATAAAGGACAGCCCTTTTCCTATTTTGTTCAGCTTCAAGGCTAATAGTAACAATGGAAATGCATAAAAGCAATAGAAAGAGTAATAACAATTCACTGAAACGTCGGTTCTATGATTTTTGGGGGAATTTCTAGAGCAGGCGGTGAAAGATAAGAAGAAATAAACGGGTAGGAGAGGAAGGGAAGCTACTGAGTATATTATAAAACAGAGTAATTAAAGAGCAGGGCCAGTAGCAGAACTGAACCAATAAAATTAAGGGTATGCTTAACACGAAAATGGAGAGGAGAAAAGATGTATTCGATTATTCAATAGGGAACATCCCAGGAGTTTAAAAATGTCAAAGGACAACAGACAAAACGATATTACAAATATTCGTGACGTTAAAGAGGTGTTAGTGTGTGATGATTCGTTGTTTTTAAAATTAAAAAAAATGACATAATTATCTCTCTAATTTTAAAATTAAGGATACAGAGGAAGACGTGATTTCATAACTTTTAATAAAGATTCTTATAAATTTAGATAAGTTTTTCACAATTTCTCATAAAAAAATGCATAATTGCAAATTAAAATTCATAATATTTTATAAGGGTTTCACAAGTTCTCGAAAGAATTTCACAACTCCCTTAAAGAATTTCACAAGTTACAAATTTGAATTCACAAAATTTAATAAGGGTTTCACAAGTTCTCAAATAATTTCACAACTTACTTAAAGAATTTCACAAATTGCAAATTTTGATTCAAACTATCTGATAATGGTTTCAAAAATTCGGATAAAAGTTTCACAAGTTCAAGTAAAATTTTCACAACTTTCTAAAAGAATTTCACAACTTTTTTTAAGAATTTCATTAGATCCGATAATATTTCACAATTAATTATATCAAAGTGAAAATTCAACTATGACAATTCTGTCATTTTCTTTTCATTTTAAAAAGGACGAATCATATATTAATATTTTTTTGACATTATGAATATTCAGAACTCCTACTTATCTTTTAAAATTCTTTTAGGATTTTCCCAATTCAATAATCCCCTATATGTATAAAACCCGTGTCCAGCTCAGTTACAGCTGTTATACATCAATCATATAACTAATTACCTCAAGCTGACTCTAATGATGCTACCGAAAGGCAATGGACGGTGAAAGATTTAGTGGGTGACTGAGAACTTTTTAAATCTAAGTTTTAAATTTAAATTTACGTAACTTGGGATGAAACTACTTCCACATATTTATCTCATAAATCATTAAAACTATTCTTAAAAATCAATCTAAACACACACTTATGATAATGGCAAACCGAACAAGACCTGGTGCCTGTGGTTTTATCAGCAGTTTGCTTTTACGAGGTTCATATGAATGGAGTTTTTTTTCGATTTACTAAAAAAAAAATACACTTTTTATCTTACTATTAATTCTGTGGCTTAGTTTGACTAGCACTATTCGAAACGAAGGACAAAAGAGTTAAAGAAGAATTTGAGCTTGTATACTTTTTTTTTTATTATTTGTTTTTTTTATAATGAGTTAAGATGTAAAAATATTCATGAGTTTTTATTAAAAGTATGTCCAGCACCAATATTTTTTGAAGATACGAAAATACTTACAAACTTTTAAAATCGAAGCAAAAATACCATCATCATTAAAAAATGTTAACGTTCGTTTACTACCATTTAAAAGCACAAAAATGCCCCAACTCAAAAAGAAAATACCCGTAATTGGGATTGTCATTGCAAATCGATTCCCTCTAATTAGTGATTCAAGTCGCTGGTGAATAGTCGCACCGTCGCTATTGGTGGAGGATGCGTTGTTGCAACTGGTGGAGGGTGCCTCCTTCTTTAAGTGTCGGTCAATATTCTGTAACATTCTTTAAGTATTATCCAGTATCCTAAATTAAGTTTTTAGGATCTTGAAAAAATATTTTAGAAAGCTGACTGACACTTGAATGCTGTTTTTTTTTAAAAAAAAAGGGGGGGTGAAAAGCTTGTATATTTTACACCAAAATAGTGTATTTTGAGAGAAAAGGATGGGAGCGAACCATAAGGGAGAAGGAGAGGATCCACATCCGAAGGAAATGGAGGTGAAGGGAAGAAGGCAGATGACAAATGAAAGATCCAAGGTAGTGATGGAAATTACAAAAACCTAGACATTTTTTGTTTTTTTAATAGGGTGGGGTCCACTACAAAAATAACAAATGTTACAATTTTTTAACGGAGATGATATTTTTACTCACATTTTAAAGTTTATGGGTATTTTTACATTTCCGATAAGTATTTAGTGCTAGAGGCATTTTTTATAAAAACTCATAGATATTTTTGCAACTCAACTCTTTTATAAATAACCTTTTAAAAGCCCAACATTTTATCAGCAAATAAGGATATGCATATGTGCATGCACTATATGACTTGGCTTGTAATTTTTTATTTTGGCCAAGCTTGTGATATTTTGTATCTAGATGATTATGCTCTCCATATTTTAAGAAAATTATTAAGGAAAAGAAGTCCATTACATAAAATATAATTCCCGTCATTGTTAAAGTGTGAACATTTGCCACATGATAACTCCAACTATGATTTTTAATTAACTGTGAAAATTATGTATCCTAAATAATTATCCAACTTGCCAAAAAGGGAGCGTCAATCACTTTCAATATTTCCCTTGTGTTCTACTTTCGTTTGGTAGTATACTCCCTCCTCCGATTCTATTTATAAAGAACTTTTTTTTTATTGTGCAAAATGAATTGATAGTTAAAAATAATTATTATGTAAAAAATATTATATTTTTTTTCATATATACCCCTATTTATGAAAAGAGTATAGGAGAGAGAATAGATAAAAAGTATGAGAGATAATGAGTACAAGATGTGAGAGAAAATAGGTATTTAATAAGGGTAAAATAGGAAGGAGAAGCTTAAATTTTCAGACAAAAAGTGAAAGTTGCTTATAAAAAGGACTAGCACTATAGAATATACATAAGTTTGTAGATATATTTGTGAACATAAGGATTGTATGTATTTACTTTGTTGGGGCTTGTATTTTCGGCCCAAGCCCATCACTTATTGGGTTATATATATATTAGTATGTGAACATATTGTACGATTGTTGATTAATAAGAATTTGTGGACTCAGTCCACTTAACATAGCATCAGAGCCTGTATTATGCGATCTTATCAAATAAATTTGCTCTAAGAACCACATCCACCTTTGATCATAGCCAAGGCCATATCTCACCATTAATTCCCATCAAGACACGCACGGGTTTTCTTTCCCTGGCAGCCATTGTATTTTTCAACTCCATTACATTTAGATCAATGGTTTTCGGGCACCATTCTATCACTGAAACTCGCGCACGTTTTTTAAGATGGCAGTCTCCAAGATCATAGAATTTGCTACGATTTTCCCACCAGAATCGGTCCAAGTTAGGTTTGCCGTTTTTCTTGCTTTTCTTGCTTGAGTTTCTTGAGATCTCGCCGACCATTGCTTCTGACCATGGAACAAAAAACCGGACCAAACCGGCCGGTCTAACCGGAAAACCGGTGAACTGGTCCTTAGTCTTGTCCGGTTCATTGCTTGAGAGGGGGAAGAGTTAAACCGATAGAAATCGGTTGAACTGATACAAAACCGGTGGGTTACTGGTTCAACCGGTTTGCTTTTTTTAAAAAAAAAATGAGATATCTCTGGAAGGATGTAGAAAAATGAAAAAAAAAACAGGGAGGGAAAAAGATGAGACGTTTCAGTAGCTCCTTGTGCTCTTCTGTTTGTTACCTCATGTAGTCTTTGTTTGTTTGAACATTTCCCTTCCTGACATTAACCCACGCTCATGGAAGAAATACAGTAACTGGAGACCAAGAAGAAGAAGGAAGGAGAAGTGAAAATGTCGAAGTAAAGAAGAAGAAAGAGAAAAAATATTCATCAATGCCATATAACTTTGTGTGTTGACTATTGGGCTTCATTACTTTTCAAATTGTCATATAGGAAAGCGTGTTTTGGGACAAGTGAAGGGTGACACTAGAACTAGAGTGTAGGAAATAGGAATTGTACTATTAAGTCAGTTTCTCTCTCGCACGGTTTAAATAATGTTTTTATAAATAGGTTTCAGTTTTTTCCCAATATAAATAGGTTTCATATATCAATATATATTTAAAAAGTTAAACATTTTTAATATTATCTATTTTTATATTAAATTTTTAACAATTTTAATTTTACTTCAAGTAATTAAATCTAATATAATCAATTAATTTTATTTATAGAAGTTTAAAAATATATTAATATATATATATTATTACTAATAAATTGTAATATTTTAATATGACCGGTTCGATCACCGGTTAGACCCCGGTTGACCCATTAACCCTTGAACCTGTTCTGTGATCGGTTCATTACCCGATCCGGTTTTTTGTTCCTTGCTTCTGACAGGACCAAATCCAGGAATTCATGATCTGCTCTCTCATCAAAATCGGTCTTGGATCTCTCATCAGAAGCTACGATCACTGTCTGATTATCAGTTAGGGACAGCGTCTGGATCAAAAGCTCAACGGTGCACTCCATTCTGTTTGGTTGTGCATCGCCATGATTTCACCTTGGTAAATTTTTGTTTCTTTGCAATTTCCCCTCTGTCTTCTCTATTCCAATTTCCACTGGCTGCTATGGTCTTCACTGGTTATTTTGTGGTCATTTTGGTTATCGCCTGACTTGGAGCATGAGTATTGATTGTCTTGGTTATCTGTTTTGGTCTTATTCGAAGCCTCTTTGGTACATATTTGCAATATGACAGAATTTGCCATATTGGTACATATCCAGTGCTTGCATCTTGGTACATATGACAAAATTTGCCATATTGGTACATATTCAACACCCTCTTTTTCTCCATCCAACAGACACTCAGGCCATAACTCTGGTATCGCAAGTTTTGGTTGGGTTTTAGAATTATGTTGTCTGGAATAGGACAATGCGCTTAGCCTTACTTGGTAAAAATAAGCTCGGCTTCATTGAGGGGACCTGTCTGAGAGACAAACAAGAAGATAGTTATAAGGATCAATGGAACCGCTGTAATGCGGTTGTGCTTTCCTGGCTCATAAACTCTGTTGAGAAAGAAATAGCCAATGGTTTGGTCTTTTCTCTTCATGCCCACACTGTTTACCTGAAAGAACGCTTTGATGTTGTAGACGGGGCACGTATCTTCACATTATCTCGCTCCGTCAACTCTCTTTCACTAGGCAGCATGAGCGTCTCAACCTATTACACACACCTCAAGGAATTGTGGGATAAGCATACTGCTCTGGTCCCTATCCCCAGCTGCCAATGTGTTTCATCTCAAGAATATGCGAAGACTATTTAGGAACAGCAGTTGTTTCAATTCCTTATGGGCTTAAACAAAAGCTTTCATCATGTCCGAAGTCAAATACTTCTCACAGTGCCTCTTCCTTCCCCCAATCAAGCCTATTCGATGATTCCACAAGAAGAGACTTAAAGGCAACTTCCATATATATGTCCTTCTTCCTCTGCTGATGGTTCTGTGATGGCATCTAATTCGGGCAAAGGTGGGCGTGGCCGTGGAAGAGGAAGAGGAAGAGGTACAAGACAAAGCCAAGATGTTTGTAGCTACTGCCATAAGCAAGGACATCAAAAGGACTCATGTTACCAACGCATTGGGTTCCCTCCAAGATTCTTCCGATCTCAAAACAAGAAAGAATCACCGGATGAGCAACTTAATCCTACTATTAATGATAATCAACTCAATTTGCTGCCAAAGACACTGTCCACACCTTTGATCAAGGCAACCATCCATCCTTCTTCACCTATGAACAGTACAAGAAGATCCTAGAGATGTTAAAGAAAGATTTTAAACCCAACTGAAACTGCTGTAAGTGTGCAAGCAGCTACCTCAGGTATGTATCCTAACCTTGAAACTGAATGGATATTGGATTCAGGGGCTAGTTGTCACATAGTGAATGATATAACTCATCTAGATAATTGGAAACCTTCTTTAGGTCCAGCTAAATGGGTTAGAGTCCCTAATGGACAAAGAATTAGGATAACACATGTTGGGAACATTCGACTAACTAAGGATATTATGCTAACTAATGTATTGTTTGCCTAAAGAATTTTGCTATAACTTAGTGTCAATAGCTAAACTCACTATACATAGTGAATGTGTTGCCTTTTTCCTTCCTAACTTTTGTGTACTGCAGGACATATCCAATGGAATGATCAAGGGGATTGGTAGCCATTCTAGGGGGCTATATCTGTTCAAGAGAACTTGTGATTTTGATTTGTTGAAAAATGAGAATAAGCATGAACATGTGACCAATGTAACTAATTTTCTTTGGCATTCTGGGCTAGGTCATGCGCCTATAGACATATTAAGACATTTGAATGATGTAAAATTTTCTAATTCTGCTAAAAATAATTAGAAATGTGAAATCTACATTTAGAGCAAGCATTTTCGCTTGCCATTTCCTACCAGTTATTTTGAATCCAAATGTTGTTTTGATCTTTTACATGTTGATGTGTGGGGATCATATAAGACACCCACACACTAAGGTTATCGATATTTCCTCACTCTAGTTGATGATTTCTCTAAAGCAATATGGGTATTCCTTATGCATCTTAAATCTGAAGCCTCTAAGTTTTTAAAGATCTTCATTCGATATGCAATTACTCAATTTTCTGCTAAAATTAAGAGGGTACGTACTGATAATGGTATTGAGTTTGTTAATAATGAATTAAGGGAATTTTTTTTATCATCTAGGGATTGTTCATCATAGATCCTGTCCTTTCACTCCGCAACAAAATGGAGTGGTTGAAAGGAAACACAAGCACTTGTTAAACGTCGCTAGATCAATTATGAGTAATTTCAACATGTCTATTAAATTATGGGGGGAAGGGATTAGAACTGCTTCATACTTGATCAATAAGACACCATCTAAAAGTTTATCCTATTTGACCCCATATCAAATGTTGTATGGAAAACTACCATTTTTGAACCATCTTAGAGTATTTGGATGCCTTGCCTTTGCTATGACATACAATGTTCATGATAAGTTTCAAAATAGGGCCGAGGCATGCATTTTTCTTGGGTATCCAACTACTCAAAAGGGGTACCTTCTATACAACATTAAATCTAAATCTCTCATTGTTTCTCGGCATGTTACTTTTATGGAGAATAAGTTCTCTTTTCATGATTGTGCTGATTATGATCAAGGGGGAGTTCAAAAATAGAATCAAGCTTATTATTTTGATATTTCTTATGAGTTATCTCCACCTCCTATGACAAGAATCACTTGCAATCAGAATCCTAATTTTGAACATGTAGATGCATAATAGGATCCCTCACAGAGAAATGATATTAGGACTAGTATGCAACAACAATCACAATCAGCCCCTAAGCTGACTAGAACTAGGCAGCCCCTTGCTTGGACTAAGGACTATGAGTGTCAATACCTACCTGATTTAGGTCATCAAACTCGTGAACCTGTAAGTGACATAGTGAATGATAATGATAATAATCTGCTGTATTGCATATCAGTTGAAGATTTATCTACATCTTATAAATGTTTTCTTTCCTCCATTGATGAAGAGATTGAGCCAGAACACTATTTCCAAGCTTGCAAAGACCCAAGGTGGGTTGAGGCAATGCAAAGTGAAATTAAGGCATTGGAGTCAAACAAGACTTGGAAAATAGTGAATTTACCTAAGGGAAAGAGACCAATAGGATTAGGATGTAAGTGGGTCTTCAAAGTTAAATACAAAGCTGATGGTAAGGTTGATAAGTTTAAGGCACGATTAGTTGTTAAGGATTACAATCAAAAGGAAGGAATAGATTTTTATGAAACATTTTCTCATGTGGTTAAGATAGTAACCATTAGAACCATTTTAAAACTTGCTGCAGTTAATGATTGGGAAATTCATCAAATGGATGTTGATAATGCATTCCTTCAAGGGGATTTACATGAGGAGGACTATATGACTATTCCTCAAGGTTTTGAAAGAAAAATAGATCACTTGAAGGTATGTAAGTTGGAAAACTCGCTCTATGGCCTAAAGCAAGCTTCTAGGCAATGGAATGAACAATTAACCCAATCATTAATTAAAGGGGGTTTTCAATAAAGTAAACACGACTATGCCTTATTCTTTAAACGAGTTGACAAGGGTTTGATTTTTATCCTTGCATATGTTGATGATCTCATGATTACAGGAAGTAGTGCAAAAGGTATTAGTGATGTGAAGAGCTACTTGCATGGTGAGTTCAAAATTAGAGACTTGGGTGCATTACGATATTTTCTTGGGTTAGAACTAGTAAGATCCAAGCATGGAATTCTTCTTAACCAATGAAAATATGCAATTGAGCTTATAGATCAGACTGGTTTGGATGAATCAGAAAGTGTTTTGACTCCTATGGAACAGAATCTCAAGTTATCAGCTGAAGAAACAAAGACGGACCATTTCCTTAAAGATGGAGGCCCATTTAGAAGGCTTATTGGTAAATTGTTATATCTCACTTTAACAAGGCCTGATATATCTTATACTGTGCAAGTGTTAAGCTAGTTTATGCAGGAACCAAAAGAGTCGCACATGAAGGCGGCACTTAGATTGGTAAAGTATTTAAAAGATAGCTCTGGGAGAGGGGTTTTCCTTTCGGCCAATAATTCGTCTATTCTTGAATGTTATTGTGATTCTAAC
This sequence comes from Inga oerstediana, assembly GCA_963210345.1. NCBI lineage: Eukaryota > Viridiplantae > Streptophyta > Magnoliopsida > Fabales > Fabaceae > Inga > Inga oerstediana. The sequence goes on from OY723409.1 coordinate 60,386,823, forward strand.
CATGCAGGTTGTGTGGATACTAGACAGTCAGTAACTGGTTTTATTGTAAGGTTTGGTAGTTCTTTGATCTGTTGGAAATCCAAGAAGCAAAGTGTAATCTCTATTTCATCTGCTGAAGCAGAGTATAGAGCAGTAAGGATGGCTATAGCAGAATTAGCTTGTATTGTTGGACTAATGAGGGAATTGCATATTGGTAAGGTAGAACCTGTTAGAGTTTATTGTGATAGTCGTTCTGCAATTCATATAGCAATAAAATCCTGTTTTTCATGAGCATACAAAGCACATTGAGGTGGATTGCCATTTCGTAAGAGAAAAGCTCCTAGCGGGAATGATTGAGTTCAGGCCTATGAGATCCGAGGAGCAATATGCGAACATCCTAACCAAAGATTTAAGAGGAGCACAACATGAGTACATTCTTAGCAAGTTGGGAACCCATGAATATAAGGTGCCCAGCTTGAGGGGGAGTGTAGAATATACAAAAGTTTGTAGATATATTTGTGAAGATAAGGATTGTATGCATTTACTTTGTTGGGGCTTGTATTTCCGGTCCAAGCCCATCACTCATTGGGCTATATATATATTAGTATGTGAACATATTGTACGGTTGTTGATTAATGAGAACTTGTGGACTCAGTCCACTTAATAAACCCTATGAGAGAGAAAATTACTCATAAATAGGATCGGATGGAGACTAAAAATTTTCAACTCTGATGACCAGAGAGAGTGTTTGGGAGTTCATAAAATGAAAGGGGATAAGGTGGTTTAGACTTTAAAGATATATACTATTGTGTGGGAGGATTTTTTAAAAAGAGTGGAATGACTTCTCAAGCTATTGGCAAAAAACAAAAAAAAAAACAAACAAAAGGAAAGGAAAGGAAAGAAAAAGAAAGGAATGACCACTCAAGCTATTCTTACATCAGAAACTCATTGTTTGCTCTTTTTTCCCCCTCCATGTTTTTGAATAGCCCCCAGAAAATGTGAAGTAAACATATCACTGTTACTAACCCCAGCATCCTACCATGGACATTTGTCAAAGGAATATTCCTAAGTCCCCCAATTGTGGGGCACGAATAGAGTAACTTAGTTGCCAAAAAAAAAAAAAAAATAGAGTCATTTCAAATAAATTATACAATTATAAAATTACTTCTCATTGTATAACAATTATCAAGAAGTGTACCAACAAGCTTTTGGTCATTTGCAACTGGTGCCCATCACCTGGTCAGTTCAATCAACAAATTTCCATGTGACAATTTGGAACTTCAGCGCTATCTCTTTTAGCCACTTTAGCTTTTCGATCATTGAGATAATATTGCTAAATGTAAGAAATAAATATCTATGGGTTGGTCCTTAGTATAAACATTTTTTTTTTGTGTCACATAATTTAAGCTAATTTTTTTTACCCCTTATTAAATACATATCTTTATACCACCTTTAATCTTACATATAAGATTCAGTTGACTTTCTTAAAGAAATTAAGGAAGTTAAATAAATTATTTTAAAGTATTTCTATATGTGGTTTTTTCTCTAAACTATTTAGTTATTTACTTATTTTTAATCGGATAAGCTATTTAGTTTGACTTATGAACTAATATATATTTTAATGATATACAATATATACTATGATCAGGTAATATATTTAGGTTCCTTAATCTCTCCAAAAAAATATTCAACTAGGTTTTATATTCAAAGCTGGAGGGGTATTAATTATCCCCAACTCACCACTAATTTTTTTTCATTTAATTATTTATTATTCATTCTCTCTCCTATTTTTACTCATTATATCTCCTATGCTTTTTTCGTAATTAGGGGTATATTTGGAAAAAACATTACATTTTTTTATACATTTATTATTTTTAACTAATCTTAATTACCAGTTTGTTTTGCATAATGAAAAAAAAAAAGCTTATAAAAAGATCGGGATGAATTGCATTTGAGAACCAAGAAGACGCCTCCAAGATTAGCCCCCATCATTCCTGCGGAGTACTCTCTCATGTCCTTAATACTTTTTAAAGAATTAAAGAATCTAAATAAATTACTTAATTATAACATATATTATATGTTGTTATATTATATATTTTATAAGCCACACAAATTAGTTTTCAATGAAAAGTGATAGATAAATACTTTAAAGTAATTTATTTAGCTTCCTTAATCTTTTTAAAAAAATAAATTAGATCTTATATTAAAACAGAAAAAAGTATATCTGACAGCTATCCAAACCAGAGTCATTATGTAGGATACAACCTCCCTGTTTGGTATTCCTTCATCTCATTGTTCAGAGTTTCCCATTCTCTTGCAAACAATCCCACAACTCAGCCACATGCAGCGACAAAGTTTGGGTACAACGGCATATTCAACACAGGAGAGAAGGTCTCCGCTTTTATAACTTTCTCAAAGGAGAACTCCGCAAGAGAGAGAGAGAGATACAAAGAGTATGCAGCAGATGCACCAATTGTGCAAAGGGACCTAGTTACATACTTTCTTCTGGGTGCGACATTTTGGTTTTGTTGGAGAAGAGGAGAGCAAAAGTTAAGAAACTTGGTTTGGTTTGTTGGAGGCAATGTTAAGCACTTTACTTTTGGGTTTGCTTTGTTGTGAGAAGTAAAAAATGAAGGGAACTAGAACTGAGAAACCAGCTGTTTGAACGAATGTCGCCATCCATTTGCTATTACCACCTTTGTAATAGTAAAAATTTCCCAATAGAATAGCTGCAGATTGGGCTGCCAGAAGAAGGATCATGCCAGAAGAACCAGCGTCTGTATTCTCTGAATCTTGAACGTTGAGGTTGTCGAGTGATATCTATGTCCCTGTCATAACTCTGTTCTTTGTTGTTACCTGATAAAAACACATACCAGACTTACAGATTTCTATTCTATACAGTAATCCCAAGCTAGTTAAACTTGGAAATTCTATTATGGACCGTGTGTGTATTCAACAAAGCAGGAGTGAGATGCAGTAGGTGCCAATTGATTTATAAGGTCTCAGAACAGGACATGTGGGTATTTAGCTCATGCATGGCAAATAGTACTCCCTCTCCTTAGTATAAGACATTTAGAGAGTTGATCAATATGGTGGCGTTGGAGAGGGAGGGAAGAAGATGGAAGCAATTTTTTTTATTTTTTCCTAATGAGGTGTAATATTAAGTGCCATGTGGCGATGAGGTGACTTATTGAGTTCGAGTGTTACGTGTCAACTAATAGTCAAACTTAATATTGACTAATGACTAGTGCAAAATTACTATGTTTTGATTACTTCTAGGGTAAAATTGCTTCAAAAAAAAACTTCAAAGTAATCAGTGCTGCTGGGTTACTTCCAGGATAAAAATGAACATTATCCACTTTCTATTTTTGTTAATCTTTTCCTAATTTACCTCCATTGATGCTCCCTTAATAATAATCAAGGAGAAGGGTGAACAAATGAATTAAGGAAGATGACTAGGATGTTTTAAAAAATATATATTATTTTAATTAATTTAACTAATTTAATTAAATTAGGTAAATATACTTTATATTAATCACAAGAGGGAGTATCACGCAAGATAAAATCACACAACATCGAGAAACAACATTCATTGACATATGTTTAAGATCTAGCAGAAGATCCCTGAATAAACTGAATAAAAATTGGTCACTTCGGTCAACAAATTTCCACGTGACCATTTGGAACTTCAACACTACCTCTTTTAGCTGCCTTGGCTTTTTGGTCATCGAGATAATGTTGATAAATATAAGAAATAAAACCCCACAAAGCTAACAGCAAGGATACCACCTTCACCCCATTGATCTTGTCGTGGAAGATAAAAACTGACAGAATGGGAACAACAGGCAACGACACTGTACCTATTACATTTGAAAATAAAGAAGACACCTCAAAGATCAGCCCCAACATTCCCATTGTGGAAATCTGCCACGTCACAGCTGTCCAAACCAGAGTCATTGTGTAAGACAACCTTCCTGTTCGGTATCCCTTCATCTCATTGTTCAGAGTTTTCCATTCTCCACTTGCAAACAATCCCACAACGCAACAACATGAACTAATGAAGTTTGGGTAGAACTGCATATTCAACACAGAAGAGAAGGTCTCTGCTTTTATAACTTTCTCAAATGAAAGCTGCACAACGGAGAGATATAAAGAATATGTAGCAGATGCACCAAGGGTACAAAGGAAGCCAATTATATACTTTATTTTGGATAAACCCTTTGACTCCTCGGAATCAGAATTGAACGCAAGAAGGGAAGCTGATAAGGTGAGGAGAACCAAGGAATTGAATATGAAAGGGGTAAACTTTTGAGAATTAAGGAGGTAGGAGAATAGTGCATTGAAGGCCAATTGGGTTGCACATAGAAGAGAATAGGTGGAAACTGGGAGATATAGAAGTCCATAGGAATACATGAGGTTGTCACCTGTCAAAAGTAAGCCAAAAGCTAGGTAAAGGAGGGCAAAAGTAAAAACACTTGGTTTGGATTTGGATGCTGCAGTGTTAAGCTTCTTTCTCCTGGGTTTACTTTGTTGTGAGAAGTAAAAAAGGAGGGGAATTAGAATTGGGAATCCAGCTGACTGAACGAATGTTGCCATCCATTTGCTTTTACCACCTTTGTCATAGTATAAATTTCCCAAAAGAGTAGCTGCAGATTGGCCTACCAGGAGAAAGACGATGTAGAGGGACACTAGGAACCACCTTTTGTATTCTCTGAATCTTGAACGTTGAGGTTGTCGAGTGACATCCATGTCCCTACAAGAACTCTGCTCTTTCTTGTCACCTGATAAAAAACACATACCAGACTTAACAGATTTATTCTGTCCAAAAAAAAAAAAAACACTTAACAGATTTCTGTCAAATACAATCCAAAACCAGTTAAACCCTGAAATCCTACTATGGGCTAAGAGTCAATTTTTCCATAGAGCAGGGAAATAAGTGCCAATTTTTCCCTTTTGACGAAGCTCTTCTACACATCATTAGAATGAATAATAAATTCCTTCTGTATTAAATTACTAATGCTTTTACCAATGTGATGTTGAAATTAATAAAATGAAAAAACAAGGATTTCTTCCTTAAATTGGCAAGCTCCGACATCTTCCAAGTTTGAATTATAAGGTCTCAAAACAAGACATGGCCATATCTATCTAATCCATGACATAATAAATCTTGGAATCTCCCTCACTAAGAGGAGATAGAAAGCGAAATGTTTTAAACGAGGCATATGTACCTTCTTTTCCCCTGGCCAAGGAAGAAAATGGTACTCCTACCTCCTTGTTCTATCTCTGTGGCCATCAGTTGAACAATAACCAAGCAAATTTGAATGAACAACTAACCTGTAGTTTGCACCACCTGCTCTTGATTTATCTCCATGAAGAGGAAAGAGTAAGAAATTTGTTGTGCATATCAGGGAAATATGAAGCAGACATTGAGAGTGTCCCTTGGTCAAGGCGGTTGCCTGCCAGTGCTACATGACAACAGAAGCCGCCAACTTAAAGTTGAACTTAATGTAATTAGTCAATGTGCATTGCGTGTAAGAATAAGACTCCTTTGGTTCTTATTGCATAGATGTTTATAACGACTGCATATAAACGTTTGTCCCATTTATGAAAGGGGGCAAGATAGATTTTTCCTCACTTCAATGGGAACAAATCATAGCTCATGAACAGAACTTTAGCTTCAAAGTCAATGCAACGTGTTGAATTAAAATCACCTCATGTATTACTTGTCGGTTTCATCTTGAATTTCCTTTCAAGCCATAGCTTTAAAAGATGTTTAAGCAAACAAGGAACAAATTCAAAAATCAGTACAGAGAAAAATAATGAAATAGTTATAGTAGAAAACATATTGCTGTATTGTTCAAAAAGAAAACATATTGCTGCAAGTTCACAACGAAACATAAGAATCACTTTATACTTATTCCTACTAGTCAGGACTCAGGAGATCCAAAGGAGAAGTACATACTGAGAACAATTGACAAGTCACATGAGACATACAGAAATCTGAGTCTTTTAACCTTGGCAGGTGAAGGAATTCTGCATACTCCGGCAGCCCCTCTCCTATTTTGTGCAGCGGCAAGACTATTAGTAACAATGGAAATACATGAGAGCAATAGAAAGGGCTAAGATGTAAATATACCTTCCAAGGAGCAATATTGCTTTAAAAGTTTTTTTTAAGTTTAATGTCACCATGGAAGTTCAAAACGCAGCTGTGAATTGGTAATCGTTACAAAATTGACACGGTCAACTTTTTAACAGAAATAGACAATATTACTTAATTTTAGCATTTCCGGGTCATTGATCCAAAAACTTAAGGATAACATTGCTCTTCAGTCAAAATTTCTTAAACAAATTTACCACTTAACCCAATAGAAATAATAACAATTCATTGAAACGTCGGTTCTAGGATTTGCTTGGGGTTTCTAGAGCAGGCAATGAAAGATAAGAAGAAATGAACAAGGGTGGGAGAGGAAGAGAAGCTATATTATAAAACTTAACTGAGTAATTAAAGAGCAGGGCCACTAGAAGAACTAAACCAATAAAATTAAGGATATGCTATCGAAAGGCAATGGATATGGTGAAATATGGTTTAAAGTAAAAAACTGCTTCTGTAAAAATTTAGAATGTTTGAATGGTTTTTGACAAAATCATAGTTTGTAGCTTAATAAGTGTTTTTTTTAAAAGTGCTAAATGGAGGATCAGTGCAGCGGCAGATAAGTTGCTTAACAAACCTTAGCACCGAGAAAAAGACACCACCGGAGCTCACATGCACCAACAAAGACAGGGGATCAGAGTGTCGACGAACAGGGTCGAGACGACGAGAAGTAAGAAACTAGATCCACACTAGCCAGAGAAAACTCACCCAAAATGACTACCACGCACAGATCGGCCACATTCAGACCGAGAACCTTCTCGCTGGACTCCACAACACTTGTCGGACTCAAAGATCATGAGCAACGACTATACAACCTTCTCGCTGATTACCGTGCGTTGCAGACCACAACTCACAACAGCACAAAACACAAGGCTAAAGCTAAACGATCCGGCTGGAACGACTTTCGCTGCCGGCCAAGGAAGGGAAGTTCGGCGAGGAGAGTGGAGTTGCTCAGTGGGAAGTAGAGAGAAGAGAAGAGAGAGAAGAAAATAACAAAGTGAGGTCAGACAGCATTAATTATATCTAACAGTAAATAAAATAGCTTTAGTGTTCATTCTCATTGGGGCTAAATCGGGTTGATAAGACCAAAACACCTATCAAAGCACTCTTTATTGTAAATTGGGTTTGAAGTTTTAGTGTTGATTTGGAATATCTTATTTTTAAATAATAAATATTTATAAATCGTGATTCATGATATATGAGATAAATATATGAAAGAAGTTTTATCTCAACTTACGTAATAAACACTTATATTAAAAAAATGAGTGTTACCAAATATATCACTATTTGATTTTCTTTTCAAGGCCCCACTTGCTTTTTCCATGAGTATTCCTCCACCATTTGTTTTGAAATGTCAATTGCTATTGAATTGCTATTCACGTCCCTTCTTGCTTTTTTCTTTGTCCCACCACTACTATACTTCGACTTTCCGAGCACTCCTTGTATTTTATGCTTTTGCTTTTTTCCTTTTTCCCAGAAGATACGCCTAGGATCTCATTTTCTTAGAGGATATCAAATCTTAATCCTTGCACCACACTTTTCTGTTTTCCCGTTGGAATATTGTCTGCCACTGTCCTTGTGTTTTTACTCTTCTCAATTTCTAATTTTTTTTAGTCTTTGCCTAAAAGTCTTTGTTGCTTTCATCCAGTCTCCCTACATTTCCTCCATTGCAATTCCGGGCATGCTGCTAGCCGTTTGCGACGATTTTTCCTGACTTTCCGGTGAAGCCATTTTTACCGGCGAGGTATCACTGTTCCCAATATCAGAAGTCAACATCTCACTTCTGGACTTATACATACATACATACATACATATATATATATATATATATTTTTATTTGCATGGTTGTAACTCCTTTTTAGTTAATTGGAATATATTTTTAGTTGCATGCAAATATGTTTTCCCTTTTGCAAGAGTTGGAGATATGCTGCATATAAATGAAGGAGATTTGCATCCGCATCGAGAGTTCTTAAATAAATTTTAGGTACCTTTAAATATTTTATTTTGTAATTGGAGGTATTTTTTAGCAATTTCTTCCTTCTTTTGCAAAAAAAAATAATATTCCAATAAATTTTTAAAATATCAGTATGAAGTAGTTATATATAATAATTATGTAAACAATTTAACTTTCTTTTAAAAATCCTATTTAAGAATACCCTTATTCTTACTTTAAAATAAGTTTTTGTCGGTGGCATGTTAACTCAAAACAAAAGGGTTTAAAACCTGTTATGTATGTCTCTCTCCTACGTAAATCATCATTATCTTTGACTGATTCTCCTTCATGCACCAAGCGGGAAAAAAACCCCACCTTTCCCTAATAAACATCACACAAAATTTGTTCTAAGATAGATTCTCATATGAAAATTGGTTTCACACGAAAATTGTTTGCACCATTCTAAAAAAAGAAAAAAAAAAATTACTCCAAAAGAATATGATGAAAATATCTAGGATAAAAAGGGTTAGTGTCCTGCTCAACTATATGAAAAAATGATATAATATATTTGCATGGAATTAAAAAAAGGCGTATTCATTAGGTAGGGTTATCATTTCTTTGAATAAATTTACTTTGGCAAATGTACATATAAACAGACATGCACAAGACAAAGTCTTTTGCGACAACTTCAATCCAGAATAAATCATATTAAAGATAGTAATATAAAGAAGTTTATAATTATGATTGCCATAACATAATGGCATGTAATGTTAGACTTCTTGGAGGCCACCATGCATATGTCATAATCAACTACAAATTTGAAATTTCATGTTCAACACATAAGAGATAGTATCACTAGAAAAGTTGTTCTATCACCTACCCATAAACAAAATCAAGCAGTTGAATTTTCATGAGCCTTTATTATTGTGTTTTATTTAGTAAAATCCCCATTGACACATTATATCATGATGAGATTGTTATATATCACCAATAAGCTAAAAGAAGAGTGAGATAACTGTTAGGGATACACTTCACCCTTTATGATTTCATCTTGCATTTTATTATTTCAAGTCATTTTCACTTTGTCTTTCTGTTAACATATTCGCAAATTGCAATATTCTTCCAATATTAGTATATGAAGATGAAGATATAAGCTTTTGTTCAAAATAATTAATAACTAATTATATTTAATTATTATTGTTATTGGTTGAATAACACAATATGCTATAATAAAAGTTTTAGAATTTTAGCATAGTAGAATATCTTATACTAAATGATGATTTCTTTTAATGATGCACATGTTTGCAATATGAAATTTCATATTTTAGATATTAACAGAAATTGACCTCTTTTTATCCAGTTGGGGGAATGCATTTTTATATTTCGTCAATCTATAAACCATTGTGGGTTGGGTTTGTTACTCAAATGTCTTTTATTACTACATGCTTGATCATGAATTTAAAGAAAGTCTATATATAATTTAGGTTATTAAAGTATCTCAAATCATTAAATGATAACAATAACTCCAAATTATTGTAATTACTCTGAATTTACAAGCTCCCCGTGCATCGCACGGGGAGCACACTCTAGTTCATTGAAACGTCGGTTCTAGGATTTGCTTGGGGTTTCTAGAGCAGGCAATGAAAGATAAGAAGAAATGAACAAGGGTGGGAGAGGAAGAGAAGCTATATTATAAAACTTAACTGAGTAATTAAAGAGCAGGGCCACTAGAAGAACTAAACCAATAAAATTAAGGATATGCTATCGAAAGGCAATGGATATGGTGAAAGATTGAGATAGTCCATCGTGACTCGTGAGGCGAACAAGGAAATTGACTAACCTGACTAAGGGTATGTTTGTTTTAACGATTTGATTGCTTATAAGTTACTTTTTAATAGTGATTTACAGTATACGAAGTAAGTATGTGAGAGGAGTTGTGTCTCGATTTACGTAAAAAGCAACTTATAAGCAAATTTAGTGTGTGTTTGGAATAGCTTATTTTTGGGTAATAAGTGCTTATAATTCGTGATTCACAGTATACGAGGTAAGTATGTGAGAGGAGTTTTTTCTCGGCTTGCGTAATAAGGGCTTATTTACTGTGCAAAAAGCTTAAACAAACATGCACTTAAGCTCAAACAAACATGCTTTAAGAAATCACTTTCGCTATACCCCGGATTCCACCTCGTTCCTGGTGATGTTGCTGTTAATTCTGTAGCTTTACGTATGTCTGATAGTAGTACTCATATTTCTTTGGTTACTAGCGTCGCACCATTCGGTGGTTTTTTCCTCTTCGCTCTAGTTTTCGAAGAGAAGGGAAGAGGAAATAGAAGAATTTGAGCTTGCTTGATTTTGTTTCAATTTTTTTTATTTTTAAAAACATTTTATAAATCAATTTTTAAAAGCCACACAATTTTTCTGCAAATGTGGAATACATGGATGCAAGCATTTCATAACCTGCTTTATGGTTTTTTTTCGGGTATAGATATCCTCATATTGAAGATAATCTTATTTAAAACCTGGTATTAAATGTAAACATCCTTTCTAACAAAGATTCAAACATTTGTTCACAATGTTGTGAGGGATTTAACTTGTGATATTTTTTCATATAACTGTTCGTGCTCTTCATATTTTAAGAAAATTATCAAGGAAAAAAGTCCATTGCATAAAATTCCCGCCATTGTTGAAGTTTGAACATTTGTCACATGATAATTGCAACTATAACTTTTAAATGACTATTAAAATAATGTATCCTAAATAATTAAAAAAGGAAGCGCCAATCACTTTCAATATTTCCCTTGTATTGAAGAGAGTAGGTGGAAGAAAGACCATAGGAATACATGAGGCTGTCACAGATAGAAAGCCAAAAACTAGGTAGAGGAGAGCAAAATTTAAGAAACTTGGTTGGGTTTTGTTGGAGGCAATGTTAAGCACTTTACTTTTGGATTTGCTTCGTTGTGAGAAGTAAAAAATGAAAGGAATTAGAACTGGGGGAATCCAGATGTCTGAACTAGTGTTGCCATCTATTTGCAGTTACCACCCTTGTCATAGTAAAATATGGAGCAAGATCTTTGGGGGGGGGGGGGGGGGGGGGACAGCATTCAACTCAGCTGCCCATTTAAGCGTATCGGTTAGTCAATTTTTCGTTTGTTAATACAGAAGCCACCAACTTGAACAAATTGTAATCAGAAAATGGTTATTGCATAAGCGAATAAGACTCCTTTAGTTCTTATAGTAGATGTTTATAACTTTGCACATATATCTTTTTTCCCTTTATAGAGGAGGCAAGATGGACATATTTTTCCTCACTTCAACTGGGACAAGTCATCCTCATTAGCAGAACGCAGGAATGAAATCGTGTTCGCTACTGCACCGACTTCACATTGACGTCAGTTTCATGTCACATTGAATATGGTTTTTATTCTCTCGCTTAACACTGTTAGAGAAATAAAAAATGCTGTTGATTTTTTTATTTAAATTCCTAATTCCTATCTCACTTTAAATTTATCTCATCAAAATGGTGACCCCATCGCAATACCCTACATGTACATCAATATTTTCAAACGTTCAGAAATCCAAAAAATGAGATGGGATGGGATGAAAGCTTAGACGATACAATTCAGAGCTGACGGTTACCGTCATGCGATGGCTTCTTTGCAGGTTGTTACGGGTCACAAATTGAGATGTGATTGGATTCAAAGGTATTTAAGATGAAAATTAAATATTTTTAAGATATCAAGTTTGATTTTCAAAAATATTCCCAAGCACTCGACAGTTTCTTATTTATCACGAGACAAGTGGAACAACCAAGGTACGAGTAAAAAGTGAGGCTATAGAATTTAAAGATCAATGACCAAGTTTTAATCCATAAAAAGCATTTTAAAGGCTAATAATCACGCTCATCTCAACAACAACCAGCTTCTTAGTGAGTGTTTGGGAATTACCCAAACCTAAGTTTCAAATCTAGGTTTGCGCAGACCGAAACAAAACTCTTCTTACACATTTACTTCGTAAATCGTAAAAATTATTCTCAAAAACTAATCTAAACACACACTTATTCAACATTTCGGAAAACAAAAACAAAAACAAAAAAAATAAAAATGCTGATACACCAAGTCTTATTTGGCGAAACTGAAGAACTCTTGCTTGAAAGATTTTAGCTGCTGCAACCCAAGAATTGAACCACAAGTTTTGCCAGGGAGTTGGCAAGGCTATCTGCTGCTTCTTGCGTGGATGCCTCAGCGTATACTCGAACAACGTCCTCAGTGCCAGATGGCCGCACAAAGCAACGTCCTTGAGAGTGCTTGGCTACATTGTCAGTGAATTGAAATTATTACGAACTCTAATCTTGGCAATTAAAAGGAAAAATGGGTGAAATCGACAATATTATTCTCAATAAACTTAGTTTCATTCAAGCAGAAATAGCCCAAATACTGAGCCTTAAATTTACTTGATCCACTGCAAAAAATATTGAATACCCCACAGCAGCATGTGTTAATTTCTCTGGTTCATGAGGTTTCTTCTGATACAGTTTGGATATCTTCCAGTTGCATGAGAAGCTTATGAACAGTAATTGACTCATTTTTTTAAGGTTGCATGCTTCGTCTTTTGATATTGCAGTCATTTATCATTGCAACTTTACTTTTCCCTCGCATTTGCAAGGGGCCACTTCTAGCAAGTAAAATAAGGAACTAACAACAGAGTGATTATCTCAAAAAAAAGTTGGGCTCAACATTTTTTCAATTTGTTTTTCCCCTTTTTGCCCCAACAAACACTAAGCTTCCATAGATAATTAAATTTAAGACTAAAAAGGCTATCCCTCTCCTTTTTTTCCCTTCTCTGGGATTTTTTTTTTCACAGACACAAGGGAGTATCGACAAGTTAGTCCGTGATAGATCCCTCGAGTGTTCTAGGAGAATTAGGAGTCAAAGGAAGTAAGTGTGGAAGTTGGGAAGAGAAGAAACTTTAAGATAATAACCGACTGAGTTATAGGGGTTTGGCGGTGGGAAGGGAAGAGAGAAGCAAGCAAGGAAACGGTGCTTAAGTACCAGAAATTGGTAGGTGTGTTACCATGAGAACTAAGAAAATCGTCAGAACTCACTAGTGTCAAACAAACAGTTGGGCAGGAAAAGCAACAAACGAAGGATAAGTTACCAGTTTCTGTATTAATGGCTTCTTGTAGGCCAGGGGGATTTACAACCACAGTTTCTGCATTTGCTGTGACCACAGCAGTTCTATCAGCAACTTTAACCTGGAAATTAAGAATTCCAAGTCATGTAACATATTATTATTATTATCATTCAAAGAATCATTTTCACATAGAAAAGGACCGCAAAAACATATAATTAAGATCCAGCTGGAGCTTCTGAATACAGAAAAAGAATTTTGGTTACCTTAAGCTGCCTGCTAGGTAAATCGTGGTAAAGCTCATTCCATCTATGTATTGACCATCCCATGTGCTGTAATATGACTTCCACCAAAAGCAATCCACTCAAAGCATCTCCTACAGTTTGGTTGATCAGCTTACTGACTGCCAGTAGCCTTAAGGCAGCCTTTTCCACTTCTGAACCTAGAGGAAGCAACAAACAGTTATTTTATGGTTCTACAGTTGAATCTCACAATGATGATAGAAAAATTCAAATACACTGACTAAACCTTTAGATTTTGATGAAAGCTCTTTAGCTTTTGCCACCAACCACCCACTGAAGTCTTCTGAAAATAAGATGGTTCCATGGCCATTTGCCTCAAAATAGATACCAATATCGAATTCAGCAGCTTTCTCATGCAAGTATTTCACTCCAGTAGGGGTAAGATTGACTTCAAGTCCCAGCTGTTTAAGGTAGTTTGTCGATGCTCCATTTGCATAAGCTGTCTGCACAACACCAAGGCGACTGTTCTTCGCATCCTCTTCTTCACTGAGAATGATAAGTTGCTCCCTGATAAATAAGGCAAAAAGAGATAGTATCTTATCCCCATCAACAAGTTCAATCTTGCCGTTGCTTTCTGCGGTGACCAAAAAATAAACAAGCCTATCAGCATCTCCATCCAAACTAGCACACCTGCAAAGGTAAAACCACCCCATGAATTAGTACCACAGCAAATGTCACCAAGATAGTATCTCTTTGAGAAGTTTGCGAATTAAATCAAGAGCATGACCAAGTTCTCTATCAGTCTATACATCTTCCACTCCTCTCCCATGGGGCCCTTTGCTCCTCCTATCTTCCTCCCTGAATGAATTAAAACAGTTACCCATGCCTAGGAACCTAGAATGCCGCCCTCAATTGTTTTAGCGATCATCAACTTTCAGGTGAAAGCTTCAATGAAGGATGAACAGTCATTTCAAATTTTAACCATACCTGGAATTACCTGTACTAATCAAACAACTTCATCAATATAGTGAAAAGACTAACCTCATCCCAACATCTTTGGAGCCAAATCCATTAGGAACAACCTTCTCTTTCTGCACAAAATCAGCACCAACTCCTTCATTCAGTACACCTCCATCTTCACCATAATTACGGATTTCAATGGACAAACCATTCAACTGTTTCTGGAAACCTTCAAGTTTTCCTCCACCTACGCCATTAGCACCATCCACAACCAACTTGTCATTTGACCCAATGCGGTTGCTTTTTTCACTTGGGGTCAAATCCATTAAGCACCTGATCCAAGCAAATAATAATCCTAAACAGATATGCTCAGTCAAATTTGGAACTAATCCAGACAAGGGATAAAAAAGGAGTTGTATCTAACTTCAATAATTATCAGGGATTAACCTAAATGAGCTTGAAAGCTGTTCAAAGTAATCCTCTTCTGAGGCTTTCATGCCCATATTTCTAGCACGAACCATCCAATGTAATTGCGGAGTCGTCAAAATTCCCATGTCAGTTGCAATAGCACCGACAATTGAAGCAATTCCCTTCATTTTTATTCAATTATACATTACTTAAATAGGAAAGGGAAAAAAGTTCCTATAAGCTTCATAGTTGGATATGGAATTATACTTCTTTAGCAGCTTTGAGCAATGCGTCTCCACTTGGTCTTGTGTCTCTTCCTAAAATTACTTCAGCTGGTCTGACTCCATTGAATGGAATGTCTTCCTTCTCAACAAACTCGTTTATCAGCTGTAGATAATGCAAAACCATATTATTCCTGAGTCATTTAATACAGCACCCAGTTATGAATGATGAATCTACTATAAGCGTTTCATTGAATTGAGGTTTCACTATAGTTTTATAGAATGACTTCAATTTTTGAACTATTGGACTCTTCAAACCTAGCAAAAGAATACCGTGAGGAATTAAAAACAAAGTCAAGCAATCAAGTAGATGAAAAGAAAAGAGAAAAGAAAATAATTGTCTCCCAACCTGGACTAGATCTTGAGGAGAAGGGGCATTGGCGAGAGCATCAGCAAAGGGCTCCCAATGCTGAGAGAGCATTCCGCCATTCGGATCAGCGATTTTGACGCCATTATCGGAGATTTTGTTATGTGAGGCCGTGATCATCAAGCCAATCACCGCCTGGGTCTTCAGCGACCTCAGAGCTGCAAGACTGCCCACCCGGTACACCGTCGATGACAGAAGTGATGCATCGGCTCTGAATCCAGCCGTGCCGTATGATAGCTTTACTCCTATCAACAACGAAGTATCCAAGAATAAGGGAAAGCCTTCGTAGGAGAGGAGACATAGATGAAGATAAAACGAGAACCTTGAGTCGGCAAGAAATGAGAGGATGAGCTAAGAAGGAGAGACTTTTGTTCTTCGTTCATGGCGCGAGGGACCACGGATTTGCACAAGAGAGATCGTCCGATTGCTTCAATCCTTCGAGTTCAGAGTCGCGCTCGCGCCCCTGTAGTCAGTACTGTATTTGACGCCACTTCCTTTTTGTTGTTAACGCGAATGTGCCCTCCGTGCAACGCACGGGTTGCACGGGGAGCTTGTTTTTTATGATTTTTTTTTATATTTGATATTTTAACAATTATACTACTTTGATAGTAAATATACGACAGAATTATTTTTTTTATTGTTGAGATTAAAAAAATTAAATAAATTATTTAATAATATCATATATTATGTGTGTTTAGATTATATATTAAATTTATAAGTTAGATAAAATAATTTAAAGAAAAAATGACATATAAATATTTTAAAGTAATTTAATTAACTTCTTTAATTTCTTAAAAAAAACTAATTTTATCTTATATTTATGACCAATAATATTTAATTGCAAAAAAATTGATATAACAATTATACTTTTTTTTTCCATCAATGTAACAATTATAAATGCATGGAAACAGTCACTTCAAACCAAAACTTAAATATATATATATATATATATATAACGCAAATGAAACATGGTAACAAGGTGTTATCAAGCTTTTATCCAGATGTTAAGTTTTGGCTTGGCTGAATTTGGGAAATGAAGTTATTTCTTTTTGAATAAATAATGATATCTATTAACTCAAAATATTTGCAACTGAAACAAATGTTTTAATTTATTCTATAAGGGAGTTCATCACGTTAATTCTCCCCGGCCACTTCTGTCCTGTTCTCTCTTTTATTTTTCTACTTTCAATTCTTTATTTTTAAATTTCATCGAATGGGCAACTAAAGAATCCGATCAAATACTAATCGTAGATCACTGGCCAAAAAATAAATACTAATAATAGTAGGTAAAAATTAGAAAAATTATGGTTAAGTAACAAGTTCACAATTTTTTCACAAATATTTTTATTTTTAAAAGATCACTAATGATAAGTAATTATTGTTTACTTGTTGTTTTGCATTATCCAAGTGATAAATGGTATTAAATATTTTAATTTAATGGTAATTTTGTGTTATAATAGGAAATACTTGGAGAAATTTATCTCATATGAGTAATAAATTCGAGAGTCGTCTTAATACGTGATTCATTTGTAAATTTTAGTCAATTAGCATTTTGATCATGCTATTAGTAAATTTTACCACTTATAAGTTATAAAAACTCTTAATCTTACGTGATAGACGAAAATCTATCGTGAGTTGATGACAAAAGTGTAGATGAAATTAAGCAATAATTATTAGGAGTATTATAAAGAAATATCTATCTATTATATCTATAGAAAGTGCGTAGTAACAGTGATTCAGCCAATTCTGTTAACGACACCCATTGATCTCAGTTTGCTGCCTAAATTCATTTAACGGTGTGAGATAACCCAGCTGCAAATATATCAAACCATTTTCCTTAACGCTTAATTGTCTACAATTAAAACGCCAGCTGGAAACCAACTTTAATACACACTGAAGAACATAAAACTGATTCATGTGGTTTCTTAATAGTTCACATTCTGAATGGAACTGCAGTTATCTCACTGCTCCAGCCGGCGCCGGAGACTTGTGAACTTTTCGATTATTCTTATCTCTGATAGACAAGTAGTATACCAAAGACCCCGTGAATATGTGCTTGACTTCTTTGAATCAATGGGTTTTAGATGTCCTGAGAGGATAGGTGTAGCTGACTTTCTTCAGGAAGTGAGTCCAAAGCTTATCTCTTATTTCCTCAAATATAATAATGGTTTTATTGTGATTTTGTTCATATAATCTTCTCTTGATGCAGGTGACTTCAAGAAAAGATCAGGAACAGTATTGGGTGCGCCGAGATGAACCTTACAGTTTTGTAACAGTTGGTCAGTTTGCTGAAGCATTTCACTCATTCCATGTTGGCCGAAGAATCGGAGATGAACTTGGGGTTCCATTTGATAAGTCAAAGAACCATCCAGCTGCCTTAACCACTAAGAAATTTGGTGTTAACAAGAAGGAGCTTCTGAAGGCTAACTTCTCTAGAGAATATCTGCTTATGAAAAGGAATTCGTTTGTTTACATCTTCAAGCTATCACAGGTGGGTACTTTATCTCAATTATCATTAATAAAAAAAATCATTTTGTCTATTTTATACATGATTTTGACTGGTAAATTTTTTTCCGTGGTTCTGTTTAGCTCATTATCATCGGATTTATAGCAATGACGCTATTCTTTAGAACCAACATGCATCGGAATACGTTGACTGATGGAGGAGTTTACACTGGTGCTCCATTTTTCGCATTAGTGATTACTATGTTCAATGGCATGGCTGAGATTTCTTTGAACATTATAAAGCTACCTGTTTTCTACAAGCAATGGGACCTCTTATTTTTTCCCTCATGGGCATATGCAATTCCCTCATGGATTCTTAAGATACCCATCACATTTTTGGAAGTTACTGTTTGGACATTTCTGACTTACTATGTAATCAGATTCAATCGTAATGTTGGAAGGTAAAGAAGAGGCTTTCTTTCTTTAATCCCATAAAAGGTGACTTTAATTTTAAAACTGATAACATCGTCTGCATGAAAACGGACCCAATTAAATTAATTAATATTAGGATTTTAACAAACCAAATAATTTTAATTTAATAATTTAATTTAACAAGTCCTGTCATATGTCATCAATCAATCAATCTATTATATTACTAAAAAACTTGTAGATACAGGCAACATAAGAGGGGCATTAATACAAAAAAAATGAAGTTATATCTATCTATCTATTATATTACTAGAAAACTTGTATAAACAGGCAACATAATAGGGGCATTAATACCAAAAAATGAAGTTACATTTTAAATTTGAATGTCCTTAAATGAGTTTTTTCAACCAAGCCCTTTCACATTCCATTGCTTAGTGGTCCATGTTCCACCGCAATGTATTTAAATTCCTATTAGTCATTGGGTATAATATAGTCGCCTTTAATGAAAAGAAATAATAGGGGTATTAATTAATTTCAAAAAATGGGCATTAATTAATTGTAAAAAAAAGGTTACATTTTAAATTTAAATGTCATTAAATGAGTTATTACATTACTAAAAAACTTGTAGAAATAGGCAACATAATAGGGGCATTAATACAAAAAAATGAAGTTACATTTTAAATTTGAATGTCCTTAAATGAGTTTTTTCAACCAAGCCCTTTCACATTCCATTGCTTAGAGGCCCATCTTCCACTGCAATTTATTTAAATTCCTATTAGTCATTAGGTATAATATAGTGGTGTTTAATGAAAAGAAATAATTGGGGTATTAATAAATTTCACAAAAGGGGCATTAATTAATTGTTAAAAAAAAGGTTACATTTTGAATTTAAATGCCGTTAAATGAGTTATTTTTACCAAACCCTTTGACATTCCTTTCTATACTATAATGGGTATAAAAGAACAACCCACCTAGCATACATAAGCTTGCACATTTGGTATTCATACTACAAACTCCGAATATCCAAATATGACAAGCATTCAGCATGATTTTATTTCACCACACATAATTCCCACAACTACCTAACCAATCAACTGATCAACTTGGTCTACAGTTCACGAAAATGCACGTGATACTGGTCGACCATACGGCATTCAGCAGGTTCAAAATGATCATAAAGGAAGGGCGGTCTTATTACTTTGAAAAGTTCATCGTTGTTGAAAACACTATGCCCCTCCAAGTATGCGACCATCCATATGCCATTGTATTTGAAAAAGACACGGAAATACTCTTATATGAAGGAGAGGACATACCTGCAAATGCATATGACAGCTTGCCACTATACAGAATTGTGAAGGAGAAAACGGCATTGCCGTACTTAAGAGGTCACACATGCTCTTAGCTTACTGTTCGCCGTTTAGCTTCCGCAAGCGCACGGGTCGCAAGTAATAAAGTGATAAGTCAATATCGTTCCCACGAGGACTATGACAAAAGCGAGTTAACTAATTTAACCATGTTCTTAATTAGGTTGAATGGAATCATTTGAAATTGACCAAGTTAAATAAAGAAGTTTAATGAAAATAACAAAGGAAAACAGTGAAAATTGGGAAATTGGGTCTAACTTCAAGAGATATTAACTTAGGATTACTTCTTCCCCATTGTATTTCAGAAAACTATGCAAATATCCACTTATGTTGATTAAATGAGTCTATATGCTAGTCGAAGATCCTAAAATCATCAACCAAGCTCTCTCAAGTCAAGATCGAATTTTAATCTTCATTAAAAATATTCAATCTCTTGTTTACAATTAATGAAAATCATCTTTCCAAAACAAGCCTCCACTTGACTATGCTAGGTTGTTAGATATATCTCTATTCTAACAACAAACCATCCATTTAATACCTAAACTTCAAGTCTAGCACGATTTTTCTTAAGTTCTACAATCAAAATAGCTCTCTCAAGCATCTTCCAATTGAACAACTCTAATCATGTGGTGATCAAGCACAAGATAGCATTAAGCTCAAAGAAAAATCAACATATAATACTCAATAACCAATAAAAGCAAGATAATCTAGTAGTTTCAATCTATACAATGGGAAAAAGTAATCCTAATTAGGAGTTTTAGCTACTCATGGTCTGTATATGCCAAAATCTCAGCATATAATCATAATCCATATCAGCAAAATAGAGAAAAAGGAGAGAAGAACAAGAAAAACTCAAGAATTGAGGCTCCAAATCCTTTCTTAATCCAATCCCAAGCTCCAAGCTCTCCAAAATGCCAAACCCTAGCAGCCACTATGTTCAAGAAGTCCAACCTTCTCTCATTTTCGACCTAGCCCATGCCTTTATACTGGTTTTTCTGCTTCATTTTTCAAAACGCACAGCATCAGTTTCGCGCGTTCGCCGTGGGTTCGCTACAGCGAATGCCATAGCGAATTGTCATACAGAACCAATACCTTTTCAGGTGATTTCGCTATGACTTTGGCTACAGCAGATTCCACAGCAAGTGCAGGCTTCTCCATAATGTCCAATTTCCTCTTCCTCTTGCATTCTTCCCTTCATTTTACATCTTCCCATGATCTTTGTGAGCTTTTACAACTTGTCATCCTCCATCTACAAGGAGCAGGGATTCATGAGCTCTATTAACTTTCACAAATAATTAGAACTATGTGCATTTAACTCATGATTCAACAAAAATTTGATTTATCTTTTGTCCTATCACATTTTCTTCTACAATCTCTTTATATGCACAATTTGAACCCCAAAATAAGTGAAAAGAGAAGAAAATGTGCTAAAATACTCTTGATTTCTATGAGTTAACACACCCCCAAACTTAAGCTTTTGCTTGTCCTCAAGCAAAGAAGTCTATCCTCACTAAATGAACCAATTACTCATCATTTATGTATGAATGAATTAATCCTCATCAGTTGCTCAATAAGTTATATTAAACAAGAAATGAAGACAATATGCAAGGATGAATGCCTCAAAGATTTAAAACATGTTTTTCGAGAGTTCTTAAGTGTGAGTGTGTGTATGGAGTCAACATATATTCCTTTTGCACAAGCTAAAGTTAAAAGTAACACTTCAAATCATATATCTATATTCAAACAAACAACTTTAGCATCCCCTAATTCCTTCCTCTTTTCTTCTAATTCACTCCACTTGACTTAAAAATCAAAGAGACTTTTCTTAGCTTATAATGGGGCCAAGGGTTGAGGTTTTCAAAAGAAAAGGAAAAGGATAATCAATCAAATACCTTAAGATAGATGATACTATTCAAGGGTTTTCTTTCTTTTCTCATGAAACATACTCCCCCAAACTTGAACCAAATTGAATTTTCCATATCAAGACTTCTTTGTAAGCATATTTCTTCTTCTTCTTCTTCTTCTTCTTTTTTTTTCTTTTTTTTTCTTTTTTTTTTTTTTAAACTTCTGTTTTGGCTTCTTCTTCTCTTTTTTTTTTTTCACAATGTGAACCCTTTTGCTTTCTACACCCCTTCCCCAAATCTTTTGTAACTTTGCATAAGAGCACCACATTCCACCACCCAATCACTTATCATCTATCTCAAAGCAAGGGAATCATGGTTTTACACATTGGCCAGGATAGGTAGGTGTTAGGTCTTTCAATAAGAATCTTTAATTGGTTTTTTCAAATAGGCTCAAAATAAGGGTTCAAAGGGAAATCACATCAATTAGGTAAGTTTGAAAGGCTCAACCGCATTTATTGAACTGCCCTAATCATTTTTTCAAATCTTATGAACTGAATCAAAAGTTTTGAAAAATTCCAAAGGGGATTCTAAAATCAACAATTGAAACACAAGTATATAACCTGATTTGCTACTAAGCCCTTCAACACGTATATCCACAATACATTTAACTCCAATAGTGCGTAAATTACTTAAAAACTCTTGAACAACCTGTTTTATCACTACAATGCACTCATCCATGCACATTAATAAAAATTTCCTATCTAATATAACATATAGAGCAGTAATTTATATCACAGGATCATCCAAACAATATTTGACAAATAACTGAAACTAGAGCCAGGAATTCGGGCCGAGCCCGTCGGGCCGGCCCGTTTAGGCCCGAGCCCGTCAAGGGCCGGGCCTATGATTTAGAGGCTGAAAATGGAAGCGGGCCTAAAAGGGCCGGCCCTGTAGGGCCAGCCCTGAAGCCCTGCGGGCCGGCCCTTTTAGGCCCGTTTAATATTTTTTTAAAATAAATTAATAAATATAATATCATTATATCAAATTATCAATATGAGAGACACCTAAGTTCCTAATAGAGTATTAATAACAGGCAAACACTTATTAATTGGTTTGATTTATTTTATTTTCTACAATGTTTTATTCATGTAAACTTAAAAAAAGGCTAATTTGGACATTAGATGATT
Organism: Inga oerstediana; assembly: GCA_963210345.1. Lineage (NCBI taxonomy): Eukaryota > Viridiplantae > Streptophyta > Magnoliopsida > Fabales > Fabaceae > Inga > Inga oerstediana. Next base: position 60,409,537 of record OY723409.1, read on the forward strand.
ATTTTAACTAAAAATTTATGATTTTTAAAAATAATGTATACCAATTTAAACCTCATTAGTCAGAGGGTAGAGTTAACCTAACATAACCTCATATTAGAAATACTCTCACACTAACTTAAACCTCATTTGAAGCTTCTCTTCTTTGATTTTCTTTTTTCTTTTTTTGCATGTATACGCCAAAATCCAAATTAGGTGTTATATTATTACTGACATTTGAAGCTTGTAGGCTTGTTTGATTGTGATTGTGAACTTATTTAATTGGTTATGAATATTAATTATGGTTTGGACATAAGTTTTAGTGTTTGTATTCTATTAAACTTGGATAATATTTATGTTTTAAATTAGTGTTGATGATATTTATGTTTTAAATTAGGTATTTTAATCTTTATGAGAATAAGAAATAAAAAAGGAATGGCAAAAAAAAAAAAAAAAAAACATAAACGGGCCTAAAGCCCGTCGGGCCGGCCCGCGGGCCTACCTTAAACGGGCCGGGCCGCTTCAAAGGTGTACGGATTTGAACTCGGGCCTAAACGGGCCGGCCCGTTTAGGCCCGAGCCCGTCACGGGCCGGCCCTGCAGGGCCGGGCCGGCCCGTTTTCCCAGCACTAACTGAAACTAACAGCTCATTTTCAACAATTTTTCACAAGCACAAACTCAAGTATGCGAAATCTCACATATTCCAACAATTTTCTAACAAAACCAGTTTAAAAATTTTCTTCTGTGCACTCATTCTCTTTCAAAATTTATTTTTTCTTTCAAAATTTTCAAAATTGTGATACAATCTCATCCCCAAACTTAAGATTAACAATGTCCTCATTGTTAACCCCAAAAGGAGGGGATTGAAGCTGAAAAGTACTTGTATAATATGTAACTCATATCCACAATATTCACAAAGATCAAGAATTCACAGGTAACAACGCCTTCAATGGCCCAAATAAAGCTTGGAATCAATGTGAACTCTAGCCATCAGTAACTAGTTCCATAACATTCACAGCAAATATAAGACCAAACAAACAGCATATATGAATAATCACATTTGCCACAAGAAGGAAACACATGAAGCAGAATATGGTCATCAGGACCTATGCCAAAATCAAAATATTCATTGTGCAATGAGCCCTCAGTAGCTCATATCCAAAACAAGAAGTCCAAGAGCAAGGGAGAGACCATCAGTAGCCTCATTCGAATAGAGAGCGCGAGCAGTTAGCACAGTCAAGGACAGGAAGAGAAAACACAAACACATTTAAGAACCAAAAGACAAACCTAAAAGGAAAAGGAAAAGAAAAGAAAACTACCCTATAGAAAAATTTCCCCCAAACTTAAAGTCTAGTTAGTTCCAAAACTTCTCAAAACAGAATTCCAAACTTAAACCTATCCGCACTGCCTTCAAAATCTATTTATTCCCCAAATGGTACTCTGTTAACAATAAAGACTTAGCTCATCCAACCCCAATTCATTGTGGTAAACCAAAGAAATCGATTTCGTTTAAACAGTGCCAAGTCAAAATCAAATGAGCCAAGGGAGAAAATAGGTTCAACAAATGCAATCATCAGTAATTGCAGAAAACAAAATAATTTCAGAGTGATTCACAATGTTCCTTGGACTTGGTGAATAGAAATTTAGTTTTCCACAATGAAAGGTTTTGAATAAAAACTAAGGGTGCAAAAACATATTGATGAAGCACTATTTCACAACCTTGCAATTGCTATTCTGAAATCTCAAAAACAACCATCAGACGTTGGAACATACTACTCCTCAAATCATCATACAAATTCAAGCTTAACTCTCATCAATCCCAACAGTCTTTTAGAGCAGAATTTCCAAGTCCACTAAGTATATGCAAGTAATCAAGAGAAAATTCACAAACATGAGCATGTTGAAGAAAATTTCACTTTCCTGTTTAAGTTCTGAAACTTGCAATAAGGAGGACAAGTGATTTCCATGGATTTGCATTTCTAAATTTATAACAAAAGTTATAGTGATTTTCAAAACTGGAATGTTCTTGTGCCTTTGAGACATGTCTCAAAGCAACCACAAGTTGAAAACTTCAACAAAGTGTTTCAATTCTCAAGATAGCCAAGACATTGACAAAGTGAACTCGGACGTACGAACTTAATTCAATTACCACAGCAAGCCAAGCAATACATGAATCCACCTATCAACCATATCAGTTCAAGCCTAGCAACCATCAAGAATTACAGAAAACAAAAGAATCTCACTAAGGAAATATTCAGTAATCCACAATGAAATGTTTTGAAGTACATTCTAGAAGCACAATGAGTAATCAAGCACCAGTACCTATATTAGTAAAAGTGGTCATAATTCTGCTCAAGCTTGCATTGGAAAGGATGTTCAGAAATCTCGTTGAATTGGGCCCAAACATGGTTTTCACAAACTAGAAGTATACTTCCTTTTACACATCAGTATGTAAAGTAGTATATTCATGGCTCAAAAAAAATTAAGTTCGACTTTTTTTTTTTTTTCAATTGAAATTCAGTCACTCAGATTTCAGGACAACATTATGCAGTATATAGGTGACAGTGTTTGATTAACAAATCATGCTCTGAACATTATTGAAACCCAGCAGAAATGACCCAGCTATTCAGACCCTATTTTATACAAGCAAGCATTAGTAAGTGCCATCCTTTAGTCCTCAGAGCACAAAAGCAGGAAGCTACCCACTCAATTCAGATTCAAGCTTAATTCCCCAGAAGCAATAAACAGATTTAGCTAGGGAAGTATTAACCAAAATTTCGCTCAGCTCAAAGCTTGACAAAGTAAACAGAGCAATGGACCAATCCATAAATCAAATCATACCTGCTTAATCTTAATTCATCAATCTTTAAGACATAATCAGAACCAGAGACCCTAATCATAATCCCCCTATTCAACCACTGGAAGCCAAAATAACAACAGCAAAGGCCACAAAAGTTACCTCAGGAATTGAAGAAATTGAAGAAAGCAAGAAATCAACGAGGAGGAGACGGAGCTGTCTGGACCAGAGGAGAGCTTGAGGAGCTTGAGGCCACATCTATTCGTCGTTGCAACTGCAATTGATTGGGAGACTGAGAAAGAGACGGCGCCGGATCTGGAGTGAGGGTTCGATGGTTCTGTGGGGTGAAAGTGAGGCGACGGTGACGGAGTGGGTTTGGTATTGTGTAGATGGAGATGATAGGATTTCGGTGGAGGAAGAAGAAGTGAGTGGCGGTGACGGAGACAGTGGGTGGGCGACGGTGGAGACCGAAAGATCTGGAGGGTGAGTGAGAGGGAGAGTGAGAGCTGCTGAGAATGAGAGTCGAGCAGGAGACGGAGGAGCTAGCAAGGGAGGAGAGTGAGAGAGAGCAGTGGATGTGGTGTTGAAGGGGAAGAGTTAAAGAAGGAGAGGGATTCGGGCTTTGAGTGAGAGTCGAGGGAATTTACAATGAAAAATTATGCCCCGTTTGTTACAATGGAAGAGTTTTTGATGGAACTGGAAGTGGAAATTGAAGTGGAACTGGAAGTGGAAATTGAGGTGGAACTGGGGTTAAAAGTGTGTTTTGTATGACCATAGAAGTGAGATATAATTTATAAATAATATGTTGATTTAAAATGTGAAATTACCAATATACCCTTTTACCAAAAACCAAATTCCCCCAAAATAACCACAGGCATAGTTCTGGAAATCGGACCGGACCGGCCGGTCCGGCCCGGTAACCGGCGAACCGGCCGGTTGGCTGGTCCGGGTTCCATTTTTTTTAAAAAAAAAAAAAAATTTTTTTACTATTTTCTTTAGAATTTCATACCAATAAGCCTAAAATTTCCAATTTCTCACCGGTTTGATCCCGGTTTAGCTCCGGTTTGACCCCGGTCTGACCCACTGACCCTTAACCTAGTAACCCGACCGGTTCAGTACCCGGTCCGGGTTTTAATACCTTGACCACAGGCACCCAATAAAGAGGGCAATTGAGGAAACAAATCTTGAGAAGTGGAAGTGGAAGTCACTTCCATGGGGTGAGTGGTGGAAGTGACTTCCACCATTTTTGGTGGAAGTGACTTCCATGAGGAAGTGACTTCCATTGTACCAAACATCCCAAAAACTGAAATCCACTTCCAATTCCACTTCCTCCCTCTCAATTCCATGCTACCAAACGTGGCATTAGGGATTTTGAAATTGAGAATGAATGTGGCTTGAAAGTTGGTTCAGGTTTAAAGGGATAATTTGGGAATAAAGTAAAAGGATAAAGATAAAAAGGAAACATCAATATTTTTATTTTTATTTTTTTTTGAATTTTTTTTTTACATTTTTATTTTTTGATATAAGAAAAACGAAAATCATATTTATTAATTATTATATATATTTATGATTTTTTTTTATATTCCCTTCTTTTTTTTTTAAAATGTATGTATGTATAAAAAAATTGAAAATATATATATGTGTTTGTGTGTTGTTTTTTTTTAATTATTATTTTATTTTATTTTTTTTAAAAATTTATTTTAAAGGTAAGTAAAACACTCAACAATATCCAATTCGCTGTGGCCTTTGTAGCAGCGAGTCCTGGCAGCGAATTAACGGTCAGTAAGCATGTCAAAATGACCTGATTCGCTGCGGCCTTCGCTACAGCGAAACATGACAGCGAATATCAGGTCAGTAAGCATGCCAAAATGACCCGATTCGCTGCGGAATTTGCCACAGCGAATCCTGACAGCTAATAATAGGTCAGAGAGTATGTCAAAATGATCAGGTTTGCTGTGGAATTTGCTACAGCGAATCCTGAGAGAAATAAACAAGTCAGAAACACACTCCAAATCACCCAATTCGCTATGACCTTAGCAATGGCGAACTCCACAGCAAATTTTGACAGATCTAATCAAACAATATAGCAGCAAAATCATCCAAATTCACTCAAAATCCAACTCCAAACATTCCAAGCACATTGAACACTAATCCATACCACAATACACTTAGGATTCATTCATCCACAACCTAAAAGCAATAAGATAGTCCAATAAAGCCTTCACAATACTCAATACAACATTCCAAGATCCAAACCAAATGCAATAGATATTAAAGGCATACTCCCCTTTGTAGTTCCCTTCTTGGCATCTATGTTACTCTTCCATCTCCATCTTCCAAAGTGCACTTTAAAGTTCATAAGGGAAACCTTTCTAACCTACAAAACACCAAGATCAAACATAAATCTACCAAATCAAAACAAAAACATAAAAATTATAAAGATTGAGTTAAGAACTTGGGTTGCCTCCCAAGAAGTGCTTAGTTTATAGTCCTTCAGCTTGACTTTTCAACACAAATTACTAATCATAAGTATCAAAAACCAGAACCACCTTGTCTTCATTCCTCCTGTGACAAAAATATCTTAACAACAATGGAAGTTCATTGAAATAAGAAACATGCATTTTTTCAATAAAAAATGACTTTGGAGTGCATGTTTTAGCCAAACTTATAGCAAGCTCCAATTTAACTTTTTTACATTCGTCATCCATCCCTCCTAAATACTTTGAACAACCAATAAAATCTATTTGACTCTCATCAGTAAGAGTCAAAATATCAATAGGAGGATCAAGATCATAAATTGAAGGGATTTCCTCACTATTCTCTTGTTCAAAACAACAAAAGTTAGGTTCCAAAATCGAAACCTCAACTGGACACTCAATATTGTTCTCTTCCTCATTGATCTCCAATTCACAATCATCCCCAACATATTCACAAGCTTATAGTATCACGTCCTCATTCCCCATGGTTAATGTTTCACTTGAGACCTCATCTTTTTGAGAAGGATATTTTGATATATCATTGAAAACTTCTTTTTGTTTCAAATGCTCAAGATTAGAAATCATTTCATCCACTTGAAATTCTTCATTTTGGGCATGATCATTAATTTTCTCTTTTTGAAAAATTTTCAAGAATTTATTTTGACCATCTAAAAGACGTAGAAGCAAATCCTTTGTTGTAAGCTGCTCCTCATCAATGGGGGTAGTTTCATCAACATGAGAAGTCTGTGATACATGAGGATGTGACACATATGAAGGAAAAGAACAATTTTGATCCTAGGACAATGGTTGTTCATGATTCCATCCAAGGCTATAAGTATTATCATGAAAATCAAAATGAGCTCTAGCAAAATCATTCTTTAGATACTCCAATGTTAAGGAATGGGGACATTGCTCTCTCGAGTGATAATCTCCACAATAATCACAACAAATGTAATTGTCATAATAAGAGTTGTGATGATCATTTTCATTCTCAAATCCACCACTTGCCCCATCAATACACCTAGGATAATTCATAAACAAAGTTAAAAAGAAAAGAAAAACTACCAAGCACAAAAAGCAACAAAATTAACAAAACCAACTAAACAACCTAAGACTAGAAACAAAACAAAAAAAAACAAAGAGAAAAGAAAAACAAAAAGAAAACTCAAGCGTAATCAATCACATAATTGCACTAATTAACTCAAAAAAACTTTAGTCAATAGTCCCCGGCAACGGCGCCAAAAACTTGTTCGCCGTTTAGCTTCCGCAAGCGCACGGGTCGCAAGTAATAAAGTGATAAGTCAAGATCGTTCCCACGAGGACTATGACAAAAGCGAGTTAACTAATTTAACCATGTTCTTAATTAGGTTGAATGGAATCATTTGAAATTGATCAAGTTAAATAAAGAAGTTTAATGAAAATAACAAAGGAAAACAGTGAAAATTGGGAAATTGGGTCTAACTTCAAGAGATATTAACTTAGGATTACTTCTTCCCCATTGTATTTCAGAAAACTATGCAAATATCCACTTATGTTGATTAAATGAGTCTATATGCTAGTCGAAGATCCTAAAATCATCAACCAAACTCTCTCAAGTCAAGATCGAATTTTAATCTTCATTAAAAATATTCAATCTCTTGTTTACAATTAATGAAAATCATCTTTCCAAAATAAGCCTCCACTTGACTATGCTAGGTTGTTAGATATATCTCTATTCTAACAACAAACCATCCATTTAATACCTAAACTTCAAGTCTAGCACGATTTTTCTTAAGTTCTACAATCAAAATAGCTCTCTCAAGCATCTTCCAATTGAACAACTCTAATCATGTAGTGATCAAGCACAAGATAGCATTAAGCTCAAAGAAAAATCAACATATAATACTCAATAACCAACAAAAGCAAGATAATCTAGTAGTTTCAATCTATACAATGGGAAAAAGTAATCCTAATTAGGAGTTTTAGCTACTCATGGTCTGTATATGCCAAAATCTCAGCATATAATCATAATCCATATCAGCAAAATAGAGAAAAAGGAGAGAAGAACAAGAAAAACTCAAGAATTGAGGCTCCAAATCCTTTCTTAATCCAATCCCAAGCTCCAAGCTCTCCAAAATGCCAAACCCTAGCAGCCACTATGTTCAAGAAGTCCAACCTTCTCTCATTTTCGACCTAGCCCATGCCTTTATACTGGTTTTTCTGCTTCATTTTTCAAAACGCACAGCATCAGTTTCGCGCGTTCGCCGTGGGTTCGCTACAGCGAATGCCATAACGAATTGTCATACAGAACCAATACTTTTTCAGGTGATTTCGCTATGACTTTGGCTACAGCAGATTCCACAGCAAGTGCAGGCTTCTCCATAATGTCCATTTTCCTCTTCCTCTTGCATTCTTCCCTTCATTTTACATCTTCCCATGATCTTTGTGAGCTTTTACAACTTGTCATCCTCCATCTACAAGGAGCAGGGATTCATGAGCTCTATTAACTTTCACAAATAATTAGAACTATGTGCATTTAACTCATGATTCAACAAAAATTTGATTTATCTTTTGTCCTATCACATTTTCTTCTACAATCTCTTTATATGCACAATTTGAACCCCAAAATAAGTGAAAAGAGAAGAAAATGTGTTAAAATACTCTTGATTTCTATGAGTTAACACTTACCCATATGCTTCCACATTCAAAAAACTCTTACCAACAAATCTAACGCCTCAACCGTTGAAATATACTCACAGATATTGTTGGGTTGGCCAGAAGCCCGGGACGGTACAAACTCTATGCTGACGCAACGGCCACAAGCAACTACAAGTCAAGGATGCGCATCACATTGACGGACTATAGGTGAGGCACAAGTATATCATTTACCGTTTATGTCTTGAGATACAAACAAAAACATACAAATGACAGCATGCCAAAAAATTCTAAGGGAAATCAGGTGCAGTGTATACTTAAAGATGAGGTCGCGGACGATGCATACAGGAAATATAATGTATCGCAAAGGAGGGTGCCTCTAATGCTCATTCAGTTTTGCATCATCAAAAGACAAAGAGGTAGCCCCACAATAGGATGCACAACTACAAACACATCACCACAAAGTGCACCACAGCACAACCACTACTCACATGCTCTTGTCTTTGTAACAGGATCAGTACGTGTTCACAGCTGCGCCAATGTCACGAAGATCACGCTGGATCCATGCCTCCCCCAAGAGAGCCAGTACCATTATATGCTAGGGAAGGACACCGAAGAGGTACCAACAGATGAGTCTTCGGCATGATCAAGGCAAGAAAACCCCTGCAAGTGGCATAGAGCGCAAAACAATGGATCATCCAAATTAACAGACATTCCCAGCAACAAGAGACAGAAACTGTATGTAAAATATGTAGATTTGTCATGTCGTAGCCATATTGACTGGCCATCTCCAAGTTTGGACTTCTACAAATAAATTGATTAACGTATTTATAAAGCATATATAATTTTCTTGCGCTCTCATGCAGAAATGGATTGTTGACGTATTTATAGAGCATGGTCTAAACTGACTAAATCTAAGATATAATTATTCTTGCCGGCCAATTAAATATGGTTATTTGAAATTAAATGGAAGATATAATCATTCTTATCGGCCAATCAAAAGAATTTTCTTATAAAGAAATTAATCGGTTTATATTATATTTTACTATATTTACACTACCTAAACAGTCAAAACTAAATTAAAAAAACAAAGATATTCAAGTTTAAGTCATCTTAATTAAATTCATAACAACCTTTTTAACAATTTTATCAAATAATTTAAATGTTAATAAACATTTTATCATAAAAAGTTCTCAAATTCAGGATAAGATTTTAATTAACCAATCTAAAGAATTTTCGTATGACCAGTTTCCAAAAAAAAATTCCATTTTGCCAAATAAGCTAGAGGGAGACATTACCTCATTCAACGTCCGCTTCAAGTTCTTTTCTCCCAAGAAGCATCCGCTTTAAGCCACCAACTGCAGCTGTGCATTCATTCGTTTGTGGACGGTAAATGCCCTTTTCATGACGGGAATTGCTCTAATCATTTCTGTCATTGTCCTCTTAATTATGGGAAATGCCTTTCATAAGTTTCTTGAAGCACTACTTAAGTGGCAACAGTCTATTCATTGAGCTCTCTCTCAATTTACTTTTCCACCCTTGAATCAACTACCAACAATTTGAGATTTAACATTTCATAATAATATTATTGGAATATTAGATACAAAAATACATATAACTAAATTTAATAGATTAAAATCACATCTAAATACTTCAACTTTATAACTAAATGGATATCAAATAGAGAGAAAATACCGACCGGATAATGTCGCCCCGTGCAAAGCACGGGGAGAAGCCCCTAGTTTAATGTAATAGATACATAAAAGTGGATGAAGTCCTATATCAAGGATCAAACCAAAATCGTCCAAAAGGCCTTATATTTTAAGATGGGAGGGAGTAGAAATAGTAAAGAGTTCAAAGCAATCAATGGAAATTGGCGCAGATGGGTAGGCATCTACGCCACACCAATCCGTTCCTGGGTTCGATCCCAGGAAACGGAAGGTGTAAAGAATTTCCATTGGGAGCTCTCTCCCCTGGGGTGCCTCAAAGAGGTGAATTCATGTCGGGCCTATCAGATTGGGGGCGCTAGGACTAGTCGGTTGTCGGGGACCTATGTCGGTAAATCCGGCGTTGGCCTTCAGGTTAACGCCGGATACCTGGAAGGTGGGTGCACCGAAGGCCAAAAATGGTCCATTGCATAAACCATAAAAAAAAAAAGAGTTCAAAGCAAAGATAAGATTGATCATTATTTGTCAACCAAAAAATACACATGCGTACACAAAATAAGGGGGGACATTGGTAGGAGATAAAACCATATGATGTACTTATATAATTATGTGTATATCATGATAAATTGGCCTTTTGACCTCAGTAATACTAGTTTTAGATAAATTTTAAAATTTTAGAGTGAGGGATATATTGGCATGATTTTTAAGTTTTTTTTTTTTGGCCGGACTTGTAAGTATTAAACATATCAACACAAAAAATAAACAATTAAAAAATTTAATTTTTAACTAGGTAATTTAAATATAATGCCGAATATAATAGTTTAGTTGGGCATGCACTCGAGTCACACTATTATTACACCGTGATGGGGCGGTTATTATCCAGCAATTGAATCCTCGAGTTCATGAAGTTTTTTTTTTTTGAATAAATAGGGATTCTATCACCTCATTAAAAGGGTAAGAACAAAAAAATCAGCGAACTTAATACCTTTCATCAACAACCATCTCCTAATTAAGAGGTGGTTGTTGATTAAAGAAGCAAAAATTTTTTACCATCTCATGAGAAAGTTTATCTAAATAATCCGCAACAACATTTTGTTTCCTATAGAGATAGCTTAATACAATATATCAATATCTATAAACAAGCATCCTAGCTTCCTCCACTATATCTCTAAAAGAATGGATGCTGTCACACCCAAGAACAATCAAGTTTATGGCTTCCAGGCAGTCCGAGTAGATGTATATTGCTTTGTGACCTCTACCCCAACATAATTGCAAACCATGTATTACTCCAATTAGGTCTGTGATGGCTGGAGGTATTGAAGTTAACTTAGTGCTAAAACAACAAATTCATTAGTCTTGCTAGTCTTGAGTAACTCCGCCACAACCGCTTCGCTAGTCCCATAACACTGAGCTGTCCACTTCAAGCTTCACAAAGTCAACCCCAGCATCTTCTAAAGTCGTTGCCACTTAACTTCCATACATATAGAAACTACAATGCTCTACCAACTCTTGAAGATTTTAGTAAGCCTTTTAAAAAGGTATTTGCATTAGCTTATTTGAATTAGTTTTACACTATACGAACTAAGCATTTTGAAGAACAAATAGTCTCAAACACTTTTTTTAGCGATTATGGGTTTGCCAAATAAGAGTTTAGATGGAGCATATTGCCAGCTAAGTTTGTCTAAGTTTTCTTTAAAAAGATAAATAGCACACTAAAGATATCCTGAATGAGTAATGACTGAACCCCGCTTTATTCTTAACATGCTTATCAGACCTGGGTTGGCCGGTTTGGACCGGAACAGCCAAACCGGGCAATAGACCAATATGGTATGATTTTTTTAATTTTTTTCTTTAAAATTTCATATTAATAATTCTAAAATCTTTCATTTCTCACTGGTTTAGCCTGAGGTTAGCTCCGGTCTGACCCCTGACCATTAACCAAATATCCTAGCCGGTTCAGTGATCAGTCTGGGTTTGATTACCTTGATTCATAACGAAGCCTTCAGAATTTTTGTTGCCCTTATGAAGAAAAAACAAAGGTTATTTATGACATATTATTGGAAAAATGACACCTAGGTCCTAAGGATCCAACAAAACACCAAAAAGGCCCTTTGAAAAGTCAAAGATCTAGGGACTTTTTTGTGATTATTTCTTAAAGTTCAATTACATAGTTGCCCTCAAAAAATTTCAACTCTGCAACTTTGATAATTTTAAAAACTTTCGTTAATCTTCATTCCCAAAAGAGTTGCACTGCTTCGAGGTATCCCTTTGTGCCGTTCAAGTCACCCGTCGTCGCTCCTCTGGTGCCCAAGCCTCCATCGTGCTCCACTGGCCAAGCCTCCAATGTTCGTCCGTAGTTGCAACGTCGACCAGTCCTCCCACGATGCAAGCTCCGACATTTTGGCTAAGCCCTAGCGTGCTTGGGTCGACGCAAGACCCAGCCTCTGTCACCCCTCTAAAGGCGCAAGGTTCTTCGCTCTTGTATCATTTGATATAAGCATGTGATATAATTTTGTTATATCTCCATTTTTTTCATTGTAGTTTTTTTGCCATAAGCATGTTTTTATATGCAAGTTTCTCATGCTTTTTGGAATCAAAGAAAGTGATTGCATTTTGAGTATGTCATTATTTCCTCTTCTCTTTATCCGCACATATATATTCACATATGACTTTGATGAATAAGCATCTTGATCTGGTGTGTATGTGGCGTTCTCTCTCTCATATGTTGATGCTTGCATATATGTTATTGGTTTTATGCTATGATGCGATTTTTTTACTTCAACATTTATGTAAAGCTTTATGAATGCATATACATGTATATGCATTCATCAATGCGTTGGCTTGTTTTGTTGATATTTGTACATTTGACTTTTGGTTTAAAAGTTGTGAGCCCTTTATATGCTTTTGTCTTTGTTACATATGGATATGATACTGGGTTCTTGGTCCCATATGATCAATACTTAACTTTTAAAGGTTTTTTTGTACAAAGCTTTAATTCTTCCTCTTCTCCTTACTTCTTCAATCTAATTCAAGTTGTTTTTTTGAAACCTATGTGAAATAAAAAACAAGAAACTTTAAACAATAAGATGTTAATTAGTTTCCAATTTATATATAGGAACCAGTTTTATTGCTTTGACTGCTTAATGCTCCATAATTAGATTGCCTATTGTGCTCAAATGAAGATGTTTGTGGAGGTTAACTTTGTGGTGAATAAGAATTCTGATAACGCAGTTGAATCGTGACTTTTTAACTTTGTTGGCTTATTAATTTATCTGTGCGCTGAACTTAACACAACATGACTCAATTCCTTGCATTGCTGATATTAAATTGCAATTTAGTTCATAAATTACTAGTTCCTTATATTGATATTGATATCTCCTTATATTAAAAAACTTTGGTCAATGAAAAATGTTTAGATCTGCATGTCTTATATTTGTGCTAGTGGGTGATTGAAGTAGTAATTATGTTTCAGGATAAGAAGAAAATACCAAAGAATAGAAAAAGGAAAGATGGAGACAGAGAGAGGTAGCCAAAAGTGTCTAGATATATATTGTTCACACAAAAGTATTATAAGAACAAGAATGAGAAGTGCAAGCGTCTAACAGAGGAAACTTGGTCGCTCAAAGAAGCTTGAAACACATTGAAAGATGAGGAGAAGGAGACATATAGGGTAAGGGCGAAGAATTTAAGAAGTCGGGCAAAAAGGACAAAATATGTGGTTCCATTTTTGACTCGCTGTGCTCCAAATCAGTTTATGAAAGTGTGCAAAAGTGTGAAGAATAGAAAAGATAGGATGGAGCGGCTAAAGAAAATTGGATTTGATAAGTTGGTTAACATATGCTACTCGCAAATCCCCCAGATTTATGTGGTCATTTTATATGTGCGTTTGACCCTCAAACTAACAATGTTTCGATTCGAAGGAGGTCACTTCACATCTGCGGGGAAGATGTAAAAGAATTTATGGGCTTATCATGTAAGGGGGTGATATTGAAAGAAAGCTAAAGAAGGAAGAAAGAGGTTTTCAGCAATTGAAGATGTTGTATGGGACAATACAATACAAGACGATCGGAAAATGGCTACTTGAGAGAGAGGAGGATCCAGAATTTGAATTGTTGTTTGTTATGTATGTATTGGGAACTCTCTTATGTCCCAGAGCAAGTATTAAAGTGAGTGACCGAGTGTTGAATGTGATGGTGACAACAAATAGAGCTTTTGGGGACTATGATTGGTCGACCTTCGTGTTGAATGAACTATCAATTCACTTGCGCAATACAAGAAAAAAGTCAGAAAAGGAAAACCTTCATGAAGAATCAATGTAAGAGGATGTATATATTTTCTAATGGTAAGTGCAAGTTTTATCCATGTAACCTTAGATGGCTTTGTGAAATGAATTGTAAATTGTTGCATTACATGTTGATATTTGCTGGTGGTAAGTTGTTATTTTATTTCTATGTAGGTTTAGCAACCAAGGGTTGCTACATTCTGTGGATAATGTAGTTGGACCTCCCTCTTCCGAATTGCATCAACAAACTATGTTAACACACTTAGTAAGTGTTGAAATTTGATGTTAGCTTCACATTCCATCCAAATTATTCAATGATTTTTGTTTTTTTGCCTAATTTGTAAGAAATAAAGAGAACATATGAAAGATTGATGTCAATGGTGGTGTTAATAGTGCAAGAGGAATTGTTTTCCCTTCAGGCCAGACTGTTGGGCGGGGAAAACATCAATAAAGGGAAAAAAAGGTGGACAGCGAAAAATCTTCATCAGAAAGTGAAGATGAACAACCTTTATCAGCAAGTGAAGATGATAGGGTTGACATAAGAAAAGGAGAAGACGAAGGCTCAGAGGAAGAAAATGAAGGTGCAGCTGCTAGGGGAGAGAAAGAGGAATTGGAATTGAAAGGGAAGAAAGAATTATAATTGAGGAAATCTACAAGGGTAAAAAAAACCTGCTATTGCCTCTCCTTGGGTGACAACCATGGATAAGAAGAGAAGAAAAGATGACAAAGATAAGGAAACTTTATATCAATTGTGCACAACAAGATGAAATTCAGAGGAGGGTCAGGAGTAAGTCATTATACTTCTTCTATCTAAATTGATTTGAACCACGAAAACTGACTTGCTACTCTTGTTTCTCTATTAGGGAGTTTGTAGATATGTATGATTATTTCGTCAACCAGGGTGAACTATATTGACTACGTCCAAGGAGGTGGATTAATAACAGAGTAAGTTATAAGTACAATAAACTCATATTGTGTTACTTCAAGTCTGTGAATTACTTACATTTGATCATTCATTGTTGGTTCTATATTGTCATTATCACCATCCTCTTCAATGTACACATGACAATATTGTTCATTAAATTTGATTAAATGATCCACCTCTTCATCATCTACAAGATCCACAAATGTTGATGTATCAAAGGTAGCTTTGAATTTCAATTGGATTTCATTACTTTTTTTTTTCCCGTTATAGATGATATGATTCTTCAAAACTCCTCATACGTTGTGTCTTCCTTTACGCATCTTGTTCATACCAAACTACAAATATATTATATTTCATCTTCTCCACCATTTAAAAACATCCCCCCACATGAAAGAAATAGAATAGATTCTTCCTCGAACTAGTTCCCATCTTTTATAAGAATCTGCAACACGAACTTCGTATTAACAACTGCCACAGCAATATTTACAACTACAAATGCACATATTAATAACACTTTAACAACACTTTTTTATCATTATATCAGCATTTTGTAATCAAACAAATCACAATCACATTCAATCAGTCCCACTTAAAACAAGGCCATCCATTTGTTTGCTTCCCCAAAAACAAAGCATTCCCTCTATTACATTGCCCAAAAATAAAACACGGGTTCTGTATTAATAACTACAACTGCACGAATTTATAACACTTTTATTTTCATATCAAGGTTTTCACAACAAAGAACCACAATTATATTCAACCATTCCTACTTAAAACACAAATGTTCCTCTGTAACATTCCCAAAAAAACAAAGCACTTTAACATAAACACAATCCAACCAAGATAAAACCCCAATTTCAATAGTCAAAATCATATGTGTAGTAAATTCTTAACATTTCTTTTCTACCACCTACCACTTACTCCACTATTGAGCTCAAGCTCCAACCTTTAACCAGCCCCTCAATCTCAATCCAACCAACTTTCACACAAGAAAAAAAAATTCAGTTCGCTGTTGTACCTTGGTGCCTATAGATGGAGGCTGTAGATTCTATCATTTGCCAACGACATTAATACCATGCTTTATCCCTTTAATGTTACACCTCCAACACATAGCATCCGTCCGTTTTTCTCTTTCTTCTTAATCACAAAAACCGTGTATTCCCTCTTCTCCTCCTGTGCCTTTCGTTTAATAATTTCAATAGGGATAATTTTATTAATTGACTTTAAGAAATAATCACAGAAAAGTCCTTAAATCTTTGATTTTTCAAAGGATTTTTTTTAATATTTTGTTTGCCCCTTAAATCCTAAGGGTCATTTTCCCTGTATTATTCCCCGTTTCTTCTTCGAAACGTTACACAATTAAACGCATCTACTGCCCAGGTCTTCTCTAGATATGAGGCGCGCTTGACGGCATCCACGATGGCATCTCTGATGATTCTCCTCCGCGTGAGAAAGGGCGTAAAAATTGCACTCGAAAAAATATCTTTAATTTGTTTTATTAGGAGGACATTTTTGTCCACGCATCTTTTACTTATTTTTTAGAAAATTAATCTTTTTGTCCCTATAATTATGATTAATTAGTAACTCAATCTTTACCCTTTAACTTGGTGTAACTCAATCGATATTTATAATTTTGATTCGGTTGTAACTTAATAGTTAAACTTCGGTTTATTACAATTTAATCCTTATAATTTTAACCAATTTTTATTTTATTTAATAAATTACCTTTGTTATTGGTATAATTTTACTTGAAACATAAAAACTAAGTTATAAAATGGTTAAAATTATAAGAAACGTACTATCAAATCAAAATAATAAGAAGTGAGTTGCACTGAATTAAAATATAAAAATTGAATTAAAATTGAATCAATCTTGTATGAATTAAAAAATTAATTTTTCCATTATTTTTTCTTGACGTCAGACGCGTATTAGATCAAACAGGATCAAACCTAATTGGAAGCTTTGATGCCGAGTCTTTCATTTTTTATTTTTTCAAACCCTTGACACTTGTCAGGGCCATTTTGCAATTTATTGAATTGAACTAAACTGCTCTTTTTTGAACCAAAAAAAAACTAAACTGCTCTTAAAAATGATCAGGGAATAGTCGAATACGACATATGATCCCTTGGGAGTTCCGTTTCCCACGGAAAAACAGAGACCAACTCTTTGAACGGCCCGAAGACCACAATCATCCAATACAACTATGAAAAGTCGTCTCCTGTTCTCCAATTGAATTCGTCTAATCAAACTTTGGTGTTCTTGCCTGTTTTCTCAGTGAGAATATTTATGACTACAAGGTGAAGGCACGGATTTCATCTTCCTCAACACTGAATCGTCCGTTCTCAGGTTCCTCTTCGCTCTATTTATACAGTTTTTCGGATTCCGTCTTCTCTAAGCTTCTCAACAGTCGCATTCGTTTGCTATTTTATTCCATTCTTCCATTTGTTTCTTTTTCTATAGTTTAAACAAGTCGGATATAACCGTAGTTCTCCGTGTTTTTTTTTTTTGGCTAATTGATTTCATGTTCAAACTGAAACGACTTGAATTGTCTATTGTAGTAGTTATCTGGGTTGTCTGAAGACAATGAGAGACTAATACTCAACATCTAATTGCTTTTAGACTTAGAGAGTCACCTTCATGTGTTAAAATTGATGGGGTTCTGGTGATCACAATATTGCTGTAGGTGTCGGAGAACCAAAATACTAGCATATATTAATGGGTTCTAAGAACAAGTCATCATCAGGCAGCCGAAGAAGTTGTTCGATATTTTATGTGATTGGTCTGTGCGGTTTATTTTATCTTATTGGAGCATGGCAAAAGGGTGGTTCTGGAAAGGGAGATAGAATAGCCATGAATGTAAATAGGCTCACAGAATGCGAAATTTTGCCCGATTTGAGATTCGAATCTCACCACAATGATAAAGGAATTTCTGAACCTTCTGAACCAGAAGCAAAAGTGTTCGAGCCTTGTGATGTTCAATACACTGACTATACACCTTGTTATGAACAAGACAGAACAATGGGATATCCCACAGAGAATATGATACACAGGGAAAGAAATTGTCCATCTCAGGAGGAGAAACTTAATTGCCTAATTCCAGCCCCAAAAGGGTACATGACCCCTTTCCCTTGGCCTAAAAGCCGTGATATAGTGTACTATGCCAATGTTCCCTATAAGAGTCTCAGAGAAGAAAAGGCCACTCAAAACTGGGCACTATTCCAAGGAAATGTGCTGAGATTTCCAAGTCGAGGAACCATGTTTCCTCAAGGAGTAGATGCGTATATTGATGAACTTGCATCAGTCATCCCAATTGCTAATGGATCTATCAGAACAGCACTTGACATTGGTTGTGGGGTATGTGGATTCCTCAAACAGATCTATATTAATGGAATTTAATGATAAGCTTAACAGATATAGTAGTAAGTTATTAATTCAAATTTAAACTCGGGTGTAATAATTGATCTTCCAATTTCACCATGTTGTTGTTACATTGTAAATTGAAGAGGATGTGCATGAATGATAATGCAGGTAGCAAGTTGGGGAGCGTACATGCTGAAGAGAAATGTGATTACTATGTCTTTTGGACCAAAGGACAGTGAAGAAGCACAAGTTCAGCTCGCACTGGAACGAGGTGTGCCTGCTGTTATTGGTGTTCTTGGCACCATCCACCTTCCCTATCCTTCAGGAGCCTTCGATATGGCTCACTGTTCAAGATGCCTAGTACCATGGACTTCAAATGGTCAGTTCTAAATTTGACTACAAACCAAATGTGTTTTATCAACATGGAGAAGATTTTTCTAGAGGCACTAATATGGTAGAGTGTCTTTGTTTCCAGGTGGTATGTATCTAATGGAAGTGGATAGAGTTCTCAGACCTGGTGGGTACTGGATTCTTTCTGGTCCTCCTGTTAACTGGAAGACACAGCAATCCTCATGGAAGCAATCTCAGGAAGATCTGGATGCAGAACAGCAAAAGGTTGAGGAGTTAACTGAGAGTATCTGTTGGGAAAAGAAGTATGAAAATGGAGATATTGCTATCTGGAGAAAGAAACTAAATTCAGAATCCTGTCAAAGTCAGTCTGCTAATTTGTGTATCAATTCAGATAATGCAGATGATGTTTGGTTAGTCCTCACCATACTGTTTTATGCTATAATAGATAATCTCATTCTTATTATTATTGCTAATGGATCTGCATAATAGGTATAAGAAAATGGAGGCATGTAAAACCCTTTTTTCTGAGGCAACCAGAGAAGGTGAAGATGATGGAGAGGAGTTGAAGGAGCTTCCTGGTAGGATTTTTGCAGCCCCTCCAAGAATATCAAAGGGCTTGGTTCAAGGGGTGACGGCTGAATCTTACCAACAGGACAACAAGCTATGGAGAAAGCATGTAAATACTTACAAAAGAATCAACAAATTGATTGGCACTAACAGATACCGTAATGTGATGGACATGAACGCAGGCCTTGGAGGATTTGCAGCTGCACTTGAATCACCAAACTCCTGGGTGATGAATGTTGTTCCCACTATTGCTCAGAACACTTTAGGTGTTATCTATGAGAGAGGACTAATTGGAATTTATCACGACTGGTATGCCACAAGCCAGCCTTTTACATTAATATTAGCTTGAGTTTTACTCCTCCAATCCTAAATGTAGGATCTAATTTGTAGTGCAATAGCATTTCAAAAATTTAGTGCTGTGAAATTGCAGTCACTTTATTTTTATTTTTTCAGGTGTGAAGGGTTTTCTACGTTCCCAAGGACATATGATCTTGTTCATGCACAGGGTTTGTTTAGCTTGTACCAAGACAAGTGCAGTATGGAAGATATTCTTCTGGAGATGGATCGGATCCTCCGACCCGAAGGGGCAGTGATAATCAGAGACGAAGCTGATGTGGTGAACAAGGTTAGAAAAATTGTGAGAGGAATGAGATGGAAGGCCAAAATGGTGGATCATGAGGATGGCCCAATTGTGCCTTACAAGATTTTGATTTCTGTCAAACAATACTGGGTTGGCAACTCCACGACCAATGGGAAATGACACGGATATTGTTTGGGCTCGGCTTCTACTATTAAAACCGAAGTTCCCAAGACCCCAGAAGGAAAAAGAAAAAAAAAAGAAAGGAAGAAATTATTATTACTATTATTATAGCAAAAGTTAGAACATAGCTTTGTGAATAACTGTAGAGAATGTTGTTATATTGGGAAGAAAGTTGGTTCTACGCTTCTTCTACCTCGAATTCTTGAGCTGACCTTAGAGGGTTTAGTGTTAAAGTTTCTAACCCAGTAATATGGGTGATTATTTATATTTTAATCCAAGAAAACTGAGGTAAAAAATGATGACAAGGGATAGATTTAAAATTTTAAATATCTTCAAAACACAACAAAAACAAAAAAAGAGACGGGGACCAAAAAGTGAGGATAATAGAGCGCTTTCACTCCCATCAATTATCTTTTTTTTTTTTTTGGCTCCTGGCTTCATTGACATAAGTCTCCAAGCAACTGACTAATTTAGATGGGGATTTGGTTGAACCCACACTTTGTGTGGGGCACCCCTCCTAAAAGAAACCTCTCCACTCTCCCCTCAGAAGTGTGGGGCACCCCTCCTAAAAGAAACCTCTCCACTCTCCCCTCAGGATCGAACCCATGAGGGGATGAGTTGGGCTCATAGCTCTTACCATCAGAGCTAGCTTCTGCTAGTATCAATTATCATATATCATATATCATGATGAGAATGTTAACCAACCTAAATAAAAGTGGAACTGGCTTCCCTCCCTTGCCATCCTTTTCTCAAAATTGGTGTAGTTTTGGGTGCCAAATGATGGGGTTGAAAATTTTTTTTAAAAAAAGTTTCTAGTATTTTTTTAAGTATTTTTTTAGACGTATCTAGTATCTTAAAATATTTGTAAGTAGCATGTTTTCCTAAACTAATTTTTAATACTTTTAACCCCTTAAAATATTTTTTCAATTGTACACAGTATCCTGCTAGACTGGCTTGCATACTGAAAAAATATATTAAGGGTAAAATTGCAATCAATCTTCTAACATACTAAGTATAACTGAAAAAATATTTTAAGTAATTAAAAGCATTAAAAATTATTTTAAAATAATGCATGCTACTTAAAAAATATTTTAAAATGTTAGATATGTCTGGAAAAATACTTCAAAATACTAAATACCATGTTTGTAGGAAAAACAAAATTTAGCCCCATCATTTTACATCCAAAATTACATCAAAATAGTGTAATTTTAGAAAAAGAATGGCAACGGAAGGAAGTCAGTTCCAATAAAAGTTGTTTAAAAAGTGAGCCAAATCTCAACATACCTTTTTTTTTTTTTTTCTAATTTTATCAACCACGCCTGTTAGGGAGAGTTGGGGATTACGTGGGCCCGAATCATTATCTAAATTAAACAAATTTAAGAATTGATTTTATAACCTCGCGATATACAGTACATTTTTATTGCAAAATCCTTATTATAACGAAACAACAACTCAATCTAATGAAAGTTTCCAACTTATTCAGAATGTAAACGTGATACTTAGTATTCTGATCATTTAGGGTGGGTTTGGTTTGAGGGGAGGGTAGGGGAAGGAGGGGAGGAGAAGGTGAGGAAATTATAATTTTGGACAAAAGAAATTTAAAATTTATCCTCTTATTTTTTTAAATTTTGGTTTCCTGCTCAAAATTTACTTTCTCATTCTTTTTAAATTTTGGATTCCCACCCAAAATTTAAATTCCCTCAATCCAAAAAGATAATTTACCTATGCCCTCCCCTCCCCTCCCCTCCCCTCCCCTCCCCTCCCCTCCCCTCAAACCAAACATAAAACATAAGGGTGTGTTTGGTTTGAGGGGAGGGGAGGAGAGGAAAGGAATGAGAGGGTGGGTAAATTACCTTTTTGGATTGAAAGAATTTAAGTTTTGGGTGAGAACCCAAAATTTAAAAAGAATGAGAAAGTAAATTTTGGGCGGGAAACCAAAATTTAAAAAAATGAGAGGGTAAATTTTAGGTTTCTTTTATCCAAAATGGTAATTTCTCCACCCTTCCCTCCCCTACTCTCCCCTCAAACCAAACACACCTTGAGCCATCTATGAAAGATGATAAAAAACATAAGAAACATTCTTGGTTTTTATTTGAAGTACACTTTAATTCAAATTTAACCAAAAAAAATCTCAGAAAAAATTAAATTTTTTAATAATTACATTTCGATCCATCGGCACGCTGCCCGTCTAGCTCAGTCGGTTGAGCGCAAGGCTCTTAACCTTGTGCTCGTGGGTTCGAGCCCCACAGTGAGCGGAAAGTTGTGTATGTACTTTTGAAAAAATATTATTTTTAACCCCACTCGATTGTGGCTGAGATAGAACCACGATAACGGGGTCCAAATTGTGTGGCCGTGAAGTGACTGTGCGTACAGTAACAGTAGTAGTGACAAACTAGTAGCCAGATAAGGGCCTTCATAATTTCAAGTTTGAAGGCAAAGAGACATGGTGGCCAAATGGAACGAGGTCTGGGGCCACTGCATCTGCAAAAGAGCATCGATCCCTTGCATGGTGGCCAAATGGTAGAAACGACAAACTAACCCTGAGAAGTTGACAGACCCAATGCTTAGAAGAAGACCAATGTTTTGCTTCACTTTATCTGTGTTGTAAAGCACCCAACCCCATTATTGTCCCTTTAAGCTTTGCTTGAACCAGACAAAACCTCTCATAACTCACCAACCACATGCATCTGCCCTGCTCCTTTCCCCAGTTTTTGATGCCCAACCATGCCTTATTGCTTTCCTTCATGCCTCACATACTAACAATCCCACATGTGACTCCTGATTTCTCTTTTTTTTTTTTTTAGTTAAAGGGATAGATACTGACGGTTTGAGATTTCAAACAAAATCAAACTGTAATCTTTAATTTATAAGGGATCATCCATGTTACAAGGTTATAAAGTCATTGGCTCCGATTCTTTAATTTAAGAGTTGCCTTCATAATTATCAGCCACCAACGCCCCCAAGCTAGCTAGCTAGGCAACTATGATACTATAGAGAGGAACCACTTTTTAAGACAGTTTCTTTAGATGTTTTTTTTTTTTCTATTTCGAACCTCAGGCACAGTGCCTGAGGAGTGTGGGGATCAAACCTAGACTTGGTGCCATTAAGTCAAGTCCTCATTATCTGTGTGTGGTCCTCCTGACCAGTTTGACTTGGCCTGATTCTTCTCGGCTCGTGACTAAATCAATTTACACAGATATAAGTGCGCGTGGTTTGATATTTTCAAATTTGAAGTTTTGATCCTTATCATCATATTCATCTATATGACTCAGATTTGAACCTTATCGTTAATTGTAAAGCAAACTGATTATTGGTAAATGTATATGTTTTTAGCTGAGGTGGTGTGACCTGTACAGTAGAAGAATTTCTGCAACAATCCATGATCCATATGAAGTTCCGTAAGGCTCTTCACAACTTCTAATTAAAGTCTAAGATCAATTAAAATTAGTCAGGATCCTTTATCCGTTTGAATATTTCTGATTTAATTTGATTGATATGCGTGTGTCCCTCTGGCGCTCGACAGGTTTTACTATAGTTATTAGGACCCACTGTCCCATCTCTTCCAAAATCAGATAGAGGAAAATGGAAATAATATATATATATATAAATTATACTGCTCAATCACATTAATGACATATCCAGTACGTGCATGTGTTTGCTTTAACTTCTGGATACATTATTGCATATGATAAGCAATATGGGGTATATCGACTATCGACTATCGTTACTATATATGAAGACATTCCAATATATGAAGGTTTAATTTGTACTATAAATGTGATCTTATATTAAGGAACGAATATGGTATATGCTTTGAATTCTAAATATATAGATGATTATTAACACTAAATTAATCGGCGAGTTCCGGAAACAGGTGCAGCAGACTAGATAAAAACGGACTAATTCAGGAATATTGAAAAGGGATTTCAAGCAGGATCAGTTAAGTATCGTTAAAAATATATCTGAATTATAATTATCTTCTTCTTTAATTCGTATTTTGAAAAGTTAGCATCCACTATATCTCATTGTTAGTAATTGATCCGCAACTTCTTTGTATTTAACTCCAATTCTTCTTCGTTTTCATTTTCTTTTACCCCCACAAGAGATAGGTAAAATTTTGGAAACTTTGTAATCAGGTTCTAAGTAAGAGAAAAAATAAAAAAATGATTCTAAGAACTTATTAATGATATCACTGATATTGTCAATGACTTATATTTTGAATTGGCAATTGGACCATTTTTTCATATTAAGATTTCAATAGATTAGTTTTTCATTTTTTTCCTTGTCTGGACCCTGACTAAAATTTTCCCTAAAATTTTCTATGCCATATACCAGTATGTACTAAAAGTGCAATAATTATCTGTAAGAAAGGATATTATTAGGAGCGGAATATGCCAATTATTGCATGGTCTTATCCACGATAAATATTTGTGAAAGGAACAAGATAAAAGGGAAACCAACTCGTGGTGCTGCTACCTTGCTTAGCAAATGTGGCTCTGAAGCTAAGTAGAGAAAAAGGTAATATTGAAAATCAATAGTACTATCGTGCACACAAACAGGATTATTATTGTTAATCAATGGACTCCATTATTATTCAAACTAGAGTTAATTTGCATACAGGAGCAGGATTATGACACAATAAGGTGGTATTTTGGTTGCCATGTCTCTTTACCAGAACAATCTCTCTCTCTCTCTCTCTCTCTCAAGTCACTCCACAGTCAAAATGATTGAGGCCTTTGAAAACCTTGGGTGGATGGAGGGGACAAAAATCTGTGAGATGATCCTGTGGGACTTCCACTACCTCAAAGGTTGAAATATTGGGAAGAAAAAGGAGGGTAAATAAAGATAAGACGTTTGTTTGTATATATGCATGGTTACAAACTGGGGGATTGAGATGTTGGCGGTTCTGGGTTTTTCTTGTGTTTGGAAATTGAATACAGACAAGTGTAGTGTTGTATATATATAGCCCTGAGCCTATTTTGTGATTAGGACACGTTGAGATACATAAATGGTTTAATTTAAGTATGGCTAATTAAGGTCATGGTAGGTGCAGGATCTGCCTTCAAGAAATTAAGCATTTGGAAAGGAAATATAAAAAGGGAGATCCATTCAATGCTTTGCCTTTAATGCTTTGCCACATCAGTTAGGGCATTGACTGTTTTCACTTCATTCGTATCATCTTCTGGTTTAGAGTCTGAAACTATGGGTTCCATGGCGCGAGTCGTGCGTTTGGTTGGGGTGGTAAACTATCTTTTTTTTGGTAGGTATGAAAGAATAAATTTTGGATTTCTCCCACACAAAAAAGATAATTTATCACCCATTTCCTCCCTTAAAACCAAACACATATTCAGACCTTTTTTTCTCGTGTCTGTCTACCGAACTGCCCTCATATTCCATTGCCATCTTTAAGATTGAAAGGATCTTATTAGGTGAATAAACTGTCTCCATTTTTTTTTTGTTTAAAACAACACTAAAGTCCTAATAAAAATTTTATAACTTGTCAATAACAAATGAAAAAAAAAAATCATTAATAAGTGGAGGAGTTATATTAACAAGTTTTAAAATATTTTTGATATTATGTTCTTTAATTAGGACTTTAATATCATTTTCACTTTTGTTTAAAAAAAATTATTTTGATTTAAGGATGGATAATGGGTAGTAGTAAGAGTACACATGATTAAAAATATTACTACCTTTCATTCAATATATCTTATATCAAAGAAGAGTACAAGATAGGCTATTGTCATAATAAATCTGACAAGATTATTGAAAATACCATGCGAACTTTTCTTGCGTGAGACTTTTAGAACGATCATAATTAGGGTAGTGGCCGAAAGGAAGGAGAGATTGGGCATGGTGATCAATTATTGATAACTTTTTAGCACTTAGATGATAGATGTCTTGGTGATATTGTATGTTTATATAGTTGGAGAAATATTTAATATGTACAGCGACGATGATTTTATTTTTTTTCCCAATGAACTCCCTCATGCATTTATTACTCCATAACATGGTAATAGAACTTGAAACAGACCGGGCGGTCCAGACTGGAAACTAGCCGGTAGACTGGTCCTGTCTGGAATTTTAAAAAACAATCGATTTTTTTTTTTTTTTTTTTAAGTTTCATATTAATAAACTTAAAATTTTTAATTTCTCATCAGTTTTGTACTGAGTTAGCTCCAATTTAACTCCGGTCTGATCCGCTAATCCTTAACCCAATACCCTAATCAGTTCAGTAACTAGTCCGAATTTAACTCCCTTACTCCATAATGCTATATGCAGTTATGCACGCAATGAGCTGTGGTCCCTTAACTCTATCCTCCAACACTATTAGTTTTTGTAAAAGATTTCATGTCATTTTTGTATATGCATATATATTGGTTAATATTGAATGGTCTTGATATTTTTGCCTCTATTTTAAATATTCATAAATATTTTTACACTACTGAAAAAGTTAAAGCTCAGTGGTATTATTGCAGCCTAACTTTTTTACTTCTAGTGAAACTCATGTAACCGTCTCATTTCTTTCTCCGTCATAAACTTTAGATACATTAATTTTTTACGGCCTCGACTGAAAGCGTAAACTTTAATTGCTTTGCTTTTTAATAAAGTATTGGATGGATTATAAAGTCAGAAATTGCAATCTTTCAGAAAAATAGTCTTGAATTTAGTCGTCTCCCATTTATTTCTCACGTGAAAATAAGGCGCCATGGATTTACAACTTTAAAACGGGACAATTTATTTTTAGTATATTTCTTATTTTTATATTAATATTAGTTTATCCTTTTGACTTCTTTTTAATTTTTATTAGAGGACCAGTTCTCATACACATTCTGTAAATCAAGTTCTACTCAATACATATTTAACTCACTCAAACTCTCCATAAAAAAAAAATATTAGGCTTATTGAGTCACTCATAAATTTAACTAAATTTACAGCTAACTTGATTTAAAAGCAAGTTAATACAAACTCATAACATATAAAAAACATAAAAATGATAAATTCAGAAAATCAACGGCAGGTTTAACCCCAATAATTTACCCCTTAAAAGCAGGAATCCGGTTTCTCTCCTTTGCCCAAAAGTAAAAGATCTCCTTTTCTCATAGCATTCAATAATTAATTTTTTAAAATGGTATTTATTTGCAATTCTTTCTTTAAAAAAAGTGTATTTTAGTTTTTTTTTTCATACCTTATTATTTCAACAAACACGGAAACCCCAGGCCGATGCCCGAGGGAACGTCTTTGCTTCCTCTCTTAACATGCCGTGCTCGTGAGGGCGTGACCCGAGGGCGAATGGTCACGAGCTGCACGTGACAGGAGCTCCTAAGTCGGCTTTTGGATGTGGACATGGTGTAATTTGTATATGATCAGTAAAATATTTCATATGGATAAACAAATAGAAAAATAATCATACTACTATATTTTACTATTTTTTATATGCTAGCTGATTTTCAAGTCCTGATTGATATGACTCAGGGGTTCTTACTTCTAATTATACAAGTAAGAATTAAATCTCTTAAAAACAATTTTTTTTCTAAAGCCAAGTTGAGTAATGTTTATTGAAATATTTTCGTATAGCAAATTAATAAGATCCTCGTATTAGTAACGCGATTTAAACTTGTGACATCACAGATTATGAGCTAGCTCCTCATTAACTAGACTAATTTTTGTTGCTCTCTTAAAAACAAGTTTTCTTTTGTAAACTCGATATATTACTTTAAATGAAATAGATTTTAAAATGTAAACATTTTTTCAGTTAATATTATTCATAATTATAATTTATCTCAAATTTATTTCTTGAATGTTTTCTTGAGCAAGGTGGAACCAGATGCATCTGATCAGCCATCCTCCATTCTTTTTACTTCTCTTTCGTTTTTTTTTTTTTTTTTGGATCTTGTTGCTTTTAATTATTTGGTGAAGTACTTCCTAACTAACGAACTAACTACCATTCCATGCTTAACCAACCCTCCCAGCATGATGTCACGCCCCTGTAATTACATTTTTATCCTTCATCTCACAAATAGCATATACGTCGTTCAAAGTTATGGCATGTTTAAGTCGTATGGAATTAAATGAGAGGGCGGAAAGTAGAAGTGAAATTATATATATATATATATATATATATTTTTTTTTTTAATGTTCGGTATCCAACGTGCCTCCCATACCCATAGAAGTGGTCCCGTACCATGGAACCCATTTTTTTAGGATCATACTCTTAATAGTTTTAGAGAAAATTGCACAATATCCTAATTAAGGAAAATAATATTAGAAAAATTTCATAATTAGTTAATAATAAATGAAAGAGCAATCATTAACAAATGAAAAGGCTACTATTATTAAGTTTTAGGACTAGTCTGATATTATTTTCCTTAATTAGAATCTTAATGTCATTTTTTCATAGTTCTATTTATTAACAATTTTATTCTTCTTAATTTTTACTCTTATTAGTTATTACCCTCTATTCTTCTTTAGCCACCGGCGTCGTCTCTATCATTGACAACTATAGAGGATGTGTTGTCATGCAAGATCTTCTTTAGCCTACACACATTACCATATATTTGACAGTGATGTCGTGATGGCATGCTCTACAATAGGTCTTTCAGATATAGCAATGATAGTCTTTGACGATAAGGAATAACAACGATCCATGTCAGATTTTTGAGGGCATGTTCTCCCTCTACTTCTGCTTCCTCTTCCACTTCCACCTCAATTAAAAAAGCAAAAGAAAAAAAAAACTCTTCTATCATGCCAAATGAGGCATTAATTAAACAAGGACATTGCATGAAGTTTGTAACTAAGAATGTAACATGTCCAATGGGATGCAAAACAAACGTAAATAACATTAGTTCTTCATAAATGATAATTTTTAAGGTTAATTTTCCAAATTTCATTTCTCTATGGACAAATTCTTATTTGTTAAAAGAAAAGTTCTTTGTTGAAAAATTGCAACTTCCCATGACTAAGACATATTTCTAAGGGAAAATCCCTGAAAAATAACTTTACAATAGGGAAAAGATAAAAAGGTTATTTGAATCTTCATATTCCCACATAGTATTAGTGTTGAATTGGAATTTTCCAAATTGGAATGAAATTAAGTAAGTAACCCTAGCAGTTTTTAAAATGAAAATAGTGAGGGAGGCGTTATAAGGGCGGTCGTGTGCGAAAAGCAAGTTGGGACTCTTTATATCCGTCTGCCGTCATGAAGTCTTTGATATATTTGT
Source organism: Inga oerstediana (assembly GCA_963210345.1). NCBI lineage: Eukaryota > Viridiplantae > Streptophyta > Magnoliopsida > Fabales > Fabaceae > Inga > Inga oerstediana. The sequence continues at coordinate 60,438,553 of OY723409.1, forward strand.
TGCTGGAAGTATCTCTGATCCCTTTGATAACGAGTGGGATCAAATAATTGAATTGGCATAGTTGCTGGAGCTTGGTTCGTCGCACTGAGAGAGGAGAGTGGCTTGGAAGCTGGTGTGGTCAATTTTGAGGATGAGGGACAGTTTGAACACTCCATTGCTTGAGTTGGTTGGAAAGTGGGTGGGAGTTATTTGTTTACTGACTTAAGCATCGGAGTGTCTAGTTACTTGTTTTGCAGGATCCTCTGTATATGCATTGAAAAACTGGGATAAACAGAGAAGAGATAACTATTAAGAACACTCAAGTGATCAAAAGAAGTGATGAATAAGTTAGGAAAATCACTCGAGTGAAACTCTTTAGCACTCGAGTGATTCACCTCACTATCGAGGTAACTGGCAAGTGGAAAAAGAAGGTCAAATGACAACATCACTCAAGTGATATTATAAGCACTTGAGTGTTCCCCAGCACTGGAGGGTGACCAGAGAGTGACTGGGTCAAGTCTTATAGCACTCGAGTGATTATGAGATTCACTTGAGTGAGTTTTAGGGTTCCTGGTCATCTTATTCCAGCATAGCACTAAAGTGAGACACTAAGAACTCGACTAATCCCCAGCATTGGAGGGTAACTAGAGAATGATTGGATCAAGTCCCATAGCACTCGAGTGATTATGAGATTCACTTGAGTGAGTTAAATCTTATTCCAGTATAGCACTGCTATTGTTGATGAATGAACCTATGAAAGTCTTATATGACATTAAGAAAATGTAATGGTGTATTGATAAAGGCAAATCTTGATTTGGAAAAACTTTTTTTTACTGGGGAAATTGGATTCTGGTTAGCAAGAGGTAACTTGCAAAAGTTTGTAGATCACTCGAGTGATAGATGTAGGACTTGAGTTATGGGACTCAAGTTATGTCATGGACTGCTGATGTTGATGAACATGTGAAAGTCTTATATGACATTAAGAAAATGTAACAGTATATTGATAAAGGCTAATCTTGATTTGGGACTCAAGTGAGGGGAGATTTGTAAATATTACTCCCAGGTACCTTGCAAGTGACACCGTGTTTTCATTTAATCACTCAAATGATATATGTGAGACTTGAGTGATCCCTAGCACTAGAGGGTAACCAGAGAGTGATTGGATCAATTCCCATAGCACTTGATTATGAGATTTACTCGAGTGAGTTAAATCTTATTCCATCATAGCATTACTGTTGTTGATGAATAAACCTATAAAAGTCTTATATGACATTGAGAAAATGTAATGGTGTATTGATAAAGGCTAATATTGATTTGGGAAAATGTTTTTTTACTGGGGAAATTGGATTCCCGTTACCAAGAGGTAACTTGCAAAAGTTTGTATATCACTCGAGCGATAGATGTGGGACTCAAGTTATGTCATGGACTGCTGCTGTTGATGAACATGTGAAAGTCTTATATGAAATTGAGAAAATGTAATTGTGTATTGATAAAGGTTAATATCGATTTGGGACTCGAGTGAGAGGAGATTTTTAAATATTACTCTCAGGTACCTTGCAAGTGACACAATGTTTTCATTTAATCACTCGAGTGATAGATGAGGGACTCGAGTCATGTCATGGACTGCTGTTATTGATGAACTTATGAAAGTCTTATATGTCATTGAGAAAATTTAACAGTGTATTGAAAAAGGCTAATCTCGATTTGGGACTCGAGTAAGAGGAGGTTTTTAAATATCACTATCAGGTACCTTACAAGTGACACAATGTTTTCATTTAATCACTTGAGTGATAGATGTGGGAATCGAGTCATGTCATGAACTGCTGCTATTGATGAACCTGTGAAAATCTTATATAATATTGAAAAAATGTAACATTATATTGATAGAGGCTAATCTCGATTTATGACTCAAGTGAGAGGAGATTTTTAAAGATCACTATCGGGTACCTTGCAAGTGACATAGCATTTTCATTTAATCACTCGAGTGACATGTTCAAGACTCGAGTGATTAGGGGATTTTCAAGTATTACAATCGGGGTACCTTGCAAGTGATGTACCTATTTAACATCACCACTCGAGTGACAGATTCAGAACTTAAGTGAATGGAAGATTTTGTATATATTCCTTCTCTAGTTGGTACATTGACAATGATGTTGCCTTTGTGCAGCAACCCAAAATATGGCAAAATCCAAACCTAATCTGCTCCCATCCCCGCCTTTGTTCCTCCTTAAATCGACCACACTGAGTTCCCACCCACTTTCCTCCCTTAATGCGACGAACCCAAACTCTGTCGACGACTCAAGCAATGGAGTGTTCGGATTGTCCCTCCTCCTCCTCCTCCTCAAAACCTGCCACACTGACTTCCCAGCCACTCTCCTCTCTTAGTACGACGAACCCAAGCTCTGACGACGTCCCCTATTTTGCGCCACCTTCTTCTTGTCTCACTAATTTCTTTTCTTTTATCATCAAAGGGCTAAATGTGTAATTTCATTTATATTTTTGTAAATTGCAATTCAAGCACAAACACATCTGTGGGAATATGCAAATTCATATCACCTTTCTGTCTTTTCACTATTTTAAAGTTCTTTTTTCAGGGATTTTCCCCGTTTCTAATTAATGTATGCAAAAAAAATTGGCATATATTTAAATCTATGATATTTATTTTAAAAAAATTATATGAAAATTTAACCCAGGCAAGCATTTTTTTTACCTGTATAAAATTTGTTGAGTTTGCTTTCATTTACTCTCTCCCATTGTTAGAAAGAGACTTGTTAGTGTGTTTTAGTTGTTTAAAATATAAGTCATTACTTGGACCATTAAATATATTTTTTCTAAAATATTTATTATTAATCATAATATAAAAAATTATGATTCACAAGAAAAATTTCTCAACCATTAATTAATAAAAAGTCCATGAATATTTACAAGGATTAAGGTGCAAAAATATCCATAAACTCATACCAAAAGTGCGTCAACCACCATATTTCAAAAGTGTAAAAATACTCATGAATATTCAAAAGGGAACAAAATGCCAGCACCGTTAAATTTAACTTAACAATGTTACTTTTTGTAGTGGGTCCACACTATTTTTACACATGTGTATGTAATTGTGTTAGGTTAAATTTAACAGTGTTTGACATTTTTACTTCCTTTTTAATGTTCATGGGTTTTAAAGCATCATGTATTTTTGTACATCTTAAAAATACATGATGCTTTACACACTTTCGATAAAAGACTAGAAACTTATGAATATTTTTACATCTTAGCCCTATTTATATTTTACTATAAATTTTATTAGCTTAACTGATGTTAAGGTACCTGGAATAATATTTGAAGTTGGAAGGACAAGCCATGCTTCCAAATAATTCATGGTTATAAGTTATAACAAATATTTATCACAAGAACCAGACATATTCTTAAAGATTGAAGAAAAATTTTGAGAAGAGACACCCTTGCGGATGTGCAATGCCCCATTAGCACTTTCTAGTCTATTTCATGATGACATAACTAATGATATCTAATTCTCTAGCCAGGTTTATTTCATATTCATACGAAATATTAGTTAAAAATACAATTATAAAATTAAATATGTAAATAATTTATAATTTCTTTAAATATGTTATTTATATAAATAAAAAATTATAAGAAATAAATATTAAATACTTTCAATGCTATTGAAGTGCCCAGATATTTTACCATCAAATCAAGTTTATAGAATAATGTAAATTATCAATCGAGGAGTAGAAGCGGCACTGCAGCAGTGCGAATTTGGGGTACGATTGTACAAACAAAAATGGAAAAAACGAAATCAAGAAGTTGGTTTAACGATATAAAATCATGTGTTAGATTTTTTTAAGTCTTAAAGTTTGATTTTTAAAAAAGACATTCGTGTTAAGAGAGATTACCACGAATGTAACTGGGAAAAATGAAAACCCATCAAAAGTCGTGTCGTATTTCGTTTTTATTTCTGACAATTGTTTTGACGTTGAGCTGAAATAAACCATTATTGTTGACTTGTTGTCTTTAGATGTGATTAGAGATGGTTAATCACGAATTAAAGCCCCGCTAAGGACATCTACGTTATCTAATCCGATCCCCATCACTTTTATTTCCTTTCCCATTTCCTGAGCATAAATACTAATAATATTTATAAAAAACAATATTGAGTGGGGCCTTGCAATTTTTTTTTGGAGGGGTCCTTGCATTTGCTCGTCGTTCTTTTGTTAAATGTCACTACTAACTAGGGGCCCACTTGGATAGAAGAAAATGGGGGATAAGAAAAGAAAAATTGAATTTTCTCGCAAGCGGTGACAATTTGATTTGCCATTTTCCGTCAAAAATATTTTTTCTGCCAGCACCCATTTACCTGTGTTTAAATAAAAATGGGTTCCCACAAAAAATTATGAGAACCCATTTTCTAGTGCACTAAAAATTGGCTAAAAACCCAAATACTCTTGATGTGAGTGCGATGAGATATAAAAAGGTGAAGGTTTTGAAAGCCATTTACATTGCGAGAGCTAAAAAAACAAAGGGTGGTGAAGAACAGAGAGGGCGAGGGGCTTTTTCCGACGACGATGTTGAACCGATCAAACCTGAAGAATAGGTGGGTTGCTTCTTCTTTGTCGTTGTGATTGTTCTGATATTGTTTGCTTTGAATGTGATTCACCCATCATCCTTGGTTTTTTGTGTTGAGTTAGGTGAAGAGGCCATTGTCCACCCGAGCTTATTTGGAGCAGATAGCAGTGGTGGGAACTCCATGGCTGGAAAAAGTTGAGCACGTTATAGTATGATCATGAAGTACCCATGTGATGAACATGGTCATACCTGTGATATTCCACACAAGGGAAGTGGTGTTGACCATGTGTGGTTGATTGTTGCACAACAAGTGAGAGTAAAGTTAAATAATAACTATCTCGTAACCATGACGTACCCATGAGTAAAATAAAACCACAAAAAAATGGTTGTAACCACGTGTAGGTTATATGTATGTAATGGTTAAGAGTAAAGTTATTTTGGTCGCACGTAATTATGAGCCAACCATTACACACATACGGTTAAAGTTATTTCATTCAATCTTGTATGACCACAAGCGACTGGTGGATATTTCATAGTAATTGATTTGCTAAGTTATGAAAAAACTTGGGGCAAACATAGTTCTTTCTTCCACGTTTTTACTATACGCAACCTATGATGGTCAGACCATGGTTATGTAAGAATTATTTGAAGCAATTTATAATCATAAGTTGTCCATGAAGTGCGTATGGTTATAAAAACTAAAGTGCAAACATGTGCCTTTAAATAATATTTTTTAAATAGGGATAAAAATGTCTTTTAACTCATTTTCCTACCTCATTTCTTCTAACAAATTTTTCTATCGATCCATTTTATTTTTCAATGCCAATCAAATACCTTGGTGGCAAAATATTTTACGTTCCTTTCCATTCCATTAATCTATTTCTTTTCAACTTCTTCAATTCTTTGATCCAAACGAGCTCGAATGCATGATTCTTTTCGTCACAGATGAAAGTTAGGTTCACCTTGAATTAATTCCTCCAATTCTGCTAGTTGCTGAGGTGACATACGAAACCTCATTGCCAAACAAAAGTGTTTTGAAATTCAATGGAACTTAATTAGCCATAAATTAATAGATCTGCACGCTAGTTACTATTTTTTTAAAAAAAATAAATTATATATAGGAATAAATAAATAATATTACTAAGTACAACAATAATAGTTTTACGTTAGAGGTAGAATTGAAATATCTCACACATAAGAGAACTTCTGTTGTACCACTTTTATCCCATTTATAAGTTTAGTTTGGAAAAAAAATATTTGATCCTTGTTATAAGTGAACTTAAAGGATAATTAATGATAGTGTTACAATTGCGCCCCTCTTAAATATAATTAAAAAAATGAATTAATTCATGTTAGAAAGAGAGAAAGATGAGATAGATGGTTGAGAATATCATTCATAAATAAAGATAAAATTGAGTAAATGCATCAATTTTAAACATATTTAAAGAGTTGACTAAATTTATTTGATATATGAGAATTAGATAAACTAAACTTATAAAGGATCAGACTGATAAGGAATTAGCACAGATTGATTATTGTAAAAAAAAAAAAAAGTCTTCTTTTTAAACTTAGGTATGAATCCAATTTTCACCGTGAGAAAGACTTTGTTGATATGTAATATGTAAGTTCATTTGAAATTGTTTTTTAAGTTGGAAGGTATGCATTGACCCTGGTGGACCCACATGATCCAACTCATCGTAACTAAATAATTGTTTCAAATACAACCAAATAATTCAAACTTTTGATTTGATTAAGGACATAAACCCTTTTGAGTTTTGGAGTGTTAAGGATTTTTATCTCTCCAATTGCTCTACAGAATTCAAACGTATGTGTTCTTGAGATAAGGTTATTTACCACCTCAATCAACATCTATTTGATATATAATTTAGACTTTAAGCTTGAAAATAAGATAGTATCCAATAAAATTGTCGGCAAATTGTATGGTACCCAACCTTAAAAGTACGGATCGCCAATCAAAACTCAATGCACAATAAACGCTTCGTCCTTTTACCCTAATACACCACTATTATATTGCACTCACTTGAAGTTGAAGGCCATCACGCGATGGCTGAACACAAATTTGCATTATTTAGTTAACCCCAACAACGTGAAAAACAAAGAAAAGAGGTATACATTATTTGTAGCAACTCATGAGGAAAAGAGGCAGCCCCAACCCAAGTTGTTGTTTCTTTTTATAACATCTTTATATTATAATGTATGTTCGGATTATTTTTTGGAGAATAGTTTTTACAGTTTATAAGGTAAGTATATGAAATGAGTTTTATCTCAATTTGTGAAAAAATGCTTTTGAAACTATGATTTTGAGAGGAGACGAACACACATATAGGTATAATGCTGTTGCCACAAGAAAATTTCTAATTATACATACCAACAAACTTTTGATTACATGCCCTTTTCAAAATCAGGTTCCGTCTTTTTGCATGCCTTCAAATTTAATTTTAACTAGTACGGTGACAAATTAAAAAAATTGAAATATATTATCCATATACTCAACCTGAATCTAAAATCTAAATCATACAAGTATTCTAAAAGAATTATTTGGTTTATGACTGAAGTCACATAATTAATGCTCATTTGTCAAAATATCATTTAATGCGGGTAAAATTAAAACAATCAAAACAATTTAATTTAAAATTGATTTGATGAGTCAATTGCTATTCTTTAATTTTGATAAATTTTTTAAAAGTGGCTTATATAAAATATATACTCCCTCACGTCATTTTCATAAAATTTTAAAATTTAAATTGCCTTAATAATTTTTTATAAGATTTCACTTAGGGTTGTGGATAACTTTACTATTTTTGCCATCATTTAATTCTATTTTGTCTCATCATCTTTTTTTCATCCTACATTTTTTTTCATACTTTTTTTATTACTATTATATTTCTTTCTCTTACTTAATCTCTTATAACATAATTTAAAAAAAATAACTCATTTCCTCCGTATTTATTATTTTTAAAAAATATTTATCATTTTTTTTAAATCGCATAATTCAGTTCTCACACGTGGGAGTAATAAATAATCTGATCTGGAAGTGTTTTGATATAGATATAGATATATAGATGGTTTTGGTAAACAAAATTCTATTAATTTATTATATATTTATTTTAAGTTTTCAGAAATATTTTTATAATTTATGAGATAAATAGATGAGAAGAATTTTATCTCGATTTACTTACTGAAAAGGACTTTTAAAACCATTTTATCTTATTTAGAATAACGATTGAAGTTTTCAAAAATAGCTTTTCAATCATAATTTATAGTATATGAAGTAAGTATATGAGATAAACATTATCTCAATTTATATACATAAATACTTATAAACCTTTTAAATTTGTCCAAACAAGTGAGAGTAAGGGTAGTTTTGGAATAATAACGTTGAAGAGGTGGCAGAATAGTTTGGTGAGGGCGTTTGGCTTAATTGCAACTCAAACACAAATTGGTAATTGGAAAAAATAGAAATGAGTCTTTCCAGTTTTTAATTGCTAATTGAGTTTGTAAGTTCCAAAATAACTTATGTCATAAGCTCAACATTAGAGCTTTTAGTGATTTAGTGTGCGTTTGGAATGGCTTATTTTTGTCCAAACGTGCTTATAATTCGTGATTCACGGTATACGAGGTAAGTATGTGAGAGGAGTTTTTTCTCGGCTTGCGTAATAAGTGGCTTATTTTTTAAGCTGCCGTGATACCAAACATGCACTTAGTGTTTGGGAAAAGTGAAAATGATTAAAATATTGTTTTAGTTGTGTCCAGTGTTCTATCAGAGTAATTGTAATTTTACTCTTAATGTACTTTTTCAGCTACAAAAATTAATTTAAACTATTTTTTGGTGTTTTTAACCCTTAAAATATTTTTTCAAATGTACTCAGTGTGTTATCAGACTGATTGCAATTTTATCCTAATATACTTTTTCAGCTTCAAAAATTATTTTAAAATATTTTTTTGATTCTTTTAACCCTTTAAAATATTTTTCCACTCACTTTCTTTTATAATTATCACAAAAGTCAATTGTATTTAAGTCAATCCAAACAAATTTTATTTTTATAAAAATCATTTATACAATCGCTATTCCAAACATAAATCACATTACACAATCAGGCTTTTACCAAAAACTAAATTAAAAAACTCTATTTTTTCAATCGCTACGGATAATGTAACATTATTTAGAGAGAGAGAGGGAGAGAGAGAGAGAGATAGAAACTTTCCATACGTATTCTGTGGTCCGGAACAGCTTATAGCTACTGTTCATAAGTCAGACACGCGCTTGAAAATCACACCTCTTGAACCTCCTCTACCCTTCCCCCTTCCTTCCTCCTTCTCTGTCTCCCCTCTCTCTTTATCGCTCCTCTGTAACTCTGTTACTTCCCACGAAACAAAGAGGAGAACACATAATTAAAACTTCTAATTCTACTGAGTGACGAAGAGCCATTTTCTTCATACTGAAGTTGGTAATAATGCTCCCCAAAGGCTCAAGTTCTTATTTTCCTCTTCTTGTTTAGCCTCACTTTCTCTTCTCTTTTGCATGCTGATTCTGTCTCCGTTTATGCCTTCATTTTTTTGGGTTTTCCTTGTGTATGTCTGGGCACAGTTATCTGCATGCACGTGTCTCGCCTTTGAGCTGCTTTGCCTTTTCCTCTTTTCTCCTTCATGATTTCCTTTCTGGGTTTGTGATTATGAATTCCTATTCCCCTATTTCCTCTTTGGGAGAGATCTTACAAGAGCCTCTGTCTTTTTATTGTTCTGTAAAAGTGCCACTTGAAAGGGAAAAAAAACTGGTAAAATTTTTAGGAACCGTGTCATGATTCGTGCGTGATCAGTACTTGCATTCTTACTTTCTTCTCAAGCTAAAAGTTTGTTCTGTTTGATCTATAAAGGGTAGTAACTACTAAGTTTGCTGCATTATAAGCTCTCCGAAAATGCTTGTCTTTTTTTTTCACTATGTAAGCTAATTAAGTAATATGCAAGTTAGTGTTTGCTTGTTTAACTCTGGTTTAAAAACAGTACAATGCGTGGTGACTTATCTTTGTTTTCTCCTGTTTGGTAGCTTTGAAGCTAAGCAATATGGACTGTTATATGGTTTAGTTTGCTAGATCAAGCTTGTGATTTTTATATGTCTCTCTCTTAAATTGATTAAATATTGATGACCAGTTAATGAAGTTACCAGTTGGGTAGGGGCTGAGAACGATGCCAAACCAGCTATGGTTTGTACTGCAGATGATTTACAAAGCTGGAAAGATTTTCCCAAGGGACTTAGGGTTCTTCTCCTTGATGGGGACACCAATTCTGCTGCCGATATAAGGGCAAAGCTTGAGGCCATGAACTATATTGGTAATACTTTTGTTGTTGTTGTTAGCTTCCTTGACTTTGTCACCTACTTGTATTTTGGCCTTGGCAATTTCCCACTTGCCTTTATTAGTGAATAGAATTGGTCCCCACTCTCTCTCTCTCTCTCTCTCTCGGATGACATCTTGTAAAGTTTTGTGGCTTTGGATGCTCTGGATATAATTCTTGGGAATTTTGTAGTATGGGATTTTAATCGAATCGGTGGTTAGATAATCCTTAAAGTACATTATTTTTTATCCTTTTGCTATACTTAAATGTTATTTTTGGTATTCTTTTAAATGGCTTCATGTGATCCAAAAGCTGCTAAAATTCTCATTTGCTTCTGAACTATATGTGCTTATAGTATTTCAATAGCTTCATGTGATCCAAATTATGAGAATATTAAGGATAGATGAATCCATAACTCTCTTTGAACAACCAAGTCTACCCAAATTTGGTCCATCCATGTGCTTGGTTTTTTTTTTTTGGATAAGCAAAAGTTTAGGTGAGTTGGATTCCATGGCTCACCTAGGTTAGGGCACGTCTCCTGGCTCAAAGAGAGCCTACAAAGGTACTTACAAATCACGTACTAACAAGATACTCACATTGGCGAGGATATAAACTCATGTCTTTGTGGGTTATGAACCAATTCCTTATCAACTGGACCAACCTTTATTAGCGTGCTTAGTTAGCATGGATTAATTACTTGAATGTAAAGCACAAGCATGTATCAGGATAAACAAAACTATTTTGAGAAAGTGAGTTTTATTAAAATATTTTAAGAACCAAAATGCTATTGAAATTTCAATTTGTATCCCTATATTTCCACAGTCCTGTGATCCTTCGTTTTGTTCACATGCTTGTTATTCTGTTAATCTTCTTAGTAAGCCTCAGCGTGATTGTGCAGTTTCTATATTCTGCAATGAAAATGAAGCCTTGTCGGCGATCTCAAGCAAACCTGAAGGCTTCCATGTTGCCATTGTGGAGGTAATGTACTTTCGAATTTGTCAAATTATTGTCATGGTTTTTATGATCTACTTTTTCTCCCCATTTTTTATTTCTTAATCTTGAATTCATTTAGATTATTGATACAAGACAGAATTAGTAGTTTGATTATTCACCACACGCATTGATCCTACTTGTATCTATAATTGCAGGTTAGTACAAGCAATAACCAGGGGTGTTTCAAATTTCTTGAGAATGCCAAGGACTTGCCAACCATTAGTGAGTTCAGAAACCAACCCTGGCTATGCAAGTTTTTAACTTGTATATTTCTCTTCCACCCCCAAGGGGCATGCTCTTCTAAATAGAACTTAGAAATCAAATTTTCAGTCTGAATGCGTTACCAGTAAAACCTGTTTTTAATATGGAGAAGCCCACACATTGTAACTTTCAAGTCCAACAATAAGTTTCGTCAATCTCTGTGTCTCTATCTCTTACTACTTTCTTTCCTCTAATAACTGTAAGTTCGAGGGATTTTTTCACCTTCTTTCATTTGTTTCATGATTGTCACTGCCATTTTTCACATATGATGAAAACTTCTTTTCTCCTTGAGAATCTTGTAACCTACTTAACTCATGCATGGTCTGTAAGGGAACATGGCATGATAAACACAAGTAAGAAGTTTACTCTAAGAGCATTCTCCTTGGTACTATTTTTCTAACAAGTGATACTTTTAATTGGATGCAGTGACTTCAAATGATCATTGCCTTAGCACCATGATGAAGTGTATAGCAGTAAGATTTCAACTTAACTATATTAATCTCAATGGGTTATTATTTCATATCATTCAAACTTAGCTTAAATATTCTATTTGATGTTTTTGCACGTTTTTATTAGTTCATATCTTTAGTACTTCCAAATTATAGACCAAAATCTGAACTTCTCCTTTTAATTCTCTGTTCTTTCTTAAGCTTGGTGCAGTTGAGTTCCTAAGAAAACCACTCTCTGAGGAAAAGCTCAGGAATATCTGGCAGCATGTGGTTCACAAGGTCTGATAAGAGTTATGGCATTATGCTGGCCTTTACTATTAACATAATTTGAACAAAAATTGTTCTTGACGTAGTTTAATTGAGCAGGCATTTAATGCTGGGGCAACTGTCCTGCCTGAATCACTAAAACCCATCAAAGAATCCGTGGTATCGATGTTGCAGCTCCAAACAGACAACAAGGAACAGCAAAGTAAAATCTCTATAGATATAGAGAAAGTATCCAGGTTTAGCGAAAATGACCATGAGCTGTCCTCGGGGAGCGATAATAAATACCCGGCTCCTTCAACTCCACAATTAAAACAGGGGGCTAGATTACTGGATGATGGAGATTGCCATGAACAGACTCATTGCTTGACCGAGAAAGAGAGTGGAGAACCGGATGGGGAAACTATATCTGTCGAAACTACATGTGGTAATTCAAATTCTGAGGGCGCTATGCCTCAACCAAGTAAGCCTGAAACGACCCTAGTCAAGAAGGAAGAGGACTTTGCCAATGGTTCTAAGAGTGAGAGTGATGTTTCTACACATATTCATGATGGAAATTTTGTCAGCAGCAATGATGATAGTACTCCATCTCCAAAAAAAGTTGGTGTTCTCAGTGATGCATGTGAGATCACAGCTAATAAAAAGAAATCAAAGAAGATGAAGGTAAGCTGCTTTTTGACTACTAGTTCTTGTCGTCTTTGTGCATTATTAAATTTTTAATGAAGTAATGTATGTTAGGTGGATCTTTCCATCAAAATGACTTAAGTCAATTTGATGGGATCTACCATTGGGTTATATACCTTTATTCTAATATTTGTGTAATCAATATGAGACTATTCTTTATGTATTCCAATATTCTCCCTACTTCCTTTTTTCTTCTTCTTCTTCTGTTTTTTTTTTGGCCTGGGCTTGTACTTTTTTTTTTTAAGTCTCAGAGGCCTCAGGTTCACAATATATATTTTTTCAATATTCTTCTTCTTCTTCTTTTTCTTTCTTCTTCCTCTTTTTTTTGTTTTTTTGTTTTTTTTTGGTCCCATTAATCAGATGGCTCTGATACCATATTAAATTTTTAATGAAGTATGTATGTTAGGTTGATCTTTCCATCAAAATGACTTAAGTCAATTTGATGGGATCTACCATTGGGTTATATACCTTTATTCTAATATTTGTGTAATCAATAAGGGACTATTCTTTATATATTCCAATATGCATATCCCTCTCTCGTCCAGTTGCAAAATAGGCATTAAGCCTATATATCATCACTTATGGATAACCATGTATGTTGCTTTACAGAACGTGTTTTCTGGTTGGGGAAAATCTTCTCAGACTACTTTGAGCTCAAAGCAGTTTTTCATTGTATGCACATTCATAATATACTGTTAAACTTGAACATGGCATTATTCTTAAAACTGTTTAGTCACCTGGCTAATGAACTACTGTTTTACCACCAGCTTTGCAACTTTCATCCATTTTAGATGCATAATATTTTTATTTTTTTTAATTTAGAAGCATTTGCCCTTGTGTCTTTTGCTTCTTATTCTTTTCTATCTTTTTGCTCTAACGGAATGTTTTAAGTAAGCAAATGATTTGCTGGTTCTGATGATCTCAACATGCTTTTGTCGATTAATTTTGGCTTCAGGTAGACTGGACGCCTGAACTGCACTACAAATTTGTTCAGGCAGTGGAACAACTTGGTATTGATCAGGCCATACCTTCTCGAATACTGGAGCTAATGAAAGTGGAGGGCTTGACTAGGCATAATGTGGCTAGCCATCTTCAGGTTACTGTTTAGCTTGCTGGTTATAATCTGTGTTTCTTTGAAAATAACACTGCTAGTGCCGTTAGATGATTATAAAAAGACATCCATCATCCATGTATCCTCTTAGGTTGACTCAATTACATATTTTTTGTCAAGCAGAAATATAGAATGCACAAGAGACATATCTTGCCCAAGGAAGAAGATCGAAGTTGGCCAAATCAAAGAGATATAATGCAAAGGAGCTATTATGTACCGAGACCAACTATGGCCTATCCTCCATATCATTCTAATCACACCTTATCTCCAGCTCCTATATATCCTATGTGGGGACAACCAGGAAGTCAACCGACTGGTGTACAGATGTGGGGCGCCCCTAACTATCACATATGGCAGCCTTTTCCAGGGGTGATATTTCTCATCAGAATTAAATCAGTATGCATTTTCCCTTTACAAACCCACCTTTAGCAGCCTTGTGATGATTTGCTATATGGTTGATGTTTCAGATGCACGCAGAAGCATGGGGTTGCCCCGTGTTGCCACCTTCTCAAAATCCTTGCTTCTTCCACACTCAAGTGAGCAACCCCAATAGAAGATCTTGACTTTCTCTTATTCTGAGGTTCGTAACTAAATCTAACCATACCTACTGCTAATTAAAGTTGTCCTGTCAAATGCAGCATACACCTGGATTGCGTAGTGCTAATAACGTTGAGTATAACCCAAGCATGCCTCCAAGTTCGTTAGAGCATCATCCGGTAATGCCATACTTTCCCTTCATTCTTCTAATAGTTTTATAATGCCAAGCCACCGGTTTTAAGGATCAGACGTAGTATTAGGTTTATGAGAGTGTAGGATGATGTCACATGGGGTGTCCCAATTAAAGTTTGCACTTTCAAATCCTTAATAAAAATCTCCTTACAGTTAGTTTGCTTGTGTTGAGTTCATGCAGGCAGATGAAGTTGTTGATATGGTTGTGAAGGAGGCAATAAGCAAGCCATGGCTACCCTTGCCCTTAGGACTCAAACCTCCTTCCACAGATAGTGTATTGGCTGAACTCTCTAGGCAAGGCATTTCTACCATCCCTCATAGTTCTAAATCTACATAGCCACTGAGTCCCACCGAGAGAGAGAGAGACTCTAATGGCGACGACAAAATTTAATGTTCTGGCTGGTACTAGAATTGCTATTTTACACCAATAAGCAATTCAGTTGTTGTTCCCCCAGTTGCTGTAGTTTTTACTTTTTTCCTCAAATTTGAGATCCCAATTGAAATAAAATTAGTTAGGAGATGGAAGCTGGGACCAGCGTACCTTGTATGGTCCCTCTCAGAACAACCACCACTACTCACAGGTTTCCACCAAGGTGGTGATGTGAAAGCACACCTAGAAGAACAAGAATGGACATTGACCCTTATCCTATCCCAATATCATATCCACTGCCTTTTTTGTTCGCCGGAATAAAAAAGCTCATTTTGCAGTGGGAGACAACCTTCAGCCAACATGGGCATCCCAGAAGTGGCCACGTGGTTTCTGATACTTACAAAACATTTTGTGGCTGTAAATGAACACAAAGTTTTGATGGGGTCAACAATGCAAGTTGTAGGCTGAAATGTGTGTGAATGCATGAGAATTGAGAGGGATAGGGGTGGGCCTATAGGGGTGGGCCTCTAGTAGTAGCTGTAGTGGAGAAAGGTATCTATCTAATAATGGAAACGGTGGCTTTCTTGTTTTCGTTTTCTTCCCTTTTTATTGGGGGACGTTGATATTTGTTGCTCTCTTGTGTTGGTGAATAAAAATGAGCACAATCCAGACGGAAGCTGACAGTTCTATTTCCATGCTCGCTTCAAAACATATAATTGAGCTAAAAGCGTTCATCTGCCACCTTGCCCTTTTAATTCTAGGTTGCCTGTTGCTTTCTTGTTTCCTTTTCACCTCCAATTAAGCTTAAGCCAGACAAGCAACCAGTGGACTACAATTTCATTTTTTGAAAGAAAAAGCTTCCATAATTTATGTTATATGTATATTTGAAACTCTTGTGGCTCTTGAAAGGTTTACGAGTAATCAAACATTCAAAATATCTTGCTCAGTAATCAAAAGGCGGCAAATTAAACGAACGCATGATGCCCTTTTGAAAGCTCGTGACAACTTTTGTGTGTGTATTAACTCGCTGGAAGAGGTAATAATTAGTTAATTACGGTCCATCATTGAAGTTTCATATGGATTTCTTAATGTTGGAATATACTAGTCCATCTTTAGTGGATTAGAGCCCAAACCTGATTTAAGAAAGGCTATCATGGAGAGGCATGAGTTATAAAAAGAGATATTTTTTATTGGCTTAAATGTTATATCTATTGTTATATAATTGTATATCTAAGGGTTGTATCTATTCCTATGTGTCTGTACGTGCATTATATATATAAGGTATGGAATTAAGAGAGAGGGCTAATAAAAAAAATATAACGCACACCGAATATTACTATTATGATATTCTCCCTCTAAAAGATTCTCATAAGATCGTTCTCTTCTCTTCCTCTCTTTGATGTATTTGCTATGTAACGTGATCGAGGTCCGCATCGATGCTTTGGTTTCGTGTTAGTACTTGAGTGAGTCAATCGGATTTCAAGTATGCCCAAAATTCTTATATGGTATCAGAGCCAATTTTTCTTGTAGCCTATATGATATTATTTTGTTTATGGGGATGTAATTTACTTCTCATATAAACACGCGAGTCCAATATATATTCTTTATTCATTCAGTGGTTTAATATTTTTTCTATGTAACTTTGGGTGACATAAAATTGGTTACGTTTTTTTTTGTTTTAGGATGGCATGATAATATATGTTCTTTTTGCTTCTCCTTCATACCTCTACCAAGTCCTACGTTGTTTCTCATATATATACACATATATTATACACACACATATTTTCATGCTCTTTCTTTATTGATGATGATATATATATATATATATATATGATTTTATCATAGTTCTCATATATATGTTATGTCGTTATGAACATGGGTTGCCATATAAATGTTTCTATCTTGATGCTCGGTTTGCAAGATTTTTTGTTTCCCGTGTTAAAATGAGTCGTGTATGTGTATGGATGTTATGAGAAATATCTGAAACAAAAAAGGAAGAATAGAATAGGACTTGTCACTGCTTCATGGGTCCGTTTGAAAAGTGAGGTTTATATATCTGTGTAACAAATGTGAAAAGACAAAAGTGAAAAAAAAAAAAAGGTGCTCAAGTCACTGGATACTTACTTGCAATCGGTACAATCGGCCCTTTGAAACTTTAAGATTGGGTTATTTTAAAATACTGATTTTAGACCTTAAGATTAGTTTTTTTCGAGTGAAGGAAATGAAAATGAATAAAAAGATATATATTTTTCCAGAAACCAATGAAGAACATCTGTTGTTCAAACGAGCCTGACATGCTTTTTGTGATTTTTGATTGGGTCATGAGAAAAATGGTGTTTTTAGGCAGCAAAATTTATTTCATTGCGTAGATATCAGGAAAATGAAGAGATAGACACCAAGAACTAAAAAATTGATGTGGGAAATGCTAGTTATTAGAGCCAGGGAAACGAGCCGAGCTCGTCGGGCCGACCCTTTTAGGCCCTGATCCTTTAAGGGTCGGCTTGTAAATTGTAGCCTCAAAAGGAAGTCGGGCTTAAAAGGGCTGGCCATATGGGGCCTCGAGCTTAAAAGGGCCGGCCCTGGAGGGTCTCGGGCCAGCCCTTTAGGCCCTTTTATTTTTATTTTTTTTACTTGGAAAGGAACCATGTTACATTTTTGAATTGCCTTATTGAATCTATATGTCACTCTGTCCTCATATTGTATAGAGTATAATTTTTGAGTATATTGTTTTGTCTAAATGAATCATATTGTGATTTTTGAGTATATTGCTCTGCCTATTTAGACTAAAATTATATTATATACTATTCTGCCTGATAGAGTATGATTTTTGATGTAGGTTGTGATTATTTGACTACTTGAACCTACTGTTTAAAATGAAATACAATCAAATGTCCTTGAAATTGATGATGGTGGCGAAGAAGGTGAAAATGATAGTCGTCATACTCATGTTATTTAGATATTAGAGTATTTAGCTTCTTGCCTTCTTATACTTTGACATTTGTGTGAGTTATTTATGGACATGATTTTACCTTTGATTATACATTAGTAACTGTGTTTGTTTGTTGCAAGAGACGTGTTATTTAAACCTTAATGTTGACAACATTTATGTATTAAATTAGAACTTTAATCGTTGTTATTTACTAATTATATATCTCTGGGGAAAATATGCAGGAAAAATAGTTAAATATTGTGAAAAGGATTTCCCAGCCCTGTGGGCCGACCTTGACCCTGATGCTCTAAGGCCGGCCCTGATTCCCAGCTCTACCAGTTATGGAGGACCAACCCACGCTCCAGTCGAGTTATACATGACCCGAATAGAGGTTGAAGAAGGCAACCTCCAGCCAGAACATCGTCATTTCATTCCACTGCGTTCTAAGGCTTCTGTTAAAAAAAATCTGTAGAGCATGATGTTGGGCTCCGAGTGGACTGAGCTAAAGATTACAAAACATTGACAAGGCATATGGGTTTCGGCCTGACAGCTTTCTGGGCCATTTTTCTGTTAAAAAAATCAAAAGCAAAAACAGAAGGAGGACAATACATTCAAGTGGCGTGTGGGACTCGTGCAGCTTTTATTGCCACGTGAAAACTCTTGTCCCATTCATTTTTTAGAATGGAAAACTTAGTTAAACTATTAAGTTTCTCAGACTACCATGTTAGAGGTTACTAAGACATTATGAATATAATGCAATGAAAGGCATGAAGAAGTAAATGTCAAGCACTCTTTATGAGTAAGAGTTCTTGTAAAATGAGTCTTTCAAATGCGTCATATGCTCTATCTAAGTGGGAGCTCTTAGAAAATGAGTCTTCTGAGCGTAGTAATTAAGCATGTTATTTAAGGTGCTTGTATGAATTTCTTGATAGATGATAATGACATAATTGGAATATGTGTGATGGGAGGTACAAACATATTCTTTTGATCATAGACCCAATGACATTATTATTTTTCTAGTTAGGAATAATACAAGTACATGACGTTGTATACTTCAATGTGTTAATTATTGATAAGTTCTTGGATTAAATAGATTATGAAAAATCTGTGTGTGGGATAATTTGAATAGCTAAGCCAAGAGAGACTACCAAGAACATAATTTGTAAACTTAATGAGGACAATCAAAATATCTAGTATTTATAAAAATAATTTGTTGTCAAGCCATTGACAAATAGTCATGGTAATACTGAAGATGAGATGTCAACTTAGTATAGAAAAGATTACAAGACTTATATGGTGGGAAACAAAATAGTATGAATTGCCCTATAAAATTGTATAGTTATGATTCAATATTTCTTTCAATAATTTTTTTTTGTCGGTAAATTCTTAGTGTATGATTGCATTGCCATAAGTATTAACTTAAATATATGTCTTGTTAATAAGGATGCATAAGTTGGTTCTAGATACAACATAATGAAAGATTTTCAGTAAGAGAACTAGAATTGAGTATATATTGCAATTATTTTGGTTTTTTGCATGTGGTCCTATAAGTATAAGGATAAAACACAGAGCTTAGTATATTATTACCTTTGGTTGATGTCTCATGGTTAAGGTTACTACTAGATTTCACACAAGTCTAGAGCTAGAGTGTTTTAGGCGATATATGAATGAAGGTTAAGAATCAATTGGATAGGAATTTTAAAGGTCCTACGAACTGATCAAATTTGTGAGTATTTATCTAATCAGTTTCAATGAGCTTTGTGAAAAGGAGATAATTAAATAGTTAATTGTCCCTGGTATTCCATCACCAAAAATGAGTTTATAAAGGCATAATGGAATGTTATTAGATATTATTAAATATATTATGGCTCATGCTAACCGACCAAATGTGAGTGGGAGAGTATTATCTATTCTCTAGTCCACTTTTGTTGGATTAGTATATATCCTTGGTTTCATCAAGTCATGTGGACTTGAGTTTAACCATGTACTCTCAAAAGTGGTCACTGCCATATCCTATGAATGTTGGACTAAATAAAAGTTAAATTTGAGTTTTCATACACCATAAGGGTCATAAACCATAAGGATCATATGCAAATTTTCATAGTGGTTATAAGTCGGAGCTCATAAGGTTACGTTTTCAGGAGTAAAAATAATGATAGAATTGTGACAAAAAATAATTGAAAGGTACCACATTTGTCGTGAATTAGTTTTCAAATAAGGGTGAAACTAATCACATTGCACCCTTTGCAAGACACAAGGACAAGGGAGTACAGAACAAGCCAATAATCCTCAATTATTTTTGAGAGTGGGAGCTTAGAATGGTCAATAAAAAGATCAAATAAAATAAATATGAAATGCAAAAAAGCTCATGAGCAAAGGGATAACTGAGAAAAATGTTCATGGTTATTCTAAAGAGCATGAGGAGTTACATTCTGTATAAGAGGCCATGTCAAAGGAGAATAGAAGAAAGCCATAGAAAGGGAAATGAAATTCTTTGAGAAAGAATCAATTGATTTACCACCAAGTTAAAAGGACTATTGAAAACTAGTGAGTTTCTAGGTTTGAGAGAAAAGTGGGTAGATAAATTGACATGCACAAGACTTATTGTTATAGAAGGTTATGCATAACATGAAGGAATTTTCTCACTTGTTGTGCATTTAAATTAGTTTTAATTTGATAGTAGTTAGCCATTTGAATTTAAATTTACATCATGTAGATTTAAAACATACACTTTGAATGATGACCTGGATGTAGAAATCTATATACAGCGACTATTATATTTCACTAAAAGTAGTATTTAATGTTTCACATGGTGGTGACTTCATGTATTTTTTTGCAGAAGTTCTTTTATAGATTGATGCAATCATTTAAATAGTGATGTTTAATGCTTCGAAAGAGTTGTAACCCAATGTGTTTTTCAAATGGTTGAAGAAAACTATTGGTAAATGATTTGTGATGTTATTCCTTTAAGTGAATGATATACTATTGACTATACATAGTTTGAATTTGATAGTGTCTATTAAAAAATAGTGTTAGTAAATTTTGAAAAAAGAAGTTCATGGATAAAGCATTTGGATTTGATATTCAAAGAAATAGCTTAAGAAAACTCCTCTATTTTACAAGAGAATTACATTAAGATTTTTAAGCGGTTCAAAATAAGTGTATGCAATCCCATGAATATCCCAATGACTTTAGGAGTAAGTTTGAGTCTTGATAAATTTTCCTAACTGAACCAACCAAGAAGATAATGTAAAAGAATATTCATATAGATACTATTAACAGTGTGATGTATGCAATGATATATATAAGACCAACTATATGCTCATGGTAGGACTTGCAATTCAGTACTAATCTAACCATGTGAGAGACATTGATGGTTTCACATAAGGGTCTTAAGAAACTTGTAGAGTACATTGATTATGCACATTCAAAGTATGTGATGTGGTAGTACAAGAGGCTTTACGGCTAGTAATGTTCATAGAACATGAGATATTTTGAAAATAAGAATTCAAATATAATGTCAAAGTACTGTGAGTACAAGCAACCATTGTCTAAACAAAAGGCCTTAAGTATAATAGATAGACCAAATGCAAAAGTATAGCTCTATGAAAGATACTACCACTAAACCTAATGACCAAGGACATGTATGAGAAACATGTTAAGTTCTTTGGTATACATATATATAAAGTAATGATACTTCATTTTGGCTTTTAATATATGTGTAAGTTTGCAATGTCTAGTATGTCGTATAGGTTGGTAAGGTCGACTTTCTCACACAAGCGATCACCTTTGACATTTAGGAGGAGTGTGCAAAGATGAGACAATTGTGTTTACCAGCAAAGTAACAAGAGTACTGATATGATAGAGAAGAAACACAAACTATATCGGCTCGACTTAAAGTGCAGTAAGTCAAGATGAAATCCTTAATTGTAAATATGAATCGAATCATGGAAACCTACGTCCATGATACATGTTGTTAAACAACAAGTTCTTCAAAATTGAGTCATGTAATGTGAGTGGAGTTGAGAAATTTGGGTTTAGATACTGGGAGTGTCTATATTTAAGTTTGTACGATGTTAATGATAAAATCAAAATGACATACACTCTTAAAATATAAGAGTAACACCATAGCATGTGATTTATACCACATGTGCTATAGAACCGCAAATGGGAAGCAAGTAGATGGATTCCTGCATCATTGCTGTATGAGTCCAGAAAGGTTAACCCTTCAATGATGTCTTTTGACTTTGATATTATCATGGAAATATGTTTCAACGTCTGCTACTTTAACATTTTGTTCTATGATCATGATTGATGCGATCTAAAGGTATTATGTTAGGAAAGCGGTTGATCAAAGTGATATATGGGCGAAAAGAAAATTATTATCTGAAATATACACACCTATGTTGGTGTTGAGATCAGCCCCTTATGATATTATTTTATGATTTCATAAGTGTAGACATTATACATATGAGAAATGCAATCTAAGTTTTATATTGACTCAAGAGGGATTAGATTGATTGTGAGTAAAGTGCATATTAGTAAATCTAAGACACTCAGGCATTATATCAATATCAAGCTGCACTACAAGGTTGTCTTGTGTTGATCTTTATAAAAAGGGATTTCTAGTACAAAGTGCTTAAATAGAGAAGTTATGCACACACGGTTATGGCAAAATACCTAGTATGAAAGAAGTAAGAGAAAGAGACTTGGCCCATAACATCTAATCCATCAAGTGTGAGTGAGAGATGTTGGAATATACTAGTCTACCCTTGGTGGATTAGAACCCAAGCCTGATTCAAGAAAGGCTATCATAGAGATGCACGAGTTATAAAAAGAGATATCCTTTGTGGTTTAAAGGTTATATCCGTAGTCATATAACCATATGTTTAAAGGTCGTATTTATTTCTATGTTACCATACATACACTATATATTTAGGGTGTGGGATTAAGGGAGAGGGCTAATCAAAAAAATATAATACATACCAAATATTACTATTCTCCCTCTAAAATATTACTACCTCCGATCCTAAATATAAGACAAAGTTTATAGTGCAAATTGCACTATAAACTTTGTCTTATATTTATGACCGGAGGGAGTATCTCATAAGATCGTTCTCTTTTCTTTCTCTTTTTGGTGTATTAGATGTGTAACGTGATCGGGGTCCATATTGATGCTCTGATTTAGTGTGGGTACTTCAACGAGTCAATCGAATTCTATGTACTCCCAAAATTCTTACACTTAAAAAACATATCTTTGTTTTGATGAGTCAATGACACCCTAAAAATAACTTAAGGGGTAGATTTGTAAAAATAAGAAAAAGTAATCCTCTTCATTTGCTTGCATGTTATTAGTTATTACAATGATTCCAAACGATAACAAGTCTTCCATCACTAGGCATGATGAGTTCCATAGATCTCACAACACAATTACAATGACACTCATGTTTTTAAAGAAAAGTTGAATTTATTCTCCAAACGATGCCACAATTAAATAATTATTTTAAAAATCTTTTTACGCATTAATTTAAGAAGGTAAACATGGCGGCGGCAACAACAACAACAAAAAATAAAAGGGGAACACATACACATTGTTATTGGGCCCATGACCCATATTAATTTGGAATTTTGGATCCAACGCAGACAGCTCCGCAATATGCAGGCCCTTGTTTGAAGATTAGAGTGAGCGTCTTGACAGATGACTTAGACCAACAAAAGTTGAGTAAAGTAGGTTTAGTCCTTTATAATGTGACGAACCATCTGTTAGAAGAGGTGTCCACATTTAATGTATAACAGTACTTCAAATAGGATTATCTTCAACAGGAGAATATCTATACTTAACAAAAAAATAAATAAATACATAAAAATAATAATAAAAGATGACTTGGCTTATAATGAAGGTCATTCTTTGAATTAAGATCAAAGAATTGTACAGTAAATAACACTACCTCTTCTCATAAAGATATGACTTAGTTTTTGATATACTCCAATTTTTACTACAAACTAGATCCTACCTTTAAAATTATTAGATGAGTACAACTACAACATGTTCATGACTTATAATTATAATTACAAAAGAAAGGAACTATCATAACAATTTTTTTATCAATATGATTGGTGTACTTTTGTGTTTTTTTGGATCTTAATATGATTGTGTCTTTGGGTATAATCTATTAATCTTGATGGGATTTTCCATTGTTGAGTTTTTTTCCCCTTGACCTGTCATTGACCTGTGATAGTTGAGGTGAATGATTGGTCATGGCCCAATTTTTTGATGTATGCTGCATTGTCATGTTATATTCGGAAGTATGCATTAATTATTAGAATAGTGACTTGTGAGAGGATTGTGATTAATTATGCTTTCCGAATATTCCGTTTCTTTTAAATCAGTAAATGCTATTTTAGCCGCCAGCCCCCCTAATTACCATTAAGTGGACAAAATTGACCGCCTGAACAAAAATGTGATGGATGTTGGTAGAAGCTAATTAAAGATTCGAGTAATTATGGTATAACAAAAAAAGGGTGGATATGATAGTGGAAGCCATCAATAAAGGAAATAGTCTTCCTGGCTGCAAGGAAGCACTGGTTGAAGTCAAGAGGTTGATGGGGCAAGATTGGCACGTTAGCATAAATCATGTGTTTCGGGAGGCAAATCGCTGTGTTGATGAACTAACGGCTTTAAGTCTTCAGTTAGTGCAAGATAGATGTGAATGGGTGGTACCCCCTGTCTCTATTGATCCTATCCTTCAGGAAGACCTTGAGGGACATTGTTTCCCTCGACGATTTTCTTCGGAGTAGTTGGGCTAGGCCCCTGTATTGACCAAAAAAAAGGGTGGATATGGCTAAATTTTATTTACATAAATTACTCTATTAAGATATGCTTAAACTATTTAGTGTTTCATAACCAGAAAATTATTCATAGCTATTTTTTGGATTAAAACTATACTCGCTTCTGTCTCTTTTTTTTTAAAAACAAAAACAAAATAAACATTACTTTGACCTTTGAGTAAATAAGGGCCTGTTTAGAATTATGGTGGGAAGAAAAAAAGTTACTTTTCCAACTTAAAAAGCTGTTTTTGGCTTAAGGTGGTGTTTCGGTTCACATTGGAAACTACTGGGTTTTTAACCCAAAAGTAACTTCTGAGCAGAAGCCTGAAATGCTAGCTTCTTCAGAAAAAAAGTCACTTCTATCACCACCAATTCAAACATAAATTATATATATAATCTAACTTTTTTTCTATCTGATTTTTTTAAAAGTTTATCTATAAAAAAAACTTCCTCTCTCTAAACAGACACTAAGAAAATATGAACAAGTAACGATAATTTGGAAAAACACAGACCATTATATACGAGGCAATAACGTTCCGTATATGCAGGGTTTTTTATTTGTGGACACGTATGCATACGTTGACGAATGGAATGCTGACTGTTACTTAGTACTTATTGGAATCTGTACTTCGTGCCTATCATTAGGGGCAGGCCACTTACGTATCTTCTCTAACTTTTTCTCTCCATCTATATCGGTTCAATTTATAAATTATATATATGTTGCATATATATATATATATATATATAAATTCTGTAAAAAATTTACATGCTGCCCATATTTGTCTTTACTTATGGTATCAGAGCTATGTTTCTAATAATAAAATGGAAACCTAGATCCCTAATATTCTCATACTTATCTTTGTTATTTCCATATCTATTGTGACATTTTAGTCTCTTTACATATTGTGATTAAGTAAAAAATAAGTTTATATTGTTAAACCAATTATATTGTGAACCTAGAAATATAATGAATACTATTAAAAAATTAGAATCTAGAATATATGAAATTGAATGTAAGAATTTACCCGAAAGCTCATATTTCCCTTTAATAGGAAACCAAGAAGAAACTTGTATGTTTACTCCTTTTATGATTGGAGGTCAAGGAAATAATACATAGAATCTTATAAACTGGAATAATATGTTTATAATGAAACAATTGGGTACATATATAAATCTTAATATTTATGATTTAATGGAAATATATACTTTAGAAGAAATGTTAGAATGATTCCTAAAGATGTTAAAGAAAAAGTAATATTAGAAAAACCAAGGAATAGAAAAAATAGATTAGAATTTTTAAGTCAATCTTTAGAAGAAAAAATATATACTATCATGAAAAAAATAGACCATAATAATAAAGAATTAAAAGAGATTAAGAGTGATGTAAAAAATATAATGAATTCATTAGGAGTAAGTGAAACTAATATGCTAATAGAAAAAATGGAACCGGCTAGAATTAGAACCTATAGTTAATAAGCATGGAAAATTAAATATGATGAAAGCTTTAGAAGATGTAGAAAAAATAGATATAGCTAAAGAAAAGGTATATAAACAAAATATGGATGAAAATGTAAGACAAACAAGAATAATAGTTGAACAATTAATAAAAAGACAACAAGTATTAAATAATAATTTATGGTCAATAAATGATAAAATAGGAAAGACAGAAATAGAACAAAGACAAATAATTGAGAAACTAAAAATAAATATAGAAAAGAATGAAGAATTAGAAGAAAGAAGTAAAATAGCAGAAATAATATATTCAGAAGATATAATGGATATTTTAAAAATATATAAACCAAAAATAAATATGATGAATGCTATGGATGAGGAAGAAGATCAAATAGAAAGATTAATGGGATTAGAAGAACAAGAGTTAGAACAAATGCAAAAAGATTTTAAAAATGCTACTATCATAATAGGAGATTTCAAAAATAATATAGAATTAAATACTTGAATTGTAATAGAAGAAAAAGGAAATACTAGTAAAATGGGAACCGATTCTGAAAAATAAGAACGGAAGAAGATTATAAGAGAACTAGAGAATAAAGAGAAGCTGGATTAAGTGAAGAAGAACTAAAACATTTTAAAAATATAAGAGAAGACAATATGGGTTTTGAAATGAAGTTTAATACACCTAATCAATCAGCATTTATACATAGTAAATCAGGATTTATACCACCACCTATAGAACAATATGAAACAAGAAGTATACCAATGTCAGGAATATGGTTAGACTTGAATTGTACATTAGAATCTGAAAAAACAATAGAAGAATGGTCTAGAGCACAAATAATAGCACTAATAGGAAGAAATCTAGATTTTCAATCAATAAATTTACTAATAGAATCAGGTTTTTTTGGAAACGTGTTAAATTGGTGGAAGAGCCAAGATCAAGTCTGGAGAGAACAAGTAAGACATATGAATAAAAATGAATATAATAGTAAAAATGAATATTATGTAAAATTAGTAAAAAGATATGAATATATGCTAAGAACTGAATTCATAGGAAGAAGTCATGCAATAGAAGAATAAACTACGAGTAATGAAGTTATAAGACATTTATATCAAATTGAAATATGTTCTTTTTTTTTTTTTTTAAATTAAAGACGGCCAAGCATAGCTTGGAAGTTACAAATCAGTAAGCAAAGAACAAATCAGACCGCATAAGTGCGATCTTGAACCAAAAGTGGAAGACAATGAGGGGGTGGTTCTGGTAAGATGGCCAGATCAACATGTAGCTGATGAGCTTCCTTAGCCAATAGGTCAGCACATCGAACACCTTCTCTCGGCACCCAGTGAATCTCGAGATCCCAGTCTGAGTACAGTAGATCTCTAGCAGTATTAATATCCGTCCTCAATGGATGATGCATACTCACGTCCCGCATGAGAAGATTGTATAGTTCAAGGGAATCGGTGTAAGCCAGGACCCTGTGAAAATTCCGTTCCTTGCACATCTTGAGACTAGTTAAGAGTGCTGATAGCTCTGCCGAAGTTGAGGGGGCGAAGCCGAGCTTCTGCTGAAAACCTAGCACCCAATTCCCTCGCTCATCCCGCACCACACCTCCGCAAGTCGCAAGGCCCTGGCAATTAACTGATCCATCTGTATCGAGTCGGACCGCTCCTTCTGGTGGTGGATGCCAGCTAACGATCTCTGTATCATTGTATTGGAAAATCTGGTGCTTGAAGATGGTAAGCGATCCGGATTCCATCAACAGGTACATGATTGCATGGATGATCTCGTTAGGGTGGGATGGAGAACCTTCCATAACTCCGCAGCATCTGTTCTTCCAGAGGGACCAGCAGATGAGACTAAAGATTTTGGGCCATAACCACTGGGGGAAACGACCCATAGTCTTAATCTCAGATATGTTCTCCTTTAGCCATACCTGCAAATCAGATCGAAAGAATCTAAAACGTGCGTTAGTATCAAGAAAATGAAGCCAAACTGTACGGGCACTCTCACAATCTCGGAGGATATGAAGGGTATTCTCAGTTCATTGGCATTGAAATGGGCACTCATCACTGTCAATTAAACCTCTCATAGCTCTGAGTGAGTTAGTGGGTAGCCGCTCATGAAGAACTTGCCATAAAAACATCTTAACTTTCTCTGGCACCGGGAGTTTCCAGATTTTTTGCCATAGGGACGGTCGATACTGCTTCCTGTGGGAAAACACAAACTTATAGGCAGAATGGACACTGAAGTTGCCGTCAGAAGCATTCCGCCAACAGAAAGTATCTGGACCTCTCTCAATTGGTGGTTTGACTTTGCTGATGATGTTTATGACCCAATGAGGAAGGAATTCACCCCATTTTTGAGTATCCCACCTACCTTGTGCCAGGACGAAGTCACTCACTTTCGCACACGGGTCCAAGCGATGGATACCGGTAGTCACAAAGTGGATTAATGGCTCGTCAATTGGGGTCCAGAGATCCCACCATACATTACAGGTATTACCACTCTTCAAATTTCTTCCTACCCCGTTGTAGAATGACCCCCAAACCGTAGTGATGCTACGCCAGACATCAGAGGAGTTCTTTAGAACCAAAATATCTTGATCAATATATATGTGAATTTCAAAAGTATTATTATGAGATAAAGAAAGTCCAAATGATAAAAGAATAAAATATTTAGATATGTTTTATAGAAAATTACCAAGATTATCGGAAGATGTAATAATAGATGATTATTATAAGACATATAAAGATAATCCAGATATAATACCTTATGTAGATTCTTTAGGAAGGAGAATAGATTATTTAAGAAATTATTTATCAGAAAAATGTAAACAAGCTTGGAGAAATATGAAATATTATAAACAAAATAAATTAATATTAAGATGTGCAGAATTTGAAAAACCTCATAGATGGAGATGCAAAGATAATGAAAACAAGATAAAGAGAAAACATAAGAAAAATAAATATAATAAGTATAGAAGACCAATGAGAAAGTATAATGAATACAGATATAAATTTGAAAAATACCCAAAAGATAAATTTTACAGAAAATATAAACCAAAAAATATTTTAAGAAAGGCAAGAAAATAGATTACAGTAAAAAACCAAGAAAATGTAGATGTTATCATTGCGGCAAAATAGGACATATATCAATAGAATGTAAAGAATCAAGAGATAAGAAAACAATGAAAATTTTAGGGCAAGCTCAAGAATATGAATTAGAACCGTTAGAATTTGATGAAGAAATATATAGTGACATAGAAAATTAAGAAACAGAAATATATAAGATAAAAATATTAAGTAATTCGGAGTTAAGTGAAACAGAAAAAGAATTATTAGAATCAGATATATAATATTTAGAAGATGAGGAAGAGGATGAATTAAAATTATATATGATGCAAGGAAAATAAGTAGAAGAGATAAAAGAAGATAAAGAATATGAAGAATATAGAAATGTATTAAAAGGAATTGTTGAAAAAAGAATGACATTTAATGAAAAACAATATGCTAAAATAAAAGGTATGACATTAAATCTAAAACCTGATCAATTGACAAATGAAAATTTTATGGGAACAGTTAGTAAGATATTAAAATCTAAAAAGAACATAAAATGTCAGTGTGTAATATTAGAAAAGAAACATCCAATAGAATCATCTTTAACAGAAGGAGTATTAAGAATACCATTAATAAGTAAAGGATTAATAGAAAATGAAATATCCAAATTATCATTTAAAGAAGAAGTAACTGAAATATATATTGCAGGAGTACAATTATTAGTGAAAGCTTATTTCAGATAAGGTATGGATTCACCTATAGAATTATTAATAACTGATGGAAGGATTATAAGTAGTGTGGAAGATCGTGTATTAGGAATATTAGCAGGAAATTTGATATATCAAAAACTAAAATTTACCCTAAATACAAACTTTGCAATATCAAGGAATGATGAACATATAGATCAATCTATAATGATATACCATAAGCTAAAAGGAATACAATTATTACAAGGAGCAAAAACTATAAGTATAACAACTATGATAGGATTAGTATTTACAAATGAACATAAAACATTCAATAAATCAATAGGAAGAATAAGTATAGAAAAACAATTTATACCAATATTAAAAGAAATAAAAGTGAATCCTATAAATATCACATTACCAAAACTATTAGAAATTGAATTAGATAAGACTATAAGTATTAATGATAATAAAGGAAAAAGACTGATAGCTAATAATAATTTAGGAAATAGATCATTAAGGATTAATACTATAAATGAACCATTACAAATAAATATAAACCCAAGAAGAAGTATAGATATAAGAAGTAGTAGTAGTAGTAATATATTAGCAGAAATATCTTTAATAGATACTCCCATAAATACAAATTTAGTAGAAATAAATCAAAAAATAGAAACCTTAAATATAACTCAAGAACAAGAAGAAAATAAAATTATAATGGAGATAAAGAAAAATGCAATATGGCAAGAAATGATAACTTTAATAGATGAAACTAAAGAAAAGAGTAGAATTGAAATAGAATATACAGAGAATGACTATGATGAAACTAATGAAGGAATAAAAGCAAATATAATTGTGAGATTTAATAAAAGAGATATAATACAGTTAACACTATGGGTTGAAGAAAATACAAATAAAACATACAAGATAATTCTAGGAAAATACTTTTTAGAAAAAGTAAAACCTTATAGAAATAAAAAAGACAGAATAATATTTAACATAAATCACCAAACGATTGTAATACCAAAGTTAAAATGATGTTAAACATACATAAAATAGTTAAAGTAATTAAAATAATATTAGTAGAGAAGGATTATTATTATATAGATGAAGAAAGAATAATAATTCCAAGATCCGATAGAGGAATGATGAATTATATAGTACATAATATAGAAAAAGCAAATTAAAGGGAAAAAAGAATGTTAAGAAGAGTATATTTCGAAGAACCACAAAATTTTGTACAAGAATATAATGAAGTAGTAAATAATATGATGAATAGAGAAGAAATCAAAAAAATATTTAAAGAAAAACTTGAATTACTATCTAGAGTTTAGTTTTATAGATAGAATAACATTATATGATGAGACAAATTACTATTATTATAATAAAGATATAAAGATCAGAATACCTAAAACAGAAATAGGATTTATGAGAGGATTAATTCATAAACTAAAGTAGGCAGACAAAGATGAAAAAGAAGCTTTAAGACAATTAATAGAAGAAAACCAATATGATGCATTTAGATATTTAAGGATGATTAATCTAAATTTAGAAAGGAATAAACAAAGAGAAGAAATAAGAAAAGAAATTAAGAAACAATTAGAATTACTTTCAAGAGTTTGATATGGATATGTTAAATACATACATACAAAATAGAGATAGATTAATTATAGATGGAGAAGATTGGAGATATAAAAGAAAAGAATACGTTAGTATTATACCAAAAAATAATAAAAGTTTCATAAGATTAATATTAAGAAAGATAAGAAGAATCCATATATGGGAAAATCAAAGATTAGAATATATTTATTTTCAACATCCTTTAATATATGAAGAAGAATATGGTAGAGTAGTAAAAGAAAGAAAAGAAAGAAAGAGTATAAAGAAAACATTGAAAAAACGTTTAGAAGTATTGTCTAGGATATGAGTAGACCATTATATTATATTTTGATAAAATTTAACTATAAAAAATATAGAGCAAGAAAATATCATTCTTTAATAGATACTGGAGCAAACTTAACAGTAACAAAATATAATGTTTTGCCACCAGAATTATGGAAAAGAAAGAATAAAATGCTTAGAATGGAAAGTGCAGGAAAAGGAATCCATATGATAGAACTTGAAGCAAAAAATATAAATATACAAATAGGAAATTATGAATTAGTAATAAAGGAACTAAATCAATATAATGAACCATCCTGTGATGTAATTTTAGGATTAGATTTATTAGAACAATATTTTCCTATGCATATGATTAGTAAAGCTTTAATATTAACTATACCATATAAACATGAAGCTTGGGGAATAAGGATAACTAGACCTTATAGAAGGAAAGATGAAAAATTTCAAAAGAAGAATAATGAACATGAAGTACAATTCTTACAAAATAATGACCCAATAGAAATATAACATATGTTAGCAACATTAAACATAGTAGAAATAAAAACTATAGAACAGAGAATTATAGATAATTATATATAGTGATAATCCTTTAATACATTGGGAAAAATCTAAGCCTATAGCAAAAATAGAATTAAAAGATTATAGTAAGGAAATAAATTGTAAACCTTATGTATGGATATAAAATGATAGAAGAGAATTTATAATGCATATTGAAGAAATGAAAAAAATATAATTTAATAAAAGAAAGTAGATCAGAATATTCATCACCAGCTATAATAGTATCTAAACATAGTGAAGAAAAAAGAGGGAAAACTAGAATGGTAATTAATTATCAGAAATTAAATGAATTAGCGCTAAGAAATAGATATCCTATATCTAAGATGGATTTGTTATTTAATCTTATAAGAGGAAAAACTATATTTAGTAAGTTTGATTGTAAATCAGGATTTTCTCAAGTAAAATTAGAAGAAGACAGTAAAAAATATACAACTTTTAGTACATCGGAAGGATTATATGAATGGAATGTATTACCAATGGGATTCCATAATAGCCCTAGTATATTTCAAGAATATGTATCAAGAATGTTATTTTTTTTATATACATAAAAAATGTTATTAACTATAAGAGATTTTGCAGTAATTTACATTGATGATATATTGATATTCTCGAAAGATGAAAAAGAACATGAAGAACACTTAGAACAGTTTACAAGATTAATTGAGGAAAAAGGTTTAAATAAATCACCTTCTAAAATGGAATTAAGACGAGAAAAGATAAATTTCTTAGGACAAGTATTAACAAAAGATGGAATAGAATTACAAGACCATATAAGTCAGAAAATATTTCAGTTTAAAAAGATAACAAGTAAAAAGGAATTACAATCATTTCTTGGATTAGTAAATCAAGCTAGAAATTACATACCTAATTTATCAAAATTGACATAAAAAATATCTAAGTTAGCAGGAGAAAAGACTATATGGAAGTGGGATAATAATATAGAAAAAGTAATAGAAAATATACAATTATTATGTAAAAATTTACCTAAGTTAACTTTACCTTTAAAAGAAAATATAAAATGGATAATTTATACTAATGCCTCATATAATTATTGGGGTGCTGCTTTATATCATGAAGATGAAAATAGAATTGAAAAAATAGCAAAATATACTAGTGAAAAATTTAATGAATCTCAAAATAGATACCACTCTAATTGGAAAGAATTCTTAACAGTTGTAAAAGCTATAGAAAAGTTAGAACTATTTATAGTAAATAGTACATTTGTAATCATAACTGATAATACTCAAGTAAAACATTGATTATCAAGAGGAATTAAACAAAATAAAGTAAGCAATAAAATGCTAAAAAAATGGCAGACAAATTTAGCTTATTATGATTATGAAGTTGAGTATATCAAAGGAAAAAATAACTTAATTGCTGATTATTTGAGCAGATGGAATCAATAAATAAGTTTGGAAGGTACAATCCTGTAAATCAGATGAATAAAGACTAAGAATCATATCCTTTGATGAATCAACTTGTAATGAAGATTAATATTCTTGAAATGAATATGAGTTTATTAAGTAGTTAAGTAAGTACTAATATACAAGGGCTAACTAGCTCTATTTCTAGTATAAACGACTCTCTTAATGATCTCTATATTCAGCTTGAGAATTTGAAGATGTGTAAGGCAGATAATGCCAGCCCAAATATAAGGACAGATGTCCAAACGAATAATGCAACTTATAAGGGCAAAGAGGCAATTATTTCCAATCCAGAACCATCTATAAAAGGGTATTTCACCCTTGGTGAGTCATCCACTCATACAACCCAAAATTTAATCGAGTCATTAGGACTTGAATCTATTATGCCTTTAACCCAAAAACCTATAATCCAAAAAGAAACCTTATCTTTTTCCCAAATAATGGCCCTTCAAGAAAAAGAGAAAGAGAAAGAAAAAGAAAAGCCAAAAAGGAATAGCCCTGTACAGAATCCAGTAATATCTTTGATATTCCTAAACAATATAATTTCTATAAGATCATTGTCAAGAAATTGAACCAATTAGCTTTGTCTCATAAGACTGTCAAATATGTCTACCACTATGCCTTTAATAAAGTTATTATATACACAGGAACTCCTCCAAATATTGTAAGCACTCTATATCAATATGGTTTAATTCAGAGTATTTATCCATCACATTTCATGAAAGAAATCTATGAGTTACCACAAATCATTATCACATCTGTAGAAGATTATTTTAAGATTGTAACTAAGAATCAAGTATCTATAAGGTGTTACTCAGCTGTAGCTGAGATTACGCCATATAAGTTTTATATGCCTATAAATCTAATCAGATTTGGAACTACGAAGAAGCCTTTAGAATATGAGCCAGAGATCAAAGAAGAAATTGAAGATGATGAAGACTTCCAATTCATAGTTTCAAATATAAGAGCTCAAGATTATCATATAATCTTCCAAGAAATGAATCGTATAAAGTTAGCTGGAAAAGAAGAATAACCATAGGTCTTCCGATCCAGTGATTGAACATGTGTATATTCACTTGGAAAGCAGCTCCATAATGACAAGCAATTTAATCTTTGGTATGACAAGATTAAGAAGAATGAGATGGATAATACTGAAGAAACACAGAACAAGATTTGCCGAATAATAGGAGATTATCCTAATCATGAATGTAAGCATTGTAAGGAAATCAAAAGAAGTGATAGAAGTCCAAATATTTCTCTAGATCCAAGCCTATTGTAAGACTGTCGGCACAAGAGAACAATAATAGTAACTGTCGGCACAATCAAACAAAACATGGAAAGAAGAAAGCAGAAGATTCCCGACAGGAAGTTGGAAGCTGAGTCATAAAGTTGTATAATGCAATCAATAATGTAAATGTTTGATGTCTGAGTCATGAGTCGTGTAAAAGTTGAGGTAACAAGGAGTTAGTATAACTCAAGTTTTGTAACTAGAGTTGATCTTTTTAGCTCTATATAAGCATCGTGTAAGTCGCGAGTCGTGTAAATGTTTGATGTCTGAGTCATGAGTCGTGTAAAAGTTGAGGTAACAAGGAGTTAGTATAACTCAAGTTTTGTAACTAGAGTTGATCTTTTCAGCTCTATATAAGCATCGTGTAAGTCCCTTTGCTGGACACACCAACTTGAATGCAAAATAATTTCTCATATTCTCTCTCTCAAATTTCTAATCTTTATGAGCAATTCTCAGCCGTGGTTATTTGCAACATTGCCTTTAATCAATTATTATTGAAGACAAATAAGGTATGAGGGGTTAAACTCTCTTTGGAGATCTAGGAGGAAAT
Source organism: Inga oerstediana (assembly GCA_963210345.1). Taxonomy (NCBI): domain Eukaryota; kingdom Viridiplantae; phylum Streptophyta; class Magnoliopsida; order Fabales; family Fabaceae; genus Inga; species Inga oerstediana. Next base: position 60,473,997 of record OY723409.1, read on the forward strand.
TTTATTTGTGATTCATGGGGATGACACGATAAGTCAAGCTACTGGGAAGAATGTAAAAAAAAAAAGGAGTCTAGAGAAATAGAGAGAAAAAAAAAAGAATGACTACGCCGCCTGTAGGAAACGAAGGCAGGCTGTGCTAATGTAATCTGAAGGAGGAAGGTTGAGATCCAAAGGAGGATTCTTTGTAAATGGTTCCTGTATGAAAGAGGACATGATTCCTTTCATAACCCGGATTATATTCGGTCAAAAATTATTCTATTTTTGTCTATTAACTCTAAGTAAATATTTTGATTTTTGTAAGTATGTCCGTGTCTCTTAATTTCTTTGTTTCTTGAATTTAAATTTCGCAAAAAATTTACATGCTGCCCAAGTCGGTCTTTACTTATATATATATATATATATTTGGTTAAAATTGATTGAAAGTCACATGAATGATGCTGGTTTAATTTGTTCCGACACTTGTTTGCAACAGATTTTGTTGTGTGATATGGTGGTTTAACTTGAATATCTTTAAATCGTATTACAAATAAAATAAATAAAAAGGTTTATTTCATAAATACTCCATAATATATGTAGAAATTTATTATGGCAAGGGACCTCTTAGGTCCACGCAAGAATAATTTCTTGATAAAGAAATTGTGGGAGACAATTATTTATTCTTGATAGATGGAATCAAATTACGTACTTCAACTTATAAATAGGGTGACTTATTAGCTGTTATACATTTTATATATTTTTTATTATTGATATATTAGTATTATTAATACTTATCACTCAGAGATCATAGATTCGATCACGTTTATAGTCTTATACCGTTATTGTTAGTGTCTGCTACTCCAATTTTTTTTTTTTTTTTAAAAATCAATCTCTAGTCATATCATCATAAGCATGCTCTGCAATTGTGAAATAACAACCATGCAGGTCTGAAATGCATTAGATTATTGATTTTCTTAGCCAAAGTATAAATGGCCAAAATAAGAGCACCATGTAAATAAATTAAATAATGTCATCTCCAAGAACATATGGTTGGTAATGAAATCATTTACATGTGTTTGACATATTATGGTGAATTAATTTGAGTAGTTAGTTAGTTGAGGTCCTAACCTTTATAAAGGGTCTTAGTTAATATAGTTTAGTGTAAAGGATGATAGGATCTTCACTAAATGAGGGAGGTTAACTTGGTCCTCACCTCTCATTAACCCTAGAGTTTAAGGTTAATAGTAGAATCACCCAAGAAAGGTTTGTTGTAATGCCATTGTGGCATGTTCTAAAAAAGAGATTAGTATGTTTCTTCAAATTCTGAGTTTATTAAGATGGTATCAAGAGCCTTGGTTTTGAGGAAAAAGAACTTCATCCAATATTATATTGAAGACCCATAATAAAGATGCGACCCAAGAATTGGCGGATAACCAAGATCCAGCCATATGAGGAGCAGCAACATCAAAACCGAAACCCAAGTTCTAAGCGGAAGTCCAAGATCCACCCGCCAATGTATTCAAAGCTCTGGGACAAACACCTTAGGGTGTGTTTGGTTTGAGGGGAGGTGAGGGTGGGGAGGGGAGGGAGGGGTGGGAGAGTATGAGAGGATGGGTAAATTACCTTTTTGGGTTGAAGGAATTTAAATTTTGGGAGGGAATCCAAAATTTAAAAAGAATGAGAAAGTAAATTTTGGGCGGAAACCTAAAATTTTAAAAAATGATAGGCTAAATTTTAAATTTTTTTTATCCAAAATTGTAATTTCCCCACCCCTCCCCTACCCTCCCCTCAAACCAAACACACCATTAAGGAATTGCACAATCTGTCAACCCTGGATTTCGCTGCCACTAGCATTCAAGAAGCTTCTCGCTTCGTTGTAATTTCCTTCTCTTTCAATGGCATCGCCATCAAAGATTGGGCACCTCTTTCTTTAAACAAAACGCACGCTTAGTTTTGCGCTGTTGTCGTCGAGAAAGGCATTGCAGGATAATCAAGAGGCCGTAGAACCACGCCTAGTTAAAGAGCCTGCCGAAGATCTCCGCTACCACTTCAAAGAATTTCTTGATCTACTGTTGCAATTCTGCTGCAGAGAAACCATCAATTCATATTGTTCTAAAGATCTGAATGACATTGATAAGTTTTTTGTAGTCGTTCTTCCGTTCAAATCTTTCCTATAGTGGTTTCTTTTCTTGGAATGCAAATGTTTATTGAAGAACCTCTGATGATTGTTTATGCTCTGACGGGTAATGCAGAGAGGTGAACCATATTTGGAATTTCAGTGACTATTCATCGTTCTTTCTTCCCTGTGTTGAACCCTGCGGATATCTTGCTCTATGAGTCTGGTGTTGAAATTTAGGAGTAGAAACTAAAGAAAAGAATGTGAAAGAAACCAAAACATATGAAGGTTCTGTAGCATTTATGAGATCAGAGATCACTTGCGATGAGCAATGGGAAATTCCAGGCATAATAGATGAAATTGGGATTCAAAATCATTTGAAAGATTCAGAACAAGAGCAGAAACCATCAGAAGCGATATTGTACAAAACATGGAAGCAAAGCACTGCGTTCTTGTATGATTTGTATTTGTGGAATAGTTCTCAGTGAGAAGGTTAATGAAGAAATTGAGCTTTGAATTTTTTGAAGAATGAGGTGGGAATCTAGAGTCACTTAGTTGCAAGACATACTCTACCTATAAATGGATTTTTGATTGATACTTGGAATCAAAGGTGGTAAGTGCAAGGCCTACTGTGAATCCAGTTAAAGATAATGAACATGGTGGTAACTTGGTAGATTGGGCTCTGTACTGCTGTGAGAATGGCATGGCAATTCAATTGCTGATAGCAATAGAATCTTTTGAGGCATATATTGGGTGGCAAAGGAATGCTTGGCTGGGAAACGGGTGGATTGCCCCACTATGAGTGTTGTGTTGCAGAGACTTGATTGCCCCACTATGAGTGTTGTGTTGCAGAGACTTGTCCCGACATTGCAGCTTCAGAGAAATGTTGATATAGCTCCAAATAAAAGAGGTTACAACATGTTTTTGGTCAAATAACGGAAGCACATGAGAGAGGCAAAGTATATTGATGGTGTTGCCTACAAGAGAAGTATGCCAGTAGACATGGAGAAGAATGTTTTAAAGAAATTTTTGTATTGTGAATTGAAATTGCTCGGTTTAATTCACCTTGACCCTCTTATTTTTGTGTTGCAAGTTGACACTTGTATGACCCTTGTTTTTATGTTGCAAGTTGACACTTGTATGAGTTTAAAAGATGTCAACCTGAGGGGACGTGTTAGAGATATTATGGTGAATTAATTTGAGTAGTTAGTTAGTTGAGGTCCTAACCTATATAAAGGATCCAAGCTAATATAATTTAGTGTGAAGGATGATAGGATCCTCACCAAATGAGGGAGGTTAACTTGATCCTCACCTCTCATTAATCCTAGAGTTTAGGGTTAATAGTAGAATCACTCAAGAAGGGTTTGTTGTAATACCATTGTGGCATGTAATTCTAAAGAAGAGATTAGTATATTTCTCCAAATTCTGAGTTTGTTAATAACATGGAAAAGGCTAAATCCCACCGCTGGCGGGGATTTTTAATTTCTTTTATTTTAGATTATACCAAAATGCCAGTGTGCTTGATTTTGGATTCTCTCAATTCAGGCAATTTAGTCCTCTCAATTCATGCTCAATTAAATGACATTAACTAACAAATTGTAATCCAATGGTGTTGACAGGTTAGGGTATTTTAATTATGTTCTTAAGATAAATTTGTAACTTCTTTCTCAGTATACAACACGATGGTTAATAATTTTCCTTTGAGACCGAATTAAATGAACCTATGTGAATTGGGATCCAAATGCAACCTTCGTCTTAAAGGAATTTACTTTTAAACACACCTACCTCAAAGGGATTTAATCCTTTTTAATTTCGTTTTCATTACAATGCTCTCCCCTTATGATAGGGTAGAGTAAAGAAGAGTATTCCAAATCCCAATCCTTTACAATGGCGCCACTCATACGTACATTGTACATATTACAGCTATTAACAAGTTTTAGAAAGGTCATTATTTCTGGTAAAAATAAAGGTCATTATTTTTTTAAAAAAAATTGTGTGTGCTTTTATCCTATGTAACACTCTCCTTCTGGGTGAAGGGAATAAGAGTGTTTGAATATTATGTTCAGAATAGTTTTTTTTCATGGTGTGGGAACCACATAATAAGAAAGAACCAATGAGAGGGAGGATGGGGTCCACATAAGAAAAAATGACTAATGAGAGAGAAAGAGTAGGGCCCACACAAGAGAAAAAGAAAATTTTTTCCCCAAAACTTAGATTTTGAGATCAAAACCTAGATTTGAAAAAATTTTGAGTGTTCTTGCACCAAACCTAGGTTTTGAATCCAAACCAAGGTTTTGAACAAGAAGCGGAACACACTGTAATATTAAATATAACAATTAGAATTAAAATATCAACGTTTAATTGCATAATCATCACTTAAGTTGATGAATCAGTATCTTTCGTTAGATGAGACTGACGATGTTAAAATTGAAAGACTAAAAATATACTTTATAAACATAAGGAACCAAAATGAAACTTGATGTAAACATAAAAGATCAAACGTATATATTAGTATTACAATTTCTCATCCTTCTCCTGTCATCTATTTTCCTCCAGCTTAATAGAGCATTTATCATAAATAACTAAATTTACAATAATAAAGAAATATAAATAAGGGAAAATTCCAGAAAACTACAAACGAAATTAGAAAAGGACAGAATGCTTGGGTGAAATTAACAAATCCCAAATCAGTGAGGCATGAGGATCTGGGATATGAAATATTAACACAATTACCTAAATACCCTCCTAAAAAGGGGAATTAAGAGACACGACCAAGCATCAGATCAAAGTGATGGAGAGAAACGAAGAGACATGAGGCAAAAGGGAAACAAGGAGACACGAGCTCGAGCTGACGGTTGAAGGTGTTAGGCGGCGCTGCGCGGCGAGATAAAGCTTTGGCTACGGTGGGGTGTGGGACATTGGGCAGCGCGACGAAGATCAACGAAGCTCCGGTGAGTGTGGGGTGTGGGAAGGTGGGGCGAAGTGGTGCAGCACAGCGAGACGAAGGTCCGACGAGGGTGGGGTGTGAGAAGGTGGGGCGAAGCGGCGCGATGCAGCGACACGAAGCTCCGTCATGTAGATGGGAAAACATAACATGTATCCACGTAATAACATCATTATATTCATTATTAATGACTATGCCTCGTCCATTAATAGCTTCGAATTAACAAGTTAGGAAGTCGTCATGTATATGGGGAAACACAACATCTATCCACGTAATAACATCATTATATTCGCTATTAACGAATAGGCCTCGTCCATTAACAGCTTCGAAGGAACAAGTTAGGAGGTTGTCATGTAGATGGGAAAACACAACATCTATCCATGTAATAACATCATTATCTTCTCTATTAACAACTAGGCTTCGTCTATTAACATCTTCGAAGGAACAAGTTAGGAGGTCGTCATGTAGATGGGAAAACACAACATCTATCCATGTAATAACATAATTATCTTTGCTATTAACGACTATGCCTCATCCATTAACAACTTCAAATTAACAAGTTAGGAAGTCATCATGTACATGGGGAAACACAACATCTATCCACGTAATAACATCATTATATTCGCTATTAACAAGATTATGTTCATTGTTAACGACATTATTTCGTTGATTAACATCAGCCCAACAGGAAATGGGAACTTTTTAGCGTCGCTGCCTAAATGCAACACCTTTCACATCTTCCATTCACACAGACAACAGAAGACGTGCGTAGGAACAAGTTTGCCAAAATAGATGTTCCCAGCGTAATAACACCACGTGGCTTTATAATAACAACATGGTTATGTTGATTAACACCTTCATATATTTATCAGTTGCTGTCAGATGACAATCTGCATAATTATATTCAGCAATCATATAAAGCCCAAAAAAGAGTTACACACTGCCCCTTGTACACATTCACATATTTCATGATAAGGGAACATTAACACTGGAGTAGTACATAATGTTTCCTTGTCACAAACATTGCATTACATCAAACAATAAATATAGTAACTACCTACTGGAGTACACAACTAACAGCAACCCATCTCCCAAAAAAACCATGAGTGGGTTGACAGTAACTTTATAAAAACATTATCAAAAAGTTTCACTTCACAGTATTGCAACTCCTTCATGTTGCCAACAGTGTTACTTCTGAGCATGACTTCATCCAATATCAGCTTGGGTTTGAATTTTTGCATGTCCTTCTAATGTGACCGGCTTCATGGCAACTCTGAGCATGACTTCATGGCTTCAACCTTGCAGTGAATAACAACTGCAGTTCATTAATAACCAACAACAGCTTCATAAATAACAACTATAAAACCTAAAAAATTTTACACTTACATATCTGCCTCAATGGATATATCTGACACATTATCATTCCCTTTTTGTGCTATATACACATGCCCACTCCGTTCATTATAGTCATACAAGTTCTTAACTTTACCATCATCATTTAAATCTATTAGTGTCTTCTCATCAAAGTTCCTTGTATATTTCATCTCACACATGTTACAATCAATCCCAAGCCATGATGATATCATCAACCTCAAATCTTTCAGTGTTATCAACTATTTTAGCCACTTCACCTTGACATAACCTCCAGTATATTGAATTTTACCTTCATCATTACACACTAATTTGCCTCCAACATGAAAAAAACAAAATAGTTCATTCAAAGATGATGAACCTTATTACATGTCATTTTGCATGCTTACCTGAAAAACAAAAAAAAAATTAAAGTTTACACTACTCTTTATAATCTTACTCCAGTAAGCTTGTCTGGACAAAAATTTATTATTAAACCGACTAATTTCCCTACCATCACCCACCACCTACAATTTATAACAATACTATGTGTCTTAACATCTCTATCCTCACTGTTAACAACATCCACAAATCATTACCCTGCATCTCCTATTAACAACAACATAATGTTCTTTAACATCTCGATATTCACTGTTAAAAACACCAACAAATCATCACCCTGCATCTCCTATTAACAATAACATAATGTACTTTAACATCTCCATATTCACAAATAACAACACTCTGCCCATGTCGTTACTCTTCCTCTATTATTAACACCCAGCCAATAGCTCTTCACATCTCTATACTCACTAATAACACCACTCTCCCCCAACCTTATTATCCACCGCCAGCCCACCTTTCCCTTGATTCAACACCCATCTTGTAAGTAGTCACAATGAACAAAAAAGGCACAAGCTTCATCAATCACTCAACAAAACGCAATTGAATATATCGCACAACCATCAACATTGTCTCATTACCTTAAAGTCACTACCTTTTTTGTCCAATCATCTAACACTCCCCTTACCTATAACTCGTCAGCTCCGATTTCGTAAATCCCAACCACAAACCACAAACCACATAAACAATTTTTCATTAACATTCAAGAAACACAGCACAATGATCATTTCTCTCTCAAATTTACTTACCCGTGGCTTGTCTCTGGTTTCCATAGTTTTTCCTCTTGTTTCGTCACTTTTTGGCTCCACAAATCTGCACTCGTTAGCTGCTGTCTTTTTTTCTTTTGGCGCCGCCCAACGTCCCACACCCCACCGTAGCCAAAGCTTCGTCTCGCTGCGCAGTGCAGCCTCACACATTCAACCGTCAACCCGAGCTCGTGTCTCCTCATTTCCCTTTTGCCTCGTGTCTCTTCGTTTCTCTCCGTCACTCTGATTTGATGCCTGGTCGTGTCTCTTAGTTCCCCTTTTCAGGAGGGTATTTAGGTAATTGTGTTAACATTTCATATCCCAGATTCCTCATGCCTCACTGATTTGGGATTTGTTAATTTCACCCAAACATTCTGTCCTTTTCTAATTTCGTTTGTAGTTTTCTGGAATTTTCCCTATAAATAATTGATCATTTATGTTTGATCAATTGCAGGCAAAAAAAAAAAAAAAAGAAATTAAAATAAGGGGAATAGCCAAAATAATGGGTGTTGGGAAAATGTTGTCGTTTTAGCAATCAATGCAGCATCAAGATAAAACATTCCCCGCAGCGTCACACGTTGAAGCAACGCCTGTTGTCCTTATCGAACATAGGATCGCGATTTACCCGATTTACCCCCATGTGTTGCGGCAATATTGCAAAGGACTTAAGCGAGAGAGGAGGGCATTTATGTCATTCTGTTGGCAGCCACGGCAACGTTACCCAGCAATTTTCGCTTTGCACATCACAAAAATGTTTATCCCAGGCTGAAAGCCAGGTCAGAGGTGGGCCTCGTACTTTCCTTTTCTCTCCTTCTCTTTCCACGCACCGTTTCTCTTTTCTCCCTGCGATTCCATATCAATAGACAGGGAAGGGGCTCGCAAATCCGTGTCTGAAGAAATTCTCAATTCTCTCTGTAAGTTCTTTTTGCTTTGTATCTAGTTCCAACTTTGGGTTTATTTTTTCTTTTCACTCTTTTTCTGCCAGCGATTATTAGGTGCGATATAACTTTGATTTCCCTTTTAAAAAGTTTCTATCGTTCTCCCTTCTCTGTGGGATGAATCGCCAAAACTTCTACAATTTTCCGAGCTTTAGTTTGTCGGGAATTCGGGGCATTGCGAGCAACAATATATATAAACACATGGACATAAAAAAAAAAGGTCGGAATAGAATGTGTTTCGCAGAATTATAGCTTGTACTGATCAACTTCGTTTTTAAACTGTTTCTTTGGTCTCTTGACGTGAAGATTGAAGATAATATGATTTAATAGGACAACGAGCTATCTTTAAAAGACCTGACTTTGTCTCAGAGCAGAGGGAACTTTCCTTTCTTGGTTTTAGGAAAGTTTGAGCTTCTTCTCTTTAGAAATCCCTGGGGTTGAATTAATATGTAAGACATATCATGAAGTTGTTATTGTTTTTAGTCCTTCTGAGAAAGTAAAGGTTTGGCATTTTTCCTATATTTCAGCCTGAAATGTTGTTTTTATCGTTTCAATGATGGTTTCCATGTAATCCTTGTGCATAGTGAAATTGTGGGTTTCTGCAGAAGACATTGATAAACCATCCAACATTGGGTCTCCTGATCGTCTTCTGTTCGAGGGATTGAAGTATAATTAGAGGTAAAGGATGGCATGTAAGTGGTTCTGGGAGTGTCTTTTGAGACTTCTGAACTTCTTGATGACTCTTGTTGGTCTGGCAACGGTGGGCTATGGGATCTATCTGTTGGTTGAATATGAAAGAGCTAACGACAACGCGCCCTCTCCTGCTGCTATAAGTGATGAACATGCTCTGATTCAACTCGGTCGTCCCTTGCTAATGTCTGTGTCTTTATCAAATAGTATATTTGATAACTTGCCCAAGGCTTGGTACGTATGTTGCTCTTTTCTCTCCGATATAATGAGGGTTGAATATTCTTAGTTCTTCCAAATTATGGAGAAGGTGGCAAATCTTTCCATATGTTCCTATTTTACTGCTTTGGTGTGCAATATGATACATAGGTAGCATAATTCTAATTTCCTTATGGGTGTATCGTTTATATGTTAGGGATTTCTTTCCACATCTTATGCTTAGAAAGACAAATCTTAAATTTACACCTTCCAGCATGTTAGGCATGATATAAGCTTGACTTAACCATTTTTCCTTTGATGTATTTGTTTTAAATACTAAATCTGTTAGTGCAGGAACCCAAAAATGTATCAACAGAAGATCCTGTAATGTTTAGTTCATGAATGATCTTTTACTTTCTGTGTCATAAAGTATCCTTAATTCCTCATAGTTTTTGTCAGTGACTCCTTAACGCCGTCCTCTGAGTCAAAATCTCATTACACAGCTTATGCATGATTCATGCCTATTACTTTACAATTTATATTGTAAAATGAAATTGACTAAGCTCAAACCCTGTTATCTTAATCCTGTCTAACACTTGTTGCATATTTCACGTTTGCCAGGTTTATTTACTTGTTCATTGGTATTGGAGTAATTCTCTTTGTCATTTCTTGTTTTGGTTGTATTGGAGCCTCGACAAGGAATGGCTGCTGCCTGAGCTGTGTATCCTTATAGAATGTCTTATGTCACAGTCAAAAATATATGCCACGTTCTTAAAATTTAACTCTAACATATGAAGCATGAGTTGAAAACCTCTGTTGTCTTTTGCTTTTCTTCTTCCTGTGTGTGTGCTCTGTGAGCATGAGTTTTTTAATCACACATTATCTGAGTTTCCTTAAGCCGACAAAGTATTCAGCTTTGGTAGCACTTTTGATTGTGGCTGAGCTGGGATGTGCTGCCTTTATATTCTTTGACAAAAGCTGGAAAGAAGTAAGTTATCATGGTGATTTATGATCTGAAATTCAAAGTGGCATTTTTTTAAAAGGTTCAAGATTGCATATTTGTTATAAACTTTCAGGAAATTCCTGCGGACAAAACTGGAGAATTTGATGTGATGCATAAATTTCTGAAAGAAAACTGGAATGTTGCAAAATGGGTTGCCCTGGGAATTGTAATCTTTGAGGTAAGCAAGGAGTTGTGCAGTAGACATCTAGGAGAAGGCGATATAATTCTTGTGCAGACAAGCATGTCGCCTTTTGCATAATCCCAAATTTATTATGCAACCAAATAATTAGTTTTATGTCAGATGTTATGAAGTTTTATCTTCACTCTTAGGATTGGGTTGATCATGTCAAGAATATCTGAACTTCTGATTAGGAAAATGCAATGCTCTTGATCACATTTGATAAATTAGAAGGCGATAAAACTGTATCAATATTTACCATCATCCTGCCTATAAATTCCTGGTAGTCATTCAGCAGAAACAAAAGAATTTTGGGTTTTCCGGCATTTAAGCCTAAACCGTAGGCTTAAGACTAGCAGCTAAATTCTTCTAATATTTAGGTCGCTAGGCCCTAACATTCTTACCAAGAAAGCAATGTTTTGATTTGAGACCATTTGATGTTAGGGAAGAAAGACACGTCAGTGAGAGAAGAGGGGAGATAAAATGTAGAACAGAGTACCAGACATAGTGAAAATAGGCTATTTTCACTAATTCAATACAAGTCAACTATGAAATCCTATATTTTTAGAGTGGTGAATTCCTGTGAAATGCCTTACTGTGTATGTTGGTCTAGGGCTGCAGAAAATAAATCTTCATGCATATCAGTGTTAACAAAATTTGGGAATTTTTATTGGTTTGAAGTTGCTAGTTGGTGCCTGGCGGAGCTCTAGTTTTATGTTTGTTTAAGGATCGTGCTTGGAATTGCAGGCCCTTCTTTTCTTGCTAGCTATTATTGTTAGGGCGGTAAATAGGCCAGCGGAATATGATAGTGATGATGAGTTCATTGGTCCTAGGCCTCAGAATCGGCAACCACTGCTCAACAGGCCAGCAGGTCCAGTAACAGGTGTGCCAGTTGCAGGGACATCTGACCAACGTCCCAGCAGAAATGATGCTTGGAGCGCACGGATGAGGGAGAAGGTTGTGTCGTTTTTTTCCCCTCTGCAGTTCATTTTTTTGTTATTTTTGTTATGGGATTCTAACATCTGCTTGTCTCCCTGGTTGGGGAGTTGACAAGATCTTTGCAGAAGTTTGAATTTCATTTTACTTGTCCATCCAGATAATTTTCTCCGCGTAGTTTTTTTTTTATCATTGATTCATGCAGCATTAAAATTTTTTACAGGTTTTCTAATTAATGAGATTTCTCTATGCATTTTCCAAATATAATATCGGGTTAATATAATGTTTGGTTTTTATAGTTTGCCCTCATTTTGGTTTTGGTCTCCTATAATTTTAAATCATAGTTTTTAGTTTCTCAAGAGGCAAAATAGTTTAGGTCCTTAATAAACTATAGGGACCAACGTTTTAGACGGAAAAAAATTTGAGGAACTAAAATTCTAAAACCAAAATGAGGGTAAACTATAAGGACAAAAAATTATATTAACCTTATAATATCACTGCAATATCATTACTTCATGACGGTGAAATTTTCAAGTGATGTGAATTATTGCTGTCTAGGACTCTAGGTCACCTTTTTAAGTAATCAGCTCCATTCACATCTTCATGAATGGCTAAAACTGAACAAATTCAGTGTTTCTACAATGCCACGTATGCAGGATATCATTTTTACATATATGTTTTTTCACTCAATTACTGAACTTCGTCCTTCCACCTTAAGAATTGTTGATCCATTGTTAGCGTAGTGTTTGTCATTTGTATTGTGAATGCTTCTGATGCTAGAAATGTTCTGTATCCAGTACGGACTCGATACCTCGGAATTTACATATAACCCATCAGAGCCACAGAGATCGCAGCAAGTAAACTCACAGCCAACTGAAGAAAGGAGGAGCGGCTGTACTATCATGTGATCACTCTTTTGTGTAGTAGCCGTTCAAAGCAAAAGAGGATTGACTTTGAATGATTGTTTTTTTGTGTACCGATGGGGTTGAGACAAGAATTTCATCAGAAAAGTCCTTTTCTTTTGTTGAGTTTGTGTCCAACTAACAGTTTTCTGTACCCGACCAACTTTTTTCTTTCAAATTGATGTGTGATATTGTGCTAATATAAAAGCTTTTTGTTCATAGATCAAAAGAATGGTGAAGTCTTTATCATGATGATTGTCAAATCGATTCTTGCTTCCCATCCATCCCATCGCTTCCCGTCCCGTGAATATTTAAGGGATAAGGTGCAGTTTTGTCATGACAGTAACCACCAAGGAATGTTAGGTATCTGAAAGTACTTTTAAGATCTGTTTTACTCTGGAAGTAGTCAAAACGTTACAATTTTGCTCCTTATAGTTAAAAATATTAATAGTTTCGTTTTTTTACAATTAAGGCAAAATTGTTCCTAAGAAACTTTTAGATATCCAGTGCTTGAGTGACTACTTCCAAAGAAAATTTGCATTTTAACCTTATTTTTAATCAATGATGTAACAAAAGAATCACTATGATGTTCTAAGAGGTTCCAAGAAGAGAACCTGATCATCAATGGCAAGTGAATAGTATGAATCTATTGTTATTTCCTGTACTTAGAGTTGTTATTATGTGTTATTCACTTGTTGTGAGATTTTTTGATGATTATATTTCTTCCTTGGGAGTTGGGACCTCAATACAATTTATTAAATTATCTTCTCTCTATATGTTAAGCATTCAAATTATGGTTTTAGAAATACTTTTATGCAAATCTGGACATGAGATCCCAAGAAAGTATGTGATCATCAGTGACAAATGAACAACATGGATCTATTATTATTTCGTTAATGAAAGTTGTTATTGTGTGATGTGCACTTGTTGTGAGAGTAATTCCACTAATATAATTTATAAAACTGCCTTCTCTCTATATGTATGTCCTGCCGTCAAAATCTGTCGCCGGGCAAATAAACATAAAACGAGTCTGAGAAAAAGGCTCTGCGTCCAACTTGTTTGTTCCGTGTGAGGATGCAAGACGCCTCTTTTAGAATAATATTTTTTTTTGGTCAACTCTTTTAGAATAATATTGGATGGACATTATTTAATGTTTACAAGGCACTGTTTGCAGGAGGAAACTGGAGGGAAAGGATGAGGAGGGAGAATTTTAAAGAGTTGGATTTAAAAATATTAAAGAATTGGGGTTATATAATTTTAATAAAAAAAATGTATAAAAGAGTAAAAAAAAGTAATTAAAAATTTTCAACCCCACTTCTCTAATTTTTTTAAATCTAATTCATAAAAATTTCTCTTCCCTTTCCCTTTCCCTTTCCCTTTCCCTTCCCTCGCAATCCCTCATACCAAACAGCCCCTTTAACGTCACTCAATTAATTTTATCGTGGAAAACCATGCAACAAGCACCCATATTTCGATATTTATTTCCTTTATTACAAATAGTTCCATCTGTTGTTTCTTTCAATAAACTATTACTATTACATAATTAACTAATAACAAATGGCTTAAACAGTTGGGGCTGACCAAAATAATAACAACAACTAATAAGAGTGGTTATAGTGGCGCTTGATAAAAGTAACAGCCACGAGTACCGGGATGAGAAGAAAATACTCCTTCGGTCCAATTTATAAGTAATTTTCTTTCTCATAGGATTGGTCCCTTTTATAAACAATTTTTACTTTTTATCTCAAAATATAAGCATTTTTTTTCCTATTTTATCCTTATTAAATGCTCATTATCTCTTATATTTTATACTCATTATCTCTCATACTTTTTATCTATTCTGTCTCCTATGCTCTTTTAATAAACAGGGGTATATATGAAAAAAAATATGGTATTTTTTATACACTTATTGTTTTCAACTACCAATTCATTTTGTACAATAAAAAAAAATTGTTTATAAGTAAAACCGGATGGAGTAATAAATAATAACAACAACAATGGATAAAACGATGTTAGTGGGTTGCTGTGGCGGCAAAATTTGTACCGCATGTCCGCATATATATATATATATATATATATGGTAAGTTGGATGGATTGGTATTTGGTGGTTGTTAAGGTGGCTGGAATCTATGGTTGAATCTCTTTGGCTTCTCTCATTGATTCTAGAGTAAAATACTATGACCACCCTCTAGTTTTGCTTTAATTACACAGACATCCCCTCTATTTTAAAAACATACACTTAAGTCCAAACAGTTAACTCCGTTAAGAATATTCTAAAAAGATTCTAAAAATATTTTTTTTAATTAAACTTATTTTTTCTTGCACATTTTGACTAAAGTTGTTTTAAAAAATTTAAGAGTTTTTTTTATCTATTTCTTAATTTCTATTTTTATCTTTACAAGTAGTTATCTGTTTGATTATTTTAGCATTGGTTAATGTAAATATCACAAACGTTGAATATTCAAGCAAGATTTTAAATAAAAATATGCTTGATCAAATGTGTTTATAAATATTTGTGGAAAAAAATATTAAATTATAAATTTAAATGGCACATACAATCTCATACTTATATAGTTTATTATATTTGATAAAAATATGTGTTTAATATATATTTTAAGTCAAAATTAATTTATAATATCAAAATTAATAAATTTTTTAAAAAATTAGAAAGTTAGAGAATCTAATAGAATAAATTTATGGTTGTATAAATTTTTATTAGCCCCTATATATATATATATAAATAATTCTAATACTGAAGAAAGGCATTTTGGTTAAAAAAAGATTAAAAGTCAAACTTAACGGTCAACTAACGGTTTGGGTGGATGGAAATAGAATCTCAAACTATAAGGGAGGTTTGTGTAACATATATTTTAGTTTTAAGGGATGTTTATATGGGTTTCCAAAATAAAGGGAAGATATGTGCAATTAAGGTAAAACAGAGGGGAGGTTAGAGTATTTTACTCTTGATTCTATTATAGTAGTATATATAATTAATAATGTCATAAAGTTGTTGGCAACAAATGTTAATAAAATGAGGAGCCAATCATCACAAGCCACGATCGCCCGCAGATAGCTATAATGCAACTTGACCCACCAATGAGATCTTTCCATGAAAAATTATGGTGTATCTACTCATTTTCTCTTTCGGTTTAGTTTAATCACCTTTCTTGTACTCTCCCAGCTTGCATGATGTGAGTGTCTCTCTCTCACTCTCTCTCTCTCTATATATACACACACACACACATGCTATACGCAAATAAATGCTGAATAGATATACATTTTACTTTTTGCTTCTCTTCAAATAATAGCGAGTTGATGTCTAGTTAGCTATACCTAGCTATGAGTAGCTCTTCTGTTATATACTACTTTGATCCTATTTATAGTTTAACTAATTCTCACATATTAAGGAAAGTTAGTTAACTCATTAACTATAGGCTGAATTTTTAATTTCGCCCTTATCTATGATTAGTTTCAAAAATTAACATGAATAAATTCCTTTTGTTTATTACAATTAATAGGGCTAAAAAGTACAAAATGCATTTACTACTCTAAAAATAAACTTATAAATATAATCAAAATTTTTTATAGAAAAAAACTTAAAAATAGATCAGAGTGGTATATAGTTTCTTTTTTGGCATGCTGTTCCTATTTGTATTATTCAATAAGAACTAGTGTCACTGTCGAATACCTGTCCTGAATATTATTGTGTTTTATTGGACGCTAGGTCCCAAAAACAGAAGCAAGTGGATCATTTTTTTTTTTTTTTGGTAGAGAAGGCTCCACTCTTGAGTCCATACTCGCACAGTGCTTTCGTTTTGGAAAAATCTGCTAAAGGATGTTTGGTTATGTATGTGTTTTATCAACATTATTTTAGCGCACAAGTTTTATCCTTTTATAGCTATATGCTAGCTGCACTCTATTGACCTTTTGAAAGCTCATTATTGGAGTTCAGAATATGAAACTTATTAAGATTTTTTAATTATAATATACTGATATCGTTAATCTTGTTCAGATTTGTCTTCTTTTTTTTTTTTCTCACAAAGCTACTAACTATATGATATCTAGTATAGCCATACGTTTCAGTGTAATGTACAATAAGTATATAGTTGAGGGAAGCAATCTATTTTTGCAGCATTATGTTACTAGACCTTTCTCTCCTTTTAGATGGATGAATGATAATGAGTAATGACTATTCACTGAGGCATTTTGAAAAGTAGGATTCTATTGTGTACATTGTGAGAAAACGACGCCTACTTTTTTTTGGTTTTGATATGTCTTAGCTCGCATACAGCCATTTGGCTCCAGCTATACTTCTTCTGTATTCAGTTGACATATAGCTGTTTTTTTTTAGTCATATCCCAACTTTGGAAGGAAGATATTTATTCATATTGTTCTAAGTTTGTGATGATTATGATATAATAACAGAGTGGAATGTTTCTTGAGAGAGCCGTCAAGTTGTAATCAAACATAGCTTCTAGTTAATTCTTGTTTACCTGAATGGAACTGTAATATTTCTTGTATTTTAATTGCTTTATCACTAAGTAATAAAGATATTATCTCACGCTAACTTTTGAAGCATTTACTATGAACCACACATTTTGACATAAAAATGAAAGAGAGGGGACCACACGATAGGGTTAAGTTTTTGGCACATGTTTGTCAGTATCAGTGAATCAAGAAGCTAGCCATTAGCCAAGCCATGAAAACCCAAAGCCAGCCAGCCAGCCTAGCAGCCTCCAGCTTCAATTTTGAAGTGTTGCTGATGGTGGAGTACAGTTATATAGATACCAACAACTTGTTTATCCATACAAATGGATAAGGATCCAACCCCAACCCCAAAAAATCTTTTAATTTGAGCATCTACTCTTTTTTAAAAAAAATAATGGAAATGTTATGATCACAAGTTTAATGGGACAACTCATCACAAAAAACTAGTTTGCTGATAAATTTACTCGGCCTCTTGCCATAAAGAAGAGGAAAGATTTCATGGGTAGTCGTAGTTCTCTCTGTGAGTTTGACTCCTCAATGAAAGCATTTTTATTATGATTACAAGTTTAAAAGGATAGTCCATCCAAAAAAAAAAAAAACTAGCCTATTATGCGAGAGGATGTAACTCCTTTTGTTTATCATTTCACGTGTCTAGGCTCTTGTGCCAATTCTTTGGGTATGTTTGTTATGATGTTGAGATTACTTATCAACTGTTTTTCACATAAATCAAGATAAAACTCCTATCATATATTTACCTTGTATATCGTAAATCACGATTGAAAAATTGCTTTTAAACATTCTAATCGCTGTTCCAAATAAGCCCATTGTCTTTGTCTTTATGCTAGCCTTCACAAAATATGTCTTTTATCTCTGTAAATCAAACCTTACAAAATGTATTACTCCTCCAATCCTTAATATAAGACATATTTGGAGAGTTGACATTGGTTCTAAATATAAGATATAGTTTGTATATTTATCAATATTTTTCTAATTTATCCCTATTGATACTCCCTCAATTATGTAAATGAGAGAAGAAATTAGGGAATTAAGGAAGATGACTGAGGTGTTTTAAAAAATACATGTCATATTAACTAACTCAACCAATTTTCTTAATCTAATCAAATTACATAAATATGTCTTATATTAAACACCATGTGGACTATATAAGAGGGGATTATCACACCATTATTTTTTTTAACAAAAACTGACTTGATTATTATTTTTTTCAGTACAAAGCCTGGGGGGTGAATCTTAGATATCTACGATTACTTCTGCGAAGGTATGTTATTTACTGCTTTAAATATGGAGCAAATTAAATAGTTTCGACTCTCACCGTTTTTAGAAATCGTTTCAACAAGTGGATGCTCAAAATTAAAAAGATATCCGACACGCTTTATAATGTTCATGCACGTACTTCACGATAACTCTTAATTAATAAATGCTATTCATAAACAATTCTGTGTGCAAGATCTATCTCCATTAAACGGTCGGTCACTTATTAAGTTGTCCACCTATAGAAAATTATTGATACCGTCGCTTTCTTTAATTACTCTGTTGACAACGCGTAAAAGTTTTGTTACGTAGGAGTATTTTTTTATTCATTAATTCTCCATCAATGCCCTGTTTAAGTATAGCGGCTTTGCTATAATAATTAATTAATTCATGGACGTCATTCAATCAATGCGTGCGAGGTTGTTGACTTTTTTGCATGCATGTATTCAAACAACAACATCAAATCATTGTTGAAGATTCCTTGGAAAATTCAAAAGCCAAATATTGCTGCTACGCTTAAAAATCAAAACTCTCTATAGTTACCACTAATTGTCTGAGATTTCTCAAGTACTGTGAGATAGTTTTTTGTGGAGGGTTTGGGTTTCAAGGAAGAAGAAAGTATTGTGGAAGATATTCGATCCCCTTCATTAGCACTCACAATGTTATTGATGATGATCTCAAACTCCAAGCAAAGACACATAAACTTAATTTTCAGGCAAAGAGATGCGCACTCTAAATGGGAACCTCCTTGATGATGACTTAGACACTACCCAAAAAAAAAAAACAAAAGATCTTTTTATAACAATTATATAACCACTACTAAATGACTATGTCAAACTACTACATCAATCACTATAGGTGATATATTATTTCATAGCTGTTATACTCACTTTGTTTAAGCCCAATAAAATTGTGACTTGTGTTAAATTTGTTAACACCATAAGTAAGATCAAAAGTGCGAGTACAAACATGTCAACATCAGGTTTAAATTCAAAATTCCATCCAAACACGGCAAGTGACGTTATCGCTAGCCCAAACTAACCATTAATAATCCAATTACAAGTTTTTAATGTTAAGATGATGATTAATCCACGTTTAAGATGTATGCATCATTTGCCCTTTGATACAACTTAATTTCTTTTGTCCATTTGCACGACTTGATCCGTGGTCAAATTTATCAAAGAAACAAAGTCAAATCTTGGAGTAATGAATATTTATTTGAATCATTAGTGTGTTAACATAACGAAATATTAATAATATTTCATTAAAAATGTAACGATGAAATGTACCAACGCGTGTGCCAACGAGGTCCATATATATATATATATATATATATTTAATAATTTAATAGCAGACTATTAATCATCTCATCAAGTGATGAAAGAAGAATATTACAAGGGGCTGTCAAAGTCTTAACTTTTGATTAGACCTCACATCTACTGAATATTGTGTTGCTGGCTGGCAGCAGGCTCGCTCCATTCTAGAGCAGTGGAGGGGGATTAATAATGCATGTGAAAAGCTTTTGCCTTTATTCTCGTTACCTTCCCTTAAATCCATCAAATTCTGCGCTTTAAGTACGATGAGAGATGCTCAAGGCATTGGACAACAACGTGAGGAAAGTTATGATATTTAGAGTTCAAACCACGCGCTTGAGCGAGAAAGCATATATAATTTTGCAACTTTTTGGACTTCATTATAAATTATAATTGAACATTAACCATTTTTGCCCCAAAAGGCCGAAATATCATGAACAGTGTTTGGACTTATCACTGATCATTTAGAACGTAAGGTTTTTACCATTTGTTTTATATATATTATCACCCCACCCGTAAGTATTTCTTTTAAGATTTGAATTTAAGATTTAGAAGGATCTAATGGAGTATACCGCTAAATTAATTTTATGTTCATAGAATTTTTACTTTAATGAAAAGCAATGGAACAACGAGCAAAGAAAAGAAAAAGAGGATGCTAATTTCTCAACTTACCACAATCAATCCACTCCCTACAAATTCCAATCAAGTGAGGATCAGTGAGTATTACAGAGTGGGCAGATCAAGAACGATGTTCCAATAATTCATCATCATATAAATCTCTAACAAATTCAATCTAATTGATTTTAATCATACTATAATAGCCTGAGCCGAGTCAACCATGCTTAGATTTCAAGACCGACACAGAAAGTTTGAAACTTTGTTGAATTACGAATTATCTCGTAATTTAAGTCATTTTAAAAATTTATTCCCTAGATTGTTCATTGGTTGCAAGGTGTACAGCTGCCGTACACATCCCCACATGAAAGATCATCGAGGAAGGAAAGTTCCTTTCGTTCCTTTTCTTCCTCGATCCCCGCTTTTGCGTGGCTCTTACTCTCAAAGATGTTTACTTCATTACTTGTTTATATTATATTCCTTATTTTTTTTTTTCAGCTTAAGGTGTTAAACATATTAATAATAGTGTTGGTTTGGAATAGTTTATTTTTAGATAATAAGTGTTTATAAATCGTGATTCACGATATACGAGTTAAGTATGTGAGAGGAGTTTTATCTTGACTTGCGTAATAAAGACTTATTATCTAAATATAAGCCCAATAAAACAGACACTTAGTATTCAAATCAATGAGACAGGCAATTAATTTCTAATTTTTTAAGGAAAATCGATCACCGCCCTACTTCAATTCAATTATGTTATCTTATTCTCGTTGTAGACTTGAAGTAATTGACAATTCACAACTTCTTTAACCTTCACATATAGTGCCCCGGGTGGGTCTCCATTTGTGGTCCCTCTTCCTTTCAGTTTGTGGATCAATATTTATTCAGATTATGTAATTTCCATGCATAAAAAACTATTGCAATATCTAAATCAGTATTTGCAACGATCAAGCAATAAGTGTTCACCGTCTCAATTCAATTGGTTTTGCAGCTGTTCTTCTTGATATATATATATATATATATATATTTCTGTAATTCACAGCCTCTTTGCCCATTTGAGCCAAGCATCCATTTTTATAGTGTCAACCTCCTTTGTTTTTTAATCAAGGCTTTCCCTTATATATATATTCCCATTGGTAGGGCCAGTGGCAAATCTTACACATTATTGAATTCTCTTGTTCCTTTGCGCTTTCTTTTCTTGGCCAGTCTTCATCAGGTTTGGTGTCTGCTGATGTATTAGCTTCTCATCTTCTGCACCATTTGTGGTTCTAATTGTAGGGTATGGTTTAATCATCAGCAAGCTTCTTCTTGAGATATTATAAAATTTCTATTATTTTAAGGCACCCCCATTTGATTTTGTTTATGTTTTAGGTGGTGGTGGGCTGGGGTTTAATTTTGTTTAATCGAATTTGTAGTGATTTTTAATGTGCTAATTATTAGAAAATTTATCTGCTTTCTTGTCTTTCCCTCTCCTGATCAACAACACACACTCATTTTTTGACAAATTGCTTTGTTAGTGTTCTTCCGAAAACGACGTTCACTGTTGTTGGCCTTCCATTTTAGTTTCTTTCCAAGAAAAAATTTCTATTAATAAAACCATCGTTGTTATGTGTGAGAACGAACCGATAGTATTCAATTTCGTCGGCAAGTTGGGATCGTGGATGTCTCACTGATATGTTGACATACTTTCTGTCAGGGTCCTAAGAGGGATCTTCGTTCAAAATTGGGTCGTTGAAATTAATAATCCCAATTTTTGTATTGTTTTAAATCAGAGAAGAGAAAAAAAAACCTCTTATATATATATTTAAATATCAACTGCCAAATGGTTCGGACCAAGGAGGGTGTGTTGCTGCTTCCATATTTAAGAGCTTCTGCTTTGGTTCTCTGCCTCATTTCATAAGTGATTTTGGGTTCTGTTCTGTCTGTTGTAACCTTTTGACTTTGAAGATATGAAAGCAAGGAGAGGAAAACGATCAGAGGTGTGTGCCTTTAACATGCTTTGACTATTGATTGTGAGAGAAGAAATATATCAGCTTTTTTTGATACTTGTAAACTTTCTAACTTGGTTTTATTTCAGGCTTTTTGGCCTTCCCTTGTGATGAAAAAATGGTTAAATATAAAGCCGAAGGTGTATGATTTTAGTGAAGATGAAGTTGATACTGAAACTGAGAGTGAAGACGATGGTAAGTTATCAGTTTTGTAACATTTCTTTCTGCAGAAAAGTTTGATCCTTTTTTTAAGCCTCTTTTCTCATCTTTTTCCTCATTTATTCTTCATTTTTGGTGCAGCTTACTCTATCAAAGGTTCAAGAGTGCGCATATGTGAAGACAATCCACATGGAGCACCAAAGATCCAATCAGTATTCTCAAGTCAAACACCAGGCAATACTTCATTCCTTTCCAACGGTCTGATCCTTTTCTGGAGAAAAACAAGAAACTTATTTTCAAAAAAAACCTTCTGCCATTGCTTCCTTGTGTTATGATAGTTTTCAATAGTTACTTCTTATAATTTCAATAATATCTAAAGATACCAGTTTGCCTGCCTCGCATAATTTCAATACGATTTTCTCACCTTCGGGTAGGCAATGAAAGATTGTGTTCTTGGCTGGTTTCAAATTTGGCCGAGTTACGCCTACCTACCGGATGTTACCGTGGAGCTTGAAATTTATAAGGAATTATAGGAAGTGTTTGATGAGGGTGGTTGGAGTTTCTTGGCACTAGTGTAAAGCAAGTTTCAATATATTCCATTAACAAATAGGTTTGTTTGCCAGATAAATATTTAAGTCAACCAGCTTGATTAATTTTGTTGTGAACTTCAAATTAATTATTTGATGTTCGTAAGTTCTGAAACCTGATGAGTTCGGTGTCTTACCATCTTCTGTAATTTTGGTGTTTGTTATTCAGATATACCTTCTAAGGGTTACAAGACAAGACACAGAAGAGGAAAATCAGAAACTCTGCGCGTTCAATATATTGATATGAAGGAGATAAGGTTTGCTGGTGTATTCTGATTATGTGTTGACGTGTCAAACTATAGCTGTTAATTTAAAAATATTAAATTAATGCAATCTTCAAACTGCTACGTTTCAGGGTAACTGTTGCAACTTGGAATGTTGCCGGAAGAGTTCCCAGTGAGGATCTTAAGATTGATGACTGGCTTTGTACTGATGAGCCTGCAGATATGTACATTATTGGGTGAGTAGTTTCACAAATTGATTGACTATTTAGTTTTTTTTATATTTTACAACAGTTTTGTTTCCCAGGATCAAGTTTATCCAATGTATGACAGCAAAACAAGTCACTCTCTCACTGATTAATCTTCTCCTTAGTCATTTATATGATTTTTCCCTGAATAATAATTCAAGTTCATACTTTTTTCTGGTAATTAAAGAAAGCTCCCATGTCCAAAGAGCCACCATCTTTTACCAGTATGCCTATATTGAACGTCATCATAATACCCTGGATGCTAGTTTATGTTCTCATGGTTCATATGAATTTATCTGATCTTTTAAAACGATAAACCATATACTTTTAAGGGTGTTCTAGTATTCTTTACAATTGGCTTGTGCAACAAAAATTTTGGAGTGCAATGGTATACCGTATTGGACTTGAATTCTCTCTAGTTGGTCCTAGAGTCCAGCTAGAGAAAGAAATAGAGGGGTTTGGTACCTTTATCTCTTTCTCTCTTCACCTAGACCCTTATATATACCCGGATACAATCCTCCTCCTTATGTGTCCAAGTGGAGAATTAATTATTTGTAGGGCTTATTAATGATAATTGTCCTGCTTGTACTACCAACATCTTAATTTGTTCTACTCTGATTTCCCCTGATGCTTCTGTAGTAATTGCTTTACGTTATATTTTTTCGTGCAATATGAGATGTCCAACCATGTAAGGAAGAAATTC
The DNA here is from genome assembly GCA_963210345.1 of Inga oerstediana. Taxonomy (NCBI): domain Eukaryota; kingdom Viridiplantae; phylum Streptophyta; class Magnoliopsida; order Fabales; family Fabaceae; genus Inga; species Inga oerstediana. The sequence continues at coordinate 60,497,967 of OY723409.1, forward strand.
AACACTTTGTGTGGATTTGTTCTCGCTAATGGCTTTTGATTTCGAGAAAAACTGAATCAGAATTACCTGTCTGAACAGAGTTGAGCACTCCAGACTTATCACACATTTGTATCTATCTGCAAAATTGTTCGCATATAACATGAATTCTGGTCCACTAGAGTGAAATGTTTGTGCATAGACATAAGACATAGGTTGTAAGATGCTACTAATAGACTACTTGGCTGAATTCTTTGTATGATTGGTCTTTCATAGAATGTCTATAATACTATTGAATTCCCTACTAACTCTTTTTTCACAGTTTCCAAGAGGTAGTCCCTTTGAATGCTGGCAACGTATTTGGAGCAGAAGATAATACGCCAATCCCGAAATGGGAGGCAATCATTCGAAGAACTCTAAATAAATCTTCTCAAACTGAAACCAAAATCAAAAGCTACAGTGCCCCTCCTTCTCCAGTATTAAGGACTTCCTCAGCAGCTGATGTTCTAGCAGACAATATTGATGCTAATCCATTAGATTTGGTGGGCGAGGGGTTAGTAGAAACCATAAAAAGTAATGAGTTGGAATATCAAGAAGTGAATAAGGTGATTGATATAGGAACAAATTTGCACTTGAGAAGAATATATGGCCTTGATCTTCATACTAGTCTCGACTGGCCTGAACGTCCATTAGATGCATTCCCTCTAGCTGTTGATTCCAATTCAAAATTGCGGAGGGTACTCAGCAGCTCGGCTAGAATTGGTTTTAATTGGACAGAAAATACTTTAAAGTATAGAAATGGAAATAAGCTGAAGCGTTCTCACCACAGTTATGGGGACCTGGGCTTGATTTGGAAAGAGGAGAAAGTGGTGCCAAGAGAAGTAATTGATCCCCACTCTGATGTATCTGACATATCTGATGAGGAAGATAATACTATCTTTGAGTTACCAAAGAACCCAGAGGATGATGGATTAGGCTCCTTGAAATCACGCCCAAAATATGTCCGGATTGTCAGCAAGCAGATGGTAGGAATATATGTATCAATTTGGGTACAGAGGAAGTTGAGAAGGCATATTAATAATTTGAAAGTTTCTCCCGTTGGAGTTGGTCTAATGGGCTACATGGGAAACAAGGTAACTATGTTTGACATTTAATGACATTGATTTGGCTTACACATATAAATATTGATATAGTGACCATCACATGGAAAGCATGAGATAACTTACCATCTGTGTCCACTTACTGATAACACTTGATTATAGTGATCTAAGTGCATGTAATAACAAATTATTGCTTATGCAGGGGTCTGTTTCAGTAAGCATGTCTCTCTTTCAGTCACGTATGTGCTTTGTTTGTTCCCACCTGACTTCTGGTCAACAGGATGGAGCTGAACATAGACGAAACTCTGATGTTAATGAAATTCTACGTCGCACCTGCTTCTCATCTGTTTTTGATACTGATCAACCACAAACAATCCCATCGCATGAGTAAGAATTATTCTATGATGACAATTATCGTTAGAATTTGGAACATGATCAGAACATTAACTATCGCATTTTCTATCCAAATGTTATTAACTGATGGGTTGCTTTCTGATGACAGTCAGATTTTCTGGTTTGGAGATTTGAATTATCGAATCAGCATGTTGGAAAGTGATGTAAGAAAACTGGTGGCTCTGAAGAAGTGGGATGAACTAATGAATAATGATCAGGTGTGAGTCATGAAATCCAATTTTGTGAAACATTCAAAAGCTGACCTGATTAAACTTTGACTTTTCCTTATTTTGATCCCTTAGATTTTATCATTTACTCACAGTTTCCTTTGAGATTTTGTTGCTTAATAAATCTGAATATGCTTAAAGTTGTGGAAGGGATTGCAAATTTTAAACTCTTACATATATTTTTGAACATTTCCATATTCTTTATTTGGAACTTGTTGACCAAAGTGACTAAATTATTCTATATGCTTGCAAGCTAAGCCGGACAAAGTTCTAATTCCTCTACCTTATGTGCAGCTAAGCAAAGAACTGCATTTTGGGCATGTATTTGATGGATGGAAAGAAGGGTTGATAAACTTTCCTCCAACTTACAAGTATGAAATTAACTCTGACAGATATATTGGTGAGAACCAAAAAGAAGGGGAAAAGAGGAGATCTCCTGCATGGTAAGTACAATGTAATACTGGATTTCAAATCCTGTGAATATTTATTATTGGCTAAGCAACACGAAATAAATAATTCTGGATTAACACCGTGCAGGTGCGATCGAATATTGTGGATGGGAAAAGGAACAAAGCAACTTTCATACGATCGCACTGACATAAGGATATCGGATCATCGACCAGTTAGCTCGATGTTCTCAATTGAAGTTGAAATTTTTGACCAACGCAAGCTTCAAAGAGCTCTGAATGTCAACTGTGCAGCAGTACATCCTGAAGTCTTCCTTGATGAAGAAGGGGAGTTCCTCTATTAGATGCCCATGGAAGAAGAAAAGGGACCTTGATCATTTCTGCCTACTTTGGATATCAAGAATTTTGAGTGTGTGATGAAGTGAGAAGCCATTGAGATAGTTATAACAAACGAAAAAAGATGTATATAGTTTATACATAGGATGATATGAACTTTTTTCTGTTTCTTTGTTCTTTGGTAGACAACGATTATGTTTTTGATCTAATCAGTTGTGTATCTCAATAATTCTTGTTTTGCCCTTTGACCATAAACTTCGGGGTTTGGTCTGCCTTCTGTAACATCAGACACATCTTAAACAAACTGACATATTTACACAATGAACAGCCACTAATGGTCCTCACTGAGCTCTTCCTTTTACTTCGTTCATTATGTCTAGGCCTCTTAGGCCTGTACATGGAATTCTTTACATTAAGCATTGATATTTCATGTGGTCAATCACAAGTGATTTAAATAGTTAACAAGAGAACTCAGTTTACCGAAAAAAGAAGAAAGTTATGATATTGGACTCTCTTTTGAAATTAACCTATCAGAGTTTTCATAGATCAGAAGAGGTAAGTTTTTCTTTGTGTTATATTAATATTAGAGATCGTACCCAACTTAGCAAGCGTAAAATCTTAGTGACTATTTGTATATTTACCGAAGAAAGGAAACAATTAGGTCAAGTTGGTTGTATCAACCCTTGATCAAATAGCAGCTGAGAAAATTCTCCACACGTGGTTGGTTGGAAAACATGAGACCAACACTACCAAACGGTACAAAAATAACATCCTTAACAGTTATAAGATCTTGCTTGGCATACGAATGTTGAGTACAAAATCCTGCGACATTCTCCTTAATAATCAGAGAGCAAGAAGAACTCATAATTTCCTTCAATGGAGCTTTCTATGAAACTCTTATTAATGGTGCTTACTATATTTCACAGTACAAAATCTCTGAAGGGTGATGGCTCTCTTGTTTATGACTACTACAAGGAGACGTGTCCCTTGGCTGAAGATATAGTGAGACACAACGTGGAGGCTGAAGTGTACAAAGATCCTCGTTTGGCAGCCTCGTTACTACGCTTACATTTCCACGATTGCTTCGCCATGGTAACAATGTCCTCCAAACAGAGCCTAATACATTCATTTGTAATTTTTGTGTACCATATTAATCTCTGTTTCTGAGAATTTTTGTTGGAAAGCAGGGGTGTGATGCATCGGTACTTCTGGACAGCGTGGAGGGAATGACAAGTGAAAAACAGGCATTACCAAATCTGAATTCATTACGAGGATTCGAGGTTATAGACAAGATTAAGTATTTACTAGAACAAGAATGTCCTCTCACGGTTTCTTGTGCTGATATTCTCGCCTTGGTTGCTCGTGATGCTGTTGTTTCGGTACAAACCACTGCTTTTTTTTTTTTTTTTCATTTTTAATTGGAGGGTAATAATTCTTCTTCTTCTTCTTGTTGTTGTAACACAAATGACTGTTGCTTATTGAGAAGAGAGGAGGGCCAACATGGAAGGTGTTGCTGGGAAGGAAGGATTCTTTGGAGTCAAGCTTCAATGGAGCTAACCAGTTCATTCCTGCTCCAAATTCTTCCTTGGAAACTCTCATAGACAAGTTCAAAACTCAGGGTCTGGACATATATGACTTGGTCGCCCTATCAGGTTCTATACATATTCCTCTAAATTCATAAAAATTTCATGGGAAAATGAAAATCACTTTGATCCTTCAAATGGAATGCGTGAACAAGTTCTGATATAAGAAATAATAATAAGTTCTAAGATAGGAAATAATAATAGGTCCTTGTTACTGACTTGTTCCAGAACTTTTTGATAATTTCATTTTTATCGGATTAATATTATTATTAGTCCTTGTTTGTTCGATCGATGATTTTTAATGCATATTTGACATAAGTTTTATTATCGATTTTTATACTTTTAATAACGTATTTTGACTAACAATTTAAACTAGAGGAGTAAAACCAAAATTTAATAACTATAAGTGCCAAAAATGATATTAACCTTTTTTTTATTTCAAAACGTTGCAGTAATTCTCCCATATTTCATTGCATAAGAAAGAAGAAATATACAACATTTTCATGAAGCCCACAATCTTGAATTGAATTGCTTCATTTAATAACAGGCAGCCACACCATAGGAAGGGCAAGATGCACAAGCTTCCGACAGAGGATATACGAAACAAAACCTGAATATCATTATGGTTATGATCGTTACAGGAGGTATACAACCTTCAGAAGAATCCTACGGTCCATATGTCCTGTTACGGGACGGGATCACAAGTTTGCGCCACTGGATTTCGAGACCCCAACCAAGTTTGATAACCATTACTACGTAAACATCCTCGAAGGAAACGGATTGCTGGGCTCTGATAATGTTTTGATCAGCCAAGACCATGAGGGTGTGATTACAGAGCAAGTTTGGGCTTATGCTTCAAACCAAAAGCTTTTCTTTGATTCATTTGCCAAGTCCATGATCAAGATGGGAAATATCAACGTCCTCACAGGAAATGAAGGAGAAATCAGGAGGCATTGTAAGTTTGTCAACTCTTAACCTGAGAAATTCATGTTCAGATCTAATTTTTATGATTAATGTCTGGGATTCTGGTACCATCCAGAATGATTATGGACTAATACTAAATGTTTGCCACAATTAATCCCTTGAATCACTTTGAATTATGCACTAACACTTTTTTGACCAAATTATGGATTAATACTTTGAATCACTTGTTATCTATATCACATTCATAGGAAAAAGCCATGACGAGGCTAGAGAGATTATGTAAGACAAATCAAATTCACCTCACAAGTAAACTAAGGAAGAAGAAAATTCATGGTAGAAAAAGGAAAAAGGGGAAAGAAAATGTATAATAGTGGTAAAAGTGGGCATCAGTTCTCCAAGGTGATAAAGCATCAATGAAAATTTCAGACGCAAATTACCCATTAAAAACATGAGATTCATCACACGCCCCTATAGATATTGAAACCAATAAAAGATTTTAAATTTAATTATCATCGTTCAAATCTAACGCCTAATTAGACCGAAGATCTAAACCTAAATCTAAAACGAAGTAAAATCTTGAGGGGTCGAAAAAAGGGACACAGGAAGCGATCAGAACCTGTCGGGATTTCATATTAACATCACACAATTATCAGTGGATTGACAGACTTATGAATTCCTATCTTCCTCTCGCAACCAAGCCCCAGGAGCCAAAAAAAAAAGAACAAACAATTATATTGAACGATAAATATATCATATGCGCAAGTGAGAGAAAAAGGCTTGAGCTCAGAACTTCTTAGAGGATATTTGCGCCATCAACGACGAGCTCACAGGAGACCCGCCTCCGGCACTGTTTGAACTTCATCACAGACTCAAACAAACAACTTTTTTTATTTCCCTCTATCGCTTTGGAACAAGCGATAACGATAATAAAACAAATCTACGAGTTCAACATGCAAGAGCCAGGAAGTGACTGGGTAAAGTACAACAGAGGAAAAGAACTACATGCAGACGCCTTGCGAGCAAGCGAGACAAGAGTCTGCAGAGAGGTGGTGGCAATTTATAGATATAACTTAGGGTTTTATGATCCTTTCCTTGGGCCAAGAAAGGAAACTGGTTCTTTCTTCTTAGTCGACTCCAAGAAACTGGGCTTAGGCCCATTTTTTCCATCCACAGGCTTATTTCATATATTCCTTTAAAAGGAGGAGGTTAAATTTGTTATTAATTCTTATAGTATGATCCAATTTTAGTTTGATTCCTATAGTTCCAATGGTTGGTTTTAATCCTATTGTTTCATTGATTTTGTACAGGTAAAAAAAAATTAAAGATTTTGTTTGAGTTTAACGACTAATCCCTATACTTTTAATGAATTTTAGTTAACCATCCCTTATTAAATTCAAACCAAATCTTAAATTAAAAAATGATAGGGATGAAGAAAAAGAAATTATATATAATCTAAACATAAATTTATAAGAAAAACATATTATTCATAATTTGACATGAAGTTCATGATTCGGGAAAAAAAGGATTAAATTTTAAAAAAAACTAATAAATAAATAATATTATAATTACTTTGCTTATTTTTTTTTTTGTTAATAAGAAAGTTCAAGTGAGTTAGGTCACGAGGGTTAACTAGGGCCGATGCCCTTTGATTATGAGCCAACTCATTACTAACCAGACCAATTTTGGTTGGCTAATTACTTTGCTTGCTTAAAAGTAAAAGAATGTGACTTTTGTTATCTGCACATAAAGTTTGAAATGAATAACTTTTTTGGGATAGTTTAAAAAGTATTCGGGGAAAAAGAAAAAGCACTTATAAGTGCTTTTTACATAAATCGAGACAAACTCACGGACTTACTTCGTATACTGTAAATCATGATTAAAAAGCACTAATAAGCTAAAAAAAAGCCATCACAAACAACTTTATACATGACTTATAAATAGTATAGGTTTTCATTAGTAAATATATTTATTTTAAGATTTTATAATTTAAAATTTATATTAGGAAAAAAATTAATGTAATTATCTTTTATGATAAATTTAAGGACAAATCCAGCCCCTGGCCTGAAAAGTAAAAATGAGGGCAACACCTTAGATACTGTCAATTAGTTCTTATATTTCTAAATAGAAATATTGAAATGATTTTTCAGTAAACAAGAACAGAGGTGGTTTACTGTTTGTTCAATTTCCGCATTGAAAATGATTTTCACCACTGCTTCAACAGTAACATACCATGTTTGTTTGCCCTTTTTCCTGTTTTTCCCCCTTGGGTTTTGTCCCAATCTGCGTACATAATTGATTTTCTTTTTATTCTTCTTTTAAAATTAGGAAAAATTAATTTAGAAGTCCTTATAGTTTACCTCAAGGCCCTTTGGTTTAATGCAAATCAGAGCAGAGAAATGGAAAATGGGCATTTTTCGTCCGGCGGCTACTGTTTGGCTCACATTTTCTCAGGAAAATGTTTTTTCAACTGTGAGGCATCTTCACTTATGCATAGGAAAATCGATTCCCACTATTTGGGTGGGAACCTATTTTCTGACCTGGTAAGAAAATGGAAGAAGACTAACTTACCCCTCTTCAGCGCTGGGGGAGAGGCAGAGAGTGACACCGGAAAGTATCATGGTGGTTGATGGCGGAGGAAGAAGAAGTCGATGGTGGCCTTTGTCGCCGCCGCCACAAATCTGTCAATGACGAAGGAGGAGGACGAAGTCAACGGCGGTGATGATGCAGAGAGGCTGACGGAGGAGGAGGAAGAGGTCCACAGTGGCCTCTTTGTTGTGCAGATCCGTCTGTGACGGCGGAGGAAGAAGAAGTCGACAGTGGTGATGATGAGGAGAGGGGTGATGAAGGTGGAAGAAGTCGACGGTGATGTTGATGCGAACCTTTGGACAATTGGGTGGGGATGAGCGTGGCCAAAATGGATTTTGGGATGGGGATGCAATTTACTATTTGTGATTTGGCAAGATTTAGGGGTTGGAGAAATTAATGAAAATAATAATGATGATGATGATGATGATGATAAGGGTAAAATGGTCTTTTACCCCATTTTCCTATCTCATTTTCTTTCCATCAAACAAAAATTTTCCTATCAATACATTTCTTTTCTAATGCAAACCAAATACGTTGGAGGCGAAATATTTTCCATTCTTTTCGTTTCCATTCTATTCCTTTCCAACCCTTTCTTTAATCCAAACGGACCCTTAGTTTTAAATCAGGTTGTTAAGCGGTTTTTTTTTCTTTTTATGGGATTCTTTAACTTTCAACTGTCAGATCCGTTAGCCCTGCCGTTAAACAAGGACCCACGTTAAACAAGGACCCCCACCTCAGTTAAAATTTCCGTCAACTTCTCCTTCCCCACCATTCTCATTCTCTGCCTCGCCGTCCCTTCCCACATCTCCAATATACCTTCGCATTTCGGTTGCTCCTTCACTCTCTGCTTTTGTCTTGTCTGCGATACGATGCTAATACCCCCGATATCCTTTTCGCACCCAACTCCTGTAAAGCAAAACCCTAAAGAATGCACATTAAAACCCCACAAGATGCACAACCCCCCCCCCAACTTTCTCTCTCCTCTTGCTCTGCATAATCTGCTAAAAATAGTAGTCTTACACGTAGTCATCATATTCATGTCAAAGCTCCTCACAACACCACAGTAATATTTCTGCAAGACGGGAGCAATCCTTTCTCGCTTGAAGCAACAAACAAAATCAGCACTTTACTCTTTCTTCAGGCCTTTCTTAGTTCACAGATGCGTTCCTCAACAACCTCCTCGTTTTCTTGACACTCCTCGTGTTATGAAAAGCAGAGTGAAGGAGCAACGGAACTGAGAAGGTGTAATAGAGAAGAGGCAAGGAACGGTGAGGCAGAGAATGGAGAATGGAGAATGGTGAGGAAGGAGAAGTTAACAGAAATTTTACCGGTGTTTGTCCTCATTTAACTGCAGGGACTAACAGATCTAACAGTTAAAAGTTAAAGGCTTCCATAAAAAGGGGTGGAAAACGCTTAAGGACCTGATTCAAAACTGAGGTAAACTATAAAGACTGCCAAATTAAGTTTCCCTTAAAATTATGAGTATCTTGTTTGTTACTTTGAATTCACATGCGTTATACCAGCAGTTAAGGGCTAATTTCTGACAATCTTAATTCTATTTTCCTGTATTAGTTTCTTAACCTGGGCACCAAATTATATTTAGATTCCAACTTTCGACCTTTCAGGAATCAGTATGACAACTTGGGGAAAAATAGATGTAGGTCAACTTGGAGTGAAGTAAGACATTTTAAAATTAACTAAGAAATTATTATTGACTAAATAAAATCATATATCAGGAAGCAGTAATTTCCAGTAGTCACTGAAAAATGCTACTGACAGAAGTATCATCATGGATACGCCAAATAGTTTCACCCAACAGGTTTGCCACAGAAAGAATAGTTAACTGGGGAAAGTAGTTCTTGTCTGCAACTGGAAGCGTGTTTGTGACAATCACCTCCTGAAATAAGCCACCCGACAACCTCTCGACCGCAGGAGGGCTGTCATGAAAAATTACACAATAACAACAAAACATGAACACTACTGATTCAGAATCAAACATAATGATTTCAACATGAATGCAACTAGCAACACCTAGAATGAATCATTAAACATGTCTCAGAGTTCGGCATAGAAAATCTGAAATACTTCTTTGTATTTTTCTATTTAGTGTGGCCTTGTGCACAAGGCTCCCACCAGGTGAGATCTGGAATGTAGTCAAAGCATTTCTTTTTTCCATTGGAGTCAGTTGAGCCAAACCACTAATCATACTATGCGGTAGCAGAACAGCACAAAAATATTTATGGCGGGAAACGGACAAGGATACCTGAAAACAGCATGAGAGCAGCATGCATACACTTCTTTGGCTCCCTCCTCATGTAATAGTGCTGCGCCTTTAGTTATGGTCCCTGATGTCCATCAGGGTGAACAATTAAGCACATGTCAATAAATGACAAAGAGATATTACCAAAAAAAATAAAAAATAAATGCCAAAGAAAAATCACGCTACTATGTCATGTTCCCTTGAGCAGCAAAGAGGAAACATCATAAATGCCTCTCAGGAAGGAAAGCCAAGTTACACCTTCTATATTCTAATACCAGTAATATCTTTACTTGTCAAGCGCTTAGTATCTAGAGTTAATTCAACAATGCACTAAATCAGATTCATCACCTGCAGTATCAATCATGTCATCCACCATAACTGCAACTTTTCCTTTTACATCACCAATCAGATTCATCACCTGCGTGTCAAAGCATAAGAAAAATAATAAATGCACAATGAAAGATTAATTAAGAACAAGTTTTAAAGATTGATAGTATCTTTTAACATCAAAGAGGGGCATGTAATCATTCTCCAAGATAACACAGTTAATACATGTATGCCTACATATCTAACTCCTAAGTTTCAATGTCTCTCGAAATTGTCAAAAGAAAAAAAACACACCATGTTAGAGGCTAGAACCCACAGATTTTTCAGGTTCTTACCTCAGCTAAGTTGTGTCCATGACGCCTTTTGTCTACAATGGCTAAGGGTGCATCAGATAACTTTTTGGCAAAAGCACGTGCCCTTGCAACACCCCCAACATCAGGTGAAACCACCACCAAGTCATTGGAACTTGTCATCTTGCTGGCTAGATAATCAAGAATCACAGGCTAGCGGAGGATACCAAAACAAAAGTATTAGTAAATTTGTAATTGTGAAGAGATGAACTACAACCATTCAGATTCACTTACTTGGCATTGCACATGATCCACAGGAATATCAAAGTAGCCCATAGACTGCCCTGAGTGGAGGTCACAAGCAAGAACACGATCCGCCCCAGCTTTTGTAATAAGGTTTGCAACAAGTTTGGCTGCAATGGATTCTCTGCCTTGTGTCTGAAAAAAGAGTAGGAAAATTAACAAACTCCTTGTCACGCTTATACGATAGTAAAGATGGTATCATCACCAAGCAAATGGGGCAACATCTATTTCATGGACTAGCCACATAAATTTCTAAACTGAAGCAATATCTCGATAAGATGGTAAAGACGGAAAATCCTTTCTCCATTGAAATAAGACAAAGAAAAGGAAAGACATTGAATAGCTACTTGCATGCTTCATGGACCACCAAGATTAATTTCCAAAAATTAACATACATCAGTCATAGGGAAATACTAGCCTTTCTATCAGCTCTGGCATATCCGAAATATGGAATCACAGCAGTAATATTTTTGGCAGATGCTCTACGACAAGCATCAATCATTATCTGCAGCTCCATGAAATTCTCATTTGCAGGAGGGCATGTTGGCTGTATAAGATATACGTCGCATCCTCTAACACTCTCTTGTAATTGGACGTAGATTTCTCCATCAGCAAATCGCTTAATGTAAATCTTCCCTAGTTCCAATCCCATGCCGCAAGCAATTTCCTAGTTGAAGTAGAACAGAGTTAGTAACCATTAAAACTAAGAAGCACCACCCAGCAAATTCACTGCAAAATTGGTTTGTGACACACACACTCTTCATTGTCGCGCTGAAAGCCTAAAATGTTAAACAGTTGGCCAGATTCTGAAATGTAGAAACAGAATGTTAGAGTGCACTATCAATTTTAGGAGAAATGGATCTATGTTGTTGAGATTACACGATACTCGAACATCGTGAGTACCTCAAATCTGATTTTTCAGAAGAAAAAAAAGCTAACATTACTTAGTACCAACATTTTTTAAAAAAGAAAATGTATGATTAACTCAATAAATTAGCTTCCCTGCAGGCACAAGTAGAGTAATAATAAAAAGGAATACTGTGCCATAGCAGTAACAGATACTTGTAGAGAGGAAAAAAGGGCTTTTCTATTATGTAGCCAAGAGTGAAGGTAACGATCGAACCATGCACAACGACTTAATGAGGGCAAACATGGATATTAGCAGAAGCACACCTGGGAAAGTGCAGGATTGGCTGTGCCAGAGAATAATTTCAACCTGTTGCTGTTGCTATTTCCATTCACAGTTTTCTCCATTCTTGCTGATTCCAAGAACTTGGGTAGCGTCCGACCGTTCAGAACGGGGATGATCGCCTTCCCGTTCAAAGAACTGGATGGCCCGGGCAGGTCACATCTCTAACCGGAAAAAAATAAAAAATAAATCAATAACCATTACACCAAATACACTTAATATTGGCCTACAGACCCAATCAAATAAAAGGGCAAAAAAAGTGAATTGCGGGGTCATTGCAGAGAGAGATAACGTGACAGCTCCAATCATTTTCCCTCCAAATTACAATGCATGTACTTCGGAAAAAAATGTGTATGTAACAGTGTGAGAAAAGAACGCGATCGCAAATGCAGGCGGTTAATTGAATTTACCACACACTTAGGCGCGCAGATTCGAGAGCGAGACTCATTAAAGGCCAGATTCTGAAGACTGGTGGCATTGAACAGAGAGGAAGCAGAAGAAGAAAACACCAGAGACGAAGACGACGACGAGGGATGAGGAGAAGACAAAAGGCGTGAAGAAGCCATACGATTGATGGAGCTAAGAGAAGAGAAGGCAAGAAGAGGAAGGAAACTAGGGCTAGTGTATTGGCCCTTGGGGGAGTGGAAAAAAGAAGAGAGAGTATCAGGCTTCGATGGTTTGTTCGGTGTGATGATTCGGACTCTCTCAAGTGACGGCGAGAGGTAAAGAGGAAATAGGCTACGGCGCCGTTGCGGTGGGGCCGTGAGAATGGGTCTCCAAGTCACCTTATGGTAGTCTCTTGCTCTTCTTCAGTTCCAAAATTCATTGGAATTTATAGTAAATCAGGAAGGCAAAAAAATTGGGTCCAAGAAAGATGCGTGAAAAGTGGAGTCTCTTGATTGAGAATCTGAGTCGCTCTCTCTCTCCCCCTTGCATAGAATTCATTCAGTGGATCTGTCTATGTGGCCCCACCAGAATATATTCATGCACCAATTAATATCATTCATGATTCATCCCTCTTTTTTTTTCCTCATTTTCTTTGCTTTTCAAAACTTTCGGGTTCATATTTCCCACGACAACAAAAGTGTATATGCAGATTGGTATGATAGTTAGGGTCTAGGAAACCTCCTTTTTTAAAAAAAAAAAATTAGAACAATTTTTTAAAACAATTTGATCGGATTGGACTGAACATTTGGATTGGTCGGCGATGAATAGGACTCGTTAGCAATTTGATTTGGATCAAAAAATTGTTTTGATAATTGAGTTAGATTAGATCAGAGTTAAGTCATTAATAATATGTTTGGTTAGGCTTATTTTTGGACAATAAGTCCTTATTACGCAAGCCGAGATAAAACTTCTCTCACATATTTACCTCGTATACCGGGAATCACGATTTATAAATATTTATTGCCCAAAAATAACCTATTCCAAACGAGCACTAAGTCAGGAGCTATCATGATTTGTTTTTTTTAAAAAAAAAAACCGAACAGATTTTGGCCCTGATGGGAAAAAAAGCAAAAATAATAAAAAATATTGATAAAAAATGGGAGAATTGCTGAAAAAAAACTTTGGAAGTAAATTAATTGCTGATTGCTACCAAGCGTGTAAGGGATCTTCCGTGTGTGCAAGCGATCTTCCGTTTTGTGCAAATCATCTTTCGTGTGTTCAAAAGTCTTCCGTATAAATGTGCAAACAATCTTCCGTTATATGCAAAACATCTTCCGTTATGTGTAATGGTAGCATTCAGCAATTAATTTTCCAAAAAGGTATTTATCAGCAATTCTCCCATAAAAAATTTTGACCCACCTTAAATGTTTAATTCATTTTCAAAATATTTTTTTAGTGATGTGGTCGGTGTTATTTCGTTGAAAATTGTGTGTATTTGGGTGTTATTAGGTTTACCGTTGCACTGATGGTCCCCATGCCGTGCAGCACGCGGCATGCTCATCCCAATTTCGGGGTAAGGACCATTTTTTTTATTCTTTTTTATTTTTTTTATTAAATTATATACTTTACTTTAAAGTATTTTTATTATCCGGTATCTCAAATTAATTAATTTCTAGTTTTACATTGAAAAATATTTTTCTTACAACACCAGTATCCTAAAATATTTTTCTTATAACACTCAATATCTGAAATATTTTCTTAACATCCAGTATCTTAAGATAATTAATTTTTAGAGTATGGAGTTTTTTTTTAAAAAAAACCCTTTTATTTGGAGATGAGCATATGAGCAGGAATGTGGATTCTACAATTAGCATAGATTTATTTCATACACATGTTTCTGGGAGAAAAGACAGAAAAATATAACTTAAATGTGAAAATCTTAAATAAGAAATTTTTTACTAAAATGGGTTATCAATTGCTACTTAAGCGTAGTTAATACCTATACTCTTATAGGTAATAAGAATGATTTAGGATTTTAAATGTCAAATTGTATTTTCTTATTTTTTTCCCTTATATTTTTATGTATGTATTATACATATAATTGTTTTTTATTTTTATTTTTAATTAATGAATCATTAGTTTGATTTCTGATCGGTTGTACCAATGAAAACCGAGACTAGACTTTTATACAGAACTGGAGATACGTCCTACGTCGTATATTTCCCTACATGTTTTTAATGTTTAATTTTCATGATCCGTGTTTTTAATGTTTTATGTTCATGACGCGTTGACACGTGAATATCAATCCCTTGTCTTTATTGAACAAATCTAAAATTCGAATGGAAAAATAATTGCTGCGGTTTTCTCAATGCTATGACATAATAATATTAAGAAAATTCTGGCGAAAAAAAGTACTCTCTCCGGTTCTAATTATAAGATAAAGTTGACTTTTTTGGAGAAATTAAGGAAGCCAATTAAATCATTTTAGAATATTTTTATTTTTATTTTTTTCTTCAAACTAATTAATTAGACTAATAAACTGATATATAATCTAAAGATACTAAAAATATCAATACTCTAAAGTAATTTAATTGGCTTCCTTAATTTCTCTAAAAAAGTCAACTTTGTCTTATAATTAGGACCGGAGGGAGTAATATTAAGAAAATATTCAGTTTTATAATTCATCAAAAGTATACGCAGATTTGTGTTCCTCTCCAAAGAATAGTTTCTTTTTATTTTGATTCTGAAAGTATTATGGAGAAGAGCCGCAAGCCAGTGCCACATTCTGGTTTATCTCTTATATTCATAGCGAGTATAGATTGTATCTGTACTTCTGCGTATAGCTAGCATTACACCTTGTGAACTGCATGTGAATGTCTTCAACAAACTCAGTTTAAAAGATACAGTTAATATTAAAGGTAAAGGTGCTAAAATGATCATAAATTTTTGTGAAAAGAGTAATTATAACCATGAACTAATTTTTAGAGTAAAAGTAATCATAAACATTATAAAAGAGGGTAAAAGTAACCGCGATGTTAACGGACGTTAACGTCCGTTAATGTGAACTTTTTTGTAAAATGTTAAGGTGTTAAAATAGCCATTAATTAATATCAAAAGTGTAAAAGTAATCATAAACTTTTTTTTTGGATGCAAAAGTAATTTCTTGAATATTAATTCATATATTTTTTTTTTGCTTTTGTGTTATGAGTGTTTTATCAATTTTGGGATTAAAATGACAAAACTTATGAATTAATATTCAAGAAGTCAACTTTTTTTATTTTGGTGAGAATGACGAAACGAAAGAAAATTATCACCTAACTCCAAAAGATAAAATCCAAGGTAATTAAACCTGGACCTGTCAGTGAACCGGCCAGGGTATTGGGTTAAGGGTCAGTGGGTCATACCAGAGCTAAATCAGGACTAAACCAGTGAGAAATGAAAAATTTTATGCTTATAATATGAAATTCTAGAGAAAAAATAATAAAAAAAAAATTTTTAAACAAAAATTAAAAACTTGACCCCGATCTACTGACCGGTTGGCCGGTTTTCAGTCTAGTTCAGGTCAAATAACTATGATAAAATCCCTAATATTAATTATAAAATATGTGACTTTTTGAACATTAATTTATAAGTTTTTTTTACTTTTGTCATTTTAATCTCCAAATTGATAAAACACTCATAACACAAAAGAAAAAAAAAAGGTTTATGATTATTTTTGCACTTTTGGTATTAGTTAGTGGCTATTTTAACACCTTAACATTTTGCTAAAAAGTTCACATTAACGTCCGTTAACGTCGTGGTTACTTTTACCCTATTTTATAATGTTTATGATTACTTTTACTTCAAAAATTAATTCATGGCTACAATTACTCTTTTTTTCAAATTTTATGGTCATTTTAGCACCTTTATCCTAATATTAATTATTCAACGAACGTGGATATTAATGAATTTTCCCTAAATCATTGATTGTCGTTGGCAAATAAGAGCGAGGAGGTTGTACTTATAAAGGTTCCATATAAATGCTAATTGTACCAGGGAAGATGCACTTCAATCTCTACCATTACTGTAGTCTTTATTATCATCATCACGATTCTTTGCTCACCTCCTTAATGGGCAATCGTTACTTACTTTTTTTGGGTGAGGTGTTAAAATTATCATAAATTTTTGTAAAAGGTGCAATTTTAACCATAAATTATTGTTTGGAGTAAAAGTAACCATAAATATTATAAAAGAGGGAAAAAGTAACCACGACGTTAACGCCTGTTAAGATGAACTTTTCAGGAAAATGTTAATGTGCTAAAATAACCATTAAGTGCCTGTTTGGTTCACGGAATTGAATGTAATGCAATGGAATGGAATACAATGTAATGGAATGTAATGTAACGATGATTACATAATTTGTTTGGTTTGTCATTAGAGAAAGATGATACATATACATAACAATGTTTGGTTGGATTACATTGAAAATGAGAAATACATGGGAATAATATAGCAAGGGACAAAATTACCCATATCTACATATAAAATAATGTACACATTGGGTCCATGATAATTTTTTAATTCTGTGCAATATACACATTGGGTTCATGGTAATTTTTTAATATTAAATGATGAAAATATTATTCAGTGTATAGGTTGGGTTCATGTTAATTTTTCAATATTTAATGATGGAAATATTATTTAATGATATGTTTTAATATTTTTTAAAAGGTGGAATATAATTTTTTAATTTTTAATGGGGAATATTTCTTAAGTTTCTATATTATTAATTATTTTTTAATATTTACTGGTGATAAATAAAATTATTTAATATTTAACAGCATTTATGGGTGGGCACTTTGGTCAATTTAAAAAATTATGATGGCAATAGTGTCATTTTCACTTGATTACAGGATGTCTGCATCCTCATTCATCAGTCATAACAGTGTAATCCTGATTACATCAAATGATGTAATCATGATTACAAAATGTAATCCTGTTTACATTACATAAGTACAACCAAACGCTGTAATCACTCTATTACATCAGGATTACATGTAATCCTCTTTCATGTAATCGAACCAAATGGGCTATAACTAATACCAAAAATACAAAAGTAACCATAAACTTTTTCTTAATTGTAAAAATAACTTGTTGAACATTAATTCATAATTTTTTTTTTTGCTTTTGTGTTATGAGTGTTTTATCAATTTGGAGATTAAAATGACAAAAGTAAAAAAAAACTTATAAATTAATGTTCAAAAAGTCACCTATTTTATAATTAATATTAGGGATTTTATCATAGTTATCTGACCTGAACCAAACCGTAAACCAGCCAACCGATCAGTAGATTCGAGTCAAGTTTTTAATTTTTTTTTAAAATTTTTTTTTCCTTTAGAATTTCATACTATAAACCTAAAATTTTCTATTTCTCACCGGTTTTGTCCCAATTTAGCTCCAGTCTAACTCACTGACTCTTAACCCAGTACCCCAGCCGGTTCACTGACAGACAGGTCCAGGTTCAATTACCATAAATTTTATCTTTTGGAGTTAGGTGATAATTTTCTTGCGTTTCATTATTCTCACCAAAATTTAAAAAGTCAACTTCTTGAATATTAATTTATAAATTTTGTCATTTTAATCTCCAAATTGATAAAACACTCATAATACAAAAGCAAAAAAAAATTATGAATTAATATTCAGCAAGTTATTTTTGCAATTAAGAAAAATTTCATGGTTACTTTTGCACTTTTGATATTAGTTAATGGTTATTTTAGCACCTTAACATTTTACTAAAAAGTTCGTCTTAACGGACGTTAACGTCATGGTTACTTTTGACCTCTTTTATAATGTTTATGATTACTTTTACTCCAAAAAATAACTTACGGTTACAGTTATACTTTTCACAAAAATTTATGATCATTTTAGCACATTAACCCTACTTTTTTCAGTAACTATGGTCCACGGCGTATGAATGAACACTTTAATTGTTTTGTTTCCATGCAGCGTGAATAGAGCATAATGGTACATACAATTTATATAGCCCATCATACATATTGAATAAGACTCGTTGTTGTTGTTGTTGTTTCCCATGTGATCAAAACTCTGCAAAAACTCTTCTATTGGCAATTGCTCATAACTAATTGAGGGGTATTTAAATTATTCAAATCAAATCTAATTGTTGTGAAAAGGTAATCAATCTAACATTAACGATTAATTAGTAGAAGCACAATATTCCAACAGAATGTTCCTTCTATATATATATATATATATATATATTAATTGATGATAGAAAAATATCAACATTGACATGTGAAAATCTGGAAACTGATGTTCTAATTTTTAACACAGAAGATTAAAATAATTTGCTTAACTAATATATATATTGACTATACATAATTTACAACTAACCTCCCAACTTTAAATATTCCCTGCTAAAGTACCTTTGGTTCTTTATTAAAATTTTGAAATGTATGGTCCCAAATTATAAATAAATAAATATATTGACCTCAAATTGTCATTCCCCCATCTTTTTATATATTGCTTAGTCTACAAGGAAAGGGGGAAATGCTGTGGCTACTGAGAGTGAAACCTGTGACATCATATTATATCATAATATAGATAAAAGCTGAATACACATATACGTTTGTACATACGTACATATATCCACTTGTATCTTTCAGCAGGCTAATGACCTAATCATTCAGTTTACCGGACATGATCTCCAACTTCTGGCAGCTTCTTCAGTTGAGCATGAGTAAACATAAACTTCAGAAGCTAGGACATTTTCCCCCCAAACTGTGATGTGCAAGAAGACCTTGAGATGGAACATGGCTGCTCAGCTAGTGCTTAATGAACGGGGTGTAACTTCCAAATCATCCAAAAACATTTGGATGGTTAAGGATGAGACTCACAATAAGATGGCCACAAACCTGCTGCAATTTCTCCATTATTGCATCCCTTACGGTTGGTTTGTTGGCTCACGTTCCTGATATAGGAGAAAATGATTTAAGGAAATGTCATACACAGCACCAAAGGTGATAATCAAGTTAATCTCACAATTCTTGTTGTTTTGTGTGTGTGGAAAGTAGTGGAAAAAGAGAAGATTAGATATAATTTTCATAAGAATAGACTCATGTGAAAGCCTTCACCCAGAGAGTCCCAGACCCAGAGCCCCAAGTTAATATATTGTCTTCTAATTTTTCATTTTTGACTCTCCCATCAATATTTATTATGCTTCAATCTGAAGCTTGGAAGCATGGCAGTGCATATCTAGCTATGCCAATTATATGAGAATGCACTAGTTGGCATTTGCCAGAGACTCAAGCCACTATACCTTCTGGGGAGGATGAGCTTGAAAGAGAGGATTGAGCTGACAGCTTTCCATATTTGACAGTAACTGAATAACAGTCTTCAAGTGTGGAACACTGTAAAAAGATGTAACTCAAGTTAAACTTAATCTTGATAAAAAAAAAAAAGTTAAACTTAATCAAGTCCAGCACAAAATTATGTGGGGAACATAAAATTTTGGCACATAAATCAGGTGGCTCTCCAGTTATTAGGCCTCATCACTGTGGCTCAAATATGCATAATTAGCAATAGATTGACGTTTATAATATCCTATCAACCGCATAAGTTTAATCTATATGACGGATTTGCGCAAATCAAATGCTTTGATTACCACAAATTTCAGTTTCAAAGAAGTTTAATGTAGCACGGTTTTTTGGTGACATTCATTTCATGCTTACTCGTGAGAATTTTATGTGTATCCTGGGTTCATGTGCTATGGTAATCAACATCTCAATGAAAGAGAAGTTCTGACCTTCGTAATCCATTTTCCATATGTGCATCAAGATTTGAAATTACCCCAGGCATCAGGTCTAAAACCTGCAGCAGAATAGGCTATAAACAATAACACTATCACAGTAAACAGGAAGAGTAGTTCAAGCTTATTCATCAGCAGAACATAAACATACTTGCTCTGTATTCTTGATTGTATGGGCCTTTGCCAAAAGGTTCTTGGGAAGCTTGATGAGTTGGGCCTGCAAATAATGTAACATTGTCAAACAAAACAAAAACATAAATGTGCCAATAACGTACAAACAGGCATCAGCACAGTACTGTTCCTTTAGATGGCTTAGTCTTTCACCCTAGCCTACCCTAAATTTTAGGCTGTTGATTATCACAAGGTAGAATATGGCATAGTTGGTAGAAATGTGATAACAGATAAGTGGAGGAGGAAGTGCAAAAATGAGGATATCTGGCGCCTCACGTTTTCACTCACCCCCTGCAATAATCCAGCAACAAATGTTTGTATAATAAAAAGCTTCTTTTCCAGAAATCCAAGAAATCAGAGCATCAATTTAAACAAGTATCCCAAAGTCTCAACATTTGTATCCCGATAAATCGAGTCATGAATGTTCAGTGCCACAAACAAATTTCAACCTCGAGAAAATTTTCATAATTCGTATGCAAGAAACGTGGTGATCATAGCGCTACTTTCTAACATGAAACAATTAAATATTGACTATAAGAAGCTACAGAGCCCCAGAATATAAATAACTTATTTATTATTTTGTACATCGTGGTCCTGAATCTAATAGTTCTGAAGAACCCAACAAATTATACACCACAAACTCCAAGTCTAATGAAATCCGCGTTCGTTACCAGATCCAATGAGCTCATATGTGCTTATTTACAAGATAAACAGACCAAATTCGAAGCGTGAACAGAGGGCGGGAAAGCAGAGAGAGAGAGAGAGAGAGAGAGGACCTGGGCTGGAGAAGACTGTTGCATGAGATGAAGGAGGTTCGAGGTAGACTGCACAGCCTGAGAGATCTGATCGGCCACCATGGCTTTGGCCGTTCCTTCTCTGGTGCGACTTCCCGGGGCTGAGGACGCCATCATTCGCAGGAAAGGGATGGGACATTGAAACTGTGATGTGGTTTTGGGCAATATTACCATACAAGAGTTCGGCCCTTTCTTTTTTGGTCCAACAACTTCAAGTCTTTCGCGCTTCTATGGTTCTCTGACTTCTCTCTTTCCAGCCCAACCATTCCTTCGATTTTTTCTAACTTACCCAAAACCCATCTTTCCTTTTTTTTTTCCGGTAAAAATCTTTCTTTTCTCAATAAAGACAATTTTATTACTAACTAAATAAAATAATACAAAGAAAAAGTTTCATCAGCTAACCTACCAGGGTAAGCACCAAACGAAAAAGAATGAAAAATAAAAAAATTCAACAAGTACCAAAATAACTACAGGAAAAACACGAAAATCATGGGGCTTAGAAACCCAATACACAAACAAACACTTAAGTATCTGTTTGGATTGGAGGTAGAAATAATTTTTTTGACGTGATTTATAGTGTATGAAATAATTATGTGAAATGAATTTTATATTAGCTTGTATAAACATGTCCTTTAACACTAATTCAAACAAGTACTAAATATCTATTAATGTTGTCCAACCTTGCATTGCATGAACGCAATAACAAGAATGAGGACCACTTTCTTGGTGGGAATTAGAGGCGCTTCTATTTTGTGAAATAAGTCTAAAAATTTCAATAAAGTGTTTATTGTCTCCCAAAAATATAGACTTTATACGTTCACACAATTCAAACTTGAGACCTATATTTTTAGTGATCAAAACCCCTTAAACTAATATGAAACATATACTACTATATTGCTTATGGCATGGTCTTAAAAATGAGTTGCATCATGAGCCATAACACTAGCTTATAATATTGAAGGTTGTATGTTATACGTAATACATTTAGGCTATAGTTATATTCAGTGTTACAATATTCACCGAAAAAAAGTACTCCCTCCGGTCCTAATTATAGGACAACATTTGGAAGTTGATCTTGGTCCTAATTATAGTACAAAATTTTAATTTTTGTTAATTTGTTCCCAAAATACCCCCATTGCTTTAGATAATGGTTGGATTGCCTCATGGTAGATTCATGTAATATTCCTAAATCACCCCTATTAAATAAGGGCATTTTTGAAAAATCAATAAAATTAACTAATTTAACTACTATCCTTAATTTCTCCAAAGTTAGGTAAATATGTCCTATAATTAGGACAGGAGGGAGTATTACAACAACTATTTTCATTTTTATACGTTCCAATTTAATTCAAAAACATAACTAAGCCAATAGAGAACCTTTGACGAAAAAAATTATAGACTAAAGTATACTTTTAGTCCTTTATGTTTACATGAGGTTTCATTTTAATCCTTTAAGTTTATAAAGTTCACTTTTAGTCCTTAAAATTTAACACCGTTAATGTTAGCATCTGAAAATGCTAACCAAGCGAAGTTCAATGGTGACAGTGCAATGTAAATGAAGCAAGCCAGACTTGTAATGCAGCAACTCATTTAAATTTAATCCTACATGGAATTTAGTTAATTTATATTATTTATTTTTTAAATAAAAATCTAATTCAAATAAATTAGTTTAATCAATTTCTTAATCTCTTTATCTCTCCTTCATCATGAAACCCTAGCCTTCTGGTGCAACACCCTTATAAAGAAAGTAGCAAAATTGAAAAAAAGAATTAATGATGAGAGATGTCCATTGTTAAAGGGAGTCTATTTCACTGAACAAATATATAATTTTGAGTAGATTTTGGACTGTTGCCGCAGAAGCACAGATAGAATGTTCTCCATCCATTGGCGGCACAATTTGGTGTTCATCGCCGCTAACTCTCAAACAAGGCAAGTGAGCGAATCAACTGAGAAAGGTAAAACCTAACACCCATTAATTAGAGGTTAGTGACAAAGTTGATAAGGACGCCAAGGAGTTAACAATAGAACATGAAAATTTCATTGAATGATGAATGAAGATTTGGAAGAAGGAGAAGGGCGCTGCCGCATATCGCTAGAGTTTCATGATGAACAAATTAAGGAGAAACAAATTAGGGATTAAAATAATTTATTTGAATTATATTTTTATTTAAAATAAAACAATATAAATTAAGTAACTACCATGTAAGATTAAAATTAGATGAGGTGTTGTATTGCAAGTCCAACTTGCTTTGTCGGCATTGCACCGTCACTACTTAACTTTGTTTGGTCAGCATTTTCCGTTGGTAGCAATAACGGTGTTAAATTTTAAGGATTAAAAATATACTTATAAACATAAAGGACTAAAGTGAAATCTTATATAAACATAAATGACCAAAAATATACTTTAGCCAAAATTATAATTGAAGTAAAAGAGGCATTTTAAAAATTACGTAATTTGAATCTTCACTTCAAATTTGCATTATTTTTGGTATTTATTTTTACAGACAAAGTGTTTCAAAATATACAACTAAAATATAATGAACCTGTTTATTCATTGTTTTTATTGCGTATAGTTATTTAAAGATTTCATCTTCCCCAGCAATGTTAGAGGGCTGCAGCAAGTTAAACATGATAATAAAACACATCATGATTGAGTTTCCATCAAACTCAAATTTAAACAAAAACAACAAATCATTAAAGAATAAAGACATGCCGATTTTGTTTGACCGGAAAATAACAAACTCAAAACTCTCAAAGCAAAACCCTTGATATAGATCTGAACTTGAAGCAAACTATCAGGCTGTGCCATCAACAGTGAACAGGAATCATTCACCCGTGGCAATTAAAAGCTTAGGTATCATTAAGCATTGTACGGCTAGCTATTGAACCATTTCGCTTGTTTCACCTTGAGATTTTATCCAAACCAACTGATGTAGCTAGACTGAAAGAAATCAGTGGGAGATCCAAATTCAGAAGTAGCTGTCCCATTCTATGACGATGTAAATGGTAGTTAGATGGGAGCAAAAAAACCTCACAAAATGGTGCAGAGTCTGGATTCTTCTTGAAGACTCAGGCTTCCATCTAAAATTTAACCATACGAATTTCAATTTCAAGTTCTTGCTGCATAGCTAGCTAGACCACAGCTTTCCCTGCCCAAAATCTGGTTTTTTTAACTCAACCAATATCATCAATGTCGAGTATACAAGTTTGCAGTAAGAAATGTATTAATAGTTACTCCACACCAGACTGAAATTGCTGGTGCAAACTGACCTTCTTTCTCCGGATATAGAGTTTATTCCTTGATAGGAATACTGGTGTATCTTACTATAGGAGAAACATTACGACAAAAAAAAAAAAGTAGTACAAGTTGCCAATTAAAAGAAGTTGGGAAAACTCAAGCTCTACAGAGGCAAAGAGAAACTGAGGAGATAGTATGGAACTCAATAGAGAGTGTTTATTTCCTATATCTTCTACTGCGACCGGTCATTAATATAAGAGCTTGTCCGTAGGTAATATTATTTATTAATATCACTTACACTTCTCGTCAATATTTGCAAGACTGCAAGTTTAAAAAAATTAGTCTGCCATTTGATGCATCAGCTCTTCATCAAGAATTTCCTGTTTCATTGGCCTAACAAGAAATAGGAAATTCAGATGCCTCGCCAATCACTTGTGTCTAGTTCAATGCTCATAACAATAAAATGCAGCTTTCTGGCTTATTAGTAAAATCAACACATATCACATAACTTTTAACGTATCAAGAAATATTATGTTTTTCTGAATTTATGAAAGTTGCACTCAAAAAGGAAACAGAATCTCTGATTTTATGTACATTTTTGGAATGGGAAAGGATCTGAATATCAGAGGTAAATTACCTTTACTAAGAGGAAGCAATCTTTATGGCTTTCTGCAATTCCGACTCCAAATCGCTTGCCAGATTTTGAGACTTCGTTGGTTCTTTTTGCCCTTTCTCTTCTTTAGCATTCTTTTTGCTTCTCCAACGTTCAAACTCACTAGAGCCCTCACCTGAACGCTGAGAAATTTTCTTCCCAACACCATTACCTTCCTCGCGATGATTTCTTGCTGAAACTCCCTTTTTCATCTCATTTAATATTTGCTTCATCTCCTTATTTTCCTTCTCTACACTTTCCAAGTCTCTTTGCATCGACAAATACGTGCCCTTCAACAACTGCCAATCTTCGCCGGAAGCGTCCGTACTCTGCTCATTCTTTTTGGCTTCCGTAAGCCACTCTAACCTAATCTTGTTTACCGTCAATGATGGCAATTTCAACCCCATATTCCCCGGAAAATTCAAACCCCACCTCAAATTCAACGATAGCCCTTTGGTCACTGGCAATGCCGTCCTGGCCATAACAGCAATTCCGGACGAAACACCGGATCTTTTACCATTTCTTACCACCAAAGACCTCTCAAAGGCAGACCCAATTGTTCCATTCGACTGACCCTCAGAGTTATTTACATGTGTAAAATTCGTGACCTCATCTTTGCCCCCACAAGGTTCCAATTTCAATTCCTTCCAACCCGACCCTGAATTTCCATCTCCCGACCCATTTCCTCCAATTTCACTTCTATTAGGGTACGGTGCAGCAGAGGGCTCTCGACAATCAGACGCAGACGTAGAAATCTGATCGGCGATAGGGTCGGAGAAGACGGATTTAACGAGAGAGAAGTGACCGAATTGGGGTTTGAGGTGGAGAAAGAAAGTTGGAACGGGGACGTATGAGGGAGACAAAGAGAATCTAGCAGAAAATACGAGAGGGGAATAGCGAGGAGAACCAGAAACACCTAAGCCAGATTTGAGGGAGAGAGAAAGAGGAAGAGAGGTGGTGTTGGTGGCTGTGGGAGTGTAAGAGAGCTTGAGGGATGGACCAGTAGGGAAGTTGGTGGAGAGGGAGAAGGAGAAGTCAGTAGCCGAGTTGGTGGTGGCGGCGGCGACACCAGAAACGAAGGGTTGGTTAAATATGGTGGTGGGCACTTTCGCTGTCATAATTTGCTGGTGTTGATCGCCGTTCAAGGGGTCATCTTGAAACTTGATTGAGAGGTTCATATTTGAAACCGAATTTCTGAGAATTATATCTTTTTCTGCTGGTTGTGAGAGTTCTAGTTGCCAGTTGGAAGCGCGAAGCAACTGACGGTTTGGACAGGGAAGAGAGAACAATGGCCTCGTAGCCAACTGGGGAACGAAAAAGCATTTGTGGCCTCGATTAGAAGGGCAAAAGGAAAATTGCTCATGGTTTTTTTTCGGTTTTTAAATTTTTAATTCAGTTCTCACAATTTAAAAATATTCAAATCACTCCTTACATTTTAATCCAAAGCACACACGTGCGAGAGTTAATTCCTATAAGTAACACAACTTGGTCTAATAGTGCAAACCCGCTAGGTCTATTTGGATGTCTCAAAGGAGATATCTATACTAAGATACCTAATATTAGGATCTAAAAAATAATGAGCCACAAGGAACTAATAATGTTTGAGACCAATGGGACAATTCATTTATTTTTTTAGTCTAAAAGATTACTAACAACCTGGGTTATAACTAAGATTAAACATGCAGCTTTCTTCATGTTTGATGCAAATTCTTTTCTAATCTATAAACCCTTGCAATTGCTTCTTCAAAATTCAAATTCTTTCAAAACATAAAAGCTGGTTGAAAGTGGATGCAAGCAGCTGGCTTGCCCCCTACCTGCCCTTATGACCTATTATTGCCTGGTTAGCATGATGATAGTTGCACGAGAAAGAGAACTAGAAGACTGAGTTAAAACTATAAAGTATTGTTGTTGGAAAAAAGTTTCAAAATAACAAGTATTGTTTCAATGAGAAGAGTTGTGACCGTTTAAGCCATATCTTTTTTTTTTTTATACATGAGGGGAGGGGAAGCCCTCAACCTATCCCATTTTTTGAGCCTAAGCAAGATATACTATTGTCTCTAGTCATGAATTCCAATATATTCCTAAACGGAGAAGAAAAGGGTTGATATCCCAACATGATATTTAGAGCCTGTTTTGCTAAATAATCAGTAGCCATATTCACGATCCTTGGAATATGATGGACATCCACCTCCCATTCACGACTCAACATCGCCTTCACTTCATCAAGCAAAGTTGCATCCGAGTGGGCTGCTATGTAAGGTCTTACTAACAGTGAGACTACATCTTTTGCATCAATTTCCATAACCAGATAACGCACGCCATGATCCCAACACATCTTTAAACCGAAAAAAGTGGCCCACAATTATGCTTTTAGGCTATTCACAGGCTCAGGAGCATGATACATAAACCCCACCTTAAAGTTGCCTTGATCATCTCAAAGCAACCCTCCACATGTAGTATTTCTCCCTTCTGAATAGGCCCTATCGACATTAAGCTTCATCCATCCTAGTTCTGGACGTTCCCAATGACCCAAACGCATCTAGACAGGTTGTCCATTGAGATTGACCCCCTTTAACAATTTCCTTACTTGCGTCATTGTTCCTAGGATAGAATGTGCTTTAGCTTTAATGCTTTCATTGCTCATAACCATATTATTGAATATTCTCTTGTATGTTGTTGCCATAGAAGCCAATATACAGTTCAGAAAAATTCACTCCACCCCTCCTTCACCCTACCAGTTTGACGTTGCAGGTTTAGCCTCATCCAAGTCTCTAAATCAGCATTAAGAAAACGATGCAAAATCATTGGATCAACCATTTCTATCCAGTAGAAAGTATTTAAATAAATTATTTTGATTTAATAATTAGTCTATTAGAGTTAGTTAGAGAGGATTTATCGAATAACAAATAGGAGAGATATTTGGATTATTTGTAAATAAGTTAGATCATATTTAATTCTATTGTAACCTCCCTAGAAACGTGGCCTCTTAGCTACTAGCCCTAATGTGTATATATTCAACCCTTTGATCAATGAAATAACCATCGGGTGAATTACAATTCCTATTAACAACCATATATCCTATATATCCATAGCTTCTTTGTTTCTACACAAAATCCTGAAGGACATGAAGAATGTTCTCCGACTTGTTGCCACACCATGAGCATCCTCTATCAATACTCATCCCTCTTCGGAATCTCTCTTTGTTGGTAAGTAAGTTATTATGAAGTTACCCACATAAATGTCTTACACCGGGGTATGGTATGAAGCTTCTAGAGACGTTGCCACACCGTGTTACTCACGTCTAGTTCCTGTTCAATTGCTTGATAAGTTGTCTTAACACTAAACTCTCCATGTCGGTCATGTTTCCATCTTATCGTTTTATTATCAGGTTTAACGATCATTCCTTCAGCAACTACCCCCATGCTTTCTTGATTCTAGACCAAATGTTGGATCTTACCCTAGCGGCATCAATATTTGGCATCAAGTAGTCCCTGCATCAATATTTTGCTCCTCAAGACTCTCACTCATAAATCATCTTTACGCTTTATCAGATATCATCCTAGCTTAGCCATATATGCTTGGTTCTAACTTCTAAGGTGTTTCAAACCAAGCCCACCATTTTTCTTGGTCTTATATACTGTATCCCAAGGCACTAAGTGTGCTTGCCTTTTCTCCATTGTAAAGCCCCATAAGAAGCATCGCAAGTGCCACTCGGTAATAATGTTGTTTTCATGGGATAGCCTGGGATAGTGGAAGTAACAGAGGATACCAAAGTTGATCTTCCAACTAGAGATAGTGAATGTACCTTCCAGCTTGAAAGTCATTTTAGAACCTTGCCAACCACAACTTGATAGCTTCCTTTTGTAACCCTCTCATGATGGAGGGGAATGCTAAGATATTTGCCTAGATCTGGAGTAACTTGAAAACCCAGAGTATTACACAATTCCGTCTATCTAGTATGGTTAACATTTTTAGAGAAGAAAACTCGAGTTTTATTTGCATTCACCTTTAACCCAGACGCCTCAAAAAAATGATCAAGGCAACTCTTTACTTCCAAATTCTAATGTAAAGAAGCTTCCACAAACAAAATAATATCGTAAGCAAAAAATAAGTGAGAGAAAGGAGGTCCGTTCTTACATAAATTAATTGGCCTCCATGCTCTATTGCTAATTTTTCCTATATTAGATGTGCCAATTTTTCCATACAGATGACAAAGAGATAAGATGAGAGTGGATCTCCTTGTTTGACCCCTCTAGATGGGTTAATTGAACATGCTTTCTCTCTATTTCATAACAATTGCATGCTTGGGGTATAAACAAAAACATATATGATATCAATTATGCAACCAGGCAAGTTAAGTTCCACTAAACAATTCTAGAGAAAATCCTAGTTAACTTTATTATAGACATTTTCTAAATCAATCTTGATTGCCATAAAACTTCGCTTCCTTTGCATATTACGCATGGAGTGAATGACCTCCAGTGCAACAATGATATTATCAGAGCTATGCCTTCCCGGCACAAAGCTGCATTGTTGTGGGCTTATAACATGTGGTAATATCACCTTAATTCTATTAGCAAGCACTTTCATAATAATTTTAAAAATCACATTGCACAAGCAAATAGGTCATAGATCCTGAATAACTTCCGAATGATCCTTCTTCAGGATAAGCACAATCAAAGTGTCATTGACAAATTTAATCTCATTAGGATTAGCCCTTAGAGACTAAATAAACTTGTACACCATCATCTCTACCACCTTCCATTGACTTTGGTAAAAGAAAGCATTAAAACCATCCAGTCCAGGTGCCTCTAATGCACCCATATTAAAAACAGCTTGTTTTATTTCTTCATTCGATAAAGCACGTCCCAGAAGATTCAAATCTACCAACTCAATAGATGGGTAAGTGACACTACATTCAAGCAGGTTCCTTACTCGAAGCTCTTCTTGGAAAAGTGAGGAGAAGAATGAAACTGCCATACCCTTAATTTGCTCAACATCATACACCTAATCTCTATTTTCTGCCTTCAGAGCCTCTATAAAATTTTTCTTTCGCCTACCATTGGCTCGAGAGTGAAAATATCTCATATTTTTATCTCCATTTATTGTCCATTCGCTTCTTGTTTTTTGTGCCCATAATATAGATTCCTGTAAGAAGACCTCTTCCAATTCCTTCCAAAGCTGAATTTGCAATTCTTCAAGTTTAGAATTAAGGCCAAATCTAATTTCAAATCTTATAATTCCTTGTAATCTACCCAGAATTTTCTTCTTGCATGTTGTTATTGATAGGGAGAAAATATAGAGCCTAAGACTCCACAAGTGCACAGGTCGTATTAAGTAACAAATAATAAGTAAGGTATCATTCCTATGAGAACTTGGTACCAACAATACAGTTAAGCAATAACTTTACACTTTTGCTTAAGTTGAGTCAACACAATGTGAATAGAAGGAAGGAATAAAAGCTAACTAAAAAAAAAAGAAAATGAAATCTAACTACATTTTAGGCTAAGGGTGATTCTAAATCTTAAGCGATGACTTAGATTATTATAGCGTTGATTACTTCTTAGTGTCTAATTTCTCCCATTAATTGCATTTACAGTTATATTTGCTAGTCTAGAACTCTTATTTACCTAAAAGTGTCTTTCGATCCACTAAAATGCATTTCAACTATGTTAATCCCTAATGTCTTTGGCGATTAATACTTAATTAGATTAATTTAAGTGCAGGCCTAATTAGACTATATATGGCCGGTAGGTATATGTCTATCCTACAAGTAAATTAAATCCGGAAACCTAATCCTATAAGATTTAATTGAAGGTTTGGTTTAAATTCCCTCTGTCTAGACTCCTTTAGAACACCAAAATAATCTCAATCAGATGTCTCTTGTTTTAGGATAATCAAGCATATAATTAAATCAACAAATATAATATTAAAGCAGTTAACGGAAAAAATTATCATCTACTAATTCATAATCAAACTAAATAATCCAAAATCAAAGGTTTAATTACATAAACTGAACATTGTCATGACCAAAATAATAGCTAACCAAAGACAAACTAAAGAAGAGAAAGGAAAGAAGAAACAAAAACTTAATGTCAAATTTTCATCTGTGTTGTCGCCCTTTTGCATTTTCAAATTTTAATCTCGCTCCACTAAAACTCTTGTGTTACCATCACCAACCAGGAAAAATAGAACACCCTCTCTCTTACTACTCCTAGCATATATATAAGTATATATTGCCTCCTTGAGTGCGTCTCTATCACAATATCTTGATTTATCTTTTTTTTAATTGATTATCATATAATATAGATATATTATATTGATATTTTGTTCTCTCTTAAATCTTATAATATCTTCTGTAAAATAAATTAGGATATGAGTAGATTTTATATTAAAATATCATTTTATCCTATAATTAATTAAATGATGGAAAAATATATAAAAGATAATTAAATAAGTATAAAATATTAATAAATTTAATCAAATATATCTCAGAATCTATACTTATTTAATTATAAAATATATACTTACCAGTCGTGAACCTAAAGACCTATTTTCCAATTCATGCAAGCCGCTATGAATTGAGCCAGATTATTTGTCCACTTCAAACCATTTTGCCAATGATTGATCATGAATGAAATAAGTCTGTCATCTAAAGCCTAAGCAGCAAGAAACCGAAAAGGCTTGTTGAGACGTACAGAGAAACCCATGCCCTCCAACTATAACAGCAATGGTCGATGATCACTTTTATATCAATGCAAATGTTTTATATCAGCATTTGGATATTCCTCTTGCCACCTAGTGGTTCCCAAGATTCTATCTAACTTGCTTTCCACTCCTGTCCTCTTCCATGTAAAATGAGGGCCCATAAAACTCATATCATTCAATCCAACTTCCTCAACAAAGCTACAAAAATCCCGATCCGGTCCCTTATTAGATTCATTAGTGTCATTCTTGAACAGTAAGTGTTGCATTGAAATCACCTCTTAAGCATCATGCTTCTTGAACTAAGTAGCTCAGTTGGATCAGAATTTGCCAGAGAGAGAGCCCTTGAGTCACATTCAAACTAGCATAGACAAAAGTCATTTCCTAAACCTGTAATGCATGATTAGTAATGCGCATATGAATATATTGGTTTAAGCCATATCTTAGTACATGAAAATCAAAGAGCATGAAAATGATCATTAGAAGGCATGTTTTGCCCCATATATATATATATAGTGTGTTAGATCCATACTTATAGGAAATCCAACTTCCCTCAAAACCAATGTATGTGGCTTTCTTAGGCCATGGCAAAGAAATAAAAAGGTTTTCTCAGGCACTCTTCTTCTTTCTCTCATGCAACGATCATAAATACTGATATGAGTTACGTTGTTGTAATTAGCAGCAACAACGGCAATATCATTGACAGGTAATAATAAACATATGGCGGTGCTAGTTGCATGTACAACACAAAGGAATAACTTAATTAAAAGGATTTACTATTTGTGAGCAATACAGGAGATCTATTTTTTTTGAAGGTGAAGTGAAGTAGTGTACCCGTTTGTACTAAAAAAGAATAAAACTAAAAAGCTCATGCAGCAACCAACAATAATAACCGAAAGGAGATCTCTGAAGCTCACCTTGCCCCACAATCCTAACCGCCATGACTAGCTCGTGACAAACGCGAGAGCATAAATCACACATTTTTAGTTACAACTAACGAACCATAATTTTTAACAAATGATTTAAAAAAAACACGAGGAAACGTGACTTCTGTATAAGAAGATTAATTAAATGTTCGTTTGGAATAACTTATTTTTAGGTAATAAGTGCTTATAAATCGTGATTCATGAGAGGAGTTTTATCTCGGCTTGCGTAATAAAGACTTATTATCTTAAATAATACCAAACACAGGCTAAATTATTAAAAGGAAATTTGAGAAGCAAACAGAAAGCTGGAAATATTTATCACAAAAAAATTAGAATATTTCCTCGAGAATATGAAACTGACAAGCGTCGAAAAAGAGCGAACGATATTTCCTCTTGTCCAACCGCTCACTCCCAGTTAACCACAGAACGCGCGCTGTGGCCCCTTTTGGATCTTGGCTCCTTTCTACTCGCTGCCTCGCTTTGTTTTCCTGACATTTCCGTTCTCTCCATTTCAGCGTCTACCTCTCAAGTCTCGACGATGGCAACCTCTAATCTTCCCTCTGGATTCTCCATGTTGAAGTCGGACTCCACTAGGCATTCCAATCTCTGGACCTCAAAATATCTGGGCCAGCTTGTATTTGATTCTAATCTCAGGAGAAAATGCATCCGGTGGCAAGCTTTTGCTGTGCCCTCGACGAAGATCTTCGGGCATGGCCAGAAGAGCGAAATTGTGTCTGCCAATGGTTATGCGGCCGTTGTAAGTTTAAATCTGCTTCTAGTTACCTGCGTAGGTTTTTTGTCATTTTTTGGTTTGGATGCTCTCTGTGCGTTGTTTTGCATGGTTGACGCGCGAGGTGAGGTCCTTGGAACGTAATATTATTGATTTTCTCGTATTGAGTAACGTACAAGCTCGGGCAAGAGATTCACTTAATTAACCACATAGTATATTTCTGATGCTCTAACTCTATCCCCAAATTATGGATGAACATCTGACAAACACAGAGCATGGTCTCGACACGACAACGGAAAAATCCAAATAGATGGAAGACATTTGTGCGTAAAAATAAAATTATTAACTAGATACTCAAGTATCGATATCAAAGGACTAAATAAACTAAATATGTATATAAGATGTATCTGGTATGTTTATAACTTTATAAATGTTAAAACAGCGTCCATATGAGTGTCTGTTTTATAATTTGATTGACTGTTGTAAGAGTACTTCTTATCAAATTGAGTGTCTCTGTTTCACTCTTGTTTAACACAGATGCAGCACCAATCTTGAAGTTTTGGCATGACATAGCCCAAAACTAGTAGATTTATATATTTATTTTTTATTTATTTTTAAATTGTCTTATTCATAGAACAAAAGGCAGAGTAATCTTCGGGAGCGAACACAGTTGGTTTGAAATATGTAAAAAACTGAATCAGCACAAAATTTTGGGCATTCATGACTTAGTAAGACCTGCGTTGGGCATTTTTCGGGAACTATCCACCTTCATTTGAGAAATGTCCGATGCTCATGCTTGGGGCACACAAACTTGAAACTTCTATAGTTTATGAAATGTTTTCTAACGCTCGAAATGGTGTCTCCAAAGTTGATAAATCATAAAAAGTTGTGTATGGGGAATTTTTGCAGTTGCTTATCTGGAAAGATACATTGAATCTTACAAATTTCCACTTGCAAGTATAGTATGTACATTTGGCAATGTCTAATTTGGATTCTGTATACGTGCTCTCTTTCTGATGTGGAAGGACCAGACAAATTCTTCATTTGAGCTGAAGCCTAGTAGCTTTGCTTCAGGGTTGGCAGAGGCAAATTTAAATTCACTCAGAAAAACTAAGATTGTTTGTACGATAGGTCCTTCTACCAGCTCACGTGAAATGATATGGAAACTGGCTGAAGCTGGAATGAATGTGGCACGCTTAAATATGTCACATGGAGACCATTCATCGCACCAGAAAACTATTGATTTGGTAAGAGAGTACAATGCTCAATTTGAAGACAAGGTTATAGCTATAATGCTTGACACCAAGGTAATAATATTCTTTCAGAATTTTCGACTTTATCTATCCAGTGTTTCATCCATCAGAAGTGGGCCAAAACTTTTCTATGCTGATTGTCATCTCACTGTTTGGATAATTACTCTTATAAATGACACTAATTTGTCTTATAATTTAAAATTTGACTGTTAAAATGAAATACTTTCCTTTACATAATCTGCTCAATGCTTTTAGACTCCTTGTACCTTGCATATAAATTGTGAAGTTACAGTTACAACATATTTACAAATGAATTTTCTTCACAGGGTCCTGAAGTTAGAAGTGGGGATGTTCCTCAACCAGTTGTACTACGAGAGGGCCAAGAATTCAATTTCACTATTAAAAGAGGGGTCAGCACAAATGACACAGTTAGTGTAAATTATGATGATTTTGTGACTGATGTGGAGGTTGGAGATATGCTACTGGTTGATGGTAAGTATGGATACCTTGTTCATACTTTGAAGCAGGCCCCGAGTTTTGCTTGAGGGAAATCCTGTTTCTCTCTACTCTAGTAATTGAGTTTCTGGTGTTTAAATCTGGAACAGTACATATGGGAAAATTCTTCAATTTTAGTTCCTTTAAACTGAAAATTATTGATGTTGATTTGTAATTGAAGTTGAACCTCTGGAAAGCTACTTATATCCATCCGACTCTTTTCTCACCGAGTCCCCCCCTTTTCTGGATCATATATTATGTGGTTCAGATATTGGACAACATTTATATAGAGCTTCCATATAAATGGCCATCGTTAGGATTCTATTGTGCCAACTAGTTACATCGATATTGTCCAATCTGTACATGGCTGTTGCTGCAATGCTTGCTATCTACGTTAGTTAATTTTTTTTCATTTACTATATTAGTTGCTTGCTAGTACCACCTTTCATGGAAATCAAATATGATTGCCCTGTAACCTAATATTACATTTTTATTTCTCTTCTCCCCGCATCCATTTGTTGCTTTCTTCAAATGTAACCTCTTGACTGTTATGAACATTTGATTTCTTGTTTGTGTGTTTCAGGTGGAATGATGTCGCTTTCCGTTAAGTCAAAGACAAAGGATTTGGTTAAATGTGAAGTGATTGATGGTGGAGAATTGAAATCAAGGCGTCACTTAAATGTCCGTGGAAAAAGTGCAACACTTCCTTCCATAACTGGTATAGTTTAGTTTTCCATGTTGATTGCACATCCCACTAAATAAGATTTCTGTTCTTCACTTGCGGATTCTCTTGATAAACAAATGAATTTGACGATTATATGCTCTTTGCCATATGCCTCTACTTCACAGAGAAAGACTGGGAAGATATCAAGTTTGGGGTAGACAATCAGGTCGATTTCTATGCTGTCTCATTTGTAAAGGACGCTAGAGTGGTTCATGAGTTGAAAAACTATCTCAAAAGTATGTTGCCAGATGTCTTTTGCCTTCCTAATTTGTGTGTGTGTGAGTGGTTGAGTGTTTTGCTTCATAAAGTCTCTGTGAACTGAATTATTGTATGCTTTTTTATAGGTCGCAATGCTGATATACACGTGATTGTAAAAATTGAAAGTGCTGATTCAATACCAAATCTTCATTCAATACTTTCAGCTTCAGATGGGGTAAGTTTCTTGCTTGTCATATTAATTTTGGATGTGGATATCACATATCTGTAATGCCAGTTGGTAATTAAGTTGCAATAAAAACTTGTTCAGACTGGTTTTAAACTCACAACTGATTTACAAATTGCAAAGAAGTTTATACTGAATTGGTCCGAACTAGCTTATAGCTATCCGAACACCTTTATTTTGGATAAAGCTGTCCGAAGCTGTGCTATATGATGGAGCAAAGTACTATTATATTTATCTTTGGTGTAACATCCAGTTTGATTGCTAAACTTAACTTTTATTGCACAGGCCATGGTTGCTCGTGGAGACCTTGGGGCGGAACTTCCAATAGAAGATGTTCCTCTGCTGCAGGTGAACATGATGCATATATTAACATCGTATCTATGCCATTTCAATGAAATTTATGAGTATAATTTCTTCTCAAGATAATCTACAAATGATAAATTTTGTCATTTGTGCCGGTACAATCTCACTGAGCATTATGGTTTTGGTCTTGTGGATGAAATATGAGGAAAGCTCTTCTTGCTGCTTGTAAACTATAAAATAGGACATCATGGTCTAGAAAAAACAAATGAATTCTCGACTATAATCGTTAGGTTTATTAAGAACTCCTTCCTTTATTGCAGAGCGAGATAAAGCGTATTAAACTTGTTATGCGCTTATAGTTATGTACTGCCTATAAATGACTGAAATCCAAAAAGAGTCTTAATTTCAAAACCATGAAATAGTTGGCGAACAACTTCACTGGATGACTTGGGTTGTTGAGAGTTTCAAGTTAGAAATGTGATATGGAGAACCCATGTAGCATTTTACCTAAACTTGGTAGGGGGACACTGGATGATGGACATATAATATGTTCCACCTTAAATATGATTTTGTTCTCTGTTTTAATAATTCATCCATATCAAGTCTGCATAAAGAGGACTGCTATTCCTACCATCATGGCTGTGGCCTTCCATTATCCTGAAATGATGATAAATCTTTTAACTGATGTCTAAAAGGTGAGAGTATGATCAATTATGTATTCTGTCACATTCACTCCTTCAAACAGGAGGACATCATTAAAAGATGTCACAGCATGCAAAAGCCAGTAATTGTGGCAACTAATATGCTGGAAAGCATGATTGGTCACCCTACACCAACTAGAGCAGAAGTTTCAGACATTGCCATTGCAGTAAGAGAAGGTTCTGATGGAATCATGCTTTCAGGAGAAACTGCACATGGAAAGTTAGTTTGCTTTTCTGACTCATCTACATATGTTATAATGTGTATGGCCTGATAAGATATAATGCATACTCATGTATGGCTTTCATGTCAGGAGAGCAGGCCTATAATATTCGTGAATTTAATGTTCACAGAACTTAGTGATTTTATTGAATTATTTAATGCTTATTTCTCTTCAGTCTTTTCGGACATTTTTGGCTGAGAATCAATGTACTTGCGAGGCTTAAAATTCAACATTCATAAAAATTTGTAAATCTTTTAAATTATGTAAAAATTCTGTCCTCAGTTGAATGGGAAGTTAGCAAAAGGACTCAATTGTACGAAATTGGAAACTAATAGCACAGATTTGCTGTAATGGGAAATTGAAACTGCTAGCAGAGGAACCAAATTGTGTTTATGAATTATCTGTCTTCCCTCTCTGTTGATATCAGTATTGGCTTGTGCTAGGTTCATATTCTTACGTTTTGTTTCTTCATTGTGGGAAAGTACATATCTTTGTTTTTTTCAATAAATGGATTTTGTTTCTACTACAGAACCACTTACCACTTGAAGATTAAACAGGCGTGTTTATTGTTTTGTTACATATAGTGTTTTCCTCTTTCCATGAACTTTGCATTTGATGCACTTTCTTGATAATGATAATGAAATTATATTGAAATAATTACAACTCTTCAGATATCCACTAAAAGCTGTAAAAGTAATGCATACAGTGGCACTAAGGACGGAATCAAGCATTTCAAGTAGTGTCGCTCTTCCCAATCAATTGAATTCCAATGAGGTAAATGCTAAATTTAGAAAGAAGTCTTTCCTTGTAACCTAGACATTTGGTTTTAGAGTGTAGTTTTCGATCTTTTGATCTCGGCTGCTTTGAAATCTAATCAATTTTTGTTCTTTTGTTTTGACAGAGGCATATGGGACAAATGTTTGCTTTCCATGCAACAATTATGTCTAACACCCTTAATAATCCTGTAATTGTTTTTACCAGAACAGGATCCATGGCTATTCTCTTGAGCCATTATAGGCCTCATTCCACAATCTTTGCATTCACAAATGAGTGAGTATTAGCTGCATGTGATTTCTATTTTTCATTTTATTTTAAAAATAGGTTCAATTAGGCACCAGGCGTGTACCTTGGCCTTGTTTTGCTGTCTTTTTTTAGGAAGCAATAATACAAAAATACTTTAATGGTGAAAATAAATGGTAGATTTTCGGGGTCAATGAATCCACTATCAAGGAAGCAGTCAAACACCTCGTTATTCTTGATTCGCAATTTGATTAGTATCTCATCATGTGCTTAGAGAAAAGGATGGACGGAGAAGACCTGGATTATCATGGAGCTGTACTGGATTTTCCAGCTAACCAACAATGGGATGCTTGGCGCAAATCTTAAATCATTATTACTTTTCAAATTTACTCTCAGACGGTTCTTTTGGATGCTGTTGATAGATCTTATTCAATTTCACTTCTGTTGTAGAACTTCGCCATCCAGTTATTGAGGGTCACGAATCCATCTAGACGAAGTTTTATGCTATTTAATTTGGTCCTCTTTGGCATTTAATACTTGTATTCTACTTATCAAGTATCTTAAAACATTAATTTCCTGGAGGATAACTTGTTTAGAGTACGCAGACACGCCATGCTCTCCTCCCCTCCTGCAAAATATATATTTCTGTTCACCTTGATGTTTGGTAATTCCCAAGGTCATCTTAGCTAGTGATTTTGGATTTCCAGATTAAAGTTTCAGGACCGTTTTATAATTTCTCGAGTCAGCATTATCCTGCATTTTCACGTAGTGATCCAACATGCTTTTATGATTGGCAGAGAAAGGATTAAGCAGAGGCTTGCGCTTTATCATGGCGTCATGCCTATATACATGCAATTTTCAAATGATGCAGAGGAAACCTTCTCCAGAGCTCTCAAGCTACTGTTGGTAAGTAATATCTCTGCAATTTCTGCTCGTCTTTCTTCCATTAATGGTGTCTTTTCTAGTGGCTTTGAAGTATTTTTCATGCTTCAGAGTAAGGGGCTTGTAGAGGAGGGACAGCATGTTACACTGGTTCAAAGTGGAGCTCAGCCAATTTGGCGTGAGGAATCCATTCATCACATACAAGTTCGTAGGGTTCAAGGATGAAATCCCTCTCTGAAGGGGCTTTCTCTGATGATGGTATTTTACAGTGGGAAGTAATGATTTTTCATTAGCTCTTTTTTTTTTTTTTTTTTTGGGCTCTCATGATATCTCGAATTATACCTATTGGTTTCAGGAACACCGAAGTTGAATATTGTTGGCATTTACAGAATCCAAAGGAAAGGATTAGCTGTAGGCCACTTAAAGCTCTTTGTCTAATTTTTGTCTACACAAAGTCAATTTTATTTTTTTTTACCCTCTGCTGAAACAAGTCATTTTGATAGCTCCACGTGTAGCTGCTGATCCAACCTATGGCGGCATACTAGTTTTGTGATTTGATCTGATAAGGAACCATATCATATCTTCTTTTTTAAGTTCATGACACAGTTTGCTTGTCTGTTCCTGTTATTTTCCCTTCTTTCGCCTTGGTTGGTGCTGATAGCTGATAGCTGATAGCTGACGCCAGGCCGCAATTGGCACAGTTTTATGCAATTTGTCAAAAATTGTTGAATAATGTTTTAAAATTTTGATATTTAGTTCTGTTCAATGTTTTTTGAAACCGGACTGGATCGAGCCGGGAACCAGCGAACCAGACCAGTTCTATAATTTTTTTAAAAAAAAATCATGATTTTTTTAATTCTTTTTTAGAATTTCATATTAACAAGTCTAAAATATTCAATTTTTTATCGGTTTGGCCTCGGGTTAGCTCCAATCTGACCCACTAACCCTTAATCCAGTACCCACCCGACCGATCCCATAACCTATCCGAATTTCAGAATCTCGGTCCTGTTACGTTGTCAACGTAACTGTAGGCTGGACATCTAAGTCCGTCAGCTCAGGCTTTTCTTGGTAATGGCCTGTCTGCTTCAAACAGCTGGATTAAATTTATCATTTAATTTGTAGGAACTCTCAAGGATGAGAAAATTTTAAATAAACTCATTTTACAGAAATTTAGTAATCTGAGGTGATTATCAAGTATGTGTGCGAACTTGTTGGACATAAATTTTATCAAGTGTGTTTAACACGCTCAATAATATCTTGTTATGATTAGTTTGATTTCCACATCCTTCGTGACTTGAGTCTATTTTAGAACTTTGCTCGAGCGTGCTGAGTTGTGCAAAAAAACAAAAACACAAAAAAAAAAAACCATTTGAGAATTGAGACTCGGAAATTACTTGTACATATTATAATCCTCTTTGGCGAAGGAACAAACAGAAGGAAGAAGGGAGGTTTAAAGACGCCCTAAAACGGTCATTGCCTCTTCATAAGTTTGGTTTAACCCTATTACATAAACCAGCACCGAGAAGATAAACTGAGAATTACAGTTAGGGGTCATAATAAGAATGGTAAGATAGCATTGAAGAGGCTCGGAGAAAAAGGGCTTCTCTCACCAAACCAAAGAAAATTTTCTTGAACCAGTTGTTACCATATATATGTAACCGAAGATATATTGTGACTAGATCAGACTCCATACTTCCTCTTATTTATTTATCTTGTTCCTCCTTTGAAAGTCAGACCCTGAGGCTGCCATGTTCATCATTCTCTTCACATTTACCTTCCAGCTGCATACACTTGTACCACCTTGCAGTGGCAATATACACCACCAAATCTATGGAAGTCAAAGCGGCCAAGAGAAAGTAAAACCTATCCAAGTGGCCTCTGTTGAGATTTCCAGGAA
Organism: Inga oerstediana; assembly: GCA_963210345.1. NCBI lineage: Eukaryota > Viridiplantae > Streptophyta > Magnoliopsida > Fabales > Fabaceae > Inga > Inga oerstediana. Next base: position 60,539,213 of record OY723409.1, read on the forward strand.
TCCACCCAGGCATGTGATCTTCTGTTGAAATCTTCATAACCATACTCACCAACAAGCTACTCACATAGTTTCCCAGAGAGATCGATGTCATGCACAGCGCACTGCCAAAGCTCTTTAACCCATCTGGCGTCTGAGCATTGAAGAATTCTAACTGTCCCACATACATAAACACTTCTGAGGCTCCTATGAAAGCGTATTGAGGTATTTGCCAGAATATGCTCAGAGAGCTTGTTCCGTCACAGTGTGTGCACCCCTGTTTTGCGTACTTAAGCCTATAGCATTCGACTATTCCGGCAGACACCATCGCCATGATTGCTATGACCAGCCCAATTCCCATTCTCTGAAGCTCTGTAAGTCCCTTTGAATTTGTCTTCTTGAGCTTTCCAACTAGTGGGTCCAGAACTCGACGGTAGAGGAATATGAAGATGGCCACACTGAGGATGTCAAAGCTAGACATGCTCGCTGGTGGGATTCGGAAATCGGAGATTGTGGTTTTCATGGCGGCTCCTTGCTCCACGAACAGGGAAGCCATCTGTGTGAAAACCACAGAGTATATTATGGTGCACAGCCAAATTGGAAGAAGCCTTAGAATGCACTTCACTTCTTCAACTTGACTAATTGGACAGAGACGCCATGGGTTGTGAACCCCTCTTTTTTTGTCATCTAAATCTCGAGATGATATAAATGCTGCTCGATCCAAGAACCTGCATCAACAAAAACAATCACTAATTAGTTCAACCACTTGTCTAGCTACCAGTATGATCAGTACTGTCTTTAACCGTAGATCAAGCACTTACTTAAAACCATTGGTGTACAGAATCTTTCTGTTGCTAGTAGTGGGTGATTCCTTAGCATCCCCTTCATACAATTCCTCTTCATTGGCAGGCATTTGAGTCTTCCATTTGGTGGATGCAGCAACAAGGACCTGACAAAACCGGGAAAGAGGATTTCCACTGGCTTTGAAGTGCCTGTATCTAGGGGTGCCCAAGAGGAACAAGACGAGAGCGGTGAAGGCGGAGAAGGCGGAGACCGAGAATCCGAGAGCCCACATTCCTTCATCCTCGAAGTAGACAAGTATGGTGTTCGAGAAAAGTGAGCCAAGGTTCAGGGCAAGGTAGAAGTAGCTGAAGAAAGCCACCTTTGAATGGCTTTCACTGGAGTGCTCTGCATCGAACTGATCAGCCCCAAATGTTGCAATGTTCGGCTGATAGCCTCCATTCCCTAAGGCTACGAGATAGATGGAGAGATAAAACATTCCCATCTCTAACTTCGAATGCTTCCCACATTCAAGTTCTTCATTCCCACAGCCTTTAGGTCTGATCAAGAACACGTACGACGACAGCGACAGCGATACCAAACCCTGTCATATGTCATCAAATCACTTAATTAGGTCACCGGCGTCGATCATATATTTGTTAATTTTCATATCAGAGTTGAGAAGAAGGAGAATAGGTTAATTGATTAGTGATTACTTACAATGACGAAGATGACCTGGAAGACGGCACAAGTTTTGTATCTTCCCCAGTATGAATCACTGAGAAAAGCGCCGACGAGAGAGAAGATGTAGACAGTTCCGGTCCACTTGCTGACATTGTTGGCGGCGTCGGCGTTGTTTTGGCCTAACACGCGAGTCAGGAACAGCACCAAGTTCACTCCGATCCCGAAGAATGCTAGGGTTGCCAGACCCTGGTTCACTGATTCACACAAACATGATCCAATTAAGAGCCACACACAGCAATCATAAATTATCGCATTACATTAATTAATCTCTTGTTAGTTACGAGTCGTTATTAAGCTCAACTCATTTGAAGGCGCCCGAATGTCCGAATTAATTAATTATCTATATGTGGACCACTACTTAGTAAATATTCTCACAACTCACATGCATGTTTTTCTTAAATCAGGATCTCTGCTATATCTCTATGGTGTCTCCATGACTTGAATTGTCCCTTGTGCACCTGCACGAGACCTAGTATATTGGAATTCAAATACTTCCCCGTCCTAATTATAAGATAAAGTTGATTTTTTTGAAGAAATTAAGGAAGCCAATTAAATTACTTTATAGTATTTTTATTTTTATTTTTTTCTCCAAACTAATTAATTTGATCAATAAACTAATATATAATCTAAGAATACTAAAAATATAAACACTCTAAAGTAATTTAATTGGCTTCCTTAGTTTCTCCAAAAAAAATAACTTTATCTTATAATTAGGACCGGAGGAAGTAGATCGGAAGGCTATGATTCCTTCACATGTTAATTAATTGGTGATGGCTAGTAGTTATGTAATTAATGTTTTGCAGGCTAAATAAAAGCAACGACGAGGGATTGCTAATTCGGCTGGCCATTAGATCACTTCCATTATTATTTCAATATTACGGCAAAAATTATATAATGAACACTCCGAAGGAAATGTTTGAGAAATGAGGCTTTATAAATCCAATACTTAGTAGAAAGAAGAGCTTTATAAAAAGGAAATATATTCCTTTTCATGACGCGTGTTATGGATGGTGTGTGTGTGTATAGCTAGCTAGTGGAATCTCACTTGTGAAAAAGATACGCATAACTCTACGATATTAATCCTTTGTGAAAGTGATTTTGATGTGATTACGCATTAACCCTCTTTTAATTCCTTTCATTGCATAAGGGCGCTGTTTTATATATAAACCTCCCCCAGTCAAACCTCTGAAGAAGTTGTTAAACCAGAAAAGGATTGGTGGATCGGAGTGTATATGTACCATTGTACTGGTTTGATGGTTAAATCGGAGAACCGGTCTTAAACTAGTTGAACCGGTTAAAATCGGCTGGACCAGTTTCATTTTTTTTTTATAATTTTTCCCCCTTTTTTTAGGGGAAAATTGGAAGTTAAAAGCCAAAATAAAGAAAAAAAATAGGTAAAGAAAGAACAAATCTAAAAAAAATGAAGAAGATAATGAAAAAAATTATTTAAAAAGATATAATAATTATAAAAAATAAGATATCATTGTATAAATATAGGCATTATAACTCATACTAATAAATTTTAAGTATTTTTTTTTCTAAAAATCTTCATTTTTATCTATAGAAGTTTAAAAATATATTAATATATATTGCCACTAATAAATTATAATATTTTAATATGACTGGTTCAATTACCGGTTAGACCCCTGTTGACCCATTAACCCTTAAACCTGTGTTGTGACCGATTCATTACCCAATCTGATTTTCGTTCCTTGATATATACCCGCACGCGCACAAAAGTCTTATTATTTAAATAACCAAGGGGAATATTTTCAACATAAAAAAATTAGTACTCTCTCATTATTTTTAATATAAGATATATTTAGGGAATTGATCTTAATTCTAAATAAAATATATTTTTTTATATTTGTTTATTTTTACCTAATTTATTTTTATTGATACTTCCTAACTAACTTCCTTAATATATTAAATAAAGTAAATATATCTTATATTAAAGATATGAGAAATGTTATATAAAAGAAATAAGAGGAGCAACAAATAAACAAGCTGAACTGCAAAATTAAGGTTCTCACATCGACCAAGAAACGCATGGTGGGTATGGTTAGGGGCAAACATCCGTTTTTCGATTCAGTTTTTTGGTAAAAACCGAAACAACCGAAAATCGAACAAAGTCAATTTCATAAACTGAACCGAAACTAATTAATCAAATTAATCGAACTGAATTAACCGAAATATTTTGGTTCGGTTCGGTTAATAACCGAATTAACCGTTTTTTTTAATTTTATTATCTACAAAATAAAATATATATAATTAAATTTTTAAAAAATATTTTTTTATCCTTAAGATTAGATTTAAGGGTAAAATATATAAAATAAATTAATTAGATTTAAAATATCAATAGATTTTATCTAATATTATTGAAAATTTACACCTATTTAATTATAAAATATGTATTTATTAAATAATATATATTAAATATAAATATATTTTATATATTTCGGTTTTAACCGAAGTATTCTTCCAAAAACCGAACTGAACACCGAAGTTTTAGAGTAATAAAAACTAAAATTTTACCGAAAGTCGAAAAAACCGAATTAAATTCGGTTCGGTTCGGTTTCGGTTCTAATTTGCTCACCCCTAGGTATGGTATTCCCTCCGATCCTAATTATAAGACAAATTTAACTTTTTGGAGAAATTAAATAAGCCAATTAAATTACTTTAGAGTATTTTTATTTTTATTTTTTTCTCCAAACTAATTAATTTGACTAATAAACTATTAATATTATATAATCTAAGGATACTAAAAATATAAACACTCTAAAATAATTTAATTAATTTTCTTAAATTCTAAAAAAATCAATTTTATCTCATAATTAAAATCAGAGGAGTACTATGGTGGGTGTTTGGTTTAACTTTAAAAAACCAAGCACAGTTTTACGTGTTCATGCAAACGCATGTACTATGTTGAGAGGGCGCCCTTGACCAAGCACACACGGAACAAAGAGCTTCACAATAATTGAATTTTCCTTGTAGCTCTCTTCTTCAACTCTTAGCTGCATACTCACCCGATGATAAACGTAAGAACTAATTTATTGTATAAAGGTAGCTAGGAGGTAGTATTAATTTATATATAGTTAACTTTGACAACAATGGATTGAGATGCGAATCGATCTATATGAGTATTTTGATAAGTCTCAAACCACAATTTTAGAAGTCATTTTTATAAGTCGAAATAAAATTTCTTTTATATATTTATTTCATTAATCATAAAATCTATTGCCTAAAAATTAATTTAAACACACACTAGATCGACACGTAGTAAGGAGAAAGCTCATGCAAGGTTGGGTGTAGAGATTACGTGTCTGGCTTGTGTTATGTGTATTGAATGCTTACTTTGTGGGCCCTATAGTTGCCTCGGAGTCCTATACTCCTCCTAATTGGGCGAATTGTTTTATAGTGAAGATCCTTCCAAAATCCTCCTTCCTTTTCAAAGTCATTTTCTTTCTCTCTCTCTGAAAACGGAACGACATATAGCTTCGTTATTGATAATAACCCTCTCAACATGCAAATGCATATATATATATAAGGAAAACATAATGTGAATTTCTATCTCTCTTTATGATATAGTAGCATTCTTGCACGCAAAGAGTGTAACACTTCGCTGACGATCGGTGCCGTTTAATTAAGTCGTCGTTTTCTTTGAATTGCTATTTTATACTATAACTCTTGATATGAGCACCCAATTAAACAGCCCGATATCCCTCTCTCTCTCTCTCTCTCTCTGTTTGTGATGAATGATAAGTTATCTAACTATCAGTTTGTCTGTATACTATTATGTATTAATGAATCATATCTTGATGTCAGGATTCCTGAAACTTGTAGCTGCTACCGTGAACTATATATACGCGTCGCATGTGCATGCAATCTCCACCTTTCGCACATATCGGGAACTGAGCACTACTTAAAAAATTAGTTCTAATTATTATAACCTCCTTCTGGGAGATACGAGACTTGAAAGATTATGCATAGCAGATTAAGCGTGATAAGGAATTTTAATAAAATAGAAAACAAAGTGTATATGGTGATGCAATTGCATGTGCGTGTATGTGTGGACTGTGGAGCTTACAGAGTATGATAGTTCCGGCGAACCATCCTCCGGATTTTTCTCTGATCGCCGGACGGCCATGCCAATCAACACTTCCGTCAAGAGCTAACCCTTCTGGTTCTTCCTTGTACTTGCTCTGCACAAATTTAAGTTTTTCACATTAAATCAATGAGTTAAGCCATGAAGCAACAAAAATGGTGGTGCTTAATTAGAGACAAATACAGAGAGAGCCAGAGAATTCAAATTCATTAGTATGTTCAGAAATAATAAGGGACTAATTAATTACTGACCTCTTTACAGAGCTCCAGGCAAGCCATTGAGGATATACGAGAGGTGTGTGAAATGAGCGCAGAGCGCAGAGGGAATTAAAAGGTGTTGATTGGGAGATGAAGGCCAGAGAGAGAAGGGAGTGATTTGGTTTAAGAAGAAGAGGGAAATGGGTAGTGATTAAATAGAGCAAGAGAGTGAGCATGAACGGTCGAGATTTCACGGCAAAAAGGTAAGGACATACAGGTGGCAGAATCATCCTAAAATGTGTCCAAATGCAATTTTCTTGGACTGAATTACATGCCAGATCTTTGTTTTTTTTCTCATCCCCACAAAACATTTTTCCCTTTTTCTTTTCCCTTTTTTTTCCTTTCTAAAAAATACTCAACCAGTTGCATTAATAATCTAGAAGAGATCATATTTATGGTGCTACTTAGCTACTGGCTACAAGTATGCCTACTCTCTCTCAGTTTGCTTGATACCGACACTCTTCAAACCCCTCTCCCTTAATTAAATTCATTCCCAAGTTGGCATACATACTCACTTTTTGGTTCACTATTTAGTGTGTGTTTGGTTACTTGCTTCCACTAAAACCATGTTTCCAACGTGAATAATCCAAACACGCTAGACAGTTATTAATTGTTGTTTGTTAAGCTTCAGAGAGGTTAATTTACCCGCAGGTTTTGTCTGTTAAGCTTTATGGTCTTGATGATCAGTTAGTAGCATGGGAGCTGATCTGATAATAGTAAAACTATACGACTTTTAAAACTACAGTTAAGAAGACAAGATATAGTACAAGGAGCTAGCAGAAGCAATTTCATCCACTAAATTCTGGACTTTTTGCTTCAAGAAGGAATAATATATCAAGACAACGAGAAAAAAATGCTCACTCACATGCTATTAATTATTTGCTAACACGCACACACGCACACAGAGCTCCTTTTATTTCTCGCCGCACAAGTTAAAGTTCCTTCTTCTTAGCTATCACAAATTTGAAGGTATTAAATCTGAAAGCAGGTAATTACCATATTAATAACTGTGCTTAGCTTCAAATATATGATAACAACTTATTAGGCTCGTGGGAATAATCGCGAAAGAAAGTGTGAGAAAATCCATGTTATTCCAGGGAATAAAAGAGTCACCTAGCTAGCTTCTTTGATGGCTCAAGCACTGCTAATAGCTAGCTTCACACTCATCAATTATAACAGGATATGGTTCCATTATATATTCCATTAAATATATGCTTGTTTTATTCATGGACAACAAAAAGTATAATGTTCTCTATAATTCTTAGGTATCTCTCTTCCGTTAGTGGCAAACCATGCATCTATCTATATATACTATATATTAGACTGCATTATCTCTCTTTTGAATAAATAAATCTGATTAATATAACATTGATGTAATGACCGACATCTTTATTGACTTTTCCAATCATCTCAAGTTGCTGAAACATCTTCTAACAAAATTCTATGAATATGTCCATATACCACCAGCCTGTGTCCTTTAAAACCAGTGAGATAAGATTTAAGGGATATATATATTGCCCTTCCCTAGAAGTTAGGCAACTTGTCAATTATGTAATCAATGATTTAATATGGCATAACATTTGCCTACCACAAAAAATTGCTATATTAATTACAACTCAATTGCAATTTCTCTACTGCATGTCTCTTTAATGCCATGTTTGGTAGCATGGAATTGGGGTAAGAAAAGTGGAAGTGGAAGTGGAATTGAAAAATAAGGCTGTTTAGTACAACAAATCCTACTTCCCTATGGAATCCAATTCCACCAAAAACAGTGGAAGTCACTTCCTATCCAATACCCATGGAACTCACTTCTAATGCCACTTCCTCCCTGAAAAAATGACTCCCTGACCATTTTACCCATTAACACACTCTTCCCATCACCAGTTTCATGGTCACCGTCTTCGGCACCCATCACCGTCACAGTCACCAGCACCTGTTTCGTTCTCTGTCTTCAACCTCAATCATTGATCTCCTTTTGGCGGACGCTATAGCCATCTTGAAGGCAAAGGCCTAACTCGCGAAGAGTGTCATTGTGACCAAGGAGAGATGCCGGCTCAAAGATCCTTATCACTCTTTGAGCCTTCACTGCCGTTGAACTGTATCACGGCGAGGGAGTAAAGAGCTTATGCGTGCGATTTCGTAGTTGCTGCAGCATATCGTCCCATGTTCTTCAACCTCCGCCGCTACCGCCTTCTGCCGCCCCCATATCGTCTTCCTCAAGCTCCACCGCTCTCTCCCTCTTTAACCTGAAACCGCCACTCCCTTTTCCTTCAATTTCTGGTTACATTGGTCTTCACTTTCTAGAGGAGATTTTGTCTTTGATTTCTGGTTCCACAATATCTAATCCACAGCAAACGAAATATGGCTTGATTTTTAACTTGTGGGGGGTTTGATTTCTTCTTTTTGTTGTGAAATTTGATTGTTGATGGTGGCTGCCGGTGGTTTTCACAGTGGTCACCGGTTGCTGTAGGGTCTTGAAGTTGTTGGAGGTGGAGGCTGAGGTTTTTTGTATAAGGGTAGTTTGGACATTTCATATTTTAAAAGAAACATATACATTAAAAATTATGTCATACTTCTGTGGTTATACCAAACACACTTTTATTCTTACTTCCACTTCCAGTTCCACTTCTAATTCCGCTTTCAGTTATACTTCCACTTTCATAAAAAATTCTTCCATGGTACCAAACGGGGCATAAGTCTTAGAATTGAGATTATAACTTAGGACTTCTTACTTTTTTTTTTCAGGAATGAGTCCTACTTTTCTTAGTTTTCAAATAATGCAATTTAATACCCTTTTTATATTATGTACGTATATAAATTTCTTATGATGTATGTGTGTGAGCGCAGTAGATATATAGAGAAAGCTGAGAAAGGGGAAATTAGGAATATAGATTTATTAATTATAATAATTGCCTTCCTTTGTTTTAGTTTAGGCATAAATTCCAACCAAAAACCATCATTTCCTCATTATATTGAACATCTTCTAAGTGGAGTCAAGAGATTCATTGTAATTGGCTGCTTTTACCAGATTTGGTTTGATATATACTTCCTCTGGCAGATTCCTGTAGCAAAATTAAATTAAATTAATATTTTTTGGACGTTCCCATCAATGACAAACAGCAATAGAATATTGAAGTCAATTCATCACTGTTGATTGGTATCAAACAAGTCTCTCAAAAATATATATTCAATATAATAAAATTATGAGCATAACTAATTAATTAGTATATATTTTGTAGCAAAGTTGCTACATTATTATATTATTTATGTTTTGTTTTGCGCCAAAATAACTCTTAATCACGTACGAGATCTGGCCTTCAATTCTTTTTATCGTCTTCATACAAGTAACTTAACAGTGAGAAAAATTTGAATGTTTGATAAAGTGATTCCAAATTAAGCTTAAGCACATCGTGATACTGCAGAGAGATATAAATATAAATTGACACTGAAAAAGAAAACAGAAGAAAATAATCCACTTTAAGCCTTTAACCGAACAGTAATTAATCTTGTTTCATACTTGGAGCTCCAAAAAGTTTGTAAACTTTTTCGTCTCGCATTCACTTCCCATTTGTAATGAAGGCCGAAAGAGCCTTGGTATCACCGACTTTCGACTCTCAAGTCAGTAATTAAATTAAATTATTTGCGCATATATTTCACACACTGCAGATATAGAGAATTTAATTTGCTGACATATCAGTGATGACTTTTTTGGCAAAGAAACACAATATATATCAGAGAATATATCACCTATCTTAGGTGTTTCTGGGGCAGGGTGCCTGCTGCGCCTTCGGTGCTGTGCCCCTTTTTCAAATTTTTTTTTATGGTTGTGTTAATTATTAGATTCCACATGACTGTCATTTTTTATGATTTTTCAGATATTTAAGATTCTGAAATTGTGTAGGTTGTTTTTCATTTAAAGTCTTAAATCTCTGAAAAATCATAAAAATTGAAAACAATTCTGTTTTTTTACCCTAAGATATCAAAATATCACCAATTTTATATAAAATCTAATGACCACAAGTACATGAAATAAACATTTTGGAAGTGCCCTGCGTGTGTTTCTGTGATGGATGTTAAATTCTTTATCAGATTCTCTCATCTCACTGTCATCGATCAGATATATACTCATGCCTTGTTGCCGCAATGAGTACGCTGTTACTTCTACTTTTGGTATCAGGAACAAGAATTATACGAAATTTGACCAAAACTCCCACATATGGATGATAACGTATTTTCCAGAAGTTACTTACTCAGAAAAGATTTTACGCTATCTAGCTCTACACGAATATAAGCAGTATAGCATCAGCATCAGTATCAGCATCGGCATCGGCATCAGCCAGTGTGCGTATTACATGTGTGTGTGTGTGTAAAAGCTGAGGTACTGGAAAAGTAGATATGTTAAATTTGGTTCCTGTTGGTTAATTATGTTCCACCTCCTGCCAGAATTATTTTCATTTACTGTAGCTGATATAGTGCTCGTTTGGGTAGTTTATTTTTTACCTATAAATACTTATAAATCGTGATTTATGGTATTATGAGGTAGGTATGTGAAAGGAGTTTTATTTTGACTTACGTAATAAAGACTTATTATCCAAAAATAAGTGATGTCAAACATGCTAATATACATATATTTGTATTTTGTAGTAGACCAATTTAAACCAACAAACCTTTTTTTTAGCTATATCAAGGATATGATATGTTGGTTAATTTATTTCCAGCTGCTAATGATAGATTGGATTCATTTCTTTCCTTGGTAGTCTTTTATGTCCTAATCAGAACCCATTTCTCCACAAAATGTCAAATTTTGCAAAGTAAATTAAAAGAAAGGTCGTTTACAAGGAGCACAACTGTCAAGCATGACCTAACACGCTCCATTTCCTCTTTTCTCACAAAAAGAAAATGACACACACACACAAAGATGGCAAAAGCAATATGAGCATGGGCACAACCTGTGGGACTCCAAAGGACGAAAGCTTAATTAGTATAAATAACAAAGTCAATTAAGACTTAAACACTGGCCTGCTAATAATACATTTTTCAAACACGGATCTGCATTTCACAGAGGTATAGATGTCAATATGAATGGTAGAGGAAGGGTTAATATCAACTCAGTAGGTAGGACCTCAAATCAAAATAAAAAACAAAAGAATTTTATAGCCCTCACGAAATTGATTTTATGTGAGAAGTTGACATATTATAGCCTTCACTTGCTTTTAATTTGGCTGTGAAATGGAATTGCTCGTATTGCGTCTATGCACTGACTTATCAATTAATAGTGAACACCATAAAAGCAGATTGTGGATTTTCTTACGCACGAACGCACTCAACTTTCCTCAATAATAATAATTATAATAATATAAAGAATCTGCTTCATTTTCCAATATAAAAAAAATTCTGTCTTATTGTAAGCAGTCATGTTTCGAGTTGTTTGTTTCAGCTCTATATTTTAATCCTAAGGTCCATTTCAATAGTCAGATCCCACCCATGGTTACTCACAAACATCAACGTCGTGACCAAATTAATCCAAGATTTCCAACAAGCCTGTGGCTGAGGGAGACAATGGCCTGTTTTTTAATCTGTGCTCATAGGCACACTTATCCTCATTCATTGGTTAAATTTTCGTGGGGTCTTCTGTTTGGTCTTTCTCTTGGGGTATTTAGTATTTAACCAAAGTCAAAGATTTTACTGTTACTGAAACTTAACCTTTAAATTCACTTATCACTCTTCTCTCTGACCTTCTCGATAATCTGGCAATGGCATTACCTACCAGGAATCTTGTACTTTGTGATCACTAATAGTTTAGATGGTTTGAGCCACACATATGCTGATTTGAGGTCAATGATTTTAAGTGTTATGTGAATATCTTCGTCCTTTCGTTCATATTTTCTTGTTGTTCATCATATGAGTTAGAGGAATGAATATCATATGATTATCATCAATAGTGGGCATGCTTATATTATAAAATCTCATATTAATTAATACAATGTTTGGTCGTTATAATTTGCTCTCATTCTTTGTTTTGGTCCCTCGAGGGTTAAAATAACCCAGATTTTTATTTTAATATAGGAACTAACATTTTAGACGAAAAAAATTTAAGGGACAAAAACTTATAGTTTGAAATTATAAAGACTTAAATTAAATTGAGGACAAACTATAAGAACCAAATATTGTATTAACCATAAAAACTTTGACGTGAAAATTTTATCACGCAGATTGGACAGAAAAGAGGAAGATGGCAAGCATGTTTATATTTTGGTAATGAAAAGCACAATCAACAATGATTGGATGGTGATGGAAAGATACTGACCTTCTAGCTAGCCACCCTTGTGGTAAAGACTAAAGAGATTTATTTGGCTTGTGTTGTGTGCATGTTGAGCTTTCTTTTCAATTAGGTCATCCCACAAAATATCAATCCTATTCTCTTAAATGGTTCGCTCAAAGCTTCAATACTTTTTTCTTTTATTAATTTTGTGTGGCTTGCAGTGTTAGACCTGTCTCTTCTTATCCTTAAATATGCCCCAGAAACCAATCACAGCTCTCATGAAAAAAGAACATACATCAAATCTTTGAGAGCAATTTGACAGAGAAACAAAAAATTTTAAAAAATAAAATGCAATAACTAAAGAAGCAGAAGCCAGAATGTGCTTTTGCTTTGTAGCTGGCTTCAATTATAGCTAAGCTCATGAGTGAAAACTAGAAGCTGTAGCTTTATAACCACACTTTACATTTTCCACACGCCACACATTTTTATGAATATATATACCAATGTTTAGAAAAATCTGTTATAATTATATATATATATATATATATAATATGTATGCCATTGAAGAATATATTTGACTTTGGTCTTTCAAATTAAATTTGTATAAATTGATCGAATCCATAATCCACCAAGAAATATTTTGTCTCTTAGCAGACGACTTGTCTAATGCATTATCTTGTGCCATATGTCACATGCCACTAAATTAATGAAGAATCGAAAGTAGTAGGTGTGTGCCTTTAAAGATGTAACAGTTGAGGACGTAATATGTGTAATATGAGCCATGAAAAAAAGAACAGTGAGGCATGTGACAATGATTTCGCTGTTAGTGGAAGACATACTGAAACCTAGCCACAAGCATAGGTTAGTAGTAGAAGTATCCACTAGCTATATATCTTTTTCCATGGTTAGGTCATTTGCTTGCTAATTACAACGCTTGTGTTTGCCTTGCTGGTTTTAACACACCTCACAAACGTCTTAATCGTATCATGCTTTTTTTTTTTTTTTTTGGTGATAATCGTATCATCCTTTTAATCACATATACTGCTGCTGATAACTGTGTTCCCAGGATCATCATTAACACCCAATTAAGTTAAACTTTTCATATTTGCAACCAAATTAACGTGTATATTAATATAATCTAAGTGAACTCTGACGGGGATATTCTGATAGTCTACTGCAACAATGAGAGTGAGATAGAAGATGGGGTCAGCAAGTTTTCATTCTGATTATGAAATTCTCTTCCACCTTCCATTTCTAAACTAGTTTTTTGATTCACCTTCTAGGAAGGTCCTGTATAGCATCATTGTGAGGAAACTAGTATTGGTTACTATAATTGCAAGTATTGACTTTGAGTAATTTCAATTAGAACACTGAACGGTAACGTTGAAAATATCTGTGTATTTTTTGTTAAGTTACTGAAAATTGGATCAGTCAATAAACCAATTGAGGTAATAGTTTAAGGGTTGGGAGTTCAAACCGGGACTAATTCATAATCAAACTGATCATAATTCAAATAGTATTTAGATAAAAGGATATTAATCCAAAAGTATATTGAACATTCATGTATAAACCACATTATGTAACAGACATGCCATATGCTTGAATGGTGTAAATAGTACGGTACTATATCTTTGACAAGATTGGTTTAAAGATGGGAATATATATCAAGAACGAGATCAGATTGAAGACTGAAATAAATGAGACAAATTAACCATGGGGCAGCTAGCTGTGCTAGTTGGCTAAATACAGACACATTAAGCATGTTTGTGATAGCTTTTAAAGAGCTTACACATGTTTTTTACGTAAATCGAGACAAAATTCCTTCCATATACTTACTTTGTATACCGTAAATTATGATGGAAAATCTATTTTTAAAGGCTACAATTACTATTCCAAACAAATACATTATCTTAATTTGTGCCTTTGAAAAAGACGCCGGGCCAGGATAACACTATATATATTGACCCTCGCACAGTGACCTTTTATTTCCATGGGGAATTAACGAAAAAACTGCGGCTGTGTGCCAAATGGTATAAAATAGTTGAAAGAACATGAAAGATATCAATGAATTTAGTTGCTTTTGTTATTATCTGATTTTTTTCTTCCTTGAAGAAGGATTATTTAAGAGCTCCTTTATTAATGTTGATCATGTGGGTGAGGGAAAACACCACTTTGGGTATAGGCACTGCATTTAAGATTCATGATGTAACACTTTACTTATGTCCTGCTTCTTTTTAATCCCCCCAACATGAATAGTGTAGATAAATTTAATAAAAAAATCAAATATAAATAAGATGGGGGAAGCAGGATGAGTCATTATAGTGGAATATAGTGGAGGGCTATGCCTATATTTGAGATAGCTTATTTTTAACTTATAAGTGTTTTTCACATAAATAAAGACAAAACTCTTTTTAAATACTTATTTTTTATACCGTAAATCACAATTTAAAAACACTTATAAACTAAAATTAAACTATCCCAAACAAACACTATCAACTTCAAAAAGTGCCATTTTTGCTAGTTCCTTCATTTAAGTTAGGTTCAATTTGTCCTTTATGTTAAATAATTAAAATGGGTTGTTAATAATCATGAGACGTCCCTGCCCTTTTATTTGTCTTCTGTTGCAATCTTGCCGATTTTCTGGCTTTATGGAGTGATTTAGGTTTTGGTTGAAGGTCTAATCACATTAAACTAAAAAAGGGAGATGCATTTGTTATACACGCAAAAAGGTCCTTCTCTCCACTTGGGAGATTTGATCTTGGGTGAAAGATGATTAAGAATACCATATTGGGGTTTAAATTTAGGTCATTTGCTTTCTTTCCTTCCAAGTCCTGGAAAAATGGAATGGACTTGTGGACAAAAGCAGATGAATAAGAATGCACCATTAACCTTGATTAGGGCACTCCACTTCCTTTTAAATTGGGTTGTTAAGTGGCGGGCATGTGATATAAGTAATATTTTTTCGACAAAGATAAGAACAAAACTACTTTTTTCTAGATACTATGAACCAGTATCTGATAGTTTTAAGGTTCGTGACTATCCTTTATAGTACAGGTGTCTCATCTAGACTCAATGGATCTAGTGAAACTTTATATCTCTAAAACTAACTTTGTGTTGATGGAACAAATTTCTTGTTTTTTCAATTAAGACTCACTTCAATCCTAAATGTAACAACTAATGGAGGGATTTATTTTGATCAGTAAGGTAAGATCATCCACTCTGCCAGCAACTACGTAATTTTTTTCTCAAGCTACTCTTATTGAAGGCATATATTAAAGAGTTTTCTATGGATATAGATAATGATCTAAAAGAGTATTTTAAGGAAATAAATACACTTTTATTATAAATAACTCACTTAATTAACTAATTTTTTAATATTTTTAAATTAATTATCGAACTTCTACATTTACATTTAAGAGAGGAGAAAAGTACTTTCTTCTTTCCTAATCCCTTGACCATATCCAAATCACGCGATAAGGGACAACTGGTGCAATGCAATTAACATTATGCTAAAAGCAAGATGGTTGAGAAAGATAAACAACGATATTGTAATTACTGATTTAAGCGCAAATGAAAGGGTCTCTTAACAGATATCCATAATTTGTGTCCCCTTTTTCTAAGGGAATAAATATTTTTGAGATATTTAAGGTTGCCTATGTGACTAAACTGTAGACAGTGGCGGGGGGCCCGACAAAGTTGGTATGGATGTGAATGTTAGCGATATTATATTGTAGGAATATATACACATTGTATGTGACTGTATTACTATGGCATGAAACACGATTTTGTGGAAACAAAATATAAATATGGTGATTTGAAACTTGATACCAACCCACCACCACTAGAAGCCATGAGAGGCTGTGCAGGGAATAAAATGAATATGAAATAGGGATATGCGTGTCAATTATGACCTCTCTTTCAAGCAATAATTCACAGAGAAGTTATACTTTACATCACCAAATTAATCAGTTGTTTTGTCATGACAAATTGTATAGCAACGTCTTGATTAAATCTTAAATATAGGTACTAGGACTTTAAGGGTCTGTTTGGTACGAGAGGAGGGGATGCAAATGGGGGTATTTTACTCCCCTCCCCTGTTTGGATAGCTAAAATTTTCAGGAGGGGACTAGGTGTGGAAATAGGTTAGACCTATTTTGTAATAAGTAAACATGAGCCTAGCCTATGGTCTGTTATAAGCTTTTTTTAGGCTTGAACCTGAAACCTGTTAACAAGCCTATTTTTTTATTATTTTTTTCATTTTTCAATCTTTTTTCCTATATCTTTTCTTTTTAATTTTCAATTCTTTTATTTTTTTAATCTTTTGCCTTTTTATTATAATTCTCTTATTTTATATTATTGATAAGTATATATTTTATAATTAAATAAGTATAAATTCTGAGAAATATTTGATCAAATTTATTAACATTTTATACTTATTTAATTATCCTTTATATATTTTTCTATCTTTTAATTAATTATAAAATAGAAGGATATTTCAATATAAAATCTATTCATATCCTAATTTATTTTGCAAGAGATATTATAAGATTCAAGGGAGAACAAAATATCAATATAGTATATCTATATTATATGATAATCAATAATAAAAAAAAGAGATAAATCAAGATATCATGATAAAGACGCGCGCAGGAAGGCAATATATGCCTATATATATGCTAGGAGTAGCAAGAGGGAGGGTGTTCTATTTTTCCTGGTTGGTGACGGCAACGCAGGAGCTTTAGTGGAGGGAGATTAAAGTTTGAAGATACAAAAGAGCGACAGCACGGATGAAAATTCGGCATTGAGTTTTGTTTCTCCTTTCCTTTCTCTTCTTTATTTTGTCTTTGGTTAGCTATTATTTTGGTCATGACAATGTTCAATTTGTGTAATTAAACCCTTGGTTTTGGATTATTTAGTTTGATTATGGATTAGTGGATGATATTTTTTATCGTTAATTACTTTAATATTATATTTGTTGATTTAATTGTCTGTTGATTATTCTGAAAAAAGAGGAATCTGATTGGAACTATTTTGGTGTTCTAAAGGAGCCTAGACATAGGGAATTTAGACTAGACCTTTAATTAAATCATGTAGGATTAGATTTTCGGATTTAATTTGCTTGTAGGATAGACATATACCTATCGACCCTACATAGTCTCATCAGGCTTACACTTAAATTAATCCAATTAAGTACTAATCGCCCAATATATTAGAGATTAATATAGTTGGAATGTCTTTTAGTGGATCGAAAGACACTCTTAGGTAAATAAGAGACCTAGACTGGCAAATATAAATTTATATGCCATTAAAGGGATAAATTAGACACTAAAAAGTAATTAAGACTACAATAATCCAAGTCACCGCACAAGATTTAGAATCTCCCTTAGCCTAAAACGTAGTTAGATTTGATTTCCCTTTTTTATTAGTTAGTTTTGTTCATATCTTGATTTAAATTGTGTTCACTCAACTTAAGCAAAAGTCATTGCTTAACTGAATTATTGGTACCAAGTCCTCGTGAGAATGATATCTTACTCACTCTTTATTACTTGATACGACCCGTGCATTTGTCCATATAGTACAACTAGTCATTATGTGGGAGATGATTTTGATAAGGATCAAACTTGTTTTGACCATTCATTTTATCCCAGTCAAAGTTTTGAGCAACAAAAATTTTGGGATTCACATGTCAAGTATTGTTCTAATGAAATTATCCCTTCTTTTCACTCTTATCCATATATTGAAGAACACACCATTGAGTATAAGGAAAAAACTAATTTAGAAAGATTATTTGAGGAGTGTAGGGAAGCATCAGAGAGATTTAGTATAGAGCAAAAGGAACTTGTCACTAGAATTGAGTCAAGTGTCCAAAATATTGGGGTATATATGAATCAAATTGTTTCAACAAATGAGACTATGAGGCAAGATAATTCCTTAAACATGATAACTACTTCTTTTGTTGATAATGATTATTGTGAGAAAGTTGAAGATGTGGAATTGCATAAGACTGTGGATAATGTAGAAGGTGACGGTGCGCTTAAAACTGATAGAGATGAGAATATTGGGTGTCTAGAAGAGGTTCCATTTGTGGAGCCTAAAGTTTATGATTTTGATGATCGAATTGATATAGATATCCCAATAGATGTTATGCATGATTCTTCTATCAATGTTTTGACCCTTCCTGATGAGAGTCAAGTGGATTTTGTTAGATGCTCTAAATTTTTAAAAATGCCTATATCTATTTATAATTATGTGCATTTTGTGCCTTTTTTGAATTCAATAAATGCTTGTATTTTGAAATTGTTTATAATTAAAGAAGTACAGGGAATTAACATGAATGAGCATCTTTTTTATTTAAAATCTTGTTGCTAAAAAGAAATGAAGACAAGGTGATTATGGTATTTAATACATATGATTAAATGATTGTTTTGAGAAGTCTAACTGAAGACTTTAAATTTAGTATTTGTTGGGAGGCAACCCAATATAATGAATTCTGCTTTCAATTATTATTCTTTTTCTTTTCTTTTATTTATCTCTTTTTTTTTTGCCTTCTCTTAGTCTCAAATTTCTCACCAACACCCCTCCCAAGTTTCATTATAGGAAAATAAAGCGTCATTGAAGGTGTTAGAGGAAGAACTCCACATCAGAATCAGAGACATAAACCAAGGAAGTATTAGTTCCCTTCTCTCTTTATTGACTTTTACAATATTGAAGATAATGTTTGATTTAAGTGTTGGGGAAGGGATATATTTTCTTGTCGCTTGTCCTTTTATGCAATTAAAAAGAATTTTTTTGCAAAAGTTGAACTTTTTGCATTGTTTGGGATTGATATTAACTTTGAACATTCCCCATCTGAGAAAGTGTTATTCAAAAAAAGAAAAGATTAAAATAGAAAAGAATGTTTCAATTAAGCCTCTAAGCCTTGATTTTTTTGTGTAAATCTTGAGATTGACTATGAGAATAGGGTGTAGTTTGTAATATGATCAACAAATTATTAGTTTATGAATATTTTTTCTACATGATTTCTTTAAGAAATTAGATTATGACATTTTCTGGCTAAGTAAGCTTTTGTTTAGAGATATGACTCAGGTAAAAAAAATAAAAAGAAAAGAAAAAAAAGAGCAAAAAATAATAAACATAACTCCAATGACTTCTCTAAACCTAACTTAGTAACCGGAGGCACTTCATCATCAATGTTGGTACTCACGACAAACGGTTAAATCAAATAGGGCTATGAGTTCAGCTAAAAACCTCTTGAGGTATCTATTGGAGTAACTAAGTAACTGGTGTTGCATCACCCATGCACAGAGTCGGGTAAAAAGGGGACC
This sequence comes from Inga oerstediana, assembly GCA_963210345.1. Taxonomy (NCBI): domain Eukaryota; kingdom Viridiplantae; phylum Streptophyta; class Magnoliopsida; order Fabales; family Fabaceae; genus Inga; species Inga oerstediana. Next base: position 60,558,662 of record OY723409.1, read on the forward strand.
TACAACAGCTCAAGATAAAAATAAATAAATAAATAAATAAAGCAATGTTTTATCTGAGGATCCTTATTAAATAAAATGGAAAGCTTTGTTAAGTGGGGGTATTTGAATTTTCTGGAGGAGTTTAGTAACATAATATTCCTTTACTAATCTTATTATTGCACTTATTACTTTCCAATCCTTTGATCATAAGACGCTAAGAGATGATTATAATTGTTTAAAGCTGTTGGCTTAGTGAACCATTCTTATAAGACATTCAATTGAACAAAATTTGATAACATGATTTAAGTGTGGTGGTGTGTTGCTCTTTGTTTAGGAATTTAATAAGTAATGTTCTTCTCGTTCGATTATTGAAAGTTTATTTCTTTTGCTTGAGGACAAGCAAATGTCCAAGTGTGGGAGAGTTTGATAAGTATATATTTTATAATTAAATAAGTGTAGATTCTGAGATATATTTGATCAGATTTATTAACATTTTGATACTTATTTAATTATCTTTTATATATTTTTCTTTCTTTTAATTAATTATAAAATAGAAGGATATTTCGATATAAAATCTACTCATATCCTAATTTATTTTGCAAGAGATATTATAAGATTCAAGGGAGAACAAAATATCAATATAGTATATCTATATTATATGATAATCAATAATAAAAAAAAGAGATAACTCAAGATATCATGATAAAGACGCGCGCAGGGAGGCAATATATGCCTATATATATGCTAGGAGTAGCAAGAGGGAGGTGTGTTCTATTTTTTTCCTAGTTCGTGACGGCAAGGCAAGAGCTTTAGTGGAGGGAGATTAAAGTTTGAAGATATAAAAGAGCGACAGCACGGATGAAAATTCAGCATTGAGTTTTTGTTTCTCCTTTCCTTTCTCTTCTTTGTTTTGTCTTTGGTTAGCTATTATTTTGGTCATGACAATGTTCAATTTATGTAGCTAAACCCTTGGTTTTGGATTATTTAGTTTGATTATGGATTAGTGGATGATAATTTTTGTCGTTAATTACTTTAATATTATATTTGTCGATTTAATTGTCTGTTGATTATCCCGAAATAAGAGGAATCTGATTGGAACTATTTTGATGTTTTAAAGGAGCCTAGACATAGGAAATTTAGACTAGACCTTCAATTAAATCATGTAAAATTAGATTTTCGGATTTAACTTGATTGTAGGATAAATATATACATACCGGCCTTACATAGTCTCATCAAGCTTGCACTTAAATTAATTTAATTAAGTATTAATCATCCAAGACATTAGAGATTAACATAGTTGGAATGCTTCTTAGTGGATTGAAAGACACTCTTAGGTAAATAAGAGACTTAGACTAGCAAATATAAGTTTAAATGCAATTAAAGGGATAAATTAGACACTAAGAAGTAATCAAGACTATAATAATCCAAGTCACCGCACAAGATTTATAATCACCCTTAGCCTAAAACCTAGTTAGATTTAATTTCCCCTTTTTTTATTAGTTAGTTATGTTTATATCTTGATTTAAATTGTGTTTACTTAACTTAAGCAAAAGTCATTGCTCAACTGCATTGTTGATATTAAGTCTTTGTGGGAATGATATCTTACTCACTCTTTGTTACTTGATACGGCCTGTGCACTTGCGGAGTATTTGGCTCTATATTTTATAGTCATCAATTATTTTTAGTTCTAATATATTTTTAATAATTTCTTTTACTTTAATAAAATATATTTTAGGTAAATTCTTGTTACCCAACTAATTACATGATAAAATCTCTTTATAATGAAATAATTATTACATAATGATAATTAAATCATATAAAAATAAAAATTAGGATGCTACATTTGATAATTATTTTTTACATAATACAAAATATTGTATATTCATAATAGGCCCAGGCCGGCCTAACAGGCTTGATAGGCTTGAGCCTGGCCTTGTAAGGAAAATAGACCTTCTAACAGGCCTAAGCCTACTAATATTGTCAAACAGGTCAGGCCAAGCCACAGGCCGCCTGGTTTGTTAAGGGCATATTTTCTAAAATTTTCCCTCCCCTCCCCTCCTAACACTCCCTTCCAAAATTAGGGAAATTTGAAAGGAAATGTTAATGTTTAGTCAAATCCATACTATTTTAAAATATTCTCACAATACCCTTCTCATTATTTACATAAGACTAAGTCACAGATTCGTATGTCTCGATCGTTGATGCAACTCCCCTCATATACCAAACATGGTGATATTAAAATCCCTCTATTCCCCTCTCTTTTTGTCAATCCAAACCAAGTAAAAGAAAATCCCTCTCAAACCCTCCCTTTCCATCCCGTCCATTCGCCTCTATTGAGCCAAACACAACCTAATAGTTAAGCGGGCTACGAAATATAATTTTGGTAATTTTTTTGCTATTTTAAAAGGTAAAAAGTTGTTTGGGCAATTTTTTTTATAAGTACTGATATCCTCATATTGGGGGTAATTTTGCAAAATATTGAATATAAACACCTCTCCTAGCAAGAATTTGAATTTGAGCTAATGTGTCTTGTGTAGTTAATTAAGTGGGGAGACAAAACTTAAGTGGGCCTCAATTCAACTCCAAGTATGCATACCTAGTAAGCGAAACATGATCACGATACAATGGTTAAAAGGTGAAGTAAGAATATGGCAAACCAAAGTTTGAACGTGTCAATATTTACCCTATATTTGAATGGAGAGAAAATCATGAGGAGAAGAGTATTAAGAGGGAAAAATCCTAAAAAATAGAAAAATTTCTTAAGATTTTTTCTTTTATAGTATTCCTTTCCCCTATTTTACCCTTATATTTCTTTCCATCCAAACATAGTTTTGGTGTCAAGGTGGTGCCTTAAACAAGACTGCATCTAATAGAAATATATACAAGCCTACAAAAAAGGGAAAATCCCTCAAAAAGAACTTTGGAATCATGAAAAGACAAAAAGGTATTTCAAATATTCATAACCTAGAGAGGTGTTAAGCTCAATTTGTCTTTTTTCAAATTAAAAGAAAAAGACACATTTGCCCTTACATTTTTTTTATTTAAAAAAAATTACCCCCATCGCCTACTGCAGCCGGAGCTCGGCCGCCAATCGACCATTGGAGCTCTGGTGGGAATATTTTGACAGAATATTCCCAAAGTGGTAACCCCACCCCCACTACTTGTTTGCACAAAATATTGGTGGCCATTGGTCAACATATGCCATTCAATATAATTAATGCAAATAAAAACATATATATTAACCTTTAATCTTGACCCAAGCCCATTAACAAATTCAGATAAGAAATTGATAAGTTTAGATAAGGAGTTTGCAACTTTCATTTTCTAAATAAAAAATCCACTTACTCTCTCATGCTATTCTCAAGTTCAAATAACAAATTGACAAGTTTAAATAAAAAATTCGCAACTTTCATTTTTTTAAGTAAAAAATCCACTTATTCTCTCAGACCATTCACAAGTTTAAATAAGGAATTCACAACTTTCGTTTAAGTAAAAAATTCACTTGCTCTCTCATGTCATTCACAAGTTTAGATAAGGAATTCGCAACTTTCATTTCTTAAATGAAAAATTCACTTGCTATCTCATATTCATAAATTTATATAATGAATTCATATATTCAGATAAGGACTGCAAATTCAACGCTCATGTTCCAACTTGATTTCTGGCACCAACTATCATGCACAACTTTTCTCACAATACTGAGCCATCCCAATTCCCAAACATAAACAACATAATCACTATATCTTTCTATATAAAAAAATCTTTAAATATATACGAGTATTCAGTATATGTTTGTTTAAAGTAAAAGCCTACCATTAATCCACTTGTTTTTTTAGAGCACACATAAATAGCTGGATTCTTTGTATTTATTGTCTCCACATATCAGATATCTTTTGGAAAAGACATACAAGATAAATTCTGAAAAATATATACACACAAAATTAGAATAAAGAACGTTGTGGCTTAGCTATTTACATAATTCGTGCCCTTTTTTTGGGGAAAAATCATCTTATTTCTCTTTCAAATTAAATGCTTTTATCATTTTTTTTAATATTTTAGATAATCAAAATAATATCAGAATTTTACCTTGTATTAGTTCGTTGACATACCTTTAGGGTTTAAAATTTTTTTAAGTTGTGAATTTCTTATATGAACTTGTGAATTCCTTATCTGAATTTGAGAATTCATTGTCTAAACTTGTGAATTCCTTATCTAAACTTGTGAATGACTGAAGAGGATAAATGGATTTTTTACAATGACCTAAGAGGGTAAATGAATTTTTTACTTAAAAAACGAAAGTTACGAATTCTTTATCTAAACTTATCAATTCCTTATCTGAACTTGATAATAGGTTTGAGTCAAAGATTAAAGGTTAATGTATATATTTTTGTTTTGTATTAGTTATATTGAATGGCATTGGGCCACCAATATTTTGTGCAGACATGTGGTGGGGGTGTCTGGGAATATTTATTCCCAAGGGAATATTCTGAAATATTCCAACCGGAGCTCCTGTGACCGGCTAGCGGCCTCGGTAGGCAACTGGAGCTCCGGCAATGGCCGGCTGTGGGGGAAATTTTTTTTTTTTAAAATAAAAAAAATGTAAGGGCAAATGTGTCTTTTTCTTTTAATTTGAAAAAAGATATATTGAGCCTAACACCTCTCTAGGATTATGAATATTCGAAACACGTTTATGTCTTTTCATAATTTTAAAGTTCTTTTTAAAATATTTTCCTTATGAAAAAAAAAGGAGGAGATAAAGTAAACTTCTAAGTTGGCCTTTAGTGCCCCTATGTTCCAGGCTTTTGAAATATGGCCCAAAAGAAAATCGCATTAATGTGTGTTTGGATTAGTTTTTTAGAATAACTTTTAAGATTTACGAAGTAAGTATGTGAGAGGAGTTTTATCTTGATTTATGTAAACCTAGATTTAGATAATTGTCAAACACTTACTCATGGACACATGCAACAAAATAAAACAATTATATTGGGAAGAAATAAACCCTTGTTTGGGCTGTAAGGTATGCTCGACGAAATAAAACCTGGTTTCATACTGGGCCTAACCCTAAATAGGGATTCCAAATAGCTTTTTTTTTTTTTTATTATGTTTGATTTTCTAAGTCTGGCAATTATTAAATACAGTAAACTGAGTAAAGGGTATAGGTAGAGTCGTGACCCTTGTCGCTATTTTTTCACTTTATTTTTCCTATTTTTACCCAATGAAAACTTGTTGATTTGGAGCAGAGGAAGTTTGGTCCGTGTGAGAGAAGAAAATAGACCTGTCAGAGAAATTCGGCGGAGATGACAATGGTGTCGAGAGCAAGGGGCTGTGATTTTGATTTAAATTTTAAATGAAGTTACATGTTATTGTAATTAATAAAAAAATAGAAAGTGTGTGTTTCGGAACTTCCAAAATCATGGTTTCAAACTATGATTTGCGCAATTCAAGATAAAACTCATCTCATATACTTACCTCATAAGTCGTAAAAGCTATTAAAAAAAGCTAATCCAAACACAAAGTGAGAACAAGTGATACGAATCTAACAAGATGCGTCAAAGTAGAGAATGAAAAATGACAGTGATATGGGATCCAATGGTAAGTGAAAGGAGCAGATGAGAATCGGGACTTTATGATAAAAGGCTAATTTTGCGTAGATTCACATTAATTGAGGTGGGGCATCGGTGAATCTGGATGGTGGATATTTCTTTTCAGATTATTATTCGGCAATGATTTAGACAGTCCTCAGGTTAAATGAACACCCGATATTATGCTCTAGGGCCCATCACATGATCCTCTGCACCCTCATCATGTCATCCCCTCACCCTTTTTTATTCCTTTTTATTTCAACATTGTTACAAAAGAATCTTTTTTCTGAATTAATAAAGTTTACTGCCTGTTTAGGTGGGTAGCACAAGCCTCTTTTAAAGTCGGGTTCAATATGTGGGTTCAACCCGTGAACTGTGGGTTTTGACGCACGCAAAAATGAGGGTTTGTGCCCGCCGGTTGACTTAAAAAATATTTTTTTATATATATTAATTTTATAAAACTTATAAATTTTTCACTCCTACTTTGGTGCCTCTTAATTTAAAGAAAAAAAATTTTAGTCTCTTCTTTTTTTCTTTAAACAAAATTATTATATCTTGGTTGCTTGAAGATGAGTTTATGTTTTGTTTATAAACTTTGGCAAATTTGATAACTTTGTCTCTTGAATTGTGGATTATGTTTTTAAATTTTTATAAGAGAAATAATTGATGTTAAGAAAGTAAATTTAATGACTCATATATATGTGTCTCATATTTTCGACCTTCTTTAAAATATAAGATTTTTTTTTCTAAAAAAAAAAATGCGAGCTCACGGGCTGGCTTGCAACCCGAACACTGCGATGCCAACCCTCAGAAGTACGAGCTGCACAGGCCAGCACTGCATGGCCCGCGGGTTGGTGCGGGTTGCCTCGCATTCCTAGCTCTAGCCTGTTCGCCACTAATTTTAGTCAAGAGTGTAAAGAGGTTAGCTCATATCTATAAGATTGTAAGTTCAAATAGTATCAATATTATCTTATTAGTGGGTGATTTATAAATATTCCTATAAATGTTCATTGAACCCCTAATATCAAAAGTATGCCCTAAATTTTAGGTGCGTTGTATTTACATATCACTCACTAATAAAATCCTCATGTCATCAGTGCCAACTCCTAACCAAATGGACTAATAAAGTTCAGGTGACCAATAAAGTTTGGTCAAATTGGTGTGACCTTATTAGTAGGCAATCTATTAGCATATTTGTATAGACTCTTTAAACTTAGAAGCATACTCTAAAGTTTAGTTGAGTTAGATTTCAGGATACACTAGGGCCAAACATAGCCTACGTTTGATATAACTTATTTTTTACTTATAAGTGCTTTTCACATAAGTCGAGACAAAACTCCTCTCACATGCTTACCTCTATGTCGTAAATCACGATTTAAAAGCAGTTATAAGTAAAAAATAAACTATCTCAAATAAATACTAAAGGTTTTTATAAATCACCCACCAATAAAATTTACATATAAGCAACGATGGCTCCTCACCAAATAGGCCAACCTTGTCAAAGTTGCATTGATTAATGTACTCGTAAGGTTCTTCACATTCCTCTCGCTATAATTCTTCTATGCAAGACTTTTTCATTCAAAACTTGATAGTTTGAAGCCTCCAATGGAAATGGAGAGATTCCACCGTATAATCAAAGACATGCAAATGTTTCTTAGAGCCTGTTTGGCAAAGCGGCGAGAGGGTGTAGCTGCGCGGTTTGTGGCAAAAAGCGCAGCAGGCAAGCACAGAGGTGTTTGGATTAACGTTCAAAGCCAATGAGCTTTTAAGCCAACAGTAGCTTCTAGTAGAAGCCCACAATAGTTGCTTTTTTATCACAGTGGCATCGAGATTGCATAAAGAAGAGAAGGCCGGTGTAACAAAAAAAAAATAAAGAGAAGGCCGTTGGCTCGCATTTATTACTCTACCTGTCGTTTGTGTACTCAATTGGAGCTCTGATCTATTGTTGCATATCGGCCTTTAACTCCTTATCGGAGCTTAGCCTTTCGTTGACGAAGGAGAGGAGAGTGAAAACGTCTTTGTGCATGCAACTTTGTATGTTTTAGAGAGGGAGGGAAGGGAATGTGGATGAGAGAAAGAGAGGCTGCGTGTTAGCCAATCGTCGCCGAAGGTTGGTGGTTCACTGGTTTTCCTGGTTCGTTGTTCCAAGGAAGAAGACGTAGCTTTGGTCAAAATAGGGTTTTGACCACGGACTTAGTTGTAAACTTCAAAAGTTCTACAGGAGAGATTACAGTGTAAATTTGTGAAATTTCTGTAGGGTACACTATAATTTATGAAACATTTAGGTGCTTTTATGTTATTTCCACGGTCTTTATTCTTCATTCACTTATAAATTTCATAATTTATGGGGACATGTTCTGTGATTTACCCCATTTCTCAATATTAATTATGACTCTCTAAAATCTCCAATTTCTTATTAAGCACCTACAATGCAAGATTAAATACAAGGTAAGATCAAAAGTTCAAGAGATCATTCGTATGAATTATTAACAAATTTTGACAATTTTGCCTCTGATTACAATTAGTTCAACACAAATATCCCTAACTCAAATGAATTATGTTCATGACACTATCAGAGACCAACTTATTAGGAGTAGATGATCCAATACTGAAACATTTCATGCATGCATTATAATTTAAAGATAAATTTATTTTTTTTAATTAAGCACTTTCGTGTATTTGTTTTAAATAATAATTTCACCTTTTTATTTTATCAAATTTTTTTAACATTTTTACGTTAATTATCATAAAATATACATCTAATATATATATATATATATATATATGTAGCATTCAATAAGATTTATGCCCTTTTCAGTCATTTCGAATCTAAACAGCCTTTTCAAACACTAATCCAAATAAGTTTAAGGTTAGAAAAAAAAGTCACTTATGCCATCGCCAATCCAAATACAAATCACATCTACAATCTGATTTTTTTTCTATCTAAATTTTTTAAAAGTCCATCTGTAAAATAAACTCTTTCTCCACCGCTAATTCAAACAGACACTTATACTCCAATTTGTTTTTCACTATGTCAACACTTGCTTTGTTTCTCTTTATCATCTTCTACGTTAATCACAGAATAAAAATTAGAAGAAGATTACAATATATATAATGACACATCAACATCAGCAGGTAGAAGAACAAGAGCAAGAGGGTAAGCAGAGAAAGGGACATGACCACACAAAACAAGCGAAGCAGATAATGTGGCTTATGATAAAACAGCAGTGAAAATGAGGCTTGGCCTTGACGTCTGGTCGGAGCCGTCTTCCCAGTTTCAACGCAACTGCGTGTGCCCATAGAAAAATTTTGCTTCCAAGTCCCCGCCTGCGCCGCACGTGCTTCCCCCGAGCCCCGTCACGTGACCTTCTCTGTCTGCTGATTTTCCCTTTGCTTTCTTTCATCTTTCTCCCCACTCTTCGTCTTTTCACAGATTTTTTTTTTTTTTTTTGACCTGGGTCTTTTCACAGATTCACTCACTCACCCTTTTGGCCCTTTTCATCTCTCTCTCTCTCTCTCTCTCTCTCTCGGGCTGCAACAAGCCAAAGGAGCAGTGACTCTCTCTCTCTTGTGGCATGTGCAGGCCCTGCATTTTGGCTTGAAACAAGTGAAGCTTGCATCTTCTCGACCCGTAGTTTTATCCCCTAGGGCTCTGATTAGTGTGCTTCACCTTCGCTTCAATTTTCCTTTGATTTTGCTGAGCTTTTCGATTCTATGAAGTGTGCCTATACTTTCCCATGGGTTGCTTAAACTCTAAAACAGCTCATCTTCACTCCCCTGATGACCCCGCTGCTTTCCCTGACGCCAACAAACCTGATCCAGGTTCTTTCTTCAATCTTGACCTTTTATTTGGTTGTTTTTGACTTCTCTTTAGCTAACCAGCTACAATCTGCTTCCTTTGTTGGTAAAGGGTTTCAGCATTCTTGTTCTTTCTATTTTGTCGTGTGTGGTGTCTCTGGGGAACATTTGGTCATTGGATCTTAAAACTAAACGATTTAAGCTGCTTCTGGGTGTACTTGCTAGTTCACAGTTATCTTGGATGCATTCCATTTGAGAATAGATTTTTATTCTATGTTGGTTTTTGGTTTTGAAGCAAATGGGGATGATGTTGATCAAGAATGCCAGGTCCCAGCATTCAAAGAGTTCGGTCTCAATGAACTTCGAAGGGCTACGAACGAGTTCAGCACAAATTACGTAGTGTCGGAAAGTGGCGAGAAAGCACCCAATGTGGTCTACAAGGGAAAGCTCGAGAACAATCGCTTAGTTGCTATTAAACGCTTCTCTAAACAGTCTTGGCCTGACGCTCAGCAGTTTATGGTGAGAAAAATGAACTTTATTTCTTCACATTCAATTTAGTTGTTGAGAAATTGAGCCGAAGAGGATAGTTCAATAAATAAACAAGAATGTAGGTGGCATTATCAGTATATTGTTTTTTTTTTTGAAACTCCGAATTGATTTGAAATCGAAGATGCATTTATGGTAGTTCTACAGGGAGGTCAAGCTTTCCTTAGAATTACTTCATGAACTCTCTTGTAGAACATGCGCATTATGAGGTCTGACATGATAATATTAATAATGTCTGATGGTTTTTACTGATCAGGCAGAGGCGGCTGGTGTTGGTAAAGTGAGGCACAAGAGACTGGTGAATCTAATTGGTTGCTGTGCTGAAGGAGACGAACGGCTTTTGGTTGCAGAGTACATGCCAAATGATACATTATCAAAGCATCTTTTTCATTGTATAACTCTGCATCTTCCTATTCAGTTTCTTTTTTAATCCTTGGAACTTATTTGTTCTGCATTTTTCATGCATTGATCCTTATCAATAGATGTAATGCATGACAATAGAGATTTGCAGCACATGAAGTTCCGGAAAAAGCTTATTAAAATCTATCCTATAATCACATGTCTTCCTGATCAGAACCTGGCCCTAACATGTTCTCTGACTCTGACAAGTTATTCCTTTTAATCATATTTACTTTCATACTGATTCATAGCCATTATTAGCCAGGATCTTCAGCAAATAATTCTGGGACCATAAAAAGTATCCTTTCTAATGCTTTTATTTTCTCATGGAAATTTTAAATTTAACCTTTTTAATTGCTTGCGCTACTCAAGATCTTCTGTCTATTATATAGAAATTAATATAGTCTGTTTATTCCTTCTACAACTGTCTTGGTACAAAGTGGCCGTCCATTTGCTTTTCACCTCGCTAATACCAATTCCTGTTTTGTCTAACTGACCAACACCTGTCCATCTTCCTCTCAAAGAAAAGGAAGAAGAGCATTTTTTCCCCCTGAAAAAAAAAACGTTTTATGACTGCGAAAATAAGGAACATCATTTCCTGCACCTGTCAATGACATTCTGATAACTAGATTAGTTATGCAACTTTTGGTTTTAATGTGGAATTGTATTTAGTTGTTCATTATTTCCTTACTCATAGTATGCCTGGTTTTTATGTTGTAGGGGACAAGCAGCCATTGCCATGGGAAATGCGTGTAAGAGTTGCATACCATGTAGCCCAGGCACTAGATCACTGTAGCATGGAAAATCGCAAAATATATCATGATTTGAATGCATACAGGATTCTTTTTGATGAGGTAAGCTTTGAAACCTAGTTATTTGTTTGACATATTGTTTATTTATTCTTGCTGTCTTTGTCATGAGACATTATTTGTATAAATGGATCTTTGTTGTTTAGGTATATCTATACTGTCAGCATAAGTTTGCACTCTGCTAATGTTATAAAGATTTCTGCATCATTCAGCAGACAATATCTTCTAAGCTATTCCTTTGAAGCAAACTTGTTACTGATTGATCTACTTCTTTGGCAGGAAGGTGACCCTCAATTGTCAAGTTTTGGGCTTATGAAAAATAGTCGAGATGGGAAAAGCTACAGTACCAACTTAGCATATACTCCACCTGAGTTTTTGCGGACAGGTATGGGGCAATGTGTACCTTTCTGAACAACTTGTATTGTTTGAAGCTATAATTCTCTGCCTCCCATGGGATTTCCAGCTGCAATTGTAGACAAGAATTATGAACATTTGATCGCATCAGAAAATGATCTGTCGCTGTTTTAATTGAATAATAGAGAATTCTATAGTTCAATGGTACGATAACATCTTTAACATCGCTAAACAGAAGCTTTTGCTGTGGAAGTATTTCTCGCTTGGCCTATGGTTCTCTAGCTTCTAGAATTCAATATTCCATAATGAGTAGATAGATGATCTTGATGTTCATTTTGCTCGAGATTTCTTTGTGTTTTGCTACTCAATTCTTACTTATGGCAATATTGTAGTACTTTATTTAAAAAATACACTGAGTGATGGTTGATGAGTTGTGAAGTTTTGTATCCAGTGACTCTGATTATTTACAACCTTTGCAGGTAGGATTATCCCAGAGAGTGTAATCTACAGTTATGGAACAGTTCTTTTGGATCTTTTGAGCGGCAAGCATATTCCTCCAAGCCATGTATGTTACCATCCCTTCCAAATCTTCTAGTTGTTAATATTTGGCAAATATCTTCTGTATTTGTAGAAGAAACTGAGTCAGAAACTCTATCCTCTGTCTTTGTGGCCATTAAGGGCGTGCATAATAATGACTTTATTTGGTGCAAATTTTTAGCTGAAGATACGCATGGTAGAAGTTGATTATCACTTTTAGACGGGCTGTTTTACTACTTCATTTGAAGATGGTTGTCTTGTTTATGTTCCAATAGCCTCAAAAGACTGTATTATCCAATTTGTTATAATTTTTAATCTATTGGCAATAGAGATGCCTTTTCAGGCTGCGTAATTAATCATATGATGCATGCTGAACCCAAGGGTATGAAAATTGCTAAGAAGATTGATTTTTCCCTTCAGGCTCTTGATCTGATTAGGGGTAAAAATGCCTTGTTGCTGATGGATTCATCCCTAGAAGGGCAATACGCAAATGATGATGCTACAAAGTTGGTTGAACTTGCTTCAAAATGTCTCCAGTTTGAGGCTAGAGAACGCCCAGATATTAAGTTTCTTCTTACAGCAGTTGCTCCTCTTCAAAAGCAGAAAGAGGTTTGTTTTCTACCAAGACCCTAAATCTTAAGCTCAATGTAGTATATTTCTTTCATTTTTCTCCATTCCAGTTCAACTTCATTTTCTAATTCTGCTGTTTTTCTTCTCTTTCTTTTTCCAGGTAGCATCTCATGTGTTGTTGGGCCTAACTAAAAATACAACAGTGCTACCAACCATGCTTTCACCCCTAGGAAAGGCTTGTGCGAGGATGGATCTCACGGCTGTGCATGATATATTGCTAAAAACAGGTTATAAAGATGAAGAAGGTGCTGAGAATGAGGTATGTCAAATCGTCAGGGTTTTTCCCTTTTGAGATTAAATCTGTTGAACTCTTGTATTCAAATCAATAAGCCTGGTTGATCACATGTTCATTACAGAGAATGCAGTATTCTAACTGGATATGTGAATATGCAAATAAACAAAGTGTCAAAGTTGGTTCATTTAGCTGATGATGCATGTATCTCAAACTAACAAACCTCACTTGTTAATTTCTTGCTATTATGCCAACTTTCTTGTTTTTGTGCTTGTTCTTATCTAGTTTCTGAGTGTAACCTTGCAGCTTTCATTCCAAGAGTGGACACAACAAGTGCAAGAGATCCTGAACACTAAAAAATTTGGGGACATTGCATTCAGAGACAAGGATTTCAAGAACGCAATTGAGTATTATTCTAAGGTACATGACCTCTCTTTTCCTTCATTTTGATTGGTTAGTCGTTTAGTTGTCATGCTTAGCTTTTACTACCAAAGATCATCTTTCCTTCCACATCTCATACCATAACATTTTGAGCATTGAAGAGGAATAAGATTAAGATTATAAAATGCAAAGCTGAACATATTTGATGCGGAACAGTTGGTGGTGATGATGTCAGTTCCATCGGCCACGGTATTTGCGAGAAGAGCGTTCTCGTACTTGATGAATGAGCAAGCAGAGCTGGCATTACGGGATGCGATGCAGGCACAGGTGTGCATTCCTGATTGGCCAACAGCGTTCTACCTGCAGGCACTTGCTCTGTCCAAGCTGGGAATGGAGACTGATGCTCAGGATATGCTTAACGATGGGGCTGCTTTTGAAGTCAAGAGATCTAACAGTTGGCGTGGTTAAGTTAACTTGTGCTTATTTGCTAATCTATAAGCTGCTAATTTAGGAACTAGGAAGGAACGTACGTAGTAGGAAGGAACGTACGTAGTATAGATTCCCCCTTACACACGAGTCCTGTAGATTGAATTTTCTCCAGATCAAATAAGTTGATCTTTCCCTCACTTTCACTACTGCTGCCTCCTTATCCTTTTTATCTTCTCAAGTTAGTTTTAATTTGTATTTTAAAATATTCTTAAACAAGTTAGTTACTTGTCTTTTAAATTCAAATGATTTTATATCCTTTAATTAATATATGGAGTATAATATTCAAAATAAGCTTAATTACTTGGTTTTTGCATCCTTAAAAATATCTCAATGATTTGTCGGCCGAAGGGCAGTGCAGTGTGAAGCAAATTTTGAAACCGTATTATTCTCATGAATATGGAAGCTAATTATGAGACTTATTTTGATCCTACTAATTAATTTAATTATAAAGGGCATTCGTGTGGATTTAATGTAGTTAAAAAATTTTAAAAAAATGTTGCAGTGTAAATTATTATATCCTTAAAAGTTTTATTGAGCCAATGGCCTTACGGCAATGTAAGAGCGATTTTCAAGTTATTTATCATGATATTGCGTGTTGTGTCCTCAAATAGTAAAGGTTTCTTTCTTTTTTTCGCCCCCTGTAAGTGTTATTTAGAATTTGTAAATCTTGCACGTAAAATATGAAGTATTGGGGAGGCAATGCAATATTTGTTCAAAACTTCGTTGAAGTTTAGATGATAAAAGATTTTTTTTTTTTTTTTAAAAAAACTCTTGCAACACAAATCCCCATCTTTTGAGGGCACATGGTAGTCTTTTCCCAACGCTATAAAAAACATTTCCCCACCAAAAAACATGGATAAAAGATAAATATTTTTACATATAAAAAATATTTTAAAATTAGTTAATTCTAATTTTTGTATATTGTACTCCTTTAATCCTATTTTAAAATTACTTCTAAGTTTTGACTAGAAGTAAGGAACTTTATTAACTACTCTATCTTGTAAAATTTAATAGCATTCCAACTTTACCCCTAATCAATACACATAATATAATGTAAAAATAAAGTTTACAATTACATATTAATAAATGAAGTGTAAAATTATACATTTATATAAAAATAATGAAGTGACTTATAAATAAGATAAGAAAATCTTATCTCTTTACCTTATAAATAGTATCTTAGTATTATGAAATGAATTGTGTTTAGTTAGCTAGTTTTATATTCTAAACTTTATTACTCCTGAGGAATTATTTGAGGAGTTAATATTGATTCTAAATATAAGATATATTTTTTATATTTATCAATCTTTTTTTAATTTACATTATTGATGTTCTCCCTCGACAATAATTAAGGAAGAGAGAGAATGTGAGAACTAAGGAAGATGACTAGGGTGTTTTAAGAAACTGATTTTTCTACTAAGCTAAAAGCTTAGTAAAGAGAGCTTATCATATTTTGACGATCAGATTTGATTTGGACAGTCCAAATATGAGCTTTAAAAAGTTTATATTTTTTTAAAAAAATTATTTTAGTGGGTATAGAATCTAAAACAAAAATAATATCTTAACTACTATTCTTTCAAAAAATGATTTTTTCATTTAAAAGATCATCATTTTAAAAAACTCAAATCTGGACAGTTCAAAATCAGATCTAAATGGCCCAAATCTAATAAACTCTCCCTACTAAGCAAAGCAAGTAGAGCTGGGAATCAGGGCCGGCCCTTGACGGTCCAGGGCCTAACAAGGCCGCCCCTAAAGGGCTCGAGGTCAAGAAAATTGCAGTTTTTCAAGGCCCGGCCCAAGAGCATCAGGGCCAGGGCTGGCTCGCAGGGCCAAGAAGTCATTTTCACAATATTTAACTATTTTTCCTACGTATTTTCCCCAGAGAGATATAATTAGTAAATAACAACGATTAAAGTTCTAATTTAATACATAAATGTTGTCAACATTAAGGTTTAAATAACACGTCTCTTGCAACAAACAAACACAGTTACTAATGTATAATCAAATGTAAAATCATGTCTATAAATAACTCACACAAAGGCCAAAGTATAAGAAGGCAAGAAGCTAAATATTTTAACCTCTAAGCAACATGAGTATGACAACTATCATTTTCACCTTCTTCACCACTATCATCAATTTCAAGGACATTTGATTGTGTTTCACTTTGAGTAGTAGGTTCAAGTAGTCAAATAATCACAACTTCCATAAAAAAACATACTCTATCAGGCAAAACAGTATATAATATGACTTTATTCTAACAATATACTCAAAAATCATACTAAAAAATCACAACAAGATTCAATTAGATAAAACAATATACTTAAAAATCATACTCTATACAATATGAGGATAGAGTGACATATAGATTCAATAAGGCAGTTTAAAAATGTAACATGGTTCCCTTTCCAAACAAAAAAAAATAAAAAATAAACGGGCCCCAGGCCAGCCCTTTTAAGCCTGAGGCTCTACAGGGCCGGCCCTTTTAGGCCCAACTTCCTTTTGAGGCTATATTTTACAAGCTCGGCCCTTGAAGGGCCAGGGGCTAAAAGGGCCGGCCCGACGGTCTCGGCCTGTGAGCATTTCTCTTTCTTGACAGAAAATCTTGGCCAAATCTTGCCGGCGACTTCGTGAGGTTTGGTTGCCCAAATCTTGCCGACGACTTTGTACAAGTATGTATTTGTGGTGTGTGGTTTGTGGTGGTAGCTCCATTATTTGCGTTTGTGTGTCATTGTGTGTGTATTTCTCTACGTTTGTGTGTCATTATTTGCGTTTGTGGTTTGTGGTAGAGTAGTGTGCTCTGGTTTTGGTGCTATGGTTCTGGTGCTATTTTCGGTGGTGCTCTGGTTCTGGAGTTTCAATGGTGCTCTGGTGTCATTGGTAGAAAGGGAAAGAGGCTCTAGTTTTGGTGCTCTAAATTTGTGATTTCCCTTTTCAAGTTTTACTTTAAATCCACATCAAAACTTTCAAGTTGATATAATGATATGACTTTCATGGATGCTCAAAACTTGTGGCTCTAATTTTAGAATTTTCATGACTTTTTTCACATGTAAATACCATATCTTTAGTGTAGGCCACTTGATATATTATATATCAGTGATGTTAAAATGTAAATTTTGGAATTGCCACAATTTTTATGACATTTATTCTTATAAACTTTGATAAATTCTATTTAATTAATGATTATAATTTGTCTTTTATGGTAAATTCTATTCAATATTGTTTTGGTTGGAACATTGGTTTTTGTTTTATGTTATTGTATCCATATTTTGATTTATACTCTATTATTGACAATCAGTGAAATGTAACTGTATCTCTACTTTGAAGTTGTACTTTGGTGTTTTGTAGTAGATTATTTTAAATGCTTACTACTTATAAATGATTTTTTATTATACAATTTTTTAATATACTTATATATATACTTATGTATGTTTGATCTATTTTTTTATATTGCATAATTGACTAATGTTATGAATTTAATATTTTTTCATCTATTTTTTTATATTACATACTTGACAAATGTTATAATTTTAAAATTTTTTGATAAATTTATTTCATTTTTTGTATTTATTATGCATATTAATGTTAAATAATACTTAAAATATAATATTATCTTTTATATATAATTATCATAAAAGTTCATGTCTTTTTTAGTAATTTGACTATGAAAAAAGCTATTTTAATCACAATATCCAAACAATCTCATTTTATCAAAATCATTTTTTCCCATAATTTATTCTCCAAAAGCTATTCTCCACTTTTTCTTCGGAAGATATTCACCAAAAGTTAATCCAAACACACTCTTAATAAGGAAACTGGTTTTTTGTTTTAAAAAATACACGTTATATTAACTAATTTTACTAATTTTTATAAATCTAATCAAATTAGATAAATACCCCTTAGTATTTAATATTTATCATAATAATTCTGTTTTATCCATGTATGTATGTATGCGCGTGCTCTGACTTGGCGATACAATCTATGAGACTAGGTCAATTTTAAGAGCAGCTCCATTATCGGCTAAGGGACATCGCCATAAATTATAAATTAATATGAAACATGATTTAAAGAAAAAATATTTAAATATTATTTAAATTTCAAAATCTTAAATTAATTTTATTGACAATAAAAATAATAGGATTGACATAAAAAAAATATAACAATTGATATCTCAAGTTTTTGAAAAATTAGTAATTTAGAATTTTAAAATTTAAATGGTATTTATTTATCTTTTTTTTATATAATTCTCAATATGAATCGTGATTTTTTAAAATTACGAACGATAAATTTTACAACGATAGATTTTGAGCAATTTTTCTTTTTCTAATGTAATTTTTAGTAATTTTATTTTTAATATAGTTTAACTTGATTTTAATACAAAAAAATAATAAATTATAAATATTTAAGCGGAGGCCGTTATTTTCAGAAAATTCTAAAGGTGTGAGCGCGTTGCCAACTTTTCCCAAAGCGTCGTGGCAATACCGTAGTTATCTTGAAAAGCTCGAACAATAAGGTCACTTTGAGCAGAGGGCCAGGGTCAATAGGTTAGGCGCATTCCTCCATTTCAAAGCCAAACGCAAGATCCCAAAGGTACGATCTCTAGTGCTCCCTGATTTTTCCTCCATCGAAATTTGTTTTGCGGTTCATGTCTATTCGCTTGCTACTTGATTCGCATCTGCGATGGATATTACGAACGAACATTAGAGGAACGAGATCCTTGTTTGGCCTTTGATTTGCCTGGACATTAAACTGTTTAACCTTTCTCCGGTGATTATTTAGGAATCTGTTGCAAACAAATCGAATCATAGGCTTCTTGATCATCTACCTACAAAGTTAATTGAAAGAGGAAAGAGAATTGTTACCGTGTTTCCGATGGAAACGTAAACTGTTGCGAACCCATCAAATCAAATCATGCCATCCCGCTTGGTTGGTTTTTGTTCCGTTTGAAGGGATTTTGACCTTAAGGATTGGGTTTGCAGAATTTAATCAACCTGATCATACGACCTGAGCTGATAGAAATGAATAATATCAAGGCAGGTTTAAAAAGAAACAAGAACAAAAAAACTCACCAAGATTTTTTTTTACATGAATAGAACTGTTCATAGATATGCTCTTAATCTTTTGGCTGGTTCTAGTTGTGATTTATATATCAATTTTTAAGTGCCTGATGAGAAACTATATTCATCAATGGTGTCTCTCTCATTCTTCTTGATTGTTTCCCATCCTTCTCAATCTATATGTTGCTTGTTAATTAACTAAAAGTTTGGTTTTCACATTAACTTGGACTCTGGGCTGGTAGAGCAGATTTCCCCCTCTCTTTCTATCCCATGCAGAGTTGGATGGGTTTATAACAGATTTCAAGCTTGGTAAATGCCTATTAAGTTAGAAAGTAGATGAAAAATGAATATATGTTTACATGTAAGATCGGGATCTTCTTCGCAGAGATTCATTTGACCATCAGTACGAATTCTTGTTGGGTTCTCTTCCACCAAATGAGTTTAAAATGTTACATTGTGGCTTAGTATCAGACGTATTCATGATTTAGTCTTCGGCATTACTCATCCTTATGTCTGACTACATGACTTTTTGAACGATGTTCGGCATTACTCATCCTTATGTCTGACTACATGACTTTTTTAACGATGTATTTGGAGACCTGTTTTGATCTGATTGGTGTATTAGTGATTGTTTGACACAATGGACAAATTGCATAAACTGGGTTTCCGCAGAAAACAAGAGCAAATCTGAAATTGATATTGATATTAATACTAATACGATTCTGATGACATTAATTTGGAGGGGAAAGTGAGGCACGTGCTGAATCTGATATTTTGGGATTTGAATTTTAGGAAGAAGAGAGAAGTTATATGGATAACAAGTCACCGAGCAAGAAGGAGGTTGCACGTGAGTTGCTCATTGCTATCTCAAACTCTTTACCTGAGAAGATTGTGGAATCCAATTGTGGGTCTGAAATTAAGAAAGCGGATGGAGTTGCGGTGGCAAACGGTGATGTGGATGACAAGTTTCGATCTGAACTGATTTCAATCTCATACGCAGAATCTCCTGATTTCAAAATCTGATCAATTCCCATGGGAGCCTGAGCCCCAAAATGTGCTCGTTTCTGTTTAATGTGTAACACTATAGTTGATGTATGATTAAATTTTCAGCGTGTTTCTTTCATGGGGTATGTTGGTTTTGTTCTAGTTAAAGTTAGCCTCGTTGTAAATACTCTGGCCCAAGCACGCTTTGGTTTATGTATGATATAATGGGTTTAATAATTGACTTGTCTGGCTTTCATGATCCTGATTTGCGCCCCATTCAGAGTTGTGTGGGGCAATATATTTTTTTCACTGGTATTGCTATCTGATTAGGTGCATGTTTTGAATAACTTTTATAGAATAGTCTTTACGATTTTAAGTAAGTATCTGAGAAGAACTTTATTTTAACTTGCAAAAAGGGATTTTTGAAACCACGGTTTTGTGGTTTTCCAAACACTCTCCAGATTCGAGTCTTCTTGACCCTAACGTGTTTAGCTGCTGGTTGTCAATGTTTGTTAGTGTGGCGGTAACTTAGAGCAGGCTATTGATTATGTTTATCTTCAAGAGTTTGTTGTTTCATCCCACATACTGTCGTATGTTACAACCATTGGGCCTGTCTTATGCATAAGGGTTTCTCAGACTCTGTGCCAACCCTGAGTTTAGATGGGTGCATAGCAATCACTTTGTTGGTGCAATCAATGCTATTTATTTCATTGCTCCGTATGCTAAACAATAAACATGATCTGAATGGGAACATCTCTAATTTCTTCATTGTTAGGGCCGAAAATTTCACTTTTATGAAATGTTAGGCAATTCATTGTTTTCCCAATAAACTACAGTTCTTGTTTTTGAAAAGGGTTTAGCCTCATATTTTGATTTCTTTCTATGTCTTTTGTTTTGTTCTCTGAATGTTGAAGTCAAATCTCTAATTCTCAGTTTCATCTTTTATAATCATGAAATTAATTCCAAAAGATTGTTGATTGACGAAAGAGTTTCCTTCAAAAATTAACTTTTTTATGCCGAAAGGGTTCAAAAATAAACTTTAAAAACGACTAATCTTCTAGGATACAAATAATAATTTATTCGATATCATTTAATTACTTTTTAAAGGCAATTATTAATTATTGACTATGTATTTGCAATTTCAGAGTGTGGATAGAGTAAATCCTAGTTGTGATTATGCCACATGTACGGCTGCCTCGCTGGAAGGTGCCAGGTGGGCCACATGAGGACTGGCCCCTAGCCGAAGCGAAAACCATCACCAAAATTTAATCTTACATTGTTAATATTGTAACGAGCAGTTTTGGCCGTGATCTCTATATACGGTATCCTGAGTTGTTGAAACTTTTGGTTTTTTAATAGAAAAATATCAAAATAAAATAAACTTTCGTGTGTGTGTTACTTATCTCTTATGACCAAATAAAAGGTATACGTATAAATTGGGTGAATGACTTGGGCCAAAAAAATAAAAAATTAAGTGAATGACCAGTTTGACCCTAAAATCTTCAACCTGGTTTTCCACCTCCAACCACGCTATGATCAATCTGAACAAAGGTCGTCCTCTTCACATTATAAATTAGTAGTAAGTGATCATAGAGCCGTTGAGTGACCTTGAAACCCTGTTAAAGCTTTCAGTTTAGGGATTTAGATGCTTAAACCCATTAATAGTGTCTCAATAAGGGGTATCCATGTTAACTCCTCCTTCTTCTTTGTTTCTCTTATTACTTCATATCAAACTTTCAATTTAAAAAAAAAAAAAAAACCACGGCTTTTTTTTCATGCCAAAAATGTTGTGTGGAAGTCTATCATCCTCTCTTTCTTTCTTCTCCTGTATAATGTTTCTCACTAGAATGACTCCTTTCTACCAAACATGCTTGAAACTTAGATGGCGTACGTGTTTAAATTGACATAATACGAAATATATACTTAATTCCATATATATTTTTTTTTGTTGGTATTGACGTATTGTACTTGTTTAGTTTGACAGCTAGCCCTTTAATGGGCAAAACGTAACCGGCCATTTGAAAAACAAACTTACTTTTGCCGCGGGATAAGCAATTAAATTAAATTGCGTTCAAAGTTAAGTATATTATATATTTACCAAGTTTAATAACCTCCCCGCTTAATTTGATTGTAATTAGGTGATTCATAAGTCGGTTACTTGTCCGAGGCAACTTAAGTTGGGTGGGAGCAAAGACTTATTGAACCCCGCATGCAGCTGGCCGTTACAAAATGAGAAGCTTCTTGTGCAGGGTGACAAGTTATAAGCAAAATATGTTATGTTATTAACAATAATAAGTCAATGATGATAATATTGTTCCCTCGCTTCTTATAAGTGCAACGGAACAAATATATACTTGCTTTCTTAATTAATACCAATACAAATGGGCTAATTTAGTTACGAGCCTTGAATATGCAGGTGGGTATACATCCTTTTATTTTTCAATACTAGGCTAAAAACAATCAAACATGAGAGAACATCTCTCTCGTCTTAAATAAGAGCATAAGTAAAACAAAACAAAACAAAAAGGCAATAAATACTTTACATAAAATCCAGTTGTTTAAATACGTAACGATTACAATACTCTTTTTTTTTTTTTTCTAATTCCACATTCGTTGGTTTGATTTGATTTGCTGGATAGCCAATGCTGGCTTGACACATTCTTCTCTTCATAGGCTATAGTTTGAAACGAAGCAGGTAAAGTCACCGAGGTAGCTAGAAATCCACAGCGATTGGAGGCCATTTTTAAATCGGATGTGAGATTTTGCACGGCCTTTGACCCTCTGGCTTCAAGTCAAATTACTTTAATTACCGATACTCCCCTATAAATTTGGATTAACTTTTAAAGAATAATTTTTACGATTTACGAGATACATATATGAGAGGAATTTTATCTCGGTTCACAGAAAATGATTTTTAAAACACCCAAACATATACTTAATAACTATGCAAGAAAAGATATTTCAATATGGTTTCTTTCATTGTCATTTTGATAGGCCACACTAAAAGTCGTGTCGTGAAGCATTAAATTAATTAAAATAAATTATATTAGACTCTATATATCAGCTACTGTCTAACAACGGGTGACAAGTTCAATTACCTAATTAATTTAATGAAATCAAATTTCTTAGGTGAAAATACGAGTTCGAGTTGATAAATGGTTTTGATCTGATCTGATTTGAATAATTGGGATCGTACTACTTTTAACTAAACAAGATTTTATAATTTTTTAATAAATTGTCATCTTAAAATAACCATTTAAATTAAATGAAATTTAAGACCCAGAAATCCAATGTGAAGGGTTCTAAAGAGGTGTGCGCATGGACACCCTCACAAGCAATCCGAAATTCTGCGCTGGAAAAACCACACCCATTGAAAAACCAAATCAAGAACTGAAGGCTGCTGTGAAAAGCCACGTGGAAGCACAGAGTCTGTAGGTAAGATGAACGGCCATGATTCATCCCAAGTACATGGCGAGAAGAGCTACGATGTGTGAAAATTATATTAAATTGGACTCTAAAATAGAACCAGATGGACCAACAAAGCTGGTTCAGAGACTGTGAGTTATAAAGCTATGCCTTAAATAGAATTATTTTTAAAAAATAGATATTTATATTTAACCAAAAAAGAACTCCTATCATATGAGAATTTTATTGATAATTGATTTATAAATACTTCTATAAATATTTTTTTAAGTGTAGAACCATACTTTACCGCCAAGCCGACAAACATAACTCACCTATGTATTAAAAGAAAAAATAGAGGGCCAACTAGTGGAGTGAGAACCCTCGTGCGGCGACTTGCAGTGTATAAAAAAGGGACGAGAGCGAAGAAGAAGGAAACATATCACGAATTATAACAAGTTCATTGAGATCACATCCAAATTTGTTAAATGGAGATATTTGATGCGGTGATTGTAGGAGGGGCTCTTGTTTTGGGTGCATATGCATTTGTGTTTGGCTTTCTGAGAAGACTCAACGACTGGTACCATGCCGCCGGAAAACGCCATCTTCCGCCGGGAGATATGGGCTGGCCTTTTCTCGGAGCCATGCCTGCCTTCTTCTCCTCATTCAGATCTAATCCTGATTCCTTCATCTCTCTGCTCATTTCCAGGTCCCTTTCTCTCCTCCTCCTTTCTTACTCCGTATTTTATTAAATAGTAGATGAGATTGACTATTTTTAAATATATTAAATAAATTAGTTAAATTAATTTAAAATATTTATATTTATTTTTTATTTTTAAATTATTTTAGCTCACTTATAAATTGATATATAATCCAGTATATAATATGATTAAGTAATTTATTTAGCTTTCTTAACTTCACCAAATAAAAAATTAACTTTGTCTTAGTTATATTCACAATTTGAATTGCTTTAATTTGTTGGGTGTTTTCGTTTCTGCTGCAGACATGGGCGGACTGGCGTGTATAGGACATACCTCTTTGGAAGCCCCACGATCATTGTTTGCAGTGCAGACACTTGCCGCAAAGTCCTCACTGATGAACAGCATTTCAAGCTGGGATATCCCACCTCCACCATCGCCCTTGCCGGAAAAAGATCCCTCCACAGCATTTCCAACGCCGATCACAAGCGCATTCGCCGCCTCACCACCGCTCCCATCACCGGCTACCACGCCTTGTCCTCCTATGTCACTCTCATCGAGAGTATTGCCGTTCAGTTTCTGGATGAATGGAGCAGCATGAACAGGCCGATTGAGTTGTTGTGCCAATTGAGGAAGTGCGCATTTGCCGTCATCACCAACATCTTTGTCGGCTCCGACGTGGACTCCATCAACCTCGACATGTTCGAAAATCTATACGCCGACCTCCATCGTGGAATGAAGTCCCTCGCCATCAATATCCCCGGCTTTGCTTTCCACAAGGCACTCAAGGTTAGTTAATCTCACGCACAAGTTAACGTTATCCTAGAAGTTTGTTTAAAATTAATGTTGCCATGAAGTGTAAAAACGGAGAAATTTTGCTTTTTATTATTAAAAAATTAATAATCAACACTAATTTTTTAACGATATAAGATACCAATGCTATGTTTTGAAATTTTTAAGATAATATTACTCCTGATCAGTAAAAATTTCTGACACAAATCTACACCTTAATCCAAACCCATATATATAGCATCCGTTTTTTTTTTTTTTTTGAAATTGAAATCTATAATGGCCAGCCAACGGTGGAGATAACTGTAATTAGTTTGGAATCGACTTATTTGCGTCACAAGAGCTTAATTAATACAGAGCCGCCAACGTGAAATAATTAAACAAAACAAGTTAAGGTTGTATAATGAAAATGAAAATGGCAGGCGAGAGAGAAGTTGACGAAGGTGCTGCAAAGTTTGCTGGAGAGGAAGAGAGAGAGCATAAAGGGCAAGACGAAGAAAGATATGATGGATATGTTAATGGAGGTGAAAGATGAAGATGGATGGCAACTGGAAGATGAAGACATAACAGACCTACTTCTCATTTTCTTGTTGGCTGGCCATGAAAGTTCGGCTCACGCTATCATGTGGACCCTCATCTACCTCACTCAACATCCTCATTTTTTCCAAATAGCCAAGGTTGTTTCACTACTGTTACATCTCCCTCCTCGTCGTGTGTCAATTATATCACTATATATTTATATACACATATTCACCCTACTTTCATATCAGTTGTCATATTCCTTCATTGTCAATGTAGAAAGAGCAAGAGGAGATCACGGGACGAAGACCTTCCACGCAGAATGGCCTGAATCTTAGGGAAATTAAGCAAATGGAATATCTTTCAAAGGTACGTGTGTGTGTGTATTATGCAGATTTAGTTTTTATATTTAGATTTAGATGTTCAGTATAAGTGTTATTATTTTATGTCCTATTGGAATAATGTATTATTAGAGATCTCCCTGCATGAGCTGTCAAGTTTTGAGTTGGCCTACAATATCTTTTCTTGTGAATCCATAATCTCAATCTGCGTCGTCATTCATTAAACAACATTGAAATCCAAAACCAACGAGTTTCACGAAGAATCTTAACCACTTTCTTCTTCTTCTTTTTTCGGTTCGTTCAATTTTTTATACATAGGTTATTGACGAGATGCTGCGCAGAACAACTATCTCATTTGCAAACTTCAGACAGGCAAAAGATGACGTCAACATCAACGGTTGCTCACTCTATAGTCTATCCTCAACTCCATGCTTTCTAATCTCTGTTTTTTCCCACGTTACAATTGTTTTTTTCTTTTGCCTTAAAAAAATTAATATAGGTTACACCATACCCAGAGGATGGAAAGTTCTGGTTTGGTACAGAGGTGTTCACATGGATCCTGAGAACTACGTCAACCCAGAGGAATTTGATCCTTCCAGATGGGATGTACGTGGACCCTTGGTCTCAATTATAGTCTTTTGGGGTTTTATACAAATTACTTTTTCGGTTTTTAATAAGACATGTTTACCTAATTTAATTAGATTAAAGAAATTAATTAGGTTAGTTAATATGATATGTATTTATCTAATTTAATTATATTTTCTCTCTCCTTCATAATTATTGTTGAATGAATGTCAATAAGGATAAATTAAGAAAAAATCAATAAATACGAAAAATTTTATCTTATATTTAAGAATAAAATTAACTCTCTAAATATGTGTATCTTATATTAAGGACCGCAGCTAATGTTATTTAGAGGTAAATTTATTAATAAGCAATATACAAAATATATATGCAGAATTTCAAAGGCAAAGCGGGGAGTTTCCTTCCCTTTGGATTAGGAAGTAGGCACTGTCCTGGAAGTGACCTGACCAAGCTTGAGATCCTCATTTTCCTTCATCATTTTCTTCTCAATTACAGGTTCCCTATCAAACTATATATACTTCTTATATAATTATTAATACTAATGAACCACTGATTAATAACTCTTTTTTCTTTCCTAATCATGATTATGGTGCAGGATGGAGAGAATTGATGAAAAATGTCCCTTGGTCTACTTGCCAATTCCCAGACCTTCAGACAACTGTCTTGCGCGAATTGTAAAAGTTGAATGAAAATGAGGATTACTTGTTGCTGAAAACATTAAAAAAATATTAATAAATGTTGCTTTATTTGGCCATCTAAAATTGTTTTATTTCTTAATATTAAGATGTTTAGTTATTGTTTTAGCGCGATAGGGATGGGTTTATTGCTGTTTTTGTTCTTATTGTGATTGATGAGTTTTATAGTAGCTATTTAAAGAGTCTAGTTTAATTTTAATTTAAACAGTAGTCGTAAATTTTGGTTTCTCAAATTCAAGTTTCTTTTAAATAAAATCTGCGCAACCAACAATATTGAATCAATGGCATCTATGATCTATTTGCCCTCGTAAAGATCGTCCATCTATAATTAGGTCTGAGTTGAGAATATAATACAGTATCTGATATTTAATATTAGGTTGGTGGGGAAAGAAGTACAACTCACAAGTCTTTACTCTTTAGTTTATAATGCTACTACATGATTCGTTCTTAAAAATTTCATGTCTATATCAACTAGGATTATATATATTTTGGGGTTCAATCAGTTTCTTTGTGCTGGATAAGTTAAGGGCAAATGTCGAAATTGCTTAGGTAAGAGTTGGTAGAATGGTCAAATTAATATATTTTGGAAGAAATTATGAATGAAACATTGAAACTGGATCTCACCTCACAATTTCTTGATACCTACCTGACTTTTTCTTTCCATCGAACCCGAAATGGTTAAAAGATCACGGGTCATAATATTTTCACTTTCCTACGTTTTAAATTTGAACCAAGGCAGAGTCAATCCGATAAACAGCAGCTCACATATCCGATCCTCATCTCACCCGGTTGTATGTATGTATGTATATAGTCAATTAATCTGCAGTCTATTCACTTCAGAGTCTAAACTTGGTGGGTTATATGTTACTTGGCATTAGAAGTATTAAAGTGAGAATGGTTTGTTAGCATCATATAATAATGGGTTAAGATCTTATATTAGTTGGTTGATGAGTCAAAGTGCATATAAAAGGTCTAATATACTACTTATGTTGAGGGTGTGAAGGAATTTTGATTCCTATCAGGTAAAGAGAGAGTGTAATTTGGTTCTCTTCCTAGAAAGAGGAGTTTCACTCAAATCCCCAAGTAGGGTTAATTCATCCATCACTCTCAAGTAATGATAGATTAGTGTAAACACATGTGGGTTACATCGGTTGTATAGGCTCTTCTATAAATAATACATATGATTCTTCATCTCTCCTCATATTATCCCCTAATATTATAAATCTGCATGACCAGTTAGCTAGCCAAGCCATATTCTTTTGTGGCTCCTTTCTCATTTTACTGTTCACATGAACAGTACGGCTCACATGTGGCTCTAGATTTTATTGGGCTTCGTGCAACCTCTACTTTAAATAGTTAAAAGAGTTTAAATTTCAAAATTCCCCATCTTCGTCATTTCATATCCCTTCTCTCTATATTTAAAATCCTATTACTTTTTCAAGAAATATCAATAAAGGCAGAACATTTATCTTAACACTTTCTCTTTGAATGCTTCCACGGCTTCTTCTTGCTCTCTCTATTATCGGTGCATTTTCTCTATTTAAAGTTGAGCCAGATTGTTGCATCCATGGTGAGAATGGAAGAGGATACTCTCAATTAGGGGTGTTCGGGATCGGGAAATCCCAT
The DNA here is from genome assembly GCA_963210345.1 of Inga oerstediana. Lineage (NCBI taxonomy): Eukaryota > Viridiplantae > Streptophyta > Magnoliopsida > Fabales > Fabaceae > Inga > Inga oerstediana. The sequence goes on from OY723409.1 coordinate 60,587,091, forward strand.
TCCCGATCCCGATTCCGAGAAGGATTTTGGAATGATTTTCATTCCCGATCCCAATCCTAAAAATTTTCCATCCCAACGGGACGGGAAATTTTCGGGATCAAGAATTTTCAAATCCCGGATTTTCTTTTTTAAAAAAAAAATTCCTATATTAAATTTTTTGTTGTGTTTTCTTTAGTCTAGTACAAATATATAAATTTATCTAATATTATATTGTACCAAATTAGTCCAATACAAATATATAATTAGTCTAATATATGTTTAAAGTTGTCGATTCAACTGTAAAAAGTACAAAGATAAGAACAAAAAATTTGAATTATTTAATGAATAAAAAATCAAATTAACTAAATAAACTAAAAGAATAGATATTACCTTGAGGGTGTTAGGGATTTTCACATTTTACTTTACATTTAGTCTTGCTTTCTTGAATATTTTTTTAAAAAATTTACATATATAGATATATTTTCAGGATCAGGAAAAAGTCGGGACCAGGAAATCCCATTCTCGATCCCGATCCCAAATTTTTCGTATCCCGAAATTTTAGAGATCGGGATGGGAAGACCGGGACAGGAAAATGTGGCACACCCCTACTCTCAGTTGGCACATCTCCTTAGCATATCTCAAAAGCTGAAAATCGTGGCCATCCAATTGATTGAATGGTTCATAGTGAACCACGTCATCAGATTCTTAAATGCCTCAAATGCATAAGGATGAGCTTCTACAACTCTTAGCGAGAAAGACTTGAAGAAGCAGGGGCTTTGCGTTGGCATTTCTCTCCCTCTCTACGAAGGTCCAATGGTGGATGACAATGAGCGCCGTTGTAACACTACCAATAAGCCTTCCTCTTTCTCTCTTGAACTTGCTTCATACTATCTTTCAAAAACAAGGGCTATGAGAGCTAAGGTTATCAACTCCTATTTTTGGTGTTCTGGATTTTTTGGCGTTGTTTGTTGTTTTAGTGGATTCTTCCTGCAACAGCACCGACCATGAGGTGGTCTCCTAGGCCTTTCAATCTATCTTTTGGCTTCAATGCTTGCTGGTTCAACTTTCTTCCAACAATGAGTGGAGCTATCTTGGGCTTTTATCAGGATTATGTCCAACTTGCAAGATCCTAATTTTTCTTGGAATTTTCTCCAAGGCCATGCACCTCGATGGTTTTGGGCATCTCCCAAATTATCAAGAGTTGATCTTTCTAATAACAAGTTTAGAGGCAGCATAGAGCTCGAATCCCCCACAGGAAACTCTTCAACAATTCTCTCATGGTGATTCTCTCCCTCTACGGCAATTCAACAGTTAAAGACAATGAGCGCTTGCATTTCGTTAGAGTGGATTGGAAGGGACACCGGAACGGAAACAATTAGAGGGATTTGCAATAATGTAAAATTGAAAGGACGGTCGAGATTAAAACAAAATGGACGGTGGATATGTAATTTAAAAAGCTGCTTGATGTGTCTCTTTTATGAGCGTTAAGATTTATCCAACGGACATAATTTACAAACTCTGAGAGATGCTGAGAGGGAGGCTTCTTGAGAGAAACCAAACCCACTGGTGAGAACTGAGAATCTGAAAGAAGGAAAGAGAGACCACTCAAGAAATGAAGTGAGACAGGGAGTGCAGAAAAGTAATCAGGAAGTGAGATGGAGGGAGAGGGGAAAAGTAATCAGACTAGAAATGGAGATAGCGTGTCGCAGGGCACCGATCTTTTAGATCTTGCAAAAAAACTACAGATATCAAGATATATCAATGATATTGTACTACTCACTAAATAAAATGAATATTGAACTTTTAATTTTAAATTTTAAAAATCCGAATGCTTTTGAAAAAACTAAAATTTAGTTTTAAAAAGGGAAAAAGACAGGAAAGGAAAGGAATTTTAAAAGCAAAAATTGCCCATAAATATTTATTTAATAAATTAATTGTTAAATAGGACCTGAAGTATCAAGGTTTTTTAAGAGAAATAAAATAGGAAGTAAAATGATCACATTGCCCTTATATGATCTTCCCTTGTGTTCAAACAATCGTCCCTATGTACAAAAGATCTTTCCTTGTATTCAAGCAATCTTTCATTTATGCAAAAGATTTTTCCTTTTATTCAAACAATCTTCTCTATATGCAAAAAGTCCCATTTGACAAATATATTTCTAATTAGGTATTTATGGGCAATTTTCCTAATTTGAAATTTTAAAATCTCAAATCAGAGTTGTTACTAATAATTAATAAGGGAATGATAAAACTTAATAAGTAATTCACAACTCATTTTTTAAGAAATACATGATTTGAAATTTTACAATTTCAAAACTATTTTTCTGTTTTTTCCCTTTTTAAAAATTTTTGGAATAACATTGAACCGTAAGATTTTTTTTAGTGATACAAGTTTTTTTATGCATTATAAAATATCATAGTTTTTATACAATAAAGTCTTTTTTTATTGTTAGTTTCAAAAGGAAAAAAATAAATTAATTATAAAAAAACATATCTATTAGTTCAAATCTAAAAGATTCCCCGAATTATAAACGGTAGCAAAAATATTTATATTATAATATTGTAATTATTTTCATATTATATTTATATTATAGGCTTGTCAACATATTATACCTAAAAGATTATTATATATATATAGGACTAAAATGAGTATAATATTATTTTCTTAAAACATTGCTTTGCGGTGTAGCCTAGCCATTTATTATTAGATTTTTCTTTAAATAATCCAAATGAGAAGGGTGATTGTTTTTAATAGAAATTCTTGAGTCATATGACTGTAAATGATCAAAGAATGATGTGAAAAAGTTGAGTTTAAAAATGTATAATTTTGAACATTGGAAATTTGATTTGATTTATATTATTTTTTTTATTGTTAAAATCATTGAATTATATTCATCTCCCAAGATAAGAAATGATAGAAAAATTCGTTAAATAAGTCTTAAATTGAAAATTTTTTTTGTTTTTCATTTTTACCTTTATTAAAAAATATATTTGAAAATTTATTGAGTGAATAAAATTAGAAATGAGTATTAATTATAAGGATAAAACTAAAAAATCAGCATTAATTATTTTACAGATGACTTATATTTTAGACAAGGCTATTATTCTAAAAGAGCGCTCTATATTATGGAGCATAGAAAGTACAATACATTAAATATATGTAAAGCAATGCTATGATTATTTTTCAGAAAATGTAACACCTAAGTTCAATGATATGTTGGAAGATATTGAGATAAGGATATCTCTCTAATATTATATTCAAAATTTTCGGACAAAAAAAAATATTATATACAAATTAGAAAGGATCTTCTTTCAAAAATTGTGGTACTAGTAAATCAACGTATTGATAGCTGATATGACAATTTATGCATTTATTATATGCATCTCTCGCGTATCACACGGATAGTCAATGTTTGTTTTTTTCTAAGTGTGTGTTCTGATTAGCTTTTAGATAATAGTTTTTACAGTTTATGAGGTAAGTATGTGAGAAGAATTTTATCTCGATTTACGAAAAAGTGCTTCTGAAACCACGATTTTGGGAGGTAAAAAAACACACACTAACAACTATACACAACACTTGGTAACTTGTCCTCTTTAGTAGCTTAGTCAAATTTTTTTGGCTAAATAAACAGTTACTTTGAGATGGCCAATTTTGTAGCTAGATATTTTGGTGATAGAAACCAAAACTATGTGGGCTTTAGCAAAATGTGTTGTCTTCCCTGGGCCATGTATTGTGGGTCTTCCCTGGGCCTTGTAATACATGAAGTTAATCCAGTGAAGCTATTACGAGTCTGCACCGGGCGAGCTATAACAATATAGGAACTGGACTTATGCACATAATGTCCTTTTGAATTTTGAATAAAGGGGGAAAACTAAAAGAAACAGTTAAGATCAATGGAAGTTGGTCCAAGTGGTAAGCGATTTGGTTCCACTTAAGCAAGATCCCTGGTTCGAGTCTTATGTATACAAAAAATTCCCATTGAGAGACTCTCCCACCATAGCCAAGCGCGCGACGCAGGTTGGATCCGGATGTAGTCGGGGCAAAACTCCGGTGAACCGGGTGGGCAACAAAAAAAAAGAAACAGTTAAATGAAACATGTGGTTGACATTTCCCTTTTTATGTTTTTTAGTCCTTTCATGATTCCTCTTTCACAATTCAACATATGTCTCCTTTGACATATTTAATCACTTTTTCCATTCATTCAAATGACTTTATTCCTTCAGGTTACCCTAAGAAAATCAATGTTTTGTCCTTTGAACTAAAATGCTTTAACTGCACTTGTTTCTTTATGCGTTTGATGGTTCACTTTTAGGCCGAGACCAAGCGATTCCCTTTTAATTCAGATTCTGGGTAATTTGCGAATGACTGCTTTACCTTTTTCTTTTTTTTTTGGTCTGCTTTGACCTTCCTTTTTAAATTACACACTACAGAGAACTTTGCATAAATAATAGCATCATCGTTTCGTTCAGTCATGACGAACGCATTCAAATTTTAAATTCAATTTCTGACTCAAAAATATCCTAAATTGTCTGATTCAAGGATGTGGTGGCACTGGTCAACTAAGTTCATTTAGTTTTTTTAATTTCACAAAAAAAAAAAACAACTACGTTTTATATTAAAGATAGATGAGTAAGATGATAAGCACAAAAAAGGCAATAATTACTTTAGATAAAAGCACGTTGTTTATTATAATAATAAGAAACAAAACTACTTGGGAGAGTTACAGACCTACAGTTATTTAAACACGTAACAATATCAATACTGCTTTTTTCTGATTTCACATTCGTTAGTTTGATTTGATTTGTTGGGTAGCCAATACTATAGCTTGACTTGTTCTTCTCTTCATATAAGTTTCAAACGAATCGCCAAAGCAGAAATCCACAGGGACTGGAAAGCCACCTGTTAAATGAACATTTTACGTTCTTCATGCATGTTCAATTCCTTCATCGTTCATTACGTATACTAGTACATACCAGAGAAGACATTTCAATATTGTTTCTTTCGCTCAGGCCCAAAAGAATTCTAAATTAGATTCTATATATCACAGGGCCCGTGGATAAGATGAACGGCCAGGATTCATCCCAAGGCCACAGTGAGAGGAGCCCACAAGGCTCTCAAGAATCAAGATGCATGAAAATTATATTAAACCGTGCTCCCAAGTAAAACGAAGTGGGGCCTGCTAAAGGTTTATTCGGTTGGCACAACAGCTTACCCGAAATTATAAGGCTGTGAATTTAAATCATACTAATATAAATATTTTAGGGAAAATCTCTTAAAAAGAATTTTTAAATTAACAAAAGACGTAAAGGTGTTCCGAAATTCCATATCTCATATCAGTGCGAGTGTCTGAACTCGAATATTAGAATTCAAGACAAAATGACGTGCGTGACCCTGGAAGTTTTGAAATTGAAAAACGTTGAGGGAAGCGTGATAATGGCGCTAAAACGCATTCAAGACCATTCATCTTCTCTGTCATCATCGGTGTTGTTGGTCGACCCTGGATCCGTGGTCTTGGATTGCTATAGTCCACAACATTTAATATTTTGTGTTTCTCTGAACTAAATCCTGTTGTCAAAAAATGAGAAGTACCAAAATTTAAACAATATCAATAACTCCGATGCCATGAGTTGAGATAAACTAGAAAGAAAACAAAGTGAAATCTTGAGCACTCGTCATCTTCTTCTCGGTTGCCAACAACTCCGATGTCATCACCCCCAACAACTCGCCATCTTCTTCTTTTATAGGATCCTGTGTATATGAGCTAAAAAACAGGGATAAACAAAGAAGAGATTGTTAAGAACACTCAAGTGATCATAAGAAGTAATGAATAAGTTTGGAAAATCACTCGAATTGTCTGAGTCTTGACCCAATCACTTCCTGGGAAAATTTAGTATTGATCGCAGCTACCAACCATTACCGCCAACGACTCGTCATCTTCTTCACAGTTATCATCGACATCTGCTTCATCATTGACATGATTCCCAACTCGACATTAGGCTTCACCAACTCATCGTTACATTTTCACAACATCCTATTAGACTTTAACAACTCGAGTTTGCCATTCACAACTCGAGTTCATATCATCACTGGAGGGTAACCGGCGAGTGATTAGCTTATAGGATGCAGAACTCGAGTTATGAATTGATAACTCGAGTTTACCAACACATTCTTACATTTTCACGACATCCCGTTAGACTTTCACAACTCGAGTTCATATCGTCACTGGAGGGTAACCGGCGAGTGATTAGCTTATAGGATACAGAACTCGAGTTGTCCATTGATAACTCGAGTTCACCAACACATTCTTACATTTTCACAACATCTTATTAGACTTTCACAACTCGAGTTTGCCATTTTCACAACATTGCAGGGTGATCATCCCACTTCTAGATATTAGACCATATTCAATAATTCAATTTTCTTCGTAAAACAATTACTGAACAGAAAATTTACCAACCTATATGAGGTGCTATATGAGGTGTTATAATTAAGTTTTTGTTCTATTTGATCAAGGTTGAGGAAGTGAAACCTTTCTTTAACTGTTTGTCAGGATCTTCTTAGAAGTGCTGTTGTAGATTCTTGCATTCAAGTCACAGACAATGGGAGGGAAAGCATTAACAGAAAAGTATAAGCACAATTTCTTTGTGGTTTAATGTTAATATTTGTCTCCACTTTCTGTTCCAATTAATATGGATCAATGACATATGCTTAATAGGAATTCCTTGCACAAATTGCAGGTATTCTTTATATTTACTCTTTACAATACTTCAAATCACTGTGATCAATTAAAGGTGAGATCACTATTAGGCTAAATTTTTTTTTTTTTTGAAATTTTAATGCTAAATCAGGTAATGTGAATGTTATAGTTAGGAGCAAGCCGCCCTAACTATATTAATGCTAAATCAGGTATTCTTTATATTTACTCTTTAGAAACTTTTGCTATGAATGTGTGCAGCATGCTCCTGATCTTGGTGATATTCTTGTAGCTTGCTTTAAGAGGAGATGGCAGTCATTTAGGTAAAGTAACTGAATTTTTCATGCAATATGAAAAACACTTGTACTACAATGAATTTTTAAGATGTCTGAATCGACAAACTTTGAATTATTATTCACTTGTGATGTTATCTTGATATTTTTATTGCATAACCCTTAATACTATTGGTGTTTTTATGCTTACAGATTCAGTGGTTCTAGCAGGAAAAACCATTCAAATTCTTTAGACTAGACTCTTTTTTCTTCTACAAATTTGGATCCTATGACATCTGATGTTGTTGCTCCTTCACCCTGGATAATCTTTGGTTGCCAAAATGGTAAACGTTATAATTCATATTTTGCTGATTGTGGTAGTTAAAATTATGCATACATATTCACATGGGAAGGTTGGTAAATTTTCTATTCAGTAATTGTTTTACGAAGAAAATTGAATTATTGAATATGGTCTAATCTCCAGAAGTGGGATGATCACCCTGCAATATTGTGAAAATGGCAAACTCGAGTTGTGAAAGTCTAATAAGATGTTGTGAAAATGTAAGAATGTGTTGGTTAACTCGAGTTATCAATGGACAACTCGAGTTCTGCATCCTATAAGCTAATCACTCGCCGGTTACCCTCCAATGATGATATTAACTCGAGTTGTGAAAATGCAAACTCGAGTTGTGAAAGTCTAACGGGATATCGTGAAAATGTAAGAATGTGTTGGTAAACTCGAGTTATCAATTCATAACTCGAGTTTTGCATCCTATAAGTTAATCACTCGCCGGTTACCCTCCAGTGATGATATGAACTCGAGTTGTGAATGGCAAACTCGAGTTGTTAAAGTCTAATAGGATGTTGTGAAAATGTAACGATGAGTTGGTAAAGCCTAATGTCGAGTTGGGAATCATGTCAATGATGAAGCAGATGTCGATGATAACTATGAAGAAGATGACGAGTCGTTGGCGGTGATGGTCGGTAGCTGCGATCATTACTAAATTTTCCCAGGAAGTGATTGGGTTAAGACTCAGACAATTCGAGTGATTTTCCAAACTTATTCATTACTTCTTATGATCACTTGAGTGTTCTTAACAATCTCTTCTCTGTTTATCCCTGTTTTTTAGCTCATATACACAGGATCCTATAAAAGAAGAAGATGGCGAGTTGTTGGGGGTGATGACATCGGAGTTGTTGGCAACCAAGAAGAAGATGACGAGTGCTCAAGATTTCACTTTGTTTTCTTTCTAGTTTATCTCAACTCATGGCATTGGAGTTATTGATATTGTTTAACTTTTGGTACTTCTCATTTTTTGACAATAGGATTTAGTTCAGAGAAACACAAAATATTAAATGTTGTGGACTATAGCAATCCACGGCCACGGATCCAGGGTCGACCAACAGCACCGATGACGACAGAGAAGATGAATGGTTCTGAATGCGTTTTAGCGCCATTATCACGCCTCCCTCAACGCTTTTCAATTTCAAAACTTCCAGGGTCACGCACGTCATTTTGTCTCGAATTCTAATATTCCAGTTCAGACACTCGCACTGATATGGGATATGAAATTTCGGAACACCTTTGCGTCTTTTGTTAATTTAAAAGTTCTTTTTGAGGGATTTTCCCAACATTTTATTAGTGGGTGAAAAAGCCCTTTTTTTTTAAATAAACAAGGCTATTAGCCTAATTAATTTGTATCAAACAAATTTCCCAAAGTATTATCACGGTTAAAATGACTAAAACCACTACTCACCTAGTATTTAATATAGAACATATTTGTAAAGTTGATTTTAATCTTAAATATAAGATATTGTTTTCATATCTGTCAATCTTTTTTTAATTTATCGATATTGATGTTCCCTCAGTAATAACCAAGGAAGAGAGTAAGTAAAGGAATTAAGGAATATGACTATAGTGTTTTAAAAAATACATATCATATTAACTAATTTAACTAACTTCCTTAAAATTAAATTAAATAATTATATCATATACTAAGAACCAGATGAGTAATGAAAACTAACCATGATAGAAAAGAGTGAGACTGATATAAAAGATCTATCATGGTTATAAAAGGAGTCTACAAACCACATTTTCCACAAGACTAACAAGCTGATCATGTTGGGGTGCAGGGCATAAAACCCGCCCGCAAATCCACTTCATTAAAACCAAGACTCTGAACATAATTAATTAATAGTGAGAATTCACATCCCACAAAGTCATATCCACAACATTAAACCCTACGCTTAACATACACCACAAATAATTTGACTTTCCAATAAATCAAAATAGTGGATCCACTAAAAACGTACGAGGAAACAAAGTAGAGGAAACCCAATAAAATCTCCGTAGTTAACAAACAGCAGTTATCCTATGGTCAAAAAAAAAAAAAAACAAACAGCAGTTATCCAAAATATAATGCATCACAAAACATAATCATGGGCCTTAGATAACAATATGATACTAATAAATACAAACCAATAAAATAAGAGGCATGCAAAGGCTACCAAAACTTATGCCTCAATCTGCTTCGCTTTGCCTTTATTTGAAAATTTAGGCTTGTTTGTAAAATATTAAATAAACGAGATGAGATATAAAGTCATAATAACCAAAATCAATTTACATGATGCACAATAAAGGAAAACAAGTTAGAGAAGCACGTTTAGCTATCATAATAATATTTTCAGTAGTTAACATATCATAATACTTTTAAATAATGCAAATCAATCCCACCCATTCAATATGCTTTGACATATAACTTTTGGATATGATACAACTTATGGTACTAGTATGCCCGGCCGCAGACTAGCTAGTCACTTTAAGAGTACCGCCCTTTTATGCTACCAACGATATACCATAACTGGGAGGTGTCCACCTAGACCAACTCAATTGAAATCTCGATCAAGAATGAGAGAGTCGACAAGCACAATGATTCACCCCTCATCGTTTGTCTTAATATAACCCCCAAAGCAATGAACATAATATCTATATACAGTTTTCAAAAACATTTCAAATCAACACAAATCCCCATACATATTTCCACCACAATACACCAATTATCACAAGTATCACAATCTTATATATATAATCGAATTACAAACATATAAATTGAAAGTGCACTTCTTCACTGAATTAAATTCATATTTAAACATACACATGATTTTCCAATATACATTTAAATACCTTAGATAAAGTAAGATTTATAAAACACCTTACAGCCCAAAACATAACCCCAATTACATCAACTCCAAATTTAACCTTACAAACTTTGAGAAATAAAGGCACCAATCACAATCCAATCAGAAATCAATCTACACAATATTGTATATACAAATTTAATACACAAATTGAATAATTAACTTGATTATATAAATTTAAAATTTTGAATTAATAACCCAAAAATTCCAATTCCACATTAAAATCCAAATTATTTATTCAAACTTCAATTAAAATACTTTCATCAACCCAAATAACTTATTTGAATCCCAAATTACCCTCAATTGCATTCTATTGAACAAAATCCCCAATTTAAAATTTAGGGTCTCAAACATAAAACTATTAAGCTACAGATCTCCAAATTATTCAACATTCTAAATCGATTAAAAATTCAATAATATATTCAACAGTCCAAATAAATCATTTAGCCCAACTTTAATCAGAGAAAAATTCTATATAAAATAAATATTAAACTTTTTAACTAGAAAATTAATTTTAAATTCCCACATCAATCACATATCAAATCTAATCCGATTAAAATGAACTCCAAGCTTGTCTCTACATCTATTGACAAAACTTAAAGCCTTACTAACCACCAAATTTTCTCTAATAGTACAAAAATACTACTATTAGAAAGCTAAAATTATGCATATATATATATATATATATATAACAATTTTATAAAAGAATTCTTGTAGATAGAAGTATATTTGAGTACCTAAATGATCTCAAATGAGGAACCCTAGAGAAGGCAAAAAAAAAAAAGAGGAACCCTAGAACTTCAAAAATGAAGAACAATGCCGGAAAAGACAGTGAGGCGTCTGATGAGTTCGGGAAGGAATATACACTACTACAAATTAGACTTTTGACGTCCCTAAAGGACGTCCCTTTTTAAGTTAGGGACGTCCAAAGTTCAATATTTGGCGGGAGCATATGGCGCTGGATGAATTTGACTCAAAAAAAAAATTCCAACACTTTAGACGTCCCCAGAGAAATTGGGGACGTCTAAAGTTGGCTTTACACGTCCCCAGAGATACTGGGGACGTCTAAAGTTGGCTTTACACGTCCCCAGAGAGATTGTGGACTTCTAAAGTGGGCTTTAGACGTCCCCATTTTGACTGAGGACGTAGAATCATGCAGAAACATCACTTCATTCACTGTACATGGCAGCTTTACCTTGTGCCAAAGCCATACCCGTGTCTCCAGATTTCCATTTCCCCTGCTGCATTTGTTTTCTCTCTTCTCCCAAACCCGTGAGCTGCATTTCATATCTCCTTCACTGAACAAGTGCCAAAGCCATACCCGTGAGTGTCTCCAGATTTCCACTTCCCCTGCTGCGTTCGTTTTCTCTCTTCTCCCAAACCCGTGAACTGAGTTTCATAACTCATTCACTGAGCAAAGGCGTACCTCCCCTCCCCTGCATTTGTCTTCCCTCTTCTCCCATTCCCGTGGCTGTGTGGGTCTTCCTATTTGCTGCTACTGCTGAGGGTTCTCAGAATTATTCAGGTGCGTTTCTGGGTTTCCTAAAATCATGTGCATATGAGGCGTGAGTTGGATTATTATGTGAAGCAATTAAGAATTTACATTCTGCGTTTCTAGATTGTTGCTGCAATTAGATTCTGCATTTCTGGATTGTTGGTGTGTGCACTTGATTCTGCGTTTCTAGGTTATATTGTTGCTACATGCACTTGGATTCTGCACTTGGTTTTTGAGAAAATCAGGTGCGTGGGTTTTATGTAATGTAAATAATTATTTTGGGGAACAGATGTTGATGTTGTTAACAATGTTAGAATTGAATTAATGTTAGATTAATATGTCAAACGTTATGTATGTTGGGGTTATTTATCATATTTGGTTAGACTTTTAAGAATCACTTGTGATCTAACGTAACTGAACCCTTACAAAACCCTTACAAAATTGTTAAATTGTGTTTTTTTTTTAATTTTTAAAAATTTATAACTAATACTATTAAGTTTGCATAACTTGTCTTTTTTGCTTTTATACATATAGAGAAATTTTTTTGCAAACTTTTGAAGAAAAAAATTGCATTTTGGAAGTTTGGATTTTGATTTATGAATATTCTAAAAGTTGTTTGATTTGATATTGAAAGAATTGAGTTTGATTAGGATTTGGTTCTATCTTCTTAGAGTGTTAGTAGGTAGGCATAGAATTTGGCTTTGATAATTAACTTTAGGAAGCCAAAGACTAGTGAGGAATTGAGGCTAAATTTTTATTTCTTTTAAGAAAGGGTATATTTATTGCAATTTCATCTCTAGAACTTATAGTCTTGAATCTCTTTTAAAATTTAAAACTCCTTTTGAATGATCAAAAATAATTTAGGCATTTAATTTTATAGCTAGTTTGGCCAAATGTCCATTCCTATCTCATGAATCCTTTGTTTCAACCATTTGAGCCTAAACTTTCATTAAAGAAAAATTGCATTGATTAATTAGCCATTTGTTTGAGTTAATGCAATTTCCCCCTATCTTCTCATTCATTTATTGTTTTATTAAGTGTAAGTGATATAAGAAAGAAAGACAGTGAAGGGATTGATGAATAAGAGAAATAATGCTATGTGAATTTTTTTAAATAGTGAAAAGAAAAGAGAAATTGAAAAAGAAAATAGAAAAAGGATATAACAATAAAGAGAAAAAACAAAGAAAGAGAGACTAAGAGATTGTTATCATTGAGTTAATGTCATTATTTTCATGTTTTTCATTGAAATTCTTGGCACTAATTAAAGTGTTCGTCCTTTTGTTTGGGTTAGAAGAATTAATGTTAGCTTCCTGCTTTTTACTCTTGTTTTAGTGTTATGAATTTTTATTTTACTCTTCTTAATTAGTTTAGTTTTGTTTAAATTAAGCTAAGATGGTTTGTTATTTTGATTTTGGGATGTCTAACTTTTAAGGGGAAATGCTGCCAAAATTTTGGAAAACAAAATAGTAAAAGGCAATTCCCAGTATTGACAATTATTCTAAACTTGAGTGTGAATGGCATAGGTGGTAATAGAATGGATTATAGTTGGATGAATGCTTTGAGAACGAGTGAAGAATATGAGAATGGGGTTGAAGAGTTTATTGAATTTGCTAGAAGGAACGTTCCAGCCAAAAATGGGAAGTATTTTTGTCCTTGTGTCAATTGTTTAAATGAGAGAAAACGGGATGTTGAAGTTATAAGGGATCACCTACTTTGTGATGGAATAAATCTTCGATACACAAGGTGGATATGGCATGGTGAGGAAGTAACTGATTGTCCGTCACACAAGAAGGAATCTGTGGATGTCATAGATGAAGATAGAATGGAGAGAATGATTCACGATGTTGAGGTAGAATCCTTTGCGCAGTCGCATGAATATGACAGCCTGCAGAGTGATGCAGATACACCGTTGTACCCTGGGAGTAAGTACACACGACTGACAGGAACATTACGTTTGGTTAACTTAAAAGCAACTTGTGGGTGGACCGATAGTAGTTTTACATTGCTGCTTGAACTGTTGTGTGATATGTTTCCAGACAATAATGTACTTCCAAATCGTATGTATGAGGCCAAGAAAATCCTATCCACAATGGGTATGGAGTATAAAAAGATACACGCTTGCCCTAATGACTGCGTACTGTACAGAAAGGAGTATGAAGGTCTGAGTGAGTGCCCTAAGTGTCAAACGGCACGATATAAAGTGAAGAAAAATGGTGGTTGTGGCGATGCGACAACTAAAAGGCAACCTGTAAAGGTTTTGTAGTATCTTCCAATAATACCGCGCTTTAAGCGTTTGTTTGGCACTGCAAAAAAATCGAAGAAGTTGATATGGCATTCGGATGATAAAATATCCGACGGAAAATATCTTCGGCACCCAGCTGACTCTCCACAATGGAAGAAAATAGATGAAATGTTCCCTGAATTTGGCAGCGAGCCGAGAAACCTTCGGCTTGGCCTTTGAACAGATGGCATCAATCCGTATGGAACTCTTAATAGCACACACAGTGCGTGGCCAGTACTCCTTATAATATACAACTTGCCTCCCTGGCTTTGTATGAAACGCAAGTATGTGATGCTTTCTATGATGATTTCGGGACCAAAACAGCCAGGAAACGATATCGATGTCTACCTGGCACCTTTGATTGAGGACTTGAAGAAGTTGTAGGAGGAAGGCGTAGATGTGTTTGATGCATATAAGAATGAGTCCTTCAAGCTACGTGCAATGATTTTCACCACAATAAATGACTTCCCTGCGTACGGAAACCTCTCAGGGTACAGTGTGAAGGGGCATAAAGCATGTCCAATCTGTGAAGCAGACACTCACTTCCACCAACTTAAACATGGAAGAAAAACGGTCTACCTAGGTCACAGGAGGTTCCTTCCTAGGTTCCACCCGTATCATAGGTTAAGAAAGCGTTTTAACGGCTTACCGGAGCATGGAATGGCTCCAAAGACATTAACCGGAGAGGAAGTTTACAGTCGGGTTGAACGTGTCAATGTCTTACTCGGTAAGAATCAGAAGACTGCGGGTGAGAAGAACATATGGAAGAAGAGATCAATTTTCTTTGATCTTCCATATTGGCGTAGGCTTGACGTGAGACACAGTATTGATGTGATGCACGTGGAGAAAAACGTTTGTGATAGCCTTGTCAGTACGCTTTTGCACATTCCAGGGAAGACCAAGGATGGGATTAGTACGAGACTAGACCTTGTTGATATGGGAATAAGAGAACGGTTACATCCACAGCTAAGAGATAATGGTAGGAGGGCATACATGGATCCAGCAGCGCATACACTATCAAAAGCGGAGAAATGAAGTTTGTGTGGGTGTTTGCATGAAATTAAGGTACCACAAGGATATTCTTCGAATGTGAGAAGGTGTGTGTCAATGGACGATTTGAAGTTAGTAGGAATGAAGTCACATGATTATCATGTGTTGATGCAACAATAGTTACCAGTAGCTATTAGAGGCATTATGAAAGATGAAGTTCGAAGCACTGTGACAAGATTGTGTGTTTTCTTTAATGCTATCTGTAACAAAGTCATTGACACTGAAAAGCTGGATGAACTGGAAGCTGAGGGTTATATCATATTATCCCAATTGGAGATGCACTTTCCTCCTTCTTTTTTTGATATAATGGTCCATTTGATAGTTTATTTGGTAAGGGAGGTAAGGCTCTGCGGTCCAGTTTACCTGAGGTGGATGTACCCTTTCGAGCGATACATGAAGATCTTAAAAGGGTACTCTAAAAATCCCTATCGACCAGAAGCCTCAATAGTTGAAAGGTATGTTGTTGAAGAGGCTATGGACTTCTGCAACGATTATCTATCAGGGAGGAAGGAACAATCTCGGCATGAAGAGGGGAGGAGCAAGGGAACACGAGGACTGAAAGTGAAGACTATGCCTCGTAAAGAGGTGTTGCAAGCACACCTTTATATCCTGAATAACATGGCAGAAGTTCAACCGTACATAGAGGAATACAGAAAGAGATTGAAGGACATGAATCCGAAGAAGAATGACATGCAGATTACTATTGAGCAAAACAAGACATTCATTCAGTGGTTTGAGGAAAAGGTTTTACATGAGACCGGTGTGTCTGGGACAATAGAGTGGCTAGCCTGGGGGCCTTCGTTTCAGATCATTACTTGGAGCGGTTATGATATAAACGGGTATTCTTTCTACACAAAAGACCAAGATGACAGGAGTACCATGCAAAATAGTGGGGTGATAGTAGAAGCTGAAGCCATGCACTTTTCCAGTTCGAAAGACAAAAACCTCATATTAGCATCCATGGCCTATTATGGAGTAATAGAAGAAATATGGGAAATCACTTACAACAAGTTCAAAGTTGCTTTATTCAAATGTAAGTGGGTTAGCAATAATGCTGTGGTAATAGATCAACAATTTGGATTTGTCTCAGTTGATCTTGAAATAGTAGGTTATAGGGATGAGCCCTTCATTCTAGCAAGCCAGGCGAAACAAGTGTTTTATGTCACAGATCCCGCAAATAAAAAAATTTCCATTGTACTTCAAAGTAAAAAACAGAAGCATGGTGATCCTACCTTCAACCTTGATGACACACCACCTTTCACAATTAATCCACCTACAACAAGTGAAGTAGAATTGGTAGATGATGAGGAATATGCTGTGAGAAATGACCATGGTGAAGGAATATGGGAAACAATCTAAAGTAAGAGCTTAACTTAGAAAATAGTAATGTGTGCTGTTTGTTTTATTACGTCTCAGTTTATTCATTTACTTACAATTTATTCACCTATCTGACAATAATTTTTGTGCTTACAGGAATATAGACAATTCTGGTGACTCACAAAGTGATAGGGACAATGAAATAAATAGGCCTGAACCTGATGCGAGAACTGAACCGGTTGCGAGAAGAAGGGTTAGAGGCAGTACAAAAATGCCTGCATTGGTAGCACGTCATCACCATCAACAGGAGAGGTTGCATATTGACTTTGATGGAAATATGAAACCAATTGGTCCGGAGGAAGACCATTTCATTAGCTACGTAGGTTTTTTGGCTCGAAGCAAAGTTCACATTACCTATGATAATTGGAAGTTGGTTCCACCAAAAACCAAAGACTTGATTTGGCAACAACTTTTGGTAAATAAGTTTCAATACATCTGCATTATATCTTTATTACTATCACTTCAAATATAATTAACTTATGTTTTTACCTTGCAGCAAACCTATGATGTCCCTGACACCGCGGAGATGTACAAGGAGTGGATGACGGAGGTTCATCTACGATGGAAAGATTTTAAGAACAGGCTCACACGAGATTACATTCGAGGGGACATGAGGGGTCAGGATCCATGTCATGAGTATCCGTTTTTGTCTCCAGAGGACTGGAGGTTGTTTATGGCATCACGAGAAGATCCAAAATTTTTGGTAAGATTTCTGTCATCATAGTGTTTTATTTGCATATAGTTGACATTATTAATTCGGTGTTCGTTGTTTTCCTTTCAAAGGTATTAAGTGCAGCAAATGCAGAGAGGCAAGCAGCTAATAACTATCAACATTTCATGTCTCGTGGTGGTTATCGGAAGCTTGAGTGAAAGATGATGACAGAAGAGTTGGAGAAATTGAAGGAAGCAGCCACATCAGATCCTACCGTTGTGGTCCAGCCCCCGCCACCTCCACCACGTCACAAAAAATGGAAAGCAGGGAGGCTTAAGGGTGGGAAGTACGTAAATCCGACTGTTGCTGAGGTTGCCGCAAGAATTGTAAGTACTTAGAGCATAAGTACAAACTTATTTTTTCATATTAGGAGTGCTTACAATAACTTTTATGCTGCAGGATGAACTGGAAGATCATAGTAGCCAAGGTTCATTCACTTCAAGTGGACGGATGGACATCTTGTCAACGGCGATTGGGAAGGCAGATCACCCTGGGCATGTTCGAGGGGAGGCAGTGGGAGTTCGTGTCGCGAAGTATTTTGGCCGAGCCTCACATCCTTATTCGTCACAAGCTGAACCCAGTAGGGAGCTTGTGGCCAAGATTCGTCAGGAAGTCTCACAAGAGCTCAAGGCCAACCTTCGCGACAAGCTCCGACAAGAGCTGTTGCCAAAGCTACGTCTTGAGCTGATGCCTGAGATACGAGTTGAAATGCAGAAGATGTTTGAATCGCAGATGGCAACTACCGAGCGTAGAACCCATTCATCCCCGGCCTTCCACAACACCAAAGGAAGTTACAACCTGGTGGAAGAACCACTTGGTGACCCTTCTCCCACTCCAGCGCAAGGAGAACCTGTCATCCTCTCTTTGGATGCCCCAGTGCTGCGTGTAGTTGCAGATGCTCTCGTTCATACACAAGCTACCACCCACCATCATCGGTAAATTCCACAGCATTTGCGTAGGGTGACTGTGACGTGTGTTCGAGAGGGGGAAGAAGGTACAGCCATCCCTATTCCTGATAACGAGGTTGCCACGATAGCTCAGGTGAGAGGATCTTTCATCCTTTGGCATGTACATCTTATTGGCTTGTTACCACCAACACCTCCAATGGTATGGAACTACCTCACTTTTACTTGATATGTGTTGACATCCTACTAACAGTATGTGTTTTTATGTCTAAAAGAACGAGCAGGAAGCAGAGAAATGGCCCTTCTTAGCACGACTGCAGCATATCTATAAAGGCATTCGCCAGATTGATTTGCATATGCCTACAGGGATTGTGGGCCAGGAAATAGAGTATCACTTCACAATTGATAAACAAGATCTTAAACAGTTCATGAAGTTTGAGGAGCTAGATGTTGGATGGGGCAAATTTGCAATCCTGTAAGTTTTTTATTTCCTATTTTTTCCTTCATTTAATTAAGTTGATTTTAACTAGCTAATACATTCATCATTTTAATTCTATTATAGCTCCTTCCGTCGTATATGCATTGAGTCTCAGAGAGTTGAGTTGTATGGATTCTTGTCTCCTGCACATACGACAAGGATTGGGAATACATTGAAAAGAAGGACGAACTATGTAGGCTTCACATTGGCAAATGACGACTATCGTTGTTATCTAGCACCGATTGTTCAAGGGTACGCATTTTAATTTTGTGTATTGGAGATTTTTAATAAATAATTGCCTTGTCATCTAACTTCTTTTTAATCTGTATATGTTGTGATAGTTATCACTGGAGTTTGTGTGTTGTTTGTCCTCGGTCCCACGTTGTTTACTGGTTTGATTCCTTAAATAGAAGACCAGAAAAAGAAACTAAAAGCGTCTTCAACACGTAAGTTATTTTTTTGTATTTCATTGGTTCTTGATTCTTGACTTAATGAATTATTCTAATTTATGTTGATTTTCATTTTAATGATAGAGCATGCACGACGTATCGAGCGCTTGGTGGGCCACGCGAATGTAGAGGTGGCAAAGATCCGAGATGGTTGTTTCCAAAGGTACGTAGTTTCAAATCAAGTTCTTTTGATTGACGGTCGTTTTAGATATGCTATTATTGATTTTAACCATTTGCTTTTGATTTATAGTGCCCTCGACAACCTGGAGGCTGGGAATGTGGATATTATGTCTTGCTTTATATGTTTAACATCATTCAGAGTGGCATTACGACAGATTTTGAACAAGTAATCGCTTCTTCATTCTCAGAAGATAATATTCTTGGTGTTGTGATTCATTTAAGCTTTTTTTCTAATTTACAGATTTTTGACAATGAAGATGCCTACTCATATGAAGACTTAAAATATGATCAGAGATTTTTTGGCTGGACATCTTCTTCAACGTATACCAGAAGAGTAAAGTCTTTAGTAGTTTGTGTAGGACATACTTTTGTGGGAGTGCATATAATTAGCGTTATTGTTGTTGGATATGGATTGGATTTTTAGTCTTGGTTATTGTACAAACTGGGGACTTGGATATAGATTGCTGTGTGGTTTGTGTGGTTTGAAAGTTTGTGTGGCATGTAGTAGACTTGGATATAGATTGTTGTGTAGTTTGTGTGGCATGTAGTAGCCTTGGGTTGATCACTGTGTTTGTTGTTGTTTCCATTTTGCTGAACTAGTGTTGTTTTATTCTGTTGTTGGAATCCTATTTCTGTAGTTTACATTTCCAAACAGTGCAATATATAAAAAAGTCCTTTTAAAAAAAAAACTTTCAACGTCCTTAATAAAAAAAGGGACGTGGATAGTACTGCTGGCGACACTTTAGATGTCCCCAGTTGGAACTGGGGACGTCTAAAGTGGACCTTAGACATCCCCAACTCTTCTGGGGACGTCTAAGGTCCCAATTCTTCTGGGGACGTCTATGGTCCCACTTTAGACGTCCCCAGTTCCAACTGGGGACGTCTAAAGTCTGCCTTCCTCGTCCCCAGTTTTACGGACGTTAATGACGTTTTTTTCTACGACCCTCACATAGACGTCCCTCTATTTTCAGACTTTAAAAGACCAAAAAAAGGGACGTTAAAACCCTTTTTTGTAGTAGTGATATCCTCATTTTTCTTTTTCTTATTTTCTTCTTACAATCTCATCTCCATCCTTAGATTATGAAATGGATGGTTTCAAGTTAATATTTTATAAAAAATTATTATTATTATTATTATTATTATTATTATTATTATTCATAAATTTAAATTTATTTATTTTTCTGTATTTTTGTTATAAACTGTATAGATCAGATTTGTAAAGTTTAAATTTATTATTTATAATTTATGGTAATAATATTATAAATTTGAACCATTTATAAAACATTGAAGAGTTTAAAATATTGAATCTAACTATGGTCATTAAATGATGACAAGAAAATGATAACATGGAAAATGAGATGAATCAACTCCTTCGCGAAATGGGAGAAACAGCGGCGTTGGGGGGTATTTTAAGGCTGGGAGAGGGATGTCTCCATTGACTTCTCTCTCCATTTACTCTCAATTGAGTATATTTATCATTAGATCAACTTTCAATGGTTGAAATTTACCACAGTAGATTTTTATTATAATGATATTATTTATATATAATTAAATCACAATTATTAAAAGTTGATCTAATGATAGATACTTTCAATAGAGAGTAAATGGAGAAGGAAATCAATGGAGACACTCCTCTCCCTTTAAGGCTCCACGTTGTGTGCATGGACTATCTATATGGATATAATATATAGTAAAGGAGACTCGTTTAGACCCCGCGATCCCCGTGTTGTGCTGGTATTTTGTTTTTTTAATCCACTAACAGCATGTGTTGTGTTGTGTTGTGTTGTAGTTACGTGTGTGTGTGTATTATATAAAGGGGCCCGCTCCATTAAGTTTCTTTTATTTATTTATTTTTATTTTTTTTAAACTCTTTTTCTTTTTAATTCTTTCGATTTTTATCGTACCCCTTCTTTCTTATACACACACACACACACTTTTTCTTTTCTCTTAAATAAGCATTTTCATTTTTATTCATCATATTTTCTTGTTACTAGTATCATTATTAATATCTTATAATTTATGCATAAAAAAATAGATGGGACCAACTACTGGAGTATTCGAGCGCCATGCAATTGCTATAAGCTTATTGGAGTGTATAAAAAGGGACGAGAGAGACAGAGAAGGAAACATATCACGAATCACAACAAGTTCACTGAGATCACATCGAAATTAATTAATAATGGAGATATCTGATGCGGTGATTGTAGGAGGAGCTCTTGTTTTGGGTGCATATGCATTTGTGTTTGGCTTTCTGAGAAGAATCAATGACTGGTACTATACCGCCGGAAAACGCCATCTTCCGCCGGGCGATATGGGCTGGCCTTTCCTCGGAGCCATGCCTGCCTTCCTCTCCGCCTTCAGATCTAATCCTAATTCCTTCGTCTCTGGACTCGTTTCCAGGTCCCTTTAATTTCTCTCCTTAATCCTTCTCTCTTCTTTGTGTGTGTGTGTAGATATAGCTAACTCCACACAATTTAAATTGCTTTAATTTAAACTGTCTTTTATCAATGGCCTTGTTGCCTAATCATATAAGAGTTTCTCTTTAGTGGAAGGTTACAGGTTCGATCACATCAATAACTTGAGGTCTATAGTCCCTGGCGCTTTAATAAAAAAAAAAAAAAAAAATTAGCCGGTGTTTTTATTTCTGTTGCAGATATGGCCGTACTGGCGTGTATAGGACTTTCCTCTTTGGATGCCCCACCATCCTTGTTGTGGGTTCAGAGATGGCACGCAAAGTCCTAACTGACGACGAGCATTTCACGCTGGGATATCCCAAAGCCGCCACCACCCTTGCCGGAAAAAAATCCCTGCACGGCATTTCGAGGGCGGAACACAAACGCATCCGCCGCCTCATCACCGGTCCCATTTCCGGCCACGAGGCCCTGTCTTCCTATATTTCTCTCCTCGAGCGTATTACCGTTCAGTTGCTGGATGAATGGAGCAGCATGAAGGCGCCCATTGAGCTGTTGATTGAGATGAGGAGGTTTGCTTTTGCCATCATCACCAACATCTTCGTCAGCTCCGACATCGACGCCATCGACCTTGGCATGTTCGAAAACATGTACGCCGACCTCAATCGTGGAATGAAGTCCCTCGCCATTAATCTCCCCGGCTTTGCTTTCCATAAGGCGCTCAAGGTTAATTAATCACCTCTTTTTTAACCTATTTTTTTACAATATTATCAAGTATCTGTTTTGGGGTTTATAGCTACTCCTCCCAATATAAATATCTTCTCTAAAAAGAGGACTAGAGATTCAGAGGGATCCAATTGAGTTTTACACCACTAGACCAACTCTATATCAGTTTAATTAATCACACACACACATCTTACGCCTTTTTTTAAATTGATCGAAACCTTATAATGGAGGGAGATGACATTATCATATTTAATTTAGTTTCGCATGAACTTATTTGTGTCACGAGCTTATTAATTAATTAATACTCTCTTGAATTCTAAATAAGTTATATTAAAGTATTGTTAATCATTGATCAAACTAATTTTTTTAACCTATAAACTCGTATATAATTTAATGATTCGATACACGACATATGTTTTGATTAAGTGATTTATTTAACTTCCTCGATATCAATAGATAAAATATCAATAGATAAAAAATCAATTGAGTGTTATATTAAATAAAAATGGCAGGCAAGAGAGAAGGCAAAGAAGCTGCTGCAAGGTTTGGTGGAGAGGAAGAGAAAGAGGCTAAAGGAAGGGAGGACGGAGAAAGATATGATGGATCTGTTGATGGAGGCGAAAGATGAAGACGGAGGGCAGATGGAGGACGAGGACATAACCGACCTCCTTCTCCTTTTCTTGATGGCTGGCCACGAAAGTACCGCTCACGCTATCATGTGGACTCTTATCTTCCTCAACGAAAATCCTCAGTACTTCGAGAAAGCCAAGGTTATTGTTGCTTCACTACTCTCACATCATGTCTCAATTATCACCAATATATATATATATATATATATATTCACCATACTTCCATTACATTCGTTCTCATGTTCCTTCGTTATCAATATAGAAAGAGCAAGAAGAGATCGTCGCACGAAGACCTTCCTCTCAGAAGGGCCTGAGTCTTAGGGAAATGAAGCAAATGGATTATCTTTCAAAGGTTAGTTTTTATATTTAGATTTAGATGTCCTGTGTACGTACGTTAGCGTTATTATTTTATGTATGTGCTGTTGGAATAATGTACTACATTATTAGGGATTTCCCTGCATGAGCGGTTGAGTTTGAGTTGGCCTACAATATCCTTTTTTTTGTTTAGATATATATTATCATTTGGTATTCAGTATGGGGTTCATAATTATCTTTCTCATCATAGGTATATCTTCTTTAAGACTCGAACTTAAGAACTAAAGGGATCTAGCCGGACCTTACACTGCTAGACCAATTATGTGTTGGTTGGCCTTACAATGTCTTTGCTTGTGAATCGATTAATCTAATCCAAAACCAATGAGTTGCACCAAAATCTTAAGCACCTTCTTAAATTTTTATTTTATAGGTTATTGACGAGATGCTGCGCATGACAAGTATCTCACTTTCAAACTTCAGAAAGGCTAAAGCAGAAGTCAACATCAACGGTTTGCTCCCTCTATATATACATCCTCAACTCCATGTTTTCAAACTTCAATGTTTAGTTTCCCACATTATTTATTTATTTATTTTTTTGCCTTAAAACAATATAGGTTACACCATACCCAAAGATTGGAAAGTTCTTGTTTTTAACAGAGGTCTTCACATGGATCCTGAAATTTATGCCAACCCAGAAGAATTTAATCCTTCCAGATGGGAAGTACGTGGACCCTTGATCTCAATTATCGTCTTGTGGGGTATTATATATACTATTTAGAGGTAAATTTATTGATTAGCAATATACAAAATATGTGTGCTTGTGTGTGCAGAATTACAAAGGCGGCAAAACGGGGACTTTCCTTCCCTTTGGATTAGGAACTAGGCACTGTCCCGGAAATGACCTGGCCAGATTTGAGATTGCCATTTTCCTTCACCATTTTCTTCTCAATTACAGGTTCTCTATCAAACTGTGCTAGCTCCTTATAATTATTAATTACCACTAATAACTACCGATTAATAACTCTTTCTTAATTATTATTATGGTTCAGGATGGAGAGAATTAATGAAAAATGTCCCTTAGTCTACTTGCCAATTCCCAGACCTTCAGACAACTGTCTTGCACGAATTGTAAAAGCTGAATGATTACCTATGAGATATGGGTCAATGGTGTCTCCGTTCCACTTCTCATCTCAACCGTTAGATTGAACTTTAAATGGTTATGATTTAATCTTTTATATAATTATTAATATAATGATGAATTATTAAAAAATAAATAAAGAGATTCAAACCACTAAATTTTATCCATCATGGTTTAAAATTATAATAAAGAGATATTTTAAAATTACTCTATAAAACATTAGATCTAAGCTATTCGTGTTTTAGTCTAAAGGTTGAGATGAATAAAATGAGAAGTGACGAGGAAGCAGATGGGAAGGGAACTGCAGAGCACCATATTTGGCCGTGGGATATATAGTTGGTATAGCATGGAAGAAGAATGAGTTATCCATTTGGCATATTTAATAAGGATATTTATCCATTAGAGTTTAAATTTTAAGTTTGTATTTTATTATCTCCTATGCTCCGTAAAAAGAACTGAGTCCTCAATTGTATTCAGCCTTTTAAGAATTGAATAAATTGAGTTTCCTCCTCCTGTATTTCTCACTTCTCTTTATTGTTTGATTTTCCCCTCCTCCTTCTAGTCTTTATATCTCTCCTCTCTTGTCATTCTCTTCCCTATCTCCTTATCTCTCCCTCCTCCCCTTTTCCCCTTCTTTTAGTTATGAATATGAGGACTATTACTTTTTGCTGAAAGTATAAGTGTTCGTTTGGGATAGCTTATTTTTTACTTATAAGTGCTTATAAATCGTGATTTATAATATACGAAGTAAGTATGTGATATGAGTTTTATCTCGACCTACGTAATAAGGACTTATTGCCCCAAAATAAGTGATGTCAAACACAGGCAATACTAGTAACAATAACAACGATAACGATAATGAACTTTGCTTAATTTGGCCAAAATTGTTTCAATACTTAATGTTAAGATATTTAGTAATTGTTTTAGCTTGTGATATGGATGGTTTTGTTGCTGTTTTGGTTCTTATGGTTATTGACGAGTTTTATAGTGGCTACTTAGAGACTCTAGTTTAATTTTAAACCCTAGTAGTAAAATTTTGTCACTCTAATTTAACTATTTAAGTTTCTTTTTTAAAAAAAAAATTGGATTGATTATTATTCGGCTTCATTTTGATCATCCAACCCAATCTTCACATTGGCTCGAGTTGAACTTAATAAGAATTACAGTACCAATTGGGCTGCAATAACGAGACTGGATGGATACTATCATTCCATTGACAAAAAATGTGACGGCTCATTTTGTGGGCCTTGATGGTAGAAACCAAAATTATTTGGTCTTTAACAGAATGTGTGGTAATACCTGAAGATATTCCATTAAAGCTGTGAGATTAAACGAACTAGACTTTAGCGCATAATATCCTTTTGAATTTGAATAAAGGTGTAGAAGTTAAATAGTAAGGCCTAAAAAAACAAAAAACAAAAAGAAACAATTAAAGTGAATGAATCATGTGGTTAATATTTCCCCTTTTTATGTTTTTAAGTCCCTCCATAAATTCAACACATTTCTCTCCTTTGACTCTTATTTTAATCACTTTATCCCTTCATTTTAGTGACTTTATTCCCTCCAGCTATACCAGAAAAATCCTTTTTTTTTTTCCCTTTGAACTAAGATACTTTTACTGTGCTGGTTTCTTTATGCGTTTGATAGTTCACTTTTAGGCTAAGGCTAAGCATTAGTTCCCTTTTAATTCCTCAGTAGGGAGACCTGGATTCTGGGCAATTTGAAAATGACTACTTTACTTTTGTTCCCGCCTCAGCTTTGACCTTCCTTTTTACACATATTGAGAACTTTGCATCAATAACAATAACACTGTTTCGTTGAGTCATGACGAAGGCATTCAAATTTTAAATTCAACCACTGACTCAAAAATATCCCAAATGGTCTGATTCAAAGATGTGGTGGCGCTGGTCAACTAAGCTCATTTCATTTAATTCAACTTGTTCAGCGGTTTGGTTAGGTGGGAGGGGGAAAAAAATCCATGCATGTATATGGTGAGAAAGGGAAGCTTTTGTTTGTATAAATGTGGTAGTAATACGTCACTGTTTAAAAGTTGCGATAGAAAATGAAGAGGAAAAAAGAAAAGAAATAAATAAATAATGCCGTTGGTTGGGATTTGAACGTGTTGGGAAGGTGGATATGTTGCTGTTGGGGAGAGTGATAAAATGAATGAGCAATGATATGATATGACAGTTGGAGAGTGCCAATCCTTGACGGCACGTATTATGGGAAGACAAGTCAAAAGCACGTGACCCGAATGTGGCCACCTTGCATCCCCTTTTTATTTTTATTTATTTCCTTGTCATTTTAAACTCATCAATGGAACTAATTAAATTCCTTGCACCAGTGCTAATGCTACTAACAACTCAATAATATCATTGCACAATTAAATTGAAGGGTTAATCTCTAAGTTTCGCCCTCATTTTAATTTTGGTATCTCAATTTTTAAAATATGGGTTTTGATCCTTTAAGAAGATAAAATGGTTTGAAACCTGGGAGATTGAAACTAAAGTGAGGGCAGATTTAAGGGATCATAGATGATATTTACTTTGAACTAAATGACGAGGACAGTTAATGAGGGAAGGTCCCCATTAATGTGTACGCATAAGTAATTATACTGCTCATGACCTTGATGTAGTACTCCTCCAATTCTTAATATAAGATATATTTGGGGAGTTGATCTTAATTCTAAATAAAACACATAGTTTTCATATTCATAAATAATTTTTTAATTTACTCTTATTGATACTCTATCAACAATAATTAAAGAGAAAAGGGAATGAAGGAATTAATGACATGTTTGGTATAGTGGAATTGAAAGCATGGAATTGGAATTGGATTCCATGTGTTATGCATGTTTGGTACAAATAAATGGTCGTGGAATTTCACGGTCAATTCTATTCATAAGATTTGCAATTCCATGTCCTCATTTCCCATCTTTCCCTCTCTGCCTTTTTCCAATTCTATAGATCTACTTACTCTTTGACTTCATCTTCTTCATCACTCTCCAACTTCGCCAATAAGCTCCTCCCCTACTGTCAACCAACTTCTCCCCCTCATACTTCACACACTGTCATCTCCCAACCATCTCCTCTAAAGACCCCAATCGCTCCTTTGGCTTCTATAGCGAGACCCGCCACACCATTAAACCTTCATCGGCACTACTAACTAACAGTGAGGATGGCAGCGACGGCGGCAAGGAGGAGGAAGACTGTGATAACGATGAACTTTGGATCTTCTTTTGCGACATCGTCTACTTCTTCTCCAATGCTTTGTTCTCAAATCGCCAAGTGATTGGGTTTGTTCTCAAATTAGTAGTAATCTGTGTTTGTTCTCAAATCCGGGGGGGTGTTGTGCACTTGTGCTTGACCAAAGCTTTGAAATTTAGCTGAAAAAATTGAATGGCGTGAGTTTTTGGGAAGAGACGAAGGTTCTGACTCTGGGATTTTTTTATTTTTTTTAATTTGGAGGGACATTTTGGTATTCTTACATAAAAATTATGTTTCATTTATATGATATACCAAACATACTTTTAAACCTCATATCCATTTTCATTTCCGCCAAAATCAATTCTGTGTACCAAATGGGCCTTAAGAAAGATGATCAGGATGTTTTAGAAAAAATCTGTCATATGAACTAATCAAACTAATTCCCTTAATCTAATCAAATTATGTAAATATGTTTTATATTAAGCATCAGGGGAGTGCCAAATTGTAGAGATGATATTTGGTCATTAATGTAAAACCTATTACTCATATTTGTCAACTTTTTTATAATTTACCCTTAATGATATTCTCTCAACAATAATCAAATTAGATAAATAACTCTTACACTAAGAATTGAAAAGAGTATCAACAGAGCAATGATTCAAAACCTGAAATGTAAAAGAGTGAGGAATATAGATAGCTTTGCTTGGAAGAGCGGCAATTAGTATGAGTAATAGTGTATTTAAAGCTGATTTAAGTTTTAATCAAGAAAAGAGGGCGGAAGGGGTTAAATTTAAACTTGGGGTTTGGCTTGTAGTAAGTGTCTGTATCGGTTAAAGATATATATTGCTTTGGAGAGCGATCCCACTTTGTGTCTCCCCATGTTACCTTTGACCTGATCAGTTTATAACTAATTAATTACGTTTCCTCCATTTTATGAAAAAAAAAAAAAAAGCTAAACTTTATTCCCATTTCTTTTATTTCACCAACACTGTGAGCTCCTTGCCAAAAAAAAAAAAAAACCTTTGACCTCATCGGGTGCTTATTCCTTGGAAAAATACAAACCGTTTAGATGCACTGTAATTTAAAAGGTTCATAATTTTTTATTTTTTGAAAATATTTTAATGTATACACAATTTGAAATAAATATAATTTTTAATTTTTATATTAATAAATATTTTTTGAAAAAACCAACATCTGAAATTTTCAAACATGCACCATTAAAATTATTTTTGATAGTTAATATTTAATATGAATTTACTATTTTATCATTTATGTATTGTTGTGTAAATTGTTATTTGTTGGAAAGTGTATATTAACTTGAATTATGTAAAGTTATAAAGCTGCTAAATTTTAATGAAGAGTTAATAATGTTTAAGATTTTCTTTAAATGTAATAAGACATGGTGAAAACCACTTATAAATAGAATAAAATAAATTTATTTATAAGAATTCAACCATTTATATTCTTGTTATCCGTATTTAAAATAAGTTTTGAAGCGTGTAATTTCTAAAAATCAGCACATTGTTTTTATGATTTTACTCGACATAATATTTACTTACAAACACACCAATTTTATTGAAAAACTTACTTACAAAAATTTAATGAAAAATAAATTTAAATTTACGGCTGCCACCTAACACCAGTAGGTCATGTCCAAATTGTTAAATTGTTTTATGCTTAAAATTACTTAGCATCAAAATATAATCATTCTCTACCCCACTTTCGATGACCTAGTTTGGGGGAAATACTTTGGTATTTTAGGAGTGTCATATCATCTATATTAATTAATTAAAATATAATAAATTATCTCATTTTAATCCCATATGGCTGAGGAGTCATCTTGAGAAATTTAAATTTTTAATATTTTAAAAAATATAAACTTTATAATTTAGAAAAACAAAAAACATCATTCCCTCTCCTGGAGTTGTTATATTTCAAAATTATAAAATTTGAATTTCTCTATATGACTCATTAACCATGTGGGATTGAAACAAAAATAATTTTTGTATTTTAATTAGTCAGAGTACAGATAATATGATGCTGTTGGAGTATATAAGTATTCCTCCTAGTTTAGTTGGTGATAGATCCTAACTTTTATACTTATATCTTATGGCTTTTGGTTGGGAAAAGTTTAGTGGCGATGGTTGGAGACTTTTTGGGCATTGTCTATGTCAACGACGTCGCCTCTTCCTCTATGATTGCAGTTGTATAGGAATTATGAATCTGCTCTTATTATTGTTGATGTTTTTCCAAAAGGAATGAGATTGTTGGGGTGGTTCTTTGAACCCACATCCTTTGTTTTCCGATGAGATTATCGGTGTTTCTATGCCTTTTTAGCTGCGACGGCGATGACAACACATGTGACTCTGAACTTGTTTGAGTGAGCGGCCCAAAGGTCCAAATGTGTGGCTACTTTCCCAAAAAGTACAATGGGCAAGTTTTAGGTGTTTGGGAGAGCGTCTGGTCCCACTGCACTTCTTGTCCAAACATGGTTTTTTCAATAAGCCCAATAAAGCTGCTTTTTTTTTCCTTCCCCACGCGTAGGAGTGGAAACAGGCCAGGCCAGGCTTTTACCTTAACAGGCCTGGCCTGCTAAGACACAAACTGACCTGAGCCTGGCCTGGCCTGGCCTAAAGCCTGTTAAGGAGGCCTGAATTTTTAAAATTTCTTAAGCAAACTGACAGGGCTATATGGCACATTGCAAAATAGGCTAACAGGCCATAGGCCGAAAACAGGCCTCCTTAACAGGCTGAAAACAGGCTAAAACTTACAGGCTCAAGCGAAATTATCTTTTAACCCTTATCTGTTTTTTTAAAAAAAAATATTTTTACAGGCTCAGGCCAGCCTAACATGCCTAACAGGCCTGTCAATAGGCCTTGGCCTGGCCTAATATGCAAAACAGGCTTTTGTTTTAGCCATGGCCTGGCCTTTTAGCCTGACAGGCCAGGCTACAGACCCCTGACAGACCTATTTCCACCCCTACCCGCGCGGTGAGGCAATCAGTCAGAGAGATATGCTTACTAGGTATCTTTTTCTTCAATAGTTGAACAGTACTTTCTTCTTAAGATCTGTGTATTTCTTGCTGAGCACCTTTTTTTTATACTCTTTAATTTTTCTATGAAGCTATATGCTTTTCCAGAGAATTTTTTTCCCTTACCAAAACAATGCAATTTTTTCCTGTGTACTCGGAATATAGGATTTTTTGGGCATTGTGCAATGAATTTTCTAGTCTTTTTCCTTCATTTTGGTCTCAAAGAAATCCGTTTTCACTTTATTTATCACAATATATACAGATAATATATATATATATATATAGTATTCAATAAAATTCATGCCATGTTCAATAATTTTCGATCTAAAATTGGCTTTTCAAATAATAATCCAAACAGGTTTAAGGTTATAAAAAAAGTCACTTCTACCACCACTAATTAAAACACAAATCACATTTACAATATGACCTTTATCCTATCTTACTTTTACAAAAGTTATGTTGCAAAAAAGTCACTTCTGCCACCGCTGATCCAAACAGGCACCCTATGTCTTTGACGTAGGATTAGGGTTTGTGTTAGTTGAGTTGATTGAGCTTAAGATTACGTTTATGTTGATTGGATTTTTGTTTTTTTTTTATTTTGGATTATTGTAATGTGATTTCGTTTATATTGGTATTGATATTTTCCTTGGCAAAAAAATCAAAATATAATCATTCATGTTAATCAATATTTTATAAAAACTATAAGGTATATAATAAAAACATAAATTATTTAATTTTTACCAAAATAAATTATTTCCCCCCAATTTGCTATATTTTTAATAAAAAAATACCTACTGTATTATAAGAAATTACTCAATGCTTTTTATACTTTTGTTATCTACTGGTATTGATGATTAAACAGGCAGAGAAAGAAACGGGGGACCTATGATTCTGCAACTCTGCCAAAGGTCGTTGACCAGCTGATATTTGTCCTTTTACTGCGGCCCCTCAGCCTCCACCCCCTTGTTATTACAGTTATTATCAGTTTAGCATGAACAATTTCAATTCTTAATTTTATCAGAAAATTTTAAAAAAATTAGTTAAGTTGGTTAATATGATATGTATTTTTTAAAACAATCTAATTATCTTTTACAATCTTCTCCTTCCCCCTCATCCTTAATCATTATTGAGAGAGCATCGATAAAGATGAATTAGGAAAAGATGGACAAGTATACAAACTATATCTTATATTTAGAATCAATATTGACTTCTTAAATATGTCTTATATTAACGACCGGTGGAAGTATTTATAAAAATGTTTATAAATATTGAAGATATTTATAAAAATTTGTTTATGCAACTGTTGCAGCGTCATCAATGTTAATTGTTTTACCTTGACCGTTAGTAATTTTAAATAGCTGATCTAACTGAAAATTCTATAACCCTTCCTCACTCAATTTTGTTGTCGAATATGTATAGGCTTTAGCTAGTCAGCGAGAAGGACAAAACATGCCTGGATTCATGAGTATGTAATTCCAGGAAAGTCACACCGGCGATTAAGGGTGTGTAAGTATTTTCTGTCTCGGTTTTCCCATCTCGATCCCAAGTAAATTGGGACGGAATTTTCCCATCCCGAAAATTTCGGGACGGGAAAAGTTCGGGATCGGGAATGAGACTTCCTGATCCCAAAAAAAAAATATATATATATATATATTATGTATAATTTTTTAAGATATTTAAGAAAGCAAGACCAAATGTAAAATAAAATGTAAAAATTCCTAACACCCTCAAGATAATATCTATTCTTTTAGTTAATTTAGTTAATTTTATTTACTATTTATTAAATAATTCTAATTTTTTGTTCTTGTCTTTGTGCTTTTTGTAGCTAAATCGACAACTTTAAGTATATATTGGACTAATGATATATTTGTATTAGACTAATTTGGTACAATATGATATTAGATAAATTATATATTTATACTAGACTAAAGAAAATAAAAAAAAAATTAATATAGGAATTTTTAAAAAAAATAAAAGAAATTCGGGATCGGGAATGATTTTCATTCCCGAACCCTTTTTGGGATTGGGATCGGGAATGGCATTTCCCGATCCCAATTCCGAACACCCCTATTGGCGATTACTTTGATGAGGCGTAGTTGTAGAATTTTTAAGAGAATTTAGGACTGTTTGATTGACGAGAGGGGATAAAAAATGAACTCCTTCTATTATTTAGTATAAAAAATTGGAAGGGGGAGTCAAAAAAGGGGTTCTAAATCCCTCCCCTCATTTTTGTTCCCTACAAATTGAGGAATTTTGGAGGAAAGCAAAATATTATGACTATTTTGCCTTTATTGTTTTTTCATATTTCCATTGATACCCTTTAGCAGAAGATAAAATGAGCGCTGGAAGAGTTATAGTTTTATATTTTCATTGAATGAAATAAGTTATTAAAGTCTGATGCTTCTTTTACACAAAATCATCATCTCTATTTGTTTTTTTTACCAATCATTGTTTTTTTAATTCAAACAGTATGAGTTAAAATAAATTTGTGTTCACTTGGTAAAATAAATTTTAATTTTCATAATTTATATTAAGGCGTAAACTAATTTAAAAAATTTTCATTTCAACAAAATTAATTTAAATTATTTATATAAACAAAAATATGTTAGCTAACATATAAAAGTAAGATAGTACATTAGTTATTATCTTCCCTCTTTAACCAAACAAATTATTATTAAAAAAATCTTACCCTTCCTCCCTCTACAACCAAATCAAACAAGACGACTTTTGATCATTTGCTTTCTTCCCTTTCCTTTGAACCAAACGGAGCAGATGGCTTCCTTGTCCTAGGCAACATATTGCATATTATATGCTTTACCCATGTAGTACTAAACATATGTATTTTTACAAGCAACGTTTTGCCTAAAATGAATGTTATGTTGGAATTCAACTACCTTCAATGACAACTAACTTTTTTATTTTAGTTATTCCGTGGTCTTGTTGAATTAATATGATTTTCTTACCCACACGAAAGATCCGATTTCATTAAATATAAACTCCGGAGTACAATAAGAAACAAGGTACAAACTAAAAAACACAAAAAAAAAAAAAAACTCTATAAATACTCCTAGTAAATTATGGAGAATAAAATATAAGTAATAGGGAAGGATGTTAAAGCACATAGGGTGATAGGCAAGACCCATCGAAAATGAAGTTTTTGAATTCATGTGAACTAGGCAGTACATTTTGAGAACACTATCATTACCTTAGTTAATAAGAGTAAAATAAAAAAAACAATTAGCATTTTAAAAAAAAAATAATAAATCGAATACATGTTAGATGCATGAATTAATTAGAAAAACTATTTATATTTAGGATAGCTCACAGTCCAATTATTTAACATATTTCTCTCAATTAAGTTGTTAAATATTTGAACTCTCATGTTAAAAACTCCTAAAACATAAGATCGATGTATTTAAAAAAAATTACTTTTTAACAATAAAAAATAAAATATTTTCTGTTGGCCGGCAATATTAATTAAAAACATCAAGAAAAGAAATAAGGCCCGGGGGGTGTGAATGGAAAGGGACAGGAAGGAGGAAGAAAAGGAGGAGGGTGACAAGAGTCGCGTGACCTTGGAAACAATTCGTCGTGTAGTGCCACGTGTCCACCTCACCCAACAAACTCTTTGACTTTGCAGATTCCCCCCACTCTGAGATCCAGAGAGCGCGCCAAAACGCCCTA
The DNA here is from genome assembly GCA_963210345.1 of Inga oerstediana. Taxonomy (NCBI): domain Eukaryota; kingdom Viridiplantae; phylum Streptophyta; class Magnoliopsida; order Fabales; family Fabaceae; genus Inga; species Inga oerstediana. The sequence continues at coordinate 60,621,302 of OY723409.1, forward strand.
CAGCTCCGAACCAAATTTCCATTTCCCAAATCAAATCTGCACTATTTTTTTTTTTTTTGCCGATCCCAAATCTTCACTATTAAACCCCCCTTATTCCCTTTTTGCCCCAGCTTCTATTTTTATGATTGCTTTATTAAAAAAATAAAAATTCAAACCGAGCGGAATAAAGCTCCCACGTCATGACTTTCCAAAATGTTCCCTCCACTCCTAAACGTTAAAAAGTAGATAATTAATTTATAAACAATAAGAAAATTAATTAGTTACAGATATTTATTGATTTTCTTAAAACACCCTATATGAAAATCCTTCTTAATATTCACATTCATAAAAAATAATTTTGAAAAAATATTACGACCGTGGTTACTTTGATTTTAATTATAAGATCCCAATTTACTTTTTTATTTCACAATTTTTTTTTGCAAAATACTTATTAATTGCACAAACTAAAAATATTTTTATCAGGTTGACTTCATTGCATGTAATTAAAAAGGATATTTTAAGTAAATAAATATATATTTATTATAAATAATTAATTTTTAATATTTATAAATTAAATATGTGCCTCCTACTACACTAAGGACGGAATTTAAAAGAGAGTATAAATTTAAAAAATTAAGCGTATTGAAATATTAGCTAAGTTGAATATGAGGAAACTTTAGAGACAGGATGGGACAAAAGAGAAAAAGAGGCGGAATTGTTTTTGTTTTGGGGGTTTTTGGGAGGGAGGGAGGGTTGATTCGGACAAGAGAGATGCTGATTGAATCAACAACGCCCTTTCTATGTATTCTCACGTCCTTCTCTCTCTTCCCTTTTGGGCCTTCCTAAGTCAACCCATTTTCCTAACGGCCCATCGCTTTTCCCCCCACCCTCTCGTCCCTTTTCATTTGTTTGTATGTTTATTTAGTGAGTGTTTGTGAATCATCCAAATCATGATTCTAGAAGTTATTTTTATAAGTTGGGAAATTTTTTTTTTCATATATTTATGTTGTAAATCATAAAAATTATTCTTAAAAGCTAATCCAAATACACACTTAACATCAACGGTGACGCTTTGCACAATTGATATTTAACAGGGTTTTTTAAGTATTTAGTTAGGGGTTTGATTCCTAAAGGTGTGTATGGAAAAGGTGTTATACCAGTACTAAAATCCCTTTAGAAAGTCTATGGTGCAAAGGGATTAGTTACTGTTATTGGCGACAGATACCCTTGGCCTGTCAAAAAAAATGTTCATTCAAACTTATATATTTTCATTTTTTTGCCAGTGAAACTTAGATATTTTCACTCATATAGATCCTCAATATAAGACATATTTACCTAATTTAATTAGATTAATGAAGTTAGTTAATACGATATATATTTTCTAAAACACTCCCTCCATCTTCCTTAATTCCATCAATTTTTCTCTTTCTTAATTATTGCTGAGGAATCGTTAATAGGTGTGAATTAAGAAAATATTGACAAATATAAAAATTATGTCTTATATTTAGGATCAATATCAATTCCCAAAACATGTCATATATGAAAGATAAGAGAAGTGTCGTTTAAATATCAATCCACTTGTGCTTATTAAACACTCCCATGATTCACGTTGTAATAATTTATATGTTAACAATATTACTACTGCCTTTTTGGATAACTCTCTGGATAAATAATCTATCAGTCTTTTGTGATCAAATTTCTTTCAACTGTAAGTTGCTTCCTTGAAAAATTTTAGAAACCAACTCATAAATTATTTTTTCTCCTGGTCAAATGGCAGAATGCATGTATATTCAAACTATCGCGTTTAGACTTTCTTTCTTTGTTTTTTTTTTTTTTGGGGCAGATTTAGACTTTCATATTTTGTCAAGTTTGAATCTGTTGTTTTGAAAAATCAACCGCAATTAAAGTTTGTGCCTCGACCTGCGAATGTATAGTAAATTATAAGACTTTTCTCTCCACCCCACCCACAGCTAAGGGTGAAATAACTTTTCGAAATTTTGTATATTCATCCGATTCAAAAAAAAAAAAAAAAACTATTGTTTTATTATCTAGCAATAAAAAATTGGGAAAATCACTCCTAGGTCCCAAACAAGGGACATATTATCAAAAATGTCCCTATTTACAATTATTCTACGTGTATTAACAACTTGTTGAGTGTGTTTTATAACCTCGAGGGACCTTTCTGATAATATGTCTCTTATTTAGAACCTAGGAGTGATTCTCCCTAAAAAATTCCCCGCCATAAATGCCCATCAAGACACGTTATCACACTAATTCGACTTTAATCCCAGAGTCATACATTGGTTTTTGTCAACAGCAAAATGTCAATGGCTTCATAAAACGACAATGATTTGGGGGGAAAAACCACACTGTAAAACCGGGCCAGCGTGAATCTTGTATATAGGTATATATATATATAAGCGACTTATATATCTTAATTACCGCAATTATTATTGTTTGACGATTGTTTTAATGTTTGAACGCTTTGCGTTATGTTTGCAATTGCGACATCATTAACAACTGCAGAGCGGGTCCAATTACGTTGTTTAATTCAAGTCATATGACGGCCGCAATTTCAACTTTAATGTAAATCATAAATACCACACACAACTTACTTTATACGCGCGGGAAATAAAGATACTAAGGGTTCGGCCGGAGAAAATTATGATGACAGATTAACTAATTTAATTAATTAAGCCACCTAACGTCACCCAGTGGAAGATATTTAATTTCCAGCTCCCCCTAGTCAACACGAATATATATACTTTAACGTACACCTTTCACATGTATGTACATCTGAGTAACGGCCAAGGGACTACTAAAAACATATTTTTTTAATTCCATGACATTGAATTTTTTTAAAAGCCCCCAAATATAACAATTGGATTACAAAAAAAAAAAAACCTATTTAATTAAATGAATGGAGAGTCCCTTTCAGAGTGATGAGATAATCTCCGTTGAAATAAGCGTCGAGACAATGTAATCGTAATCAAAGAACAAGTAAACCCCGCGTTGGAAATTTGTAATTTGTTCTTTACATCCTTCGAGAGTTGGGAGGAATTATAGTTCAGGAAAAAGGTGGAAGTTTTTAATTAATTTTAAAAATTATAATCTAGGCTCAATAGAAACAATTTTGCCTTTTTTTTAAAGGTCAAGAGAATCAAAGGAAAAATATCGACGTAACAGGACCTGGCGCAGATTGGCGATCTGGAAGTCAAAGACAGGTCACTGTATACAATCTTTGATATACAAGACAAAATGGGATAAAATAAATATTGGGAAGGAAATAAATAATTTTTATTAAATAACGATACTAAAATACAACAATTATTAATTTATTATATAGTCCGAACTCCATGAAACGGAATTCTTTGCCATCTGCATCAAAGGAAACTCAACATGAAATTGCAGGCAAGCCAACAAGCGCTCACAACATAAGAAAACAAATTCAAATGAAGAAAAAGAAAAAAATGAGTAAAAAACATATATGTAATAGCGTTTAGAGAGAGAGTGAGGAAGTAACCGATCTTCTCCCTCAATCCCAGTCTACAAAGCAAAGCAGGTCAGTTTTCTCAACTCAAGAAATATTAAAAAACAATAAACGCCCAGTCTCTATTTTCTTCCCTCTTCTCACTTTATTTGTTTTCTCTCGCTCTCTCCTCTCTCTCTCTCTCTCTCTCTCTCAAACTCTCGCCTCTCACTATCTTTTCTTCGTTCCGTCCTTTCTTGCCTCTCCTCGGACTCAGCCGGAAAATCGTTTCGGCGATTTTCTTCCCTGCCAGACAGTGGCGCTAGTCAAATGTGATGGGAAGCGGACTTTCTAGCCTCCTTCCTTGCTGCAAACCGGCTAACCGGACCACCAGTCAGCCGGATCAACAGGAAGTGATCTTTGCCGCCACTGAGCCCTTGGATGAAACCCTAGGCCACTCCTTCTGCTACGTTAGATCTTCTGCTCGCTTTCTTTCCCCCACTCACTCGGATCGATTCGTCTCGCCTTCTAACTCCCTCCGCTTTTCTCCATCTCATGAACCCGTATCCAGAGCCCGACCCGATTTGCCCGAAACCGTCTTCAAGGCCATTTCCGGAGCTTCCGTCAGTGCCAACAGTTCCACTCCCAAAACTGTTCTCCAGCTGGACAATATCCACGATGATGTTGCCGACTTTGCCGCTGGTGGTGGCGCGAGGGGGAACATTGTGAATGGCTTCGAGAGCACATCGTCGTTTAGTGCTCTCCCGCTTCAGCCAGTTCCCCGGGGGGGTGACCCCTCAGGTCCGTTTGATAGGGGAGCCTTCTTTCTATCTGGCCCAATTGAGCGCGGCGCCCTCTCTGGGCCTCTCGAACCCAGCGCCAACACTGAAGGTGGAGGCGGCGTTCCTTTCTCGGCGCCTCTTGGTGGCTTTTATGTCAAAAAGAAGCGGAAGAGGAGCATTTCAGGGTTTCGGAAGGCATTCCATGGGAACCTTTCGGAGAAGAAGCGGCCGTGGGTTGTGCCAGTGTTGAATTTCGTAGGTAGAAAGGATGTTCCGCCAAGCGAAGAGAAATCGGAGATAAAGAGTGAGAGTAATGTACAGTGGGCACATGGGAAGGCGGGAGAGGATCGGGTACATGTAGTTGTCTCGGAAGAGCACGGCTGGTTGTTTGTTGGGATATACGACGGCTTCAATGGCCCTGACGCGCCGGAATTTCTGATGGGTCATCTTTACCGTGCAGTATACAACGAATTACAGGGTCTGTTTTGGGAAGCTGAAGAAGCGGAGGAAACTAACCCATCGACCGCGCCTGCCGAGAATGCATTACCTGGAGAACAATTGGAACCATCGATTGAAATCTGCCACAGGGACTTAAAAGATGAGGGGGGCGTATCTGTGAGTAGAGAGGACTTAAATTCTTTGCCGTTTGATCGAGAGTCAGAAAAGAGAGTAACGTTTCAAGCAGACGGAACGGAAAGTAGGCGGCGTAGATTATGGGAGTTACTCGCCGAAGCTGATGCAGAAGACGGGCTTGATCTTTCAGGGTCAGATAGATTTGCATTTTCGGTTGATGATGCCCTGAGCGTAAGCAATGCGGGATCAGCAGTTAGCAGACGGTGGCTATTATTATCGAAGTTGAAACATGGATTATCAAAACATAAGGAGGGTCAAGGTAGCAAGTTGTTTCCCTGGAAACTCGGCACAGAAGATAAAGAGAAGGTTGAGGTAGAAAATCGGGCTGAAGAAAGGCCATCCCGGGGTAATAGGAGGCGGAAAGTGGGTCCCGTGGATCATGATTCGGTTTTGAGAGCTCTATCTCGGGCTCTTGAATTGACCGAACTTGCATACTTGGATATGACGGATAAGATTCTTGATACAAACCCGGAGATCGCTTTAATGGGGTCATGTCTGTTAGTTGTTTTAATGAGGGATGAAGATGTGTATGTGATGAATGTGGGAGATAGCCGAGCCATTGTTGCACAGCATGAGCCCAAAGAGGTCGATTCTAGCGTGGAATTGGAGAACAAAGAAGATAAGGGGTCAAGCACAGAGAGCATAGTTGAGGAGTCCTTAACTCCCGGTGAAAGCGCAAACAAGTCGGGGATTGAGGGTCCTGCTCAAGAAATGAGGTTGATTGCATTGCAGCTGTCCACTGACCACAGCACGAGCATTGAAGAGGTCAATTTTTTTCTTTTGTTTTTAATAACAGAAGAGGTCCATTTAATTCTCAATGTTTTGGCTTTTCGGCTGCTTCTTCCTCCCTCTTCCTTTATTTTCATTATACTGTGTTAGTTTCCTCGTTTCTGCGCACTGGCTGTTCATTGTATTTGTACCCGTAAACACAAAAGCCTCGGCAATTCAATTTTGCGTACTGTGTTAGGCTCAGATTCTCCGCGTCATGTAAATACTTAGGCATGGGAGCTCCAACTCCGCCTTTAATTGTGTCCTTGTGGTCGTTTTAAAAAGTGTCGGCTTTAACAGCGGATAGGGCAGTCTTTTAACCGAGCCGTTCCGCTTCCTTGAAAGCAACTTGACAGCTTGAGAGAATTTCTCCTGCTTGACTAGACCTATTATTGTCTATACTTGCCACAACCATTAAACTTTCTAAAGATAATCTACATTTTAGGCTTCTTGTGCAATGTAATCGTTTTAGCCACATTTGATATTGGTATCCTAATATACTGTCCAATTTACTTCATTAATCACTGTTGAATGTTAATTCCTCACCCAAGGGAAAATGATAGCACAAAGGTTTTCTTTTCCCTCTGTCTTTACATTATTCCGAGCCTATTTCCAAACAAGGAAGTTGCAGATGTGCAAGTTTCCCTGTGATTTCCTTCTCTTGGCTGAGTGCTCCCCTCCCAAAAGGGGCCAAAACATGCCCCGAATGATTTTACAGGTTTTTTATGCTTAAAGTCTTCATAAAAAAATGTAGCTTCTGCAATTTCTTGTTGACTTCTGCTTTTTCATTTTTAACAACATTTTCAATATCAATCTTTAGACCTATGGTATCATGTATTTTTCATTTTCATTTATTGTCAGATGCTGATTTTTTATAATTTTATGTCGTTGGCTTTTTCTCTCACTCTTCCCATTTGTGTTTTTCACATAGGTTCATATGTGCTTTTGTGCCTGCGTGTCCTTGTGTAATTTTTCTTGAGCAGATTGCGTTTTCCACTAAGCTGTGCCATTTTTTGTTTAAGCCTATTTTTCTGATTGTATATCAGTCCGCTGTTGACGTTTAGATTAGATCATTAGCCTTCTGCTCATCTGCAGTTTTCTTTTTGATATCTAAGTACTGCTTTGAGTTGCTGTTACTGTCATCATTGTTGTTTGTTTGTTTCTTCAATCATGTTATGATTAATGTCAGTTCAGTTGTCTAAAACATGGAATTGATTGTTTTGCAGGAAGTCATTAGGATTAAGAACGAACATCCAGATGATAACCAATGCATTGTAAATGACAGAGTTAAAGGTCGTCTTAAGGTTACCAGAGCATTTGGGGCAGGATTTTTGAAACAGGTTCATATAATAGACTTGAGTATTTTTATGCATTTTTTTGAATGTCTTTTGTATTTCTCTTCTTAAATCCTCCCGCCTTTGTTCAAAAAGAAGAGAATATGTTGATTCCCGTAGTTTCATAGTTATGAAACAGTACAAACGATTTATGTTGGTTCTTAGTTCTTCTTGTGAATGAATATTCTTTATTAATCTTGTTCAGTTTTACTTTGCGTCAATTGTCTGATATGTATATTTATTAACCGACCATTTAGGGAAAAAAAAACAAAGGCCTATTGAAAAGATTGAGGTCAGGTTTACAAGATGTTCTGTCCTCGTGTAGGTATAGAATATGAGGATATGACAATTTTCTAGAAACTACTAGGATATGGATGCAGTGGGCACATTTGTTAGTGCGCGCGCGCGTAAATGATTGAAAACCTTGACCTTGCCATGAAACTGATCCAATACATAATTGAAACACAATCAATAACTGGTATGCAAATACAGCAATGATATCAATACACATTTAAAATTTTGTCTGTTAGTGATTTTAATTTCTAATAGTGCACATGGAAAACCAATATATGATTCTTATGTTTCTCATTGTCTTTTCCTGTGGTTGGTTGTGAGAAGTGATTTCTGTCATTGTAAAGGGCACTAAAATTCAGGTCTGGCCATGGAAGAGAGCTGCACCAGTCATATAAATTTAATTCTAAAGTGCTTATGGCACTTCTGCATACACTTGTGCTCGTGCACACTAATAGGATCGTTCATTCTTGCTTTCCTTTCCTGTCTCTGGTCTTTTTAATACCTTTCACAAGTGTATACTTACATGATAGCATCATTTGCATGGTGCTGCAGCCAAAGTGGAATGATCCTCTGCTGGAAATGTTTCGTAATGAATATATTGGTACTGCTCCATATATATCCTGCTGCCCTTCACTACGTCATCATAGATTATGCCCAAGAGATCAGTTCTTGATCCTCTCATCTGATGGATTATATCAATATCTAAGCAATCAAGAAGTGGTTTCTCAAGTTGAGAGCTTCATGGAAAAGTTTCCTGATGGAGATCCTGCTCAACATTTGATTGAGGAGCTTCTCCTCCGTGCCGCGAAGAAAGCTGGTAAACAAGTCTTCTGACCTTTTAGTGTTTTCCTTTTAGCAGTCATGTTGTGGTGTTGAAATAACTTGGATTATGAAGTAGAATAATTTTGGATTTATACCTCACTGATAAGAAAAATATCAAAAGAACAAATCTTTCCCAGCATGCTTGTGCATTATTTTTTGAAAATTCAAATGTTTGGTTGGTTGATTTGTCTACTTTTCTGTAAGTTGTGATATAGCTGCTGCAAATTGAATTTTTTGGTTGGTTGCTAATGATGGGAGCGAACTTTTGCTGTGGGATGGTAATTTTGCTTAAAAGCGGCAAAAAAATTGGTGCAAGAAAATGGTTATGCTTTTTCTGTAAAAATAATGGTATATGCTCTATGGCTAATGTTTTGTGTATTTTCACGTCCCCTCTTTGACATGTTCATCGTATTGTCTGTTTTTGTGCTATCCATGAACATGTAATGTGCTCCAAAACTGTGTGTCATATACAAGTCACATTTGATGAGGGTGCAAACCACTGTTGTAGGAATGGATTTACATGACTTGTTGGATATCCCACAAGGAGATAGGAGAAAATACCATGATGATGTTACTGTCATGGTGATATCACTTGAGGGTCGAATCTGGAAATCATCAGGAAAGTATCTGTGAGGCCAACGTTCAACTAGCCGGCGGCTCTATACATTTCATTTCTTCACCTGAAGGTGAATCCGATTGGCACCCAACTTTTGCAGCTGATCCATTTTTCATGGGTCCTAAGGTGTTTTACCGGGGTCTTCCAGCGTGAAGGTATGGTCAAGCTCAGATGTTAAAGGCAAAAGGCAATAGCCTACCGTTAGAATTTCATCCAAAATTTTGGATTGGGCTTTGAAAACGGGAAATTGCAGGTGGAATTTTTGAGATTCTCTCTAGGAGTAAAAGATAGTGAAGTCTTTTAGATCCGCTTCTTCTTCTTGTTTTCTTTTTGCCCTTTCGCTGTCTTCTTTGCCTCTCTTTTTCCCCAGTTTATAGAGATGAAAAATGATAGAAATTTTGCGTAACAGAGGCTCTCTCTATTCATTTTGTTTTTCGTTCGCCAAAAGAATATGGGTGTACATTGGTGGGGTGGGGGATACAAATGTACTTATTTTAACTTGATCATTCCCTAGTCAGGAACGAGCTTCTGTAATTGAGGGTGGGGTTCCACCATTGCGGATCGACATGATTCTAAATTACTGAGATCTCTGTGAATCAAATCATTTCGAGTTGTAGGATCAAATGGGTCCTAGCGAAATCTTTAATTAGGGAATGTGAAGATTACAGTACCAAACCTTGCTTCCGGTTTTGTGGTTTTTGGTTGCCTTGCCTTTCCTTCTGTATAAAGATTTACTGCGATTCTGTCTGAAGCTTTAGGATTGCACGAAGTAGCCATTTTAGGTGGCGGAGTTAACAATTTCTTGTTAGAACTTTCATCTTCAAATAAATTTTCTTTGAAGAATCGATGCTGCTTGTTATTTTTTGAAAGTTATCAAAAATAATTAATAGCTTTCTGTATGTGGGAAAAATTAAAATTTAAGGAGTACTGAAAAGGTTTCATGCATTGAATTACAAGCCTAGAAGCTGGTATCTTAAATATTACTTGTATGGAGGGAAGTTTAAGGGGGACTCATTTGCACTCATATTAGCTGTGTTTTTACCCTTTTGCTTGGTTGAAAGGAGGCGTTGAGGAGCGTCGCTTATAGGAAAGAATACTGTTCAAATTGTTTAAAAGACGTTGAAAATTAGTAGATATCAAATTCTACTGTTAGTACCAAGATTGAAATAAAGTCTTCATCACTCAAGTTTACTCAACATTATGGCTCCTGATCGTCACAGCCTTTTTCTTGCGGGTTTGAACCATTTTCGTTTAATAATAAATTTATAAAAAAAAAAGATCAATTCACAGCAACAAGCACCCGGCCTATAAAACAAGACACTAAAATTTCAGCAAAGCGTATCCTATGCAATAAACGCAAAGAAAGTGGCGAATTTGTTTCATCATCTAGTTTGTAACAGCAATTGACGGAACCTTTGATTTCACCCATGATACCAAATCATCTCCCGATGCAATAAAGTAGCCAGCTTTGTCCTCACTCTGCCTGAAAGGAGCTTCCATTTTCTTCAAATGAGAGGCTAACGACATGCCCAATCCTAAGGAAAACTTGTGAATTCCCGTTCCAGTCTGGGCTATGAGCAATCCTGGCAGTTCCTCCTCCCTCTGAACCATTCTGGTCAGTGTCCCCATCCACTCTTCCATTGCCGTTTGAGCTGCTCCTACCGACAGCGACCTCACATCTAAACACCATTCTTCTGCTTTCTTGTTGTGCAAACCTGGGTATAATCCATACAAGGTTCCTAAGTAGAGAAGCTCATGTGCTCTCTCTTGCATATCTTTGTTGCGACATATATCAATCAAGCAGTTACAGAAGGGTCTTCTCACTTCTACAGCTGACTCACTCATTATACTCTTGAACTGCTCTTTCATTGTCTCAAAACTAGTTTTCTCTTCCATCATCAACTTTATGAAGGCCACCAATTTTGGGTTAGCTTGCTGCAAACAAGCAAGCACCTTTTCTTCATCGTCGCTTTTCTGAGACAGAGACACAACAGAGAGTAAGGAACCACATAGCCTGTCATCTGGCTTGATTCCTCTCTCAACTGAGGTTTCAAAAACCTTGACTAAATCATCAAACTCCATAGCCTTCCCCAAGCACTGAATCAAACAAGTGCACCCCATCACGTTGAGATCAATTCCCAATTCAGACATCTCTTCAAACACTTCCATTGCCTTATCCACATTCCCTTCACTCCCATAGATGTTCAACATTGCAGTGTAACTCCAGCTATCTGGCCGGCAATGCTCGGACTGTTTCATGTCACTGAATAGCGTTTCAGCTTCTTCCACCAGTCCAACGTCTGCACACATATTCAACAATGTATTGTAGAGAAAGAAATCCATGGGCCAGTTATTTTGCCTCATTCGTTCCCACAATTCCAGAGCATCTTTAGCCCACCTTGCCTTCCCATATATCTTGACCACAGCCGTTAACGTCTTTTCATTTGGGATTATCCCTGAGTCAAGCATTTCCTCAAACAGGCTGCGTGCAAACCCTGGTTTTCCAGCTTTTCCCATTGCCTCCAACAACGTATTGTACACAACCAAATTAGGCTGCACGCCTAGCGATTTCATCTCTTGCAAAACGTATCTAATACCGTCGTAGTCACCAACCTCGCCGAACATCTTTCCCAACACAGAGAAAGTGATAGGATCAGGCTTCCACCCTGTTGCTCTGGCTCTCTCGTACAAACTTAGAACCTCTTCAACTTTTCCTAGTCTGGCATAAACATCTAAAATAGCAGAATAAGTCACCTCGTCCGGCATCAAACCAGTTTTATACATCCTCTCAAACCAGTGCACAGCCTTGTCGAACAGGTAACACTTTTTGGCGCAGCTTATGATGGTGGAGTAAGTGATGTTATCCATCTTAATGTCTTTCTCAATCATCTCGTGCGCGAGGTCTTCAATCAACTGAAACTGTCTCCCAAACCTCAGAGACTTCATTGTGACATTGTAGAATATGGGTTCCATGGGAAACGAATTCTGCTTCTCGATCCAATTGAAAAACAAAAGGGTTTTCTGCCACGGCTTCAAACCGTTGAGAATTAAGAGCGCATTTTCTTTGGTAACAGGGGTCGGGATTTCCTCAAGAACAGCCAAGAAATCGGATTCTGAGGCATCACAATCGTTGAGCTTCTGAGCAATACGCCTGAGATCTCTGGTCTGGGGATTATAAGTATAAGGAGGGCGTTTGTGCCTCTGGTGGGAAAGAACAGAACGCTTGCGCTTAGTGGGGTTGAACCAGGTGGATTTAGGCTTGGACAAGACATGGGATTGGCGAGTGGAAGAGGTAGATAAGGTGGTGTTGACGAGCGGTCGGAGTTGCTCCGACAATGAAGGGTTTTTGGCGTCGGGTTCGTCGGAACTAGGGGGAGCTTCAGGAGTGGACTTGGAAATGGTACAGTGAATGGAGAACTTTCTATGGCTGTGCCGGAGAGAGGTGTTGCTGAACCTTGTTCGCTTGGTGTCTGAGGTATGCCCATTAAAATAGATATCCAAAGTTGTTGACAGAGAAGACGCCATTGTAGGCACTGGAAGTGAAGATATTCCAACTTCCAATTTTTAAGATGTTGTGAATAAGGTGAAACCTTATCTTCAATCCTGCAAATTGACCAGCCAAATAAGATATTTTTGCTTCATGGACAAACAAAATGATCGGATGGCTGGGTCGTGCCTTTCACCCCAATCCCAGTTCTCTAGTTTCTACCCGCCCCTTTACTGAATGCATTTAAAGTAATTTTTTTGCCAAGCTTTTCAAATAAATTATGATTTTCCTTCTCTCCTTGTAAATAAGAGTTAGTTGACTAATTTTAATAGATTAAAAAAAATTAATGAGTATATTAGTTATTTGTAATAAATATTTTGATTTTTCTAAAATATCATCTTTCATCATCACTATTGTTATGGGACAAAAATTCCTTAATATATATAATCAATAGAGGCATTTTTGACATAAAATTATAAATTAGAGAAAAAAAGTGGATTGAAATATTATATTTAGCATTAAATCAAGTGTTTATTTGGATTAGCAGTAAAAGTTGCTTTTATAATGTGATTTACGGTATATAAGTTAAATATGTGGAATATTAGGATAAGTCTTATTTCGATTTGCGTGAACATGTTTCTCCAACGTTAATTCAAACAGACCCAAATCCTTAACTAGCTTTTATATCAAGTAGGAGAGGTAATATAATTTTCCGTAGATCACAAATAGTGCTGGGAAAACGGGCCGGCCCGTGACGGGCTCGGGCCTAAACGGGCCGGCCCGTTTAGGCTCGAGTTCAAATTCGCACCCGTTTGAAGCGGCCCGGCCCGTTTAAGGTAAGCCCGCGGGCCGGCCCGACGGGCTTTAGGCCCGTTTATGTGTGTTTTTTTTTTTTTGCCATTCTTTTTTTATTTCTTATTCTTATAAAAACTAAAATACCTAATTTAAAACATAAATATCATCAACACTAATTTAAAACATAAATATTATCCAAATTTAATATAATACAAACATTAAAACTTAAGTCCAAACCATAATTAATGTTCATAACCAATTAAATAAGTTCACAGCCACAATCAAACAAGCCTACAAGCTTCAAATGTCAGTAATAATATAACACCTGATTTGGATTTTGGCGTATACATGAAAAAAAAGAAAAAAAGAAAATCAAAGAAGAGAAGCTTCAAATGAGGTTTGAGTCAGTGTGAGAGCATTTCTGATATGAGGGTTAGGTTAACTCTATTCTCTGACCAATGCTTGTTGCCCATTGCCTTGTGCCCAATTTTTTAAAAAAAAGTTAAACGGGCCTAAAAGGGCCGGCCCGCAGGGCTTCAGGGCCGGCCCTACAGGGCTTGCGGCCCTACAGGGCCGACCCTTTTAGGCCCGCTTCCATTTTCAGCCTCTAAATCATAGGCCCGGCCCTTGACGGGCTCGGGCCTAAACGGGCTCAGCCCGAATTCCCGGCTCTAATCACAAACACACCTATATAATATCAACAACGCACAATGCTAACCTCAGAAAATCATCTTGCGGGCGAAAAAGGGCATTTCTCAATCTTTTGATCCCCGGTAAATGTCATTATTTATTACTCCTTCCATCTTTAATCACAAGACAACATTTTTGGGGGTGTGATATTCTTATATACTACTATAAAGATAATTTAAAAATTTTACGAGTAACTAATATTTTTTTAAAAATATCTTTAATCAACAAATAAAAAGATTTGACCGACGATGAAAAATGATAAGCAAAATAAGCTTCTCAGGAGGGGGCATTGATTTCAGTCAGGAGACCTTTTGGGATGCCAAAGAATTTCACACATCATGGGTTCCTTTTCCATTTTATCCTTACCTAAGACAAGGGATTGATGCCATTAATGTTGGAAACTGTTTTATTGGTACATGCAAGTTAAGGTAATCTTGTTTCACAAAGATGAATAGAGGGAGTATTTACTACCAACAAAAACAGCAACCGATTTTTTTTTTTTTTTCCAAACAGATGAAGGATCATAACTACTACAGCAAATCGTACAGTGTCTAGCATTAGATGCATGAGTCTTGGCAAGAGCACTTAGATCATTGTGATCAGACCTCCACAAGCAAAACTTCAGAAACACAGTAAACTTAAAGAAGAAAAACTGAAGTTTATTGATTCATATGTGATGCAAAATACCTAGAGTCAAGAAAGCCGGCCAACTACAATTAATACTGAACTATTACCTCAAGGAACAATTAAGATTAAGAATCATTTCAATTTAAATTTCTTAACCAGATAATACTAGGGGATTAAAGAATACAGTATAATGTTTACACTCGGTATACAGCTCACCATGATGATCAATTAGGAGCTCGATCCAATAATTGCTTAATCTGCCTTTGTACACTCTCTCTAATGGAAGGATAAGGCAACTTGTTTATAATCTCCCTTCCAAAGGCAAAAACTAGAATTCTTCTAGCTGTCTTTGGGTCAACACCACGAGCTCGAAAATAAAAAAGCTGGCTTTCTTCTAGGTCACTTATTGCTGCTCCATGAGAGCATTTGACATCATCGGCCACAATTTGGAGATTTGGCTTAACATTTACAGTTGCCCGAGGTTCAAGAAGGAGGCTTCTTGTTAACTGCCCTGCATCTGTCTGCTGAGCATGCCTATGAAATAATAGTTCAGCATTCAAATAAAGAAGCCTATATTTGATCAAAATTACACAGAACTTGGAAACAAGTGCATATGTGTTTTGTCAACAATCAACTTTAATTATCACTTAAAGCATCAAAATCAACCCCATTATATGGAAGGGATTTTAATCCCATATTATCAGGCCCAAAAAAATCCCATGTTAGGAACTTCTGGGATAGCTCTTGCAACTGGACGCAAGGACTAAACCTATAACATAAAACATACGAAATATTCTGCCACTTGCAAGCTATAACAGAAAGCAAATAAAATAAATTATACGAGTAAGCTAGAATTAATTCTTTTATTCCATCATGTACATAATTTCATAAAATTGTCATCGCAGGCTATTAAAACACAAGTTACCTGTTAACCTTTATATTCCCATCAAATACTGCTTGCCCCTGTGAATGAGTCACGATGCACTTGTGAAGTTGACGTGAATAACCTCGTGGATGATCCAAGACAAGTCTACTATGCAGATCCTGGGTTTGATCGTCAGCAGACAAGTGTAATGTTGATAATTCTGTCACTGTGTTGGGGCCCAACTGCTGGATATGAAGATTATGCCTGCCGAGCTTTCCTCCCGAACTTACCTCGATCAACTCATATCTACTAGATGATTCCTGAGATCAATCAACTAAATCGTGAAGCTACTCTTGTCAAATTTCTTTCATATATGCACTCAAGCACAACTTCTTGACAACGTAAGGAGATTTTTAAAGGAGCACTTTATGATATTTGATTGTAAACCAAAAATGGATTCTTTTCCTTTTGTGGACTCGAGAAACACTTTCACCTAATTCCATATCCCATTTGTCCTGAAAGCTCTACAACAAATGACTCCAACATGACTCTATATCTTCTCTGTTGACTCAAAGCATCACAATACAAACTCAGACTCTTTTAGCTGGCGGATCTGGAGCAGTTTCAAGAGAATTGATGTGAACAATTAACTCTAAAGAAGTAGAGTATTGGGTTTAAAAAAGTCATTGCAACAGAAATTTTTTGTTGTCAACAGGTCAGATTTCTATGTTCGTTCGTGGAGCAAACTGGCATCCTGTTTCAGTTAAAAGAACATCCAACAAGTTTCTCCCAGGAAGCATTCCCCTAATAAGGGCATTACCTAAGCACATATACTAACTCAAAAGTTATTAATTTTGAAAAGAGTAGAGAAAATCCACAAATGTATAGCTCCATTGAATTACATTAACTGTGAAATGAATGAACAGCTGACTATCCTTCCATCATAATCACTTCATCATTCATATCACATAAGTGGATCACCTAGGTAGCCCTATATAACCAGTGAATTCCTGCTTTAAATGTAAGAGACTTGTTAAAACGACCAATAATAATAGATAAAGGCCAAAAACAAAAGCATTTACCTGCTGGACTGAGGTCCATTTTATATGAGCTGCACCCAAGGATTGACTCTGAATATACGAATGCTTAACCTTTCCACCTTCTCTAATGACCATCTCCAAAGCAGAATTTGCCCAATAACATTGATTCTCGTTTTGGGCGGAAAATTCCTCAATTATATCAATCTCTCCTCCCTTCTCCACCAAGACTAGAACTCTTGGGTTTGAAACGTGCATTGCTTTCGAACCTTCGTAGCTCCCCTCAATTGAAAAGTACGCTAAATGGATCGGATTTTCCACGCGACACCCTTCTGGAACATAGACTACTGTCACATCAGGAGCCCCTACTCCATTGATAGACCAAAACAAGTCTCCATCATTCAGCCCACAAACAATTTCCGAGATCCTATCCATTATGCTCGTCGAAGTAAGTTCCGACAAACTGCCAACATAAACTCCTTCTGGCAATCCGGACAAATTAGACATTGATTTTACCACATGGCCATCAACGATTCCAAGATACGGAAATTGAGTATCCACAGAGACGCCTGACAAGCGTGATGGGTCCGGAAGTTGAGAAACAGGGCGAATTTCTGAGTATCTGATGAGTGAGAGGTCGGTGAAACGGAAGGGCTCGTCTTTGCGAGAAGGCCAAGGAGTCGAAAGCAGCGATTCAGAGGATGCTTCTCTGAGCTTCTGGAGTGGTGGGGGTGCTGAAGAAGAAGACGAGGGGACAGAGTCCTCGAGGGTTTCAGCAAGTTCAAGTACAAATGGGTCAGAAGTGATGGCCTGTGAAGTGAGAGAAGATCGAACAGAGACGGAGGCTTTTGTTTTGCAATTGCCGATGGTCTTACAAGTTGTAGTCGTAGATGGAGAGAACAAAAGGACGGAAGGTTTGAAAACTGGAGTCGATAAGGCTGAAGGATTCATCGGAACCGGAGCAGCTAAGACACAAGCGTTCCTCGACGATGTTCAGATGAGCTGAAAGTCTAAAACATCCAATTGCAACTCGTTGGTCTCGCTCCCTGCTTCACCTCAGTAGACCCCACGCTGACCTTTGATGGCCAATATAATAAGAGGCACGATGTGGCCCTGGAATTTTTTTTTTTTGGTGGCTTTTTGCGCTGGAATTACCTATTTGTGTTGAAGTGGATTTGATAATTATTTGTGTTGGGCCATACCCCCTTATGAGATTCAGGCCCAAAACTGAAGTTGATGGGTCAGGGAGTTCAATTAACCAGCTCGTTCGGCAAAGCTAGCCCATTTTTATTGTGACCTTAGGCTGGCTCGGACAGTAATTTGGGATTGAAATGCCTAAGCATCCACAACAACCTAACCCAAGATGTTGAATCTGAATTAATAATGTAGCAGTAGTTGCTGGTTGAGGTGATAAGTGGCCTCACTCCTTAAGAAGGAGAATATAAGTTTAAATTCTGAAAATCACACTTATTGGGAGAGGTAAAAACTCGCCTCTGTCTCAAAAGGAGAAATCCTTGCTATTTTCAAAAAATAAAAAAAAGACCACCATAGGATAGTCAATCTCCAAATCTTAGCACTTGGTCCTTTTGACCCTTTTAAATTTATGGAAAGAGTACAAAAAAATTAGAAGCTAATCTTCGTTGATGCTTTATGCGTGTTTTTCAATGTCTCCCTTTGAATTACAAATAAATGATGTAGGGAGTGATTTGCTTGTTGTCTCTCTATTCATGTAAGAAGGTAGAAATTGAGGATTCTGAGTATGGTTGACCAGTATGGTTGGATTATTTTATAGTCAACTAAATCTGCGCCTTGTTAATCTGAGACTTGCTCATGTAATGCTTTTGGTGTGTGTGTGTGTGTTAAAGTGATCTCATTCCGACAATTTGTCCGCGCTCCTGCTCCTCCTCCCCTTTCTCTTGTCCCTTCTTTGTCTCTTTCATTCTCAACCTCCTCCCCTTAGTTTTTTTTTTTAAACAATATACATGTGAATATTTCAATACTTACTCACCACAAAATGCAATGTCTCACATCGGATTTATAACATCAATTTGCCTTTCTGTGTAGTTTGGAAACTGATAGTTAAAATCTCCCTTCATTCTATATTATAAGTCACCTCTAACTATCTTATCATAATATTAATTAAGGAGACATGTTTCACGAATTAATTTCATCTAAAAATAAAACATGTCTCTAACCTTATTTATATTTAAGAGCATCCAGAAACACTACGTCAAACTTTAATTCTTCTCTGGGTAAATTTCGATTGAGGTAATATATGAAAAATGTTCATTAATAATCTACCAAGTGGCTTAATTATATGTTATGAACCGAGAATTTTTTTTTTAGAAGTTCAAAGAAAGTATATAGAGAGGGATTAAAATAAGGGGCAATGTGTTTCATGCGTAGTGAATAATGGAGGGAGACAAGGAAGGAGGGCTTGAAGAAAAGAGAAGGAAACATACAAACGTAGAAGACAGCTTTGGAATAAGATAATGAGATAATATGGAATAATGTAAGGAACATGGTTATTAGGTTCTATGAAATTGAATCACTCTTTTGTCTCTTCAGCTTTTTGGCAAACACACTGTCTCGACTATGCATCTACCCGTCCCTTTCCCATTTTCCAACCTCATCATGCTGCCAAGTAACCCCCACCTCCCTTTTCCTTTTTATCACTTCATCCCCTCATAATTAGAAATCCCTTCTCCACTATTCTGGGATTTTGGTTTCATTAATCCCAATGTGATTAACGTTTGTGACATATTCATGTGCGTACATACAAATTAAGCCTGTTTTTTTTTGACACCTGGGCGGCCCTAAATCATATTGTTTGTGGAGAACAGCTTCATCCATTCTCGTATGTCAACTCTTGAGGCCAATTCTTCCACCTCAAAAGGAATAAAATAGAGAAATTAAGAGACGGCTTGACCAGTCAACTGAACGAAACTGTGATCTATTTGGAACTGTTTATATTGATTAGTAATAGCTAAAAGTCTTATAGGCTGATAGCATTATAACTCCCTTTTAAGTGGGAAGTTATGGTTTAATTTGATCCTGTTTATAACCTCATGACGTTAATGTCTGCTCATTTAATTACAAAAAATGATTGATTAGTAGTAATTTTTAAGATGGGGGTTAACAAAACCAAAATTTGGGTAATCGCATTTAGGACGAACAAAGTGATCATTCTTGGGATTGGTGGGGTGTAGAAGAAGAGATTCACAACACTGAATCTGGCACCAACCGGATCCACAAAAAGACATCCCATAAAGCATAAGACAAACAGCCTGCGACACAAGGATGAGGTGGCCTTAAACTTGTATGATCCCATTCTAATCTCCTTCCATTATCTTAATTTTGCAACAAATTAAGACCCCCAAATTCTCTCTCTCTCCCCCCTCTCTATTCATCAAGGTATTAAAACCCGGACCGGGTATTGAACCGGTCGGGGTATTGGGTTAAGGGTCAGTGGGTTAAACCGAGGTCAAACCGGAGCTAAACCGAGACTAAACCGGTGAGTAATTGAAGATTTTAGGTTTATAGTATGAAATTCTAAAGAAAAAAGTTAATTTTTTTTTTTAAACATTGGGACCCGGACCGGACCGAGAACCGGACCGGTCTACTGACCAGTTCGGCGGATTCCGGGCCGGACCGGCGTCCGGTCCGGGCTGAGAACCCTGTTAGTGGGTCAGATCGGGGCCAAACCGGTGAAAAATTGAAAATTTTAGATTTATAATATGAAATTCTAAAGGAAAAATTTAAAATCTTTTTTTAAAAATATGAACCCGAACCAGACCGGGAACCAAACCGGTTTACCTGTCGGTTCGCCGGTTTCCTGGCTGGACGGTCTGAGTTCAATAACCCGGCTATTCACACTTCGTTTTTTTTTTTTTTTTTTTGATTAGTACACTTCGTTTTTTCAACTCTCAAGCTCAGCCGCCGAATGGCTCTTAATCTTTCCACTCAAAAACAGAATGAGAGCTACTATTATTGATCAATTACAAAAAGACTTCATTTTGGAGCCTTCTCGAATAATATAATTCATATAAAGTAGATATGGACGTCATCGAACTTTTCTACACAGTTCAGCTGATGACGACATTTGCAATTAATTTATGTATGAATGGAACTTTACACCTCGGCCTCTGCTGATCCAAGATTTGATATCTTGGATTGTATCTGACTATATCACAGTGTTTTAATTTTTGTTTAAACAAGATAGGGATAAGGTTTTGTGAAGGTTTGAATAATTAAAGACGAGCCAAATGGATGATGACATAAGAGAAACAGTAGCTTATATGAATGAAATCTGATCTTTTTTCCTTCTTCTGGACAAATCACCAAACTATTTTTACAGAACTTGAGTTTTAGTTTGGCTTCATCAGATTGTAAATTTGCTTCCTGACGATGTGAACGCGATCCCCAAAATTGGGATAATGTATAAAAATATAGTGTGAAAAAGACAAAAATGGTAGCGTGCTTGCACCATCAAACTCAACATACAAAACAAGGTCCTATAAAACCAAAAGGAAAATAATGAATTTGAACCCTTTTGCCTTTCTTCACATCTTAAAAAGGTCCCAAACGGTTTCAGTGCTCTCTCTTAGTTGTGTTGCCAAATAATGCTCGTTTGGATGAGCGATTGGAATGCTTAAAAGCAGCTTTTCAATCGTAATTTACGGTATACGAGGTAAATATGTGAGAGGAGTTGTGTCTCAATCTACGTGAAAAGCAACTTATAAGCAATCTGATCGCTAAAACAAATAGAGACCAGGGCCAGTTTCTTTTGGATCCCGATGATGAGATTGTACCAACGGTTTAAATAAACATAAAATGCTTTTGAAGGGCATATAAGTATGGACAAGAAGAAAATAAATATTCTCTATTATCCTTAATATAAGACATATTTATTTAAACTGATTAGATTAAGGAAGTTAGTTAATATGACATGTATTTTCTAAAACACCTTACTCATCTTCTTTAATTCCCTCATTCCTCTTCCTCTTTGATTATTGTCGAGGGAGTATTAATAGGGGCAAAATTAGAAAAAAATTGATAAATATGAAAACTATGTCTTATATTTAGGATCAAGATCAACTTCTCAAATATATCCTATATTAATGATAGGAGGGAGTGATAGATTACATATTAAAACTGAAAACAGTGGTTTTGAGTAAATATTGCGGCTTCATAGATTATTTGGCTAATGAACGCATATTTTTGACAAAAGTAAAGCACTTTTAAAGTACTAACTACACGACCGCTAATGAGTGGGGAGGCCAAATTAAGTTGAACGAAATTAAAATTTGTAGCAAGTGCTATTAACTTAGTCAACTATTTTCACCCTTAATAATGTTTGTCTTTCAGTCAGTATATCACAATATATTATATTACCACTATAACATTTCTGCTAGCACAATCATCATGTGGAGAAGTACATTCACCTACAAGTAAATTCAATCACATGGGTAAAATGTCAATGTACAATCAGAGATTAGAGAGAAAAAGATAGCCAATGAGAAGATTAAAGAGAAAAAGCATTTTCTTGCAAATATTACAAATGCATGGTTGTTAGGGAAAATGACATCATTTCAAAGCTCAACCCATTGATCTTGCAAAGCAGACTAAACAAAAGGCTAAACAAAACCCTGAAGCTCTTTCTTTATTTTTCACTACTATAAAAGGGGCTATAACGTCTCAAATTTGGCACATTTAACGTCCTAAAACGGGGGGACGTATATACTAGGGGCGTAGTAAGTTGTAAGAAAAGACGTCCTAAATACTAGGGACGTCTAAAGTGAGACTTTAGACGTCCCAAATTGTAATTTTGAACGTCTAAAGTCCCTCCAGGACAATTTGGGACGTCTAAAGTCCCTCCCTGAGGGACTTTAGACCTCCCAATTCTTAATTTGGGACGTCTAAAAGTTAGGTTTTTTTTATACTATAATTTACATTCTGTATTACCTAGCGAATTCAAACTGCAGAAACAGAATAAAAGATAAACCACACTGTCCGTTACAAACTGGTAAGGACATCCAGCACTACAATCTTTACTATATATATATACAATAACCTTTTATACAACCTACTACTACATATATCAACAAAAACAACCAGAAAGTGTCAAAACGCTGTTATCACACAATTACAAACTGATATAAAATAAAAAGTTTACTACTCTATATGTTGAAGAAGATGTCCAGCCAAAAGATCTCTGATCAAATCAAGGTCTTCACGTAGGTAGGCATCTTCATTATCAAAAATCTGAAAATTAGAAAGTAAGCTTTGATGAAATGAATCTCAAGCAAATGAATTAATTAGCATTTCGATTAGAACACCAAAAATATTATCATTTGAGAATGAAGAAGCGATTACCTTTTCAAAATCGCTAGTAATTCCACTTTGAGTTATGTTATACATATAAAGTATAACATAATATCCGCATTCAGTGTTGCCAGGTTGCCAAGGGCACTTTAAATCAAAGGAATGCAATTAGTTGTTAAAATCAATAAAGGTATGTCTAAAAAGACCGTCAGTGAAACAATTAGGTAGGATCAAATGTACTTACTATCGGATAAAACCACTTTGGTTTTTTAACAACTGTATCCTCGCGTGACCCACCTAGGACTCTATATGTTTGACAAGCACTATCATGAAAAGCAAAATGAACATAAATTAGAACCATTCATTTTTTTAAGAGTTAATGAAATACAAACAGAATAACTTACGTGTCGAAGACGGATTTTGTATCTCTGTCTGGCTTTTTACTCAAGGGATCAAACCAATAGACTACGTTGCGGCGGGGACATATAACACACAAACTCCAGTGATAACTTTAACAACATGTACACATTAAAATGAAGTTAGATGAGAAGACAATTATTTATTAAACTTCTTAAATTGACAAAATGTAAATACGAACCGTTGGACAATGGGTGCTAGATAACAACGAAGTTTGGTTTGTGCCATTGCGTAGTCGACATAGTGAGTCCTATGCGCCACAATACAAGTATCCCCTGTCGTATTCGCAGGACATAAGAATCCATACCAATCACGTCTTTCCATGTTTGTGCAGAGATCGTGGAAGGTGCTATAATAGAATTAAAATAAGGAATCAATTATTGAATGTATGAAATCAAAAAACCACTAAATGAATTCTATGGGAAAATTGAAAAAAAAAAAACTTACCGGACTGCAAATTTCACCCAGCCTGCATCTATCTCCTCCAACCTGATAAACCGCTTGAGATCTGTATTGTCAATCGTGTAGGGATACTCCACTTGGCCCACAGTCCCTGGAGGCATCTTCAAGTCAATCTGTTTAATGCCCTTGTAGATCTGTTGCAGCCGTGCTAAGTAGGGCCATTTGCTCGCAGCTTCGTCATCCTTTCAGAACATCAAAAAACAAATTGTTATTAGGATGCCAACAGATTTTCAATAACAGTAAGGTAATTCCTACCATTGGAGGTGTTGCGTCTGAACCAATAAGATTGCGAGGCCAAAGGATGAAAGATCCTATCGCTTGACCTAACGTGCCAACCTCTGGATCAAGAACAGGAATGGCTGTACCTTCTTCCCCCTTTCTAACACTCGTCACATTCACCCTACGAAAATCCTCCGGAATTTGCTGATGATGGTGGGTGGTAGCACGTGTGTGAACGAGAGCATCAGCAACAACACGCAACAGTAGATCATCCAAATAGAGGGTGCAAGGGTCTCCCGACACTGGAGTGGGAGAAGGGATTTCCTAATTAAGTTATCAACCCAATAACATTCATAATTCGTTTCGAATACAAGAATTTCTTTAATTTAAATAAATCATATTTTATTTTATTATATATACTAATTAATGGTAATATACACAAGTAAATTTATATATAAACAAGAAAATAGACCATTGCACTGGAGTTCCCGAGTACATGCAATTTAAGCAATATAAGTACACCAAACACACCAGGCTATAATCTCAACCATCTCAATATAAGCAATATATAAGCACAATCTCAACAATTTCAAGTAAATTTTAAGGAATGAAAAAGAAAATATACCATTCTGTTACAAAAAAAACAAGAAGAAAATAAACTAACCTGATCAGGGGGCGCCCACTAGTATGCTGGAGAGGTAGAGAAGACGTTGAAGATCAGAGGTTTATGCACGGTGGGGAGGTGGAGAAAGCAAAGAACCACGGTGGTGTGCACGACAATGGAAGGAAGGAGGTGGAGGAGAGCAAAAATCTACACACTGTTTAAAAATAGATATAAAAATATTTAAAAAATATGTTTACAAGTATCATATTAAAAATATAGGGTTAAGGTGCAATTTTAGTAATGAAGTTTTTTGCTATAAGCTTATGGTACAATTAAGTTTTGATTATATAGAATACAAATTAACAAATTATATTGTTCAATTTATCCCTTTTTTTATTAAATTCCTAACTCATTAGTTTCTTTGTATATGAGTTTAAACATTAAAAAATTGAATAAAATACATTAATTACCACCTTCCGTTTTACATAAATTATAGTAACATTCCCTCTATTTTAAAAATGTACTATATAAATCTTAATTGAAATTAAAATATATGTTAAGCAAACCTTCCTCATATATTTGATGTTCAATTTTCATCTATCCAACCAAAAGTTAGTTTTTATTTTATTTTTATTGATAAGTAACAATTTTTATTAAAGAAGTAAAATGATAGTCAGTCTACAATCGTAATGTCCATACTATACTTTTTCTAATGTCCATACACTTTTTCACATATACAATTTTTCTTGTTTCCTTTCTCTAATGTCCATACTATACTTTCTGAAATTTTCTGCACACGTTGATTGATGACTAAGCTACTCATAATGTAAAAAACACTTCAAAATTTAACTAATACGAAAATTTTAAAAAGAAAGAATAGCTTAGATGCACAATACCTGTTGAATGTTTGCTTCCCTTCTGTGTTCTCAATTTTATCAACTCTTGTCTTCAAGTCCTCTTTCATGCTTTGGAGATCGATCTTCCCATTTATCTTTCAGTGACTGCAAATTCTCTTCCAAATTAAGAATATAATCAGCTTCTTTCTTGCTACAACCACACAGACACTTGGTAATGTCCCATACAAAGAAACAAATTAAAGACGAAGAGAAGAAGGGAGGACGGACTAGTTGAAGTGAAGAAAGGAGGAGGGACGAGTTGAAGAGAGCAAAAGAGTGCCGACGGTGTGGGTGGGGGAGGTTGAAGAAGAGTAAAGTTAGATGAGAGAAGACATGTGAGGAGAGGGGTCATATGAGAAGACGCATGTCAGACAAGTATCTGACATGCGCCTAGGGGACGCCTTTAGGCGTCCCAAATGGCATTTGGGACGCCTAAAAAAATTTATAAAATTTATATTTCGCGACATGAAGCACTTTAGACGTCTCAAATTCAAATTTGGGACGCCTAAAGATTCCCCTGCATATATATAATTACGAAATACTACCGCCTCCCTTTTTAACCATCCAATTTTCAATTTGAGACATCCTTGGGGATGATTATATCTCAATTCTGTAGTAGTGTTTTACGAAAAAAAAAAAAAAAGAAACAAGAGGAAACAGGAAGTAGCTTCCACTAATTCACAAATCAGCAGTGGTTAGATTCATGAGCAAGTCTTTGTAGTAACAGGATAAAGCAAAGGAGAAAACTAAATAACACGAGTAGGTCTTGGAGCAAGGGACTGATTAATTTACATAATTGATAACTTTAGCGAAGATATTGCATATACAGCAAGGAATAGGCCCCAGGAGTTGAGAGGGAGAGGGAGAGAGCGCTTTATTGCTTTTAAGATTGAGAAATGCGAAGGACTGAGCAATGAGGGATAGTATATTGGTAAATATGAGGTTAAAAGTTGAAAAACTGATGTGAGGAACCTCTTTTGGAGGATTGGTCCCACTTGATGACACAATCACTCTTCAAACAAACCTCAAAGTGCTTTGTCCGACTCAGGATGACGTGTCTCAAACTCCTCGCTTAGTGCCGACTCCTTCCAACTACCCTTTTTAAGTGTCACTTTCTCAAATCCGGCTACTCTCTTTGGCTCCCCGTCCCTGGCGCTTCCCTCGCTCAAAACACTGCCGTTTTGGGTCAAAAAGCAAGGGTTGGGTTCTTTTAAAAAAAATGTATGTAATACCTTGAAGTATTTTTAGTATCACTTAGTATCTTTAAATAATTTTTGATGCACTGATCACTCTTAAATATTTTTTTAGTAGTAACTATTGTCTAACAAACTGCACTCTAAAGTATTGTTTTAGTAACACCCAGTATCATAAATTAATTTTTAACTCAATTAGCACCTTAAATAATTTTTCAGTAGTAACTACTATCTAGGAAACAACATTCTAAAGTATTTTTTTAGTAACATCTAGTCTCATTAATTAATTTTTAACTCATTCAGCACCTTAAATAATTTTTTCAATAACACCTAATATCCTAAAATAATTTTTTTTTGCAATCTAATCCTTTAAAATATTTTTTTTATCACCACTCAGTATCTTAAGTTTAGACTATTCGTTGCAAATAAAAAAATATTTTATCATACTGAATGCATAAAACGTTATTTCATGATATTGGGTGGTAATGAAAAAATACTTTATGGTGTTACATTTTTTTTAAAAAAAAGGACCCAAGCCCCCTCTTTTTGACCCAAAATGGCAATGTTTTGAGTAAGAGAGTCACAAGGTATGGGAAGAGTAAGGGAGAGAAGCCAGATTCCACTTTCTCACACTAGCTTATAAATATTACTCCCCTCTCATTACACCATGCAACTCCTTCTAATTATTTTAATCCTACTTAAACGCAAAATTACTGAAAAATCTCCCAAATTGTAGTATGCACAGACACTTAAAATTTGCTTAAAGACTTGTAATAACATGTATCTTTCATGGGTGTAATTGCTTTTAAATTGTGTGCAACCTAATTTGTATATAATTGAAGAAGAGTAGCACCTACTTAGGAATTGTGATTTTAGCTAACTTTAATATATATTTCATTTTTCTTTGTTCGTATTAGTATTAATTTTTGTTATTTCGAAAATAAAGTTACAATCTCATGTCATCAAAAAGTTTTACCCTATTTCATGTAAACACTTTGCTTGTGTATAACATGAGATGATGAAGGAGAGTGGTAAGCTTGCTTGCAGGAATTGCATTGTGTTGGGGAGGGGTCAAAGTTGAATCAAGCATGTTTCAACTTTCAAAGTTGAATTTGTACTTTGATAAAACTGGAGGCGCCCAACAAAACACAAACTGATCTGCTTTTTCACTCTGGATTCAAAGGCACGATGATGAATGATGAATGATGAATCATGAATCCCATAACCTAAGTGTCATTTTTCATTTGAATTCCGCCGGAACTGGATCTTCGGCTATAACTAAACACATATACATATACCCTATCAAATAACGGTCACAAATCACTTGAATTGGCGGGAACCTAATGCCCTGCTCTAGTGTGAAAAGGGTTTGCTGGTGGGCCAATGAGCTTTAGAATTTTTGGGGCACTGACGAGTAACCTCGAACTTTCGGTGTAAGCATGTTTGGACTGTTGATTCCCATTCACAATTCCCAAATGCTATAAATACGCCTCAATGCCTCTCTGCTTTTACTCTACACTTTCCCCTCCTCACTTCCACCAACCCACTCTTCTCGTCTTCTTCTTCCTCATCACTTTATTTACTGTTTCTCTGGTCTTTTTTTGAAAGCTTCCAACTGTTCTAGTTCTTTGAAAAATCGTTCCCATTTCTTTATTTTTGTTTTTGCTTTCCTGGGATTAATTATTAAGGGGAGGGGTTGGGGTTCAGGGAGGTTGGTACGATAAGAGACGTCGAATTTCTTGAATACGATGATTCTGGCATTCAACGGGTGCCGTCTGTGGAAATTCTACTTGACTTTTGATGAAAAATCTATTTTAGACAGAAGCTTCTATTTTTGGATTTTTCATATCTTCAATAGATATAGCCTGGAAACTTAGCGGCACTCTGCCTTAGATCGTGGAAACTACTGTCAGTTCTCTGAAAAGCTTTGAGCTTTTCCGCGAGAATTTGATTTTGTTTACTCTATCTTCGTTTGTTTTCTCCTTCCGAGTTTGCAAATTTGTGTGAGTATTTCTTAGGAAGAAAGAAATCACAATGGAAGGTGCGTCACTGCCACCAGGTTTTCGATTCCACCCGACTGATGAAGAACTTGTGGGATATTACCTAAAAAGGAAAGTGGAGGGGCTGGAAATTGAGCTTGAAGTTATACCCGTCATTGATCTTTACAAGTTTGATCCCTGGGAGTTGCCTGGTAATCCTCGAATTCTCATTGTGATCATTTGCAATATAAAAAAGAAACTCTTTTTCATACCAGTGTGAAAACAGAGACTTTGAAAGCTATAAAGCAGGCAATTATTCGTTTTCTTTTTCTGAAAAATTTCTCTTGGGGTTAATTATTATTGATGACTTTTTCACTCGCAAAAGCCGATTCCACGGGATTTAAATTCTTTAGTCAATAATTGGGAAAAAAGAAAAAAAGAAAAAAGCAAATGTCACAACTTTTTCTTTTCTTCCTCGTGTTAAGGGAATTTGAGAGGTCTAACTGGCGAGTTGTGTGATGTGCAGAGAAATCATTCCTTCCAAAGAGAGATATGGAATGGTTTTTCTTCTGTCCCAGGGATCGAAAGTATCCAAATGGATCAAGAACAAACAGAGCAACCAAAGCTGGATACTGGAAAGCCACCGGAAAAGACAGAAAAATTGTGTGTCACTCTTCTCCTTTTTCTGTCACCGGTTACCGCAAGACTCTGGTTTTCTACTGTGGAAGAGCTCCTTTAGGAGATCGAACCAACTGGGTCATGCACGAGTATCGCCTATGTGATGATCTTGCCTCAGGATCATCACCAAGCTTTCAGGTATATTTTACCCTTCCAGAGTTCTTAAATTCTTAAATGTCGCCTCCTTCAACGTAATGCCTTATAGTGTTCGATGTGTTTTTGAGTTGTAGGGTGCTTTTGCTCTGTGCCGAGTGATGAAGAAGAATGAGAAACCAAATGATGAACAAAAGGGTAAAAAGGCTGGAAGCAGTTCTGTTAATGGGAGAGACAACTCAATGGGAATCTCAAATGAACCTTTTAATGTATCTGGTGATGTTTCGTCACAAACAAGTCATCTGTACAATGAGAGTGGCCATTCGAGCCCTATTACTTCTCCCTCCATTGCGGTTCAGAAGGCAGAGTTGGAGCAAGCTTCCATGGAGACCAATCCTTCAGATATCTGGATCTCTCCAGATTTTATTCTTGATTCTTCAAAGGTCTTGCAGTTCATGTAGGAGTAAAAAGAACAAAACTTGAGATTGAATAGCCTTGTTTTAGACTCGTTTCTGACTTTTTTTCTTCTTCTTCCAACAATTGCAGGACTATCCTGAAGTACAAAATGCTGTGTCTGAATACTTTCCACAGTATGAATTATCAAGCTCAATGATGACCCCATGGCAGCCATTGGAACACACAGAAATTTCACCTTCTTCATCCTACTCAAACTTGAACGGGGAAATTGAATTTGCTGGTGATCTTAGCATGTCAACCTACATGGAACAAGCAAACTTCATGAATTTTTATGGAAATGACCCTATGCCCTATGGAGGTTTTGATCAGATCAATTCAACCACGTATCCTAGACATTTCTGAAAGTTTAGGTTTCGAGTCTGTGATGCGGAAGTCCGATCCTAATTAGCTATATTATGTCTTGGTTAGAGGGGATATCCGAGGCAACGCCTTTTTAATGTATGTCTTGGAGTGACAAATAAAACGTTAAAGTATACTTATTGTGCGTCAACCAGAATTCTTTTCTGTTTGAAGTGCTTGAGTTATGTTTGTCCTTTGTGTCATAATGTAGTGTGGCCCGGTCATAATCACTTTTATCAATTTCACCCAGAGTTGGTTTTACCATCAATCTTTTATAAAAGCGAGCTTCAATATATGATTATTAAGTAAAGCTTCTGATAATGTATGTGCTGTATTGTACCCTCTTAAACTCCATCCATGTTAATTAAATCAGATTTTTGCGCTGTACGTAGCAAGATTACGCGTAGAAGATGCTTAATTATGTAAAGCCCAAAGTCAAAAGCAGGAACAAATAGGAACGAGAGAATCTTCATGCCAACAAAATTCGGCTCCAGTTTCTACTTTTAGCCACCAGAGCCGCCATATAACCTTATCAATGCAGAGAGATGTATCTTTTAAAAAATAAATTTAGTATAAATCTTAACTTTTGTTATTGTTAGGACAATGCCACTGTGCAGTTGCTTTGAGAAGCATCCAATAAACTTCTGTTTAAAAGTGTTGATTGGCTGGGTTTTGATATTGTGTTAAGGGCAATTTTGTACGCAATTTTATCTCCGAAGTGTCAAGAAGGGAGCAATTTTGTCATAGCCGTTGTCTCAGTTAATTATGACTATTAGTTGACTAAATATGTTGAACTGACACATCATTTTTATTAAGATGCAACCTTGTCTTAAAAGTTTTAAATCTACCTCTGAAAAAAAAAAATGAAGTAGATGGCATATGGACTTTCAGAGCAAATTTGAATCTTCACAAAAATAACGGGATGAAACGTGAATTGTCAGCTCAGCATATTTGGTCAATTAATGGTCAAAATTAATTAGGATAACGGTAAGGGCAAAAATGCTCCCTTTTGGACACTTCTGAGGCCAAATTGCCCCCCTTAACCCTTTGATCGAATGAGTATTTCCAAATATAAGTGTAGTGCATGCAAACTCATTTTACTGCATAGTTATAATATGTTTGTAGCAGAGTTGAAGAGACTCAAGCTTTGAATCCAAAGTTTATCATTTTGTAGTAGGTATGTGTAACAAGTAAGTTTTTAGGAGAACTATACTCTAAAAGCTAACTGTTGAATGAAGTGGGGAAATCTAGAGCTTTACAAGGCCACTCATTGAACGACTAGTATGATATTACACAAGCACTGATCCAAAATTACATTTTCTCGAGAGTGGCAGAGAGTTTCCTGGAAACTACAATTAACACATCTCTCCAAGAACGCGTATAGAGAAGTTCACTATTATATGAGTTTTTAAGAACGCTTTTTTAAAAAGCCCTAGCAATTGCTACACTATATATAATATGATAGTGCCTGTGACATATTCTCCATTCCCCTGCTTCATATTCAGCACTAACTCTCCCATCTAAAAGTGTACATGCGGCTTTTTCCTCACTAACTAAGCAATGTTTCTATACGGCAGCAAAAGAATTATTCCTTCCAACAATTATGCTCCACTTTGAGAGTTGAAAATGAAACGAGTGAAAATAGTGCATACACTACGGAGGTTGGTTAATTAGTCTAATGCATAATCATTTTTCTATATTTCTTTGTTGGATCTTCCTAGTGGAAGATGACAAGGGCTTAAGTGATTTTTTGTTTTCTTTATATGCACAAAGCTTTTTACAGTGGGAGGTTTGTTTCTTGATGTGGACAGCAGCCATGAAAGGCAAGTTGGAAGTATTCTTTGCCCCGAATGCACTTCTACTACAAGCTTGAGCTTTGAGCACTTGAGATGATTTTCACGGATTTTCGAAAGTGACTTGTATCTCAAAAGTCGTCAAAAAATATGAAATAATATAGCATGATTAATTAATTTCTTATTCATGAAAGAATACAGTTGGTAATATAACTCTGTAAATCAATCTACAGAGTGAGAAGGCAAATGGTTTTGAGTCACATCAACGCGGGGTCTCTCACAAGTCACAACAACCGCATCATCTGGTTTGAACTCTTTGAAGCTACCTAATCTGCCAAGTTCTTCAACTTCCTCAATGACAAAGTCCAGTTTTGCAACAGTCTCCACCAGCAATGAAGCAAAAGCAGCAAAAGGAAGAGCTTCAGAGAACTCAAGGCTAGTGATGGCGATTTTACTTAGTTGGGGTCTTAAAGTCTTTCTCTCTGCCTCCTTTGACAGCTCAGCAGAAACCCTTTTAGTTTTCCACTCCAACAATGCCGAAGAGTCTGTTTTAACACTTGTTAGTGAAACTCCATTGTTGTGTTTCTTCATTTTTTGTCCTGCCTGTGCTGCAGCTAGTGCAAACATCTTAGTTGCTTGGCTATCATTGGATTTTGATCCCAAGAAGAGACGAGGCTGAGATTTTATTGCAGTGTTGAGGTCTTGTAAGGCTTCGTGAAGATGATCAGAGAGTATTTCCGGCGAGCAATGACGGCGATTCCTTATGCTGTTTGCTAGTTCTATCAGTACTTTTGACACCTCAGCCGCAAGCCGGATGCAAGGATCCTTGAACATGGCTCGAACAGATCGTGGTGTCTTCGAAAAAAAAACATTGAAGTTAAGCATGAAATGAATTCATCAATTGATCAAATTAATGTGATTTCTCAAATATTACCTGAATTTCAGTTCTTAAACAACCATGCAAGGCAACAACAGTGTAACCAAATTGACGAAGAACAGCTCCAACTTTCACATACTGCTTAAACGGAAATCTGTGACAATACCATGAATGCCTTGGCTCCCAACTTGCATGTAATGCCTATTAATTTCATAATAGAAAGCAGCAACGTTAGGGAGAAAAATCTGCTATAGTGAACTGTTACATTTACTATATTTAAATAAATGAACCTAAAGCAGATGTCTTGCCAGTGTTTCATCAATGGATTTTGAGTCCAGAACTGCCTTATAACCTTTGTAAACTGGATCCTG
The DNA here is from genome assembly GCA_963210345.1 of Inga oerstediana. Classification (NCBI taxonomy): domain Eukaryota; kingdom Viridiplantae; phylum Streptophyta; class Magnoliopsida; order Fabales; family Fabaceae; genus Inga; species Inga oerstediana. The sequence continues at coordinate 60,654,222 of OY723409.1, forward strand.
GGACGATTTTATGTCTTCACTTGCTTCCATTTCACCATAGAAGTATTCATTGACACAGGCTGCAACATTTTATTTTGACTACACTAATATGATTTCTTTAAAAGGAAAAGAAAGAGCAAAAGAAAGTGGAGTGTGTATGGATATAGTGTGCATACCTTCTATAGAATTGGCTAGGCCTTCAAGCTTGAAAACAGTGGAATTATGAAGGTCTTCCCCTGACCAATTTGGAAATATCAATAGGCTCATGAAAAGGCAGAGGCCACAGCCTATGACTATGGTGACCAGACGATTGCGTGCAATGGCCAATGCATTATCGACTCGGTAGCTCGACACAGTTATCAGATTAAAGGTCAAGAGAAATATCACTGCGCCGTAGTCATAGTTCTTCTTTATGTAGGGAAAGAACCTCATATAAGTAGCAGCAGATCCTGACATGACAACAAAATCTCATAGGTTAGCAAAGCAAAACTGATGAGTCATGTTGAAGCAGGAGAAATCACTAGTCCCAAGGGAGGGATGTAATCATCAAAACTCCCCATAACAAATGAGCAATAGACCTGTTGTAATTTCCTGCATCGGAATTTGTTATGGGACTTTTGGTGAATTATTAGATCTGGCTTACCTGTTAGAAAAACAGCAGCTCCAATGGAAATAGCTTTAAAGACATGGCGGCCTGATGATTTTGCAATAAACTCAATAAGCAATGCTAATAATCCTGCCAGAAGGGTTCCTAGTCCTCTGTTGAAACCTTTGCATAATGTTGCCCCTGTAAGCACAAGAAAGTTAAAGAAGGTCATCCAAGTCCAAAGGTAGGATTTTGAGTAGTAGAAACTAGAAACAAAACCAATCAAGAGAAACTGGCCTGCTGTGAACTCAAACACAACCACCACGGTCATCACAGCCCAAATAGCATTCTTTCCAATCCCGTTGTACAGTGGCTCCACCAGATACAGCAGAGAAACAAGAGTTAGAGATAAACCCACTTTTAAAGCATGGATCACTCTTCTGGGGTCTTCGCGTCCCACCTTCCAAATGCTTTGCCAAGCCAAACTAGGAAGCTTCTTTAGTTTCTCACGAACTATATGAACACGTTCCTCTCTATTCCCAGTGATTTTTCGATTCTCATTCCCAGCCATCGCCATTTCTGAGCCTGCATGAAATTTCAGGACCATTTCTTGGTAGGGGAGTGTGGGACAGTTAATGCAAAAGAAGAAGCAAGTGCCCAACTTTTTATGATGTGGGAAAGTGCCATGTCTTTTCTATATTCACGTGAAATCCATTAAAGTGATCACAAGAGTTCAAGGTGAGACTAGTTTATGGGGAGTACTTAGAAGTCAATATACGGCAGTCATCTATAATATTAGCTATGTTCATTTCAGTATATTTCATTAGATGCCACTCTACTCTGCTCTTAAGACAAAGTGCACAGTTTTCTTCCAAAAGTTATGGTTGAGATGTTCCCTTGGTTTATGGAAATAGCTGAGTTTTCATAGAAAATCATGTCAAGAAGCATAAAACTCTCTAGTAACCAGAATGTACAGTTTTTGGTGATTCTCATTCTGATATACTAACTCGTGTCATTAATATAAGATATCGTTTATAGTGTAACACTACGAACAAGATCTAATAATAAGGACTGGAGGTAGTATTTGATTTCCGTTTTCTTTTGGGTTTCAAAAGAACATCTGATCAGTGGTATACGTACAAATTGTTTGTGGATTCTTGATCTTATATGTTTTAGTTCATCTCTATGGGGAATAGTATTGGAGTCTGGAACGCGGAGAACCGTCCAATAATATTGGAATCTTCCTCTCACCACTTAAGGCTACGTACACAAAGATCAACTAAAATAACAAGACAAACCAGGTAAACTTGATATCATGAGGCTAACATAGATTACTGCTAATGCATGTAATTTTATTTTTGGTGGTTGAGCTGAGAAAGCAAGCAGGGCAGTGACTATAGATACTTAAAAATTTGGGAAGCTGTGAAGGGTTGATTGGGCAATAAAGAATGGGGCAACAATGGTTGGGAGAAGTCAGAGTCCAAAAGAAACACTTTTGGGTGAGGGGCAAGCAAGTAGAGCCAATAATGACTCATAATATCACCATTTAAAGCTTTTGGAACCCAAAGAAGCGTGTGGATTGTTGTTAGTCGTTAACCTAACTTTGTGAATCAGAATCTAGGCAAAGTTGATGTCACAAGCAGCTGCTGTTGTTCTCACTAACAGCTGGTTTGGTTTTTATGAGCGGTTCTCTTGTGCATTCCCAACTCCTGCATATTTTGAAGCCCAGTTTTCACCATGTGGCACCCTTTTCATCCTGCCATCTGTACTCTTCTTTCTTACCAGATTCTTTGATAATTTTCTTCTCTATCTCTCTTTTAGAACCGTAAAACTCAGTCTCATACTTGATCAAATCCAGAAGCTGGGCAGCATTATCCTTTTTATCTGTTTTCTTAAGGGAGGACCAAAGAGAGGTTGGAACGAGGTATCATAAAACATTTAATCTTGAGTATTATTCAGAAGGAAATTAATTAAAAGATCTTATGTAAATTCATTGATGTTAAACTCGGATCAGACCAGAAACCAGTAAACCAGTAAACCGGTCCAGTCCGGTATTTTTTGAAACAGAGTTTGAAACCCAGAACATAATGGTTGGTGAAACAGGGAATGACGGCTGGGATTGTGGCTAAGGGAATAAGTGGGAGACAAATGGGTTAGTGGGGGTACAGCAATGTTGACTAGAGCATTATTTTTCTATATTTTAATTTGTGTTTTATAGTATAAATAGGGGTTTCATTGTCTTATAAACACATTTGAGTATTGAATAAACGTTTTGAGATTGATTCTTGAACCATTTGAGTATCAGAGCTGAGTTCTAAAGGGCCAGAGAGCGAAAGAGTGAGAAGTGAGTGAGAAACCAAAAAGGTTGAGAAACAAAGGGTTTTGGATTTCACTCTTGGAACATTTTTTGAAGAAACCGACCCCACCATCATGTTCAGAAGGCCGAAAAACCTTGAGTAAGCTTTGGAATCAGTCGTGAAGAGCATCCACGAGCCTTCACGCACCACAGTCGAAGATCCACGCACCGTCAATGTCGCTCACGCACTGGACAGAGGTTGCAGACGGAATGTCGCTCACGCACTGGACAGAGGTTGCAGACGGTGACGTCATCTACCACGTCATCCAGATCTGCTGCGTCAGCGACAGGTCAGCTAACTATTGATTGCCACATGTCATATTCTGCCACTTCATCATACACGGTCAACATAATTTTCTAAAATTTCATTTTGACCCTAAATTTCCTCCAAAATTACATCCATGCCCCTGAACTTTCTGCAATTACATTTTTGACACCAAGTTTCTGTCAAAATTACATTTTAGTTTGAAAAACTTTGAAATTATATTTCGACCCCATATTTTTGCCAAACTTACATTTTAGCCCCCTTGACTTTCTCAAATTACTTTTCAGCCCCTGAAAGATGCCAAAATTGCATTTTTACCCCTACTTATCCAAAAAAAAATCTAATTTGACCCCTTTTTCTCCATAAACACCAATCATACCCTATACCTAATAACTATGTTCTTTAAGTCCTAACTTCACAAGAACAACTCCAAAATGCCTCCAAGACGCGGGAACAAGCACGAAATTGAGATGGAGGAAATGAGACACCGGATACAGGAGCTAGAGACCACTGTAGAATTGCAGCAAGCCCTGCTAGAATCTCATAGTGAATATCCAGAGGATGATTTGGATAGTAATAGTTCATCATCTACTTACAACCGCCGCCGCCCTCAACGACAGCTATTCCGTCCTAATGACATTAGAGTAGACATACTTGAATTTGAGAGAAGACTCCAACCGGACAAATTTGTCGATTGTCTTCAAACTATTGAATGAGTTTTTGAATATAAAGAAATTCCAGATGAGCAGAAGGTCAAAGTTGTCGCCATTAAACTGAAGAAACATGCCTCCATATGGTGGGAGAATCTCAAGAAAAGGCGTGAAAGGGAAGGAAAAAGTAAGATTCGAACGTGGGACAAGATGCGATGTGAGCTCTCACGTAAATTTCTTCCTGAAAATTATTATCAAGATAATTTTCTTCAATTACATAATCTCCGCCAAAAGGCTATGTCTGTGGAAGAATACACTAGGGAATTTGAGAAGCTTATGATGAAGTGCAATATCCAAGAGAGGGAGGAGCAAACAATAGCTCATTATATCAGAGGGTTAAATACCAATATTGCCCATCCATTGTAGCTCCAACAATAATGGACTCTGGACGACGTCATTCGTCTAGCCATCCGTATTGAGAAATAGTTGCCCAAAAGGTTTCCGTTTCAACCGTCTTCCTCTACCGAAATTCCTTTTGATGGACATGAAGTACAGATGCATCAGCCTACACAAATGCATCAGCATAACTCTTCAAGCAAGCCTACACAAGTATATCAGCCTAACTCTTCAAGCAAGCCTCCACCAAAGGTTGCTAGAATTTAGCTCTAAAGCACTTAAGTGCTTTAAATGTCAAGGATTTAGTCGTATCGCTTCAGAGTATCCTAATCACAAAGTTGTTACCATTATTGAAGGGGACGCTTCTGTAGTATTTGAAGAAGAAAAGGATCCTATGCCTGACAAAGAGCTAGTCTTTGATAAAGAGCCAATTTTTGATGAAGTCATTCCTCCTAATCATGGTGAAACACTTGTGATTAGATGAAGCTTACATATAGCCACAATAAAAGAAGAGCCTTGGCTACATCACAACATTTTTCATACTTATTGCACTTCTCAAGGGAAAGTCTGTGACGTCATCATTGATAATGGAAGCTAGGGCTGAGTAATGGGCGGGTTGGGATGACCCGAAGGTCAGCCCATTACCCGCCCATTTATGTCTTAACGGGTACGGGCTAGCCCATACCCGTTAAGTACCTGAGATAGCCCGGTAATAAACGGGCTGGACATACCCGTCCAAATTTAGGCTGGTAATGGGCAGCCCATTTAGCATATGATATTAAAAAAATCCCTATTATTGCAAAGTGTAAAACAATTCCTTGCTATACTTTAAGTCCTACAGTACTGCGCTTTTGTATTTAACAAACACATAATATTCATATAACTATCTGCAATGTACCTTTTAATTTAAATTAAAACATCACATAGTAACATTCACAATCAGAAATTCACAATTTAAGCCTTAAATCACAACTAAAAAGAGTATTCAAACTTTGAATCTAAAGGAATAAAACTGTTAACAAAAGCCATTCAATAAAAGTATTGGCATCTTTCCATAATCAGTCTTCTTAACATGCATCATCCTTATATTTCTATTGAATTTTCAATAAAACTAATAAATAAAAAAATAAACAAGCGGGTATGGGCAGCCCGAAGGGGTACCCATAGCCCGCCCGTTTAATGCTTAAATGGACGGGTAATTTGCCCGCCTGTTACGGGCCTGTTTTGGGCGGGCCCAAAATGGGTAAATTTATTCCGGGTGTGGGCGGGCTTATCGGGTTGCGGGCTCCTTGCTCAGGCCTAATGGAAGCTATGAAAATGTAGTCTCTAACTACATGGTAGAAAAGTTGCAACTACCAACTCACAACTATCCGTACCTGTACAAGCTCCAATGATTTAACAAAGGAAGTACGGCAAAAATTTCAAAACGATGCCTTGTTACTTTTTCTATCAGTAAAAGGTATCACGATGAAGTTTGGTGTGATGTTGTTCCTATGGATGCTTGTCATCTTCTTCTGGGAAGACTTTGGCAATATGATTGACGCGTTCTATACAACGGTCATGCAAACACATATTCCTTTTAGAAGGATGACGTGAAAATTCAGCTCGAACTTTTGCCCTTGATAAACACATCAAAGTTAAAAATGATTCCAAGTCGTTTTTACTCAAGCATAAGGTTTCGGATCTATCGCCGTATCTTGATGATGATGTTGTTTCTGACTCGAGGATGAGTCCTATCCAACCCTGAGAGAATGAAACCCAGAACAAAATGGTTAGTGAAACAGGGAATGACGGCTGGGATTGTGGCTTAGGGAGTAGGTGGGAGACAAATGGGTGAGTGAGGATATACCAATATTGACTAGAGTATTGTTTTTCTATATTTTAATTTATGTTTTATTAGTATAAATAGGGGTTCCATTGTCTTATAAACACATCTAAGTATTGAATAAATGTTTTGAGATTGGTTCTTGAACCATTTTTATTTTAAAAATCGATTTTTTTGTTATTTTTCTTTAGAATTTCATATTAATAACCCTAAAATTTTATATTTCTCACTGGTTTGGCTTCAGGTCAGCTTTGGCTTGACTCCGGTTTAACCCATTGACCTTTGACCCAATACCCTGGCCAGTTCAGTGGCAAGTCCAGGCTTAATTACGTTGGTAGTATTTCTTGAAAACATTGAAAAGCTATGCTCAATTATGCATTATCCATAAGAAGCATTCTTAGTGAAACCTGCTTATACCCCACATTTTGGCTGTTAACATCGGTTTTGCACGTTAAAAAGACTATGCGTGTGCCTAGTGCATAATGGATCCACAAGTTAACTTTTAACCTCACAAAATCGATTGAGATAATTCCACAATTTTTAAGCTAGCTTATACATATAATATCTCAAACGATTTTTACTTATATCACTTGCTCTTTCTACAATGGCTATTGTTATTTAGCAATCATAATTCGTCGACATAAAATGTCGGTTTTACACTCAAAAATTTTGCTAAGGGTGTGTTTGGATTAGCTTTTAGAGAATAGCTTCTAGAGAAAAAGTGGAGAATAGCTTCTGGAGAATAGATTATGGAAAAAAAGTGATTTTGATAAAATGAGAGTGTTTGGATATTGTGGTTAGAATAACTTTTTTTCATGGTGTGGGGCCCACATAATGAGAAAGGACCAATGAGAGAGAGTGAGAGAGGGTGGGGCCCACATAAGAAAAAAGGACCAATGAGAGAGAGAAGATGGGATACACACAAGAGAAAAAGTAGAAAAAAAATAGCTTTTCTCAAAACCTATGTTTGAAAAAATTTTGAGTGTTCGTCAACCAAACCTAGGTTTTGATTCAATTGCCAAACGCACACTAGGAGGTTTTCAACAACTTAGCCTCAATTGCAGCTATCTTCAGAATAATAAATTATGGCTCACACAATATTTTAATTTTGGCTATTAGTGGATTTTTCTAGGTAAAACTGAAATTTAGTTAACATCCGTATATCTCATAAAACAGGAATCTACTGTACATGATACCAACATTTATGGTATCCCTCAAATATTTCAATATCTCTCATAGGGCTGCATATTTATACATGCTTAATCTCCATATAGTACAAGCTATGCCACAAGGATTAACATCCTTTAATGTAGCAAGTTCTCAACAATTTGTGCATAGCTAGATTGAGCTACAAAGTCACTTAAAAAAATTGTGTTAGCATTATAAAGAATATTCACATATATTTTCTTACACCAAGATAGTTATATATCCATAAATTATGAAAATCATATTTATCTACCATAGATAAATGATTAAATTTTTGTACCACATAATGCTTGTTTCAAGCAACACAAAAAATTTATGATTCACAAAATTTGCTCTCAATGGCCAAAAAAAAAAAAAAAGGCCTCCACATAATCAATTTTAAGTCACAACTTGGCTTTATCAAATGAGGTTAGAAACAATTTGTAACTTTAAATTAATAAGGTATCCCCACATGTTGAGCACCCCCACACTTTCAAATATTTCAACTATATGTGAAAAATGTTTTAACACCTTACCAATGATAATTTCAATTTAATTAGAATCTCATATATAACTCCCCTTCCATTCTAATTAAAATAGAGTTTTTCAAATGAATATCTAATTTTCTTAGACTGAGCTAAACAAAGACAACATGTGAAAAAGCATGTGCACATTGAATTCATTGAAGGTAGCTGTTTTCACAACATTTACTTTTTCTGGTGCTTTTTTTCATTTCCCAACGGAAAGTAATCCTTTTAATTGCAAAACCATTATGAACAAAAACCACAAATTAAATAAATAAATGTTAATAGTTTAATCTTCAAAATGAAACGATAGTAAGACTTGCAACAATCGTCCTACTGAGACTTTTGAATTTATTTTTTTTTAGGTGAGCGTATCATTTACCATGAAGTCAACCATATTTAATACGACCCACAGCAACTTATTAAACAGACACAGTAATCCCAATATTAATTGTATTGGGTGTGTTTGGTTTAGTTTATTGGGCAGAAATAAGCCCGTTTTTGGGCAATAAACCCAAATGAAAACGTGTTGCGTTTTTGCAGTATTTGGTTCAGCTTATTTTAATTGCATCACGGGTAGAATAAGCTACTTATTAAATAAGATTCTCACGTACCTATTAAGTCACTTATTACGTAAGTCAAGATAAAATTTATAATGCCCCAATTTTCAATTAAGGGCTAATGAGGATTATTATGGATATTTGTGAATTTAAATTGGAGTTATCATATATTTTATAGCAATTTTAATTAATATGCCATAATTATTGAGAAATTAAAAGCATAGCCATAAATTAGTAATTAATGGAAGAAATTAATTACTAACTAAGAGGAAAATGAGATGTGAAATTAAAATGGCTAATAGAGGGATTAAGGTGATTAATTGGTTGATTACTTTATAAGAACCAATAGAATTCTGATATGTGTTAAGTGGAGATGAAGAGAGAGGCAATGAAAAGTCAAATTATTAATAAACAATTCAGTTTTTCTCTCTCTTTCTTCCCTCCATTCTGCTGACAAGAGGGTATGGGAGTGTGTGTGTCATCATTTCATCTTCAACCTCCCTTCTCTCTCATTTTCTCTCTCATTTTTGTCCACCATTGCAGCTGCTAGAGAGAGGAAGAGTTCTTGGTAAAAGGCAGGCTTTTGACCCTCTTAATGGCCTCTAATGAAAAAAATCTCTTCTATAAACTTGTTCCTTGTGTTGAGAGATTCAATTTTATGGTTTTAGATTTGTCATTTGGTGTTATTTGAGTTCTCAAGGGATTTTGGAGTTTGGAAAACCAAGGAACTCCTTTTGGGAAAGTTGTAGAGGTGAGTAAGACAAACCTTTTCATATAGGTTTTGTAGTCATTGGTTGAGTTTGGATTTTCTAGCAATTTTGCCTTGAATTTCGAAAATGAGGATCATTGTGTTGTTAGCATGTTATTATCATGGAATTAGTGCCTTGTTTAGTGTTTTAAATGAATAGAATTGAATTGAAGCTTAAATATGAAGTTTGGTAATTTTGTGTTTGGTTTTGTGTATTGGTCAAAACAGGGCATGGTGATGGGTTGTGATTTTGGTCATTTTGAGGTTGTCATTGTGTTCCTTGTGAGAAATTATATGGGAATATGTTTGGTTATTGATTTTAGAGTCATTGGACATTTTGGTAGAAAATTGGAAATCTATCAAGTGTGAACTCTATTCTGGGCTGTCAGTTTACACGAAATTTTTGAATAACCAAATGGTGTTAAAAAATTCTGAAACTTTTCAGTTTTAAATTTCACATCCCAAGCTTCAAAATGGACATATAATTCATGTCATTTCGTTTTGTGAACTGAGAGTTATGCTTTGCCAAAATTTGGGACTAAAACTGGACTCTGTTTTTTATCAGTGTTGAGTTTTGTGTAATTCTGGAATTGTGTGGTGATTTCTAGTGATGGTCAATAATTTTCCAGTAAAAAAGACTTAAATATCTTTCATTTAGCTTTGGAATCACCTCATTTCAATTTTTCTAGAATTAGTTATGATTTTTGGAAGTTCAGCCAAGAAACAGGATTTTTCTTGGCTGTGGCCAGTGAATTTTTGGGCCGCAGCCAACCCCCAAAAATCAGCATTTTGCACTTCTGAAAAGTGATTTTCAACCCAATGTTTCCCAACCCTTTAGGGCTTTTGTTAGAGACATGTGTAACCTCTTAAGGGTCAATTATGATAACCAAATTTAAGTGTTATGAAGTGAATTAAGTCTTGGAATAGAGTATAACTCTTCGTCCTTAATTATGGTTCTAATATTTGACATTTGCCCTACTCGAGAGAGACCGGTGCCAGAATACGCCCGGAAGGACCAAGGTAGTGACTTTTCTCTCATGTTGTGTATGATGTTTTGGTATGCATGACTTGTCATTGAGCTTTGTGAATTGTATGTACCATGGTCCATTACAACGTGAGCCGTTTAAGGATTGACGCTGGTCATCTCTAGCTCGGCCGTTGAACTGCCGTTGTAATCGACATGGATCTTTGTAAATCCGACTCGTGGGGCGGCGTGTTGTGAATCCAGCGGTGGGCTGTGTGTTATATATCTTGCCTGTATGGCTTGCGTATGAAATGCTTTATATGAATCCCAGGTGTGGTGAAATATATTGTGTGAATTGTTGTGGTGCAATACAGCATGAGCACTTCAGCATGAGCAAACGTCAGGGTGACATGAGTCATACCTGCCCTTGCCGCTGTAATTGCCGTTGTAGTTGTTATGTGTGTGTGATGATTTGCTTTCATGCCTTATTGTTGTGTATACTATGAGTGACTTGACACTACGGGGATTTTTTAGAATCTCACTCTCCCAAAAACAAATTTTCAGACAAGGCCGATGTTTCAAAGGAAAAGCAAGTGACGAAGGGTGATTGAAGCTCCGAGCTAGGAGTCTATTTTGGTTTTGGTTATCATAGTTTGATTTTGGATATTTTATTGGGAAACAATTGTACATATTGGATTTATGGTTTAGTATTGTGTAATCCCCTAGTAAGGGTAATGGATTATTGACAATTATGCCTTGTAAAACCCTTATTTGATTAATAGAACTCGAGTGTATCGGGAATTTACATGGCACTCTAATATGTATAAACGGAATCGAATTGTACAGGCTATTTGTGTGTTGATTATTGATGTGAGACCATTGTTGAATATATTTTAGAAAAGTTTTTGCAAGCCCGGTTTTAGGAAAATGAATACTTTATTAAGTCCCAAACCGTATTATGGTCTCTAATTCAACTTAATCACGTTTTTACGAACTAATCTCGGCTTATGTCGTGAAGGGGGTTACAAAATTCCTCTCACATACTTACCTCGTATACCGTAAATCACGATTTATAAGTACTTATTGTCCAAAAATAAATCGCTCATCCAAACATAAATCACGTTACAAAAATTTACTTTTCTATTAAGTCATTTTTTATAAGTCAGAATCATAATAAGCCATTTTTCCTACTACTATCCCAATCACACACTTAATCAACAACATGAGATACCGAAACCACTACCTCTTTATCAGCACAATGGTGTCTATGCTCAGGGCCTTCCATACAAATTCGGTGATCTTGAGGTCTTAAGTGAGTTCAGCCAAAGGAGCAAATTCGGTATTCGGTTTTCATAACCAACATAACCCACATGAGCAAATAGCATAAAATTTAGGCAACTCTGAAATCATGGTTTCATAAGTCTTTTTACGCAAGCCGAGACAAAACTCCTTTCACATACTTACCTCATAAATTGTAAAAACTATTCTCCAAAAGCTAATCTAAACACACATCCTTGGAGGTTGTTTTCCAACCAAAACTATAGTCTTTGGCTAGGAAAGCACTGTTAGACTAATGCCACTCCCAAATGGACAGAGAGTATAAAATGGTCTATTCACGTGTTAAATATATTCTCCAGGATTATCATGTACAACGATAGCATAATAATGACAAATTAATATATTTAACTCATCAAGTCTCAACTGGAATCCAATGCAACATAGGTTTCATATAAACATTTTCACCAAATGAAATAAAAAATATAGACATAGTAGTGTTTGGGGCTATACACACACACACTCTCTCTCTCTTTCTTGGCATTGCAAAATAACTTCTCATGCCCTTTTTGAAAACAAATCACCAGATCATTTTAAAATACAGACATTTAAAACGTAAATTTTAAATGCTTTAAAACCCAGACACATGGCATTTAAGTAATGTGAACTGTAAAACAAATTTCATCAAAGTCCATGTACCGAACCAATGTGCTGGTACGGATAGCAAATAAGATGGACTTATGCATGCATACTGAGATTCATGCGAATGGTATCATGAAAAACTGACCAAGAAACTGAAAGTTATAACGTTTCACTATGGGTTTCACAACTATGTAGAGAAATAGAGAATGTGCAGATCCATGTTTCAAAACCAAAAACGGCAAGAAACCGTAAACCACAATAAAGAAGTTACTACTTACAATCACATTAAAAAGACCCAATATATAGAAACCGCGCGCCTAGAGCCACCAAATTATAGAATCCAGAATCTACACTCTATGTGACTTAGTTCTAATATTAACCCACGAACTCTGTTTATTTGTCAGAAAACAATCAGGCTTCGTCTTTCTCTCTATTCAACCAAATGAATTGCAGAACACTCATTACGGCAATCGCCAAATAAAGAGTGTGAGAAATTACCTTCAGCCAACAGCAATTCATCCAAGATCCTCGCATGAGTAATGTTAGATCAAGAACAATTATAAGCAACGGAATTCGAAATATGCTGCCTACCAGGAATAATTTCCTCGGCTCTTGACTTTGAGATAGTAGGAAATAGCTATTAAGATTGTTGGCGGCAGTTCATAAATTATTATGCAGTTCAGTGGATTTTTCAAGTCATCTCTAGTGCCATACAAATTTTGTTATCGGCATCACCTATAAATAAAAGAGTTGATTCGGCTTGACATTGTCCTTAAGAGCTATTTCGTAACTACCGGCGGATAAAAAGTAGCACTCCCCACCCTTCCTATAAAGACAAGGTGAGTAGAACTATGAAAGATAATAGAACTTAGTAAAGTAAAACACAAGAAGAGGAAACAGAAGTTGCTTGAAAGCTCGAGCCTATACCCAAACCTTCGGTCTCATGCCACTTTTATAGCCTACTGTTCATCATGACATTGGGCACACTTAAACACATTTAATGATAATTAACTCCTCAATTAATGCACATAAATACAATTAAATGGGCAGTTACATAACCATTTACACACTTAATGATAATCAAAGACATCAATTACAAATACTGAAGACTCATAATGGTTATTAGAGTGAAGGATTAATTAAACGGATATTTCTTATAAAGAGTGTCCAATACTGCGTTTAATTCACACACAAAAAGGGAGGAAATTGTTGGGTTTCAACTACATTTCCAGTAGCTTGTTGTCGTGCAGTAAGCCTTTTTCTCCTCTTAACTCATTTACTAGCCTAAGATCACTTGTTATTACTTGATCCCTATAGTTCCATGCAATGCAGGATTCTTCGATTTACACACCCACACACGTTTCTTACAACAAAATCATTATATATTATATATATATATATATTCTTTTATCATAAATAAACATATACTAACATAAAAGCAAAATATTTTTTTAAAAAACAACCTTCTCCAAAGCTTTTTAAGCTTAGAAGTATGTCCCGATGCTAGTAAATTTCCAAACCCAACTCGCCCAAAAATAACTTCTTTCTCATAAGAATGATAATCTCAAATGTAAATATGTTAAATTTAGATCGCCTTGTTCATTCAACTTGCTTCTCTAAGCTTGGGAGTTGGCTTCCCTCCCCCTACCTTCCCCGCCCCCAAATATCAACTTTAATGGTTTTTTTTTTTTGTTCAATATTAATTTTAATGATTGAGATTTAATATATTAAGATTAGTATTATACTGTCAACTTTAATGATTGAGATTTAATCTCTTGAAGGTTATAACTTCAAATATTTTATTGAATGAATTTTTTTTAAATTTTTTTACTCTAATTTTGAATTCGAACTGTTCAATTAAATTTTAATATTTTAGATTTATTTATTTATTTGTTTATTTTACTTGGCATCTAATATGCTAAGTCTCAACAACACGAGACACAATGACACAGCAGGGTAGGTAGGAAGGGGGGTTGGGGTATTTGTGATATTTTATTATGACGTAAACTTATATGATCATCAACATCATCATGTCTACACTAAAACATATTCGATCACACATTTCATCTTCTCAATTTACTAATTTTTTACCAACCTAATTAAACTACTATTATGTTTACCAAACCCTGTTTGAGTTAACATTGAAGAAGTATATTCACACAAGTTAAAACAAAACTCTTCTCACATACTTATATCGTACACCGTAAATTACATTAAAAAAATAACTTCTACCGTCAACCCAAACAATCACTAAGGATGTCAACATTTTAATATTGCATATTTCATGTTGTCAAGCCAATGGAAGAACCCAACAAAAATTTCCAGCTTTCCAAGTGAAAGCAAGCACCAAGGCTTGGTTTATCTACAGAGTTTGTGCCGAGTTGTCACTTGTCACAGCATGCATTGCATTAAGAGATTAAAGACAAATAACCCTAATGATTACAACAAGAGAGAGAGAGAAACCAGCAAATATCTGAACCTGAGATACATGAGAATAAAATAAGCCTAAGAAGTTGGCCCAAATACACGTATCATCTGTTGGATTGAAACATGGCAGCAAGGACAAAGAGCGTTGCCACATCTCCAATACTCATCACTGCACCTACCACACATCACTTGGTGTGCACACGGCAAGAACACAACAGACACTTCATCTTTCCTACATACAATGCATTCCCTATCAAAGTTTTCTTCTTTCTTTGAAATTTCCTCCAATTATATATGATGAAAGGTAAAGAAATGGAAGAGGTAAAAGAAGAAGATGAATATGAAACTTATGAAGAATACAGAAATACATCAAAAGGGGGTGTAGAAAAAAGATTAACATTTAATGTGAAACAATATGAAAAAATAAAAGATATGAAATTAAACTTGAAACCAAGCCAAATAGTAAATGAAAATTTTATGAGTAAAGTTAATAAAATATTAAAATCAAAGAAAAATATTAAAAGTCAGTGTGTAATAATACAAAAGAAACATTCTATAGAATCAACATTAACAGAAGAAGTATTAAGGATACCATTAATAAGTAAAGGATTAATAGAAAACTAAATATCTAAACTACATTTTAAAGAAGAAGTCACTGAGATTTATATTGCAGGAGTACAATTATTAGTTAAAGCTTATTTTAAAGAAGGAATAGATTCACCTATAGAATTATTAATAACAGATGGGAGAATAATAAGTAGTGTACAAGATAGTGTATTAGGAATGTTAACAGGAAATTTAATATATCAAAAATTAAAATTTACATTAAATACTAATTTTGCAATATCAAGAAATGATGAACATATAGATCAATCAATTATAATATATCATAGATTAAAAGGAATAAAATTATTAGAAGGTGCCAAAACTATAAGTATAACAGCAAAGGTAGGATTAGTATTTACAAATGAACATAAAATATATAATAAATCAGTAGGAAGAGTAAGTATAGAAAAACAATTCATGCCTATATTAAAAGAAGTAAAAGCAGACCCTATGAATATAACATTACCAGAAATATTGGAAATAGAATTAGATAAAACTATAAGTATTAATGAAAATAGAGGAAAAAGACTTATAGCAAATAATAATTTAGGCAACAGATCATTAAAAATAAAGACATTAAATGAACCTTTACAAATAAATATAATGAATCCAAGAAAAAGTATTGATATAGCGAGTAGTAGTCGATTAGCTGAAATGTCCCTAATAAACCCTATAAATACAGAACTAGTTGAAATAAACCAAAAAATAACAAGTTTAGATATAACTAAAGAAAATGAACAGAATAAAATTATAATAGAAATTAAAAAGAATGGAATTTGGCAAGAAATAATAACATTAGTGGATGAAAATGCAGAAAAAAGTAAGATAGAAATAGAATATATAGAAAATGATTATGAAGAAACAGATGAAGGTATGAAAACAAATATCATATTAAGATTTAATAAAAGAGATGTAATACAATTAACTTTATGGGTGGAACAAGATTCAAATAGGTCATATAAAGTAACCTTAGGTAAAGACTTTTTAGAAAAAATAAGACCTTATAGAAATCAAAAAGACAGAATAATCTTTAACATAAACCATCAGACAATTATAATCCAAAAGTTAATATGATGATAGATGTACACCAAACAGCAAGAATAATGAGAATAATATTATCAGAAGAAAATAAAGACTATTATTACATAGATGATGAAAAAATAATAATTCCGAAAGCTGATAAAGCAATGATAAACCATATAGTACATAAGATAAACAAATGTAATGAAAAAGAAAAAAGACAGTTAAGACTAGTATATCATACACAACCACAAGACTTTGTAGAAACTTATAATGCAGTAGTAAATAATATGATGAATAGAAATGATATTAAAAAAGTATTAAAAGAAAGATTAAGAGTATTATCTAGAGCTTAATGGATAAAAAAACCACTCTTGTAATCACTCATTGAATGTAAAGTAAAGATTTCCTAAATTGTCTGTCTAGCATTTCGGATCTGTGTGAGCAATTCTCCGTGATAGCTGCAACCAACATTATCTTTAATCAACTGTTGTTGAAGAATAACCAGGTATGAGGGGCTAAACTCCTTTTAGGGATCTAAAGGGGAAATTTTATTCGATCATGATGGACGTATTATAGATTATGTTACTGGGCAATATGTAAAAAAAAAAAAAAAAAAGAGTCTTTTTTAATGTTAGGATAAAATAAATGAAAGAAGGATGAATACGCCTCCAGTAGGAAACGAAGGAAGGCTGTGCTGATATGGTCTGAAGGAAGAAGATTGAGATTCCAAACAAATGAATACTCTGTGTGAGAATTCAAAAGGAATTCTTTGTAAATGGTCCATGTATGAAAGAGGACATGGTTCCTTCTATGACCCGGATCAATATTGGTCAAAGCTCATCCTAGTTTTATTTATTAAGTCCTCTTAGTAAATATTTGTACAGACTTTGATTTTGCAAGGTGTGTCTTTGTTTATGTTTTTATTCTAAATTCCGCATAAAAATTGCATGTTGTCCAGGTCTGCATAAGCTATGGTATATATATATATATATATATATATTCTTTTATCATAAATAAACATATACTAACATAAAAGCAAAATATTTTTTTAAAAAACCACCTTCTCCAAAGCTTTTTAAGCTTAGAAGTATGTCCCGATGCTAGTAAATTTCCAGACCCAACTCACCCAAAAATAACTTTTTTCTCATAAGAATGATAATCTCAAATGTAAATATGTTAAATTTAGATCGCCTTGTTCATTCAACTTGCTTCTCTAAGCTTGGGAGTTGGCTTCCCTCCCCCTACCTTCCCCACCCCCAAATATCAACTTTAATGGGTTTTTTTTGTTCAATATTAACTTTAATGATTGAGATTTAATGTATTAATATTAGTATTATACTGTCAACTTTAATGATTGAGATTTAATCTCTTGAAGGTTATAACTTCAAATATTTTATTGAATGAATTTTTTCAAACTTTTTTTACTCTAATTTTGAATTTGAACTGTTCAATTAAATTTTAATATTTTAGATTTATTTATTTGTTTGTTTATTTTACTTGGCATTTAATATGCTAAATCTCAACAACACGAGACACAATGACACAGCAGCGTAGGTAGGAAGGGGGGTTGGGGTATTTGTGATATTTTATTATGACGTAAACTTATATGATCATCAACATCATCATTTCTACACTAAAACATATTCGATCACACATTTCATCTTCTCAATTTACTAATTTTTTACCAACTTAATTAAACTACTATTATGTTTACCAAACCCTGTTTGAATTAACATTGAAGAAGTACATTCACACAAATTAAGACAAAACTCTTCTCATATACTTATATCGTACACCGTAAATTACATTGAAAAAACAACTTCTTTTTTTTTGTTTTTGATACATTGAAAAAACAACTTCTACCGTCAACCCAAACAATCACTAAGAATGTCAACATTTTAATATTGCATATTTCATGTTGTCAAGCCAATGGAAGAACCCAACAAAAATTTCCAGCTTTCCAAGTGAAAGCAAGCCCCAAGGCTTGGTTTATCTACAGAGTTTGTGCCGAGTTGTCACTTGTCACAGCATGCATTGCATTAAGAGATTAAAGACAAATAACCCTAATGATTACAACAAGAGAGAGAGAGAGAGAAACCAGCAAATATCTGGACCTGAGATACATGAGAATAAAATAAGCCTAAGAAGTTGGCCCAAATACACGGATCATCTGTTGGATTGAAACATGGCAGCAAGGACAAAGAGCGTTGCCACATCTCCAATACTCATCACTGCACCTACCACACATCACTTGGTGTGCACACGGCAAGAACACAACAGACACTTCATCTTTCCTACATACAATGCATTCCCTATCAAAGTTTTCTTCTTTCTTTGAAATTTCCTCCAATTTATCCAATTCTTGAAGCATCTTTGCAATTGTCTCTCTCTGGGGCATTGCATCCTCAGACTCACCCGCTGGTGAACCATTTGGTTGGTGATGAAGCTGCAACTTAGCAGGCTGATCAGATGCTTTAAGACGTGAGAGTTCCTGTTCAAGTCTGAGGAAATCATCCTTGTGGCGCTGAAAATCTATATCTATCTTTAACCGCAAAGCCTCAAGCTTCCTCTTGTTATTAGCATCTACTTCTTCCTTCAATCGCTTTTCCTTCTTAAACAGTGTTAAGGCTTCTTCTTCAGCCTTCAACTCCTCCCCCCACTTGATCTGCCAAAATATATTATGCAGCGTATTCGTTCAGTTGAAGCAAGGGCTGCTTAACTAAATAAACTAGAGAGAAGAGTAAATTATTATGACATTCTTTGAAGGAAACAGGAAGTAGGAACATAGGAACCAACAAACAGTAACAGAAATTTACATTGGATGACATATACAGGGGGAATAAAACAGAGGTAGGGATCCAATACAAAGTTAATAAATTCAGTTGAACAATGATGACATCCTGACATTGCTTCATTCTAATCGAGAGAGCATAAATAGAGTCTACAGAGAGAACATTCAGATACAACAACCATTAACCACCATGGTCATAGACTTGTAATAGTAGTAGAGATTAACGATTTCATTTCCAAAATTATGAATGAAGAAACACCTAGGTTAAAGGGTTCAGGATCTACAAGGGAAAAATGCTCTTGACATGCCTATTAATATTATACGTAACTGCTAGAAGATAGGCGGTTACCCTCTCCATAGGGAGAGGATTGAGCGTTCAAACCTATAGTGTTAGTACCGGACTGCTGGGCGATAGCGCTTGCTTAGTTTAAAGAGTAAGGAAGAAAACACAAGCAAAGACCAGCGACACTTCCTCTCCCGGTGATAAAAATCCCATGGAAAAGCTGCTTCATTGAATATATGATATATAAACACAATAACAAGCCTTAGCCTGATCTTAAAGGTGTTGGTCGACGCTTTGTAGACTCCAATTTCAAGCTAGTTATGCATCCAATCATTTGAATTGTTTGGCTGTGCTGCTTTTATTTCAAGAGAATTACTTATTTGGATAAGTAAATCGAAATAGTTTTGAAGCATGCAGAAATTTGCAGCAATCCCAAATAAGTGCAAAACTATAGATTTCAACATGACAATAGCAGCCTGCGTCTCACACCTGTCTAGCTGTATTGGAGATGCCTGGTATAAAAAAAATAATCTTATTTTTATTCTAGAATGAAATATGCATATCCAATCAATAATACCTTTTGTTTCTTTCTTCTTATTCTTTCTTTTATGCGAGTCTGACATTACAAGATAGATAGATAGATAAAAGGTGGCGGGGGAAAGGCATACCTCAGCTTCTTTCTGACAATGTTTAATCCGACCCAACATTTTGTGCACCTCCAGCATCTTAAATTTCTCATTGGAAATCTCCTCCTGCAGCTTAGCTTCCTGTTTTTCCCAAGCCAGAAGCCTCTTCAAGCACTTTTTCTCTCTTTTTGCAACTTGCAAGCAAGCTGAGACTGACTCTGCAGCACTCAACTTAGAAGCCTCCATCTCCGCTTTGATCTCTGCATTCTCACTTTCCAGTCTCCTCACTGCTGCATTGGCACGGTCCACTTGACTGCTAGCCTTTCTCAGTGCAATCTCCATCTCTGAAAGTTTTTTCATAGTTGTGTCCTCAAGGGCCTGTTTCCCTTCCCTCAATCTCTGACCCTCTTCTCTTTCCATCCTTAACATTTTCAGCTCAGTCAGATCACTGCTTAGCTTTCTTGCAGCTTGCATTGCCTTCAGATGAGCCCAATCTTTTCGCTCCTGTACCTGTTTCTCAAGATCATTAATATGATGAAGTACAGTGGAAGTTATCTCATCCTTCTGATCTTCTGCCAGAGACTCCAAATTCTCATCAAAATTTAGATCACGAAATCTACTAAGAATTGAATTCACAGCATCCTGGTTATTTTGATTCTGAGAATCCCCTTCCTTCTCATTCTCAACTGGAGGTTTAGTCCCCAGAACAGGAGGAGAATCCGAGGCAGATGAAGAACTACTGCTGGGACGTGCTTTTGCTTTTGTCTGCAATTGTTTTGAGTTTGCCCTTAAACCGGCAGCAAACACTGCCACATTTCTTTTCAACAATGACTTCAAAGAAGGAGGGAGATTGAAATGCTTTGGGAATTCAATATCTCTGTGTAAAGTCATGTCTGCAACGCAAGAAAATAATCCATTGGCAGGGAAATCAGAGTCTCCACTATTTGCTAATGTCCAATTCCCATGAAGCCTACAAAGAGATGGGGTCATCGCACCTGAATTGTTAGCAGTTTCGACTGTAGAAGAGGCAGTATTACCATCGCCTGGCTCAGGAAGCATGGGGATTTCCATTTTATTTGCCTTTCCTACATGAAGATCACTCATAAGTAAACACCACATGGCATCACCTTTACTCAAATGAGGCCTTAAATGCTGCAAGAGACAGACCATAACCGCAAGAGAGTACTCCTCCAACTCCCTCAAGTCTGAGAAGACAGGCTCTGACTCATCCGAATTGTCTTTACATGTACTAGTACTATCACCACCACTATCACTATTTAAATAAGCCAATGAGTTCTGCAAAATATTTGTCAGCAAATCCGTCCCACCATGATAACAATGCCCATTTCGCAATACTGCTTTTAAAGCAGTGTCCTCGTCATACCCCAATGTAACAAGCTTTGATATAGCCTCGTTGTATAAATACTCCAAGTTTTTCATTAGAATTTCTTCCAAGTGTTCTTCCGTACAGTAACCCCGGCCACATTCCTCGCCATGAGGAGTAAGTTTGATTTTAGGGTGTGAATCGGGATTCGGGCTTTGAGCCGAATCTTCGATACCCAGACGGTATTTCAGTGGCCTGAGGCCTGATTCCATAATAGATTTGGAAACTGAAATTCTTTGAAGACAGCAATTATCTAGCTTGACGGATTGAGATTTTCGATTACCTCGGATGTGTTTTTCCTTTCCAGTGCAACCCATCTATAACTTATATAGAGAGGCAAGCAAACGCAGAGACATATACGCAAATATAAAGCGGAAAAATAGAGGGAGGAGAGTTATAAAACAAGATAAAAATCAAAACTTGAGGGCTAATGTAAAGGCTCACAGAGCTAAATGAAGATCGGCGCCTGAGTCTAAGTGTTCTCCGAGTTTGCCGCGAGAGAACAGAGCAACGAAATATTGAGACGGCATGCAGCAGTGAAGCTGTGTCTGAAGGAACTTTGGGGGTCGTGGCTCGTGTCTTCTTATTTCCTGACTGTTTTAAGTCCTTCCATTTTTTTTTATTTACCTTTGTAAACAAAATTAACACAGCCCAGCCCAGTGTATTAAGTGCCAATAAGGCCCAAAATAATTTGTAAAACAAAAGTAACAGCCCAGGCCATCAAATTTAAGGCCGATGCAGCAAAAAACTAAAAAACGAAAAAAGGTGGCGTCGCCCGGACTTGAACCGGAGACCTTCAGTGTGTTAGACTGACGTGATAACCAACTACACCACGACACCATACGTGGTTTGTTACCCAATAAAAATATTAGTACACAGCTAAGAACCTGGAAAAAAAAGTTCATGGAGATGGATGTGATGACGAGTGAAGTTCGTCAAAGTGGATCCACTTGACGTCGGCCATAGACATAAACCTGAAATGATGTCGCCGAAAACAAAAGAGTTGAAGATTATTAAAAAAATATCCCTGTCAAGATTTTCCGGAGTCCTTTATAGAACTCGATTTACCCATAAATATCATCATCTTAACATGGCTAGTTCTCGCACGTCCCCTTCACTATTCTCAGTTAATCAGTTTCATCCATTAATATTAGCTTTGATGAGACATGTTAAGTATAAGATGATTGGATTAGGATATGGACGAGATTGCACATAGCTAGGGACCTCTGCCTTCAACCTATTCTTCTTCAAGTGAACCATATGTCTTCTTCCCATGTATTTTATTGATTGATTGCAACTTAAACCATTAAGCACGCTTTTAATGCTGTGATACGGCAGGACATCATCGTTTGTTCGGCTTCAACCCCAGTTTGACCTTTCCCCCCCCCCCCCCCCCAAATCTCCTCACTCTGCATTATTATATCAACCAAAATGTCCAGGATGATCAGGATTCAATTTTTTCAGTTGTCCATTTGTTATTCCTCTTATTGCACTCAATCACTGAATATTTTGAGGGTCCTATAATTCACATCCGGACAGGATGTGGTTCTCGCTATATATAGGTCAAATGGGCATAGAAAAAACAAGCATCTTGCAAGACTTAGGGAAAAAAGAGAAGAAAAGAAGAAAGAAATAATCGTTATCAGAAGAATAATTGAGGGGTATCTGCAAAGCAATAATGACAGGAATATCCAGTAGGATCGGAGTTATAACGCGGAGAAAATTCAATAAAAGTACATGTTCGTGGTCCCCTATATGCTTATCTATGGACCTTGTTGTAACGTTTCAGACTCAAGAAAAGGCATAATTTACTTGCTCATACCACCACACCAGACCAGAAAACCCCACTTCGCCACTTGTATTTCTATTCTTTCCCTGAATTATTTTGCCCTTTACATTATTATGCTACAGGAGCTTCTTTTTTTTTTTTTTGGGTAAAAAAAAAGAAGCTTCTTTTGAAATCATCATCTTCGTCTTGTTAACAAGCTTGTTAAATACTATGTTTCCATAGTGACATGCCCTGAAACGAAGAACAGAACAATTTCAGGGGCCACTCTTATGAAGCTAGACATCGCTAACTTACCCAACTGCACCAATAATTTCATTTGGCACTCACTATGTCTTAGCGTTTTCACTTTTAAGCATTTTAGTTGAAGGCAATAAGACTCTTCATAGCTCACTATAAATCAAGGATCCATGCAGGACCACATGCTAAAAAGTGAAGGCCCCTCACTCCGTTTTTTCTTGGGTTATATTTTTCTGCATCTTCGAGTTGCGTTTTAGCTACGGACGGCCATGATCGTCCTGTTCAGGTTCAGGCAACGTGGCTCTTCACGAGCCTTCCAAGTCCCGTGAGCGAAACGAAAGAGTGTGGCTATCACTGATCACGTGCGTGGTTTGTGAATACACCAATGGCGAAGCTTAAAAACAGAGACGGAGACAGAAGTAGGACCCCGGATTCCCTTGACAGAGTTGATCTTGACATGCTACCAACAGAAATGGCAGTGAATCAGTCAGATATAAAGGGGGAAAACAGACAATGAGGGTTTCTCTGCTCCCAAAAGGATAACATATTAAGAACCAGGGTAAAAATTCAAAAAAAAAGTTTTACTAATGCCTTATCAGCCTTTTTCTGACGCTTTATTTCTTTCCAATGCCCACTTATCTCCCTTGATCTGTTTCTCTTCTCTCTCATCTTCTTCATCTGTAGCAAGTCCCAAGGGCTTGTTTTCACCCCACTTCTACGTTATTCAACTAGATTTCATTTCTCTTGAAGGGGCTTAGGCTTCTCTGCTTCTGCCTGTCTTCCTTCATCCTCTAGCTTTATGAATGCATTCCTGAGGGGAAAGCTTGTCCCTTGAATGTTACGCTATATGGTTTACTGATTAGTTTCTGGTGCACTCTTTGCTTCACAGCTTTTCCTCTTATATTGATTCCCTCCTATTTTCGAAGCATTACATTCTTTCCTCTTTTTTCCAGGAATTGTGAAAATGGGAGGAAGAGTTGTATATTTCTGGGTGTAGAGTTTGAAAAAGAAAGACAACATTTTTTAGGCTTTTATATAATGCCAGTTCCACTTGCTCCTTATCCGACGCCCCCAGATCTATATTCTCCTCCAGCAAATGGTATATTGCTTTTTCTCTGGATGGTCTTCTCGTTAATGTTGACCATGTCTCGGTTGGAGGTCTTTACTCTTTATCTTTCTTCCTTTATGTCATAAATAATCCAATTTTACTTCCTACAGTCAGTGTAGAAAGCCATAATAGAAGAATCAATAAAGGATTTCCTGAAGTAACAAGTCATTAGAATCTAAGATAGACAGAAGAAATGGGATATTGGGTATGTAGATCAGTTCCTTAAAATGCCTGTTTGACTATAATTTGTATGCAGTATGTGGAACAATCTTGTGTCTTGAAGAAAGTGGGGAATGGTAGAAGAAAAAGAGACCATACTTCTGTTTTTTTGGTTATTTATTGAACACTTATGTATAAGCCATGAAAAAAACTTGCGTGGGGTATTCAGGTGCACAGAGCCAACTTGTGTGTTCTGGGTGTAGAAATCTTCTAATGTATGCAGTTGGAGCCACCTCTGTTTGTTGTGCTGTTTGCAATGCAGTCACAGCTGTGCCTCCTCCTGGTAAGCTCCAAATTTCTTCTCACTTTTCAAACTTCAATTTGCTACCTATACCTGTATCTTCTTTCGGTCAAGGGACTATTAATTAGGCACTAGTCAAAAAGGAGAAGCGTGTGTGTGTCTGTGTATGGACAGGCACAGAAATGGCCCAGTTGGTTTGTGGAGGTTGCCACACTTTACTCATGTACATTCGTGGAGCCACAAGTGTTCAATGCTCTTGCTGTCACACTGTGAATCTAGCTTTAGAAGGTACTGAGCTTTCAAAATTCATGGCTTCATCAGTTTTCCACAACATGTTTTGAGCTTTAGGTTGTTTCATATTTTGACAGCAAACCAAGTGGCCCATGTCAACTGCGGGAACTGCAGGATGCTACTGATGTATCAATATGGAGCAAGATCCGTGAAATGCGCTGTTTGCAATTTTGTGACATCAGTTGGGGTCAGTGCAATCTAATTATTTTTCCTTTACACTGCAAAATTTCTGGTAACTGTTTTGGTTCCTTACTTGATAAGAGCAAATAATACTACCCCAGTCTTTAATATAAGAACTACTTGGGGTTTGGATTTATTCCTTAATATAAAACCTTAATCCACTTTGTCTCTCAAATTTATAATTTTGTTTCCAAAAGTATCCCTATTGATTATACATAAAAGGTTTCTATTCAAGGGTAGCCATAAAGAAAGATGGTATTTTAGGAAAAAAAACCTATATTATATTTGTCATGAATAACTAACATAACTAATTTCCTTAATCTACCTAAATTAGTTGACTAGTTCTTATATTAAAGACTGGAGGTAGTATAAAATCTCATTGTAGTGCAACTTTCACTTAAGGACCGGAGGTGGTACTGCTTTTGTAAGATCATTTTCACATATAGTTACTAGATTGCTTCCTTTGGCATTCATGAGTTACTGAAGTTTTAATTTTGTTGAGAGGGGTAGAATAGAAATTGCATAATGTTCAAAAAGTGCTGGCCTTTGTTTGTGAAGAAAAGATGATTTTCTCTGTAACATGTGTTTTTTTTTTTTTTAAAAATATGGATTCTTGTTATACGCTAAGCGTTAGTGCTGCTGAATGTTGCAGGTCTCAGCAAGCACGACTGAGCAGAAGTTTAGTACCTAAACTTCTGACCAAATCATTACCACAACCTCCATTTGTGTTACATATTTCTCTTAATGATAAAGAGTGCGTATCAGAGGAGCATAAGTCGTTCTCCAAGTCACATGTATAGAGTTATTTTTTTCCCTTGCGTGAATTAATGAGTGGTTTGGGTGGATTAAGTTTAAGGATATTATTATCATCTTATATTAAGATTCCTGGTAATGAGTGTTTTAAGAAAACCCGCTTCTTCTAGATAAGGTGAACCGTATTTCTCATTCCTGACAAAGTGATAAGCTTTATATGAAGGAGCTCCGAACACATCATTAATTCCTTTACATTTCAGATATTTGCTAGTTTAGGATCAGCATTGCAAAAAGGTCCTAGTACAGCCACCAAAAAATAAATAAGCAATCAAAGAAAACACAAGATGGGTTTGACTCATGATTGAAAATGATAACATAAGGGTCCCTTTAGATATTTCCGAAATGAAATTGAGGTGAGGATTCTGCAGCACAGGCTTTTTAATTTCAAAGCCATATATAATGGTTGATTATGATTAGCATCATGACCTTGGTAAAAAATCTGGATACATTTACAGTCAGAAAAAGTAGCAGTATTCCTTAACAGGAATGTGAAAACTTACAAATTTAAGGTCAGATGTAGTAAATTAAGGCATATCTTTGCATGAGTAACAGAAATAACAGAAGCAGCCTTTTTCTGGTAGTTTACCCCAGTGTCAAAAACACAAGTCGTTTTCAGCTGAGACCCTACTTGGCACTTGTTCTACCTCCCAATGGAAGCATGTGAAATTGTCAAATCCTTTTCGTGGGTAGCAAGAATCAGTCACAGTGAATGATCCGGACATGTCTATTTTATGTCCTGTTCAAATAGAAAATTACTCCTTTTGGAGGATAAGGCGTTTATTTATTCTACAGAGACACTACTTCGGCTGTCCTTGTCTCTTTACTACTGAATCAAGTAATATCACAATAATAAGTGGCTCTACATGCTGCGAAATTCTATGTTTCACTGTCCTGAATCGAGATGAGAGTAATAAAAAAAATCACATCCATATCAGATTCCAGGTCCATATACTGTCCTGTGTGTAGCTTTCAAAGTTGAAGTGACCCTTGGGACCCTGTTTGGGTAGCATGAAGGTGAGGTATGGGTGGGCGAGTGCTGTAATTTCCACCATACTCGTCTGAGTCGCTCTCGTTTTTTAATTGAGTACAGGACCACTCTGTTATTTATAGCCTCCTCCTAAATCCTAATGGTTACTTTGTCTCGTTAACAATGCAAACGGCTGCGAAGCACAAAGGTGGATCATGGACCTCAGTTGAATCAATGCAGGCCTTCGTCATCAGGATTGAAATGAAGCTCATTTGGTGTTAAAACGTTTGAACTGGGCCTTTGCTCTTTTTCCCACTCCTAATTTCCCGGGCTTTGAGGAGCCTTTTAGAATTTCTTTTTCGTTTTTTTATTAGCCCTGTAAGTGTCATGATAGCAAAATTTTTATCATTTTTCTAAACAAGACAGCAATAATACTCTTTTCTAGGCATGGATAGCAGGTTGTACCTAAGCACTTGGAAGGTCTAGTGCATTTGAAGCAGAATAATGCGCTATAGTTGAAGGATTAAGATTGGTGTGGGATCTAGTATTCTTTTTTTTTTTTTTTATCAAAAGGAATTTCTATTGAAATACCAGGATGAAATAATGTTTTAGGGTTAACATAACAAAGCGGTATAAATCAAATAAATGCAGAGAATAAATAACAATAATACAATAACAAAGTCCCAGCAATCCTGATTCTACTCTTGGGCAAAAGCATTCTCTGAGGCATGTCTGGCCTGCTCCACATCCGAAGTCAGAATAGATAACAAAGGGAGTGGTGGTTCTTCAACCCACCCCATGAGGCACACACCCTTACAAGCTTCAACTGCTAAGTAGTCAGCTGCAACATTACCCAAACAAGG
Source organism: Inga oerstediana (assembly GCA_963210345.1). Taxonomy (NCBI): domain Eukaryota; kingdom Viridiplantae; phylum Streptophyta; class Magnoliopsida; order Fabales; family Fabaceae; genus Inga; species Inga oerstediana. The sequence continues at coordinate 60,682,025 of OY723409.1, forward strand.
GGTGAATGTCAAGGAGAACCCAACTTTGGATGAGAGTAGACTAATAATGTCTTGGATTATACTTCTGCTTCGCCAATCATAGAGATCCGGTAGTTGAGATAGCACACAATTATGCAAAGATTGACAATCAGTCTCAAAGATAACCTTGTCATGGCCTAGATCAATAGCTAACAACAATGCTCGTTTCAGTGCCAAAGCCTCTGTCATAAATGCCGAAATGGACTTGATTTTGTCTACAAAACCCCATACATAGTGTCCAGCTTTATCCCTACAAATTATTCCCACTGCCGCTCGTTCTGGCATTGTGTGGAAAGAGCCATCAGAGTTTATTTTAAGAAAGCCATCTGGGGGTGCTTGCCAGACATGTACAATGTTATGTGATCTAGGCATATGTGTTTGAACTCTAGTATCCCCTTCTAGTGCAGCAAAGAATTCCAAATTAGACCTATGTGAAGCTTCTATTATAGCTAGTGGGTTCGGGCTCATATGATTAAAAACCACATCATTGCGTTGTTTCCAAATGTACCAGAGTATCCAGCATAATAACGCAATTTCAAAATCATCAAAATCTGATTTTGCATCAGTGATATTTATCCACCAGTTATCAAAGTTCCATACCTGTGGCTCATCGGGCTTTACTCCCAGACTACACCCAAACCACACACATCTAGTCCATGGACAATGAAAAAACAAGTGCTTAATTGATTCAGGAGCCATCATACAAATTGGACATATCGGATTAGGAGCTCGTTTCCGCTTCAATAGTGCCTCATTTGTTGCAACAGATTTGGAAAGGATCCTCCATATGAAATGTTGAACCCGGGGGATGACTTTGATTTTCCAGATGAATTTCCAAACTTGAGCAGAGATAATGCTCGATGTTCCTGGAAGAAAATTTTGGCCGATGTTTGTGCTGGTCTCATTTTTGTAGCCAAGTTTCACTGTATATTCTCTATTAATTGCTGGGATCCATACTAACTTATCCCTTAACCCATTTGTAGGTATAGGAATATTAGTAATGGCAGTGATAACATGTTCAGGAAGATACTCACGAACTTAATCTAATTGCCAACGACTATCAGATATAAGGTCACAAACTCGACCATGCTTTACAATATACTCATGGCAGTCTAAAGGTTTCTCAGGGGGAGATATATTTGGGATCCATGGGTCACCCCAAATTCTGATTGATGTGCCATCTCCAACGTCCCAGAGTAAATCTTTAAGTAGCATATCTCGGCCCTCTATGATACTCGACCAACACCAAGACGCCTTATACCCCTTTTTTGTATCCGCAAACTCACCACTGGGAAAGTACATACTTTTTAGAACTATAGCCCATAATTCATTAGGTTTCTTCAAAAGACGCCAAGCAGTTTTAGCAAGTAAAGCATCATTCATTACCCCAAAATCCTTGAAACCCATACCCCCATTCTGCTTTGAAGTTGTCATTTTATCCCAAGCTCTCCAATGAGTTTTGCCATTGCCCGTATTTCCACTCCATCAGAAGTTAGCCACAATGCTATTAAGTTCCTTACAAGTCTTCAGGGGGAACTTGAAGCAATGCATAGGGTAGATAGGAATAGCATTAATAATAGATTTGATCATAACCTCCCTTCCTGCAAAAGATAGAGTTGAAGCACACCATCCCTCCACCTTTCTGCGCACCCTCTCTCGAATGTAAGATAGGGCCTGGTGTTTTGTTTTTCCCCAAATGCTTGGAATACCAAGATATCTTCCAGGATCATCAGTTGCTTGGATGCCCAAGATCTGGCCTACTCGAAGTTTCACATCTTCCGGTGTATTTTTGGAGAAGAAGATACTGGACTTATCCAAGTTGGCTACCTGGCCCGATGCATTACAATAGATATCTAGGATTTTTGAGAGCATCCTACAATTCCCCTCATTGGCATTCATGAAGAACAATGCATCATCAGCGAAGAAACTATGCGATAGTTCTTGGCAAGAGTTACTGAGTTTGATACCCTTAAGTTCACGATCTTGCAGACATTTATTAATCATCATAGATAAAACCTCTGCTGTCAAGATGAACAAGTAAGGCGAAAGAGGGTCGCCTTGCCGGAGTCCACGTCTTGGGATAACTGATCCAACACTTTCCCCTGAGACACAGATATTCATTTTAACAGATGTAACACAATTCATCACCAGTCTGACCCAAGTCTCACAAAATCCAAATTTTAACAGAATCAATTCAAGGAAATCCCATTCAATCCTATCATAAGCCTTACTCATATCCATTTTCAGGGCAAATTTGTTAGATATGAATAGTTTTGATGATGTCAAATATAGATGTCAAAATGAGCAAAAAGTTTGTATAATATACTTATCTTCCGCATTGACTAACTACCATATTTAATGTTGTATATCTTGTAGATTAGTCATAGACATAATTGTGGGTTGATGTTATAATGCCTCATATGTGGAGAATGATCTCAAGAAGAAAATCAAGAGACAAGGGATTGAAGAAAGAAGGCATTGCAAGAACTAATAGGAATATCAAGCAAAGATTGAAGATATTCATCAAGAAGATTGAAGTTGGGTTATGAAGAATGATCATCAAGAGGAAAAACAAGAAGAAAGAGATTAAAGAAAGAAGAACTTGCAAGATCACATGAGAATATCAAGATTCAAGCTCTTAGAAGTGATACCGGAGGTTTCTATGATCATACGGAAGTTAGAATGGGTCAATACGAAGCTAAAATGATGTATACGGAAGCTATGGTACCTTTGGGGATGATTACCCGAGTAATCACTCGAGTAATATGGCATTGTCTGATTTTGGAGGTGTTTACTCGAGGCCTTACTCGAGTAATCTGCCGGGTTATTTGATGAATTACTCGAGGCGGCACTTGAAGTAAATGGGACTCTGTTTTTCACGCGGCAGAATAGAGGTTCGGTATTTTGATGATATCTCTCCAACCACATGTCGGATCGAACTGAAATTGGTGGCATATGAAACTAGACTTCCAACACGAACTTTTGACACCAAGATCACATTCAAAGGAGTTCAGATGAGGGAGATATGATCTGTTGAAGTTGACTCATGAATCACCATCATATTCCAGGACAAGCTTCGGTATTTTGGACATAACTCTCAAAATACATATCGGATGGAGACGAAACCGGTGCCATATGAAAGAAGACTCAAAGAGCTTTCTATGGATATATAATTTGTCACATTTGAAGCTATATCCTAAGAGCTATGACTTCTGGAAGTTGCTGCTCGTGATTTCAGGATTGTCTAAGTACAGGAGATACTCTTTGGATCATAACTTTCTGTACACAACGAGTTTGGAGTTGATTCTTGTTGCATTGGAACGTAGATAATGAGGGCTTTCCGATGATATATAATTTTCCATGTTTCGAGTCAAAATCAAGAATTCACTTGAAGGCACCACTCGAGTAACTGGTTGAAAACAAAAGACTTTACTCGAGTAAGTACTCGAGTAACCATGTAGGTCACTTGCAGTTGCTCTCGGCATTTTGTACGACTGCTAATGTTACTCGAGGAGGTACTCGAGTAACCACACGAAAACTTCAAGTCACTACTGGAGTAAATCACTGTACATGAAGAGTTATTGACGAAAACTTCAAGTCACTACTGGAGTAAAGCACTGTGCATGAAGAGAGAACTTCAAGTCACCACCCGAGTAAGCTATGCAGAAAATAGAAGGTCACTCAAGTAGCCACTCGAGTAACCTGTGAAGAAACTTGATGTTTACTCGAGTAAGTACTTGAGTAATGCTTCCCAGAAAAACAGAACAGTGTCCCGAAGATTCTGGAAATCAATGGAATGATCATATAACTCATTCTTCTTGCTTCTAATCACTCTAAAACTTCATTATATTAGTTATTGATGTATTTTTCCAGGAATACAATGAAGATATGATGTGAAGAGTCAAAAGGTGAATTTACGGAAGCTAAGCGTCAACGTTCACAACGGCTAGTTTTCAAATTGAAGAAGCCACACTCTGTAACATTCCAACTTTTTAAACCAAATTTAACACATCGATTAAGTAACCTACCATGGTAATAAAAAGTTCAAACTCAAACAATATAAAAAAAATTCATGATAGAAAGTTCTAAACAATAATTTGAAAAGCTAATCAAGGTAGAAAAAGGGAAAACTTAACAATAGAATGTTATCCCCGATTAATAGAACGTAATCAAAATAATTTGATAAATCATTTTCTAAACACAGCGGAAGTAAGTACTAGGGATCCCTGATAAACAATTGGGCCTCGGGCATTCGAAAGCCAACTACACAACAGTCCTTCCATAAGCCCAGATAACAATTTATTAAATCTCTTAATCCAAATCCATTATCACACAATCACAGCAATAGGGGGCTCCGCTCAATAATAACAAACATTTATCGAATATCTCAATCAAACACCAAAACCAATCATTTCCAAAATACCAGAGTTCACAATACTCAATTTATATAGAATTCTCAAATCACGATTTAAATAGTTCCTAGGTCATGGCATTACATATGTAAATAGGAAGACATGTGCAAATAAGAGGAACCTTAATGAGAGCCTGCAACTAGACTCACCCTCTTACCAACTTCCCTGTGGCCCTACTCATATCTCACCTGAAAAAAAACGTATATATAGCAACCGTGAGATCCAAAGATCTCAGTAAACATTGGTTATTCAGAAATATACATGCAAACCGAGATCGAGAACATACGGCTCTAAAATCAAGTTCAGCTTACAATAATTAATTTATATTACTCTTTACATAAAACATTTAACAAACTAATTCTCGATTCGGTTATCAAAACCCCCTTCCAAATAGGTTCCAAAATGATTGAAAATCGCAATTCGTTTTCCAAATATCGTCCACAGGAGATTTCACAAAAACGTGTGTCAACCTTGTCACAAAAATAATTATACAAAAAACTTTATCATATTCAAATCATAAATCACATATATAACATGCCAAGCAAGTGATTGATGCACATATCATCCTTATTACCCCGAACCAGCCTTATAACCGCTGACTGGAGTCATAGGCTAACACATAGTCAACAGAAACTCATCCATTTAACTGGATTGTCTCAAGCTCACAAGTTCTTAAGATGTACCTGGCCAAAGGTGCAGAGCTCAAGTCTGGACTATGGCTCCCCTCCTTAAAAGAATAAAACTAAGGAGGTGTCACATGTCCCACAGCTCCAATGAAATCCCGGCCAAAGGAAAACATGGAAGAAGGGGCCCTGACAAGTGCCATCTGTAACATCCTTATTTTTAAAATATAATTATAATTTAAAGATAATTATAAATTTAGTAGTAACTTTCTGAATAAAAAAAAATAAAAAAAAAATTAATTAATTAATTAATTAATAATAATATTATAATAATATAATATATTATATTATATTATTATAATATTATATTATTATAATATATAAAAGAAGGAGGGAGGCACCGAAAGTGCCTCCACTCCGTGATTAATTGACGCCATTAGGCGCCAATTATTAATGTGTGGGAGGGGGCGTATTATAAATACCCCCTCTCCCTTCTCACTTCACGCAGATCGTCTGTGTGAAGTGATTGTGCAGAAGGTGTTTGGTGTAGGGTGTGACACTCATAGGAGTATTTTCATATATTTGGGGATCAATAAGGTACTCAAATTCTTTTCTGATCACAACTCTTCTTTTATGAAAATGTTCTAAATAATTTTCTCTTTCTTATGATAGTAATTTTATGTGGATTAGAGAAAATTTTAAGATTAGGATTTTGGACAAATTTGAGTTTTGTTAATATAAGGCTATAGGAATATAGAGGAGGATTAATGGTTAATTTTAATCAGGTTACTTTTGTTATGTAGTTGGTATATAATTTTATAATGAATTTTTTATATAATTAATCTAGGAATAATTATATATTAGGATTTTTATCCGATTAAATTTGGATTAAATAATTTATTTGGAATGTTGGAAGTATTATAGATATTCTAATCGGTTTAGTTTGGTAAATTTTGTTGTATAAGAAATTATAAATTATAATTTGATATTAAGAATTAGATTTTTTATATGATTTTAATTATGTGAGAGTTTCAATTATTGTTTAATAATTATACTATATATATAAATTAGAAAAAAAAAAAGAAAGAGATTTTGTTATTTTAGAAGGTTGATATTGATGATTATATAATAATAGATATGTTAAAGGTGAAACTTTAATTTATAAAAATTAAGTGGTTGACGAGAGAGAATGATATAGAGGTTGTTTAAGGATTGTTAAGGAAATTAGAATATTTAAGGATAATAATAGTAGAGGAAAATTGGAGATGAATTTTGTAAATTATTTATTTTAGTATTTCTTGGGGTTAATTGTTACTTAAATTTATAATGTAGAGTTTTCTTGGAATCGGTGATTGTTCGTATTTGGTACTCAAGATAAAGTTAAGCTTGGAATTGAGGTAACCGGGGTTAATTTATTTTATATGCTTGTTTTGGACTGTAAGGTGTTTTCTAAACCTTACTTTCATCTATACCACTTGTATGTATTTTGAAAGATTATGTGTATGTTTGAATATGAACCTAGTTTAGTGAAGCAGTGTATTTTCAAATTGTATATATAAGCATAGATATTATTAAAATTGTTATCGTTGTGATAGTTATGATGTTTGAGATGGAATGTTGTAGAAAATATGATAATTTGTATATGTTTTGAGAATTATATTGATATATTGTTTTTCTGTTATGGGATATGGTGGGTTGTGTAGAAAAGATATGGTGAAACTGTGCCCATCGACTCTCTCATTCCTGGCCTGGATTTTGAGTTGAGTGTTTTGGGTGGACAACTCCCTGTTACGGTATATTGGTGGTGGCATGGGAGGGGCAGTATTCTTGAAGTGACTAGCTAACCTTTGGCCAGGTATACTAGCACTGATAGGCTGTACCACGTCCAGAAGCTATAAGGAGGAGCAGGATGGATGAGTGGGGATGATTCTAGTTGTTGAACATATTATATGAAATTTAAATATTGAGAATATTATTAATATTATGTTAGTTAAAGCTGCTTCACTGACTTACAATCTTTTCCTGCATATGTTGTAAATTAATTTTTGGTTACTGAGACTTTATGTCTCACCCCGTCGTTATAAATATTTTTCAGGAGAGACCTCTAATTTGGCTAGAGGCCAAGGGAAGCAATCAGAGGCATAGACGTTGAGAATTCTGTAGGCCTCTTGTGGTATTGGTGTTGTATTATTCTCTATATTGCCATTATAGGACATATTATGTTTTCGGAGATATCATATTTACTGTTTGGATAACTGTTTTAATAAATATCTTTGTAGTGGGTTTGTGGGCGAGTTTGTGCCTTGAACTCTGATATGTTTTAAATGGGTAATTGTTTTCGATTATCACTGGTTAATCAGATTTTGTTACGGTTAATTGTTGTTCGGAGAAAGGGTCGTTTCACCATCCACTGTGCACCGAGTGATGGCATACCACGTGGTATTAACTTACACAAAATCTCCCATCCCCACTCCACAACCATCCACTTGCATCAAAGGCAATCAATCACAATCATGGCATGTATATTCGAGTTCCAAATCATGAGTATGGCCCCAAACAATATCGATAAAAAAATATACATCATCTCAATAATCATGAAGATAATAATACTATTTCAACTTAAGGAACCATAACAAATGTATTCATTATCTAAAACATAACATCATTTCCAAATCTTTCCATTGTCACACACAAGCATGCTTAAACAATTTCCAAAATACCAATCCATGAGTTCTAATACACACAAGCATGCTTGAATAGTTTCTAAGTATAATATTAGTTTCTATTAAATATATAATTTCAAATTAAGCCCTCCATAGGCACAACAAATCCCAAAACAATTTAGTGTGTATATATATATATAGTTGACAAGTATATAAAAGAATAACCAATGTTACCTCTACTCCAAGCTTATTATTACCAACACTTGGGTGCTTCCAATTTGCCAACACCAAACAATCTAACTTCAATCTACATAATTATTATACAATTTCTCATTACTCAAATTGCCAAATAAATATTCAAGATAATTACATAGACTTAAAGTCTCTAACTCTACCTCTAACTTTTAAATCTCACTTATAATGTCTAATTCTTCATTATAATGCCATTCCCATCATTTCTAAATTCCAATAATTCATTTGAACCAACAACTAACTCAAAATAATTCAAATTGATCAAAATCCCCAATTTCTCCAACTTAGGGTTCCAACCAAAATACCCATTTCCATTTTACAAGCTTAAACAACATTATAAACCGATTAAATATCAATTTTACCTCCAATAAACTTAACTCAACCATTAAACTCAAGCTTAATCGGTAAAACTATCATCTTCAATCATAACATTTCTCTAACAATCAAACCCCAACTCTAAATCTCTCAATTAATGTAATATAAAAATTCTAAACCGATTAAACGTCAATAATTACTCACCTCTATAAACTTATGGTTCCCATTTGTTGAAACTCCATACTTGCTTCAAGCCCTAATCTTCAAACTTGTTTTTCTCCTACCACAATCTATACTTCTAGAAAGCTCTCAATGAACAGAAAAATATTTAGGAAATAAGCGTGGTTATTGGGGAATTTTATGGGGAAGAAATGAAGCTCAAAGGCATCTCAAGTTCTCCATTAATGGAGCAATGGAGCTGCTGGACGAACACCGAAAGACGGGCAGTGAGGCGCACGGGAGAAGGAATGAACAAGATGATTATAAAATAGTGATGTGGGTCCCACTTTCTATTTTTATATTATTTCATTTTCTTTTAGTTCTTTTCTTTTCTTTTTCTTTTCTAATTTTATTCTTTCACTTTCTCCTCCTCCTTTTTCTTTCTTTCTTTCTTTCTTTTTTTTATTTCCACTTCTACATTTTTTTTTCATAACATAAAAAATTATTCATAACCTATTGAATCTTTAAAAATGGTACCAATGATTAAGTTATATGTGTGTATTTTTCTTAAATAAAATCTTCATAACATATAAATAATCATAATCATTTTGGTATTAAGATATTTTAAATACCTTTATTTAATCACTCCACATCTTATTAAGTTATCTCTCTATTTTTTTTTCCTCTAAATTTACAATATGGGATTATTATAAAAAAATTTAATCCATTTGTGATAAACTTTTTATACTCAAATAATTATATGATAATTTCCCATTCACATAAACTAATCTCATTAAATTCAACTTATTATTAATAAATATACTACTCAAAAGTTCCAATCATATTTTATTATTCCTATTTTTTTTTAATCTCAAATAACATATTAGTTTACTCTACACCTCAAATGACTTAATAAATTGCTTCCTAATAATGCTTAAATAATATGAATAAAAATTGGGATGTTACAATTCTCCTCTCCTTTTAAGAATTTTGTCCCCAAAATTCACTATTATAATCTTCCTTATTTTCTTTTCCTATTGTCCTTCCTTATACTATTTATGAATTTCACTTCTACATAAATAAAATAAATCAATTCAAATCTGACATGCTTTTACGTTACGTTCTTGCTACACTTCTGTTGTTTCCAATCTATTTATATCCCCTTTTTTTTTTCAATTAAGCTATCATCATCTTCTTAATTAAAACATTCTTTTCAGTCACAAAACTTATATCACAAACTTCACCCTATTATTACAATCTCAACGAATTTAATTCTCTCTTCTCCAACTTTTTATGTTAATCTTAGGCTATATACTTTCACAACCACACACATCCAAACGTCACTATCTTTAAGTGTCTGAATCCTTCCTAAATATAACCATTATTATTCCTTTATGAAAATCATATTAGTTGGGAAAAATAGTTAACATTATTATTATGCTATATAATTTATTGATTCTCCAACACCCATAATTTTTGACTTATCCCTTCTTATTAAGAACCCATTAAACCTTCTCTGTTCATACACTGTTTTTCTTCACAATCTACTCTTGCAATTCCTGATCTAACCTATAATCTCACTTGTGGCTCATGTTTTTCTTCCCACATGTAGATAATCCCACTCATAAATTAAGATAATAAATAATGCTTATTCTTTATTTCTAGAATCACAAAAAAAAAAAAAAAAAAAACTCATCTTAGGATCAAATTTTATTTTATTTTATTTTTTTAAATCTTATCCAACAGCCTTCCAATGCTTCTTCTTCTTCTTCTTTTTTTTTTTAAATGGATAACCACTAAAAACCAAAATATACAATTTAAAATTCTATATCCTCAATCGACACCTCAATCATTTTTTTCCCCCTCCCTATCATTGAAAACAATCACCCAATTGTACTTTTAATATTCTTATTCTTTAATAAATTGAGAATCTGTAAATCTTTTAACTTTCAAAAATTGCTTATCAATGCAATTTAAGTTTTAAAAATGTTTGAAGATTTTTTTTTTGTACTCTCAGTGAAAATATTCATGAAAGAAAGAGAGTAATTAAACAACTTTGAAATTATCAAAAATTTATCAAGCACAAAAACATAAATTTCAAGGTTTTTGTTTTCCAATGGGTAAACCATAGTTCAAAGTATCTTTTTGTTTTGTCACCACATACAAAACATATATTTCTTAAACTGGATCTTGAACGCTTCATGGAAAAATTCTAACTTGATCAAATCATCGAATAAATTCTTAACAATAACAATACTTTAAGTTCACAAGATATGAAAAAAAAATTCAATGTAATGAAAAAGCACTTTCCCGCAGTACTTTGCTTACAAAAATATAGTTTTGCCGAAATTCTTCTTTAAGAATAAGTGGGATTTGAAACTAGCAGTAAGACTTCATAAAATTCTTGTGTTTATATTTCAAATTCTTGACAAAACCTATTACTTAACACAAGTTATATCTCCATGTTGCCCATGTATCGTAAGGAATATCATCATTTTCATGCTTCTATAGAATTCCTGTCTTAAGGCTCCATAATACTCAATAAATCCTTCAATAAATTAATACAATCCTCTAATAGTAGTCTTTTTTTTTTTTTTGGTTAGCCATCATAAATTTCCATATAAACATTTATCCTTTTTCATATCAGCATCATTAATAAACAATCCATACCTACTTTCTCATCAAACTAAACCCGTCAAGTATCATCTTCATCCTTTGTAGTCAATTCCAAATTCTACTCTAAAATTCACACTATGCACTTATGTACATGATCACAGTTTACACACCATGGTTTCCAATCAACAATTATATTTTGTCCTTAATTCAAACGTCATTCTTACATCTTGGTGTTTGTACCATTTATTCTTGTTATTGTTACTAATTATACTCAAGGCACAACTTCTCAAAATATTCCTTTCCAATTCACTTCAAAAATCAATTATCTTTCTCCACTTACTGAATCCAAATCCATTTAAAACTCTTTCTTCCTTAAAAGAAAAACACTCAATTATAACATTAGTTAACTATCTTAATAACTAATTGTATTTGACGAGTTATAAGGAAGTATTTGACCTTTTAACATTATCATTCATAACGTACAAAGCTACTATCAAAATCTTCCTCAATGATCAACATTCCTATTTATCCTCAATTTCCGATAGCAAATGATCTTATGTGATAATCCAGTAAATTCTTCCATGCAAGCCAACAAATCAAACTATCATAAAAATTTTCACTAGACACTAGTAGGCACAACACGGGCCCAGCTAATAGTCCATTCTCTCACATTTTACCATTTCAAATATAATCAAGAGATATATTAATTTATTTTATCATCAAATACATGCTCATTCTATAACCATAAAATTAAGCAAAAGAGTCTGCTTATACTTTCGGCTTTTGCCCTTTATCACCATATAGTACTAAAAGAAAACTTGAAATATGACCTAAACTTCCCCACTTCGAATACTTCATACAATTTCCTTCATGTCGTTTCCCGTATCTCTTAGCTTCTAACATCTAAGGATGTTTATTTATTTATTTATATGAATTCGTGGCTTTTAGATACTAGCACTGCTTATTACTAGAACTTCCTAAACTATGAATATTTTATTTTATTATCCCTCTTGCAGGCTTCAAATAGAGAGATAAAATTTACTCTCTCTGTTTTTTTTCTTTTTCTTTTTCTTGGCCTGCCCCTACATCCAGCAATTTTCCAGATTCTTTATCTAATATACAAAGGTTCTAACTCAAATCCAACCTTGCTACCCTCATCTAAAAATTTTTCGTCATCCACTTACAATCATTTACATCCTGAAGATACATGGAACTTGTACAACTCCAAACAATTAGTTACGAACCCCTCTTCATAAATATTTTCTTGTTTAAATATTAAAAACAAAATTTACTCTCGTTTTATATCTCAATGCCTTTGGAAAAATAGAAACCAAGGACTTTCTTTAAATTACTCCCAAGTTAACACACTTCTACTCCTAGGTTTTGTAATTTGCCTCACTACTTTTTGTAAGCTTTCACCAATAATGTCCTAACAATTTGCACTTTTTGATAAGTGATGATACAACTAATAACATAAATGCTTCCTTTAATCTCTCCACATTGCCCAACTTCAAATGAGAAAAGCCTATATCCAAATGATAGGGATTATATTTTTTGCATATTTTCCAAAATTGGATAATGAAGTCAACTTCCTTGTTAGTATAATCATTGTTCTGATAACCCTTTCTATCAAACTATTCTTATATATGCACCCACTTATCAACTATTTGATATTTACTGCCTCAGTTATCTCAAAAATCCATCATTATCTTACGGCATAAGTCGATTAAATTTGCAAACTTGTTTTTCTTACCCTTCCTCCCCTCCTTAGGACAGAACCACCACTAGAAGTAATAACAAGGTGACAATCTATAACTTAACTAAGAAATCTACTAAACAGGGAAGTGCACATGTCGCTAATACATATGTTGCCATGACTACAAAAGAAAAAAAAACGTTTTAAAATATAAAATCAGAAACCTCGAAACACGAGGCTCTGATACCAAAAATGTAACATTCCAACTTTTTAAACCAAATTTAACACATCGATTAAGTAACCTACCATGGTAATAAAAAGTTCAAACTCAAACAATATAAAAAAAATTCATGGTAGAAAGTTCTAAACAATAATTTGAAAAGCTAATCAAGGTAGAAAAAGGGAAAACTTAACAATAGAATGTTATCCCCGATTAATAGAACGTAATCAAAATAATTTGATAAATCATTTTCTAAACACAGCGGAAGTAAGTACTAGGGATCCCTGATAAACAATTGGGCCTCGGGCATTCGAAAGCCAACTACACAACAGTCCTTCCATAAGCCCAGATAACAATTTATTAAATCTCTTAATCCAAATCCATTATCACACAATCACAGCAATAGGGGGCTCCGCTCAATAATAACAAACATTTATCGAATATCTCAATCAAACACCAAAACCAATCATTTCCAAAATACCAGAGTTCACAATACTCAATTTATATAGAATTCTCAAATCACGATTTAAATAGTTCCTAGGTCATGGCATTACATATGTAAATAGGAAGACATGTGCAAATAAGAGGAACCTTAATGAGAGCCTGCAACTAGACTCACCCTCTTACCAACTTCCCTGTGGCCCTACTCATATCTCACCTGAAAAAAAATGTATATATAGCAACCGTGAGATCCAAAGATCTCAGTAAACATTGGTTATTCAGAAATATACATGCAAACCGAGATCGAGAACATACGGCTCTAAAATCAAGTTCAGCTTACAATAATTAATTTATATTACTCTTTACATAAAACATTTAACAAACTAATTCTCGATTCGGTTATCAAAACCCCCTTACAAATAGGTTCCAAAATGATTGAAAATAGCAATTCGTTTTCCAAATATCGTCCACAGGAGATTTCACAAAAACGTGTGTCAACCTTGTCACAAAAATAATTATACAAAAAACTTTATCATATTCAAATCATAAATCACATATATAACATGCCAAGCAAGTGATTGATGCACATATCATCCTTATTACCCCGAACCAGCCTTATAACCGCTGACTGGAGTCATAGGCTAACACATAGTCAACAGAAACTCATCCATTTAACTAGATTGTCTCAAGCTCACAAGTTCTTAAGATGTACCTGGCCAAAGGTGCAGAGCTCAAGTCTGGACTATGGCTCCCCTCCTTAAAAGAATAAAACTAAGGAGGTGTCACATGTCCCACAGCTCCAATGAAATCCCGGCCAAAGGAAAACATGGAAGAAGGGGCCCTGACAAGTGCCATCCACTGTGCACCGAGTGATGGCATACCACGTGGTATTAACTTACACAAAATCTCCCATCCCCACTCCACAACCATCCACTTGCATCAAAGGCAATCAATCACAATCATGGCATGTATATTCGAGTTCCAAATCATGAGTATGGCCCCAAACAATATCGATAAAAAAATATACATCATCTCAATAATCATGAAGATAATAATACTATTTCAACTTAAGGAACCATAACAAATGTATTCATTATCTAAAACATAACATCATTTCCAAATCTTTCCATTGTCACACACAAGCATGCTTAAACAATTTCCAAAATACCAATCCATGAGTTCTAATACACACAAGCATGCTTGAATAGTTTCTAAGTATAATATTAGTTTCTATTAAATATATAATTTCAAATTAAGCCCTCCATAGGCACAACAAATCCCAAAACAATTTAGTGTGTATATATATATATAGTTGACAAGTATATAAAAGAATAACCAATGTTACCTCTACTCCAAGCTTATTATTACCAACACTTGGGTGCTTCCAATTTGCCAACACCAAACAATCTAACTTCAATCTACATAATTATTATACAATTTCTCATTACTCAAATTGCCAAATAAATATTCAAGATAATTACATAGACTTAAAGTCTCTAACTCTACCTCTAACTTTTAAATCTCACTTATAATGTCTAATTCTTCATTATAATGCCATTCCCATCATTTCTAAATTCCAATAATTCATTTGAACCAACAACTAACTCAAAATAATTCAAATTGATCAAAATCCCCAATTTCTCCAACTTAGGGTTCCAACCAAAATACCCATTTCCATTTTACAAGCTTAAACAACATTATAAACCGATTAAATATCAATTTTACCTCCAATAAACTTAACTCAACCATTAAACTCAAGCTTAATCGGTAAAACTATCATCTTCAATCATAACATTTCTCTAACAATCAAACCCCAACTCTAAATCTCTCAATTAATGTAATATAAAAATTCTAAACCGATTAAACGTCAATAATTACTCACCTCTACAAACTTATGGTTCCCATTTGTTGAAACTCCATACTTGCTTCAAGCCCTAATCTTCAAACTTGTTTTTCTCCTACCACAATCTATACTTCTAGAAAGCTCTCAATGAACAGAAAAATATTTAGGAAATAAGCGTGGTTATTGGGGAATTTTATGGGGAAGAAATGAAGCTCAAAGGCATCTCAAGTTCTCCATTAATGGAGCAATGGAGCTGCTGGACGAACACCGAAAGACGGGCAGTGAGGCGCACGGGAGAAGGAATGAACAAGATGGTTATAAAATAGTGATGTGGGTCCCACTTTCTATTTTTATATTATTTCATTTTCTTTTAGTTCTTTTCTTTTCTTTTTCTTTTCTAATTTTATTCTTTCACTTTCTCCTCCTCCTTTTTCTTTCTTTCTTTCTTTCTTTTTTTTTTATTTCCACTTCTACATTTTTTTTTTCATAACATAAAAAATTATTCATAACCTATTGAATCTTTAAAAATGGTACCAATGATTAAGTTATATGTGTGTATTTTTCTTAAATAAAATCTTCATAACATATAAATAATCATAATCATTTTGGTATTAAGATATTTTAAATACCTTTATTTAATCACTCCACATCTTATTAAGTTATCTCTCTATTTTTTTTTCCTCTAAATTTACAATATGGGATTATTATAAAAAAATTTAATCCATTTGTGATAAACTTTTTATACTCAAATAATTATATGGTAATTTCCCATTCACATAAACTAATCTCATTAAATTCAACTTATTATTAATAAATATACTACTCAAAAGTTCCAATCATATTTTATTATTCCTATTTTTTTTTTAATCTCAAATAACGTATTAGTTTACTCTACACCTCAAATGACTTAATAAATTGCTTCCTAATAATGCTTAAATAATATGAATAAAAATTGGGATGTTACACACTCCAACGGATATATTATGCTCAAACGGTCATCAACCTTCATCAACTATAAATAGAAGATCATCCATAACAGAAGGGACCAAGTGTGCATACATCATCGAAATGTCAACATCCTGACATCATTGCCCATCGCACATACTCTCTGTTTCTCTACTTTCTATATCATTTACATTTAAGAGAGAGAGTTTTTGTATTATACTTCAGTGTTCATCATATCCACTCTGTGAGAGAGTTTATAAACACTTTCAACTGTATTTCTGAATTGATCTCAAGGTAGAGGGACCTTGAGTGGGTTGATTTCCTTACGAGAAGCTGTAGAGAGAATCACTGGTAAGACTTTCTACTCGTAAGACTTACAAGGTGCAAGCAGTAGAGAACGTTGCTGCTCGTAAGACTTACAGTGGTGTAAGCAGAAGAGAACGTTGCTGCTCGTTAGACTTGCATAGGTAAGCTGGAGGGAAAGGTCTTCGGGATTTCTTTGCTCGTAAGACTTGTTGTAAGGGGGAGTATCTTGGTGAGAACTTTGTAAAGGCTTTTCTTGTGCCTGGATTAAACAAGAAAATAGTGGATTTGAAAATCTCAGGAAGAGCCTGGGGACTGGACGTAGGTCATCGTGGATTGGGCCGAACCAGGATAAATCACAGTTTGCATATTCTCTTCCCTAAACTCTTATACTTCCAGCATATATCATTTAAATATCTAACTGTGATTTATGATTCATTACTTTCATATTTATTGCTTCCTCTAAGATGCGAAAAGAATTTCAAAGTTCTTAAGTTTTTATCTTACACCCAATTCACCCCCCTCTTGGGTGTCAGCCGGTTCTAACAAAATTCATATTTCTTTCCAAGCTGTTTTCTACGGAGATAATGGTATACCTCATGTGCAATACTTATATTATCATGTATCAGACGTCCGGGAACAAAAGCACTTTGATTCTGAGAAATGCAATTATCAAGCAATGGCCTCATCCGATTGGCTATAATTTTAGAGATTATTTTGTATGAAAAATTACATAAGCCAATTGGACGAAAGTGAGAGACATGTTCTGGTTTAGACAACTTTGGTATTAGAGTAATATTCGTACCATTTATAACATGTAGAGAAGAGTTCCTAGCAAAGAAGTCGATCACCATTGTGCAGACTGTGTCACTAATCTCTGACCAGGCTGATTGGTAGAATTTCCCGGAGAAACCATCAGGTCCAGGGGCTTTTGTGCTCCCTAGATCAAAAGCTGCAGCCTTAATTTCTTCATGGGTCACCGGCATTAGTAAGCTTTGGTTCATCGGTTCTGTGACTCTATTGTCGACATAACCCAGCACCTCTTTAAAGGATCTCTGCCCTGTAGATGACAAAAGTTGCTGAAAGTACTGAGTTATATTCTGAAATATTTCCTCCCTATCGGCCAGCCATACCCCAGAGTCATCTTTGAGTCGAAGAATATTATTGTAATTTTTACATTTTATGGTTGAAAGATGAAAGAATCTTGAATTTTTATCCC
This sequence comes from Inga oerstediana, assembly GCA_963210345.1. NCBI lineage: Eukaryota > Viridiplantae > Streptophyta > Magnoliopsida > Fabales > Fabaceae > Inga > Inga oerstediana. The sequence goes on from OY723409.1 coordinate 60,699,750, forward strand.
CAGCTTTCAACCAATCCACTCGAGACCGCTGCCACCAGTATTGCTCCTCTAGATCAAAGGCCTTCTCAATAGCCGCTGCAAGCTCAGCACACCTCCTAATTGTATCCTGATTAATATCTCCCTGAGATAGAGTAGCCAGCTCGGCTTTAAGTGTGTTGATCAAACTCTTATTGTTTGGGTATTCTTTTTTGCTCCAATTAATTAGCTCCTTCCTGCATGACAAAAGTTTTGAGAGAAAAGTCTCAAGAGGAGATTCAGTATTTATCGTGGAATGGAGCCATCCTCTAGTGATAACTCGAGAGTAATTTGGATGTCTAGTCCAAATAGCTCCAAATCTGAATTTTTTTGAGCGACAAGGTGATTTATAACAGCAATCCACTAACAGTAAGTGGTGGTCAGAACCCATCGGGTCAATATGAAATACTTGCAACTGAGGAAAGTCATCTCTGAGAAGGACATTACCAAGTGCTCGATCTAAGCGTTCACGTATAGTGTCACAGCCTTCACGTTTATTACACCAAGTGAAGCTAAAGCCATTAAAGCCCAAATCCATCAACAAGCAATCATCAATAAAGGCTTGAAAATTTACAATTTTTCTCCAGGCTCTGGGATTGCCTCCGCTTTTCTCTTCTTGAGCTGCAATGTCATTAAAGTCACCAACACAAAGCCAAAATTGACTTATACCTGTTGCAATTCTCACAATTTCACGCCAACATAGTTTCCTCTCATCTTCACTCACTGGGCCATAAACAAATGTTATATACGATGGAGCATCAAAAGAATTGGTAGTGACACTGGTATGAATTATATTGGCAGAAGAAAATAAGATATTGACAATAATATCATCTTTCCACCATAGGGACAAACCTCCGCTTCTTCCACATAGGTCTATAGTCCACTCCTCTGAAAATCCACATTTCTTCCTAGCCTTCTTCACAGTTCTTTTTTTTTCCATAAGAAATACAATTTGGGGCTTATTCCGGTTACATTCCTCCTTAAGGTTTTTAACTGTCAAGGCTGCCCCGAGTCCTTGACAGTTCCAGGATAGGAGTTTCATTGTGAACCAGTGGTTGGTCCCATCCAACCACTGGCATTTTGACAAGAAGAAGAGGAATTAGTAGCAGTAGAGCTACCAATATTTGTATACCAGCTCTCAGGAAAATCAATATCCAACACCGCATGATTCTGGGTAGCAGGCTGTGGTGTGACTCCCTTTTGTCCACTTCTGATGTGTTGCTTTAGACTTTTGACACTTCTTCGAACCCCTCTCCGAACACCCACTCCAGTCTCCTTGTGAGGTTGTTCTTGTTCTGGGATTTCCTCCACAAAATTCAGTCGCCTACACCTTGTAATTTCAGTGGGGCTCACTTAAAAAATGAGAGGTCTCTTTAAAGAAATACCTTGTAGTCCCACCGTAACTGTAGACATAGGTGAAAGCCCACTAAAGGGCACAATAGCTGTAGACTTCGCCTCACTTACGCTTGGATTATCTACTTTGGATTCCAAATGAGCACCTTGGCCCACTAAAGTTGGTAGACAAGGTTTAGTGGGAGTATTATGGCTATGGCCCACCTCAAACATTTCATCCTCTTTATGTTTTTGCCTACGAAACCACGTTCCTCCTTGCCTTCCATTCTTCTTGCTATCTAACTTAGCTTTGGGCCCCACTTGTGTCAATTCATTTGACTTCATAATTGATTCCACTCCAGTATCTTGAATAGTAACTGTATTATTTTGAATAACTAATGCCCTTTCTTTATTTTTGCTTCATGGAGTGATTTGCAGCACTAACTTAGGCTTTCCTGAGATAGTCAAAAAGCTCTTTGGGGGGGATTCCGATTGACTTGTTGATCGTAGGGGTCGCCGGCCGATCAACTCAGCCTCCATCCATTCTGAGTCATGGATCACTATCACCTCCTCCCTTCCTCGAACATATGGAGTGCTCAGCCAAGGACCATACTCCCGATCACTATCATCAATATTCTCACCTTCCCTGACTTCCTTGCACCCTCGAAAATCATGACCAATACGTCCACATTTGTAACAGAGATTTTGGAGTCGCTCGTAACGGACTGAGACCCACACTAGATCTTTATTCTCACGAGGTACCCAAAACCCAGGTACTAATGGCTCGTCAAGATTAATTTGGATTCTAGCTCTAATAAAACTTCTGGTCAACTTTCCATTCACTTCTGGGTCTTCATACATCAACACCTCGCCGACTGCATTTGCCAATGTAATAACATTCATGCGATCAAAAGCCCCTATGGGTAATCCATGGAACTGAACCCAGAACGGAGAAGTATTAAAATTTACTTCTTTAATAACCATATAATCATCCCATGGTTGTAAGCTCAGTAAGTAGCCCTGGATGGACCACGGTTGCCCCTTAACAATACGTTCGTAGTCCTCTTTCTTCACAAATCTAAACAAGAAGATGAGTTGATTTTTATCCATGTCATGAATTTCAACCTCCTCACCCATCTGCCACCCTTTCTTTATCATGGAGAGTACTGTTGGTTTGTTCAGATTTTTGCTTGTCAGAATTTTGCCCACCAGTGCTCCTCCAATCAGCTTATCCTTTTTTTCTAACTTCAAAACCACCTCTTTTGCTTTCCTTCGACTTCCCGAACTTTCCGCCATACCTTCAACACCGACAAACACACATACTCCAACCCTCACACCACTAACACTTGGAACACATTCAAACACTCACAACACAGTGGTCGTTCAGTAGCAATAACTCCTACCACTCACGGACTTCCACCAAATACAGAATAGACAGGAGAATCGCTGAGCAAAGAACAACGATGAGCAATTAAGATTCAACCACTTCTTAGAGGACCTCACCACTCTCACGGAGGAGATGAAGGAAACTCACAGGGTGGAGGTGAAAGGAACTCTCACAGCAGAGAGAGAGATGCTCTCACGAAGAGAGAGAAGTACAACCCGTGTGGGATCTAGTATTCAAAAACATTGTCCTTGAATTTGACGCAAAGACTTTAGTTGACATGCTGATAACAAATAGCATAAACAACAACTACAGCTTAATATTCTTGGAGATTGAGAATATGATGGGGTTTGATTGGATATCGCAAGTGTGTCATATCTTGATGCGTTAGCAAGCAGACATAGATTGTTTGTGATTAAATTCTCCTCTAGTCTGGTTAGTTTCATGTTTTGGTGCAGTAGCCCACTCTTTTGTGAAGGGGGAAAAAGTTTTCTTGCCCCTTTTCTTTTGGGTGCATGAACTTATGAGTCTGGAAATTAAGGTAGAAAGAAGCGTGGAAGAAGCTTCAATGTTCAGCTAGTTAATATAAACTGAGTCATGCAAGCACGGCGTCATATGCCCAAGGGTGATCAACAGTTCACTATGTCAAATGATCCTGGATAGGGTCCATGGGTAGCATGCTTGGAAGATTAATGTGTGGTCAAAACTACAAGCAGAGAGCATATAAAATTCTCGTTCTTTGCTCCACAGAATTTGTCTAAATTGATTATTCATCACCCATGGCTAACTCCAAGGCATAGTCATCTCTATCCTGTAACAATAAACATGCCAAAGTAACAATTAATATGGGGATCATAAGCCACATTTACCCTTTGGTAATTCGAGTATTTGACTGTTGAGGATAATGGAACTTACCACAGGTCCTCGTGCAAAATACCGTCCAAATTGAAGCCAGTATACCTGAAAGCCCCAACAATTTGTTACTCCCATAATTCATAGTCACACACACACTCTCGCGGAATACAGAGCAGGAGGAGCAGAAATCCTCCTCAACTCATGTCAAAAAGAAAACTACGAAGAGGGCAAAGCAAAAGGGAACATCAACTCGGGAGAGAAAAAAACTCTCCATGGGACGGAAAGAGAAAAGATGGAAAAAAGAAGAAAGAAACTGAGCTCCCACACAGGCAAAACAAACAAGTCTACTCCAAAGGAGATGTGCAGGTAATAATCTCTGGCTGAAGATACTGCCTTCAGTTATACAGATACACAAACATTCTTGCTTCAAGAGCACAGTTCCACAGCAGTAATCAGGAACGAAATGATAACAGCAACAAAATTTAACAAGTTCATTTCAATTTCTAAAATTTTTATATTCAATCACTCCAAAGGGGAAACATTTTCATATCAAAAGATAATTGCAGTATCGCTCATTACCTCATCTTCATCTTGAGTCTCTACTTCGATATCAGAAGATGGGAAGCCCACACAAAGAAGCGCATAACCCTGAAAAGACTCGCAAGTTTCATACACATGTCTGGATCAGAATCTAAGTTACAGCAGTTTGTGAATTGTTTCTTTTTCTTTTTTTATTAAAAAAAAAAAAGCATAGCATGAGTACTTTATGATTGAGTTGTGAGTTTGTGATCTTATCCTCCAATTTGTAGTTGGAAGAAAGCCGAGAAAATCCTTCGGTGGTGAGATTGCCTCTAGTACTACTATTAGTGATAGAGGAATGTCTATACTGAACAAAAAGACACAGGACAGCCAATGACATCAAATTAACCATTGTATTGGAAAACATTAATTTTTCTCTTTACCTGATAAGTTTTTTTGGCACTCCTAACTTAAATCCTTCTTTTAAATCAAATATAGCATTTTCATCGCCCCCTGGCCATTAAATTATCCAAAACATCATGCTTGCGGACGCCACCAATCCTTCTTGTGAACCAGCTACATCCTATGTAAATGCAATACTATAGCGCCGCCACTGCCACCACTTTCATCTCCTCTACTCAGTTACAAGATGCTTAGTCTAAACTGGTTAGTCTTCCCAGTTTAGTCTCTACAGCCCATACTGAAAATAAAACTGAAGTTCTAATTTTCTTCTTTTGACATAATTTGAAAAACAAATTAGAACTGTGTTTATAAATTCTTTTAGCAAATAGACCAAGATAACAGGATGGAGCATGAAGTAGCAAACCATGCAATGATACATAAGCTAACTCTGTAGATTCAAGCTCATCAGTATCTTATAAAAATTGTATACACACCTTTTCCTTCAACTCAGCAGATATACCGAGTGCCTCTGGCTGTCTAATGTTTCCAGTTTTTACACGCACAGCACAGCTTGTACAACAACCTGCCAAAAGATGCAATCAGCATTGGGGAGTCAGCATCAAAATCTTGAAGAATATTCAATCTGGATGGTAAACAATGCATTATGCAACGTAAGTTTCGAGATGCATCACATGATTTTCAGAGCTAAACTCTAAGAAAGCAAGAGTTTATATACATATATATATATATATAAAGAATAAATGAGTAACTACGATTAGACAAATTGAGTATGCCTGCCACTGCCAGGCGAGGTAATGTTCGTGGAACCACATAGCCACAAAGGAATGCAATTCATCACAATATATAAATATTATGAAGCAAGCATCTATTAAACATATAAGTTCTATATACAATGCTACCGGTCCGGCAGCGGACAAGAGCAAAAATGCAGCAGAGAGTTTACTAGTAATTTAATTACTGTGAAAAAAAGATTGAACAGTTTAACAAAAAGAAGAATACTAGTACCGTGCCTGCAGGCGAAGGGAAGCGTAATGTTCTGGGATTCAGCAGTGTGTAATATATACTGATCCTGCACAAGATGACAACATATAATCAATAACAATATCATGGAGAAGAGCTATAAAAAAGATAACAAGCTAAGGGCCAAGTAGCAAAGGATTGGGAAAAGGGGAAATTTTACATCAACTTCTTAGTTCCGGTATGTTCTTGGGAAATTAATCAGCGATTAACCGATACCTCGGGTACTAGGAACTCGTGAACAACTCCTCGTTGTCTATCGTGCACTGTAACTTTATGGGTGGGAACAGATGTAGAGGAGTAATCCGTCCGAGCAGTGAGTGGAGGCTGTGTCTGGAGCTCCGACGTTATCTTGCGGCGGCATTTGAAAGAATTGAAACAGTAATTGGTCCTCGATGGAAAGGATCGCCACTTTAGGTCGGAAATGCAGCAGCAGTTACAGGGAATTCGAAGGGACATCTTTGCTTCTAGTTCTGGTTGAGCTCACCGGGGAGTCACGACTCACAACTCACCAGAGACTCGGAGAGATAACACTATCTATGGACACCCAATTCACGCGCGCTGCAGGATTAGAGTGCATCCCAGCTCATCCAATCGTTGCTGGACACATGTATGCCGCTCACTTCTTCAATTCTTTTCTTGGGCGTCCCGTATTTTCTCAACTCTGCGCTCATTGCAGCAATTGTGTGTAGGGAGATTTAGCTTAAAATAAATGTGATTATTTAAGTAACATTAAAATATTGGATTAAAACAAAAAAAAAAATTAACAAGTTTAATTTAGTAGAACAATTATTATTGCATGTCCAAATTTCTGCTAGAAAGAAAAGGTGTTTACGTTGAATTACGATATCTCCCATAAATAGATACCTATGCTTATAAAATGGGGGAAAAAAAAAGTGTTACCGCTTGTTGAGTGTGCAATTATTATTACTAAGAGATGAAATTAAAAAGGGGGGGGGGGATCAATGCATGCCGAGGAAGAAGCAGCAAAAACGGGAAGGAAAAGTGATACTACCTCCTGTTCTAATTATATACTCCCTCCGGTCTTAATTATAAGATAAAGTTAATTTTTTTGAAGAAATTAAGGAAGCCAATTAAATCACTTTAGAGTATTTATATTTTTAGTATTTTTAGATTATATATTAGTTTATTAATCAAATTACTTAGTTTGAAGAAAAAAATATAAATATAAATATTCTAAAGTGATTTAATTGGCTTCCTTAATTTCTCTAAAAAAATCAACTTTATCTTATAATTAGGACCGGAGGGTACTCCTTATCAAAGTTTTAAAGCCTTGACTAGTTCTAAACATGATGGTAAAAAAAAAAAGGCAAGTTCTAAATATAGAGTAAACATGTAGTATTTAAATTCTTTATTTTTTTTCAATCGTTCCCTTCCTTGATTGCAAAAAGTTGCTGACATGCTTTTATGTCCTAGACTACACTTTATTGTAGTTACTAATTTCAATTAAGAGCAAAAAAATCACATTTTTTAATTTAAGGACATCAACTACCACTTTTTAAGAACAGTGAAATTAGTTAGATTTTTCCTATAACTAGGATGGGGCGGAGTAGCGCTAGCGTATCAGTGCATGAAGCACACGACCACCAAGAGTATAGAAGGATCTTTTTTTTTTTAACTTTTGGTCGATGCAACTGATGGTGGCTCTTCGACTATATTCCTTCTGTGTATCTTTCATCCATCCAATAACAATACATTAGGATGAAACATTTAAACTCTGTAGTAACTGATAGTCCAATTTCAACATCTTGATTTTCAATATCTTCCTTACATATCAGTTGTTACAAACAGTTAAAAGCTAACCAAATGAAGCAAAGAACATACTACCAGTCATACAAACACAATAGTAACAAACATAGGCACGGTTTCAACATACAGTCTACCATGCCTCACTGAGTCACAGGAAACTTCAATTTCAATGCATCTAATAGAAAACACCAAGAACATTAAACTCCAAACTGAAGCCTCTTAAGAAGCTGTCCACTTAGGTTTTACTAGTACAGCTCACCCAGGTACCTTTCAGCATTATGTGATCGCTGAACCCAAAGCATCTCAATCGCCTGACCGAACAATTGACGCAGGCTGTGCAAGACAGGTAATTCAATTTCTTGGGTAACATACTCCGACCTCCTTACCATCTACATTTAACTTGCACAGACTTTATGCAGCAGTTCTCAGATAAATCCAATTACCGGTGGAAGATAAAAGTAAACCAAACGCCAAAAAGGAACCACGTGGAAAGCTCATTTAAAAGACTAGAGTTTTGATGGCAGATTCCCACTGTAGGCATAGACTAAACAGTTAAAAGCCCAAAGAATCCAAACTGGTGTCAATTTCTAGAAAGATCTTTATACGCAATGCAATCTGCCCTGGTGTTCCACATACTGCCGAAGTTTCCCATCTAATAGGGTCAGTCTCTTCACTTTGGCCGGCCTGATGTCATTCTTAACTTTAAACCTTGCCACTAATTTATGATGGTTTACTTGATGTGCTGACGTCTCTGGAGGAACCTCATCAAGGAATTCATCAGCTACATCTCCATCTTCATCTATCTTAAGGCGCTCAGCATACCACCTCAGACCCTGATCAAAGAAACATTTAAGGAGGGGAGGTATACATTAGCCACCGGCAAGCAAACGACTTGACAAACAAAAGATGAGTCGTCCTACTTCTATTCTATACCTCATAGCTGAGATAACTAAATAAAATTGTATGCAACAAAAGTACAAGAGACAAAACAAGGGTTGCGAAGCATAAGAACAGGGAATAAATGCAGAGCACTGCACATCAACAAATACCAAGAGATGGAAAAGTTAGCAAGCGAAAACAGGAAGTTTCACTCGAGCAATGTAATTTTTTACAGCATAACATCAGGTTTCAAAGGAAGCTTTACTCATTGTATCATATACAGGCATGTACTTCAACAGCTTTGTGGAAATGAACCTGATAAATGCCATGGAAAGAAAAAATAACTATTCCCTAAGCATAAAAATCTCATATGCTTTTCTTTTTTAAAATCAATCAATTGCTTATTACTGTAACTTCAACAAGAGGCTTTTGCGATAGAGGAAGGTGAATCTCATATCTACCAGGTGTGAGACATGAAATTCCAATATACAATGAAGGCTACCCAAATTTTCACAGCCAGGCTATTAGGAGTGATTTCTTGCGTACATTACTTTGGCAATACTGCCTACAAAAGATAAGTTACCCTGGGAGACATAAGGTAAACTGGCCACTCATGCAGGGGCTCAACTACTTTGAGCCAAACCCTGCTTTCTTTAGCTTGATCTACGGTGACAATGTCATGCGCCATGTTTGCACTCATACAGTGAAGAACAGATTGTGTCTTGGATTGGAAGCAATGTTAGACATGTGCAACGACATTCTACTAGTTTCAAATGTAGTGATGCCATAGAGAGCTTCATAGTTAGATTTAAATCTGTTTCTAGTATTCCTGAAAGTTGGGTTCTAATTGAGTTGTATTTGTTTCAGTTTAGTATAGCATTTCTGCAGGGACCCTCCTTGCTTCGTTCTCCATTTCAATGGAACAAATCCTCCTAAGAAAGACATTACAAGGACTACTGACCCAAGTACTAGACTCATCTCGCTCACCATTCACAGCAAGCAACTAGAAAGAAATTCCTTCCTTCAAGACAGGGAATACCTTTATAAGATGCACTAAATGTAGAACTTGTGAAACAAGAATTCCTTTTTCGCAAATTAAGAATTCCTTTTTCTCAACATTTAAGATTAGGTAACGGCGATTGAACTTTAGAAATCGAAGCGACAGGGAATCAGAGAGGAGGGGACATAATTCAGTAGTTCAAGTGTGCGGACCAAGCAAAGCACGAAGATTCAACAGTTTCACAGCAATAAAATCAAGAATTGTCAAATCCAAAATATGTTCCTACATAGACGCATGGGCTCAATTATTATGAAATTACCGCGGCCGCGTTAAAAAAGCAACCGTCCCTGCGAACTACAAGCAGCCAAAAGCACAAAAAAGGAATAATTAACACGCGAATTGAGAAATGAAAGACCTGAACTCCACCGTCGCCGGACAAAGAAGGAATAATAACAGGACCAAGGTGAGGGCGATCGACGGGAACCTCGACTTTGACGCCAAACCCTTTGCGGTGAATCCCAGTTTCTTTGAAACGGGTGGGTGGGGGTGCCTGACCATCGTTGTCGTCGTCGGATTCGCCTTTGGATTCGTGGACATCGTCCTTTACAAACCCTAACAATCCAGCTATCTTTCTGAAAAAGCCCATCCTCAGGGGAAGGGTCAATGAGAGTGAGAGGGACAGAGAACAAGGCGGCGAGGCCCTTTGGTCCACTTTCAAAGAAAGAGGCTAACGGGAGTTGAAAGAGGGGAAATTGAAGAAAGATCGTCGGCGATAGAATGAATTGGTAGCAGTGATCGTAGAGCAGGATCAATCTTTCACAAGCCTCTGGTCTGCTCTGGTCTTGATTGCACGGAAACTGAGAAAGAATCCTCAAAGCATATCACGGTGAACTAGCCGCACCTAGACACCTAACTGGCTAACCCTCTGTTGGCTCCATCCTTTATTTCATTTATAATTATTAAATTAATATCTAATAATCCACATTTAATATTTTATAACATGAATAAAAGGTCCCTCTCTACGCCGTTTGCGTCTGAAATGATCAGTGCACTTTATTTTTTACATTTACCATTTTTTTTTAAAATTGTTCCTTTAGATTTTAGATTTTAAACTAAAACACACTTTTACAAATAACTAATTTAATTTATTTTTTAATTTACCCAAGTTAATTAAACTGATATTATTTTAAAGACATGAGTAGTGATAATAATAAGGGAAATGGGATAAAAAGCTCTCCATAACAATTTTATTAGAGAAAATGACCTAAATCAAAGTACTATTAGTATTTATTTACAAAATTTACAAAGTACTTCTCATAATTCTTAATATGAAACTCAATTAATTTTTTTGAAGTAATTAAAAATATTAAATAAATTACTATCATTAGATTATATTCATTTTATAAGTCAGACAAATTAGTTTAAAGGAAAATATAAATATAAATATTTTAAATTAATTTTTTTTTAATCTCAAAAGAAGTCATATTTTAATACATAAAAGTTTCAGACCCTCCAATAGCTAATTGCCAAATCAGCCCAAAGGATAGAACTAAACAACAAAGGCGTAATTTGTATGACATTCTACAGGGAGGCGACTGAGCAAGAGCAACATGGGTCCATCCTTTTTTGTTTAGGCCATGAACAAAGTCCATTGAATAATGATCAATGATCGCTTATAATTTTAGTAAGAGTTAATGAACCGATATTGATTTAAAAAAAAAAAAGCAAAGAAAAAGAAAAAGAAACCGATAAATTTTTTTGAAAAATAAATTACAAATATCAATTCTAACAACTACAAATTTAATAGTTTTTATTATAAATAAAACATTTAATTATTTGAAAAGAATATAATTCTCATTTTGAGACAAAGATTCTCCTTATAACTATTTGAATCGATGTTTATAAATCATTTTTATAAAAAGTTTTCAAACCCTAACTATCATTGAATCGATGTTTGTACTTTGTTGGGATTTGACTACTTTTTGGGAAAAAAACGCACTGATGGCAGGGGGGACTGGAAGCCCAAAGGCCCAAACTTTTCTTACGTTCTCTTAATCCTGTCACAAACAGATGCATAACGGAACAAACTTTGTTTTTTTAGAATTTTGTGAGAATATAAAAAGAATACTGGGAAGGTTGCAGCAGACATCTGTTTGGTATGAGTGATTGGAGGAGACGGGAAATTTTAAGGAGAATTATATTCAGGTCCCGTATAAAAAAAATGAAAAAATAGTCTCATTAACAAGTTTAAGGATGTCATTAACAAATTCAGGGGATCATTTTTTTATTTTTTTCTCTTATACGAGACCTAAATATAATTCTCCCAAATTTTTATAGATTAGATTTACAAAAATTAAAAGAGTGGGTTTAAAAATTTTTAATTAATTTTTCTTATTTTTTTTTTCTCTTCATCAACATTTTATGCCCCACTTCTCCATGCCCCAACCACAAAATCCCTCGTACCAGGTAGCAATCCCATCTTTTTTTGCCAAGAACGAAACAGAATATATTGAAATCCACCGAAAAGTTACAACACCGAAATTACAATAGTTACAAACCGAAACGAACAACCTATAAACTAAAAACACAAAGTTAAAACTTAAAACAAATAGACATTGAATCTAAAAACATAAAGCCAATAAAGGTCCAACAAAGAAACAGGAAAATACGACAGAAACAAGCAAATCATCCACAACATCCAAGGTCCAAACGGACTACAATTGTAGTAGAGGTCAAAGTACCCAACACAAAGGGCAAGACCGTCCAGAGAAGCTTTGGCATCCCACTGGTTCACCAAATCTGCTTCTAAGAGAATCCATCTGTAAAAGAGGTTCCTGACAAATTTCCTTGAGACAAGGTGATACTCAAGGAGGTCATCAATAAAAACATTAGCAAACAGCACACAATCAGTATGGCAATAAATGAAAGAACCACAATTCCAGCCCCATGATGAACAGCATTGCCATACCCACTGAACAGGCAAACATTGGATCCAAATATGAACAGTATTCCGAAGAACACTGAACAGGAGAATGTCTACCCAACGAAGAACAGTGTGTACAAGCCCACTGACCATACTCAATTTGATAATTCTATCATCTAAAAACCATATATACCAATTCAGAGCAATACATCTGGCCATCCTACCATACTCCACTCCGCTACCTAATAAATCATCAGCAATATAGAGAGTATAGTTTGACCAAGCATAACCAGTGTTTCCAAACTGAGCAAAAATATACATCAAAGCCCTGTTATTTATGTTTGGATCAAACGATTGATCTCTTTCCCCCCTAAAAACCTTCCTCTCCATTGCAATTAAGAGCAATGCATCATGAATACTGGAGTTTGACATAAATTCCCTGCTGCCCAGAAGTGAACTAAAATAAAGCCCCCGATCATGTAAAACACATTCGTTCAAATCTAAGATGATCAACACTTCAGAGCCGCAGGCAAAATATAGCATAGAGGAATCAACCCTAAGCAAAACGGTCCTACCAGAATCAATACTCAAACCTAACCGGCCGTTGATGGGGCAAGATGACTCGTTAAGCAAATCACATACCTCGTTATCGTCGAATCGACAGATTAATACCTTTAAGACCATCTGTGATCTTGCCTTAGATTTACTCAGATTGGTTGAACATCGGCAACTACCAACCTCCATCGAGCTCCTTATTTCACAAGGGTGGGAAGAGATCCGCCGCCTCGAGCTGTTCGTCACCAGCGGGAACCACGGGGGAACCCACCGGAGGTCCTCTGCGAAGCTCTGCACAGAGGATTGGGGCTTTAATGCCTTCTCGCCTCCCTCCTCACTTCTTCCCCACACACCGCCGTCGCCGGTTTCTCTCACAACCAACGCCTCCACCGGCCACGACATAGGGGCTACTCAGCAGGGAGGAGGCATCCGTACGGAGATAGACGAGATCTACCCCTTATCAAGGCCAGCCGCGGCTGGAGGAGATCGCGCCTCTCGACGGAAATCGCACAGGGCGAAACCCTAGCAGAGGGATGAAAATCGCACGGACGGCGAAAAAAAGTCAGATAAGGGTGATTAGGTAGCAATCCCATCAAAGGTATGGAAAGTCGCCCTCGCAACTGAATAAATACGTATATGAGAAAGCGGAGAATGAATATCATCTTAGATTATAGGTTAGATTTACAAAAATTAAAGGAATAGGTTTAAAAAATTTTAATTAATTTTTCTTACTTTTTTATCTTACATGTTTTCTTCATCAAAATTTTATGACCCCACTTCTCCATTCCCAAAATCCCTTGTACCAAATTGCAATCCCATCAAAGATATGGAAAGTCGCCCTCACGACTGAATAAATACGTACATGAGAAAGCAGAGGATGAATATCATCTTATATTACAAACAAAAGGCTGATCTTTTAAAAAAAAAAAAATCATCAAACTTCACAGGCTCATAAGAAATCTACGTAATAAGTATATGAGAGGAGTTTTATCTCGGCTTGCATAATAAGGACTTATTCTCTAAAATTAAGTGATCCCAAACACACACAAATAAAGAGAATGATTTGGCAGGATTGGATGCCTTGAGAGATCGGACACTTAAACCAAAAGCTGGGGACATGGGAACCTACACATATAAACAACACAATCCATGAAAACCAAATCCAAGGAGAAATACAACAATTTTCAAGTAATAATAACAAAGTGAGACACTTCCATACCAAACAATCAATGGCCGCATTGTAATAATAAAAATAGTAAGCTAGAGAGGCACGATCCCAACCATCAAATGTTGGATCAGTTTAAAAGTATCAAGACACTGAAATGTTGACAATTCAAATTCCAGCATCTGAAATGACAAACCTTGATATTTACTTCCATTCTTGTTTGACCAAGCTCCTTGATGGTTGGCAATACTTTGAAGGGAAGATTAACCCCCTCAGTGATACGATACATACCAAGATCCAATCATATGAGCACATATTAGAGAAGAAACCATCAGATAGGGAAAATATTAGAACTTACTTCATCACTTCAAATTCCCCATCCGGGGGTACAAAACTCACAGTCTTGCCTGAGTTCTGACGAAAAGTGACTTCATCAAGCTCAATAGTTTTGTCACCGCATAATATATTTCATAGACTGAAAAAAAAAGTATCAAGCATTACAAGAGGAGAGAGAACAAAAAAGGAGGATAAAATATCTTCCAAATAAAGGATACAAAAAAAAAAAACAAGAAAGCAACATAGCACCCCCTTCAAAATATTATTTCAAACAATAATGTAACAGGAGATCATATTCACAACTTTTGAATGACAATACCTCAAGAAAATATCAATGGAAGGCAGAAAAGCAAGGGAAAAATAGGAAACTAAGAGATACCATTCAGAGGGCGGGATTTAAGTTGTGATTCTTTCTTAAGATCAATTTTATAATTCAAACCCAATTTTAAATCAGGCATTCCAGAGAGGAAGCACTTCATCAGCATCTACGTCCTCACATCACAATGAAGAACACTACCTAAAATCACGGCACTGTTAGCAAGAACCCCATATAACGTGAACATGAAGACAATAAGTCCATGACCCACCTTTTGAAGACATCAGAAGATTCACACTTTCTAGAATATCCAGGAAGACCTGCAACAAATTAATGCTATGTTAGGATGACAATAACAGTATAAATTAAAACATGATAGCATAAAACTGACCTCATTCTTTTTGTAAACTAGGCCTTCTCTCCGCCAACCAACATCACCTGTAACTTGTAAAGTAGCATTTGGAACTGGTCTATCAATGGGCCATTTTTTACCATCGCACATAACATACAATGAAGCAAAGGATTTAATGAGATACACAAAAAATTTAAGATATTTGACCAAGCACACACCACTATCACCAATATAATTAAGTTAGATCTTGGCAAGAGGCATCAAAAGAGCAAGAGCAACTGCTTCCTCAACAGATTTCGCGACCCCCCCAAAAAAAATGTGCCCTATTTTTCTGAGTCATCCATAGTATGCTTCACTTTGTCATCTCTTGGCAATTGCAAGCAACTATATAAACAGTGTGTAGTTGATAGGATCCAAAAGCACAATCACTGCATTGCATCCGCCACCCATTTCCACAAATGTGACGATCTGCTGTAATTGGAAGAATTTTCCTTACAGGTTGTTTCACTATTCAAATCATATTTTGGTGGAGCCTTTGATGAGGATGAAATTCGCAACAATTTTATTCGCATTCATGAACTTTGGGATGGTACGTAATTATATGGTGTTATTATTGAAGTCTTAACATGAGATTGTTATTTTCATTTGCAATTAAAATAATCACAACTAAGTGTTGATAGCCATCATACAACAATTATGGTTTACTAGAAATAAAGAATTCAAGGACAAGGAAAGTGCCTGAGGCAATTGATCATCGGGATTAATCTTAAAACAATTACAAAGCTCCATCCTGTGAACTTGAGGAAAAGATGGAATAGAACTAAAGCACACAATTTCACAAATAAAATTACTAGTAACTAATAATGTAGACAATCACAATTTAGACATTGCTGATCCTCATGTAAAAGAATGAGAGACCACCAATCTGCTTCCTAGGATAAGTACCAAGTTCTTTTGTTTGTATTATATGCGTCTTCTAAAGCCGTGCATCCTGATTAACCACTTCTCTAGAGAGCATAATGTTGAGGCGGATCTTTTAGCTAGGAATGCTCATAGTAGTAGAGAGAATTTTGTCATATTTAATCACCCACCTCCTACTCTTTTGGTAGGCGGTAGTTGATGAGAGATTTTTAGAGGGGCCACTGTTAGAAGTTGTTCTTGTTTTTAATCCCTAGTTGGATTAATGTACTCTAGTATCAAGTCAAAAAAAAGCCGTGCACCAGGTGATATAGTCGTAAATAACTTCTAAAGCCTCACATCCCCAACAACAAGCAGGAAATGTTATTAGACCAATACCTAGTTGGAATGGAGAGCATATTCTACTTCTAAAGTGAACTAAAATAAATTAAAGTTCTCATTTAATGTAATGTTATGTACAGATATATATACACAAAAAATAAAGACAGAGGAAGAGTGATTAACGGTAAAGTAGATAAACTGGAGTCAACAAACTTGTGCCACCATATTGCTTCTTCAACATTCTCATGCCACCATATTGACTATCTATGTTTCTAACACTCCCCCTCAAGTTGGAGCATATATATTGATCATACCTAACTTGTTACAAAGATATTGAACCCGTGTTCCATTTAAGGCTTTTGTTAGAAGATCTGTCAGTTGGTCGTCAGATCGTATGTACCCTGTAGGTACAATATTTTCTTTGATCTTATCACGAATAAAATGACAGTCAATCTCAATATGTTTTGTTCATACATGGAACACGAAGTTCGATGCTATATGAAGTGCTGCTTTATTGTCACACCATAGTTTTGCAGGCAATGTCGTAGTAATATGTCAATTTCTTTCAAGAGTTGAAATCCCCACACAATTTCTTGTAGTGACTGTGATATGGCTCTGTATTCCGCTTCTGCACTTGATTTTGACACAACTCCTTGCTTTTTACTTCTCCAAGATATCAAATTTCCACCAATTAACACACAGTAACCCGTAGTTGATCGTCTTGTGGCCTTAGATCTTGCATGATCTGCATCACAAAAACACTCAATTTTAGTGTGCCCATAATCTGTATAAAGAATACCAAGACCTGGAGAACCTTCAAATAATACAAAATATGTTCTAAAACTTCCCATTGTGCCGTTGTTGGTAATGCCATGAATTGGCTGAGCTTACTAACTGAAAAGGTTATATCAGGACAAGTTACTGTTAGATAATTCAGCTTCCCAATGAGTCTTCTATATCTCTCTAGAATAGAAACGGCTTCAATTTCTCTGGATCAATCTTCTTCTTTAAATCATCAGGAAGCTCATCAAACATACTAGCATCAAGATCTAGGAATGGATTTGAAATCATAGGAATGTTACTTGGTGCAACTCCAAGCTTTCCAGTCTTCTTTACAAGATCGAGAACATACTTTATTTGACTCAAAAGAATACCTTTCTTGCTGCTTAAAACTTCAATACCAAGAAAGTACTTTAATGACCCCAAATCTTTTGTTTGGAAATGAGAATTTAGGAAGATTTTAAGTTTTGAGATTCCGGAAATGTTATTCCCTGTAATCACAATATCATCAACGTATACTACTAGAAGAATTATACCTGTATCAAATTTCTGGTGGAACACAGAGTGATCACACTTGCTTTGACATAATCCAAACTTTTTGACTACATCACAAAATCTCTCAAACTAGGCAGAGGGCTTTTCTTTAGACCTTACAATGACTTCAGGAGGCAGCATACTTTCCTATTCTCCCCCTGAGCAACGAACCCAGGTGGTTACTCTATATAAACTTCTTCAAGGAGATCACCATTCAAAAATGCATTCTTAACAGCCAAGGAGATAAGAAGACGAACAGAGGTTAGCTTTGCCACATGAGAGAAAATCTCAGAGTAATCAATACCATAAGTTTGGGAATACCCTTTGACCACAAGCCGAGCTTTCAACCATTCCAAAGAACCATCTGCCTTAGTTTTAACAACAAACACCTATTTATATCCAATAGCTTTCTTCCCAGGGGCAGACCAATAAGAGTCCAAGTACCAGCTTGTTCAAAGGTCATAAGTTCTTCTTCCATTGATATATGCCAACCAGGATGATTCAAGGCTTCATGAAGGGTAGTAAGGATGAAGATGGAATCAAGGGTGGCCACAAGCGAAGAGGAAGGAGAGGACAAATTCTGGTAAGCCACAAATGAAGATGTAGGATAGGTACAATCAACATATCTTCTGGGAGGACAACGAGGACGGGTACCTTTTTAGAGGGCAATAGGTAGGTCAGGAGAGGGATCAATAACAGAATCAGAGGTAACTAAATTAGGGATAGCAATGGGAGGATTCAAGATTAAAAGCCGTCGGTGAAGCAATGACTGGTGACAACAAAACATTGGTAGCATTAACAGCATTGATGATTGCAGGTTCTGGAACAGCAGCCTATACTGGTGAGAGAGACACACAATAAACCAGGACATCATCAGACTCAGCAAATACAGATGGAGACACAGAGGAGGTCAAAGATGTGAAGAAAGTAGAAGACTCATAGAAAGTTACATTAATGGACACAAGGTAACGACGGAGATCAAGAGAATAGCACTGATAACCTTTATGAACTCGAGAATAGCCAAGAAAAAAAAACATCTGAGGGACTTGGGATCAAGTTTACCAATACTAGGACGGACATCCCGAACAAAACAGACACATCCAAATATTTTAGGATTAACAGGGAACAACTTGGTGGTGGGAAACAAAATGAAATATGGAATATCCTTACAAAGAACAGCCAAAGGCATACGATTGATGAGAAAACAGGCAGTAGATACGGCATCAGCCAAAAAAATTTTAGGAACAGAGGAATGAAACATGAGAGCTCGAGCAGTTTCTAAGAGATAACAGTTCTTTCTTTCGGCAATACTGTTTTAAGCAGCGGTATCAACACAAGATTACTGGTGAAGAATACCATGACTTTGCATGTAATCGTTGAATGACGTGGAAAAATATTCTTTTGCGTTATCACTTAGTAAGATTTT
Organism: Inga oerstediana; assembly: GCA_963210345.1. NCBI lineage: Eukaryota > Viridiplantae > Streptophyta > Magnoliopsida > Fabales > Fabaceae > Inga > Inga oerstediana. The sequence continues at coordinate 60,718,570 of OY723409.1, forward strand.
CACAGAAGTGTTAAATTAGTTTTGAATTTCAATACAGAACGTTGTTTCATGAAGTAAAGTCAAGTGGTTCGGGAAAAATCATCAACAAAGTGAAAACATAACGATAATCAGTTTGAGACAACAAGGACCCCAAACATCAGAATGTACTAACTCAAAGGGGGACGCAGCCCATTTATTGATACAAGGTGCCCAATGAACACAATGTTATTTGGCAAACTGACATAACTCAATCTAAAGCAAACACAGATGAGAACTGATGATACAATTTTTAGAAAGAAGACAGAGACACATGACCAAGACGAAAATGAACTTCAAATGGAGATGACCCACCAGAACAAGCAACAGAACGTGGTATCTAATCATCAAGGATGTAATGTATACCATATTCATAGCCTTTATCAATAATATGCTTCGCTGATAGATCCTAAATTAAACAGTAGTCAGGAAAGAGTGAGATAAAACAGTTTAAATGACGAGTTAGTTTACTTGGAGACAAAAGGTTAAAGGTGAGATCGGGAATATTAAGAACAAAGAATAGTGAAAGGGATGCAGTTGGCTTAACAATTCCTGATCCAAGAACACAGACGGGGGAACTATTGGCAACGAATATGGATGACAGGTTGGTATATAAGGTATATGATGAAAACAAATGATGATTACCTGTCATGTGGTTTGTTGCACCAGAATCAATGACCCACTTTGTCGAAGTAGTAGTAAGACCAGAAGATAGAGTACCTGTAGCTAAGTCTCCTGCAGTTGAAGATCCAGAATCAGATGGACCAGGTGTCTGGACAATGTAAGCAAGGCCATGCTATTGATCACGTTGCTGTTTATTTTATAATTTGCGACAATTTTTCTTAATGTGACCAGGTTCTTTACAATAATTGTAGATAATATTGCAAGAATTCATTGTTGAAGAACTAGTGCTTTGTTTATATCCATAATTCCTGGATTCAAAGGGACCACGCCCAGCTGGAGCACTTGCATTTGGATCAATAGAAGAATGAATCAAACTATCAGCACGAAGAACACGTGAGAAAACGTCTTCAAGAGAAGGAAGTTTCTGACTGGACAAAATTTGAGAACAAATAGTTTTATAAGAAGGGTCAAGAGCTTCAAGGAAACTTATGATAGCTTGAAGTTCTAAATTCTTGATACGAGTCGACAGATTTGCTTGCGGAGACCTGAGTACTTTCATTTCCTCATACAGCCTTTTGAGGTCCAAGAAGAAATCTTTCAATGGACGACCTTATTGTTGAGAACGATAAAAACCTTTACAGATTTCATGAACCCGAGTAATATTTCCTTTTCCAGAAAACATAAATTCAAGATAATTCATGATTTCTTTGACAGTGTTACAATGGCTAACAGAAGATAGAATCCGTGGTTCAATAGAATTTTGAATTTGAAACAGAAGTAGAGCATCTACTCTTTGTCAAGTCAAAAGTTCAGTTTCATTACCAGAAGGAGGATCCTCAGTTAAATGTGTTTTCATCTTAATCCCCAGAATATAAACTCTAACGGTTTGGTTCCAATCACTATAATTTGTCCAAGTTAACTGTGAAGCAGTAATCTTTGCAGACATAGGTAACATATCGAAGTTTTTAGAATCAGTCATGATGTAAGTTGTGTAGTAGTGCACAAACGATTCTCACAGAATAACAAGTTCAACAAATAAATAGGAAGACTCACAATGTTTCACAAGAAAACCAGTAGATTAACGTAAACAATCTGTAACCCACGGGACCCGTAGAGATATATTAAATCAAGATATATAGTACCTCAATCAAGGCAAGGGACTCACAGACAAAAATATTAACTCAGAACATTGAAGTTAGTAACAAATTGCAATTCACGAACATTGAAATAAGAAGAAAAGAACCAAGCTCGAAATTTAAATAGTGTCGGATGGCCACGAAACTTTAGGAGTAGATAGAGGAAGCTACGTCGATCAGTACGCCGAAAATGCCGTCGTGAATGGAGGCCAGAGCTAGTCAAATGTGTGACGCGTGTACTGGAGCGCCAGAGATAAGGGCGACGCATGGGTAGCCACGCGCTGTCGGAAGGCTACCGGAAACTGGGTTCTGGCCGATCTTGGGGTAGAGAATAAGGTGGTGTGGCACGTTTGGTCAATGGGAGCATCAAAGATAGTAGATCTGAAAGGGAAGGGAGCTTGCTTACTGGAAAAAAATGGAGTTTAAACCGAAAAAGAAATGAAGCCAGATGCAAAACGAAGTTCGAGTCTCTGATACCATGAACTGAAGTAAATCAAAGTTCTTATTTAATATAATGTTATGTACAGATATATATACACCAAAAATAGAGATAGAGGAAAAGTGATTAACGATGAGATAGATAAACAGAAGCCAACAAACTTGTGCCACCGTATTGCTTCTTCAACATTCTCGTGCCATCGTATTGACTATCTATGTTTCTAACACAAAGCTTTATCAACATATACTTGTTAGCCTATTAATACTCCAGACACAAAAAGAATATACCTCATACATTAAGCATGAATTAGGCGAAACTCATCTTAGAGTCATAAATTCACAAGCCATAATCCAAACAAATGGAGGCCAACTCATTTCATAAATTATTAGCAGCAACCGAATATATGAATGGGAAAAGGAGATAAAATAAAAGAATAACCAAGTGAGAGTATGATTGTCACCTGACATTGTCAGGATAAAGGCGATTAATGAGAACATCTTCTCGGAGTTTTAAGAAGTACGTGGTAAATAGTAGAAGCAGCCACCGGCACGTCTGATACACCCAATCAAAGTCTTCGACAAAGAGTTTTGAAAAACCAATTACAAAAAAAAAAAACAATGATTCATCAGAGAAGGTGTTGGATCTATAATTCCCAACATGGGCTTCAAGAATAGAGAGCATTAATGGGGCGATCCCAACAAATAGTAGCTTGGTGATGCATTCGAGGAAGAGTAATTTGAATGGGGTGCAAATGAAATTTATTTGAATTCGCCAACTTAAATATTAGAATGTACACTATTTTCCAAGGGGAAAAAATGCATGTGAAAAAAATTTAAAAATACCCCATCATGAACATACTTATTCAATTTCTATCCTGAAGATAAAGCTTTTTTTAATCATTTCTTAATCAATCAATCAATATATTTCTTTAATAGTGATAATTACTTTATGATTGGTCTATATGTATTATCCACATAATCAATAAGACCATTTTCATTGATTGATTTAGTTCGATTTTTCTTTCTTTACAATAAATTCTAAGCATTAAACGTGTATTTAGTGTAATATTTAAAATATTTTAAAATATAATATCCTCTTTTAAGTTCTTCAAATTAGCGTTAAGCACAGCTCCCATGTATCACACAAGGTGATCGTCTTACTATTATTATAGCTTTATGAATTAAGTGCTTGTTTGAAGCTGTTTGTCATAAAGGTTCTAAATCGTCATTCCAAACAAATCCTTAATAAATCCATTGAAGCTTAAATTCTTTTCACTGCCACGGAAAAAAAATAGAATGTTGTTGTTAATTATCCTAAGATATAGAATTACATTTTTAATTTTTTGCCAGTGCCTAAGATATAGAATTACGATTGAGTCACTTTTCCATCTTAATAAAATGATGCGAAAAAAAAAATGTTACTCGTAACTATTAAGGTCTAACCACATGTGATTTATTACCTTTGTAGAGCAATTGACGACACTTGTCGGGGGTTTACAACAACTAGGGCAATCGGTTGCCACTTTTTTCAAATATCAAACTTGTTCAAATAAATGAATCATTATTTATTACTTTTGTATCCCAATTTAACCCACTTCATTAGACATTGACCGATTACCGTAACATCAATGCAATTGATAATCATTTTTTAAAATCTTGAACTTTTTAAAATAAATAAATCGTTATGATGATTTACTATTCTTATATGGCAATTTACTATACTTCATTAAATATTTACTATGATAGTAATACAATAATGCAATTGACAGCCACCTTTTTTTAAAAAAAAAATCTAAAATTTATTAAAATAAATAAATTTTTATGGCGATTTACTACCTTAACATCTCAATTGACAACTAATTTTTAAAATATCAAGCTTGTTAGTGGAAATGAATCCTTATAGCGATTTACTACTTTTGGATCGCAATTTACTAAAATTCATTGGATATTTACCATAATGGTAATGTGATTGTTAATCACTTTTTTCAAATCTCAAACTTATTAAAATAAATTAATTCACTTCATTAGCTATTTACCAAAAGATTAATACAGTTGAGTTGACAACCTTTTTTTTTAATGCACAACCAATTTTTTCCAAATCTAACACTTTATTAGCTATTTATCACAACATTGATGGAGTAATTGACGGTCACTTTTCCAAATCTTAAATTTAATAAAATAATTAAGTCCTTATGACGATTTAGTACTCTTTTATTGCAATCTATCACGCTTCATTGGCTATTCATTACAACATTAAATGTTGACCACCAATTTTTTTTCCAAATATAAGTGTGTGTTTGGATTAGCTTTTTTTAATAGCTTTTACGACTTACGAGGTAAGTGTGTGAGAGGAGTTTTGTCTCGGGTTTCGCAAACCATGGTTTGAAACCATGGTTTGGAGGATATCCAAACACACAATTAGACTGGTTAAAATAAATAAATTTTTATGGCGCTTTACTACTTTTCTATCGCAATTTACCAACGTTCACGGACCCGGACCGGACCGGCCGGTCCGGCCCGGAACCCGCCGGACCGGTCATTAGACCGGTCCGGTCCGGGTCCCAAATTAAAAAAAAAAAAAAAAAAAATTTAAACTTTTTCCTTTAGAATTTCATACTATAAGCCTAAAATTTTCAATTATTCACCGGTTTGGTCCCGGTTTGACCCACTGACCCTTAACCCAGTACCCCGACCGGTTCAATACCCGGTCCGGTCTTTAATACCTTGCAATTTACTACAATTTATGAGTGATTTACCATACCATCCATATAACTGACAACCACTCTTTCCAAATTCAAAAGTTGTTAAAATAAATTAATTCTTATGACTATTTATTATTTTTATATCACAATTTAATATACCTCATCAACTAATTACCATAACAATATAACAAATAACAACTCCGTGGGCTATATAATGCTATGCCCCTGTAGGATTTTGACTCCTCAAGAAATGCATTAAATTATTTAAATGAAAATGTTATGTGCTTATGGCAGGTGATGTCTTAAATTAGTGTGAAGAATGAACATATGGAGTACAACAGTGTGAATATTCTGTGTAAAAACTAAAAAGAGCACTTGTTGTGTGAGATTCCAAATAAGATACCCGTGAATCCTGACAATAAATCCTCAAGGTCAAGGTTAATAGTCTCTCTCCGGTTTTAATTATAAGATAAATTTAATTTTTTTAGAGAAATTAAGGAAGTTAATTAAATTACTTTAGAGTATTTATATTTTTATTTTTTTCTTCAAATTAATTAGTTTAAGTAACAAATTAATATATAATCTAATGATACATAACATATGATATAATTAAGCAACTTATTTAGCTTCTTTAATCCTTTAAAAAAAAGCCAATTTTATCTTATATTTAAGATCGAAGGTAGTAATATTTTCTCTCTCCTAACATCAGCAACATATCACATTCTTTTCGGCCTTTCCTCCCATCCTTCAATTTGATGTATAATACTTTTTCCTATCTCAATTTATCATGTGCCCCAAATTTATAATTTTGTTGTCTTTATTAACTAATATGTTTAAAATTGTGGATAATGTTGGATTTTTTCCAAAAAAAATTAATATTGAGTATTCAAATGAAAAGCAATGACAAGAGAGAGTGATTAAACTATTAAAGTGAGGAAAGTAGTATTCTGGCATTTTTCTAGCCAAGTGCATGGAAATAGAAGTGGGGATGTTTGGAAGGTGTAAAGCATGAAAGCAACATGACCTAGCTGAAGGCAATCGCTATCACAAAAATCTTAAGAAATGAAAAAAAAAAAAAAAGGGTTTGGGTCCCTGTAGTGATAAGTTGGAATTGTTGCATCGATTTTCAAATTTAAAGACAAACATACATCCCAGTACCTAATTGAGGTCCCCAGCCCGGTCAACTTTTCTGTAACCTTTCCTTTGAACTCTAGGACCAAAACAAAAACACTACTTCCTTCACTTCTAATTATATGATAATATTTGAGAGTTGATATTGGTCTTAATTATAGGATAAAATTTTAATTTTTATCAATCTCTTCCCAAAATATCCCCTATTGATATTTTCTCAATAATAATTAAACACAATAATAAATTAATAAGAGTAGATCGGAAGTTGTTGAGGGAGATTGATGACGCCAGATTGAGTGAGAGCTAGAAGAAATCGTGTGTAAGACATGAGAGGTACAAGAAAAAATAGAGAATCAACGTAATTTAATGTCATTTTAAAATTTAAATAAGGGTATTTTAGAAAAATAAATATGATTAACTAATTTAACCATTATCCTTAATTTCTCCAAAATTAGGTAAATATGTCCTATAATTAGGACCGGAGGGAGTATTTTTCTTTTTTAAACAGTAGTTTTCCAGGGCAAAATGATATTGTGTGTTTAGGTAGAAGAATGAAAGATAAGAATGTCCTTAAATATTTATTATAACTTAATAGGGTTAACGTGCAAATTTACCAACGAAGTTTTGTCCGAGGAGCGTCTGGCACAAATATCTTTTAGAGGGGGCAAAGATATCAAGGAACAATTAAAAAGGGGCATCCATTATAAAAACTGTTAATCCGTACTAACGGCGTTAAATTATAAGAGAAGAAAACCCCTTACGGCATTAGTATGGATTTAACGGTTTTTGTGGTGGATGCCCCTTATTAATTGTTCATTGGTATCTTTGCCCCTTCTAAAAGATATTTGCGCCAGACGCTCAACGGACAAAACTTCATTGGTAAATTTGCACCTTAACCCTAACATAACATGTTAAGAAATTATGATTATAAATTATTACTTCCTCCGGTCCTAAATATAAGACAAAGTTGACTTTTTTTGGAGAGATTAAAGAAGTTAAATAAGTTATTTAATTATATCATATGTTATATATATTTAGATTATATATTAATTTATTAGTCAAACTAATTAGTTTGAAGAAAAAAATTTAAATATAAATATTCTAAAATAATTTAATTAGTTTTCTTAATCTCTCTAAAAAAATTAAATTTATCTTATAATTATAACCGGAGAAAGTACTAGTTATGCTTTTCGTACCTAGTATTAGAATGGACTCGATATATTAATCGGGATCATTTAAAAAAAAATGTACTCAGCACTACTCACTATTTTTTAATATAAGATATATCTAGGAAGTTGATTTTAATCCTAAATATAAAATATAAAATATATTTTTTATATTTGTTTTAAATTTCCTAATTTACCTCTATTGATACTCCCTCAACAATAACTAATGAGGGGAGGGAATGAAGGAACTAAGGAAGATGACTATGATATTTTAACAATATATGTCATATTAATTAAATTTCTTAATCTAATCAAATTAGATACTAACTAAAAAATTAAATAAAATAAATATGTCCTGAGCGGAATGAATTTGATACATTATTCCGGATGACTTTTGAAATATTAAATGTATACATGATAAGAACAAACGCAACAAAATTTTCATCCCTAACAATTAATATTTAATTAACTTACTTATAAAAGTTTCAGGATAATATTTAGTCAATCGAATTGGATATTTTTTATTTTATCATATTATGCGTGTGATGTCAGCATTGCTCCTATCTTATTATTTTTTTGAATCTCAAAACCTCTATTTTGTTAGAGAAATACTTACATACTCCAGGAGTGTCACTTCATCTGTTCTCTGACTAATTATAATACAACAACTCATCTTATTTTAATCCTACATGGTAGATTAGTCATCTGGAGAAATTCAAATTTTATATTTTTAAAAAATATAAACTTCATAATTTAGAAAAACAAAAGACACAATTCCCTTCCATGAATTGTTGTTTTTAAAAATCATAAATTTTGAATTTCTCCATATGACTCATCTGTCATATAGGATTAAAATAAGATAAGTTATTGTATTTTAATTAATTAGAGTACGAATGAGATGGCGCTCCTGAAGTATATAAGTATTTCTCCTTTTGCTATAGGACAATCAAATTAGTTAAAAAAAAACAATTTTAAAAACCGGTACTGGATAAATTAGGGAACATATCAATAACGATAACTAAATGGTAAATGTTTTTTTTAAATGATATCAATCACAATCACTTTAATTTTAGAAAATCAATAAACTCAACTTCTTTAAAAAGATTTTGGAAATAAGGTAACTAATTGTCTAATTCCACGGTATACTAAATAAAAACAATATTTTAGATTTTGATTCTAAATATTATAGTTGATTAGAATGAGAAAATCCGTGTTAAACGTACCCGATAAACAACAAATAAAAGCACAAAATCAATATTTAATAATAAATTTATTAAAGAAATCATTCTCTTCTTTAACCATTACTGACAAATAAAAAAATCATTTATGATATTCATAATAAATCACACTTTTTATACGCGTGTTTATATATATATGCTGGCAAAAAAGAAAATGATCTGGAAATAGAGTTTTTTTTTTGGGCCCGTAAGATATAGATTGAGTTTAATTTTTAAGATTCCATGAAATAAATAAAAAGGATTATACTGGAGGCAAAAAAAAAAAAAGGGATTATACTTCAGGGCCAAAAAGGAATATAAAAACCCTATACCTATATTATAAAAACCCGGGAAAAAGTTCCGAAGAATATCGGCTCCGCTCGTCATTCCTTGAGTTCCCTCTCCCACAGTCTCCCTCTCCCCACTCTCTTTCTCTGTGAAAGTAGGTTTCAGAGAAGACAACTCAGTGAATCCCAAGAAGCTGCATTTGCGGCCATTTTGCGCAATTCAAGAATCCTCTTACGGAAGTGTCCAAAATCACTTTATTGCTATCGACTTATCTCCCTTGATCTGCTGCAATGGATTCTCGGGAGCCACCTCAGTCTTCGCCACCGTCACGCTCACAACAGCAACATTCATCGGCGCCACCACCAAGCATTATGATGCCTCCTGGTTCTTTTCCCGCCGCCATGCCCAACCCTATTACTTCTTCCTTGATCAACCCCAATTCCTCGTCCATGTTGATGGCCCCTGCCACCGCCCGATTTCCGTTCCCCACATTTGCATCACAGTCCCGTTCTACTCCCCCTCCTGCCCCTCCCCTTCCTTCGCCTCCATCGAAGCCTTCAGAACCTGTGAGAACCACCACTTCTCCTTACGAAGGCTCCTCCTCTGCGTTGAGGCCTTGCGGTTTGAGTATTGATTCTCCGAAGAAGAAGAGAGGCCGGCCCAGGAAGTATTCGCCGGATGGTAGCACTACTTTGGGTTTGGGTCCTACGCCTTTGCCTTCTTCTGCCCCCGCTGATTTGAGCCCCACGTCAGATGAACCACCAGCTAAAAAGAGCAGGGGAAGGCCGCCGGGCTCTGGAAAGAAGCAACTGGATGCTCTTGGTATGTGTTATACATATATATATATTATATCAGCGTTCGTTCCTTGCATCGTTCTTTTACGTTCTTCTTCTGAATCTGATTGAGAATTTTACCTGTTCTGACCATACCAGGAGTTGGCGGGACATGCTTTACTCCACATGTAATCTTGGTGAAAAATGGGGAGGTATGCTAACGGAGTAGTTATGTTTACAATCTTTTATCTGCCATTGCTCTTGTAAGAATCACTATGTTAACAATCTTTTATATGCCAGTATTACTGCTAAACTCAGTTGCATGCATTTGTTGGTATACTTGCCAAATTGTCAGCATCTTCATAACTGAAAGATACGGTAATTAGTGTCTGAAAGGGACCAAATTTAACGAATTGAGATGAGTTGGAGCCAAAGTTTGGTAATCGGATATAGTGGTCCTGAACTCATGATGTCAAATTGGGAAAAATATCGCCATATTTTTTTTGTTTAAATTGTCAGGGGATATAAAGCGTAGACTTTCAAAATTAAAAAATATTGGAATTTATATGGAGTAATGTTACTTTAAATAAGTATGATTGAAATTTTTTGACTGTGACATGTAATTTGAACCTTTTGATTCTTTTAAATTTTTTGTGATAGAAGAAACATTTTCAATATTTTGGTCCCAACTAGGAATTCAATGATACTAAAAGATTATTGTTGTTTCCAACTTGAAATTGTTGGATTAGAAAAGATTGCCTTTATTGCATGTAAGATGGATTTTTATGGACATTCTAATGTTTTTGTATCCTAGCCAACAGCTCTAAGCTATCCTTATTTTTTTACTTCAAATTTATAAGTTAGTATTATCGTCAATCAATTTTGGGTCAGCTCAGTTTATTGGTCAATATTATTATTGAAGGCATGCATATGTTTGCTATGCTTTCTGGTTTGAGCATTTTACAGTTTAGATTAGTCAATAAATGTTATCTTCTGTCCTGTATTTGGATACACATTCCAATTCCATCTTATGATATGTCTTTTGCCAATGTGAAAGTGACTGATAATAGAATTAACATACTGATGCTCTTTATTTGGATTCGTCCCTTTATATGGTGGGGATGTGGTCATACATAAAAAAGAAAACTTTAAGATTTGTTTCCTGTAACCAATCACATTTGTGTATTTATCATGTGTCTGTATGTGGAGCAAACATACTATTCTAATGCCCGTCTTTTAATTTTCTACCGGGAGGCTCCACCTGGGGTTGCTCTCATCACAAGTCTCCTTATTGTTATGCTCCCGTTTCTTTGTAGGACATTGCAGCAAAGATTACATCCTTTTGTGAAGAAGGATCACGTTCGGTCTGTATTCTTTCTGCTCATGGTGCAGTCAGCAATGCCACCCTTCGACAACCAGCTACTTCTGGTGGTACAGTGTACTACGAGGTATATCTTATATTCTTGCAGAATGGATTAAGTATTTTATTACTGTTACAATAAAGCTTGCTATTGTCAGGCCGAGGTAAAAATGTCATGTAATATAAGAAAATGATCTAATGCAATGTGAATTTAATGATAATATACACATCCCTCAAAGAATGGAACATTACATTGCAGGCATATGTTATATTTCATCTCGTAATTATTATTATTATTTTGTTTGATCTATTTAAAGTAGAAATATGTTTCTTGAGTTCTAAAGTGGATATCATTAAAATTATGTTGAGTGTTTGTGATTTTTGGTGATCGAAAAAACTATTTACTTTCTGGAATGTCTGCTGGAAATAGATTTTATTCCCATCTTTATACTGTTGAATTGTTTCTTAATTCTTCTATTACATGCTGTTTTCTGTGGTGTGGTAGAAATGCTCCAGCATACATTTTTAAATGCCTTCATGGAACCATTTCTGGGGAAACAAGAAAAAGTTATTTTGCTGATGGTATTATTTCCTTAGGTATTGGGAATCCAAATCAACCATCTGAAGGAATTATATATATATATATATATATATTTATTGCATTGACCTTTATAGAAATGGTTTGATTAAAAAATGATAAGAATTAGACCTTTTCTTAGTTTTCTAGTCTACTTTTTATTAAATCGCACCGTCCTTCTTGGGGCAATAAATCTAAATATAATCAATTGCGACAATTAGCTGGTTACTTGCAGTGAACTACTAATAGTAACAACAGGAATTTGAGAAGGAAGAGTTTTGTGCTGGTAAAAGTGGTGTTTTTATAAAAGCATCCATGGAAGCAGTGACAGGTGAACTAAGTTTTGATGTTGAGTCGGGAGAAAGTCAAATTGTTTTGGTGGCTGTCTTTTGCGCCTGGAATAGTGTCAAAGACTAGCGGTCTTAGATTGGAAGTGGGCAAATAGCATGAGCACAATTTTGTCAGTCTCGTGTTCTGAACAATTCATCTTCTCGTTTTGAATTGTGACAGTGCATTGCAACTATATGTAGAAGCTCCCTAATTTCAGTCCTGTTAGGTGTTGGCCTTCCTGGAGTCTAAAGAGAAAGAAAAAAGAAACTGAACTGGGGATTACAAAAGAATTTACTGTATTGCACTGATTTCATTCTTTTTCATGCTGGCCCTGGTAAAACATTTCTTTTCCTATACAAGTATTCAGAATTTGTGGCTTCCTTATTTGTTAACAATGTCATGTGATGTGTGAAATCTCCTTTTCATTTTCGTTTCTTTCATTCTGTTTCTCATATTTTTCCTCACTTTCTCAACTGGCATGGGAATGTAGTTTAATAATGGGGATCAAATTCTATAGTCACATTAGTATTGTTTTCTTGGAGATGGGGCCATGCTGACCTAGTTTAGCATTCTCTTGAAGTTGGCATTATATTAAATATTACTTGCAATGAATTGAGATGCTGAATGTCTATTTTTGAGATTGGGGGTTATAATATTTGAAGACATTCATAGTAACTTTTGTGCCTCCTTTCTTCATTTGATGTCATTTCACTTTACAGGGTCGATATGAGATTATATCTTTATCAGGTTCTTTCAATCCATCTGAAGACGGTGGTTGTAGAACAGGTGGTATGAGTGTTGCTCTTGCGGGGACTGATGGAAAAATGGTGGGTGGTAGTGTTTCTGGAATGCTTGTTGCAGCATCACAAATACAGGTAAATACTTATTGACATTCATTCACCTTCTTCATCAGCCCCTCTTTCTGTGTCTAATGCTTTTGTATTTCTGTGACTGGTTTTATAATTATGAACAGGTCATTGTGGGTAGTTTTATTGTGGAGGGGAAGAAAAAGTCGAGCGCAAAGGAGAAATCAGGGCCCTCCCCAGCAGCAACGCCCTCAGGAACTCAAGTGTTGAATTTTGGCGCTTCATCTGTGACTCCAACCAGTGCTACATCTCAAGGGGTTTCAAGTAATTCCTCTGATGAAAATGACGATAGTTCCTTGCAGAGGGGATCTGGATCTGGGCCTGGGACCGGGTCTGGGCCTGGACTCTATAGTACTGTTAGCCAGCCCATTCATAATATGCAATGGAATCAACTATGGCATCCTCAGCGATGACGGCCTTTTTTGTTTGTTTGTTTTTTTTTGTATTTGTTTAGAATTTTTGGTATTTGTTTAGAATTAGCAGATATCGGAGTAGGTGGATCAACTATGATGAATGGGATTCGACATTTCTTCCTTCTAGGGCGTTGCCTGCCTCTCCTACTGCTCACACGCCTAGTCCATTCAAGTCTTTGAACGCTTTTTAACTTTCCTAATAATACGTTCTTTAATTTATCTATACTTATCTATATATCCACATGCTATAGATTTTTTTAAATAATACTGAAATTCATTACTTACTAAGAGTCGGACAAAATACATGTATCACTAGGTTCCTACAACATGATATGCCTAATGTCTGAAAGGTGAAGGATGATAAGGATATTCAGAGTCTGTTTGGTTTGGTGTGAGGGATTTGGAGGGTGTGAGGGATTTGGAGGGGAAGGGAGGGGAGGGAAAATTTTTATGAGTTAAATTTTAAAAGATTGAAGAAGTGGGGTAATAAAATTTTAATAAAGAGAATATAAAAGATAAAAGAGTAAGAAAAATTAATTAAAAATTTTTAACTTCATTTCTCTAATTTTTTTAAATTCAACTCAAAAATTTTTTCCCTCCGCCCATTTTCTCTCTCCTCTCCTCAGACCAAACAAGCCCTGAAAGACTCCTCAAAGTTTAGCTAAGTAATAGGCAAAAGTGAGATTAAAAAAGGTCTCTTGATTTTGGAACAAGAGAAAACAAATATCAATACTAGATTATTTTCTCAATATTTAATAGCCCTCAAAATGCATAAAACGACGCCTAGTTTTATTATAATTATAATTATAATAATAACAATAAGTTGTGGTAATAATATTATATTGCCGTTGAGGATGTAAGAGATGTTGACGTTAATGCGGTTTGTACTTAGTTTGGAATGGGATGTGGCTTGGCTCCTCCGAGCTGCCAAACAAACACGCACCGGACTCTGATTTTGACCTCCCACACTTAATGGCTTCTCGAGTGTTGGACGGCAAAGCCCTAACCTTCCTTAGCCCACGCGCCCCCTGCCACTCGCTGATATCCACCGCCCAACCACTATGTTACGCGCTTCAGGCCCTTTCTCATTACTTGCCCAACGGCTACTTTCTTCTAAGCAAAGCGCCAGCACAATTTCACACACCGCCTGTCTCTGTCTCTGTCTCTCTCTGTTCCTGGTTAGTTGGCTTGTTCATTTTCACTATCTCACCCTTTCCACTTATAAGCGCCTTCTTCCTCCCAAATCTTTTCTTAATACCAAACCCCAAATCTTACTCATGGATTGCTTGGTGTTGCCGGTGACGTTGATCAGACGCCGCTCCACTAGTTCCCGCCTCGGCTATCGGCCCCTCGCCCACGACGGCTTCGACGAACCCGACGGTCGCGTCACCGTTGTCGTCGGGAAAGAGAAGAGGATCTTTCTGGTTGAGCCTTTTGTTTTGCAGGAATACCCCTTTCGGCTTTTGATGGAAACGATGACGAAACGGGAGGTCCGGGATTTGCGAGGAGGGGTGATCTTCGTGGACGTCGATGCCATTTTGTTCGAGCACATGTTGTGGCTCTTGCACAACGATTCTTCATCTCTGTCCAGCCTCAATCTGAAGGACATAATTGACTTCTATGCTCAGGAGGATTGTTAGATTAAAGTCTCTAGGCCGGAAACAGAGGTACACTGTTTTACTTATTTTGGTTCAATCTGAGACAGAGATAGAGGCAACAACTTGTTATACTTGTACACATGGTCACTTGTTTTTTTCTGAATAAGCATAATTGTCTGATCTCCAAACAATGACAACGACAAAAGAGGAAGATAGTTATATCGAGTATAGATGTTGTGTAGTTGCTGTGTGCGTTGGGTTGCTTAATTTTGTATTGACATCGAAGTGATTATACAAGTTCAACCACAGATCGTTAGCGTCAAGTTGTTGGGAGCTATTGTAGATACTTGATAATAATATCAGGCGTCGAGGAAATTCTCAACAATAAATATTGAGGAAGATTCGGTTCCAGATTTTGTTTGAAAATTTCGTTCATTTTCAACCCAGCTAATAGTTTGACTTGTGAAAAACAGCTAATTGAATCAAGA
This sequence comes from Inga oerstediana, assembly GCA_963210345.1. Taxonomy (NCBI): domain Eukaryota; kingdom Viridiplantae; phylum Streptophyta; class Magnoliopsida; order Fabales; family Fabaceae; genus Inga; species Inga oerstediana. Next base: position 60,733,692 of record OY723409.1, read on the forward strand.
CTTAATCCAACCAAAACCGACATCTTAGTTGAATTATTCAAAGTTAATTGATTTTGATTATTTACTCTGTAGAATGAATTTGTTTACTTTATTAATGGATCCTTACGACTTACAAAGTACAAACTACAGAGAGTCCGAAATTAACTTGCAAGACGGAACAGTGATGTGATGAGATGAGAGGACCAATTTTTTTTGGCCAATTATGAGAGGACTTAGGCAAACGGGTTAATATCTTATATAAACGAGTTAATGTCCTATATGTATGTGTGTGTTATATCCTAACATCAAAGTAATGTGTATATAAATGAGTTTAATCTAAAGTGTATTAAATTAAAAAAAAAAAAAGAGACTAAAGTATGCTTTCAGTTCTTTTAAGTTTTATATGAGGTATACTTTTGGTTCTTTAACTTTATAAAGTCTATTTTTTATCCTATATTTTCAACACCCTTAGTATTTTTAATGTAAAATGTTAACACAGCAAACTCAAGTAATGATTGTACAACTGACAAAGTATATTAATATAATTTATACTAAAAAAAATGACAAATTGTTATATATGAAATCGAGGTTTTGATATTTAGATTATTAAACTAAAATTTTTTAATACAATAGAGGTTTTAATGTTATCTGTTTCATTAGGTTTTTAGATATTGTTAATTTACTTATATTTTAAATTTAAGATTAATAGTATTTAATTACACAGTTATCATTTGAATTTGTTGCGTCAACGTTTTCTGTTAGTAATATTAACGATGTTAGAATTATAAGACTAAATATATCCTTTATAAAGTTAAAAAATAAAAATATAACTTATGTAAACTTAAGAACTAAAACTAAACTTTAATAAAAAAAAATTATAATCCAAAACCCTGAGACAGTGAATTCGCGAGACTTTTTACCCATATGCATTTTATTCGGTCCAACTCTTCCCAATCTTAGGCTCAATGTAAAGTGTGAGTTGGCCTGACCCAATGTGAGCCCCTCAAAATGGGGAGGAGTTAAACTGGGCCCAACAACAATAAGAGGATTTAAGGATATATCTAAATGAATTTAATATTACATCTGTCCAAAAAAAATAAAAAATTACATCTTAACCTAAAAGCTTAAAAAGCTTTTTAAGCTCGATTCAACTTTATCCGGTATGTCTCCTACATACAACTGGTCTGGGTTTCTATTCACAAGAATAACATATATCTAATTTGTTACATTGATCTTGTAATTAAAAAAGGTTAAAATACCCGGCGCATGTATAAAGGTTATTTTCGAAATTTTATTTTTTTTGTCAATGGTTATTCGCAGAAAGGTTGGCGAAATGGGCAAGAGATTGTTGCTTTAGTATAAGCACCATGACGTGCAAGTTTCAAAACTTAAATTTGAAGAGTCCCAAAATGGCATAACATTGTGATGGTAGAAGGAAATAAAACCTAACAACATGAAACTTCTGCATTATTAGTTTAACTCTTTAAAGCTCTTGCATCTTTAAATCTTCGTGAAAGCCATATTAGGACGCTCTTGAGTAGGAAACGTCAGGATCTTGGAGCTTATACACCAAAAAAAGGAAAGGCACGAGTTAACCAGACGAATTTTTACTCGTCTTTGTTTCTTCTCATATTTCTATATCCATTACATGATGTCTTGCTTGCTAAAACAAATCACATACTTGTTATATTTTTAACAAATGTACTGTATGGTGATGATTGTGATATACTGAAAAGAAAACGTATTTCCCCCTAAATATGTATTTTGTTATTAAAGGATCTAAATGACAGTATTGCTTTATTTGAAACAGGATCTGGATCAGAATATCACGTCTTAACTTAAAATCTTAAGAACTCAAATTTATGAGTTTTTATATTTCATTACATATTACTTATTAAGCCCATCTTTATATTTGGCGACAACTCTCTTGTCGGCTCAAATCCACTCACACCTGGACATCTAACAGGTTTAAATGAGATTTTGGTATATATTTTGACATTATTATCACTTTGGCCCCATCATGCATCAACATCGACAATACCATCATTTAAAAAAAGTCCACCAAAAGTCCATCATTAATTAAATAGAGCACATAGCCATGATTTTTAAGGCAAATAGAAAAGGGTTAAGGTGTAAAAATACCCATGCATTTTTTTTAAAAGTGCATCCAACACCATAAACTTTTTTTAGGTGTAAAAATACTCATGAACTTCTCAAAATGGGGCAAAAATGTCAAACCGTTAATTAGTACAAACGTCCGCTTTGTAGGACCCATAATTTTATTTTTTGAGGTGCAAAAATACCCATGAACTTTTCTAAAAAGTGCACCCAACACCATAAACTCTTGAAAAGTTCATGGGCATTTTTGCACCCAGAAAAAAATTTATGGTGTTGGGTGCACTTTTTAGAAAAGTTCATGGGTGTTTTTGCACCTTAAAAAATAAAATTGTGGATCCCACAAAACGGACGTTTGTACCAATTAACGGTTTGACATTTTTGCCCCATTTTGAGAAGTTCATAGATATTTTTGTACCTAAAAAAAGTTTATGGTGTTGGATGCACTTTTGAGAAAAGTTCATGGATATTTTTGCTCTTTAACCCAAAAAAAAAAGAAAACCAAACAGGGAGCTATAGTATTATATATCAATATAAAGAAGCTGACAGCTTGAAAAATCAACATAAAATGATATTATATATTGCACATAACGACGAATTGGTCAGTTCTGTTCTCGTTTAATTAAGCTTCATTATAATTATCTTTCTAATCATTAATCAACCATAGCTTCATTTTATGTATATAATATGTGTGTGTGTTTCATACATATAGCTAGGCGCACACACACACATATATAAATATGTTGGTGTGGTGGGGGGTGTGGAATCTTTATTCTCAACTACCCTCTTGCTGTCCATACACACACTATATATATCCTTAAATATTATTCTCAACAATGTTATAATCACGATCATGTTTAGAAATATTATTTGGTTTTAAAATATTTGAATATATTCCTCAGGATAGTCAATTTCTCGATGAGGCTACGCGGGATATATCCTGATACTTTATCAGTGAAATGATGCTATTCAGTTCAATAATTTTGTAGTAATAGGAAACTAATATATATATATATATATAATATAAGCCATCACTATAAGTTTAATTATATCTCAGAAACTAATGTTCAGAAAAATAGGACATCATATAAATATTTTACCTTTACATTTAACGAAACGTGATCAATCACCGTCTTGGGTGAAAAGTAGTTAATTTAATTGTTCAGCGTAAAAAGGATCGAATGTTGTCATAAAAAAGATCGAGGACTTGAAAGTCTCTACTTGTTTACTCAAAAATTAAAGAAAGTCTACAACCTACTTAACTAAAAAGGCTTCAGGTATGTCCATGAACTTTTTATTATATATTTCAAAGAATTCAGAATGTTATAAGAACTATATTACAGCCAAAACGAAATTTAATTAATTCCAACAATATATACATGAGATGATTTACGACTGCATCTGCCCGGAACTCAGATTCAGATGCCTTCTTGTTCTATGAGATAATTAGATGTCCAAATGTACATTTGGCTTATCATATAATGTTACTACAATCTACTGTTCATTAAACTACACGAGAAATTAACCAGGTGATGAGGAAAGTTAGTTTAATGAACTTGTCCGGTTCATAGTGCAAGTTATTTTCTTTTAACTTGGCTCCGTTCAAGATATAATTAAGTCCAATTTAACACTTGGTTCGATGCTTAACACACACACACATTTACCTAATTTGATTAAATTAAAAAAATTAATTAAGTCTGCTAATATAATATATATTTTCTAAAATATCCTAATCATTTTTTCTAATTCCTTCCTTCCTTTTCTTTCTTGATTATTGCTAACAAAGGAGAATCAATAGGGTTAGTAAAAGATTTACCAATATGAAAAATATGTATTATATTAGGATAAATATTGACTTTCCAAATACGTCTTATATTAAAAACCGGAGGAAGTAGAATCTAGAATATGTATTTTCCTATTTTAACCTTTTATACAATATAATAAAGAAACAGAGTACCATGAATTTCATCAGTATCATCAAATAATTGCGCGTGGAAACGGCACATCCAAAAAAAAATTAAGAACTAAATCAAGGTAGTACTAGGCTATAGATATTCTGTCCAGTAATAAATATAATACATATAGTTGATAAATATGTGTTTTGGTCCCAAGTAGACAAGCGTAAAGATGCATCTAGCACCCCAATATATTTTTGAAGATGCAATCAGTATCTTAAAATATTTAAGGGTGCAATTAGCATCCTAAAGTATTTTTAGAGGTGCAATCAACACCTTAATATATTAAAAATGGGGCAATTACACCCCTTTACTAATAGAATATTAACTCCGTTTGCTGACACACCCTTTCCTTTTCTCTTTCATCGATCTTCAACACGTCCATCTCTTCTTTTGGTATTTAAAGGTACAATTTTGCCCTTAATGTATTAAAAATGGAGCAATTGCATCTCTTATTAACAGAATATTAACTCAAGGTTTGCGGTTTATCTTTCCCATCATAGTTCCCCTATTATTGTGATGAAAGTGTGTAGCTTTGATCTTGTTGAATCTCGAGACCCAAATAAAAGAAGAAAATAAGTTAAAATCAGAGGGGACTTTTATTCGGGAGAGGAGTGTCTCCATTGATTTCCCTCTCCATTAGGTGTATCTACCATTAGATCAACTTTCAATAGTTGAGATTTATCAGGGTAGATTTTTATTATAATGATATTCTTTACATATTATTAAATCTCAACCATTGAAGGTTGATTTAATGGTAGATACCCTCAATTGAGAGTAGATAGAGAGGAAAATCAATGGAGACACCCTTCTCCCCTTTTGTTCATAGAAAATTATCAATTTCAATAATAGATGCAAGAATATATTAAATTTTATTAAATTTCCCAAGTGAAGGGGCGTAATTGCTCAATTTTTAATATATTAAGATACTGATTGCACTTCCAAAAATAGTTTATTGTGCATTACTTTAGGATGATAATTGCATCTCCAAAAATAGTTTAAAATGCTAATTGCATCCTTAAATATTTTAGGGTACTGATTGTAGCTCCAAAAATAGATCAAGGTACTGGATGCACCTTTACCCAATAGACAAATATAATAACTTTATATGTTTTCTCTTCCTCATTTATTTTTGGGACAATTACTCCCAGGTCCCTAGAAACAAACATAATATCAGCAAAGTCCCTTTAAAAAGTCAAACATCAGAAAAGTCCGGACTTTTCTGTGATTATTTCCCAAAGTCAAATGATAAAGTTGCCTTTAGTTCATTAGTCATTTTACAGTTGACAACATCATCCGTCATTTACAACTTCATCAATAATTTTTATAACATGTTTTTATGTAATAAGTTAATTTTAAGTTTGCCAAGTCCCTATGTTCACAATTGACATTGCGTGTTATAACAACTGCTTGAGTGATTTTTTACACATTATTTTTATTGCCTAAATGAAATGACCTTTTCCAGAACTCCAAATTTGACAACTGCATATGCCTTGTTTAACAACTGGTTATGCTTGTGTTTACAACATGTTTAGTCTTTTTGTATAATATATTTTTCAGGTAACAATGAAAGTACCTTTTCAACAACTATTCACCACAACAAATTGCTTAATTTACAACTCGTTAAGCTTGTTTTCATAATATGTTGAGTCATTTTAATAACTTATATTTTATGTCTGAATGAAACTACCTTTTTACACATCTCTAAGTTTAGTACTAAAAATTCCTCAGTTTACAACTGATTAAGTGTGTTTTTATAACCTATTGAGTCATTTTTAAAACTTATTTTTCGTGTTTGAATGAAACCCTTTATTCACATCTTTAAAATTAACCCAGCAAGTCGCTTAGTTTACAACTTCTAAATCTTATTTTTACAATATCTTGAGTTATTTTTACACCTTTTTCATGCCTGACTGAAATGACAAGTTTCAAAACTTTAACTTTCACAACTGTAAATTGATTTTTAATAACTTTTTCTGCCTTGTGCATGAATCATATTTACAATAGTATGAGTCATATTGCATTTCATCTTCTCTACCATTTAAAAACTTCTCACTACATGAAAGAAACAGAATAGATTCTAGTCTCATCTTTCATGACAACCTGCAACATGAACTTAGTATTAAAAATTGCCACAGTAATATTAACAATTACAAATGCACATATTAACAATACTTCTTTTTTAATATCATATCAGCATTTTGTAATCAAAGAAACCACAATCATATTCAATTATTCTCACTTAAAATAAAGTCATCCATTTGTTACCTTCCCAAAAAATAGAGCATTCTCTCTATTACATTGCCTAAAAACAGAGCACATGTTTTATATTAACAACTACAATAGTCATATTAACAACTACAACTGCTCGAATTAACAACACTTTTTTTTTTTTCGTATCAGCATTTTCTCAGCAAACAAACACCATTACATTCAACCATATATTCTCACTTAAAAGTTAAAACACAGCACTCCCTCTGTAACGTACTTCAAAAACATAGCATTATAACATTCACACAACCTAATTAACCACAATGAAACCCTAACTTCAATGGTGAAGATCATATCTTTAGCAAAATCTTAGTATTATTTATCTACCTCCAACCATTTAGTCCACTATTGAGCCCAAGCTCCAACCTTTGACCAACTCTTCAATCTCAATCCAGCCAATGTACACAAAGAAAAAAAATTGCAGATCACTTTTTACCTTTGCTCCATCACAACTTGGGCAGTGGAGGAGCGATGGAGGCTCAGGCAGTGGAGAAGCGACGGACGAAAGCACCAATACTGGGACTCGGAGGAGCGACGTATGGCTACTCGAAGGAAGATGCAGAAGCAGAGCAGAATGAAGGGACCTTTCTGATGAAGTTGTTAACTATATAATGACTTGGGGGTAACTTTGTCATTTGGCTTTGGAAAATAATCACAAAAAAGTCCCTAAAGACTTTTCTGATATTTGACCCATTTAAAAGGATTTTGTTGATATTATATTTGGTCTTTGGGACCTGGGAGTGATTTTCCCTTTATTTTTTTTCTACCATTAACCTAATTAATTTCATAGTTTTTTCCCTCTCGATGTCTCAATTTTAATATACCCTCGTTAAAATTTGGTATTTAAAAAAATGACACACAATTTTATATAATAACAATTAACAACAAATAATCAACTTAACTAATTTTTTAATATTTATGAATTGGGTTTCATATTTAGAATTACACGGAGTATATCAGCAATTTTTTTCCGTCTGAAAGGACATGCAGATAGATAATTAGGAGCCACAAATTGAAGGGGACCAATTGGCTTGCAATTAAAATTAAAATCAAATTCAAAAAACTCCATTACTGCGGCGCTAATACAGTAAGAGGCAAGGCAATGTTAACTGGGGTGCTGGTGGCAAACCCCTGGGATATTATTGGGAGCATATTCCTATTCCTGAAAGCAAATGATTAAGTGCTTTCTGGAATCAAATTCAAATTATTCTGCTTTTGGATAATGAAGTGAAAACTACGAATTAATTTTTGTGTAATCAAAGCATGGTGCGGCTTCAGTTTCCCAATTGGGTGAAATAAAGATCACAACTTCAACATCAGAATTTGCATAGACAAATATATATGTAGTGGAGAATATTGGAAAGTCAGCTGACATTACAATATATTTAATCTTAATTAGCCTCCCTTAACCTCTCTAGCTAGCTATGTATCCTGACCTAACACTTTGCACTAAACGAACAATCAACCTTTTTCCTCACTTTAATTTGCTTCACACATATATTCAAATACATATATATGTCGATAATTTAAACTGTTGAAAGCATAGAAAATCATTTAATTTAGATAAACCAACTTAAAGTAATGTTACATATTTATGTATATATTCGTTTCATTTCCCAGTGTAACTAATTCATTTCAGATTCATTCATCATTCTATCAACAGATGACAGATATTTGTATGTGTTAGGAGTCTGTATAGATCAATTAAGAAATAGTTCAACCAAATACTAACAGTCGGTTAGTAATTAGTATATAAAGCCAAACTGGACAACAGGTTTAATTGACTCTGATCTAGCGACTTCCATTGCATGTTCATTCGACCTTGATTATCGCAATTCAGTTTGTACCAGTACTGAACTGATATTGGTTCCTGGAGAGGTATAGCCAGCAAAAAAAAAAAAAAAAAAAAAAAAAAGATGGGGTAGCTAGCATGCAGCAGTAGATATCTGTGTGCCGCTCTAATCATCTAACGATATTGAACAAGGTGTTTTATTCCATTTTTATTTCCTGAGACCTCTAAATATATATATATATATATATATGGATCTCATAATATATGTATATTTGGAAGAGAGCTAGCTATCAGCGACACTGTTAATGAAAGATGTACAAGCTTAGCTTAGCTTGATGAAGAAGATATATATATATATATATGCTCTGAAATAAACCATTGCGGTTGCCAGTTCATATTCGCTTCCACTGTTTTGTACATGGACTCATAATAAAAGAACTCGGGAAAGTACCACACTCATAAGTTCTTGAATCCCTAGACAGATATATATATAGACCTAACATGAACACATTTAATTATATATCCCATTATTATAACCTAGAGAAACAGTGACCTTTCATGTCATCGTGAAGAAGGGGGAAATTACATTGGATTGTTTTATCTACATAGAATAGAAACATGTATTTGTGTGATGTATATGAAATATGGGTAAAATAAACGAGGGGAAATCTAAGGAATCAAATAAAAATGGGCAACTTGCGACTTGGTATCTAACACTGGGGCTTCACGTCTATCAACAATTATAAGGAGTTGCCTAAAAACGGGCAACTAACTAGGTCTTGTGATGTGAGTGATTCGGGCAAAGCAGCACATATATTGTATACCACAAATCCTTATTAAACACCAATTTAATAATAACAAGAAATTCATTGGCAAAATAAACGTAAGTAATTAATAGCAGAGGTACACAAGGGTGATAAACCAAAAAAAAAAAAAAAAAGCCAATGAGACACTAATTAAGGTAGAAGTACAAGTGTACAACTCAAACGCACCCGACAGACAAGTGAACTACATCAACAGCAGCAGTATATATAAAGTCGAAACTAATAAAGACGAGAAGAAGGAGAAGATGAAGAAGAAATTAACATAGAGAGAAAGGTCATGTATAATTAAATTGAAGCCCATGAATTTCCTGCCCTCTTGAGTTATATATATATATATATATATATGCGCATCCAATGCAGTTGGCAGTTGCTTCAAGTAGACCAGTTTGAGGTACGTATAACGTGAGACAAGTGTGTTGAGTTGAGGTTTGAATTAGACATCAAAATGGAGGACGAGGGGCTGAGTTGCCGGCCCAGCCTTCCACCGGAATCTGCATATTAAGGGGTAAATTGAAGAACGGTAGACCGGAGGATGGGTCCGGGAAAACCGCCGCAGCCGCCAAACCTTGAGAAGAAGCCGCCGCGGGCGGTTGCATCTGGAGTTGCTCCTCCTGCTCATCCAGCGGCAACCTTTCGTACGCCACGTTTGTAAACGAAGAAGCGATCACCATGACGGGTCCCGCTGCAGTCAACTCTCCCACTACACATCCTCCCACAACTTGTCCTTGCCCTCCCGCCAAGAACACCGTCAGGCTCGTCGCGCCTGGCGGGGCTGGCGGCGGCAGGAACGACCCGGACAGCGACAATATCTCGAACCTTCCATGAAGTGTAACAACGGCTCCCGCGGCAGCTGGCTGCCGCAACGTCACATTAGTGACGGTGCCACTGCCGCTCAGAATACAGATCCCGCGCTGGCGGCGACGCGCATAGGTGGCGACGGAGTCAAACACATCGGAGCCACTGGCCACTTCTAGTATATGGGCCCGGAGCGTGTTGGCGCTTTCTCTGGTGATGATTACGGGCGGCTTCGGCCTGTTCTTTGAACCGGGAGGGCGGCCGCGGGGACGGCGGGCGACGATGTCTCCGGGACCCGTGGAGGCGGAGGCGAGCTCGAGGCCTTGGTGGGACCCATCTTCGGAGGAAAACGGGGCGGCCCGATTGGCATCTTCTTCGGAATCGGGTTGGTGCTGAAGGTGCAAGTCGGGTCTGTGAAGATTTGGAACAAAGCGAGAAGCAGTGCCTAAATCCAGACCAGCCATATACACATCAAAGAGAGGGAGACACAAAATTATTACAAGAAAACCAAAAGAAGGGAGAAAAATAATTAAAATTTTATTATGGATATTAAATTCTATCAAAGATTAAGGTAAAAAGAAAAAAGAAATAAATAAAACTGATTTGGGCTGCTTTGGTGTGTATTTTAAGAGGAGTAGGGAAAAATTTATGCGTAGAAAATGAGGAAGGAAAGGAAAGCGAGGAGAGAGAGGAGGTTGAAGAAGGGAGGAACTGAAAAAGAGAAGAAGATTTAAGAAAAGATATAAAACAAGAACAGAGGAGTGGCGGAGAATGGAGTGCAGAGGAAGAAAACGAACAAGCTCTGATTTAGAGAGAGTGAGAGAGAGAGAGAGAGAAGAGAGAAGACGACGGAGACAAATGACCTACGCTCCCATTTTTTTATGCCAGCCAAAAGCTTATAAGAGCCCATTAAATAATTATTAGTTCTCGCTAACCAAACAAATTAATTATAATTACCACCAAAATCCCTACCCTTCCTCTTCCTCCTTTTCTATCCCATATTGATAATCATAATCAGAACCGCTGTGTTCATTTTGTGTTTATTAAAATATAATTTAATTAACTATACACAAACACACAAATCAGCTATCTAGACCAATCCGTTAATAATATATGTATGAATGTCATTGATGAACTGGTTGCTGTGAAATAGATTCATTGACCCTAATTTTGTTAACTAAAACAACAGAACTTATAAACAGATATTTATGTTTAAACATTTTTAATTAAAACATAACAAAGGTGTCATTTAATGGGAAAATGATGCCCTACTTTGTTTGAAAAGTTATCCAACGGTCATTACTGTAAGATTTGTTAGGGATTAAATATCCCCATGCATATGTATTGTGTAGAATAATTAAAAAAAGCTATAATATTCAAAGTTTGTGATCAACATTATTTATTATAGATCCTATATTAATCTATAAGAATTCTACACTTACTGTCATTAGATCTTGGCTTCGTTTATTATAATAATATATTATTTTAAATTTGATTAATATTGCATTATTAAAACATGAAATACTCTTTTCTATTTTTTTTTTGGGGAGGGGGAACAGACGAAATGCTTCTTGTCATCAGTATTAATATATATCGAGAACCTTTTGGAATATTTAATAAATGACGATGGACTTGCAATTTTTTTAATGAACGATGGACTTGTAATTACTAGCTACTGCTTTGGAGTTCAATTTGTGATTGAAGATTGATATTAACATGATTTAAATAGAAATATTAAGTCATGAAATTTAATTATCCTAATTTTCATTTTTTGTATAAGACTAGTGAATAATTATCTAGCCTATGATATACTCCCCCGGTAGTCCTTTTTGCAGGGCAGAAAGATAAATTTTTTTCATCTTATATAGAAGGCACCTCATTAAATTTTTCATGCTTGTTTAAGGTTTTTCTTAAACTATATAAAAAAATGTTAGCAGTGTCTTATAAATAACACAAGATGAGTGGTACTTCTGCTTGGTCTAAATATACCAAAAAAACAACTACGTATAAGTTTGTTTATTTAATTACAACCATTTCAATGAAACTAGCTAGTTTTTTTTTCATATGGCTGTAGGATTTAATCAAATTTTAACATTGCCGGATTTAGCTCATTAGAGGTGGCTCTTCAAGAGGTGTTTTGTCACTTTGTGCATTCACATTCGAGATCTCGCATTTTAAACAGCGAAAACCCTTTTCACTATCATCAACACTTGTTCGTGTGAGATTGGGTTGTAGTTTTTAAAAATACGCATATTTCTATTTGTGTATATACAGAGAGGGAGCTAGGGAGGAAGTTGGGAGTGGTGATTAATTGCTGGATGCGTGAAGCTTGCACTGAACGCGACGTTGAATTAAACTAATCAGTGCATATAGCTCAGCCTCCACACATTACTCTCATATTGCAAACACAAAGATAAACATATGAATAAATATTCATCATATCGGAGTGCTCAAGGTTTTGGTCGGCTTCAAGTCTCTTTCTTTTTTAAAAAATCATTTCACCGGCTGCTATCATATACTGGTATATATTTGTGTTGACATGTAAACATTTTTTTAACGGATTAAGGTGCATGTATACTCGTATTCAATTCTTTAATTTTATTCATGCAGCTTCTTCATTATTCTTGTCATGGATATTGCTTCTTTTATTTCCTATAACGGTGGGTAGTTAGAATTTTTGATGTTATTTTCATTTGAATTTAATGGGAACATATCTTGCAAGGTTTGGGACATTAAATTGTGTGTTTTGTAGCTTGTTCTTTATGCTTTGTCAAACTCAAAATTTTTATATCTCGGATTTGCAACTTCTCCGCACAAAAATTGTTTTATTTTGAAATCAGTCCAGCTTTTCATATTTTTTTCTCCAGATCTGGCAGATTAAACCAAAACCCTCTTTTTATATATAATTTATTTTAAAAAAATAGTATTTAACTTTTGAAGTAGTCGTGTCCCCACTTAACAAAGCTTCATTCTTAGTATGTAAAAAAATTTATTTATAATTGTATGGAAATAATGGAATCTTTAGTTTGGGCAATTAAAATGCATACTCCCTTCTGTCCAAAATATTAGTTCTATTTACCTAAATAAATAGAGACTACAAAAAAGAGTTAAAAGAAAAATAATTTATTAAATCTATAAGAAAATATAATAATTTCAAAATTATCTTTATTAAATTCAAATATAGTAGTAACTACATACTCATAGTAGTACTTAATTGCAAATAGAAGCAAACCAGTAAAGGACAATATTTATATTTTGCATTATAAAAAGTTTAGAAAATTTGACTCGGTGTTGTGGGTGATAGAGAGGAAATCAAGATAATTGAAAGCAATACGATAAGAAAAGGGCCTATATAATCAGTCCCAGCTGTCACTCTGAAATGTAGCTATTGAGATCTTTGTATAGATTTCAGTGCTTTTATCCTAAATTATATGTACAAAGTCAAACGTAATTAAGAATGCATATATAATTAGTTGGATCCAATAATATACTTGGCAAATGGCATTTGTAATTTCTTATTGGGTTTGTTTGACATCGTTGCAAACAACAAATTATTTAAGAAGAGAATATATACATGTGTGCGTCTATATATAATAAAAAGAAAACGATCAAATAAGTGAATAGTCGTATAGTTGCCAAAAAAAAAAAAAAAGAATGAATAGTCGTAAACTAAAAAAATAAAAAAACAAACTAGTGCTTTTAAAACCGGTGGAGAAGATGAATGAGAAAAGTCATAGTTGCTATGTTTTGTTGTCGGAGGAATACAATATATAAAAGAGTAACATTATGACTCTATCCATTATAAGTGATAATATTACAAGGATATGTGCTCGTTTGGATGAACGATTGGAATACTTAAAAGCAGTTTTTCAATCGTAATTTATGGTATACGAGGTAAGTATGTGAGAGGAGTTGTGTCTCGATCTACGTAAAAAATAACTTATAAACAATTTGATCGCTAAAACAAACATACCCTATATCTTTTGCGTAGCCGGTGGAAATTAAAAAGATGGAGAAGGATTAAAAAAGAATAACTCGTTAAAATACGAGTTTACTTAACTACATATATCAAGTTTAAAAATATATAATACCCGAATACTACAGTTTAATTTGTTACACACACACATTATGGATCAGTGTTCAATCGTTAAGAATTTAAAAAGAAAACCAGAGAAAGCAGATAAATAGTCAACAACTTTTTATTTTTATTTTTATTTTGACATCTCATAGTGTAAAACACATCATTGAAAAGATTCTCATCAACATTTTTATGTGACAAAAATAACTTGTGTAGGCCAATGACTTACTGACATATAAAAACTTCTTGGTATGTAGGAGATGATGGGTTACGTTCAACTTTATTTATAATCTCAATCCATTATTATCTGCCTCTTTAAATAAAAAAAATATTTTGTGTATGTGTGTGAGTGAGGGAGAGAGAGGATGAAATTAATAATGAGATGATAATTCATATATGCAAAAGATTTACTGAATAACATGAAGGATGGAGCAGGGAGGAGTAGGTGAGTGGGACAAAGGATTAAGAAAGATGGTTTGGTGATACGGCGCGTAGGGGCCTCTCTCACTCTGGTGTGGGGATAACATTAATTATTAATTAGATTATATTATAAAAAGATATAAATATATATATATATATATATATAATCATTATGATATAAAAATGTTGAATGTATTCAAATTAAAAATACATAATTAGGTTTTTATTTGAATTTATTTTCCAATTTTAGATTTTTCCTTATTAATTATATATATTTAATTGTTTTGATTTAAATAGAAGCAATATATTAAGCCTGTAAGATTATCGATGATGAAATTTCACTTTGAATGATCACAATTAAGTTATTATCACTATATATCTTGGAATGTTTAGGATATCAAAATAAAATAGATAATTTCATTTCATCATCTTGTACTTATAACAACATAATGAAGAACTACGCACAAGAGAATAGAAGTCTCACAAATAAAATAATTGATGAGAAAAAGCTTAAACTATATATGCATAAATTCACACACACACACACACCATTCCAAGCACCAAAGCATAAGAACCTAATGTTTAAATTTGTGGGATTCCAAGACCTCTACGCACGCACGCACGCACGCACGCACGTCTTCCTACCAGAGTAATCAAACCCGGACCACCACATGCGCGCGCGCACACACACACACATGCACGCACACACATGCACGTCTTCCTATCAGAGTAATCAAACCCGGACCAGATTGACCGGTTCGGCCCGGAAACCAGCGAACTGGTTAGGAAACTGGTCTAGTCTGGGCGTTGACCTGATCACCTTTTTTTTGGCCGGTTCGGCCTGGAAACCAGCGAACCGGTTAGGAAACTGGTCTAGTCCGGGCGTTGACCTGATCACCCTTTTTTTTAAATCGATTTTTTTTTTCTTTAGAATTTCATATTAATAACCCTGAAATCTTCATTTTTTTTTATCGATTTAGTCCCAGGTTAGCTCTGGTTTGACCTACTAACTCTTGACCTAGTACCCCAATATGCTCAATGACCGGTCTGAGTTTAATTACCTTGCTTCCTATTCTATTTTACCTCCAACTATCCAGTTTATATGATTTTAAATACTCCCAATTAAACAAGATCTGAATATTTCCTAACTCAAGCCACTAATTTAATCAACATATATCTAGCAATTAGAGAAGTCGCACGCAAATATATACCACAAAGCTTCTCTGGGGCATCAATTAGCCACTTTTTATGATCTGCTTCCATTCAAATAAAAAGTTGAATCTGATTGTTAATTACCTCATCACTCCATATATATATATATATATATATATATCTGCGCGCGCGCACATACAGAATTGAAAGTCCAGCCATCCAGTTTGCTTTACCCTTGCTATTATATAGTGTTCAAATATTAAATTTATAACTCTCCCAACTTTTTCTCCGTATGTGTTACATCAAGAAAATTAATTAACCAGGTTTATTATAATAAGATAATTTGAAGCAGTAAGTACTATACTTTAACTAGTGGAGCACTGATCACCATTTGTGATATATTAGTTAACTGTATCTTAAATCATTAAATATGTGCTTAAAGTTACTAAAGTAACTTTATATGGCTGCATCTGACTTGTACTTGGGGCTGTTGTCTTAATCGATCCAAGGAAATCTATTGATAAGTATGATGATACAATATATTGATTGTTTGTTGCTCGATCTGATTTAATTATCTGATAAGCAATATGGTGGGAACACGCATGAGTAATTTTCTTTGGAACTTCTTCGATATGAGGACATTGGTGGTTTCTTAGCTAGCTTGCAGTTTGGTAAAGGTTGACCAAAAAATTAACGAAATAAACATTTGTACCAGGATTCTTTAGCTAGCTTGTAGTCTGATGTGATTTGATGGGACAATTTTTAAGGATAGGGCCAATTTTATTAATTCATTAGTATAAGAATTCAATAATAATTCAGTGCATACCTATTGTATCTTATTAATTTGTTCAATATTATTTGCGTTGGTACATTTTTTTAATTTGTTTCAGGATTATCTTTCATATTACATTTTGAAATATGTCAACTCTATTAATTTATATTTTTTTAAAAAAACTTCGTAATGATCAATTCATTTAGCCTCAATAATTGGAGGATATATATATTGTTTTATTTCTTAGCATAACCCAACTAACACCAAATTGGTGGCAATTCAGGATAACCTCATCAACAGTTAGGCAGGTCCTTTACAGAATGTACGAGGTTGTCATATTAATATGGAGCGACGAAAGGTTTGGAATAGTACTAATTTTGTAAATTAAATCAACTATATATTTTATATTACATCCGATCCTAAATATAATACCTCATATATTCTGTGAGTCAGTTAGGTCTTATATTTAAAATTGGATATAATATGAATTTTTTGTTCAGAAATGTAAGGGACATTTCTTATACGGAAGCTTGTAGCCTTGTAGTTATTTCTTCATAACAATGATTTAAGGGGAGGGGTAAGAATCAATAATCACTGTGAAATAAAAAATTCCCACCTAACACTTAACACTGATCTTCACAAATTAAGAATGATTTAGGTTTTCTTCAAGTTTCATATATTTTGTTTTTTTTATCATGTCTAAATGTTGTACCCAATGTCACACCCTCAATCTCTGGCTGGACCTCACTTATTGATACTAGATCACCTGGCCTGGAGGCACATGCCTCGAGGCTGAGGGTGGACTCACAAGGAGTATTTACACACCCCTTGTGTATTTCTTTCGCCTCCGCAAGTATCGAATACTTGACCTGGGGGTAAGTACAGGTGTTTGATGATACTTGCTAGTTCAATGGTAACAAGTATCACCAAACACTTGTATTTAACCTTAGGTCAAGTGGTCAATACTTGCGGAGGCGAAAGAAATGCATAAGGGGTGTGCAAATACTCCTTGTGAGTCCACCCTCAACCCTGAGGCAGGTACCTCCAAACCAAGTGATTTGGTATCAGTAAGTGGAGTCCAATAAGAGATTGGGGATGTGACACCCAACACAATTCATATTCTTGCAAGAATTCTTTAACATATATTTTCCACACCCACAAAGTTAGTTTCTCACCTATTTTGAATTTTGATAGACCCACTAGCTCTCGCTGTAAATCTCCACGCCTTCCACTCCCCCGCCTTCATCTTCATCATCTTATTCCTTTTTCCTTTTATGAGTACATTTCTCCCATGCTTCTCAATTCTATTCCTAAACTCATCTAGGTATAATTTTTTAATATGATTATCAGACTGAGTTAAATTAAAGCATTGTCGAGCGCATTTGGTAGTAGCTCTTCCAAAGAGAACCCGTTGAAGTGCTCATCATAACAATAAGCACAAAGAGCTAATCAATGGGGAGAGATCTACACAGTTCAAAGAGAATTTCAATGATCCAAATTTAATATTTCCAAATGAAAATTTTTAAATAAAAAATTATCTTTTTGAAAATTTGATAATTGAGAAATTATCTTTATATTAGATCCTGTACATATTAAGATAATATTTTCAGAAAAAAAAAACAGAAGTAAAAAAATTCAATCTAATCCATCCAAATAAGATCTAAACGGTCTGTAAAGATGATTAGCTCTTAAAGCTCATTAATGTGATGAGCATTGAAACGGGTTCACTTCCAAAGCTATGAAATTGGTTCTCCTTGAAATATTGATTCTTAAATAATCCTAAATATAATATTTAGTTTATAGTACAATTTACACTACAAATTAAGTCTTGTGTTTAAGATAGGAGGAGTAACAAAATTAATCTTGAAGCCAAGTTGATTCTCTGATAAACGGTGTGCTTACAATTACCAACTAGTTAAATTTAACTCGACTTTTCTTGTCAATTCATTCTAGTTCATCATTTCATCACCCCAAATTTAGGATAGCACTGTGGCCGTCAAATATACGTACATTGCCCTCTGCAACAAGAAACTTCAAACATATCAATTGGTTTCTTCCTATATATTATATTTTTACGCCACTAATCTCAGCCCAACATGTATTACCATGTCTAATTCATGCTTACACAATTCCTCTTTTTTTAATTCCAGACGACTATCACACCGAATATAACTCAATATATAATGACTCAGAAACCATGGTTATTATCGTCTTTAATTGACCTGATAAACTATTAAATGCACAATTCGAAAGTGCCATTATGCGACTCCAAAATAACTTTGAATCAACAACGTAAGTTCAATATCTGTATTATATTAAAAGTTAACATCACCTTTTGACATTGGCATTTAATTAATTCGGACACCAAACAACTGATTAACTTAACCTCATAACACGCTTACATCCGAGGGTCCACCCATTCGCTTTAATATGTTTTCAAAGTAAAATGTTTGATCACACATGATTATTTTAATATTTAATCTTATTTATGTATTATTACAAGGACCACAACTTTCAAGTTATTATCACCTGACTCATCATACATAAGATGAAACTTTTTGTGAATTTACACCTTTCTATATAGTTCTGCGCCCTAATTACTCTCCATGTAACTACCCCCACAAATTAATTATTTTTAAGTGCTAAATGCATGTTAAACCATATAAAATATATGCAAATTCAATTAATTAGTTAAATTAAATTACTCAATTATTTTCCTGTGGTTGTTCGAAAAAAAATAATATGATGATTTTATTATAACATTTTAAAATGAAGAGATGCGTTCTTTGTAAATTAAAGTCACGTTTTTATAAATTAAGGGATTTATATGAAGAGTTGTGTAAAGAGTTATGACACTAAGACTCAGCAAGGAGGTGCCTCTTTAGTTCCTAAAGACACATGTATGGAAACCACCACTTAGTGAAAGATTGTGTTGTGTTTATGAGAAAACTCTATATATATAATATAAAGGTATAGCTCTTCATATATTTGTTCTTGAATCAACATATAAGATTCATGAATCTAAAATTTTGTTATGACTTTTAATTGAAGAGGAGTTTCTTAAAGAAGCACTATTTCAAGGCATTACTTTATGGATTATAAATACCTAGCACTATCAGTCCATTCTGTCATCTCACACCACACAACATAATAACAAGAGATCAAACTCATTGCATTTATCTTTGAGTGTACACAACGTTAAAATCAAATTATCACTTTGGAAAAGCCATTGTTGTCTTAACTTGAGTGTTGAGAGTGCAATCCATATTTAAGGTCTTAATTGTATCTCGCAAAAAATTCACCTGTAAATCCAAATTGCACCATATGAGAAAGATATAAGTCGGGGTGAATTAAGCTTGAAGGAAATTGCTGCTCACGCCTTAAAGACATTGTGTGCTACTTTCTTCTTCATCTTTAATTCTTGTACTCCTCAGAGATCCAGCCCTTCCAACAAATATTATGATATCCCAGTAGAACTCTATATCTAGAGTTTAGAATTGGCTAGCTAGTTACCAGAATTAAAAATGAGCACTTGGGTTTTGTGTGTGTATATATATATTGTCTAAATTAATTTTGAAATATTGGGACAACTAGGGATGGAAATAGGCTAGGCCCTTAATAGGAGCTTATGGCCTAGCCTACATAAAGCCTAACTTAGCCTATTTAGTAAATAGGTCAGACTCATGCATCTTACTAGACCTATTTAAATAAATAGTGTAACATTTTAAATTTTATTCATCAAAATTTCTTATATTAAAGGGAACAAAATAGTGAATTAAAGAGCATAGAAAATAACAAAATAAAGCAATTAGTTATTACACACAATATGATTGTGTTTGAAACACAAATTGTAAAAATTTGGATGCATTGCCAGTGTGTTTTCCTGCGTGGTAGTCTAGTTGTGTGATATCTTTAAATAGGCAAATAATGTCTAATGTCAATGAAATTTTTCAGAATAAAAGTAGATATATCAAACTTTAATTTGATAGGTCATATAAGTCATTGGACATGTACACTGAGAGTTATGTATTTTTGAAATTAGTCAAGTAAAACTGACAAGTTCCTAAGTAAACTAAGTATCAAAATTTACTAAAAAAATGGAAAAAATGGTTTGATCTTTTATCTATGAAAAACTACTTTTGCAAATAGAATTAAAATGGTCCTAAATTACTTCTTTTTGGAATTTTTCTTTACAAAATGAGATGGAATGATGATGGAACTAATGAAATAAAAGAAATGAGAAGATCAACAATGGAATAGGCAATCCCTTATAACAATGGCGCAAGCAATCCTCACTTAAAATGATTATGGGAGAATTAATCATGCTAATTGTAAAATAACTCTAAGGGTCATCCCTTAGACTAGGCCTAACTTAGATTGATTAACACCAAGCCACCTTACATATTAATCTCTCTAAATTAGGTTGATTAAGCACTCTAGCAATTAATGAACTTAAAAATCGTATTTAGTTTTTAATCCAATAACCGAGTCACCTCGCATTACCACTTAATTTTCTCATTAATCTTAATTTAACAATGGCCGCTTATATGAAAAGTCAAGATTAATGATGTTAAAGCCCAATGCTAGATATAATTGATAAATTCATATTCAATTAACCAATGTAAACGTAAGACACCATTGATCCACTAATCTACCTTGAAATCAGCATAAAATGTTCACAAAATTATCAATTCAATGACCAACTAGCATAAAGAAATGATAATTAAGCTAGTTAACCACAATGTCAAGTGTCTAACAAAGGTTCAAGCCACAACAAATCTTTAAATACATCAAAATAAATCAATTCAACATTACAAAATTCATCTAAAGGCCTAGGAATCACAAATATAATGTAAAAATAGAGAATTGAAATAGCAAAAACTCCCTTATTAAAGCTCCAAGCTCATGCCATAGCCACTTGCTACAAGGGATTGAGAAGCTTAGCCACAAACTACCGTGGAACCAGCCATTAAAGAATCAGTCGCATTCACCAACGGTTCAGCCATGAAGAAACACAGTTACAAATGATAGATTACAGATTAAGAAGGAACAGTGGTGAGTGATAATGGAAGAGGAATATAGGAATTGATAGGAAAATGAAGAAGTGAAGATGGAGTCTCTCGGCTGAGGGTGAAATCCAAGTTTTAAGATCCAGAATCAATCTGGAAATGCTCTCTATTGCTGAAACTCGAGCTCAAGGTGAAGGTGATGACAAGGTGGGAAGAAAATAAAGGTAATGGTGGATTCGGGGTCACCAGTGATAGAATCGATAGTGAGGATGAAGGATGGTGGTGTTACGGTGTCTCTCCCTCCTTCTCTGCTCCACGCTCCCTACCTCTCCAAACTCGTGGAAGCTCCCCTCCTTCTCTGCTCCATGGCAGTTGCAGCTCTGGATGATGCTCGCCGACGGCCTATGGTGGTAGATGAGCCGCTGACGAGAGGAAGAAGAAACCAAAGGGAATGAAGGTCGTAAGGTCTAGCTGGTTCATGGTGCTATCTCCTCTCTGCCTGAAATTACTGATCTGAAATGATGCTCGCCGGCGGCCTGTGGTGGTGGATGATAGTGCCGTCGGCGAGAGAGGAATAAGAAGGTGAAGGTCAAAATGAGGACAGAGCTTGCGGTTGCTGGTTCTCTTATTTGTGCCTCTGCTACCCCAAATGAATGCCAAGAACTCATTCAAAAATCTGACCTAAAGGCTTTCAAAACGCAGCAATTTTTATCAATGGACTAAGCTAGAATTTCTCAAATTCGTGGGACCAATCTGGCATTTTTCAAATTCAAGTCCCAAACTGCCATTTTTAGTTTTAAACCCATTTTCCAAGTTCCTACAAGTAAAAATAATTTACCCAACATCAAATCTTCTAAAAAATAAATGATTAATCGTAATTACAATTTTTTATGACAATTTTGCCCTTTTAAGTCCTAATTTAATATATTTACTCTTAATTTAATTAAGCACAAAGAAGGCATTTTAAGCTCAGTAATTATGACAAAATCCCTAAATAAAATAAGAACATATATAATAAAATAGGAATTTGTCAGTGAAATTGTGATATTATAAGTGCACATCCTCTCTTTCCGTAGGCATATTTTCGGCAACCATCAACAAATAGAGTGAGAGAGAGAGAGAGAGAGAGAGAGAGAGAGTTGATTGAGAAAATAAGAAGCAAGAGGGAGGTCAAGAGGGAACAAGAAGCAAACAAGGTAAGATTGGTAGTGAAATTTGTGTGTTCTTGCCTTCAAACTCATGCAAACTCTCTCTAATCTCTATTCGATATTGAAATACTTGTGTAGCAAGCACAAATCAAGGGAAAAGGAGAGAAAAGGTGGACGGTTTAGAGAGAGAAAGTCAAGAGAATCAAGGTGATCTTAAGAACTTGTCATCTCTTAATGATTTATATTATTGTTGTGGTTGAGTTGTGGCTTGTTTGGATGGTTTTTTGTAAATTGGAATGATGAAATCCTAAGGGGAGGTGCTGCTCAAATTTTCATTAATCATGTTTGATAGGCGTTTAAGAGGTTAAACAAGTAATTAAAGGTGAAAGAAAGTTATTAATAGAATGGAATCAAGAAACTCCAATTTTCCCAATTTATTGTGATTTTCGTCCATCGGCTATTTTCATTGTGTTTGGACTAGATTTTTGTATTTTTGATAATTCAATTGATTTTAGAAGATGCAATTATGTAGGATACATGTGGATTATGAAGTACAAAGGCCCTAGAATGTGAAATGACAAAACTACCCTTAAAACCCTAACTTAGGGGCTATCAAGGGCATTTTTGTCTTTTGATAATGAATTTGGTAAAACTGAAGTCAAAAATGGATTCTACACATAAAACTGTGTTAGAATAGCCCATGTCATAATTTTTGGAAAAGTACAGTTAGACAGGGTACAAAGGGACTTAGACTGGGTCCTCAAGGGTCTTTTGGTCATTTTACAATTTTAAGCAAAGATAACCAACACAATGAGTTTAGAATAATACATGAATGAGTAATAACTCATTTATTATAAATTTGGGATTTTATGATCGGACAGCAGCCCGAGCCGGACACAGAGCATTGGACCGATAGACAGGCAAGAGAAAGGCGATCCAGGTAGTGAACTTACCCTACTTGCATGTATTTGATAGTTATGCTTGTGTAGTGATGTATGTGATTGCTTTACTTGATTGTGTAGAGCATATTTGAATGACGAAGCTCTGCTTCTGTTTATGCCATGACCATGAGTATGTTACATGAAACATTGAGCACACAGAAATATCATTATATGACATGCATCTAGTTAAGGCTAACATGTCATACACTTAGCGTTTATTTTGCATGCATTATGGTAACTTTTTACTATTGAGATTCTCTCAAATCTTACCCTCCCTCAACCAACCATTTAGATAGGTGAACACAAGTGATATGTTGAGAATAGAGAAGAGGACTGCACGAGAAAAATGCAGAGGTGGAACGAAGGTGTCTATTGCTCTTGTTTTAGACTTGGACATTTTGGTAGTCCTGTGGGGCTACCCTATCTATATATTCATGTGTATATTTACACATATTATGCACAATCCCTGTGAGAAATTTATTGTAATATAATCATGTACTTTATATCAGTAATTTTCATGTTATTTCTGTGTGCCCACTGAACTGCTCACAAACACTCTAAAAAATATGGAAATAACATAAGGTGTGACAAACAGGTCAGGTCTATTTAACCCTTTTTTTAATTTATGCTATATATAAGTATATATAATATAATCAAAATAATTTTATAAATTATTTGAAAATTTACCAATTTAAACTTAATTCTAAGTTTCACATCACATTGTCATTGCACTCAACCCCTTGCTTTTGCATAAATCACTCACCTCTACCTCTCTTCGATTGATGGAGATGACAACACTATAACTCACTCTCCCCCCTAATTTGTGCCCTCCACTAAAGTATAATAATTGTTATAATGAGTTTATTTTAGTGTCAAATGAAATATCATAATCTTAGTAAGAGGAGTTTGTCCTAGTTTACGTGGCAAGAGTAAAAGAGATAAAATATAGTTTTATATGTTATTTGTTATGCTAAGTCAATTTTAGAAAATATATCTTATTAGTCAACAAACAGTTAGTTTTTCTTATTACTATTTGCTTGAACAATTGTTATCACTAAGTCTTAATATTATGCCGAGAAAAGATGTTAGATTTTTAAGACATAATGTAAAATTGTATATAAGTGTGAAGGGTTATATGTGAATTTGGAGGCATATAGACTTTAAAAGCTATTTAAGGGCTTACATTTTAAGTAAGCCTTTAAATAGGCTTCAGGCTTTTTCATGGCCCAGACTTGAGTCTAAAAAAAAATCTACATATAGGTTCAGGCCTAGGCTCATACTTTAAACCTTTGTTGTAAGTCCAGGCCTATTTAGGCAAAACCCTATCTATTTCCACCCTTATGGACAACAGAAGCGCTTATAGAAACATGGGAATATGTTTCCCACTCTTGGATCAATCATTACATAATGATCTATTCCTTAAATAAAAGGAAGTATATATCCAATGTGATTGCAATAATAAATAGAAAAGTCTCATGACTATATGCTTTGTTTTTGTCGAGATATATAAGTTGCTTCCAAATATATATAGTGGCTTCAATTTAACCAGTACACCAGTACAAGAGCACCATAATATTTTTTTACCTTTCATAAAAGTTGTTAATTATGATATTGATCATTGACGAAAAGGACGGATGGATTAAAGGTAAAAATGAGGTTACCTACTTGACTTCCAATTCTACCACTTATATGAAAAACGGCTTAGTGAGAATATTTATGTTATAATTAATACTAAATCAATTAAAACTTTCAGTACACTAGTATTATTTTAATTTTCGGATATCATAGTGATGAAGTCAAATGAACGAGTTTGTGCAATCATTATACCGAGAATTTCTAAATAAAATAACCACAATAAAAGAATATAAATTTAAAAGATCGATATAAATAAAATAACAGCGACAGAGCAATATAATTAAAAGATAAAGGTTGTTTCTTGTTAAGCTGCCAAAATCAAATCGTCTGAATTCTTTAAACCCGTTATAGATAACCAAATTATAAAAGAGAGAACAAGAGGGGCAAAAAGTGCTACTTTTGCTTCATAAAACTTGGTTGTTTCAAGGTGCTTAATCAATAAGCAAGATACATAAAAGGGTTATGCCTTCTTTAATTAGCAAAACCACATGGGCCAAATGACTATATAAATCAAGCTTTCCATCAAAAAGCTTTATCTTACTTCCAATAATCTTTTTAAAACCGCATGTCTATATTTTATATATATATATATATATATATATTACAATTCAATTCCCTGCTCCCTTTATTTCCTCGGTTGACTATAATATCTGAGCCACTTATTGATAGGGATTAATCAATGCGTATATAATTATTGAGACTTGCCGGCACAATTTTAATTAGCTCCTTCAAAAAAATCTGCCGTCTTATTTTATATACATATACATACATATATATATATATATATATGAAACCTGTGTTTTTGTTTTTCCCTTCTCACTTTATCATAATCTCTCTCTCTCTCTCCCTCCCTTCTTCATCCCACATTCCCACATACTGATGAGAAGGGAAAATTGCGGCTAATTAAAGATGTGCGTGTGAATTAATGTTAGCATTAAATTAGGCTTGATTCGGTTTGTGAGTGTAGCTGAACAGGGTATCTGTGAATTATGAAGTTGTGGCCTTTTGAAGATGTTAAGTGTCATAAGCTTGAGTGGGTAAATGGTGAGGTTAATTCAAGCGAAGGGGCAAAGATACCTAGTATTGATGAGAGAGGGGCAAGGGGAAAAAAACTAGAACAAGGCAGTATGAGCTGTACTACGTTGTAAAAGAGCTTCAAATCGTGCAACCTTATCATCTCATTGACAAACACAGGGCCATTGTAGACCATCATTTCGAAGAAAAGGCAGCTTCATTATACTAAAGGCCACACCTCGTGAACAAAATATATTTAATATATTCGACTTCGGCAATCGCAAATTATGTGTGTTCCTTGTTCCTTTCGAGAAAGCCTAGTCCTTAAAAAAATGAAATTGTCTAAATACGCCCGTTCCAAGCATAGATTCTCTCTTATTTTTTTGATTTATATTTTTTAAAACGAAAGCTCATTAACGAAAAAGCCTAAAGTTAAAGGAAAATCATGGGTGCCTTAATAGTGGACCATGTGGTGATAATGACCACATTGTCGTTTTATTATGTCTAGGGTGGTCTTTATCTTTCCCACTTGCAGGGTTCTTACAACAATATATGGTTGTCTGTTTGCACATGCATCAACACAAATAATTACCCTATTTAATTTGATCCCATTAATTATGCCAACAAACTCTCTGGTCTTTATGCTAGCTATGTGTTGGTTACTCTCATAAAATACCAATCAATGATTACTCTCATGTAGTAATAGTAATTAAAAAAAAAGAACTTGATCAATTTAAATTATATTCCAGACATGGTATAGAACACACAAATGAGGACGACGATGGATTACTTTAAACGTTAAACTTTTAAAACTGGATAATTAATAAAAACGAGTGTTAATTGTTGAGGGACTTCAAACATGGATTATAATGGCTGGAGAATTAGAATTGAGAGGATAAAGATTTGAGCATAGAGATTCTCATGTAAGACAAGTTAAGACAGAGGATGAAGCATGAAGTAAGGGGATTGTCCGTTGTCACCCTTGTGAGGGAACACTCTATAATTATGAGAGGTCCTAACAAAGAGACAGGATAAATGGTTAGGAGCTTCAATTAAAATAATAAAATAAAAAGTTGCAACTGAACAAGTTTCCGGGCTTCACATGCCGCTGCCTTTTCAGATTCATGCACTGCTATTCAACTTTGTGTGCCACTGACACTTCAATTCCTCTAAACTTTAATCCAAATCTATAAGAAACCCCATGTCATATATTTATATGCATATCTCTTTTTGAATGTTTTGTTTTCTTTCAGTGTTTGAATGTGGCATTCGTTTTGTGTGTATCTTACTGTATATGCTGAATTGGTTTGATTCTAGTATTTGTATGGTGAAGCGTGTGTTGGTGTTGGGGAGGCTCATTGTTCATTGATTCTCTCGTTTATATGTAAGCCCTGTGAGTAGAGATCATGTGCGATCTAATTTTGACCAAAAGGAGCCACGTGATCACGTGCTGTTCGCGAAGATCAAAAATCAAGGGGACTTATTCATCATTATCTTATTATTATTTACTACTTAATCATTTTGTTCCTTCCACCTCCCACGTGATCGACCCATGGCCATGGCCCTATTCCTAAATCTTAATTCTTATCTCTCCAATCCATACTTGTATTCTCAATCCTCAAGTCCAGTCCCCAACTTCTCTGAAAGAAATGACTTTAATTTGCCCAGAAAATGTTTGAATCCGTTCACAATATTGGGCTATTCCTTTCACAAATAGATATGTGTTTAAATTACCACCATTTACGGCTTCTCTAATTCAAACAATAACCTACCCCATATATGTGCATATATAATATACTAAACATCACATTAATTTATCACAATCAAATAAAATAAAAGTGGGTTTATTCTTGTTGGTTTTTTGAGTTGGTCAACAGATAAAGAAGTTGCGTTGGAGACAAATGGCAGAAGGAAGCATTCCTATTGGGCCTCAAGAATCTGAAGGAGGCCACTATTTTTCTGATGTGAATGCAATACAAGTGGGGAGGGTGGTGGACCCAACAGCCAACAGTGGTTAGCACATTGCTGGAAGCACAGTCTTCTGCTCCAAAATTTACGTTTTGTCATGATTTGGGGATGCTTGTGCACACACTCAACCTTTTGATGCAACCTAAAACACATTTTCTGAAGTCAACTCTCTACGTTAGCTAACACTCTTATATCCAAACTTATGAGCAAAATGTAGAGACTCAATCCAAGTTTATATATAATTAATAATACTAGAGCCGTTCATTGGACAGGTACCTACTATGCTTAGATCATATGACGATTACTTGGTCATTCATTGTTTTGAGCAAACTCCGATCATGATATCTTATGCAAGGGTTGGGAGATGCAATATTATTTCTGAGATAAGCCATCTTCTTTATCAATTTCTTTCACCAAACATCAGCTCTCTAGTATAATTGAGTCCACCATATATGAAAGTGTCATGGAATTGAGTTAAAACATCCAGAGGTTGGGCACAAATCACAGATTTCAGCTCTACAGGTGAACATAAATCCAAGGACCAGGGGACACATACTCTTTGTGCCACACCATCCAACTGATCATAGTGCATCTCTAGATGTAGGTATCTGGCAATATACTCTCTTCATCGTTCTTCTGGAGTGAACTAATTATGTCGATCAAATTTGGGTTAAACACCAGCCATAGTCAAAAGGCAAAGGAGTTTAACTTCCATATGTTGAAAGTGTATGCAGAAAAGTGTACAGTAGCTAAATTTTGCCATCATCTTCATCAAATATAAGTTGACAACTAAAAACTTTTAAAAAAAACCAGAAGATCAAACGCACAGAGTTGAAGTCTCCTAGCAAAGCTTCACGGTGCTTATCTCTTGTATGTTGGAATTGTTTCATAGCTCTATACCTGCACATCGGAGTTAAGTTACTTAGATTAGAGGTTTAAACTTTGGACAATTTGCTGAAGAAATTGAAGACGCTGTTTAGAGCTTGTTTCCGTTTAGAAACACTGATATAGGGAATAGCAAATATAATGCCTCATAATCTGCGCATGAATTCATAACCATTGTAAAAAACACAGACATTAGAGTGTGAAAAACTCGAGTTTACCAACACACATGAAGTTAAAAAGTTCTGTACTTGTAGCAACAATGGCGCCGTGCGATCTTGCTGTGTTGCAGCAGCGGTAAGGTCCAGTTAAATGCATGAAAATATGATAAAAACATAACAAACAAAATCAGAGGTGACATCATAAGTTCACCATCAGCATGCTCTATATATAATATGAAGCCAGAATAATTTCTATGTTAGTATTTGGGTGTTAAATTACATAAAACTAGTTTCATCAGTTTAGAGGATATTTTTGCTAACCATTGTTGAACTAGTTAGTCAATTCGTATGTCATTTTGTTCCATATTTGTTGGTTGTTGCTGTGTCGGTATATCTGAACTCAAAAAGAAACATTTGTTAGAAGAATACTTCTTAAGTCTTTTGTATTCAGGTAGCATTATAAAATAACTGCTAATGTGTGGTGCTGTCTTCATATCCTTAAGATACAACTCTAATCTTCAGCTGACATAGACAATAACTTCTGGGGTCGTTTATAATGTGAAACCACCTGCCATTAAACAACGCATGCTCAAAGCTAACTCCTTATATAGCGATAAATCATGCACTTAAGGTTTAGAGTTTTGTGAAAAGGAGTAGATTTCGCCACATGTTAGTTCCAAATCAAGATACCATGTATTTATTTTGGGTCATGCCTAAAGTGAAAACAACTTAACTTCACTCTTCCATAACAACAACAATAGCCTAAGCCCCAAAGTCCAAACTAGCTCCTGAAGCCCAAATCTGAGTCCAATGCAATATAAGTAATAAGTTTTGTATGTAGCCCAATATTGGGTTCCTTCAACGTCTGCAACTAGGCGGATCTCACAGAACGTCTATTTAATTGCTTTGCCAATGTTTTTGTCTAATTGAGACCCCCCAAAAAGTTCATTACTTTAATAGTTTTTGACCAATATTCGTCAATCAAATAATTAGGAGAAAACTATAATTTTCTAAGATATTAATCCAATCATTGAATCGTAAAAATGAGTGATTTGTAACTTAATAATCTGATTATGGTTATATCAAAATTAATTTTTTTGAACTAAACATTTAAGTATGTGTTAAGAAATTACGTATTATGGCAAGTTTGTTGATCGTTCAAGCACCGATCCATGATATTAGTACCCCTAGCTAATTTGGCCACTAAAATAGCGTTGAGTTGGTTCTTTTTTAAAGATATTAAGTTTCCTCTGATCTCCCCAAAAAAAAGGAAAAAATGGCGGTGTGATGTGATAACATTAGCGCAGGTGTTGTATGTAGCTAGTTATATGAACCCAGGCTAGCGTGTTTGAAGAAGTAGTACATGGAGACAAAGGCTGTGAACAAGTATCGTCCAATCAGCTTTCAATCAGACAAGTTTGCATATTTGATCGATTGTTTCAGATTGTCTCACCTAATTGTCTATCTGTTCTGCTTTTCGAGGAAGGGAGACAAAACCGAGGTTCGTTTATGTATCAATTTACCACCCAGGCGGAGGGAATATATTGTTTTACTTCAACATGTGAATATTTTTCTTTATTACCAGTATTTGTTATATTTTCTTTTTTTTATAAATAGTATTTTTTTATATTTTCAACATAGCTATTGTAGAGTTAAATGGATTGCGTATAACAATTAAGAACTAACTACGAGGATACTCAGAGCTTAAAGCCTTAATTAAAGTCCAACAACCAAATCTGCACTACTCATTTTTCTTAATCTCATTATTTTTTTAACTTTCTATTATAATAACCTGAACTATAGCTGACTCTTTAAGTAGTCCAACATGGTACTTTATATTTTTTTAAAAAAATAATCTGTCAAAGTGTTGCATAATTTTTTTCTTCAGGTATATTACCTCTGATTCCTATTTATTATATCATTTTTAATTAATTCATATAAATTATATAATTTTTTTAAACTAGTAAAAATTCTTAAAATTTCTCTGCATTTAAAATATATCATTAATTAAATGCAATTAATACGTACAAAATCTTGCCCGTCTATACCAACTCCTCTCTTTGCCATAATTACTCGATAATATTCATAATAAGGGTATTACAAAAAAAAGATTCTTCGTTAATATTTTGCAAAATAACTAACAATTATGAATATAAAAAGTTTAGAAAAGATGACTTATACATAGAAACATGAATGGGCAGAAAACATGACCCCAAACCATCTTTTCATATAGTTAACTGCATTTTATTAACTTATTACACTAATCATGCATGCTGACAATAGAACAATTGTGCATGATTTTGTTATCTGCCAGCACGAATTGAAGGATATACCTTCGGAATTGCAAGACATGCATGTATCTAATATCCACTAGCTACGACTGGGACAGATATATATTATAAAATTCCAGACTTCGTTACCAACTAGACTTAGAGATAATGAGAGGAATAAAAGCTACTCTATATCTTAATTATTTACTGTGTGAGTCAAAAATCCATCTAATTACAGAGTGGATGTTTTACTTGTTCAACAAATAGGATATGCAATTTAACATTTAATAAATACTAACGCTTTCAAACAAAAGAGTGATGTATTTAATTAATGAACTGTAAGAACTCCAATATACATGCCCTGGAACTTGGTGGTATGAGACCCCGTATAAATGACGACATGAACTATGACGGTACGAGGATGTTTATGTGGTTGTTTCTTTCTTGGTTTGTTCGTTGGCGAGGAATGCAATGTCATCCAACATGTCTCTCTTCATGCACGAGCTCACTTTCTTCACTCCTACTAGCTGTTAAAGGCAAAAGACCAAAATGAGGTAAACAATATTTTCACTTTCAATCCCTTTGAACGCGTTATCTCTCTCTCTGTCACACACACACACACACACTCCTCCTTTCTGTAAGGTATTTGGCAACTGGACAAGAGGAAATAATTCGAGAATTGAAGGGCTAGCATTGTGAACATAAATGCTCATAAAATATCTAAGTCCAGTCTATATATAGTTTGACCCACAGCCAACATCAACAAGGGGGTGTGTGTATATATATATCATATATATGTCTGAACTTTCAATGACAGCATATATTCGTCTTCATTGCATCGGACACGTATATTTGGCCTGAAAAGGAATATATTTGAGTGTGTCTTTTTGGTTGCTTCCTGTCCTAAGTAATTCACGAGGAAGATATATTCGATTTGGGTTTCTTTAGTGATTTGTGGCTGTGTTTCTAAAGGCATATACAGTAGGCCTGTGACCGAGGAAGAAGACGATCCATCAACTCTGTATGTGTTAATAATTATCTGTCCACTTAAAAACAATGTAGTCATGCATTAAGAGTTTTGTATCAATTTGTCGCTTTTTTCTTGTTTGTGCGCGGGGGGTGGGAATGAATAAATACAGTTAAATACTCGTAGCCAGTGTTGGCAGTTGGCACACATTACTCGCAACTCCCAGTCACGTACGTACGTCTGTGGATACTAATTTAACAAAAAAAGGTTTCTGTTGTAACTTATGTTGATCTATGTTTTAATATTCGTTTATTGGATTTTAAAATAATACATATAGGTGTAACAAGTTGAACTACTTGTGATGTTTAGATTATTCAGAATTGAAATATATATGATTTTATATCTTGGTTGCCTTGCTGCTCAAAGTGAAATTAATCAATAATTAGGTCACGGGACAGGTAATTAAAAATTGGCCCCATGGAAGCAACTGTATTTCAATGAACCCCTAAATAATGATTTTGAAATTTCATTACACCCCATTGAGTAAAAAAAAATTAAGTTTTGTAGGTGAAAAGATAATAATGCCCTTGTTTTACTTTTTTAATTCCTTTATTTGTTTTGCAAATATCTATATTTATTTTGTGAATGACCAAAATTTTTCAAGTCTCTGTATTCTTTTAAATCTCTTTATTTGTCTTACAAATGCCTTTATTTATCTTGTGAATTCTCTTATTTTTCTTCTAAATAGCCAAAATGCTATTGTTAACTCTTTTTTTTAATTCCTTTATTTGTCTTATAAATATCCATATTTATCTCGTTTTTTATCTTATAAATATTTTTATGAAAAAAACTTAATTTTATTTTTGATCTAAGAAAATGCAATAAAATTTCAGAATGTTTTTAGAATTTACTGATATAAGAATACTTCCATGTAATATTTTCCCTATATTTTATCTCACATGTACGGGGATTTTGTATGCCTTACTAAGCTGCTTTTCACATTCTGCATTGTGAAGTATGAATAAGAGTGTTGAATGATCAGCTGTAGAAAAGATAAAAAGGTAGAAGAGATATTTATTTGAACAAAGGAGGGCGTGGAAGCCAAAGAGAGAAATTGTCGGGGCATGTACAGCACACACAGAGAGGGGGGGAGAGAGAGAGAGAGGTTGGCTAGAAGCGTCGCGTGGGGTAAAGTTATTAAAAATGTCAAGCTTACTACTGAGATAGATGCAAGTGCTTAGGTTCATCAAGCTTTTGGTTTTTGGGTGATACGATCGGTGTTGTGAAGTAGGGCTTCATTTTGTCTTCACTTTCTCTCTCTTCTTCTAGCCCATCCCTATTTAACCCCTCTCCACAATTCCCATCATCACATAAATCCATCTCTATCTAGCTGTATATCTGATCTTCCTATCTCTTCTATTATCTTAAATGTGAGTAACCAAAATGGCTCCTCCGGACAACATTGCCCTTGCGGACCCTCCAAATCACCCAAACCCTAACGTCTCTCCGATGTGGAACCCTGAAGAAGATGACTCTTGGGAAGTTAGAGCTTTTGCAGAAGATACACGAAACGTTATGGGCACCACTTGGCCTCCCAGGTCCTACACCTGCACCTTCTGTAGAAGAGAGTTCCGCTCCGCCCAAGCTCTCGGAGGCCACATGAACGTCCACCGCCGTGACCGGGCTCGCCTCCACCAAGTTCACCCAAACTCTTCATCATTCATAATCCCACCACAAGACCTTGTTCCTAATAATGGATTGTGCCTTCTCTATCATTTACCAGCCCCTAATAATAATAACACCGCCTTTGTCTCAGCCGGTAACGGTGCTAATCTGAATGTATGTGGAGAATCACCTTCCACACTTCTCTCCATCTCTCCTTTTCCGGCAAACAAGTTTGATTTTTCGGTGCTGCAGTCTGGCTGTAATATTTCGTCTTACTCCAATAAATCTACCAAAGTGGAACTTCCCACCAACAACTCCTCCATTGATGGCCACGAAGAACTTGATCTTGAGCTCCGGCTAGGCCACAGGCCAACACCCACCTGACAAAGCCCAATTAACTTTTTAGCCTGAGTCATTTTTTCACAAATTGATATATATATAAATATATATTGCTTCTTCATTTGCAGCTGTGGAGAAGACTTGCTTGTTGACGTGAAATATACAGTGCCAACTGCCTGGCTCTTGTAGAATTTTCTGGGTATTTTTTGGGTTCAATTTCTCATTTTTGTTGGTTGATTACCATTATTAGGGGTGCGATTAATTGTATTTGTTTGTCACGAAGAGGTGCTTGTGGAAGAGATTAGTTTGGGGGAGAAGAAGAAGGAAGCGGCTGAGGAAAAAGGAGGTGGCACGATATGTAAATTTTTAGAATTAAAAAGTAAACCAAGAGATGTAAGAAGTGTTAATTTTCAAAGAAGAATAATAAGAAAAGAAGATTAGGGTTTTGAAGGGTGGGCTGATAATGGTTGCAGTGGAGTGTCGTTTTCTATTTCAGATGTCTCAGTCTATATATATGCAAGTCTCGGTCTGAATATTTATTTCCGTGAGAATTACATATTTTCTAGCAATCGGTAATAAAGTAAATCCTGAGTTCACACCCTCTCCTTCAAAGGAACCACTACTTTGGCATCTTTCATTTCGCTTTGTCCTGCTGGTTTGTTTTCGCCTGACTATTCATGTGTACCTGGCACAAGAGAGAAGAACATTTATGCCAGGAACCGAGAATTAGATGATAGTTGACTTTATCTTATAATGAATTAGATGATAGTTTCACTACTAATTAATACTCCTTCCCGTCCTAAATATAAGATAAAGTTGACTTTTTTGAAGAGATTAAGAAGGCTAATTAAATTACTTTAGAATATTTATTATTTTTTTCTCCAAACTAATTAGTTTGACTGATAAATTAATATAGAATTTAAAAATACACAACATATGATATAATTAAGTAACTTATTTAGCTTCCTTAATCTCTTCAAAAAAAGTCAACTCTGTTTTATATTTGGGACCATATGAAGTATTATTAAGTATGTGAGCTATGCTAAGTTTTGGACTGAAATGTGATTTGGGGATTGTTAGAGTTTTTCGTACTTATGTTCTTGTAATTATAATTAATGCTACTAGTCTTTGTATTTTCATAAACTCTTATCAGTTCGCCTTGTGTTTTTGATTTATGAGAAACAATAATTTAAATAATTATGGCTTTTTACTCTAAATCAAACCTTTGAAGCGACTTCTCTAGTATGTTTTCACCTATGATATGATATGAATTTCTGACCAATCTGTCCATATCATCTGGCTCCTCTTTGAAACTAATCAACTTTATAAGTTAAATCTTGAAACTTTGTATGATCCATGGTAATCACGCAAAATATTATACTCTTTCGGTCCTTAATATAAGATATAGTTAACTTTCTTGAAGAGATTAAGAAAGTTAAATAAATTACATT
This sequence comes from Inga oerstediana, assembly GCA_963210345.1. Taxonomy (NCBI): domain Eukaryota; kingdom Viridiplantae; phylum Streptophyta; class Magnoliopsida; order Fabales; family Fabaceae; genus Inga; species Inga oerstediana. The sequence continues at coordinate 60,769,295 of OY723409.1, forward strand.
AAAATATTGATATTTGTCTTTTTTATACCAAATTAATTTGTTTGACTTATGACTGATATATAATCAAATGATATATGACATATACTATGATTAACTAACTTATTTAGCTTCCTTAATCTCTCCAAAAAAAGTTAACCATGTCTTATACTAAGAACCGGAGGAGTATACATCATGTATTTGATTTATATACAGTTCTTGTCCTTAGTTAATCTATAAAATATTAATCATTATGTTAGGTTGTCCAAGTGTGGGTGGACTTAAGTCGATGACTGGAGTTTGAGATTATTAAGTAATATATAATAAAGTGGAATGAATCATGTATCTGAATCTCAAAGGTTTGAATTAAGACGTGTCGTCCTCTAGTGTTGACGTCCATTTGTGTTTTTTCCCACCGTTTTCAACCTTCACACCACATCCCACATCAAATAGTGTCCTTTACTGCTCATTTTCTCCATTTGTAGTTTTAAATTAAGACGTGGTGTCTTCTGCTGAGCGATGTGTCATCTGTTATTCATCGCTTATTTGTAGTTTGGAGCTAAAGACGTGGCCACTACTATAAAATATAGATTTTACCATAAGTCCATTTTAAAAAAAAAGAAAGTAAAAAATAAAGATGGTGTCATTCTTGTAATCATAAGTGGGAATTGGATAACTTTAGACGTTCTCAATTCAAAATGGACATTTAAAGTGTGACTTTAGACGTCCATTTAAATAAGAACGTTTAAAGTGTGACTTTAGAGACTTTAAATGTTTCTATTTAAATTGGGGACGTCTAAAGTTAAAAAAGAAAAAAAAGTTAACTGGACAACTTTAGACATCTCTAAATTAAATTTGGGACGTCAAAAACTATTTAAATTTAAACTGACAGTCTTTATTTGTCAGTTTTATACTCTTACACTCATCTTTCTCTTCTTAATTTAAATGGAAGATCCTTCCCATCGCCATAACCACAAAAAGAACCACTACCACCATGCATTTTAACTCTTGCTTTTTCTACTCTATTTACTCTTGCTTTTTCCTTTCTCTTTCTTTTTTTTCACCTCTAGATCTGTTATGCTTTCTTATTATTTTTTATTATTTTATCTTATTTCTCTTTTTTCTTTGAGTTTTCCTTCTATTTTATCTTCTAACTTGTGTTGTTATAGCTTGTAGATCGAGACTTTGAAACATGCTTCATGGCCACGTTCCCGCTGAGAAAACGAGGTTCATCTCTCCCTGTCGCTCTTCTCTATTCATTATTACGAGAAAATGAATTTTAATAATCGAAGGAAATAAGTTTTTTGCAATTGATTCCTCTTATTGTTATCATCTTCTGCCTATAAGATTTCAGCTTTGGAGTTATTATTGTGTAGATTTTGGATTTGAAGTTCGGATACTAGAGTTATAATTTTATTGACGATGATATGTAATTTCTAGTTTTAAATACTGTTTAGTCCAAATTTGTAATATAAATGATGTTTTTTTTAAAAAAAAAAAAGCAATTTAGACTTCCTCATTTTAAAATAGGAAAGTCTAGCTAAAATCCCACTTTAGATTTTCCCAATTTAAAATGGGAACGTCTAAAGTGTCGATGTAGCACTTTAGACATCCCTTTTTTAAAAAAAGAATATCTAAAGTTTAGACTTTATGTGTCCTTTTATTTAAGGATGTTATTGTCGTTTTTTACTACGTCGCTCATATAGACATTCCCTTATTTTCAGATGTTAAAAGGCTTAAAATAGAGACGTTAAAAAGATTTTTTTTTTTTATAGCAGTGGGTGTCCTAATTCACTAGACAATGTATCCTTTGTTGCTCATAGCCTATTTATGGTTTTGGTTAAGACGTGGTGTTGTCTGTTGGGTAATATGTCCTCTGCTGCTTATCATCGCCCATTTATATTTTCGAGTTAAGATGTGGTGTCTTCTGCTACTCATCAATCATATTTGTTCAGCGTGGATTCTAGCATTATTACTTGTGGGCTTTGTGTTGAAGCGTTCAAGTATGCCCCTTGTTTCATTTCCTTGATCCAGCCAATCTATTTTTCTCTGGTAAAGTGCTGAGAATTGCTTACCCTATGCACACCGATGCAACAGTACTCATGCTCCTGAATTGATTTATATACAACAAGTCATCATCTCTCTGTTTGGGAGATTTTTAGCGTTGCATGGATGACGCATGTAACATTTTAGTTTTAATGTTGCACATGTGTGTGTGTGAATTGATACTCAAAACGGTCCCCATCCCTGCAACCAATTGGAAAAAACGGTATGTACGGCAAACACTCAAGTAACTGGTGCTGAAAAGCCAAAATCGAATATTATCTCCTTGCAATATGTGCAGCATGTGGAATCCAAACATATATATGAAACAAAAACTTTAATTAAATGACGGGAGAATATTTAATTTCTTTCCAAATATTAATTTCAACACAACCAACCAATTTATTTGATGATATACACCCCTCATCAAATCATTAGCTACCCTAATGGTTTTTTCCAATAACCAGCGGGCAGGTTTTTACTTTCAATCTCCATTGGATATCCTTCCAATGTTGTCTTTTGTATTCTGTTTTGTTTGGTTAACATATTAATTTCACCACGCATATATATAATTAATATCAAGTAGTGATCTAATAAAGATGTGTCAATTAATATTTGAAGGCATATGAGATTCTCCCTGTACAACATTAGCCAGCAGACTGAAATGTAATCTCTAGAGACTTCAATTTTTTTTTACCACCTTAACTTTTTGTCCCTACCTGCTCAGTGCATGTGTGGAATCAGTTGCAGAAAATGACGTTACGAAAATTCACTTTGGAAAATCCAGTGGAGGAAAACCGATATTTTTGGGGGGGGGGGGGGGAATCAAATTTAATTAACACAAGCAGTCAAACAGTATAGACAGACAATAAAATTCGGGCTTTGCAAAATTGGGTACTCCAAACTAATATCCAAACAACTTCTTATTGGTTAATTGAGATGTTTAAATAACAGAACACTTCTCCTGGTATAGAAATTTTGCTAAATGTTGAATACAAGCGATCATCATAGATGCGTGTTGATAATTAATCCTAAGAATAAGTCATATATATGGTAAAAGCTAGTGGGCTAGCCTAAATTTCTTTTTCTTTTTCTTTTTTTTATATGAGGAACTGGTGTGCATTTTTCATGGAGATCAGATTGTGTATATGTATATACTAGTCGGGGGTCTCCGTACAGTATCGTGGCGATGAAAAATGGTGAGTTTTCAGATGAAGCAGCGGAGAATGCGTAAAGATGAAGGATTTCTTTTTCCGTTGAGCAGAAAAGCAACCAACCAAATATGCAGTAAGTCGGCTAATGAGTACTCCTTTTCTTCCACTATAGCTAGGCCTGCACTTTCAGATCTACTCCCTTCCAAAGCTCTCTGCCCCTCCTTTAATTTAATTTTCCCTTTAAATCCAATTACCTCCATTAATTAGTTAATTAATTCATTCATTATATTCCTCCCCATCCTTCTTCAACAAAATTAATCCAGCACATAGTAGTACTTTTCTAGAACAAATAAGGTTTCATATGTTGCCTGCTAATTACTTTGTAGTCTAGTGATAAGCTCTCCTGTAAGTATAAGTGGGAAGTCACAAGTTTAATTTGATGTCACTTATAACCTTAGGCAATTAGTGCCTTCTCGTTAAACCTCAGCTATTTAAGCTCCATCTTTAGTTTACTGATAATTAATCTGCAGTTTTGCAAAGCTACTTCAACTAAATATCTGCTCCTTCGGCCCTTAATTAATATAAGATATATTTAGAGAGTTGATCTTGATTCTGAATGTAAAACATAATTTTAATATTTGTCAATCTTTTTCAAATTTGCCCCTATTAATGCTCCCTCAACCATAAGTAAAGAAGAGAGGGAGGGGAGGGAGGAGATCAAGGAAGATGTCTAGGGTGGTTCAAAAAATACATATCATGTTAACTAATTTAACTAATCTAATTAAATTAAATAAATATATCTTATATCAAGGATTAGAGGGAGTAGTATAATGCTGGGGACCAATGTTTATCGCCTCGAACATATGCATGTGTAGCTCCTGCTGCTAGTAATTAATGGTCACTATTTGGTTGCTATCGTTATCTGCAACATGGAGCAGGAAACCCACATTCATAGAGTTACTATATATATACGGCTTCATGTGTGGTCCATATGTAGAGTCCAAACAACCACAAAAGTAAATTTAGTTCAATGTATAGGTTTCATTTTAGTCAGTTGATGATATTTGTTTCGGTTTGGTTGATGATGATGTCATTTTTCTGATCAACAAACGGCCCCGGTGGAATTTGTTGAGCTCATGCATATTTGTATGAATATATAACCAGATATATGCAGAAACCACTAGGAGGTCTCTTACTTGCCAGATTTTTATTGGTATCGAGGGACAGGTCTGAACCCTGGAGTGAATGAATTCTTATAATATATTTTGATGAAATTTCAAGTGCTATATATATAATGAACTTTTAATGGGTAACAAGAACTTATGGAACTATTATTGAAAGAGTTGTAAGGGGGTGAGTAAGACAGGTTAAAGGGTTAGCTCAAAGGAAAAAAAAGAGCCAGATTATTATTTTTCTTTTGGTAAAAAAAAAACGGAAGCAGATTATTATATTAGAAAAAAAACGATACTCCCTCCGGTCCTAATTATAGGACATATTTACCTAACTTTGGAGAAATTAAGGATAGTAGTTAAATTAGTTAATCATATTTATTTTCCTAAAATGCCCTTATTTAAAACTTAAAATTTAAAAAAACAGTAAAATTGAGGTGTATGTGGTATTAATGAGTTACAAGCATTACTTACTTTGTAGAATACATAAGTGTATTCTTAGATTATTATTGTGTTTAATTATTATTGAGAAAGTATTAATAGGGGGTATTTTGGGAAGAAATTGACAAAAATTAAAACTTTGTCCTATAATTAGGACCAAGATCAACTCCTAAATATTATCCTATAATTAGAACCAGAGGGAGTATAAACATGCGCCTTGAAGAGTAGTGATGAAGTGGATAGGCAGTGCTAATTTGGGTTTGGCAGAAGACACAGACACACTCATAATGTGTCTGGACTGTTACTATCAGCTATATATATTATTTAGGACCACGGCATATTGTCGGATCGACCTCATTCATATCCCAAATCCCAACTCAATGCACCTACCAATATCGTAGGAGGCCCCTGCATATATATATATATATATATATGTGTGTTCATTTCAAGGTATTAAAATCCGGACCGGGCACTGAACCGGTCGGGGTATTGGGTCAAGGGTCAGTGGGTCAGACCGGTAGTCAAACCGGGGTCAATTAAAAATATATATATAATTTAAATATTCATCCATACCATTTAAAAAATTAAATAAGAGTTTTTTTCTAACCAATAGTCCAATATAACCTTCTAAACCTAATACCCACAAAAATATTGTTAAGTACATAAGAATGTTTCTCCAACTAATGCCAAAAATATTCCATAATCCTTTTAAAACTCATTGAAAAATAAAAAATTTTAGGAAAATAATTTTTCTGAAAAAAAAAAGTAAGAAAAATGTCATTTGGAGCTTAAAAAAGCAAAGTTTTTTTTTTTTTAAAAAAAAAGAGGCAACCCGTGAACCGGCCGGGTTGCACCGGTTCACCCCGGGTTGACCGGGTCAACCCCGGGTCAGACCGGGTCGGAACAGTGCCGGTCCACTGGTTGAACCGGACCGGCCAGTTGGCCGGTTCGCCGGTTTCCGGTCCGGTTTTCAGAACAATGGTTCATTTACATACATACATACATACATATATATATATTTCACACTCTAGCTCCTACCCATCACAACATTCAAATAAATTATTCTTCCTTAAAATTACTACTGTCAAACTCAAACTCCTGCGTGCCCAGAAAATCTTTTTTTTTTTTTTAAAGAAAACCATATCCATGTACTCTAGGATTTAACACACGCACATATAAAAATCAATTATCAAAATAAAAAAATAAATTAAAACCCATGTTAATAAATAGTAATAAATGACAAAATAACAATGTTCAATTGTCTGACTTTGGTGTAATGTATTAGATTGATTTCGCCTACATTGACCTATGAATTTACATCTAGGTAGTGCCCCCGATTAAGCAAATCCTCTCTTCCCACTATTATAAACCGACCGGGTTTAAACATAGTACTCCTCCCGATCCTAATTATAAGATAAAGTTGACTTTTTTGGAGAAATTAAGGAAGCCAATTAAATCACTTTAGAATATTTTATTTTTATTTTTTTCTTTAAACTAATTAATTTGACTAATAAACTGATATATAATCTAAAGATACTAAAAATATAAATACTCTAAAGTGATTTAATTGACTTCCTTAATTTCTCCAAAAAAATCAATTTTGTCTTATAATTAGGACCGGAGGGAGTACCAACTAAAAATTGTAAACTCATATAAATATAATCAATAATGACAACAGAAAAGATGGTTATGGGACCCTGCTGTGAAAATACTCGCATATAGCTATGTTTGGAATAGCTTGTTTTTTTGGAAAATAAGTGTTTATTACATAAATCGAGATAAAACTCCTCTCACATACTTATCTTATATACCGTAAATCACAATTTATAAGCACTTATAAGTAAAAAATAAGTTATCACAAACAAACACATCTAGCTGGTATAAACTAGTTACGTATCGTGCCAACATAAAATATTAGCCATATATATATCAGCTTGTGAGATTATTAGCTAAACCGGCCTATTTGTCAAAAAACACCCATCTATAATGTTGGACTTTGGGTCCAAGTCTGCCCTTAATAAACCGGACTATTTGATTAAGGACATAAGTGGCCTTATCAAATAAGAAATCAATTAGCATTAATTCTGGTAGCATTAATTGTGGCTTGGTAAATAAGTCGGTCATTGATTATGGGATTGTGAATTAAGGAACAAATTACCATAATTAGAAAATTAATTGAGAATCAATCAATTTAATTACCGTCTTGGAGAGCAAGAAATGATGCACACGTTTCCTAAGTAGTGGTCATTCTAATCACTATAAATATGGTGTGCCTCTTTCATTGCAAATCTCCCCTGCCATTGAGCTTTTTGGTAATCCCCTTTTATCTACCTTCTTGCTTGTTTTGGTGCACTGCTATGCAAATCCATATTAGGCTCTTGTAGTATAATACTTGCGTGGGCTCTCAAACCCGGATTCGACTCTACCCGGTACGCGTATCTACTCTATATCTAGTCCATTTTTATTCCTTCATTGGCATCAGAGCCTGCATGATCTTGTGGCTATATACGATGTGTGTTCTACCATGTTTTTAATATATACGTGTATGTATGTGAAAAAATGACTACGCCTGCGTATATATATTTTTCTGTTTTTCCTTCTCTACACATGTTCATATTATTTTTCTTATTCTTCCGTTGCTACTTTGTGTATCTACATGTTCTTTGTATTAATATCCTATCCATGAAGCATGCAATATGAATCTGTGCCTCTCTCTCTCTCTCTTCGTCTCTCTCTCCTTTGCAACAAATTTTTTTTTGTTCACATGTACTCACATGATCAAGTATTGCGTTTTTGTTTCTGTTTAATGACCATTCTTGTGAAGCTTGTTCATCTATTCTCAAATTCTTACGTTACAATATGTTCTCTCTCTCTCTCTCTCTCTCTTCTTGGTTTCTCTGTTAATGTTGTTTTGATTCTGGAATCTATATGAAT